>CP141146.1:8098919-9590708 GCA_035235625.1 Saururus chinensis
GTTTGTCTTATCATTAAAAAAAGTTTATTTGGTGGAGAACAATTTGTCTCGGCTTAATATTCATTTGTCATTGGAAAATGGGTTCACTGGGGGAAAGCCCTACTTTAAATAGTAAGAACATGGGATAAGCACCATGGGGCCTATTTAAATGAAGTTTTTCTTTTTTATTGGAATTTTTTCTTAAAAACGCGTAAGCAAACAATTAAATCTCACTACAAACATAGAGGTTGTGAGAAGCCAAACATGAAGTAGCCTATTTAACTAAAGTTTGCTCCAATCCCAATATTTTTAATATGTAAAAGTACTTCTAATTTTGTGGGTGTCACAAATGTTGCATCTCTTTTTGATCCAATACTTCAGTGACACCTGTACGCCTACTAAGAATACAATCATCATCATCATAGCTTATGAACATTCATGCATACATAGATGTGACACCCCCACTACATTTTTCCTTGTTATTTATTATATTCATTTTTATAAGTAAGATTTGATTTCATAGTTTGCAAGTGTTTATTTTAAGGCCCAAACGTGATTTGTGCTTAGAATGCAAGGGTCTTACTTGTGAACTGGGCCAAGGCCCATTAAAATTGTGCAACATTGAGAAAGAGATTTTACATTTTTTCAGCCCAACTATGTTTAAGAAATTTGAAAATCTGAATAAAGGAGTGTTTCAACCCATGGCATGGTGGTTGATAACAACTAATAACCCCCACTCCCAAAGATTTCCCACCCTCTTTACCACTATCTTTTTTACATTACTTCATCCTTCTTCTCCATATGCAAACAATTCAAGATTTATGACGAATTGACGACTATATGAAGACAAAGCAACAACCTAACAACCAGCCTTGGATGCCAACCACGCTTAAGATGATAATCACATAGAGGTGTTATGATAAATCTCATAATCACATTAGATTGTAATTCCTTGTCTTATATTCATTGTTAGGTCGTTCCTTAATAACATGAATTTTTTATGCTACGTGGCTTCTAACACCCTACAACATGGTTTCTAACACCATACAACTGTAATCTCTTCGAGGTAAGGAGGGTGCCATTGATATAATCATGCATACCTTTATTGAGGGTATTAAATTTGTAATATCCCTAATTTTTTCGAGTTTCAAAATTTAAATACGTAAAAAATATAGTGTTTGACCTATTGACATTCTTATTAGAATAACTTTCTCCCTAGATAGAATTTGGTAATTCTATTAGAAAGTAGATAGAAAAATATTCGAAACACCACCAAGAACGCGCAAATCGGAGTCCTGATGAGGGAGAAATGACCGTTTGAAGTTGAACATATCGTGCAGGACCCATTTACCCGAATTGAACATGTGAATTGTCCGTTTAAGTCACTATATGGGCACGATCAATTAGCATTCCGAATTTGTATTTTTGGGGCTCAATTTGGTTGCTAAATTGAAGAGGTTTTAACCCAAATTCTCATGGGATTAGGGCTCCTAATCCCATGCCTATAAAAGGATTAATTAGGGCTTTTTGAGGGGGGAGTTTTTGGAGTTTTTGGACAGTGAAGGGAAGGGGAAAGAGCCACCAATGAAAATTTCCCGGCAAGGCTCCGACGAGTCCTCAACAGCGGTGGATTGACAACAACTTGGCCTCATAGGTAAGATTTCGAGTTGTGATTAGTGAAGAATTTGTTAATTAATTAAATTAAAATTCATGTGGATATATGTAGTTACTGTTTACACTAATATTGTGCACAATAATTAAATTTTCGGTAGCCGGAATAGTAGCAGCCTGACCCGGGCCACGGCGGCCCTCGCTTTGGCCATGGCAGCCTTGGCTCCAGCGGCTGAGGCGGCGGCGGATTGCCACTACGCAGACCGCCGGATCTCTGCTTTAGAAAAAAAAATAAAAGGGATCTGTGCGGCGGCTTGGCACAGCTCCGGCTGAAGGCGGGTCCTGGCTAGACGGAATCGCCGGAAGGTGGCGATCCGGTCAGGCCAGGCCCATCGTCCGGCCGTGAGGCCTGCCGTCGTAGTGTCTCCAGTGGATTTATAAAAAAAAAGGAATAAAAAGAGGCCGCTTTTTCCCCGGCCAGCCACCGGACGGAGGCAAGGCCGAGTCCATCAGATTCGCCGGGCGACGGCGATCTAACTGGCCTTGGCCTCACCCGCCGGGACGCCTGGGGGGAAAAGTGGCACCGCCAGAGACCGAACGGCCTTTGGCCGGTCGCGGGGAAGACGACCCTCGCGGGTCGTCTACTCCCAGGACCGGGTCGGGTAACCTAACCCGATCCGGTCCGGTCCTATTTAAAAAAAAACAACAATTTATATTCCTTGAACCGGGTCCGGTTCAGGGGGTTAATTGTGTCAAACAAATCCTAGAAAATTACTATTGGACCTGGAGAGGTTTGGGATTGTTCTGACCGAGTTTCAGCTTGGTGAAAAATCCCAGAGATTGTGAAAAGACCTTTTTGCCCCTGGTAGTTAAATCATCGTATGAAAACTATTTACCCGACTTCGGGGCTCCGATTTAGGGACCTATGAATTGGTTTAAAACTTGGGAAAATTCTCAGTGATAGTTTAATGAGTAACCTGATTATGTGCAAAACCAATAAATGAGGAAAAATCCCAGTGAGTGGATAATTGACCCTTTTGCCCCTAGGTTTAATCGTAAACTATTAAATAAACCTAGGACGGTTCAAGGGGTTCACGACCCCGTCTCATGCTAGGAAAATTACACAGAGTCCATGAAGTCAAGTAGTGTGCTTGAGTTCAATTTTGGACCCGTTGGATGTCATTAAGGCCTTAAACCAAATGACAAAAATACCCTTATGCAAATCAACCCGTATTCGCGTGGATGCTATTAACGGGCCAATGTAATACTGAAACATTTTGAGAGGTTAAAGACTTACCCGAGTGCAGAGAGGACTGTATCCAATGTTGGATAATTACTCTAATGCCCTTAGGTGCATTACGACCAGTTTAATAAAGATTTATTAAGATAACCCAAGGAGGGTTAGGGCACGAGAGCTCGAATGATTCTTATATCATTAATGAATTCTATTATTGATATTATGATATGCTTAGACCTGTGTAGTTCTTATGGTTTATGTTGTTCTTTGTTTTGATTTTTGATATTGATGTTGTGATAGTAATTTATCACTATCTTTAAATTATTGAAAGAATAATTGTTTCGGGTTTGATAGCTTTGGATTGGGCAAGAACACCTAATCAAGATAAAGACTAAAATACCTCAGAGGGGTCTGGGACTAGTTCATACAGTGAACAAAGCCTTTGACCTAACGATTTACTTTGGTGGATGAACCGATGGCATGTCTCGAGTTGTAAACCTTAGTCTAGAAGGGACTAATAGGGTTTAGGATAGTCATTCGGAATCCTGGCTTATAGATGAGCAAGATAGGGTTCAGAATGGTTTCCTAAGTTTTAGCTCTATTGAAGAGCTGTTGATTTGACCGTGTAGTTGCACCTCCCCATTGGAAGGAGTTCTTTGTGAGCCGGGCTCACCGCAGATCTATTGAGGATCTTTTAGTGTACACACAATTAGGATCGCTGACATCCTGCTTGGTTGGCGTCTTTGACCACTTCTGTTCAGGTGCAGTTGTGGGTCATGCCCTTCCACTCCAGTCAGGTCCTTATGGGCTAGGTTGGGAGATGGCACTTCCTGGTGGATTACAGGGTGTTCCGTTATCATTTGTCACTTAGGTTGACATCTAATGAGTCTGTCTAGCATTGAGATTAGACGAGAATATTAATTATCGAACAATGGTTTGAGAAATAATTAATAACATTGATTGATATTGCTTGTTTAATTAGAACAAGTGGAACGATTAAAGGACTTGCATAAAATGTAGGTTGTTTGAAAATACTTAAGCATTGCATAGGTGATGCTATGCTTCTTAGTATAATGTAGTTTTTAGGTAGAACTACGTCTGGATCTGATCTTGTTGGAAACATTGGAGATGTTGTCTGATGAGTACGTAGGCAACTAACATCGGGTGATGTTGGCCCGATCCAAAAAAATATTAATAAAACCTTTTGTCCTTTAGAAGCTCTTTTCCTGAAAGCGGAGAGATTCCATTGTTGTTGTTGTGGTTGTATTGTTGGCTATGTTATAGATTCTCCAGGCGACGACAAGTCAGACCAAGGCAGGCAAGCTCAAGAGGTTTTCGCATTTTTGAAACTCCGATACGTAAGTGTACCTTAAGCGTGAGAGTCAACTTATTATTTATTTTCAGACGGGTGACAGACTTGTACTTAGATGGATGAGTTAGTCTTTATGAATTTTCAGACATTAAATAATATCATATAATTTGATATTCGCATTTGTAAACCCCAGTTATTATGACCTGGATATTTAATCGAATAGTTTGTTTTGTATTTAAAGGAAAAAAAAATTCACTACCTACCGTTCGTGCTATTTAAAAATATTTTAAAAAATCCGAGTCATGGCAAAATTTATAATTTTCATTTAAAAATTTATCCATATTGTGACATGATTGTTAAGGGTTGTCTCTTTCCTTTGATTCAGCAATGGCGTGAAGTAGATGTGTTGGACAATGTGTTTTTAAGCATGATTATTAGAAAATAAATAAAAGAAACCACGCCTTTTGAGTTGTTTTTTTTAATTTATTTTTTTAGCTATTTTAGTCAATGATATTTAGGGTATAAAATTATTTATTTATTTAAATATGTGAGCTCTTATTAAGAAAATAAACTTTTTTTATGTGATATAGGGATGGTAATCCAACAATTGGATTGTGTAAAATAGTCGGACATGTCATATGGCCGGTCCAATTGTATATTTATCGGACTGTACAATTGCACAATTATCTACATGTGCGATTGTACGATTGTCCAGTTATCCACAACGTTTGGCTGTCCGTTTAATTGACCATCTGGCAGCGTCCGAATGCATATTTGATCGACTGTCCAAATAGCTTGAAACAAAAGGAAATATCGTTTCCGCCTGGGAATCGAATTCCTTTGTCGACACTGGAAACGCGGTAAGCGGGAAAATCAATTCCTCGTCGGCAAGGGACAAAGCCACCGAAAGGCCGCCGCCTTCCTCCTCCAAAACGTATAACAAATCTGAAATCCCCGAATTCCGCAACCCTACAGATTCGCAATTCCCGAGCCTGCGAGCCGCCGGCGTCGAGGGCTGAGGAGGAAGAATGGGCGGCCACGGCGGTCTGAACATCCTCCCCCAGAAGCGCTGGAATGTCTACAACTTCGAGAACCGGGAGAAGGTCCGCCGCGACGAGGAGGCCGCCGCCCGGGAGGAGCAGCTCAAGCGCGAGCAGTCCCGCAAGCGCGATGCCGAGTTCCGACTCGAGAGTCTCCGCCAAGCCCGCGGCCTCGCGGGAAACCCCAAACCCAACTGCAAGCCCTCTTCGTCTTCCTCTCCCCCTTCCTCCCGAGACGCGAACCACATCAATCTCTTCGAGGGTCTCGCCGGCTTCTCCTCGCTCGCCGGCCCTGCTGATGAGGAGAGGGAAAATCGGCGGGAGGCGGAGGAGGTTGATAAGAGGAAGAAGCGGAGGAAGGAGGAGCCCGCCAAGGTCGTGGGTCCTGAAGACGAGAAGTACCGGTTGGGTTACGGGCTTGCCGGGAAGGGGGTGAAGGCGCCCTGGTATCTCTCCCGGCCCCCGAGCGGCGGGTACGACGAGAGGAACGAAGATGCGGGTTCTAGCGGGTCCGGCAGGGCGGAGGGCGAGAAGAAGAAGAAGAACGGGAGGAAGACGTTGGAGGAGTTGAGGGAGGAGAGGAATAGCCGAGAGAAGAGGGAAAGCGATAGGGAGAGGGAATTAGTGCGTGCTAACAGAAGAAAGAGTGGCGAAGCGGCGGCGGTGAATGGTGGGAGATCTTCTAGGTATGCTCTGTTCCCGTGTTACTTGTGGAGTGGAATTTAAATTTTGTGTCTTTTGCTCATTGTCTGAGAATTGGTCTTTTCCTACAGATGGGTCAGGTGATCTGAAGGATGACAAGAGACCTTTATGAAGTGTGCGGATTGCTAAAATTTTTGGTGAGCAAAATGTTATGGTGTGTACCTTGTAAATGTGAATGCTTGATTTTATATGTGCTTCTTAATGAAATTCATGTTTTCCATTAAAGGCTGATTATGGTGTTGTATGTTGTCTTTCCATCTGAGAGGGGGGAAGGGGGTTGCCTCTCTAAGTCATTTCTACTGACTTTCATGATGAGCAGTCACCTCTATTGTGTAATTTGGATCTGATTCTTGCATACCTACTTTTGGATGAAGTTTTACGCTAAAATATCAAATCTTGAAAATAAAACGAGAGAGATTTTTTAGGATAGTTGAATGATTGCATAAGATTCATTATATTCAATAAGGAAGTGCCTTTTCCCAACACTTTGGGGTCATTGCCACAGATCTTGCACCTCGATTTTAGCATGTTTTTTTGTAACTCTGTGTACGAGATAGCATAGACATATCCTTTGCTATTAATTTTATCCATCTCCTCTCTCTTGCTCGCCCCTTTTTGGCTTCTTCAACTTGCATCCTCTTCAACTGTCTTACTGGTGTATCCCTTCTTCTCCTTTGTACAATGCTTGTTTCAATAAAACTTATTTTCTCGAAGTTTCTCCCCCAACAGGTTTTCCCCCAAGTTTTGTCAAATATACTAATTTCTAATCCGGTCCCTCCTTGTCACCCCACACGTTAGAAAAGACCTATTAACAGGTTTAAATGAGCGCTCAAAACAAATATACAAGGAAACAACTATCAAATGATTATATATTGATTAGACATCCTTGACTTGCTAGTCAATCTTGAATGATGGTAACTTATAATATATAGAAGTTGTTCTATCCTGAATGTAATTACCATAATCAAAGGCTAATCACTAGATTAGTTTTTCTTACTAGTATTATTTTCCTAATATCAACAGGACATCTGATGATAGTTAACAGCATTTTCATTTAGTCGGGATGGGATTGAGGATTGAACATTTGGTGGATGTCAAATGCATCTATATGTTGAGAAAGGTATATCGAGACCTAAGCAGGATCATTGAACAAAATAGACATGAATTAGTAGTAGATAAAATTCTCCAACTGGACATAGATTTGGGCTTTAGCCTACAGTTTAGATCGTTTTGGTTGTATACAAAGAATATGCCAATAGACTAATGAGGGGATTGATAGGTTGAAAATTACGAATTTCCCAATGGAACTGCTTTAAATGAAATAATGAATTTGTTAGAAGATATTTATGTTTTAAGCTCACTTGGAGGCATACATTTTCATAAATTTGAGGAGGAAAACATAGTGGTTTGAGGCTTTTGAGCACAATTAAAATGATTTATCTAAAAGAGACTGCTGAGATGAATGTGTAGAAGATTAAAAAATGTTTGCATTATAAGAAGTTAGGATTTGCTTCAGTCACTGTAAAGTGAAGGAAATTGTTTAGATGGTGCAGACACTAATAGGCCTTGATGGGTGTACCCATGATGATTTCACCAGCAGCTTAATGAGGGTATTAAAGGTGTATAATTTTAAGGAAATATGCATTGAGTTGGTGGAGGCAATGTGTAGAGAAAACATCTTTTGATGGTGAAGCAAAATAAAGCCATTGGTGGTAGCATTGAGGAATTTCAATAGACAGCTTCCTGAGAAGTCCGAGGAAGTCATGGAAAATAAGAATTTTTCTTGTGAAAAGATACATCCCATAGTCACATTACGAACCTGCTCTGGCTAGTTTACTACTCAACATGGTTTGTAAAGCATCAACAATGATTTGTACTGTTTTAATTTCTATGGATACCAAATATAGGTAATGTGATTGAACAATTTTTACCTGGGTGGGGTCATTTGGTGGTGAAGAAGGCCGATGGCCTGGGGCAGCTGTCTCCATTGCACATATATGAGGAGAGCTGTTCTATCATCTCCCCAAGCGGGAGAGTGAATGTCAAAATTTGTGGCAGCGTGGGTACTCGATGGTGTGGCCCTTGGAAAAAAAAATAAAAAGGTTGTGTGATTGAGCAGTTCAAGCCAGTTATGCTCATTTAGGCATCTAGCTGCTCAGATATAAGCATCCAAATCATTTAAATTGATGGATTGCTTTGTAGTATTCTAATTTATTTTCATTCTCCTACCGTTGCATAATAAGTGTCCTATTTGATTTTTTAAAATGTACTAAAATAATGTGTTCCTCCAATTGGTGCCAGCAAGCATTGTAGTGGTTGAACCAAATCATTAAATGTTTAGCTTATGAGATATGGGATTATATGTGTTTAGATGAGGTTGACTGACCCTTATAAGAATTATGATCAGGACGGAGAACTGGAAGAATGGGTTATAGCTTGTAAATGATTTGATTTCGTCAAGGTGAATGAATTCTGGGATTTAACGGATTCCTATTCTGGACAATGAGAACGATTTTGGCATGGTCATGTTTCAATTTTGGATTGCCAAGGCTGTAATTGAGCTATATTAGTTGCACTACTGACTTAGTGACCAACCTAATGAAGAAGATTATTCTGCAGGGTGTTGGAAAGAGTGATTAGGATATTAATTATTTGTGGGTCATTTGTGGCATGTGGGAAAGTCTGTGCAGCTGTAGGTGGATTTGAGAGGGAATTAATCGTGATTGTACTAGCTCTCATCCATACAAATAACTTTCAGTTTATGTCTAGGCTTTAATTAACAGATTATTTGAGATTTATTGATTGGATGCATCTTTCTGGCCTAATATTTTGGAGCTAACATTGTTTCCTTTGAGGGGCCTGGTTTACTACGGGATCCTATGCCATTGAAGACGATGTTTGGATAACTGGAAATTATGGCTATAAATAAAATTTCTTGCTGTTGTTTATTAAATCCTGCAGAGGTAATCATTTAATTTATTGAAAGTTACAATGCTTGTTGTAGGTTACCTTGTTGGATCAGATTCCCCCTTTAGTATGTGCTAGTCTTGTTAATATGAACAGGTAGTCCTTTCTCTAGCAACCTAAGTATTTTGGTATAAAATATTAATAGGTATTAGATTTAAAGATTCTGGATTTACTTCTTGGAGGAGGCGCTCTTTAGTCTTTGCTTCAATGGCAATGCAGGCATGTTTCTTGGGAAGGTTGGGTTCTTGATCGGCCTCATAGATTTTTGTTTCTTATGTGTCTTCGTAACTCTCTGAAAAATAAGGAAAAAAACTCAGGGGAAGCAGTGTTTTCTGTTGTGTGTGTGCGGTGTTGCCCCTTATGTGTGCGTCTTGTGCAAATGCTTAGTTGTGCATGTACATGTAGGCCATTATAGTTAAGCATTTCTTAATGAAGCATTTAACAAGGTGTAATTAGTTGTAATACTCTTCTCACCTCTTCGAGAGAGGATTAATTCAGGACTTATTTATAAACCAAGTAACATCATACATATCTGGACATCTATCATTGTGATTCTTGTAGCCAATTTAGCTTTTCTTGTCTTGATGTTATGTAGGAAATGTCTCAAAGAGAGCTGTCAGGTATGCCAAACAGTAGGATATTATAAGTGAGGTATTATATGTTGGTATAAAAACCCGTTAAGAGTCCCTATCTTGGAATGTACTTGTGAGCAGTAGAGATGGTGTAGAGGAGCAGTATAATAACTGTCATGCACTAGCAGCTAGCAATACATGCTGTAATGGGTCGTAAGGATATTGGATTGTTTTTTTTTTTGGATTGATACGTGAGAATTTTGGAATATCTTGTAAAATGCTGTAAGAAATAATACAAGGGGTGGAAATAGCCAACGCAGTGTTGGTGAGATGGCTGGGACCATGCCTTGGGAAGCAGAGTTCTTGAGTTTGAACCCCTTTCTGGCCACCCATAGGGGAGTGCCCCGTCTCAGGGGATTGGCTGTGGGTTTACCCCTTCTAGTCTTATCCTGAGGACTTGAACACCCTCGTTAACAAGAAAAAAACAAATAAGAAGGGTTGAAAATGAGCACTGCGCGCTCACCATATATGAAACATGGGCTAGAGGGTTTGTGTCAATGTTTTCGTGCAGATTTTGTGAGCAGGACAGGCAAGAAGAGGGCTTCAACATCACATCTGCAATTTTGGCGCTCTGTAGTTAAGGCGACAAAGAAGTGCAGAATTGATTTGGTGTTACTCAGTTTCTTTAGTTTTTCCATTTTCATTCCCAATGTATGCTTAACAGCCACAGCGGAAGTCAATTACTACCAAACATAGTGCGAAGATTGTTTTGGTACTGGTGTAAAAAGTTGTTCAATTTGCACTTGACCTAAAGTATCATGAAAGATACAATCCTTTCCGTAGTTGTGTCACGGAATGTGGTCGTTGAGGCAATGATATGCCAATTTAAGCAAGGCTGATGAATCATGTATGATTATACAATAATAGGAAAAAGTTAGCATAAACGCAGGCTCACATGTCATCCTGAGTCGTTGGATCAAATAATATTTTACTACGTATTTTTTATTGCTATATTGTAATATCTTTTTCTCGGTCACATGCATCTTCGGATAAGGTTTTACTACTGCCTACGACCCATTCTTAATATCAACCTAACCGCAGCCTCTGATGACATGTCTATTACGTGATGATTGAAAACAAGTCCAGATTACTGGCATTAATTTGACAAGTCCAATTGACTTTGGCATCCAATTCCAGGCCAACTTCTTTGATCATGATGTGGCTTTCCCCTTTCACAAAGAAATGTCCTGGTGAAGACCATCTGTCCGGTGGTATTTGTCAATTGTCCTGCCTAGTTTCTTTTTGAAGCTTAAGGCTACCAGATGGATAAGAGTAATACTACGCCCGCTTGCACACTGGTATGCTTGCATGGCGCACACTGAAGTGGACCGTAGCTCCATTCCATCACTGTGTGCGCCTTGCAAGTGTGATACCCAAACCTGTGTAGCAGATTATAGGAGGTCAATGCTGTTTTCTGTCTCTCTATTACCATATGTGCCAGGTACATATTAAGAGGACTTTTCCAAAAAATTGCACCAAAATCAAAATTAAAGGATATAGATTTGGGAAGAGGTTTTCTTGCACCTTTCTTACAATGAGCAGAGTGTAAGCTCCTCATGGAGCCAATCATTCACATTCACGAGATCAACCGTGCTAGTATGTGCTCCATTAACTTAAATATCAACGGCTCTCATAAAGTTAAAAAGGGAGAAGAAAAAACTAAATTTGATAATGAGTATTTTTAGAGGGGGCGAGCAGAGGGGTTAAACTAGTAGATCCTGAATAGCGTGCACCGTTATATCAAAATATGATAATTTGAGATATAAATTTCATGGCTCGTGAGTCGTGATGCCCTAGCTGACATTGACACGCTTGACTCAGACTAAAAACTCAAGTTCTTCACCAATTTCTCTAAGCTTGTCCCGATGGAAACCCTCCAATCTTTTGGAATGTCTGTGGATCAATCAGGGCCCTCTTGTCCAGAGTATGATGTGGGAAGAATTTTTGGGGCTTCCCATAGGAATGAGCCCGGATGATCTTAAAAAAGGCCATATGGCTTGTGCAACTGGCAACAACCCAATTAAAGGGAACTTTTTACCGGGTATTGCCTGTTATAATATAGGGCTCATTCTTTCAGTGTGCCTTAAAATTTTCCCGTGAACTGCTACTTGTTCGGATGACGTGCAGAGGAGTGCGAGTTCCAGATTTCAACTGCTCTCCTAACCCCAACCAGCCCCACAAGTGGCCTTGCTTGAGCAGGCAGCCTTTATTCAAAGTCTCCCTTCTTAATTCAAGTCTGCTTTACATAAAAAACACAACACACACACACACAAAAACAAGTCAGTCTGCATCTTTTACCCATACAAACTCTGCACATCGTGGAGTAAGTAAGCACATGACATATTACCCAAAAAAAAAAATGACAAATCCAACACATCGGATTCTTCCATGGGACGCAAGCCCCCCATCTCACCTGGACTGAGCTCCACGGTAGGCCGACAACTTGATTATTCCTGGTTTAGTCATAAAGCTACAAGTTCAGATAAACGGACAGTATTGCCACAGCAATGTCAGTCGCCCATCAGACTGCCAAATGTGTCCAGTCCTGTAGGCCCAAAGAGGCTTCAGATTGGGACAGCATTGGTCATTTTCCCATAAATTGATGGGTAGATCAATTCGGAGAATTTGGGTGTCCTTTCTTTATATGTACTGGGTCCATGATTAGACAAAGCAAATGGCTGTTTGCTTTGATTTTTCTAGTTTTACCAGCTAATCTTATTAAAAATAAAATTTCCAGCTATATAACAATGACATGTATTATAATCACGGATATCACATACCACGGCATGTACAGAGTCAGAGAAGAGGAGGAAGAAGGCCTTAAAACAATGGGATCCCCAGCAAAGCAAAAGATTATGGGGGAGATGTAATCAGGAGGTTGCTATGGAGCCTCTAAAGAGACAAACGCTGAGGCTTGTTGAGAATCTGACTCTGCCCACCGTAAGCTTTCATCTCCTCCCACCTCTTTTTTCTTCTGTTTCTTCTTCTGTCACTTTTCATATCATTCTTCGGTTGTAATCTTCTTTCCATGAGATGAGTATTGTTGGATGTTGGTGTTTGTGTGGCACAATTCAGGTTCAGGTGGTTGTGATAAGGGCTAATATGAGTTGCAGCCACTGCCAGCAACGAGTTTCCAACATAATCTCCAAGATGAATGGTAGTGTATAAAGCTGGACCTCTGCATCCCTTTCAATGAAAACAGAATTGACAAACAGAAAACAGAATTTACTTCAGTGGCCTGCTTTTAATCATTTGTCTTTCATTTTATATCTTTTGGGGTTTTGCTTAGTTTCAGTTTTATGTTTAATTGGCAGGATTAACGGATTGTGTGGTGGACGTGGGCAAGAAAGAAGTGATTGTGAGAAGTATTGAGGATACTAAGGGAAGGAAGAAGAAGAAGAAGAAGAAGAAGAAGAAGAAGAAGAAGAAGAAGAAGAGCGGGAAGACTCTTACTAGTCTTTTTGCTCTCTTGAGGCCCGTCTGCTGCAATCCTGCCACTGTAGTGGCAGGAACAAAATTCTAGTACTTGGGAATAAGCTGTTTATTCATACTTTGTCCATATTCTTTCAATTGTTTTATGTATAAATACTCCGGAATTTTCATGAACAGGAAGGACAGAAGGGTATTGGTTAGTGCTTATAAACTTTATACGAGCATATCATAGAGGATGGGCTTAAAGAAGAGGTATCACACTTTAGAAATAGACCGTACAGATTCCATACCCAGAACCAACCAATTGTTCTCCGACTCTCTTAAGGGGTTGATGTCCACTTTGGTCCATCTTTTTTGTAATTTTTTGGGGGGCAATAGTTTGTTGCATCTGGAATCGGTAGGGCCCGTTGAACGTTGGTAATTATATCATAAAAATGCTTCAGCGACATCTTTGTTGCATGATGAAATCACTGTAAAGTTTTAAGCATTACGCTTATTTTCATATAGATTAAAATTTGAGTCCGGCTAGAGTACATGCCTAGGCGGGTCGATCCTCCGGCAAGCGACTCTTCTTCCCCTCTCCTCCCTTCCCGCCGGCGTGTTGCACCTGAACCCTTCCAAACAGGGGGAATGTTGCTTATACCCCAACCCCTTTGAACTTGGAGGCGTTAACGCCCACCTCCTTTCCACTACCGGCACCTCTCCTGGCCGCCGACGGCTTGCATCCGAAGCCCAGCAGGAGCAGGGTCAATTAGTGGTATATACTTTGGGATTTTCTACGGCCATTCCCAATCCTGGAATATCATGCATTTTGATGGCAGGAGTTTGAACTAGCCCAACCAGAAACAGGTCGAGCATAGCTTGGCTGATTTCTACTTCATCATACAAAACCTGTGCTTTAGAATCCAAAAAGAATTACCAGCATTGCACCATTATCGTCCTCATCCAGAAGCAAACTCTACTCGCAATCTCTCTCCCTCTGAATCATCATCATCCAATTATGGTCGCCCCCATTACCGCCACTCCATTACAAAATCTATGATGAAGGAAAGGCACACGCAAGACCAGACTATGAGATAAACCGTTTCACACTCAACTGCTGCATCTATTCACATACAACAATTCTACAGTGAAACTCGACGACTTCCTCCCTACCTGGGAGGGAGCTAACGTTTAAGCCTCAAGCCCAGCAGCAGTGGCTTTGACTGCCCAACAGGCAGGTAGAGTTGTTCCAATAAAACAAATTTGCCAAATGAAAACACAGGCCAACTTGAAACTTGTACCTGTGAAATGAGAAGCCCCGTAAGTCTCTTAGACAAGAGAACTGCTTATAAATGGTTTTCGTCGCCTGCAAACACACCTAAGTCTCAAACCAGCAGCCGGCATGACCAATTTCAAAGCAAGGTTAATAGCCTCCCTTACACTAAATTGCAAATTTCGCATAACACTGATCATCCAATCCACATATACCAGGTATATAAACATCTGCCATCATCTTTCGTCTGACACAAGCTTTATTTGGCCAATTGTGATGCAAACAGAAAGAAAGAGACTCAAAAAGATTCGGTAAAAATCAAACTTTATCACTAAATTACATCAATCTAGCCATCGGTTTATGCTTACAATCAACAGATTGAACAGCCCAATTTATGGAGTCACCGATTTCGTCAAATAAGTTCCCACCCAGAAATTCACACCACAAGAACAATAAGAACCGAAGGTCTCAACTTTTGTAAGGACAGGAAGAGGAGAATTGAAGAACTAAAAAAAGACGGCAACTTTCCTAACCTGCATTATCAGTCACAATATCATACACATATCTTCCATCTGCTTCAGCTGTGGAAGCTATTTATCTCCATCTGGGTCTTCATGTAGAACTGAATTCTCTGCAACTCCAGGTCCTTCACAAGACTCATCCTCTGCTTCTCCAGCTCCACCACCTGCTTCAGCTTCGTCCTCTCCACCCTCTCGTACACCTCCCCGAACCTCTCAATCGCCCTCGTCAGCTCCCTCATTGAGTCCCCCACCGTCCGGTTACCCCCGCCTCCGCCTTCTCTCTCCACCCTCCGTCGCTTCCCGTTAGCCGGCTCCGGCGGTAACCCGTCGCTCGAGTCGTCCGAATTCACATGATACTGCCGCATCGACCGGGCCCTCGTCGGGACCGTCACGGGCAGCTTGGCAGCCGCAGCAGCCTGAGGCGGAGGCGGAGGGTGCGGAGCAGGGGTGCTCTTTGGCGCCCCGCCGGGCGGACCGCCGCCACTGCCGATGAGGCGGTCTAGCTTCGGGAAGAAGACCCAGCTGGAGGGCCCCCCGCCGGAGGCGATTTTGGCCTTCTCGACCTTGTACTTCTTCTTCAGGGTGTCGATTCGGTTTTTGCACTGCACATCGGTCTTGGGGGGCTTGCGGTAGTTGTCGCGAGAGGTGACGGCGTCGGCCACCTCCTGCCAGTGGTTGTGCTTGAGGTTACCTCGGCTGAGGTGGAGGTAGCGCTCACCCCAGGCGTCGATGAGGGTGTCGGTGGCGCCCTCGCTCCAGCAGTCCTCGCGGCCACCGCCGGGGGCGGCGCGGGGAGCCGGGATGGGGAGGGCGAGGGTGAGGGGCTTGGTGTGGGTGGGCGGTGCGGGGGAGGCGAGGGTCACGGCGGTGGGCAGCGGAGGGGAGGAGGAGTCGGGCTGCAGGGAGGAGTGGCCGGCAGCGGTGGGAGAGGTGCGGTGGGGCTGGGGGGAGGGGATCTCGTCGTCGTCGTCGTCGTTGACCTCGTTGTCGTCATCGTCGTCGTCGTCGTCGTTGTCGTTATCTTCATCGTCGAGATCGTAGTCTGGTTGGTGGTGGTTGGGCTCCGGCGCCGGCGCCGGTTCCGGCACCGGCTCCGGCTGCGTCTGATCTTCCTCTCCGTTGGAGTCGTCGTCCATGGCGGCGGCGGCGGCGGAGGAGCCGGAGGCGGATCGGGCGGATTGCGGGGGGAGGTGGTGGGAGGGAAGGGGGAGATAGGGTTTTGTGGGCCGACCGGCGAAGGGTTGACGGGCGTTTTGATGCTGGGCGTGGGCCTACCCATTTCGTCATTTTTATTTTTCCTTAATTTTCTTCCGGCAAATTTCATGGAATAATATGGTAGATGGGTCGTGGGTATGAAAATTTCTATTGGACCGCTTTCGGCCCAAGAACTATTCCTGGTTGCATTTCCACTATCGGTTCATGGGCCCGTAGGATTCGTCCCTCATTGGGGTCCTTTGCTGATTTTTAGTCAGCGTTGCTAATAAATGGCAAGAGGATCATATGTGCAGAAATGGGAACAATGACAGCTGAAAGGATATGCTTTGGGAACATTGTGTGTTATAAGCTTAGTGGATAAAGTAAAAAAGTTAAATTGGCTTATTTAAATGTTACATTTTTTAAATATAAATAATTAATATGTGACAAAGAAAGTATTAATTGGAGTAGAATTTGGTGCTTTAAAAGAGCCCTTGGAGTCACATCTTAAGCATGTTTGTAGGTTTTGGCTCACATGAATTGCATCATATCAAGGGTGTGGTCTCACATGAATTACATCACATCAAGGGTATTAACTACATATAAATATTTTTAATTAGATTAATAGTATTATGTGTCATTTTAATTGACATATGATGTATGTTTGTCTAATGGATTAAATTAAATTTTTAATTATTAAGTAAGGTTGTGTGATAATTAATGATATTTTTTGTTAATTAGAAAAAGTAGAATAATTAAAAGATTTGCATAAAATATAGGTTCGTTGAAAATATATGATGTTATGGTTGATGAGATGGTGGTAGTTGCTAGGCAGAACTATGTCTTAATTTGATCTTGTTGGAAGTGACATTGGTGATATTGTCCAATGAATACATAGGCGATTAACATCTGACGGTGCTGGCCTTATCCAAAAAATATTAATTAATTATTTTATTCTTTTTTAAACTCTTCTCCTAAGGGTGAGAGGTTTGGCTGTTATTTGGTGATTTGGATTAGTTGGTTGCAGGTTTTTCAGGTGGAGACTAGCAAGACAAGGTTGAATGACTCGTTTTTCAATTACTTTTAATCTGAAGGGTTAGGCCTAATTGGATAATATTACACCCCGTGTTTTGATTACGCTTAACCACAAAGGATTAGGGGTAATTATATCATTTTAATTAACTTTATAAGAGTTTTAAGAGTTGAAATTCTCATATTTGGTTAAAGCTCGAAGTAATGAGCATAACGCATCTAAAAACACTCAAAACAAAGGTTGGAAAAGAAAGTTATAACCTCGAGAAATGTGTCACATAGGCAGGACTCATTTTAAAAGTGCTAGATAAACTACCCATGTGGGGTCTAATTTTGAAGGGCTCATCGATACGAGTCCATCAATACTAAGATCATGCAATTCCGACTTTGGGATAAAAAATTATCGCGTTTTGAATTTTGAATTGTATTTGAATAAAATAATAATAAAATATTCAAATAATGACAAAATAGCTGACATCATCAGAGCCGAGCCGCGCTGCGTTAGAGATGAGCTGAGCTGCCAAGCCGTGGGACGCGGTGGCGCACGATCACGGCCGTCCGCGCGACACGGGTCCTGCACGATCGCGTGGCAGACCAAGTGATGTGCGCGAGACGTGCAACGAACGCCTGCATCTAATGCTTGGCTTTGCCGCATGGGCCGCATGAGGCGCCATGACGCACGCTTTAGGAGTGCCGACCAGTGCAGCAGTCGAATCATTTTGTGCCATGTGGCGCATGCGCGTGCGCGCGTATTCCACTTTTCCTGTTTGCTCGCACGATCATCTGTTATAAATAGTTCATTTTTCCGGATGAGTTTCTGGAGTCATTTTGCGTCCATTTTCTTCCATTCAAAAAACGTTATTAACTAATTCGAGGGTGTTCTACACAATGGAAGTGTCCATTCTTCGATTTAGCAATGCCAGATAAGGGAAATGCACTGGGGCAAGGGGAGGTTCTGTCTACTTCCTACAGGCACAAAAAGGGTAAAGTGTCTCCAGGTAAGGGAAGATTCTTTTACGTTTTCTCATCTTCTATTCTTCGTTTCTCACTCATTTTAAGTCCGATTTGAGTCATTCAAGAGGCGTTCCTAGCTAATCCGAGGGTGATCAACGCAATGGAAGTGTTCATTCCTTGAGTTAACAATGTTATATAGGGGAAGCATCCCAGGGGCAAGGGGAGGTTCTGCCCGCCGCCTATTGGCGAAGGAAGGGAAAAATGTTATAGGGTTAAGGGGAGGTTCTATCTGTAGCTTACGAGCACGGAAAGAGAAAGTATTCTGGAGATAGAAGATGTTCTGCCCACCATCTTTAGACCTGAAAGGAAAGACACTATGAGGAAACAAGCAACTTCGAACGTCGTTACTTCTAAAACCACAGGGGAGTACGCTTTTCTAATCTTCTAATTTAATATAAGTTATATGCATGCATATCTTAATTAGTAATATACTAATTAAGATATATACTTTGTTATGATATGATATATGATTATATGTTCCATTCAATTTACTTTGATATATTCTGTAGTGATCCGAATTACACTAAAATGCTCTATTGTGATCTGATATATTCCTATCTGATCTGATGTGATCAGTATGGTTGGATGAAATATGATATTATCTGATAGGATCTGATATGATCCAACATGCTCTGTTGTGTGTTATGCTCCGCTCCATGATGAAGTGGAATATATGGTTTTGCTCACCTACATGAGATGTGTATTTCACTACTTTATTAACTTCCGTTTGACTTCGATGATTTATAAGATTTCCGTCTAATTTTGAATTAATTATTCGGATATAAAGTATACATATTTTATTGTATATGATTTTCTGACGTCTAATGAATATAGCAGTCGTTAGGCAAAACTACGTTTGGATCCAATTGTATTGAAATAATGTTAGAGATGGTATTCAATATATACGTAAGCAACCAACGATAAAATAATGTTGGCCCGATCCAAATTAGTTATAAAATTAGGTTTGTTCTTATCTATGAGCAATAGAACATTATAGCTTTGTAGCGCATAGAAGTATGTTATGACTCTTGCACTTAGAGTGTGCAACTCCTGGTCTGACGATTTTAATTTTTTTACTAATTTTATGAATTCCAATTGTGTTTTCCTAACTAAACCCCTATCCGGGTTGGGTGGTTTGGGTCGGGGTGTTACAAATAATCTTGAGATAAATTTTAGAGAGTTTAAAAGGTTGAGACCTCTGTATATGTGTAGAACTCAAAGAAATGACTGTAACAAATCAAAGAACTAGTGAAACGAAGGTTGGGACCGGAATTTATGACCTCGAGAAGCATGGAATATAGGCGGGACCCAATTGGAAATAGCATGATATACTACTTTAATTGGGTTAGTATCAAATGGCTTGTTGATACAAGTTCAACGGTACCAAGAACGCGCAAATCCTAATCCCGGGTATAAAGTTACGCATGTTTAAAGATATTTATTTTTTTAAAAAAAAGAAAAAGAAAAGTCATGCACAACGATCGTGCGCATGGTGAGCGCTAGCTTGTGTGCGTAACACGCAAGAGCGACCCACATAACACGTGGGCACGAGCTACGCTGCGGTTTACTATGGATGCCGCTGCACATTATGGCGGCGTTGCAGGTCGAAACGACACGACGCTACGGCTTACAAGGTTGGCTCCAAGGCTTATAAATAGCCCTCTCCTACCAATTTTTCAGCCAGAACTTCATTTCCTCTGTTTCTAAGTGTTCTGAGCCCAATTAAGGCCGGTTAAGAGGCATTTTAAAGTAAATCTGGCATGCTCTACATGATGGAGGGGCCTTTCTTCGAGTTAGAGACCGTATAAGGAGGAAATGCCCAAAGAGAAGGAGAGGTCTACTTGTTGTCCTCGAGCACCGACAAACTTCATTTTCTCCGTTTATGAACATCCTAACTCCAATTTAGCCAATTCAAGAGGTGTTCATGACCAAATCGAGCGTGCACTATGCAATGAAGGGGGTCATTTCTTAAATTTGAATACTATATGAGGAGAAAATACCCCGATATAAGGAGAGGCCATGCCCGTCACCCTCGAGCATCAGAGAAAGAAAAATGGGCCACAAATAAGACGGTCTATCTACAGTTGCGGGGTCACAATGAGAGAAGCAATCCAGAGTCGGGGAGGCTCTGTCCTCCACCACCACCCAGTAAGAGAGGCATCCCCGAGCTAAGAGGAGACTCCGTCCATATTTCACAAGCAAAGAAGGAGAAAGATGTCTCCGAAAAGAGGATGTCCTATCTGTCAGCTCCAAGTATGGAAAGTAAGGCACGTCTCCAAGCTAAGAAATGCTACATCCACCTACTTCAAAGGAGATTCTACCCGCCATATTCAGATATGAAAGGAAGACGCTTGGAAGAAATGAACAACTTTAAATGCTGCCGCTTCTAATGTCTTCTATAAGTAAGTATACCTGATCTTCTGCATGAGAATACATATACATCCTAAGTAGTTAACTTAGGATGTTAAATTATGTATATGCCTACACATTTTAATTAGTGATAATAATGTACTAATTAAGATGTATGATTTATTCTAATTTGAATTACTTTGTTATGCTTTTATTCTGATATGATCTAAAGTGTTCGTTATGCTTTGATCTATTGTGTTATGATATGCTATGTTTAGATGTGACTAAATATGACTTGTCTCGCTCTAGGATGGAACGAGACGCGTGATGTGTTCGGTCTCGCTCTGGGGGTAGAGCGAGACGTGTAAATGTGTTATGTTCCCTATAGTAGAGCGAGATGTGTGATTTTGTTGATTTATTAGCTTCTGTTTAACTTTGACAATTTATGAGATTTCCATATGATTTTGACAATTTATATGATTTATGAAATTTTTGTTTGGCTTTGATGATTTACAAGATTTTGGTCTAACTCCGAATGATGTATTTGAATATAAGAATATACATATTTTAACGTATATGATTTTGTGATGCTTGATGTATGTAGTAGCTGTTAGGCAGAACTACGTTCGGATTCGATCGTATTGGAATAATATTATGAATGTTATCCAATACCATAGGCAACCAACGACAAAGCAATGTTGGCCCGATCCAAATTAATTATACTTATAAGTTTTATTCTGATTTACATGCGACGAATTATGAAGTTTAGTTGTGTGTAAATAATTGTTACAACTTGAGTCTACATATGGGGAGGCTTTGAAGCTCTGTAGTGCGTAGATGAACGTTATACCTCTTGCACACAGATGATAATTCCTAGTTTAAGGAAAGAAAGTTTTTATTAGAGAATTTCTGGGCCCCAACTCTGGTTAGGGCGTTATTCAAGGATAGGCAAGTGTGAGATGTAGTTCCTTGTTTTTGCAATTCTAATTAGTAATTGTATCTTTGGTGCGAGAGCCAACTTAGTTATTTATTTTCAAATTAATGACAGACTGTTACTTAGATAGATAACATGTTATGGATTTTGAGATGTGTAATAATATTATACGATTTGACATTCGTATTTGTGAACCCCAGTTATCATAAACTGGATATTATCAAATTGTTTATTTTGCATTAAGAAAGAAAAAAATCCTCATGACTTACCATTCTTATCAAGCTGAATCCAGCCCAATTGAAGCTATTTCAGCAACTACATCGAGGTCTTATTTGCCGTCCCCATCACTATGTGGGTTGGGAAAGCCTCTTATCAAGTCCAATTACCAGCCTGGGTACAGGTCCACCCAACCTTCCATGTTAGTTGTCTCAAGTCATACCATACCATGCTGATGCTAAAGACCCTTCCAAAATTAAGATTGGTTGGGGTAACTGGAAGGTCACATCCAATGTTCGTCTTAAAAGAAATCTTAGTGGATCATGAAGTTCTCTGAGGCAAAGAGCAAGTACGTGAATTCTATATTAAATGGTTAGGAGAGATTAGCTCACCATTTAACAAATGCAATATGCCAAAGCCTACCTCTAAGAGCAACGTCAACGAGGACGTCGACAAAACTAATTGGAGGAAAATGTCACGGACCTAATCTAGACACCTTTAAATACCTTATAAATATCTTTTAATATATTTCTTTATATTTTTATATAATTATTCTTATATAATCACTTTCGCTGTCATTCTAGTAATATGCAAGAAATCCCTTATATTATATAAGAGACAATAATATTTGTGTAACTAACTTATGTATTTTACACATATTATTTTTATAAATATATTGATAATAAATATAATTTATCTTCATATTTATGTTTATTTATTTCTCTATAATGTATTATTTTTTTTGCCTCTATCGCCCTTCCACATGTAATCTATTTACCAAATAAAAACATTTATTACACGGAAATATTACAAAGTGCCACATATCCTCAAGAGGGCCGTGGCAGTTAGCATCACAGGCCCTTACGCTAGTATGCAGAATCCTCAACACCGCCAATTTTCTTGATGAATCACTCCTCGCGCTAGGCTCAGTGTCAGAAGGCTCGGCGTCCACTCCAGCCATCCGCTCCTCTAAGTTTCTAACACATGTAAGGATACTTCCGTAAATAAGCTTGGAGCCTCCTCCGCTCACGCTCAGCTCTTAAACCACAGGCTTCTCCTTGCCCATCTCACTCGGCTCCCTCCCCGTTGCTCCGGCCGCCGGAGATCTCCCGCCGGCCTTCGCTCTCCCCGCCTCTCTCTTCAACCCCTCTCTAATTCTCTATCGAATTCGAACTCGAATGTGCCGAACCTGGTGGATCCTGAGGAGGTTGTGACGAAAGGGTGAGAGGGGGATCTGGAAAGATGATGGTGGATTTGGGGGCCTTCGCGGACGAGAAGTTTGACGCGAAGAAGTGGATTAATGCGGCGTGCCAGGCGCGGCACCCGCAGGAGGCGGCGGACAAGTACCTGGCCGACTTGGAGATGAAGCTGCAGCTGCTGTCCGAGGAAATCGCCGCCTCCCTCGACGAGCAAAGCACCGCCGCCCTCCTCCGTGTCCCCCGGGCCACCCGCGATGTCGTCCGCCTCCGCGACGACGCACTCTCCCTCCGATCCGCCGTCTCCGCCATCCTCCTCAAGCTCAAGAAGGTTGTTTCCCATTTTCTCCCTCCGCTTATTATTCAAATGCTTTTCGCAATTACAATAAAATCATTTACCTGGACTACATGAAGCTTGTATTGCCTTTTCTGATATCCGCAATTACTGAATTTTTTTTCTGCATTTGAGATATAAACTTTGTATTTGAAGGAATCAATTGTTGCTTTCAATCGATAACATAGTGCATATGCTGGATCTTTCACTAATTTAATGGTTAGGGAGAGCAATGCTCTAAAGATTCCACTTTGTTAACTTTGATATGTGACGGAAGTGTAGGCGGAGGGCTCATCAGCTGAAGCCATTGCTGCCCTTGCGAAAGTTGACACTGTCAAACAGAGGATGGAGGCCGCATATGAAACACTGCAGGTACTCCGGTGATTCCTTTTTACGATTTTTGATGTTCTTAATATCTATTTTGTATTTTTGTGTGACAAGGAAAGCTGGTATTTTCTGGATGAAGCTGATGCATATACCTTGTCTTCGTTTCATCCGAAAAATAGGATGCTGCGGGACTGACTCAGCTAAGTGCTAGTGTAGAAGATGTCTTTGCCAGTGGGGATCTTCCTCGGGCTGCAGAAACACTTGCGAACATGAGGCATTGTTTGTCGGCAGTTGGTGAGGTAATTTATTATGACTTGATATTTTCATGGTATTTTTTTTATTTGTTTAAAATTGCACTCTGGATTACTTGATCTAATATGCTGGGTCTCAGGTTGCAGAATTTGCAAATATTAGAAAGCAGCTTGCGGTTTTAGAGGATAGGCTAGAAGAAATGGTTCAACCTCGTCTTTCAGATGCTCTATCTAATCGCAAGGTCAGACTAGTTCCTAACTTATGTGATCAATTGTTTAGTGCGTTAGATTAGATTGTAATTTAATGTAGAGCATTATGTCAGAAGTTTAAATCTCCTTTGAACATATGATATAATTCCATAACAGCAAATCTTTGCTCTACATTTAATATGTAGGTTGATGCAGTTCAAGATCTCCGGCAAATTCTTATTCGAATTGGGAGGTTCAAGTGTCTAGAGCTTCTTTACACCAAGATTCACTTGAAACCCATTAAGAAGATATGGGATGAATTTGAAACCAAACAGAGGGCTAGTAAGCCTGGAAATGAAAAACTTGACCATGATAGGTCATCAATCACAGCTGAGACATTGTCTAGTGCCCCCTCTCTTCCATTTTCAAGTTGGTTGCCAAGTTTCTATGATGAAGTTCTCCTCTACCTTGAACAGGAATGGAAATGGTATGATAATATTTCTTTAAGGTCTTTCCTTTTTCCTATAATGCAGCTGAAGCTAAGAATGGTTACTTTTGTCAGGTGCATGATTGCTTTCCCTGATGACTACAGAACACTTGTACCAAAGCTACTGGTTGAGACAATGTCTGCACTAAGTGCAAGTTTTGTCTCTCGTATTAACTTTGCGGCTGGAGATGTTGTACCTGAAACAAAGGCATTGGCAAAAGGTTTGTTTGGTGATGCTCCAAAATATCTAATGGATAGTTTTCTTTTTGCCAAAAGTTTTCTTTGTGATGACTTTTTTATTGTCAAAATCTTTTTTGTGATCTCTATTTAGAGAGCAAATCTTGTTAATTACTCGATTTGTTAATTAGACTGTCTCTTGTGCACTGATTTCAAACTTCAGGAAAAAGCATGAAACTGCACTTGCTATACCTGGACGCTTTCTTGGAATTTTGAAATAATTATGCATAATTAATATTATTTATTTTCAGTTTTATTTTTCTATATATTGAGAAGGTTAGACATTTTTTTTATCAATTTCAGGTATTCTTGATATCTTGTCTGGAGATATGCAAAAGGGTATTAAGCTTCAAACTAAACATCTCGAGGCACTGATTGAACTGCACAACATGACAAACACTTTTGCCAGGAATATTCAGCACTTGTTTTCTGAATCAGATATACAAATGTTATTAACAGCGTTGAAAGCTATCTACTCTCCCTACGAGACATATAAACAGAGGTTTTTGTTTGAAATCTGTACAATAGAATTATTACAACATGTATCTTTTATATATATATATGAAAGACCTAAGTGACATAATTTATTACTCTCCAGATATGGGCAGATGGAGCGTTCCATTCTTACATCTGAGATTGCTGACATAGATCTTAGGGGAGCTGTTACCCGTGGGGTGGGTGCACAGGGAATTGAACTCAGCGAAACAGTTAGAAGAATGGAGGAATCAATTCCGCAAGTCATTATATTTTTGGAATCTGCTGTTGAGAGATGCATCAATTTCACTGGAGGTTCTGAGGCTGATGAACTTATTGCTACACTAGATGACATCATGTTGCAGTATATAGCTTCCCTTCAAGAAAATTTCAAGTCCTTGAGATCTGTTTGTGGAGTGGACATTATTTCACATGGAGATAGTGGGCCAAAGAGGGAAACTGGTCTTGAGAGAAAGGAGGGCACACGCATTGTTGATATGGTCTCTGATGAAGAAGAGTGGTCGATTGTCCAAGGAGCATTGCAGATTCTCACTATTTCTGATTGTCTGACAAGCAGATCATCTGTTTTTGAAGCATCATTAAAGGCCACTCTTGCTAGACTTAGTACAAGTTTGTCTCTTTCAATGTTTGGTTCAAGTTTGGATCAGGCTCATGCAGCAGTGGATGATAGCAATGTGAAGCCATCTACAGCCGGACGGGCAGTACTGGATGTGGCAATTCTACGCCTTACTGATGTGCCTGAGAAGGCTAGGAAGTTATTTAATCTTTTGGAGCAGGTAGTGCTATGTTAATAGTTTTTTGGTGGTGTGGGTTGTACAGAGGTTGACATTTGGTTCTTCCTTGTGTGCAGTCAAAGGATCCACGATTCCATGCACTTCCGCATGCTTCTCAAAGAGTGGCTGCGTTTGCAGACACAGTGAATGAGCTGGTGTACGATGTTCTCATATCAAAAGTGCGGCAGCGGCTTAAAGATGTATCTCAACTCCCAATTTGGTCTGCAGTGGAGGAACCTAGTGCATTTCCTCTACCAAGCTTTAGTGCCTATCCCCAGCCATATGTGACCAGTGTTGGTGAATATCTTCTCACGCTCCCGCAACAGTTAGAGCCGCTGGCGGAAGGCATATCCAGCAGTGACTCAAACAGCGATGAAGCACAGTTTTTTGCTACGGAATGGATGTTTAAGGTGCAAGCACTTACTCTTTACCCGCACAGTTACTTCCAACTCACTTTTATTCAGATCCTCAATGTAACTCGTCTTTTTTTTATAAACTTCAAGGTCGCTGAGGGCGCCACTGTTCTTTATCTGGAACAATTACGAGGCATTCAGTACATTACAGATAGAGGTGCACAGCAGTTATCTGCTGATATTGAATACTTAAGTAATGTGCTCTCTGCTCTCTCCATGCCGATCCCCCCTGCCTTAGCTACCTTCCACACTTGTCTATCAACATCAAGAGATCAGCTTCATGATCTTGTTAAATCGGATGGTGGAAGTCTGCTAGATCTTCCAACTGCACATCTTGTTAGTAAAATACGGCGTATCACATTGGATTGATAAATTATGCATTGGCCTCCTTGAGTTTTACTTCATAACAACCGGATTGCTGTTGTAAATCTTCATTTTAGAGATTGAATTTTGTACCTTAAGAGGGGGTTAGTCAATTAAGATTTGAAAATAAGATGTTAGTATTTTAAAATTTTTGGTTAGTCATTTAGAATTGTCTATGCCATATTTATAATCGAGTGTTATTACATTAAAATTTAAAATATAATATTTTAAATACCATGTTAGTTGTTAAACAATTGATTCTTGTATTTGAAATATAGCATTAGTTAAAAATATTAGGATTATGACTTAAGAAAATTTTATTGAAAATTTAAAACATACAAGTGAGATTTTATAATACCATCATTTGAAGTGGTATTGTAAAATGATAGAAGCACCGAAAAAGAGAAGCTGGTACGTACTAGAAAATGGAGGTTAGTATGTACTTAGAGATCGATACTAATATCATATAGGGGGTGATACGCCCCCTATATGTATCTTCGATATGTATGGGCCGTATCGGGCATATGGTATTGATACAATTGATACGTATTGATATTTTAATATTTTAATATTTTTTATTTTAAAAAATATTTTTGTTCAATTTTTTTTCTTAAAAACAAAAATATAATTCCAATTTAACCTCTTTAAAAGACTATGTTTTTATTATATTAAAATTATTTTTAAAAAAATTATATGAGATCAATATAAGTGGGTCTATATAGTTTACATAATTTTTTTTAAAATATAGTGCTCTACAATTATGCATTTATTAAAATATTTACTCTATGAGTTTTTTTAATAATATTCATATGACTCATTAAATATTTTATTTAATTTTAAAATAAATTAATTTTAGAGCACTTAATATGGGGCAGAGGGAATAATAGTTTGTAGAGGACAGAGGGAGTAAAGTGTATAGTTCTAAAATAAAATAATTTTAGAGCACTCGCATCAGTTTATACGGCATTCTAAAATGAAGTATTATAATGATATATTATTAGTTATAATATTTTTTTATATATATCAAAGGGTTTATGACCGTTTTGGTGCGTACCAAGCATATCATTGACGTGTACCTATATCCATGATCGTTGATATTATCATATGTATCGATACTGCCTTCCATGACTTAGAGGAGGCTATCATTTTCATGCGGCGACTGGAGCTTGGCAGAGGCCACTATCCTTGTCGGAGAAACCATAGTGGCTAGGTAACGTCTCCTCTTAGCCTCCAACTGCCACTGTCTTCCAATATCTGTTTTGATTTTTTTCCTCCGCACACCCTATTGCCTATTTCGTCATGGCTACCTCTCGCATTTTTTCAAATTATGAATTAGTCAAAATTTAAAATTATAGATAAAATATTTTTAAAAGTTAATTATTTTGAAATCAACAGCTCAAATCCCGGGATTCTAGTAATACAAGATTTGGGTATCCAAATATTTTAAAATTTGGCAGTTTAAATCCAATAATTTAGATTATATTCTAAAATCTCATATTTTAAATCTAGTATTTAAAATTTTGATTGACTAACCCCTTGTAAGATAAATTGAACTTGTCTTTCCATTTCTTTTTTCAATTTTGTGTTTCTTTATTAGAATAGTTGAGCTGGTCATATTGAAATTTTCATTGTATTATTAATATTTCGGGGGTACTTACAAATCACTACCCCTGAAGAAGAAAACTGCTTTTATTATTCAGTGTGCAGTTTTTGAAAACTGCTACAAGTTAAATCAAGAAACTTCGTCAACAAAATCTTATAGTTTGACTTAAGATTAGTTACGGATGAATATTTTAATAGTTGAAGCTCTCAAACCCTAACCCTAAATCTTAACGTTTGCTATACTTGCTTCAATCCACCAAGTGAGGTGATCCTCATTTCATCCGAAGGGTTGGAAGGGTTTTTCATACTTTTTACTCACTATGAGCCCACTAGCTAGCTTTAGCGTGTGTGCAGTCAATTTTGAAAATAATGCTTTTCTTTACCGTGGGCTCATTGTAAACATTAAAAATGTTTCCCCAAGGGTAGCCCTTATGGGTTGTTTGGCTATGTTTTGGGATTTAAAGCAAGGTGCCTTAAAAAAGGTGCTTTCCCACTTAAATTAATCTACATAATGTACACGGGCTAACCAAGGATATTTTCGGTTTATAGGATTTGCAAACTATTTTTGGTATCTTTGGCTTAAAAATATCGGGTAAGTAGGTATTAGGTATATTTAGATATCGAGATTTCTCTATCAATGATTTGTGCATTATTTTGATGCTTACTTACACGGGTTTTGTATAGGGATTATGATGTTTAATTATGTAGGTTTTGTGTACGAAATATTATGCTTAATTACACAGGTTGTGTATAGATCATGACACTTGATTATACAGGTTATGCATTGAATATGATACTTGAATGCCCAGGTTGCGTGTGTGGATTATGATACATAATTGAGTCATTTTTCATAGGTTTTGCTTATGGATTATGATACATGAATGAGATCTTCGTAAAAGTATGTGTAAGGGATTTGACATGCTCTTGTATTATTAATACCGGTTTTGCTTATGGTTTATATTATGCCTCTTAAAGATTATGTTTTTGGTATTAATGTGAGTTCTATGTTTTTGAGCCCTTATAAACTATATTTGCTTTGTTTTGTTTTGGGCTCTCTCTAGGATCCTCTATGTGGTTGTGCCATGAAGGTGCTTAGGAAGATTTGTTTTATGAGTACGGTGGAGATTAGTGCACACAGAGTGGAGATAGTTCATATATGTTGAGATACACTTTAGTTGGTTTTGATGTACTTTTGTGACATAACTATAACACTTAACTATGTTGTAGAAGAACCTTATTTTGATGATGTAAACTTATTTATTGTCTTTTTTAGGCTTAATACACTATTATGTTCTTATATGTACATGTTGAGAGTGATTTATGGATTTCATTTTAAATTTTTTATCTTCAGGTAATTATTGTTGCACAAAGTGAAGTGCTATGTACTTCGATATAGCCCAGACTTGGTTTAGAACTAATCTCATTGCAACCTTGTCATTCCTTCTTGGCCAAGTTTGGGTCAAGAGGGTATGGTGGGAGGATGACATAATACATGCTTAATCAACATCCATTTATGCATCCAAATCTTATGAAAAACTATGCTATTATATGGTTAAAATAATATAATAACTTATGCAAATCATGATAAAAATCTCTTAACTTGATACACCATCAGTAACTTCACCAACGTGTTGACTAGGGTGTCAATAACTACCGACATGTCAAACTTCTATTAACAGTGGGTTGGCTGGGACAACCTACTTCACTGACATCATACTGATGCATCTTCCGGCCTTCAATGACATAGACAACAACACATCAGTGACCTTGACAATGATTGTAAGAAAATAAATAGAGACATTAATAGTTCTTTGAATACTTTTTTGATCAAAAGAAGTAAAATTATTTTCAATTCAAAGTTCTTAATTACTTATCTAACAAAATAGAGGGTGGAATCATCATAATTTGAAATCGTCATTGCAGTATTTTCATGCATGACATAACTCGGAGAATCAACATGCATGAGTTCAAATGCATCAAGAACTTGAAAAAATCATTCTCATACAAGTAATTTGACTAATTAGGGAAGAAAAGTGTAGTTCAACCTGAATTCAAGTTAAGGTTTCCCTCTACCGACACAAGTCCTCCACGAATTTGCTCCCAAACTTTTATTTTCTCTAGGACTCACAAGAGACATCAACTCTCCATAAATCCCGAGTTTCACTTGTCTTAAATACGGAGGTAACCATTTCTAGAGTCCAAAATCGCAAAACTACCTCATCTTTCAATATAACAAATGCACACAATTTTGACCGATGCATCCATTGACATAATAATGCTTACTGACTATAAAATATACAATTCACCGGTGAAATAATGACGTGTTGATGGCTTACTAGTGAAAAAAAGAAAAGAAATAAAGTATTATATTTTTTTCATGAACATTATAGGGTGTCAAATCCTAACATAATATATAGACTTGAATAACCTCTATGGATCGTGTTAGATCTATTTGCCTCTAACATGGTACAGAGAAGCTGGATTTATTTACCAAGTTAGAAGCACATGTAGCATGGTTATGACACTGTTCATACAACCTATCTGAAAAACATTTTTGAACTCATTGAAATCATTTTTGCTTCAACTTTCTCACTACTACCCAGGTGGTTGTTAGTTTTGATAGTGGCCTTGGTGCACATGAACTCCGGATGATGCACATGAATGATTCTGATTTTCTACAATTGTTACTTTAAGTTAAATTAGATTTTTTTTTTAAATAAGCTACTTTAGTAAAGGAAAAGAAGACTATGCCGATGGAAGAAAGAGAGTGAGAAGTTCCAGGACTATGCTCATTCTCAAAGTCATTTACCTAAAATTCTAGATTAATTTCCTCTCTTAGTCTGTGTTGGAAGTCGTAATTGATCTTTTCTTGCCCCCAATACATATAAAGGGCAAAAATACAAAGTTCATCCTACAAGCATGGTTGTTAATGAGCTGAGTTAACTCATTGACTGTGCCCGCTTGGCTCGAACTAGGCTTGACTCGAACTCAATTCGAGCTTGAATAAGCTCAAGTCGAGTTCAAGTATACTTCTGCTTGATTCAGCTCAAATGAAACTCTAACTTACTCTACTAAGCTTGAGCTCAAACTCAAACACTGTAAAATTATATGTAAATAAAGTATATATATAGTCATAATTATTAATTTAAATATATATTCATGACATATTTAATAAGACATATAATCACATATATGTATGAATACTATGTATAATATATTATATAAGACTAGTTAATAAAAGCCCAGGCTTACATGCGACTGCATGAGCCTCCACATCACGCACCCACGAATTTTGATCAGACAACACATTTAACTCAGGGGGTAGATTGGTTTCTCACCCCTTACGACCTCTAATCTCGATCCAATGACCCATGATGCCTGGGCTCATGTTGATGTAAATAAGCCCAAACTCATATAAAATTTTTTTATGATATATATCCTCATTAAATTGTAGTGGCGTATAATTTCTATATATGATATATATTTTTTAAAAATAAAAAATTTGCAGACACAAATACTAATATACTATTTCCTTCCTAAATTAATAGCTCCATTTGGTTTTTCAAGATGAACTAAATTTAGTTTAATTGAAAAACCAAATGGAGCTATAAATATATGACAGAGGGTCAACATGATATCATACTAATATACCCAACGACTCTTCTAAAAGAACCATAATAATATGGGGACCAACCTTAGTTTACAAAAGAATAATTTAAATATTCTTTCAAAAGTTAGAAGCATGACACTAGTGGACCAATCTCAATTTATAGATTATTTTTCTTTTTACGTGTACTTAGAATATTTTAGAGGCTTACTAAGGCTGAAGAATAGTTTTTTTATGAGTGATTAATAAACATGTAAAGAAAAAAATATACAAAGAAGTAGATGACAATGTTACCTAAAAGTCTTTCTATTTTTACATCTTTTTTAGTGATTATGTACACATAAAGAGAGGAAAATGGTAATATTGCCTTTTTGGAACATTTGTAACTAAAACTCATTTGTGCTAGTTATCTTATTTTTTAGTAACTATATTTAGTTATTTAAGGTGCAGTCGTAATACTTGTTAAAATATATTTATTAATATTTAATACTGAAAACATCTTACTATAATTAATACTTCATATACTTTAGATTTAGATATATTGTACTATTTTTTTTAGTTTGAGCCTTGAGCTTAGGCTTTCTTATTGTAGTTTGAGCTCGAGCCGAGCTCTAGATTTTCAATTTGAACTTGTTCAAGCTTTGAGCCAAGCTTGAAAAATTCAAGTTAAAGCTGAGCAAGCCCAATACTTAGTTCGGCTCTTTAATACCCCTACCTACGAGGTAGAAAAAAATAATTACAATTACAATTGTTTCTAAATATGGGAAAGCCGAGATAAATGTGCGCACCCCAACTCCCCCTTCAAGCTGATGGGAGGAAGGATGCTATCTATATTTGCGCGCATGAGTGTGAACTGGGTATAAAATAAAGATTTGGGCCAATTCCTTCCAAAGAACTCCATCTCCCTTGTGTCTTCCCCTTTTGTGGCACTCCATTGCCAAGGCACGACATGGCACTCGTCCATGGATTCTTGTCAGACTCCTTTCCTTCCGATATGAGATCCAGCGATCTCATTTCAAATTCTCCCTTCTTATCTTGGCAGTTTCACATCTTGAGAATAGCTGCCTCCGCCTTCACATTCTATTCTACTCTCGAACTTTCCAGTTGCAGGTTATTATTTTTACATTTTATTTTTTTCCTCTTCTCCTGCTTATCTCTTTGAACTTTTCTTCTTAAACAACTCTGTCTTTGTGTTTTCAGAAAAGTATGTGCTATTGAGGTTAGCTACTTATTTTAATAACTTTAGTTCGGCTGCAAAAAATCACGTAAGAGTGGTTCCTCTCCTCCTGCCAATTCTCTAGTGGCGACTACTCCAGTCCAAAATGATCTTATTCACATTGATGTATTGTAACTCTAACTTTGTAAATAATGAATTGTCTTTCAAATACTCATTTGTCTTTGTAAATAGTGCTTGTGAGAAGGTGAGAGCCCTCCAGCAGATGTGTTGCTACTTGATTTTGTATGAACCGATTAACGATTTCAATGGTAGAAGTACATGGGTTTTGGATAGTAAATTTGATGATTAAGAAAAGTTTGAGCATGCATACTTCATTCTGATGGCCATGGGTTAATGCTGAAATTTCTGTTTAAATCAATTATATAGTTTTATGCTCTCATGAGATGGCATGTAGCAATTAATAAGAAAATGTAAAGTAGGGAGATGTAAAAACCTAATGCTTGATTAATTGCTGAGTGAATTGGTTCCTCCACTTTGATTTAAGATCCCCTTTTCCCGTGTTTTGGCCTCTATTATTTATGCCCAAAACCACTAGTCATTGTGATGCAAAACCTTCTTCAACACGATTCCAGAAGAGGAAGCTGCTACCTTTGATGCATAGTGGAATCACCCAAAGCGGACTAGAAGCCGGATTCTCAGGAAAGACTAGAAAGTAGGGATTTTTCCTTACACAATTAGCTCTAAATTAGGATTCTATGCAATAAAGGAGTTTCTTAGATTAGATTGGCCAACTCATATAAATCTTGTAGCTCGTTTGAGCAGAAAGTTGAATTGAAATAAAGCTTCTTCTTTTTCTCTTCTCTTCTCTGTTTTCTTCCCCTACGTCCTCTCCTCTACTCGTCCTTTTCCTTTGTGAGATTTCTGCCTGTGCAGCTCGGTTGTAACCCACAAGTAGCAAGCCCATCTCGTGTGAAATATTTGTTCCAGGTCCCAGCCCTTGGAACACTATCATGGTCTCAAACCTTGAACACTATCACGACATCATTTGGTATCGGAGCGCACAGCGTGTTTTGCCCAAGCATATTATCTCCGACGCTACATGGCCCTGAAGCAGAAGTCTCCACTAGAGTTTGCTCGGTTACGTAATGAATCTAGAGAAGAGGAAGAGTTGACTTCTCATGTGAGTAGCACTGAGTTATGCATTTAATGCAAAGTTTAAACATCTCCTAGTTTTGGCCTTTCATGAGGTCAATCAGCCTCATCAACCAATGCATGCTCAATTTAGCCTCGCTATTGAAACGCCCAGTAAATCTATCACGGAGGTCTGATTTCAGCCACAAAACAAGTGGGAGTCACGATTCAAGTTTGAAGTTTTAGAATTCTACGGGGAACGGATGCCAATGATTTCCTTAAGAGTCTATTTGGATTGGTGGAAACCGGGAAAAAGGGAAAGAGAAAGTGAATCCAGGTGAAAGAGAAACTAGGAGATTCCTAAATATTTTTCACTGTTTGCTTACACAAATGATGTTAGAGAAAATTAACAGTGACAGTGGTGGTAGCGGCGGTGGTAGTGGTAGTGGCGGTAACAGTGGTAGTGGTTGTGGCGGCAGCAATTGTGGTGGTGGCGGCGATGACGGTGGTGGTGGCGGTGGCAGTGGCAGTGGCTGCGGCGACAGCGGTGGTGGTGGTGGCGGTGGTAGAGACGGTGGTGGCAGCGGCGGTGGTGTCAATGGTGGTGGTGGCAGTGGCGGTGGTGTCAATGGTGGTGGTGGCGGTGGTGGCAACGACAGTGGTGGCGATGGTGGTGGTGGTGGCGGCGGCGGTAGAGATAGTGGTGGCGGCGGCAGCAGCGGCGGCGGCAGCGGTAGTGTTGGTGGCAGCGGCGCTGGCGGCAATGGTGGTGGGTGGTGGTGGTGGTGGCGGTAGTAGAGGTGGTGGCAGATATAGTAGTGGTGGCGGCGGCGATGGTGGTGGTGGCGGACGACGATGGTGGTGGTGGCATCGGTGGTGGTGGTGGCGGCCGGCGATGGTGGTGGTGGCGGTGGCATCGGTGGTGGTGGTGGCGGCGGCGACAGTAGCGGTGACGGTGGCGGCGGCGACAGTAGCGTGACGGTGGCGGCGGCGACAGTAGCGGTGACGGTGGCGGCGACAATGGTAGTGGTGGTGGTAGTAGCAGTAAGACATAAGTGTTTAGTACAATAATTTTCTCCCAAAATCCATGGGTTGATGGGTGAAAAATTTTTAGGCTAAATTTTCATCCATTTTCTCTCACTTTTCACTCTAGTTTCTCTTTCCCCGTTGCACCAAACAGTGGAAACTGGGAGATTTTAAGAAGATTCCTTTCCTTTCCCCCGCTTTCCACCAATCCAAACAGACCCTAAGTGACTCACTACCACCGATAAACAGGTCAACTTAGTTGCTACCAAATTTTGAGGTCACGCCTTAAAAATGCAACGTGCATAACTAGGAGAACCACTGATTACCACATGGGAGGAATTGCGGAAGGTTACGCGTGCTAAAGTCTTACCCTTCAATCATGATTTGGTACTCTTTCAGCGCCTTCAAAACCTTTGACAAGGGTCAACCACCGTCAGTTAGTAAACACAAGATTTCTATACTCTTCTTGCACGTAATAATTTGTGTGAGACCCTGAGGCAGTTAGTTGCATGGTACATTAACGGCCTTTATCAGCCCATTCAAAATGAGTTGTGTGCGGTCTCTTTTAATATTGTGGGAGAAGTAATGCCAAAAGGTGAAGCAGCAAAGACAAAGTTTGACCGCCTTTATAAAAGGAATGGCGCACAGACTGCCTACTGACCCCTCCTTTTACCTACACCCACCACCACAACACTCATGGCTCCAACTCGCGCCCCACCCTCCAAAGTTCCCATGCACCCGATGTTGCACCCAAATCGGGTCCTCCACATGCCAGTGTGAAGTGTTTTTGATATCGTCAAGTGGGTCATATTGTGTCTTCCTGCACCCAAGCTTATTCCCAATTACTTACTTGTGAAGGTGGAGGCTTCCTCAATTACAGATGAAGAGCTCAATGACAGATGTTGATGGTGTATATGAGGATGATGAGCTTGCCCACCTTGGTTGATCAAGTGCACCTTGTATGGTATCCTAAAGGATTTGTCTTACCCCAAGCAAGGTGGTAGAGGATTGGAAGTGACATAGTATTATCTTATTTTTTTGCATTAGTGGAGGTTTTCAGTCTACCTTTATCATTGACTTTGCCAATTGTGAGAATGTTGTTGCTGAATATATTGTCAACAAGTTGAAGCTTCCTACAAAGGCACATCCTTGTCCTTATTCTCTAGTATGGTTGAATGGTTAAGTACAATTCAATTGACTCATAAGTGCAAAGTTAATTTCTCTATTGATGGGTTTTTTAATATTGTTGATTGTATGTCATTTCCATGGATGCCTGCCACTTGCTATTAGGATGTTCATGGCAGTATGACCATGATCTGCAATGGTGCGGATGACATAATGTACATTCTTTAATGAAGAATGGTGAGAAGTTCACTTTTTTTACCTCACAAACCCCATGTGCAAAAATGGAAATGGGTTACTTGTTTGCCCTGCCAAGACTTTGAGAAGGAGTTGGAGGAGATCACTATTTATTTTGCTCTTATTTCTCTAATGGACTTATTGATGATGCTCATACTTCTACTGCTCCACAACCTTCTACACAACAAATATTGACTAAGTATTAGGATATTTTTCATGACGATTTACCTGCAGGGTTGTCACCACTTGACGTTTTGGCTTACATAAAAAATCTTAAAGCGGATTAGAATGCACTCGGGTAAGGGTGCTAATGAGCCGACTCGAACTGAGTTTTGAAGTTTTTTTACTCGAGTTCGATTTTTGACAGCTCGGCTCGAGATCGATTGAACATTTAGTTGTCTATCTTGAGCTTGGTTCGGCCAAGAAACTCGAAACTTGACTTCAACTTGAGCTCAAAAACATACTATAACAACTCAAACCTATGCTCTAATTGAGATTGAATCCCATTTACAACCCAAACTATTTTTTCCTATAAAAAACTATATGAATTTAGAGAATCACACCAACATTACAAATATAAAAAAATTATAAAAAATAGAATTATATTCTATTAAAGTTGTAAATATTACTTCAAAATATATGGTTAAAATAAGACTCAATAAATTACCCTACAAAAAAGTTCCATTGGTCATAAAAAATTTAACTAATATTATTCAAATATATCATATAATAGATATAATTATATAAATAATATTTAAAAAAGTACTTAAATAACAAAGAAAAAAATATTTACCAATATGGTGTTCTTTTTTGCCACGTAGGTGTTGTGAGTTTTTTTTTTAAATTTTTTTATAATTTTGTTCTTCTAAAAGACAAAATCAATATAATGTATTGACTTCATATTTTAAATTTTATCATTTTAAAAGATGAATCTAGTAATTTTATCATTTGGAAAGATGAAATCAATGATGAAATAATTTTGTCCTCTCTTCTCTCTCTCCTCTCTCTTCACTCTCTCTCCTCTCTATTCACTCATTCTCTCTCTCTCTTTTGGCTATCTCTCTTCTTCACTCTCCTCTCACTCTCCTCTTTCTCTCTCTTTACACACTCTCTCTATTCATGTTCTCCTCTCTATATCTCTATTCAATCTCTCTCCTCTCTCTTTTGGCCATCTCTCTTATTCTCTCTCTCCTCTCTCTCTTTCTCTTCACTTTCTCTTCTCTTTTTTCTCTCTCCTCTCTTATTTCTCTCTCTCTCTCTCTCATGTGCGTGACGTGAGCCCTAGCTATGAGAAGTGGGGAGAAATTAGGAAAATTTAATTTATTCTTACTTATATATTATATATTAAAATATTAAATTTTAAATAAAATATAATGTATTTGTGAATGATGAAATCAATATTTTTTAAATTTTTTTTCATCATTTCGTCCTTTAGAAGAGAGGAGAGAGAAAAGAAAAAGAGAATAGAAAGATAGAGGAGAGAAAGAGAAGAGAGATAACCGAAAGAGAGGAGAGAGAGAGTGAATAAAGAAGGGAGAGATAAAAGACAGAGGAGAGAAGTCAGTATATTGTACTGATTTAAGCATACTTATTTCGTCATTCTAAAGGATGAAATTATGAAATTTTGTTAAAAAAAACCATGCAGGTGTGAGCGCCTAGTTGGTGAAAAAGAATACCATATTGGTAAATATTTTTTTCTTTCAGTTATTCTGATAGTTATTTTTTAATATTATTTATATAAATTTTCTTATATAATAAGCTACAAAAAACTGAACTAGTCACCAAAGCCATGACAACTCTTATTCACATATTTCATATCTAATTACTTTAGTGACTACAAAAAAGTTCATAATGAGAGAACTATTTGGACCTCTGCAATAACATATTTCATGTTGTGTGGATTGCCTACAAAATGAAAAATCAATATAATTAGAACTCAACAGCAAAATCTAGACTTGGTTCACTGATATATTTGTACGCAAAATCTAAATATAGTTCATAATCTCTAATTCTAAACTAATATGATTGGTTGAATTAAGAATGTTTATTATGCAAGTAGAATTACATATTTATATTTGTTAGGATTAGAATGATTAAAGGTAGTATTTAAAAATTAAATAATATTATGTAGATGAATAAGGGTAGAATAGGAATAAAATAATTTATCATACATATATTCTCAATTTTATTAGTAGTAGGATTTATATTTGTTTGAAATATAATAGCATAATATGGGTATTATATACCATATTATATAGTATATTATATACCATATATTAATGTATATGTAGTATATATATTTTATAAAATAATATAAAATATTATAGGTACATGGTGAAAGTTAAGAAATTTATATAATATGAGTATTATATACTATATTATATACCATATATTAATGTGTATATAGTATATATATTTTATAAAATAATATAAAATATCATGGGTACATGAAAGGTGAAAGTTAAGAAATTTATATAATATGGGTATAATATGTAAGAAGTGATATATTACAAATCGAGTCGAGTTAGAGCTGAGCTTCGAGTCAAACCGATTAGGTTTTGAGTTGAGTCGATTCGAGTTGACCCCTGTTCAAGATCAGCCCGTTTACTTTCGAGTTTGAATTGAGCTCGACTCGAGCTCACTTTGAGCCGAGCCAAATTCGAGCCGCACCGAGCTGAGCATATTCAGCTTGACAAGCTGGCTTGGCTCGTTAGTAACCTTAGGCCTAGGGCATCTATTAGCACATGCACAAGGTACACCACAAGTCACACACCATTGGATTAATCTGATTATTCATGTTACTAAGGGGGAATGTAAGTTTGAGTCGCTAGTCCTTCCTCTTAAATAGATAGTAATATTCCCACAATAAAAATATACACAAAAACTCACACAAAAGTTTTGATTGGACTTCACAAATAGACTTTACACAAAGTTCACATGGGCTCACTTCTTTAAACCAATCAAAACTCTTATTTTCCCTCTTAAATAACATGTAACTTTAAAACCGAAAGGCTAGAGTGTAAATGGTTTACTGATGGAATATAGTCCAATGTATTTCTTAATAGTCTTAAGGTACTACGACACATTTTATCAAATTAATCTCAAGTTATTGCACTATCAATTCTTGGAGCTCCTCAACGAAATATTATGTTGTTGCTGAATGACGTTTGTCCACAAGATAACATGTGGATTGGGCATTATTAATCAATTGATGGCCACTACCCTATGGATTTATTCTAGGGATGAATATTGTAAGAACTCTTATCTTGAACCAGTTTTCTTTCATTTTATGTATTATTTAATTGCCATTATGTGGTTTAAACCATTTCTGATCAGTTTTGATGATTTTTGAACATTTAAAGTAGTTACCAAAGGATTTAAACAAAATTATCTTTATATTTATGAATTTTAAGTGAATTTAAGTCATTTATAATTTTTTGGGAATTTTTTTAAAAATTAGGGTTTGGCAGGACCCCCTATGGGCCCCAACCAAAATTAAGACTTTTAACCCGAAACATTCCTAACATTAAACTAAGATATTAAAAAAATTATTTCAGAATTTTTTTAATCTTAATTAAGGTTTAAATAGCCTAATTACCTATTTTTAGTTATGAATTCTATTTGTACCCCTAAATTTGATTAGGTCTAACCCCTTCATTACTATATAAGGAAAAAAACTGCCTCTTTCCCATTTGGGAAAGGGCTGAGCCTGGGATCAAGAGGCATAATCCCCATAAACTCAAAGTGGAAGGAGGTTTAAGGTTAGAATTTCTTAATTTTTTCTTAATTTATTAGGGTTTTCATAAACCTCTTCAAATCTCATCTTTCTCCATGGATTAATCTCATTTTTAAGACATAAAGTCACTGATTTGCATCACTACTTCAAATCAATGGATTCTATGTTTAGTGCTCTAATGGTAGATTAGTAAAAACTTAATCTTTTGTATTAATTTCTTAGGGCTTTGATTGAAAATGAATAGATTTAACATTCTGGAAGTTTTTATTAGATTTTTATGAAGTTTAGACCTTTGATTGGAGGTTTTAAGTTCGATTGATGGAGTCTCAGTTTGGTTTTCAAAATAGTGAAGACGAACCAAATATGCCGTTATGACGATTGATCGGGCTTGTAGGCTGATCGAACGACCTTGTAGGCTGATTGATCGATAGTACAATAGATTTTGGTCATTTTAATTCCTATGTTTATTTTTATATTTCTACTCCCAAATATTATTTCTCATGTTTATGTGGGTTGATTTGAGTTAGAATAAGCTACTGGAAGTATATGCTAGTGATGTTGGAATGTATGGAGAATAATTGGGTATTATGCGGAATTACATGATGTTGGTTAAATATGTTAGCTTTGTTAACTTGAATTCATGATTTGAATGATGGTTTCTTATGGTTTCGGCTCATATTTCCAGTTTGGATCCATGATTAGATGTTAAAAAAAGCATGTGTGAAGTGCCTTGTGAGTTATTGTCAAAACATGGTCATATGCTTAAGAATGTATGTTGTATTTTAAACACACACATGAGGGGGTATTCATTATGAAATCATGGTTGTTTGTGACTTGAATATGATGCAAGTGGGGACTGATGAGAGCACATTCCATGTGTTGGAATTCACATAGAGATTGCTCACGTATGTATCATGTTGCATGCATCATGAAATGGATTTCATGAATGAGATTTGACCAATGTTTAGTTGTGGTTGATAGATTGGATGTAATGATGTGAAATTGCGTGCCAAATTAGTTGATTGTTGACTTAATCAGAACTTGGATGGTCCAAAAGGACATGATTTCGATTTGAATTCCTATGTGGAACATGGATACTCCCTGGCTTGAGTCGATCTGAATTGAGTTGAGTTATCTATACCTAAGAATCTAGTTGGTATGTCTGAGTGCATCGGCGTACCATATGTGCTGCTTCATATTGCAATCTTGACAAGCAGGGCTGCTCGAAGGTTTCATCCTTGATGGGCAAGGGCTGCTCGAAGGTTTCATCCTTGATGGTTGCTCGAGGGCTTCGGTTTTGATGGGCAAGTGTTGCTTAAGGGCTTCGGCCTTGAAGAGCAAGTCTATTTGATATGAGTTTGCTACATGGCTTCGGCCTTGAGGAGTAGGTTTATTCTCTCTATTTATGAATATGCATGCTAGATTAGTGTGTTTGAGACACTTATACATGTAAGATGAATGAGAGTGATGTTTATGCATGATCTGAATGTGTGGTAGAGACACTTCTCATGCAGATTTATGTGATATTTACAAGATCTGAATATATGGTAGAGACACTTCTCATGTATATTTATGTGATATTATACATGATCTAAATGTGTGGTAGAGACACTTCTCATGCAGGTTTATGTAGTCTTTATGTATGATTTGAATGTATTGTAGGCACTTCCCATGCAGGTCATATATGATATTATACATGATGTAATTGGGTGAGAATAATTGTTTATGTAGGATGGATGGTAGGTCATAATATGATAATTTATGCCATGATTATGATATATGTGATGTTTGCATACTAGATCATTACTTATGAGTAAGTAGGGGTATAGTAAAGGAAATGATAAGAAATGGGCATATCATGTGAATTATCAATCTGAATTACTATGTTGTGTCGTGGTAGTTTTCTGATTAATGTTATTATTTTTAAACCATTACTGAGTTTTGTACTTACCCCTCTTTCTGTGATTTGTTTTGGGGTTGCACGGTGCGATGTGTAGACGAGCAGGATTCCCTTTATGAGGGACGACAGACATACTCGTGGGATTAACCTTGGTTGCATTCAGATGATATTTTATTTTCTGATTTTCCTTGTTGTTGATACTAGAGGACGTTGCATGGTGGATTATGTATCATGCCGCATCTATTTGTTGTTCTTAGACTTGCCTAAACTTTTTTGATTTCAAGCCATGTGTAGGCTCTGCAGACTATTATGTGGGTTGGTGTGAGGACTATGATAGTTTTATTATCCTCTTTGTTATTCTTATTTCTCTTGCTCAAAGGACATTAGGTGCACCACTCTGTTATATGAATCACCCGTTTGAGGGGTTAAGACTTCTGCAATATGTTAATTAGTCAATTTTTATCTCCCCCGCGCGCTTGATCAGCCGTTGGACCGGGTTTGACTCTGGTCAGGCGATGCCAGGGTGTGATAGATATTCTTCGAGTAATATGTCATCACACATATGTGTTATTTATTTTTTATATCAAATAAATTATTGAATACTCCTGAAATATCCTTTGGGGTTTATTCCCACTTAATAGGAGTCATGGATCCCTAAAAAGTGAGAGTAAAGGATCTTAGGTTTAAAATACTCAATAGTTTCTCCTTACATTAGAATATGAGAAACAATATGCATAATGTGACAGATATGTCTAAAATAGGTTAGGTATTGTTTTACACACAATTAGGTGAGAAATTAATGGACTACTTCTAGAGAGTCCACTTACGTTAAATGCATTAGTGCATGTACCATGGATCTTGAGGGTCAATAGGTCATGTAAAGTGTAAGTATCTTTGAAAAGTTATTAAAAGAATTTTTGTTGTGTAAATATCACTATCCTAAAAGAATACTCAATAATTTCTCATTTTAGACTGGATGCTAATAATCCTCTACTATTGTTTGTCCATCAAAACCTTCCACTAACTTTTGATTGGATTTAGTTATGACAATAGAATGATCTAATGTTTAGAGATCCGCTCTGACAATGTTGGGGAGCGGTTTCTACTAACTTATGCAAATGTGCACTAACAACATATGCGCCATTGATATTGAAATTAGACACTTCACGTGCATTCCTTACGCTTGGCTCACAATAAGCAGAGAACATAAAAATTGCTTTTTACTGTTGTTAGTCCACTCAAAACCTAGTGTGAAGTAGTATTAGACAAAAATTAGCATTGGGCATGCGCATAGGACCATTTTTGTAAGGGAAAATGAGGGCTGATAACCCTACAACAAATTATCTAACAAAATTTGGAAAATCCTTCCCTATAACAATGGGGATCATTTTCTCTTTTCAACTACAACAAGTTATCTAACAAAATTTGGAAAATCCTTCCCTATGACAATGGGGAGCATTTTCTCATTTCAACTATTACTTAAATGTAAAATTTTGTTGGCCAGATTTGGTACACGAAAATCATTTCCCCGGGAAAATCCAAGCCCGTAAGACTTTGGACTTCCTCAGCGGCACCGTTGGATGGTTGGATTGAACCGTGAACGTCCCATTACTGGGCTCCATCTTATCGTTATCGTGGTGAGGCGAGGAGCCACGCTACCTGGTTTGACGACAGTGGAAGCTCCTGTGGTTCCAATTCCACCACCCTCTCTGCAAAATGCTTTGCTTCCCCAGCAAGCCCGCCTAAGATTTTTTTTTCTGCATTCCAAGAATTAGATTGATATATATAACAGCTCGGCCGGTGCCTTTCCCTCCCTCCCCGGAGTGAAGAACATCGCTGAGCAGTTTCGTCGTCTTTGGCTTCGTCTCTGGTGTGTTCGAGTTCAAATTCTTTCTGGGTCTTCTTCTTTTTGCCTGTAATGTTATTATTGAAGGATTGGGAACTTGTTTTCTGTTTCTGTTTGTTGTGATTGAAATTTATCTGGGCTATTCTGTGGTTTGTTTTTTGTTTAGTTTTCTTCTTGCGCTGCTTGACGTCTACTGTCATAATAGTTTTTTTTTTGGGATAGGTAGTTTCCTCCTTAATTTGGTTATGCCAATCTGTATTTGCTTGTACAATGAGGAGGTTGAATGGTTCTGTCATCGAGTTGTAGGTTTCCACAGTATGTTGTGCATTACTCAAGCAAGTGTTGGCACTTTGAAGTACGGATTTTATGATCTGAGATACTATCAATATGAATATTATGTGATATATACTACTGCAGAAGTAGGTCAAAAGTCAATTTCAACATGTTAGAGATCTGGTAGTATTTTCACTTTATTGTGGTGCTTCTTATTAAACATTGATAGGCCATTGGTTTAATTTCTACTAGTCCATATCTTTCCCTCTACACCTCTTTAAAACACCCAGTAACTCACCACTCTTTTAATAAAATGAGAACAACGTTTGTTTCTTCGACAAGGATGTGCCTGCCGTCATTTTGTGTTCCTTTAGAGTTTGTATCACAATAAACATCTTTAAAATGAGAAACATTTTTATATTTTTGTCTTGTGAGATGTCGGTGTAGCATTATTATAATCCTTCTATTATGTCTTTAATGTTGACAGTTGCTGAATATTCGAGGACTGGTTCATCTTGTTTCTGGATAAGACTTTGTTCTCTTGTTGTTGTTTTTTCATTCTAAGCTTTAACAATTCACGTTTGGATGTAAAAATTAGGAGATTATGATAGGCGCTTTGGTGAGGTCTTGCCCTAATTTAGCAGAGTTTTGTTGAAAATTGGGTGAACAAAAGGAGAAAAAAGGAATAGGGATTATGGTTGTCTGTTAATTGTTATGAGGAAATAGCCTTCTGTTGTTTTCCGCTTAGAGGTTATATGACCCACTATGAACATTCAAAGACTAGCAACTTAAATAATTATATGAGTTACTCACTCCCTGCCCATTAGCTTTTTACAAGCATCTGCCTCATTCTGTAAATTATAAGCAACTCCGTGCATTCAGTTTATTCATTTTATACTACTTCAAAATAAAAATACAGTTTCTACCATGTTAGTACCTTTATAAATTTATTATTGAAACTCAGATGCACCCTCATAGTATGGTAGATCTTCAGATTGTTGTTGTAAACGCATAATATGTTCTTCTGTGCTTAATGTAATAATTTGATGCTAGATATATGCTGATATTGGTGTGTGCAAGTTTCTGCTGTCACTGTAGACTGATATATGCTAAAGCTATCTCTGTGCTTCTTTCTGTTGTCTAACACTATACAGGCCTTCCATTTTTATACAGATGGCTACCTCATCAGCATGTTTAATATCAAATGGGTTGTCAAACTGCACCAAATCGAATCTGACAAAAGAAATCCATGGTAGAAGTTTGGCTCCATATATTGGACAGCCTTCATTAGCTAGGAAATCTAAACAAGTCTCTCCGTCAGCATCTTTAGATCGGGCACAGAATGAAGGAAGAAGAGGGTTTTTAAAGCTGTTGGTTGGGGACATGGGACTTGGTGTGGCAGCTCTTTTAGGTCCTGCAAAAGCTTATGCTGATGAGCAGGGTGTTTCATCTTCTAGAATGTCATATTCAAGGTTTTTAGAATATTTAGACAAGGACAGAGTAAAAAAGGTTGATCTTTTTGAGAATGGAACGATAGCTATTGTTGAGGCTGTCTCTCCTGAGTTGGGTAACCGGGTACAGCGAGTGCGGGTCCAGCTCCCTGGTCTCAGTCAGGAGCTTCTTCAAAAGTTTCGAGAGAAGAACATAGACTTTGCAGCTCACAATGCCCAAGAAGACTCGGGTTCTCTTTTGTTCAACTTGATTGGAAATTTGGCTTTTCCTTTAATCCTGATTGGTGGGTTGTTTCTTCTCTCAAGGCGGTCTTCTGGAGGAATTGGTGGTCCAGGTGGTCCTGGATTTCCCCTTGCCTTTGGCCAATCCAAAGCTAAGTTCCAGATGGAACCAAACACTGGTGTGACATTTGATGATGTTGCTGGTGTAGATGAAGCCAAACAAGATTTCATGGAAGTTGTGGAATTTTTAAAGAAACCTGAGAGGTTTACTGCAGTGGGTGCTCGCATTCCAAAAGGTGTACTTCTGATTGGCCCTCCAGGAACTGGAAAAACTCTACTTGCCAAGGCAATTGCTGGTGAGGCAGGGGTTCCATTTTTTTCTATTTCTGGTTCGGAGTTTGTGGAGATGTTTGTTGGTGTCGGTGCTTCTCGAGTTCGTGACCTTTTCAAGAAGGCTAAGGAGAATGCCCCATGCATTGTATTTGTTGATGAAATTGATGCCGTTGGTAGACAGAGAGGAACTGGAATTGGAGGAGGGAATGATGAAAGGGAACAGACACTTAATCAGCTTCTGACCGAAATGGATGGCTTTGAAGGAAACACTGGGATTATTGTAATTGCAGCTACTAACCGTGCTGACATATTAGACTCTGCCTTACTGAGGCCAGGTCGTTTTGACAGGCAGGTAGGTGGCATTTTCTTCTTTTGCATCGTGAGTGCACAATAAAATAGTCTTTGGTTACATGCATAACACTCAAAAAACATTGCAGGTAACTGTGGATGTTCCAGATGTTCGTGGCCGAACAGAAATATTGAAGGTGCACGCAAGCAACAAGAAGTTTGATGGTGATGTTTCTCTTGACGTGATAGCCATGAGAACTCCAGGGTTTAGCGGGGCTGATCTTGCAAACCTTTTGAATGAAGCAGCCATTTTGGCTGGTCGTCGTGGAAAGACTGCTATTTCCTCCAAGGAAGTTGATGACTCCATTGACAGGATTGTAGCTGGAATGGAAGGAACCGTAATGACTGATGGGAAAAGCAAAAGTCTGGTAGCTTACCATGAAGTTGGCCATGCAATTTGTGGGTAAGGTCTCACACTTGTGATTGAAATTTCTGGTGGTATATACACATTGTAGCAGTTTTGTATCATATTCTAATGCTGTGTGACTTACCAGTTACCATTGGTTCACTTGATCTGCGCTACTAATACAACGTGTCTTTGCTGCAGAACATTGACTCCCGGGCATGATGCAGTTCAGAAGGTGACATTAGTCCCACGTGGCCAAGCACGAGGACTAACATGGTTTATTCCCTCAGATGACCCAACATTAATCTCCAAGCAGCAGCTATTTGCAAGAATTGTTGGGGGACTTGGTGGTAGAGCTGCTGAGGAAGTGATCTTTGGTGAGCCTGAGGTGACAACAGGTGCTGCTGGCGACTTGCAGCAGATTACTGGTTTGGCCAAACAAGTATTAGTCTGTCACCAATCTAAACACTTAAATTTGTACATGAAAACGAAGTGTGTAGTTTGGTTTCTCTTTGATTCAGTTACTGTTTTCATTAATCTACTGGTATGTGCATTCAAACTGCAGATGGTGGTTACATTTGGAATGTCTGAAATTGGTCCATGGTCTCTCATGGAAGGAGGAGCTCAGAGTGGCGATGTTATCATGAGGATGATGGCAAGAAATTCCATGTCCGAGAAGCTTGCAGAAGATATAGATGTAGCTGTGAAGAAAATCTCGGACAGTGCTTATGAGATTGCACTAGTACATATCCGAAACAACCGCGAAGCTATTGACAAAATTGTGGACGTACTTCTTGAGAAGGAAACAATGACAGGTGATGAGTTCCGAGCAATTCTTTCTGAATATGTTGAAATTCCTGCTGAAAACCGAGTGCCTGCATCAACTCCAGCTGCCGTTCCTGTCTAAGAACTGCAAGTACAACCATCTAAACAGCATCCTATTTTGTTTACTACTTGTATTTTGGGGCGTAATTTTTGTATCATGATGTATAATTCCTTACTGATTTTTCAACTGCAATTGCACATAATCTTTATTAGACTGATATATATACTTTGTGATAGAAACAGTAGATGTATTTATTTCAGTCATCCAATCCTTATCTTTTGACTGTTTACCAAACTAGGAGATGCTTGCTTCTAATTTTCTCGGCTGGGACCAATTGCCTATCATTTAGGTAAATATCAACTGGGTGGAACTACCTTTTTTTCCTCAAAGTACATGCGATCTTATGTCTTCTTTTTCTATCTCATTAATCATTACCATTTGTAAATTATCCTCAAATACCTGCCACCCCTTTTGGGGTTTTGTTACTACTTGTGAGATGTTATCTGCAATAAGTATCCACATGAAACCCTTAGTCAATCAAATGTGATAGATATCTTCCACTATTTTCCATCACTATAATGCTGATCAAAAGTCTTTGGTTGCGTCTGTAGTCTTCACCACTCCAAGAACCTGAAAATTGGACAATTCCAAAAATCCTTAAAGGCGTATAAAATGGTAGCAAGTATTGAAGGTACAAAATCTACATTGTTCCAGATTTAGAAAGGTGTGCAGAAGAAAAAGTAAGGATTGCTTTGATTTTTTCAACAAGAAGGATTACTTTGATAAATGAGAAGAAAGCATAGATATTCTAATTGTATTTTACATTTAGAAGTAATAGTTTATAATTCTCATGTAATTTGAGGTCGTTTTAATTTTGGAGTTCACAAAATTTCGTTTGAAAACTATTAGAGGTTGATAAAAGCTGTGATGTTAGTTAATGATGATTTCCAAGTAAATCTGGTGTGTGGAGAGGGAAAATAAGGACTACTCTTTACAAAACAGGGGAGAGAGTATACATGAAGATTTTGGGGCCAGCTTTGTTTTGGGCTTTGAAATCAAGAGTACAAAAGGCTTCTCCATTTTTCTTCTCTAATTTTCTTTTACCTGAGTACCAATATGGTTTATGAGGTTATATGAGTTAAAAAATGCCTTCATACTCATTAAATATGCCGTTTACCAACCAAAAACTCACCCAAAAAAACTGAAACTATCATAGAATTTTGTAGGTGCGATAATGAATTGAGCCAGTTTGTGAACTAAATTGGTTCAACTCGTGGTTCAAAAATGGGCTCCATTGGTCTTTGCTTGACTCATTTGGACCAACAAAAATTTGGCTTGTTTGAAACTTTTTTTTATAAGTACGCCCTCTTTCATATGTTCATAGTTTTATTTAATTTTTTGAAATAAATTAATTCTTATTTATTTTAAAAACTAAATGGGACCATTAATGTGGGACGAAAGGAGTATATTTTATTTTATAAACCTTTTTAGTGATAATTCTTTGGTTACATAATGTATTCAATAAACTTATTTATAGTAATACATTTTTTTTGGTTTCTATGGTTTGTATAATTATTAACATTTATCTAACACAATAAATATATAAAAGCAATTTCTAAAAAAAAAAAAAGTATATACGAAAGAAGAAAAACTTAAAAAAGACGAGTTGGCTCAAACTCAGTAAATAGCTAATTCTTTTGAGGATATTCACATGTTCAGCTCAATGCCCAGGAAGACTTAACAGGTTTATGGATAAGGCTTGCTCGGCTCCTTATCATCCCTTTGTGAATGTGAAGAATAAAACAAGGTAGCTCATTTATATTACCATAACAACATTGACTCTCGCACAAAATAAATTCCCCCCAAGACTGTCACACCTCAAAATTTTTAATTTTTTTTAGCAAATATTACAGAAAAAATAATAATAATATTATTAAATCAAAACATTAGTCAAGATACTTAGGGGTGTGAACTACTTACTTTTCAATCATATAATTATCAATTCATAGTATATATTTATCGTCACATAACTTAAAATAGATATTTTTTTTATTACCTTGCTGAAGAAGCCCAAATTCCATATTTCTATAGTTTTGAAGATCAAATGTCACAGAACCTAGACTTACACGATATTTAAGAAAAAATGGACCGAAATAACCCTAGGTTAGGGTTTGGGATTTTTTATCATGTAAAATGAGCAAAATACCACATTTACCCAAAAATGACCTACCGTTGGGTGCGAGTTTCAATTTTTGACTGGCGATTTCTAAAACCTAACCAGTGAGAAGTGAAAACGCAATGGGTGGTCCAAATTTTGATTCCACATTTCCCAAATCTGACCCACCAAATGAGATTTTGGCCGTAAAACGAATTCTGACCGTGAAGTGAGGTTCGAATCAAGGGTATACTCACAGGCCCCTGGTAAAGAAGTGATTCATAGCGAGGTCGGAAAACCATCAAGGGGTTAATCTAAAGAAGCTCAGTGGCATCAACCAGTCGGCGACTTCCGTGGTAATAGCCTAATATTTAAACTCTAGTTTTTTCATATGTTCGAATACATGATTATTCATATATCGTATTATGGGGCACACAATAGGCCATACTTGCATATACATGCATAGTATATAGTCATGTTATCAATAATACAATATACAAAATACTATGTTATTGATAATACGATATAAGATATATGACATTGATAAGTCATGTTATCGTGTATGTGAAACATACATCGTTAGGGGTGCTAACGAGCGGAACATAGTCGAGTTTTTGGATTTTTCAGATCGAGTTCGATTGTTTGAAGTTCGGCTCGAGTTTGATCGAACATATGAGTTTGGTTCATTATCGGCTCAAATAAGAAACTCGAAGCTTGAGTTTGGTTCGGGTTCGAATACATACCACAAGGAAATTCGATATTAGCTTGACCCCAGGTTGAATCCTATTTAACTATTTTTTTACTAAAATTTACATGTTTTCTTATATAGTGCTAATCCAAAGCGTGGATGAAACATTGAATTAAGCACTATATATGTCAATTTCTCCAAAACAAAATCCACTGTTATAAGTTTTTAAAATTATAATATTATAAACATTGAAAGATTATAGAAAGTAATAGCCATAATTCCATAATAATATCTAAGCATCACTTTAATATCCAAGGGTTGACATAAAATAAATCTGTTAACAATGATGCCTCAAAAACTTCACTAATCATGATTATCACATCCGATGAGCCATAAAAAACTTCACCCATCACCAAAGATATAAGTTTCAGATCTTATTCACCCATGCTCATACAAGCTTTTTCAATATAAAAATTATCAAATTGGTACAACTCTGATTACATATGTATTATGTACCCAATAATTTTCATGTGTATGTAGTTATTGCTATTCATTCCAAATTTTTTAAATGAATCCAACTTATCCATATATAACTAACTCATGATACTGAAGCCAATTTTCAATTGTCCAAAACTTAAGACGTCACAATGGCTCCATAACTATTTATCAGAGTCTCAATGACGTCACAATGAGGTCACAACTCACATGTAAAAGTTATAATATATTGCACACAAAAAAAAGTTTCAAACAACAACGTAATCTACTTAGTCAATTCTTGCCATAAAAAGTCGCTTAGTTAATGAAATGGCCCGAGTTTTTAGAGTTTCACTTAGAAAGCTAATGAAGTCAATCACTAATTCATGTTAATTTTGAGTCATCATGGAGTCTCACTAAAAAAACTAATGACTGTAGACAATTTTTGGAGGTTTTGAGGTTAGAATGAAGTTTTTAACTATAATTTAAAATTTCAAGTAGATGTATACATGTGTAGAAAAAACATAATAACCAATGACATGTATTGTAGAGTTGAGTCTCCAGATCACTAAATTTATACAAATTATATTTTTGTATGTTTTTACACTATATATAATATTTATAAGTTGGGCATTAACAAGACGAGTTACTTAGTGACTTAGCATTATTTTTTCAATATATATCATATATTACACAAATGAATATATTTTTAACATTATTATATATGTGTAAATATATGTATGTATTATGAGTATAATAATAATAACTTAGTGTTATTTATTTACATTTTCTTAATGTATAATTGTATATGAATTTGTTAATATGCATGTTGCAAAAAAAAAAGTTATGTAGATGCATAATTATATTTATGTTTATAAATATGTGCATATGAGTGTATATATATGTATAATGTATAATAACTATATATACTTATATATAATGTCTATGTATAATATACTCATAAAAAGAAATCTGTAATATATATAAGATATATTAAGTATATAGTGTATAAATAGGTATATAGTGAATATACTTATGTACATATCTTATAATTATACAAAAAGTAATTTAAAATTATTTGAGTTGATTTCAAGACGATTTGAACTATTTTCGAATTGAATCGGTTCGAACGGAAGACATCCTATCATGTTAACAATAACATGATATACAAACTTAGCATGTATTTGACCGTTATTTGGGCTGCTACATAATGTTAATTAATGCGACTCTTTGATTTTGGTCATGACCCATTGTTGGTGTGTATATATATATATATACATACATATACATATATAAACATCTTTTATAAACGAATGCTACAAGAATACAGTCAAATGGCAGAATCAGTGAAGACCTTAGAAGAGAAGAAGAAGAGAATTTATGAGAGGAGACTAGGGATAGGAACAAACAGTTTCCCTTGTGGACTTTGAATGTCAATAGGCTTCTTTGAATCGAGGCTGTGATGCAAGGCAATTTTGGAGGAGACTGGGTTCTATCCAGTATACGATTGTGAGCAAATCATAATCTTTAGGCCACTCCTAGACATTATAATAGGTGAGTGTTGGGATGACTCAAAAAAGTTATTCAACATTAGGGGAAAATAGTACCCCTCATGGAGGAAGATGTCACATTGATCACGGGTTTGAGGGCGAAAGGAAACTGGTTGAAGTTGGACAGTGGCGATGCGAAGGCTACCTAAGGCAAAGGGCAATTCTTCAAAAGGTTCTCGTGGAGAAGCAACTAGAGAAGAATCTTATTGAAGAAATTTTGAAGGAAGTGGCAGAAAACATTCGTGTTGTCTCTGTTGAAGACTTAGCATGCTTGGCCATCTTGCACATGGGGAAGCTCATATTATTTGCACAGAGCAAGAGATCTGTCTCCCCATCTTTGTGTAACTTTCTCCATGACCTGACTGTTGTAGGGAGGTACAATTGAGCGGAAGCTATTCATGACGTGCCGCGTTGTGGTCCATCACAACATTAGGAGAAGAGAAGATGAGCGCTCTGCTACAGCCAGTATTCTCATTGGGGCTTCATTCTTACTACAAGTAAAATTTTATATTATTAATAACACGATTACTTATATTATAGTAGACTTGATAACATGACCACATATTAGCATTTAGATATATCGTGTTATCAATAACACGCTATTGTGATTAACATGTTTTAGATAACACGCTAATTTGATTTGCATGTTATTGATCACATGCTAGTTAGCTAAGCATGTATTTGTTAACACAATAAATTATTGTATCATGTATCTTTAATTACACGATGTGAGTATTTCGTGTAATCAATGACACAATTAGTTTAATAAATGTGTTATCGATTACACGACATACATGTAACACCTTGCTTTTCGATTATGTCTAACCAAGGGGGTTAGAGGTAATTAGTAATTTTTGTAATAAATTATAGATAGTTTTAACCATTGAAACCTCCGTATTTGAGTAGAGCTCGAAGAAACAAGCGTAACGAATCAAAGAACAGACGAAACGGAGGTCGGGACCGAAAGTTACGACATTTGAGAAACGTGCAATATTGGTGGGACCCACTTAGAAAGAGTACGATTTATTGCTTTAAGTGGGTTAGTATCGAAGAGCTTGTTGATACAAGTCCAACGGTACCAAGAACGCGTGAATTCGAATCCGGGGTAGGGAGATACGCGCGTTTGAAGATTTGAATTAAAAAAAAAGAAAAGAAAATAGTGACGCGTGCGCGATAGATGCGCGCGGTGGGCGCGACTGCGTCGCGCTGTCACCGCGCGTGTTACACGTGGGTGACGCGCCGTGCGCGCATCACAGGAAACGACGTGCGCCGCCGTTTTTGGCAGCGCCGCGTTTTGGTGCGGCGTGGCGCCACGGTTTCGCAGTGCCGCAATTTGAAATTGCGGTGCGCTGCAGCCTATATAAATCCCATTTCAATTCAGTTTTTCGACCAGAACTTCTCCTCCCCCGTTTCTGACCATTCTGAGGCCGATTAAGGCCGTTCAAGACCCGTTTCCTACTAAATTGAGCGTGCTCTACGCAATGGAGTAGTCCTTTCTTCGAGTTGGAGTCCGTATAAGGAGGAAAATGCGTTCAAGACAAGGAGAGGTTCTGCCCGCTACCTTCGAGCATCGACCAACTTCGTTTTCTCTGTTTCTGGCCATCCTAACTCCGATTTGGTCGATTCAAGAGGTGTTTTGACTAAATCAAGTATGTTCTACGCGATGGAGGGTTCTGTTTTCTAAGTTGGCAATCATATGAAGAAGAAACACCCCAAGACGAGGAGAGGTTCTACCTGTACCAACCAACTTTGTTTTCTCTGTTTCTGGCCATCCTAACTCCGATTTAGTCGATTGAAGAGGCGTTCTTGACTAAATCGAGTATGTTCTATGCATTGGAGGGTTCTGTTTTCTGAGCTGGCAATCTTATGAGGAGGAAATGCCCTGAGACTAAGAGAGGCCCTGCCCGAACACCAGAACAAGAAAAAGAGACCTGGAGCAAGACGGGGTTCTATCTGTGGATATCGATTTCTTACGAGTTATGATGGGAGTAAGAATTCTTGATCTCCTGTTTTAATTATAGAAAGACATGTGCCAGTTATTATATGTGTTATGCTACTATTTATATGTTTGCTGTGCTATGTGCCTATATGCCATGTTGTGTGCCTATATGCCATGATGTATGCTTATATGCTATGACGTGTGTGGTCTCGCTCTAGGGTAGAGCAAGACGTGTAATATGTGTTTTCTATCTAGGCTCAATGATAGAGCGAGACGTGGTGGTACAACGAGATGTACGATTTCGTTGATTTATTAACTTCTGCTTTACTCCGATAGATTACGAGTTTTAGTATGATTTCGATTGTATTTTAGTATACACGTATTTTAACGTATATGATTTTGTGATGTCTGATGTATGTAGTAGTTGTTAGGCAGAACTACTTTCGGATCCGATCGTATTGGAATAATATCCAATACGTACGTAGGCAACCAATGACAAGGCAACGTTGGCCTGATCTAAATTAATTATAAATATATATTTTAATTCTATTTTATACACGATGAACTATGAAGCTTCATTGTGTGTATGTGTTCGTCACAACCTAAGTCTACGTACGAGGAAGCTTTGAAGCTCCGTAAGTGCGTAGATGAATGTTGTACCTCTCGCACACAGACGATGATTCCTGGCTCAAGGAAAAGAAAAATTTTCTATTAGTGATTTTGTGGGCCCGGCACGGTCTGGTCGTTACAATACATGATATTTAATCACTATTAATAAGATTGTTTTGGTCATGTAGGTGTGGTTTTTTAGCACACTTTTATATAGGTGCTAAGTTCTCCTCCATGTAGTTTGAGGTGCGAGGAGTGGCCCGAGTTTACTCAATTGCTTACACATGTGGAGAAGGCTGCTAAACTTGACTTGGCCGATGAAAAGTCGAGGAAGAAGTTGTTGGCTCATCACAGGATGAGGAAGTGGTATGAGGAGATGACCGAGCGGCTAAAGATTGATACCAAAGTCATCACAAATAACTTTAATTATAGAAAAGGCCCACTTGATCAAGGGCCAACGGCTAGCCCAGAAGGCGAATAAGATGGCCACACATTCAACAAGACATAGGAGAACAATGCTCATTCAAACACATTGTGGCTAGACGTTAGGACAATATCAACCCGGCACAGACGTCATTGAGATCTTTGTCATGCCACTAGATTCCATTATTGGGATTGTTGATGTTGTATTGGAGAAGGCCGTCATGTACAAACTACTTGGTTGGAGCACCAAAAGTGTGGAAATTGCGCTATAGAAAATTAAAAACTCGATCAAGGTGGCCACGGGATTGAATAGATGCAACCTTCGTATGTAGAAATTCTTCAACCAGAAACCCAGCCTCCATACGATGTCCCTTAGTTGGAGAAATGTCAAGCAACATCCCCTCCACTAACAACTGAAGGAGAGAAGTCGCTGAGGGTCAAGGCTCAAGCTTCAAAATCTAGTGAAGTTGTTTGTCGTTATGCTCTTGAAAAGCAATGAAAATGTTTTCCTTAATTTAGAGATGAAGATTTTATTTTCCGAAAGTAGTTCCCTGAGTTTTTTATCACCAAGTTAATATGTTGTGTTATGAATACAACCTATAGAGGAAAAACATGTTAACAATAACGTGATATATATTCATTTCGTATTATTATGAAAACGATGAGGTGGTACATTGTGTCATCGATGACATGAAATATTGTATTATCGTCTTACATTCAAATTGACTTTTGGAATAGTCGTGTAATGTTGGTCTTATTGCATCCCCGCTACCATCCATACCTAGGGGGATGAGGTACATGGTGGCTAATCCACAGGAAAAGGCAACCAAGGAGGAGGCAGCTAAAGTGGAGGCAGCCATGGAGGAGCTAGCCACAGTTTGTCCAAAGCCACTTAGCAACTACCTGTCCCTGAAGCTCGGTAAGCCGAAGGAGCTAGCAAAGGAGTAGGAGGAGGTGAGGTCAGGGGATGAAGTTCCATTGGCAGTTGTCCTTGCCATGTATGTTGTTCCCGCCCTAGAAGAGGAGAATGCTGCGAAGTCTCCTACCCCAGACGCTGAGTAGCCAATTGCCCAATCTAGCTCAGCCAGTATATTGGATACTCTTAATCCAGTTGATCAGGAACTACTAAAGAGTATTGGAAGTGTTATAGATGTACAAGAGTACGCTATGAAGCATGAGAAGAAGTTAAAGGAGAAGGTTGTACTGGAGCTGCATAATTACCTTAACCTCCAACACTAGTTCCACATGAAGGTTTTTCGTGGTGAAGATCATGAGACAATCAAGGAGTTTATGGCCAACCCACACGAGCAATGGCCTATGGCGATGCTTCTGCATACCAATTATGTGTTTCTACTTCATCAGGATTGCATAACAAATGAGGTAAAAATAAGTTCATGTTTTTGTTTGTGTTGTCGATAACATGAAATTTCACATATCATGTTTTAAATAATACAATATGTGAAGTCACGCAATGGTCATGTTTCCAAATTGTTATCGATGACATGATAGACAAAAATTGTATTTCTTAGACAATCGATGGGTTAGAGGATTGTGTTTTTATTTATATGACTTATCATCTGTCATATTATCACTTACATGATAATATATTTTTATGATATTAGCTTATAGACGTCTTCTGTTAGCTACTTGATGAACAAAATCTAAGGAATCCTAAATTCTTTTTTGGAAAATTTGTCATCTATTACTACTACAATGTAGGGACACATCACGACAAAGTGGAGATGCGTCCCAAAATCATCAACAACTTGATGAGGCGGCTGAATGTAAGCATCGAGAGTGCCTTCATTCCGATCTATGTCACTCGCTTTTTCTATCTTCTCATTGCCCAATGCAGGGAGAAGAGGTTCAGGTGGTATAATTGTAGCACCCCGACCTGAACCGAGGGTTAGTTCGGAAGACAAAATCGGAGTGTATTAAATAAGTAAAAAAATTAAAATCGGACCAACCAGGAGCAGTAGACTCTCAGTGTGAGAGTCATAACATTCTTCTATACACTACGGAGCTTTAATGTTCTGTTGTGCATAAATCAGAACAAACCTAATTTTAAAATTAATTTTTGATCAGGCCAACGTTGCCTTGCCGTTGGTTGCCTACGTACATATTGGATACCATCCACGATATTATTCCAATATGATCGGATCCGAGCGTAGTTCTGCCTAATGACTAATACATTCATCAAACATCAGAAAATCATATACGATAAATATGTATACTTTATATCCGAATAATTCATTCGAAATTAGACGAAAATCTTATAAATCATCGGACTGAAATGAAAGCCAATAAATCAGCGAAATACACATCTCACATAGGTGAGTAGAATACTAACAAAACCACACATCCCACTCTATCATAGAGCGGAGCAGAACACACAACAGAGCATGTTGGATCATATCAAATCCTATCAAATAATATTAGATTTCATCCTACCATACTGATCATATCAGATTAGATCGGAGTATATCATATCACAATAGAGCATTTTAGTGTAATTTGGATCACCATAGAATATATGAAAGTAGATCGAATAGGAACATATCAGCATATATCATATCATAACAAATTATATATCTTAATTAGTATATTACTAATTAAGGTGTGCATTCATATAAATCATATTAAATTAGAAGGTCAGAAAAGTGTACTCTCCTATAGTTTCAAAAGTGGCAACGTTCGGAGATGCTCGTTTCCTTAGGGCATCTTCCCTTTTAGGACCGGAGATGATGGGCAGAACCTCCTCTAAGTCCGGAACACTTTTCTTTTTTTGTGCCCGTAAGCTATGAATAGAACCTCCCTTTGACCCGGGATACTTTTCTCACAACATGCTCGTAGGCGACTGACAGAATCTCCCCTTACCCAAAGATACTTCTCGCTTTCTGCATACATAGGTGGTGGACAGAAACTCCCCTTACCTGGAGACACTTCACCCTTCTCGTGCCCGTAGATAGTGGACAGAACCTCCCCTTGCCCGGAGACATTTTACCCTTCAAATGCTCGTAGGAGGTGGATAGAACCTCCCCTTTCTCGGAGACACTTTGCCCTTCCTGCGCCTATAGGCGGTGGATAGAACCTCACCTTTCCCGGAGACATATTACCCTTCCCGTGCTTGTAGGTGGCAGACAGAACCTCCCCTTGCCCTGAGACACTTTACCCTTCACACACCCGTAGATGGCGGACATAACTTCCCCTTTCCTGGAGACACTTTATGTAAGATCCTTGATCTTAAACCGGTTTTTGTTTCTTTTAATTATCAGTTATCGTGAGGTTAACACGTTTTCTAATTTGTTCGGTGGTTTCAAAGATAAATAGTGTTTATGATGATTTTAATCAAAATCAACTTTAAGATTAGTGGTTTTAAGTGATTTTGAATCAAATGTGAATTTTTGGGATTTTTCTGAATTTTTACTATTTTTTCAAAAATTAGGGTTTTGGCGGGACCCCTGTGGGCCCCACCGTTGAAATTTGGGTTTTTGGATCAAATGAACCCAGACATCTACTTAAGGTCATACAAAATTTTCAGAATTTTCTTAGATTTAATTAGTGCTCAAATTTGTAGAATACCCATTTTTAGCCTACTTTTTCTATTTACACCCCATAACTTACCCATACACACCCCAAACCCTACTATAAAATGGCAAACCTGAGCCATTCCCATTTTGGGAATAGGCTGAGGAGGAGAGGTCAAGCCCATTCTAATTAAACACTAAATCCTAGCTTTCTTCTTAATCCCTTTTAAATCTACCATTTCCCCTTGTTTTAATTCGTTTTTAAACATCAAAACTACTGATTTGCATTTTTACTACAAACCCTAACTCTCAAAATTCGATTTTTATGTTCAACAAGCCCTAGATCTAAGTTTTAATTAGAGTTTTCTTTGTTAAATCGGTTTTAATGGAGTTTAATTCAAACTCTATGTCTTTGTGAGTTTTTAAGAAGGGTGACCATCAAACCCAAGCCTAATTAAGGGATAAGGTAATGGACTTTCAAAATTTTAGTCTTCCTATGGTAAAACACTTGATTTTGTGATTTGTTTTGAATGAAAATACTTGATTTAGTACTTTAATGGCATGATTAGTAAATGATAATCTTTAATCCCGATTTCATAGGGTTTTATCTTGCTATGATGTGGATTAACATTCTGGAAGGTATTGTGAAGTTTTAATGTCATTTGAGTTGTTAGATGGAGATTTTAAGATTTATTAATGGAGTTTCGGGTTGGAAATTTGAAATGAAGAAGATGACCAAAACTACTTTGTTGGTGTTAGAACGGCCCTGCAGGGCGTTTGAATGGCAACACTGCAATTTTGGCATTTTTCTTGTTTAGCCGATCGAACAGCCCTGCAGGGCGTTCAAACGGCTACACTGCAGAAATTGACAATTTTATATATGATGCTTATTTTGACATATCTACTTTAAAATATTATTTTTATATTTGTGTGGAGTATTTTGATCTATAATAAGCTATTTGAAGAACATTCTATTGATGTTAGAAGTTGTGGTATATATATTTAAAGTTATGTTGAATGGCTTGTGGTTGGTTATATGATGTTGGAATTACCATCTTGAAGTTCTGAATGGTTGATTCTCTATGGTTAGGTGTATTTTCAGTAGAGCTGCAACATACTAATGGGCTGATATGTCATGTTAAGATGTGGTTAATTGATGTGTGAATGTTAGTGTTATGTCTTGACTATAGTATGAAATGAATGATCTTATATGTGTTTAGCCTTTGTGGTTGAGCTTTGAATTGAGTTATGATTTCAATGATTATTCTCCTATGATTTCCGCTGAAATTCATGATTAGATGTTAATTCACATGTGTAGTGTGGTAGTGAGTTAATTTTCAAGCATGTTGAAATGCATTGAGCGAAGTGCCTCTACTAGGTACACACACATGTGGGGTTTAATGATGATGATGAGGTTTGCTATTATGATTATGAATGATGCATGAAGGGCTGATGAGAGCACCTATAATGAATTAGAATTCATGTATGCTTTGCCTACGTATGTACCATGTTGCATGCATCATGAAAATGTATTGCTAATTGATCGGTTGTGTGGAACAACCAAGGAGAAACTATTAGACACTTGTGGTATGGGACGCATTATATCGATGGATAGCTCTAAGGTTTGTTGCGCTAGTACTTAGTTAAATTTGCTTCTATGGCGTCACGAATACTCATGGTATGGGACGTGAGGACTAGAGTCGACATAGAGGTATTTTTACGTGCACACTCCGAGTCGGGTTGAGTCTAGTTAAATGGAATTCATGGTTTATGTTTGGTTTAATATCATGACATCATGCATCATGGATCGGACTTCATGAACGAGGTTTTATCGAGATTAATCGAATTTGATTGATTGGATGCAATGGGGTGAAATTGCGTGCCGATTTAATCGGTCGTTAGCTTAATCGAAACTTGATTGGTCCGAGAGGACATGTTTTGATTTGAGTTCCTTTGTGGAACATGTGCACTCCCCGGGTTGAGTTGAGTCAAGTTTGGTTGTTCTGAATTGTTAATGCGGTTGAGATTTATTTATTGAGACAGTCGAACCTAGACCCTGAGAATCCAGTATGGTATGCTCTTTGCACCATCTACCATGTGTTCGTGGGTTTCCTACGTGGGAACTTGGGCTCTCCCCTCCCCAGGAGATGTCCCTGGGCAAACACCCCTACTCTAGGTTCTCTTCGTGAGAATGTGACATCCTTGGCCAGGATCGTCTGGGGTGAGCAACAATTAGGGATTGATTACCCCGATCTTCTTAAATTCTTGTGTGGAATTGGGATCATGACATGCCTACGTGGCCTTGTCGGTGTTCCTGTCTTTGTGACGCTGTTTGTGATTACTCCTTGATGGAGGTATGCTTTATATGATGTGATGCATGATTGGATATGTATGTTAGAGATACATTTTATGCAGGTTGATATGATGTTGAGGCATGATTTGATATGTATGTTAGAGATACCTTTCATACAGGTTGACATGATGTAAATGACACTATGTGGATTATACACTATGATGCAGGTTTAGGTGATGTGCATGTGTGATCAGAAAATGTTACGTCTTGTAAATCTTTGATCTGAATGAGTTTATTGCTATGCTATCATATTTTCGATGATGATAGTTATATTAAAAACCATTGCTGAGTTTGTTAAACTCACCCCTCTTTCTTGTGTTTTTGCTTTGGGGCTGCGTGGCGCGACACGCAGACGGATAGGATCTCCTCTTTGAGGAAAGATCAGAGATGACATGGATGTGATCATGGAGACTTTTCTTTTGTGGATTGTTTCCCTTGTTTATGCTATTATGTTTAGAACCTTTGTATAGGGTTTTCTGTTGGATTTTTTTATACTACTTTATATAGTTGTGATGTTTAAGACTTACTTTGAGCCAGTGTGGGCTTTATTGACTAAGCATGTGGGTTTGAGACTAGTTGTTTACTTTGTGCTAAGCAACTCTTTTTCTTTTCTTCTTATTTACTCTTGCTCAAAGGAATGTGCGTACTCCGTATTTCTGTTAAGTTGTCGTGATTAGGGTTAAGTCTTCCACTAAACCGTTTCTAAATTTCCTTTTGTCGCCCCCGCGCGCTTGACCGGCCCTTGGACTGGGTTCGGCTCGGGTCGGGCATCGCCGAGGTGTGACACTTTACCCTTCCCGCGCCCGTAGGCGGTGGACAGAACCTCCCCTTACCCTAGGGCATTTCCCCTATATAGGGTTGCTAACTCAAGGAATGGACACTTCCATTGCGTAGAACACCCTTGAATTAGCTAAGAATGCTTTTTGAACGGAAGAAAACTAACTTAGAACGACTCCAAAAACTCTTCTGGAAGAATGAACAAAAATGAGAATTTATAGGAAAAGACATGCAAGCGTATGACAGAAAGGAAAAGACGGACGCATCTGCTCGCGCCATGTGGTGCATTCTGAGTAGACCGACCATATGGTCGGCGTGAACTGACGAGCTCATAACGTGCGCTGCGCACGACACTACCATAGGTAGTGCGGATTCACGTGAGCGTCACGTGGCTGCGGTTCCATGCCTTGACTTACGTGGCGCGGCTTGGCTTGGCTTTGGCTTGGCTTCAGCTTTGCTGATGTCAGCTATTTCGTCTTTATTTGAATATTCTATTATTATTTCAATAAAATACAATTCTAACTTCAAAATGCGATTTTTTATCTTGAAGTTGGAATTGTATGATCTTGGTACCGATAGACTCATATCGATGAGCCCTTCGAAGCTAGACCCCACATGGGTAGGTTATCTCACTATTTTAAAGTAGATCCCGCCCAAGTGGCACATTTCTCGAGGTCATAACTTTCGTTCCCAACCTCTGTTTCACGTGTTCTTCAATTCGTTGCGCTCATTACTTCGAGCTCTAACCAGATACGGGAATTTCATTCCTTAAAACCCCTTAAAATTTAACTAAAATTATATAATTACTCTTAGCCCTTTTGGGTTAAGCGAAATCGGAACACAGGGTGCTGCAACAATCCAGGGTGACCATAGTCACCACTTTGTCGGGGTTGATAATGTGAGACTCCATGTTACCGTAACCATGGAGAATGTGACAAAGTGGCCATAGACGAAGATCCAAAAATGTCCCTATCAAGAGACGAATGAAGACTACGAGGTCTTCCTGATGTACTATATTGCGAAGCTAGCCACAAGAGTCCTTCACCAAGATTTCATGCAATCAACGATCACTATGTTGGTCAGGCCACATATATGTGCAGCAATTCTTCATGGAAAAATTGATCAAGAGTTCGATGCTTCTACGGATGAGTTGTAAATTTTTTTCGATGTAATATGACAATTTTGTATTAATATTTTTTTCAATATGTAATTTGAAAATATTTATGCATTGCATCTCGATGCCATTTCTCTCTTACAATGTACAAGTGGTTACAAAAGATTTCTGTTATATTGATTGTAACTTGTTTTGTTATCGTGTAATTGGTAACACATAATCCCTTTTGATCGTGTTTTTGACAACACGAACTCCAGTTAGGTCATCTTATCGATAGCACAAACTCTAATTAGGTCATGTTATCGATAACACGAACTCCAGTTAATTTATGTAATTGGTTAATAGATCGTGTTATTGACAACATGAACTTCAGTTAGGTTGTGTTATTCATAACATGATATTCATATACTATCATATATGATAGCACGACATTCATAAAAAAAATGTGTTTATATGAACACAACTACCAAATTATAGGAATGACATTTCGACTCTCATCTTTTCAATTTTCATGCATAGAAAATTGGACATTCATAATGAAGGATAAGAATAAGAATTGTAGCTCCAAATGGACACCATTTTAGTATTATACTTCAAAAATAGAAATATAAAAGGGTAGTTGATGAGTGGTTAAAGGGTGATCAGATTAGCTAAAATGAAGCCTTTTTCACCCGAAATAGTTTTGTGATAAAAAAGGATTTAATTGTCTTTAGCTACTCGTCGGTAAGTCACCGCTGATCATCTTCTGTCGGCAAACTCCACCTTGCCATCGATCAATCCTCTCCACCAGAATGGCACTGCATTGTTCATTGTTCATTTATGAGGATCTCTGTATGGAAATTGGGTTTATTTGAAACCTAAGGGCAATTTCATACAAAAGTAGGTAATATGACATTAAATGTTACAAAACATGGAATATTGAATATTGGCTTCTTCGGTCATGTAATATGGAAAAAACTCCATAAAATAATACAACTCTTGCCTGTGTACATGCCTAGAAATCATATTACACATTCCTATAGTCGTTCATATATATCTAAGTATCAACATAAATATAAAGAAAAATCTTGCATGCATGTGGTTTGAATCAATCGTCCTCACCATGCACACCAAATTTTCCAAGAAGCTTACTCATCCTAAGTACATGCATCACGAGGATGCTTAGTATATGGTATACCCAGTAGGATGGCTAAATATAAACTATAACAAAAAAATTCATAAGTAATATAATTAATAACTACACTTCCAAATCAACCTTTAAATAAAACATAAAGAGGTCCACTAAAGCTGTGACGACATCAAGGAGATCTCCACAACTTCTTTAAATTATACCAAAAAAAATTATTTTGGGTTAGAATCAATTTTGTGTGGAGCTTAGATCCGAGTTTCTTATATAGGAGATTCAAGCTCCAGTCAAGCCTCAAGTTTTCTAATCAAATCAAGTTTGAGCTGAAAGATTTGAGCCTTGTTTGAAATGGGTTTTCAAAATTAAAGCTTGAGACAAGTCAGGGCAATACTTAGCTCGGCTTGTTAACTCCCTAGTTGTAGGTGCCTTGGCCAGCCATCGGCTACTCCCTACTTTGGTAGGAAGGCCAGGCCATGTTGGCATCCCCTTTCGCTACTCTTTCCTCTTTGTCCATTGTTCCTTCTGCTTCCCCTAAAGGTCTACGCTCTGCACCTCCTTCCTACCTCAACTTCTTTCCCTTTGACCTTGAGGATACTGACTTTCTGGCTTCCTGTTTTTGTCTTTTTTTTTTCAAGTGTGACACTTGTAGGTCCTATCTCTTTTGCTAGTGACTGGTATTGCTCGTGCTCGTAGTGAAGCAGTTGTTTTCTACCATTGTTGTGGTCTATTCCTCTATTTTTTCTATCACCCATTGTAATTGTCCCCCTCCCTACTCATGGGAGACTAATTGGATTGGCAATTGGTGCTTTGTTGACCCTTGGAGATCACCTTTGTGGACTACACTAGTTGTTCTATTCTATCATGATGTCGATGATAGTTTAGTTCACTATAAAGAGTTTTTCATGCTTCCTTCTTACAATGAACCGAGTGTAAGCTTCGCATGAGAACCGTTGATATTTAAGATCGATGGTGCATAAGTTAGTGCATATTAGCATAAGTGATTGACATTAACATACACTAGCATATTGCAGTTGATCTTGTAGATGAATAGCTCTAATGTGGAGTTTACGCTCGGCTCATTCTTAGAAGGGAGAATGAAAACCTTTTCCCTGTAGGTGACTCTAGTATGTGTTGTTTTGTATTTTTCATGTTTATTATATTTGGTTTGCAATTTTTCTGCCCTTTTTGTTTTTGTATAGCAAGTTCCTCATGTTTTTAACTTCTCTTTAGTAGCTATTCTTGAAACTAAAAAAAAACTAGAATCTATGTGTGACACTTGCAAAATTAGAGGTATTTTTACATATTAAAATTATTAGATTTAGAACGGATTTAAATTCTCTATTGGGTGAGTAATCAACGTCATCACCAACATGTTAGTGAACATGTTAGTGAAGTACCACTATATTGTCGACATGAAACAAGCCTTGGCAAAACGTCGGTGAATTTTCCTATTTTTGTCAATAGAATCAACAACGCGTGAGTGCACGAGACAATTTTGCCAATCTCATCTCTACAAAAACCAATTTTAGTCAAGAAGGGAGACCAATGGTGCGTTAAAATCCAAAGTGAAATGGAGAAAAATGTCAAATTCTTGGAACTCAACATGTAGTATCTAGAGGAGATAGGAAAAATTGCCAACCTCTAACTAAGTGTGTTCTTTAGCATGGAAAAGGTGCATGATTTAGGAATTATAGATTATTTCTAGTATTTGAATATATGATCTTGTGTATGAATATGTTATTTGGGATGATATTATGTTCATGGTGGTGATATTGATGGTTTAAATTATGAATTTCGGTTGTTATGTGGTATGTGTTTTAAATGCATTGAAATAAAAGTTTATGCATATAGAAGTTTTATTTGAATGTTCTTTAAGATGAAAGGACTTAAGCACTAGAACAAAAACTTTTATTCTTTTGGTATGATCATTGACGTGTCCATTGAACCCTTGATGATGGTCTCAATGGTTAGTAGAAGAAAATTGTAATTAGCATCTACACATAAGGGTGCGCGAGTGTTATAATGAACATTAGTCGTGGGACTGGCACATCAGTGATGACATTGGCAAACTTGACGTATTGCAATCGACTTAGAATTGGCACATAATCGATATGTTGATGTTGGCATCGATGACCATCAACAATGACATTGACATGTCAATAGAACAACAATTCAAAGTGAAATCTTCACTAATATTTTTGCTACTAATGAGATATGTATTAATATAATTTACTTGCATAATGAATGTTAGCAAATATCGAAACACATGATGGAAACATGTGTGTGTGAATAAGGGTAAGTAAACTTTAGGTTTGGGTATACCAAAGGTGTAGAGACCTTAAATTATTGTGGATGACACTTATGGACATGGGAGCCTAATATGGGTTTGGACTCCAAAAGAGGGTCCTTTTACCCACGCATAGGAGATTCATAATATGAAAAATAATCATATGTTTTCAGCTTCCCAAGGTTTGAGAGTTTATTGTTTGTAGATGCTCTCTCCTAGGCTTAGGACTTGGATCAAATGAGTTATAGTTTTAAAAGAACCACAACTTTAGCACAATGCAACAAAGGAGTTCTTGGTGATTATGAAAAGGCAAGGATCTCGACTACATAGGTCTATGAGCCCTTGTAGGCCTTGACTTCATAGTGTAGATGAAGCATGCTATAATCTTCAACAATAGTCTGAAGCTACTTCATGGAGTGGTATAATCCAATGTAATTAGTACAAATTCTTTATTAATTATATTTTAGCTCAATCTCAAGCCTTGTTTAAGTCAAATTTGAACATTAGTTTGAGTCGAGCTGAGTCAAGCTAAAGTGTGTTCAAACTCGACTTGATATAATTTGAATGGTTTGAGTTGAGCTCAGTTCAAGATGATTTGGCTTTACTCGACTAACTAGTTTGCTTGTTAACACTCCAACCTAAAAAGGTCAAATGTCAAGAAAAGTTAATACTAGACGTCTATGAAGGTGCCTCAATTCACGAAAAGTCTGCCCATTGTGGAGGCAGTGACTTAGTATATTGGTTCTTAGAGTTGTAACCATTTGCCTTGACCTTTGCTCCCAGCGGCCTACTCTCTTTGTCCAATATTAATAGTTACATTTGATAAAATAATAAATTTTATTGAAGGGTGAAGCTCACATATAAGAGAAGAGACGATAAACTTATGACACTCTTTGTTAAGTACTTAACTACCTAAATTGAATAAAATAAAGTTATTAATATAGAATAAACTTATTTTATGAAATGAAACTATGAAGTGCTTATTACCATTTTTGTGTCCCTCCGTCCCCGCATTAATTATTTTATTTATTTTTTAAAATAAATAAATTTTAATTTATTTTTTGAAATAAATAACTTTTAATTTATTTTAAAAAACTACATAAAACTATTAATATATAATAGAAAAAAATATAATTTTAATTCATTAGGACTAATATTATTATTATTACTGTTTTTAATTAATTATAATCTCAATAAATCTGTCTAACAAAATTCTATGCAACTGCTGGGTTTTCGTTAAGAGAGATCAAATGGACCTGCTCGCTTGGACTTACTTATCCCCTTTCAAGTTTTGTTGGTCCGTAGGTGATCATCATTTTTCGTCAAAGGTGGTCCCACGGGATCCACCTGGAAGCAACGGTCAGCGTTCATAATCGCGAAATCCATCCTACGGTCGAGATGGATCGGCCCAACCCGCCACTGTAGCGTTCATCTCCTTCCCCGGCCAGATTAAAGCCCTAAACCCTAGAACCCGCCATGGAAGCAGCTGAGCGGAGCAGAGCAAGGATCTCGGCAAGCAAATCCGCAGGCCAAAATCAACTCTCACTAGCTGAGAACATCAAGTTCCTGCTCCTCTCGATGTTATCCGATCACAAGCATGGTGATTTTTCCGTCCGATAGCTCGTGGTTAATGACCCGAAGATGCTCCTTTATGCGCGCCGTCTATGCGGAATTCGGCGCAGAAGTTCCTGCAAATTGTCCTCCTTTTTCCCGATTCTCGGCTCGAAGCGATCTGTGCATGTTCTGAGCAGTTCAATTCCTTGCCGTCTGGGGAAATTCTCTCGTTCTCATCCGGTTGTCGTATGGGTCACGGGCATCGTCCGCTTCCTCCGTTTCCCGTACTCGACCGAGGGGAGTTTCGGTGAATTTACTCAGGATTCTATACGCCGGATTGTGAAAGAAGAACGGTGGGGTGATTTGAATGCTTGGGATTTGTGGGGTTCAGGTTCAGCTTCTTCTAAGGCTGTCTCGAAGGTTTTGGTTAGTCTGAAGGACGAGGCACCCCTGGCGCTGAAGTTTTACAATTTCGCTGGCAGGCAGGAAGGATATTACCATACAGTCGAGTCGCATTGTATTGTTGTTCATATATTGTACAGGGCGAGGATGTATTTTAAGGTTCAGGAAGTTCTCAAAGATTTGATTTTGTTGAGTGCGGCTTCTCCGAAATCGGACATCTTCCATACGCTGAGAGCTACTCAAAGGTTGGTGTGCTTCCCAGGGTATGGAGTTTTTGATGCCTTTTTTAGTGTATTAACGGAATTAGAGCTCTTAGAAGAAGCAAGTGAATTGTTTGCTGAAATGAGAAGTGTTAGGATGTTCCCAAAGGTTCGGTCATGTAATAATCTGCTGCGTAGGCTCAGCAGGTCTGACCGAGGGGACTTGGTCAGGAAATTTTTTGGGAGCATGATGGCGGCGAGAATTAATCCGTCAGTTTTTTCTTACAATATAATGATTGATTATATGTGCAAAACTGGGGATTTGAAGAAGGCAAGAGAGCTGTTTTTGCAGATGCGAGAAATGGGCTTGGTGCCAGATGTTGTTACTTATAATTCACTTATTGATGGGCATGGTAAGTCTGGGAAACTAGACGAAGCAGTTTTAGTTTTTGAGCAAATGAAGGAGGCAGGTTGTGATCCTGATGTGATTACATATAATGCACTTATCAACTGTTTTTGTAAATATGGGCAGCTCCTTAAGGCATTCATGTATCTCAGCAAAATGAAGATAAATGATTTGAAGCCCAATGTTGTAACATTTAGTACTTTCATTGATGCTTTTTGTAAAGAAGGAATGATGCAGCAGGCTATCAAGTTTTTTGTTGACATGAGAGTGAGAGGGCTTTCACCCAATGAAGTTACATACACTTCTCTGATTGATGGGAACTGTAAGGTCGGTAATCTTAATGAAGCACTGAAATTAATGATCGAAATGAAGCAGGTTGGCATTAACTTAAATGTTGTTACCTACACAGCTTTAATAGATGGACTTTGTGAGGAAGGAAGAGTAAATGATGCTGAAGAAGTTTACAAGAATATGTTAAAAGCTGAAGTTGTTGCAAACCAGTTGACTTACACTAGCCTCATCCATGGGCATTTCAAGAATGGTAATGTAGAGAAAGCCATGGACCTTTTGAAGGAAATGAAAGTAAAAGGTGTAAAACCTGATGTCTCACTGTATGGAACCTTGATATGGGGTCTTTGTAACCACGGTAATGACCAAGAAGCTAAGCTTTTAATCAGTGAAATGATTGAATCAGATTTAAAACCTAATCATGTTATATATACTTCGCTGATTGATTTTTATTGTAAGGCAGGCAATCTCTCGGAGGCTCGGAATGTGCTTATTGAAATGCGACGTGTAGGGGTAGTACCTAATGTGGTGACATATTGTGCTTTGATAGATGGTCTTTGCAAAGACGGGTTTATCGAAGAAGCTACTGGTCATTTCAACATGATGAGAGATAATGGTTTCGAACCAAATGTGTTAGCTTACACAGCTCTTGTTGATGGCTTATGTAAAAATAATCGTCTAGACGAAGCAAATAAGCTTTTTGCAGAGATGGTTGGAGAGGGTATGAGTCCAGACAAAGTTGCTTACACTGTTCTGATAGATGGGAATGTAAAACATGGTAATCTTCAGGAAGCTTTTCATATAAGAGATGTGATGGTTGGAAATGGAATTGAGCTTGATCTGCATGCTTACACGTCATTAATATGGGGATTATGTAAATTTGAACGAATGCAGCAGGCAAAGGACATGTTAGATGAGATGCTTGCAAATGGGGTTTCTCCTGATGTGACTGTTTATAACTGTCTTATACGTAAATTTGAAGATCTAGGAAACTTTGAAAAAGTCTTGGAGCTGCAAAATGAGATGAGAACAAGGCTTGGATTTAAAGGCCTAGAGGACAGTGTTGTACCAAGGCAATAAACTTAAAAGTTTAACTGCTTGTCTTTCCTGTCAAAGGTAGAGTATAGTTTTCAATGCTTAATTATTTGTTCTAATGGATTTTCTTTTTGATACATATGAAAACCTACAAGTCTCTGATATTAGTTTCTGAAAAAATAGGTGAAGACACATATGGTGAACATCTTTGGCAGATCTGGGTGGTTTATTTAGGCTAACAAGTTATAGAAGAAGGTAAACTATCAAGAATTTTCAATATGCGTGTAGGGTTTGCTGATCTTGATAGCACATTGTACTGTATATTCATAGTGAAGCTTTCCGTCTGATTTTGCATTTTTTAATTCTGGCCTGGCGTAATTTGAAATTAGATCATTGTGGAACATCTTTTATAGCGTGAAATGCAGTAATTGCAGTGATTAATATATTTTATGTTCCTATATCATGCATCTTCTTGATGTTTCAAATGTTTCCTTAAGAATCATATGCATACTGTATCACTCCTTTTTACATGCATGTCAACAGTCAGGTAGACAGTTTCAACTTTAATTTCGTCATTTTAGCTTGAATCTGCTAGGGGTTCCAGTGGTTGCATATTTTTTAAGCCTATTAGATGATTTCAGGCCATTGGATGGCCTTGTCACCTAGGGGTATAGACGTTTTCATAAATTTGAATTTTTAGTCATGCAGAGAAGCTAAATAAATATTTTTTGAAGTTATTGTTAGATAGCATAAAAGCTTAAATTAACAGGAAAGAGGTAACAATTTATCAACAGTTATGAATTGAGGCAGGAAGTGAAATTGGTCGGTGACCAGTAATGAAGGATGTGGTTCTAGGTACTAGTTATGCCTTTTTAGGTGGATTGCTGGATTTTTTACTTTTCTTAGCATGACCATAGCTGGGAATGTCTCATTCTTATCAAACAGATTCATTCCTTGAAAAATTTGACCCATATCATAGCCTTCGCTATGGGCCCAAAGTGCAATAGGGAAAAAAATGTTGATAATAACAATTTGATTGTCAAACCCATCAATTGTATGCCTAACTCATGAAGATTGATTGTCTCCGTGAAAAAGAATTATATATCTATTTTGATTCTTGAAATCTGTCTTTCTGCTAATTATCTTGTTTTATGTTTCTTACATTGTTTAATTCTTCCTTCAAACAAAAGGAATCAGCTACAATTTTTTTGTATGGGGGACATACAGAATGCCATTTGGTCTGATTTGAATTTATTAAGTTGGTTCAGATGTGAAGAGAAATTTGAAATGCTTCAAATGTTTGCTCTTGGGATGGATCTGTGCTTCACAGTGTTGTGCTGTTTGTAGTATTCTTGGGCTTACTGAAGCCAATGGATTGCCAAAACTTGCTGACGTATCAACTCTTCCTTACTGAAGTCAGTTTGCAGTGACAGGTAGGTGGATGACACTCTTGTGTTCAGTGTGGGTGAGTGCACTATAGGAAATTCTTATATTGAAAACATGCTACTTACAAACATTATTGTAGATGTCTTGGCCAAACAGATACTTGATCACAAGCAGAATTTTGATTAATGTATCTCTTGATGAGATTGTAATGATAGCTGGTGCTAGAATGGTGCTGATGATCTGAATCTTTTCCAGATGCCACATTGACTTAGAGTCAAGGGTCAGCAATTCCATTCAAGGTTATTGACGAATTGACACAAATTTGGCAGGAATAAGCGGAACTGTTAATGGCGATGAGCAGATGAGAGAAGAAAGAGTAGGGTTGCTTAAAACGAAATTGGCCATGTAATGTGTGGGTAAGAAAGGATCAACCACTAACTTCGATTCTGAATATTTGTGCAATGTATATATGGTTGCAGAGTCACAGGTCAACATTTTTGCTGTGTAGCTAACAATTTGCAGTGTCAATGCTATTTGTATATGCTGCAGCTCTTCATTCGGGAGAATGATCTAGTTAAGAAGTGGCATTGGTAATAGGCGACCAAGCACATTGATTGACATGGTGCATTTCCTTGGATGGCCTGACATCAATATCCAAGCAGCAGTTGTTTGTTGGAATGCTTGGTGGCATAACTTTGGAAGAACTGATCTTCAGCACACGAGAGGTGACAGCAGCTGCAGCTGGTGATTTGCAGCATATTACTAGCTTGGTCATGCGGATATTTGCTGTTCGTCCATTTTACCACCAATATTTACCTGGTACTATTAATTTCTGTCTTGGCGGTTTATATATCATCTTCCTGATGGCATGTGCAACTTGAACAGCCGAACTATAGATGGGCACTACATTTGGAATGTCTAAAATTCGTTCATGGCACCCCTCCTAGAAGTCAGAAAGCAAAATGTTTATGTTATCATGAGAATTGACAGAAAGGATTTTTATGTTGGAGAAGCTTTGCAGAAGACTTAGACGCCACTCCATAAAGAATATTTAGATGATGCGAACGACTTTGGTGTGGGATTTCAATTTGAAGAATAAAGGAAATTTTTGCTGACGTTGCGGATTGGGAGAAATTATGACACGTGATGTGTTCCAGAGCAATTTTGCTAAGTATTATAATATCTTTTGATAACCAGGTGCATCCAATCAAACTTCTGCTTATATCGAAATAGTGGAAATTCGATCATAGAGTTTGATATTCTATGTTCTCTAATTGCCATACCTACTAGGTCTTAATATGTTGTCTATATGATTTTCTTTCCTGATCAATCTGTCTGTTGTCTGCATAATTTGTTACTGATCTTTTTAAGGGTTAGCATGCGTACATTATCTTTAGGTTAATATGTCTAGTTTCTAAAAGAAAAAAGGTGGCTGTCACGAAGCTTTCTCTAACATTTGCACTCGTGATGGCCTGGTTGTGCCACACAATCAGTAGCTATTCTCTTCTCTTCTTACTCATATGCGCAAGGAAAATATAAGTAAAACAATAATAACATAGCACAAGTCCGTCTTGGTGCAAGGGTCTCTGCCCAAGTTATGTAAATCAATTTTTTGAAATACATAAGGCAAGGAGATCAGCCTGAAAGCTTTCTTCTTAGTTCATTGGTTCATTGTGTCTGAATAAATTAATCCCCCATTATCAATGGTTTTTTTTTTTTTTATATAGACTTAGCTTAAAGCTGGCCATCTTAGTGCTACTAGGAGTATAAAACTTACCCATATAATAGTTTTCACCCTGATTAACTCTTAGCCCAACAAGCAATCTGCCCTTAACTTATATCAAGAAACTTGCAAGGGAGTTTGCCTTCGGTTAGAAGTTTAACGTTATGTTGCTTCTAAGAGTCCGTCTATCCTAGGAAACTAGTTACTCCGATTCTCACCCGGCCTAGGAGCGTAGTCAGCTGCCTATGTGAGTCCTATCCATCCTAGGAACTTATTGTCTTGACTCCTACTCAGGCTAGGAGTGCAACAATCTTACATAAGTAAATCCTGTCCACTTTAGGAGTTTGTCCTTAAGTCCAAGTAGTGCATAGCTTTGCTATCAGAATCTCGCTTGCGCAAGGACTCCTACTCAACTTGCTTCATAAGGCGAGTAACTTATCTAGAATACCTCCCGCGCTGTCCCAATATTCGTCCGTGCCCAAGGGGTTGTTTAGGTTGTTCGTTGCCTAGCAAACTTGGTTGTCCTCTACCAAGTAAGGGGGTAGCCGCCCCTTTTTCCCATCCAGCAAATTAAGGCGCTAACAGGCCTCCCCCACTTTACTCTTTGACGCCCTTGTCGAAGCTCCAACTTTTCAGGTGCACCGATTGAAGCTCTGAAGCCATTTGCCTTGTTGAACCCGCCAACAAGTAGCCAACACTTCCCATTACAACATGGCCAATTCATGTTCTACCCAACCTAAGTCATCCTTCGACCAGTTCTGAGCAACACTCGTTGCCCATCGTCCAGTGAACCTCTACATCAGTCTGCCCCTTTGCTGCTTTGATTAGCCAAGGCTTGGGGAGTCCGCTCCCCTCCTTCATTCGAATATTTAATGACCCGAAGCTGCCCCCTCAAGTAGGGACTCCAGCAAATGAACACATCCCATTCGCTGCCAATAACTCATCTGGGCTACCTCCTCGTGCCTAGATTCCTCCTCCTCTTCAACGACAAGTGCATTTAGCCTCTTTTGTTTTGGACATTCATTGGCATGGTGCAGTCCATCGCATATGGAACAGCCACCACCTCTGTTATGCCGGCTAGACTCCTCACTGCCCTTCGCTTTGCCACCGTTGCCACCTCTGCTGCCCTCCTTGTGATGTTAGTGATGCCAGCCACCTAAACACCCATGAACTGTACCAACAGCTTGTCCCTTGGCTTCCTCACTTAGACAAGTGTGCGGGGAGACCCCCCATGTACAAGTCCGCGCAAGGACCTACACACTGCCATGTTGCTGATCCTAGAATTTGCTTCAGGAAGGAGAATGCCATCTCCCAATACCTCACCACCTCACTGCCCAACAGATCTGCCAACAGCCTCGCAGCAGCCCATCAAGAGCCCTCTACTCCTTGAGGGATTCCAACACCTCAGCACATGTCCAATCTACCTAGCGCCAAGCCCATCAATAGCTTTCACCTCCTTCCGGGTTGTCTCAGCGCTTCAGCAAGGATGGATCTCTGATCTGTTTAGCAACAACCTATCAAGGAATCGCCTCTTCTGGGTATCCTAGCTATTTAGCAACCTTCAACCAACTCCTTTGCAGAGACGGTACAAAGCTTTCACCTCCTTCAGAATCCCGGCAATGGAACCAATTGTCACGAGCGCAAAGCTTTGCCTAGCGTTCGCATACATGATGGTCTGGCTGCATCGCGCAACCAGCAGTCACTCTCTTCCCTTCCCACTCATATGCGCAAGGGAAACCCAAGCAAAACAACAACACAACACAAGTTCGTCCTAGTGCAAGGGTTTTTGCCGAAGCTATGTAAATCAATCCTTCGAAATATATAAGGCAGAGTGAGGGCAAGGCTAATCCACCAGGCTAAAAGCTTTCCTCTCAGCTCCCTGGTTCACTGTGCCTAAACAAATCAATCCCCCATCATCCATGGCCGCCCTGCCCTCCCCCTTTTATTGACTCAGCCTGAAGTTAGCTGTCCTAGTGCTTCTAGGAGTACAAAACCCACCCATACAAGAGTTCTCAAGCTGACCAACTCTCAGCCCAACAAGCAATCCGCCACTAACCTATATTAGGAAACCTGCAAGGGAGTCCGTCTTCAACTAGAAGTCCAGCGCCATGCTACCTCGACTCCCACCTGGCCTAGGAGCGTAACCAGCCTGCCTGTGTGAGTCCTATCCATCCTAGGAACTCGCTGCCCCGACTCCTACTTAAGCTAGGAGTGAAGTAATCTTACATAAGTGAATCCCATTTGCATTAGGAGTCCGTCCCTAAGTCCAAGTAATACCCAACTTCGCTGTTAGAGTCCTTCCCATGCAAGGACTCTTACTCAGCTTGCTTGGCAAGGCGAGTAGCTCGTCCAGAACACCTATCGTGCTATCCCAGCATCCGTCCGTGGCCAAGGGGCTGCCTAGGTTGTCTATTGCCTAGCAAACTTAGTTGTTCGCTACCAAGAAAGGGGGTAGCCGCCCCCTTTTCCTATCTAGCAATTTAAGGGGCTAACAATCTTTATTAGCTAAGGAATCCTCGTTTTTGCCTTTTCCAGCTACGTGCCCTTCCCTGCCCAATGTTTAGAGAACGCTTGAAACTAGTGAACTTCATAGTAGAAAGTATATACTCATAGAAGAGAATTTTGAATGGAGAACTCTAATAAAAAAGATCATCAGAAATAGAAAATAAGTATCCTATTTATTTTTCAAAGTAAACTATAGTTCATTTTGAAGAATCAAATAGGACAGTTATTTTGAGACGGAGGGAGTAATATATTGTGCCATTAGTCGTCTGAATCTTGTAGGTAGTGTCTTCACTTCACTTTCACATGTTCGTAATTAAGCACCAACAAATCCTGACAATGTCAATTTTTGGGAAATAATGTAAGGAAATAGTACAGTCAATATAGATGATGTAATCAATCTTTATTCTAAAAAAAGTTGCAATGAATATAGCTTTTCTTTTTGTCCAAGTGATACATGAGTATATATATTGTTTATTTGAAAGTTACAACCACGCAATAATGTGTTAGTCGCAAGTTCTAAATGGAAAAACTGTGAAAAAAGAAAAAGAACGCTAATCTCACTTCCCATTAAACAGGTGACATTAGTGTTTTAAAACCTGACTTGGTAAGAAATCAGGGCTAAAATGTCTAGGTTGCCGGGTGAAGTTGACCTGAGCAGGTCAACCTAGCCCGACCGGTCTAGTTTTCACGAAAAAAAGTAGAAGGGAAGCGAAAGTGGGGTTGGCAAGGGGTTGAGGTTGGGGTCAGAGTAGGGCTGTCGGGGAGGAGGAGGGAAAGTTAGGAACTGTGGGATAGGGGTTGGGGCTGCACTTCTCCTTGTTGGTTGAGGTTGGGATTGGGTTGGGGCCGGGGAGGCGAAGGGAAGATCGTGGCTGGGAGGAGAAGGAGGATCGGGGTTGGGGCTAGGGAGAAAAAGGATGGCTAGTAGGAAAGGAGGAAGCTGGGAACTTGGGAGCGACTGCTGGGGAGGAGAGGGAGGGAAAGAAGAGAAGAGGGTGTGGCTACGGCCGAAGTAGACGGGTAGCTGTCGGGGTTGAGGTCGTGGCGGAGGAATGGGAAGAGGGGAAAGATGAAGGGGGTGTAACTAGGGCTAGGAAAATCCAACCCGACCCATTTATTTGACACAAACCCGACCTTCCAAACCCTGCACCCACGACTATAGGTAGGGTCAGGGTTAGGGTTTATGCTCTCGACCCATTTTGAATTTAGGGTCGGGTTTGACCCGACCTATACAACCCGGCCAACTGACTTTTAGCCAACTACAAGCCCTATTGCTCTTAGATTTTATTTTATTTGATACTCAATTAGTAACTTTTGTGAGATTATTCTGGTATTGGTCTTTTGGATTTATTTATACTATTATTATGGTGTTTATTTCATACATACTATGTTAAATCAAAGATACTTAAACACAAATTTGGGTATGATAAGATATTTGGAGCATAGGTGTGATCACATATATTTTGCTTTGTGGTAGACACACATTTTGGGATAACAGAGAATGGTATCTTCAAGGTGTGGTTAATTTCTATATAGTTTAATTTATTTTTTGTGATTCTTTTGGGTGTGGTGATTGGAATGAAAATATGTCATATTTTGCTGTATTCATTACTCATCCTCTCTCCTTCAATAGGACACACCACACACTAGACTTAGCTATGGGTGAAAGCGTGATAGTCATAATAGGGAGCAGGTTAGGAACATGCAACTAGAGAGGCAGATGAAAAGGCTCAACGAGGTACAAAACAAGTGTATCATAGAGAAGTAGTTACAAGAATTTTGAAACTAAGGAAATAATGTTTAATATGTTTAAGGAAATCAAGGAAATAATGTTTAATATATTTTTCGTTTGCATGCAAAGTTATTAAAAGCCAAGTGGACTAATTTTGAGTAAAAAAACGTTGAAGGTATGTTTTCTTATCCTTCTTTTAGAATCTAAGAAAAGCAACACTATACCTCTAAGGTCTTTGTTGATGGCTACTACAAAAACATGTCATCCACAAATCGAACAAAGAACCAAACATTACAAATTAATGTTGTAATGTATTTAAACTTCTTTTGTGCTTGACCTTTGCAAAGATAAGATATAAAATTTGAGTCTAACAAAAAAATGAGGAAAAAAAGTAGGGTTACCTGCATACCTGACCCGACCTAACTCAAGTAGGGTTAGGGTTTGAATTTTTGACCCGATTTAAAAATAGGGTTGGGTCATAACCCGACCCAATTTTAGTGTGGGTCAAGACCACCCTAACCCGATTTGACCCGACCTGACCCGATTCCTAGCCCTATGTGTAACGCCCCGGCCTGAGCCGGGGTCCAGAAATCTCGAATTAAAATTTTCTTCCTTAAACGAAGAGACTCATCTATGTATGAGAGTTATAATGTTCATCTACACAAAATGGAGCTTCAAAGCTTCACCCATATATTTAAAATTAATTTGGATTGAGTCAACATTATTGTACTATTGGTTGCCTACGTACATATTGAATAATATCAATGAAGTTATTCCAATACGATCGAATCGGAATGTAGTTTTGCCTAATGGCTATTATATGCATCAGGCATCACAAAATTATATACGTTAAAATTCGTATATTCTTATATCCAAATACATCATTTGGAGTGAGACTAAAATCTCATAAATAATTGGAGTTAAACAAAAATCTCATAAATCATCGGAGTCAAGACAAAAATTTCATAAATCATCAGAGTTAAACAGAAGCTAACAAATTAATGAAATTACACATCTTGCTCAATCATAGAGTGGAGCAGAACACAACAGAGCGGATTTGATCATATCAGATCCCATCCGACCACATTGGATCTCATCTAACCATGTTAGATCATATTAGATTAGATCGAAGCATATCATATCAAAACAAAACATATTAGAGCCTATCAGATCATATTAAATCAAAGCATATCAAAACACATCGGATCAAAATAAAGCATTTTAGGGTAAATAGAATCATAGTAACAGATTATAACACATCGGATTAGAACATAACATATATATATTATTTAACATCTTAAGCTAACAACTAAAGATGTAAACACGCTTATATAATAAATCAAAAGGTCAAAAATACTTACTCCCTTGAAGCTCCTCTCAAGTAGCGGCATTTGGAGTTGCTCCTTCCATCAGGGCGTTCTCCCCTCAGGTTTGAGATGGTGGATAGAGCATCCTCTTACTCCAGAATGTTTCTTTCATTGTGCTTGAAGGCTACAGCCGGACACTCTTCTTTTACAGGGTTCATCACTCTTTATATGCTCAAATGCGTCAGACAAAATCTCCCCTTACCCAAGATGCTTCTCACTTTCTACGCCCGTAGGCGATGGACAGAATCTCCCCTTACCCGGAGATGCTTTTCACTTTCCATGCCCCTAGGTGATGAACAAAATCTCCCCTTACCCATATATGCTTCTCACTTTTTGTGCCTCTAGGCGATAGACAGAGCCTCCTCTTTCTCGGAGCTATTTCCTCCCTCTAGAGTGCTCAATTCAAAGAAAATGGACTATTCCATTGCGTAGAGCACACTCGATTTAGTTAAGAATGCCTTTTGACCAAAAACTGAAAAAGTGAAGTCTCACCTGCAAAAACCCCTAGAGCCCTTTAAATAGGGTGAGGCAAGCAGAAACAACGGCATCCCCCGATTCTGTGCTGCATTGCAGGTGTCACGTGCATGAGTGCGTGCCACAACATGCAGGTCTATCCCGTGACGTGCGGGACGAGCGCGACATTTTAAAAAAAATTCCAACTTTAAATTTTCGTATTTTTTACCCTGGACTTGGATTCATGCATTCTTGGTACCATTGAGCTCGTATCAATGAGCTCTATGAAATTAGATCACCTAAAGTAGTTTATCTCGTTCTTTTCAAATGAGTTCTGCCCATATGACACACTTCCCGAGGTCATAACTTTCAATCCCGACCTCCATTTTATGCATTCTTTGATTTGTTATGCTTGTTTCTTCGAGCTCTACCTATATACAAAGATTTTATTTATTAAAAACCTCATTAAAATTTATCCAAAATTTTATAATTATCCCTAACCCATTAGGTTAGACGTAATCAGAAAACATGGCATCACCAGGGGGAGACCAGGAGAGGGGAACCGCTCTTGGAGGAGAGAAAATGGAATGAGATTAGGGTCTTTTGGGGGGATTTTAACCTTTTATACTAACAGGGTCAACTGGGGTTGAACCTGCCTGGACACCAATCCGGGTAGGTGTCTAGGCTGGGTTTTAAAACATTGGGTGGCAAGACTACAAAATAAAAAATCTTACATAGAAGCCTAGGGGTGTCAATAGGCCGGCCCATAGTGCATTGGCATGCCGGGGGACTAGTCGGGCCTACATATCCTAGAAGACCAGCAGGCCTGGTACTTCTAGCCTACAGGCTGATTTGCATACTTGCTTTAGTTATATGAATGTAGCCCATAAGCCAACCCTATACAACGATCGATCAGTCCATCGCCTTAATGTAAAAATATTTCTAGCTAACTTTTAGATCAATCGACCGATCGATCTAAAGCTGATTGATTGGCTGACCAATCTGGAGTTGATCTATCTAAAGTGAAAATGTTAAAGACGGGCTGATCAATCAGTTTCTTGAAAATTTATTGCTATTGGGGTAGGCCCAACGACTACTATAGCCGTTGGGCAGTGCCCCAATAGCTATAAGGGGCAGTTCCCCAACAATTGTTTAATTTTTTTTTAAAACCTTGATTTGGAGGGGTTAATTACAAAATTGTCACTCCCCCCTAAAAAGATAGTTTTAACCCTCTCAACATAAAATAAAGGTCATTTTCAAGGGTAGGAGAGATAATTTGAATATTTGAAAATCTATAAATAGGGGGGAGGTTCCTCTATACTCTCAAGCTTTCAATCTCTATCATTTTTGTTTTAATTAAAATTCAAGATTAAGCTATCAAGTTCTCAAGTATCAAGAATGAGAACTTCCTCTAAAGCTCAAGTCTCAACTTTCATGCCTCCTCTTTCCTATTTTTATTAAAGATCAAATCAAGCATCAAGCATAAAGCATGAAGTAAGTAATTTTTATTTTATAATTTAAAGCTTATGTAAAGTAATTTTATTTTACACTTTAATTTGCTTCAGCTTTTTCTTCTTAATTTGTTATTTTTTAAAAAATGGCTTCTCACTCCCACTATGCTTCCTCCTCCTCCTACACCAACAACAATGAATCCTTCTCTAATTATCCCCAAGGAGATATTCTCGAATTCGCCAATAAAGCCAATTATGAATGACTTTCCTCAATGCCTTCAGAGACTGGGGGAAGAAAAAAAAATAGCAAACTTCCATGGTGTGGAATGGCATGATGAAAATTACGGTGGATGACCCTAACACACTTAGAGTGAAGATTGCAAAAGCTGAATGTAATTATTGCAAAACAATCATAAGCGTTGGAAGTGTGGGGGTACATGCTAAATTATGCTCCATTAAGCATGACCCAAAGGACCCCAAACAATCTCAGCTAGTGCCTTGAGTGCCTCCTCCACCTCTCTTAATACTTTCACGTTAAAATAAGATGTAAATCCGAGAGAGCTCATGAAGTAACTTGTGCATGCCGAGCAACCCTTCTGCTTTTCCTATGACGAACTACTCAAGACCTATGTAAAGTACGCTCTCAACTCAGCATTCAATAAAATCTCGTGTAAGACTTGAAGGAAGGACATTTTAAAACTATACAAGGAGTACAAGGTACAACTTATGAATATTCTACTTATAATTTCAGGTAAGATTTCTTTTTCCGATATTTAGACTAGTAACCAAGATGCCGAAAATGCATGTGTTATAGCTCATTTTATAGATGAAGAACAGAGATTACAAAAGAGAATAATTTATTTTAATATAGTGGAATATATCCATTCTGCTTTAATTATGGATAAAATTATATCTATTACTTTAGATAATGCTACTTATAATAATTATGTTGTAGAACTTCTAGAATTTGATTGTGATGACATTGGTACAACAAAGTCCTTTATGTTTCATATTAGATGTGCATATCGTATAATTATTCTTTTATTTCAAGATTGTCTAAATGTAGTTAAATCCACTCTTCAAATAATTTAAAATATTTTGTTTGATATCATTTCTTCACCTACTAGAATAGAAGAATTTAAAGACTTGTATAGATTGCATAGTAAGAAATATAGGAAGTTTAAATTAGATGTTCATCATAGGTGGAATAACACTTATTTAATGTTGAAATCATGTGATGAATTAGAAAATTTAATAATTTGTTGGGCTACAGAAAAGTTACCTAATCTAGGACTTAATTAAGATCATTTTCACATTTTTACTTGTTTGATGAATTTTCTATCTCTTTTTAATAATGTTATTAAAGAATTGTCTGAAGTTTACTATGCTACTTCTTGTTTAATTCTGAGTCATTTATATAAAATAACTTGTGCATTTGAAAGTTATAGAAGTAATAAAAAAATTCACATCTTGTTAAGGAAATAGAGAAGAAATTCAATAAATATTGGTCTCCTATTCATATGTTTTATTGTTTAGGGGCTATAATGGATACTAAGATTAGATTAGAAGGTGTACAAATATTGATAGATGGTATATGTGAAAACATGAGTCACTATACTGATAATAATAATGATATGTATAAGAAGGCAAAAAGTACTTTGCGTACTTTATACAATTATTATGAAATAACATATGGGTCAAGACAAAATAAACCAACTTCTTATCCTTCTTCTACTATGCTTCTTACTTCAAATAAAACTAAGACTTGGTGTTACTTAAAAAAACAAAAAAATTACATCTAATATTAATGAATTAGCTATATATTTATAAAGTAATTTTAGTTTTTTTTACTGATTAAGAAAATAAAAATTTGAATGTTTTAAATTGGTGGGAGACACATGAAAAAAACTATTATGTGTTGTTTGCCTTAGTTGGTGGTATATATATTAACCCCCCCATGTCTACAGTAGCATTGGAATATATTTTTAGTATAGGATACAGGATGTTGGACAATATGGGAAGTTAATTAACTCATGATATGGTGGAGGTATGCATATACTTGAAGGATTGGTTAGAAAGAGAATAAAGGGCACGAATTCACAAGTTAGAAGATAAAACGAGAGAATATTTTAGAAGACTTGAGAATTAATTAGTTAATAATATGTTTTTTTATTTTTATTTAAGGTTTTATATTATAATTGTAAATGATAAATAGGCGAGTGGGCGCCAACCTAGTTAGCGTGTAGTCATTTTATAGTGATGCAATTCTAGCCACTACTTTTGTGGCGACCGCTAGAAATAATACACATCATAATTCATGTAATTATTATTTAGTTCGGCACATGCGACATTGCATATGGAACCGAACATGACGGTCCGCCGTACAAACATAAGTCAGCCTAACACATAAGAATTTTGGAGTTGACGCACAGCTAAAAAATATAACGTAGTCGAAAATTAGAATTCAGTCCATAGTACACTATATGTAGAACGTTCATATTATAGAATTACAAAATTCATGCAAGTCTAAAAATATAATATTACAAAGGTAGAAAAGTAAAAGAGACTAAACAGAGAATTCTTCGGTTGACCCCTCCGGGTTGGTTTTACTACCTGCAGATTCTGTGGGTGGGTGAGTATTTTTATACCCAGTAGGTAGGATTAAAATCTAATTTAATGCTAAGTAACAAATCGTAATAATTTTTGCATAACTGATTCAGAAACCAATTCAAAAAAAACGTCGGTTCGTCCGATGACGAGAAATCCAGAGCCGTGATACCGACAGCGTTCCTCCGACGCTCATGGGGCAACCGGAAGCTCAGAAGGCAGGAGTTTTCCCATGATACTCCATACCTATATGCACGTGCCTAATACCGATATTTCCTTCGGTAGGTATCTAGAAAATATTGTTCTAGGTATAACCCTAGAACTCCCCAAAAAACACATATCATGCCATGATGTGCATAAAATATTTCTTTTTGAAAACGTAAGAAGAGACATACGATTGACTAAAAACGATCCATAAAGAAACAAAGTATACACGTAGAGCATAAATTTAGAGTTTAAGACTCCCTACCTTAAAATGGGAGTAGAAATTTCGTGCTTGTAGAAGGCTTGTATTGAAAATCTGGCCCCATCACAGTGTCCGGCACAGTCGATTTAGTTAGGAACGCTTTTTGAACGGGTTGAAACGGACTTAAAACGGCTTAGAACGGAGGGTCAGAAGCTTTGACTGGAGGTGAAAGTGAATGGTAAAAATGAAATGGCGGCGTATTTATAGGAAAGGAGGACCGGGCGATGCGCGATGCGTGTCCGCCACGCATCGCGCGGTGGAACTGCATGCCGCGCGATCCCGCGCCGCAACGCGGAACCCGACACGCGGGTTCCGCATGTCGCGCGGTCCGGCCGCGGACGGCGCGTAGTTCGCGCGGGCCGGCGGTTCCATGCGCTGCGCGGTACACCGCGCGGCGAGGACCCGTGCGCGGGTCCCGGGCCTGCCGTGCGGGTGAACCACACGACGCCACGTCGTGCGTCGCGCGGTAAAATCTCGGCTGACGCAAGCATTGCGTCAGCCGTTAATAAAATATTATTTTTTTTTCAAAACTTAAAATAGCCATAACTTTTTACCTATATTTTGGAATTATACGTTCTTGGTACTGACGGACTCGTATCGACGAGCCCTTCGAAACAAGACCACTCAAGGATAGGTTTTACCGTAGTTTCATCATGGGCCCGCTTATGATGCACGCTTCCACGATTGCTACATACGGTCACTATCTCCGAATCAAGTGTTTCAAAAATCTTTAAGTTCGTTTTTTAAAGTTCTACAACATTCATTTATGTCCTGAAAGCAAAATAACGTTCTAATAATACATAAAAATTCTAATAGTAAGATTTACCTCGGATCTGGGTTGTCACATTCTTCCCTCCTTATAAGAATATTGTCCTCGAAATTAAACTTGCTATTCATCAAAAAGCTCAGGATATTTCTTTACCATTTCACTTTCCAATTCCCACGTGGCTTCTTCTGACGAATGGTGCTGCCATAACACTTTGACTAATGGAATCCTTTTTGTCCTCAAGATTTGTTCTTTTCGATCCAATATTCTGACAGGCTTCTCTTCAAATGTCAAATCAGGTTTCAAGGTAATCATTGTTTGATCTAAAACGTGAGAAGGGTCTTGTATGTACTTGCGAAGCATGGATACATGAAATACATTATGGACCTTGTCCAACTGAGGGGGTAATGCCAATCTGTAAGCTACTGGTCCTATTTTGTCAAGAATTTCAAATGGTCCTACAAATCGAGGACTTAGCTTTCCTCTCATCCCAAATCTCATAACTCCTCTAGTTGGTGATACCTTCAGCAGTACAAGCTCACCTTCGCGGAAGTCGAGGTCTTTTCTTCTTTGATCAGCATAGCTCTTTTGACGACTTTGTGCGGTCTCTAATCGACTTCGTATAAGCTTCACTTTACTCACACATTGTTGCAAGAGTTCTGATTTTACCAATTTTCCTTCCCCAACTTCACTCCAACAAGTTGGGGATCGACAGGGTCGTCCATAAAGAGCTTCATATGGTGCCATACCAATAATGGAATGATAACTATTATTATAAGAAAATTCAATTAGTGGCAAGTGTTCATCCCAGTTACCTTTCCAATCTATGGCACATGCCCGCAACATGTCTTCTAGTGTCTGAATAGTTCGTTCAGACTGACCATCAGTTTGCGGATGGAATGTTGTACTTAATCTGAGACTTGTTCCCAATTCTTCTTGAAGCCTCATCCAAAAATGTGAAGTGAACCGGCTGTCTTGATCTGAAATGATCAACAAGGGTACACCATGCCGACTCACAATTTCTTTTATATACATTTTGGCCAAGACATTCAATGTCTGAGATTTCTTTAAAGGACGAAAATGGGCACTCTTAGTAAGTCTATCCACTATAACCCAAATGGATTCATGGCCGGCCGATGTCTTGGGTAAGCCTGAAACAAAATCCATAGAAATGTGCTCCCATTTCCATTCTGGAATTTCAATAGGATGAAGAGTACCTGATGGTTTCTGACATTCTGCTTTAACTTGCTGACAAGTTAGGCATTTAGAGACAAATTCTCCAATGTCCCTTTTCATCCCTTTCCACCAAAAACTTCTTTTGAGATCCTGGTACATTTTTGTTCCTCCTGGATGGATGGTATATTGAGACCTATGAGCTTCATGCAGCAATTCTTGTTTTAATTCTGGTACTGTAGGGACTACTAGTCGTGCTTTAAATCTTACGCCATCATTAGCATGTTTATTAAAATCAGGCTTACCTAAGAAGGTTTGTATTTCTGTATCCTCTTTTTGTGTCTCCAAAATGCGCTCGATCAATTCCAATTTTATTTCCAGATTAGCTATGATTACCTTTTTGGTTCCTGATTGTAATTGAGGTTGTAAATCTATTATCACTTCCATCAACCTCCATTCCTTTATCAACATTTGAGCTACCGTTCCTGTGGTCTTCCTACTCAAGGCATCAGCTACTACATTGGCTTTTCCCGGGTGATATTGAATAGAGAAGTCATAATCATTTAAGTATTCAATCCATCGTCTTTGCCTTAAATTTAAATCCCTTTGAGAGAAAATGTATTTCAGACTCTGATGATCTGTAAAAACTTCAAATTTCTCTCCATATAAATAATGTCTCCATAGTTTTAAGGCAAAAACTACTGCTGCCAATTCAAGATCATGGATGGGGTAATTACCTTCATGTTTCTTTAATTGTCTTGAAGCATAGGCTATCACCTTCTCATTCTGCATCAAGATACATCCAAGACCCATTCTTGAGGCATCACTATAAATTATAAACCCTCCACTACCAGTTGGTAAGGATAAAACTGGGGTAGTGGTTAATCTTTGTTTCAACTCTTGAAATGCCTTCTCACATTCCTCATTCCACAAAAACCGCACTCCTTTTCTGGTTAGCTTTGTTAAAGGTAAAGCTATCTTCGAGAAGTTTTGGATAAATCTTCGATAGTAACCAGCAAGTCCTAAGAAACTTCTAATTTCTGTAACAGTTTTGGGCCTCTCCCCATTTAATACTGCTTCGATCTTGGTAGGGTCTACTGATATACCATTGTTAGAGATGACATGACCCAAAAATACAACCTTACTCAGCCAAAATTCACACTTACTTAACTTAGCATATAACTGATGATCTCTCAAGGTTTGAAGAACTATTTGTAAGTGTGCTTAGTGTTCTTCGAGACTGGAAGAATAGACTAATATGTCATCTACAAAAATAATCACGAATTTATCCAAATAAGGTCGAAAAACTCGGTTCATAAGATCCATGAATGCTGCAGGAGCATTCGTCAATCCAAATGGCATCACTATAAATTCATAGTGTCCATAACGGGTACGAAATGCTGTTTTTGGAATATCTTCATCCCGTATTCTCAACTGATGATATCCAGATCTTAAATCTATTTTTGAGAAAACTTTTGCTTCTTGTAATTGATCAAACAAATCATCTATTCTGGGTAAAAGATACTTATTTTTAATAGTTACCGAGTTAAGCATTCTATAGTCTATGCATAGTCTTAATGATCCATCCTTTTTCTTGACAAAAAGGACTGGAGCTCCCCAAGGTGAGACACTCGGTCGGATGAATCCTTTGCTCAATAGTTCTTGCAATTGATTCTTTAATTCCTTTAGTTCTGCAGGAGCCATTCTATAGGGTGCCTTGGAGATAGGTTCTGTATCTGACATTAGATCAATGTTAAAGTCTATCTCTCTCTTTGGTGGTACCCCTGGAAGATCTTCAGGAAACACATCTGAAAAGTTCCTTATAACTTCAATATCCTCTATCTTGGGAGAAGATGATTCTTCCAAGATTATATTTGCAAGATACGCTTGACACCCTCTAGATATCAAGTGTTGTGCCTTTACAGCAGAAATAAGGCATACTCCTGAAGGTTCTCTATTTCCATGGAAGGTATATTCCTCTCCTTGATTATTGAATATTACCTTCTTTTTCTTACAGTCCACCAATGCTTCATTATCAGCTAACCAATCCATTCCTAAGATGACATCGTAATCGTTCATACTTAAGAGTATCAAGTTAGCCTTCCATTTATGGTTGTCATAGATTATGGACACATCTTGTATAAACTTTTGAGCTATAATAGTTTTTCCTACAGGAGTTGACACTTCTAAGATATATCCTAGTTCCATAACTGGATAATCTGTACTTAAAACAAAATTGCAGGATATAAAAGAATGTGTTGATCCTGGATCTATTAGAACTTTAGCAACTTTATCCAAAATTAGAAGTGTACCTTGTATAACTCCTGCTGAAGTTTGAGCTTCTTCCGTAGTAATAGCAAACACTCGCCCCTAAGCCTTTGGTTTTTGCTCCGGTTTGATCTCTTCTTTGATTTTCTTTTTGGGGCAATCCTTGATCCACATGCGAAGCATCGTCTCTCAGTGAGGTAACAGATCCCCAATGGATGAAATCGGTTGCATTTGGAGCATTTTTCTAATTTCCTCTCTTTTTGGTTTTGGGGCGGTGGTCTAGAGGTTCTTTGAAATTTTTGGTTATTGAATTGATTAGAGGCTGTAAATTTTCTCTTTTGATCTTCTATTCGGCTCCCTTGTCCACGTTCCTTTTTCTCTGCTAAGAATTCTTGATATTCTTGTTCCAATAGTGAAGCTAATTCCACAGCTTTAGCCAAAGTAGTGGGTTGAAATCCTACTATTCGACTGCGAAGCCCGTTATGTAACCCTCTAACAAATTTTCGGGCTCTCTTTAACTATGTTGAGCAGATCTCAGGAGCGAAGCGTTGTAGTTGGACGAATTTGTTTTCATACTGAAAGACGGTCATATTACCTTGTTGCAAATCCAGAAATTCTTTTTCTTTCTTCTCCTGAACATGAGGCGGAAAATATTTGTTGTATAATACTTCTCTGAATTCTTCCCACTTGATATTTCCTCTATTTGGAAAGAAATTCTGTTTTGCTGATGGCCACCAAAAAGCTGCTTCTCCTGTCATAGCGAAAGTGGCTACATCCACTTTCCTATCTTCTGGAACTTTTAATGCCTTAAAAATTCGTTCGACTTCAAACATCCACTTTTCAGCAGCCTCTGGTCCATCTACTCCAGAAAATTCTGGAGCGATTTTCTTAAAACGCTCAAGCAGATTATCCTTCTCGGTATGGCTACTTTCGATCAATTCCCTAGAGTTACTTAAATGATTAGGGCTGGTTTGGAGTCCTTGAGTCTGTAAATGTTGAGTCATCCTTTGAATCATCAGGTCAAGGAAAGTATCCATGTTATTTTCGGGTAATGCTGCGTCTTGAGCAGTATTTTCGGCTTGGGCTGAATCGTCAGACAGTTGTACTTCTTTGTCAGAAGACATTTTGGGCGGATCGTAATAACCTTAAATTCACAAGAAATTTTTTTGTAAACTAGAAGTGTATATTTATATATATAATTATTCTCGTATTTACATTTGTACAGAAGAAGTGTATAGAACACACTTGAAAAGCCAAAAGACTCTAGTCACATCAAGCAACAAACGTACAAAAGAAGTGTATTGACTACACTTGAAAAGCCAAAAGACTCTATCTACGTCACGCGACAAACGTTCAAAAGAAGTGTATTGACTACACTTGAGAAAGCACCCAAAAGAACGTTTAAGCGCAAACTACACATTCAGGCGTTCAAGGGAAAAATTCCTTATAAGGGCATTGGAAGAAGTAATGTCCGTCCTTCTCGCAGATAGGGCATAGTTCAGGTAGTGGCAATGTGTACCATGGGCACTGACAGAAGTGATGCCCTCTCTGCTCGCATAGCACACAGACTTCTGGTAGTTGGTCTGTGTACCATACTACTCCTTTTCCCCTATCTCCCCATTGCGCACTCTCCGCTTCTGCCATTTCTTCCGCTTCTGGGGGTAAGACATTCAGATCAATGTCTCTCATAGGGTTATACACCCCTTCTCCCCTAATCACATTTTCCCCTCCTTGGACGTCCACCAACTGCTCTTCGCCCACATTCTCAACTATCTCACCCTCCTCCTGAATATTAATCATCATGCTGTTCCAGAAGTATTCATCATCCATTGGATCTGCTTTCAATGCTCCTTCTTCTACCTGATCTTCCTCTAATGGGTCCTCCTCCACAGGGTCTTCCTCTTCAGATATGTCCTCCTCCACTGGGTCCTCTTCTAACAGATTCTCCTCCAACGGGTCCTCCTCCGCAGGGTCCTCCTTAGATATGCCCTCCTCCACCGGGTCCTCTTCTAACAGATTCTCCTCCAACGGGTCCTCCTCCGCAGGGTCCTCCTCAGATATGCCCTCCTCCACCGGGTCCTCTTCTAACAGATTCTCCTCCAACGGGTCCTCCTCCGCAGGGTCCTCCTCAGATATGCCCTCCTCCACCGGGTCCTCTTCTAATGGGTTCTCTTCCAACGGGTCCTCCTCCACAGGGTCCTCCTCTTCCCCAGATATGTCCTCCTCCACGAGGTCCTCTTCTAATGGCTCATCCTCTTCTGATGTGTCCTCAATTTCAACGGTTGTGTCAGAAATGTTTAGTACCTCGTCTACAGAGAGAGGTGTGTCAGGAATATTAACTATTTCCTGAACATCGTCGCTATTCTGGGGAAAGGCGGTGGTAATGTCTGAATTGTTTGAGGATTCCGCCATACTGTGATTCTTTTTGTCTTTTCTCGGTGGTGGTTTTCGGGCTGACATGTGATATAAAGATCCCGAAATAAATTTCATTTTCGATTTTCCCATTAACTGAACTAATATTTTAAAACATATCACTGCATAAGAAAGCATTAAATACAATTACTACATTATTATCTAAGAAAAACAAATATTAACTGTTCTACGAACAGTGGAGTCAAGTGCTCCGATACCAAGTGTGGCGACCGCTAGAAATAATACACATCATAATTCATGTAATTATTATTTAGTTCGGCACATGCAACATTGCATATGGAACCGAACATGACGGTCCGCCGTACAAACATAAGTCAGCCTAACACATAAGAATTTTGGAGTTGACGCACAGCTAAAAAATATAACGTAGTCGAAAATTAGAATTCAGTCCATAGTACACTGTATGTAGAACGTTCATATTACAGAATTACAAAATTCAAGCAAGTCTAAAAATATAATATTACAGAGGTAGAAAAGTAAAAGAGACTAAACAGAGAATTCTTCGGTTGACCCCTCTGGGTTGGTTTTACTACCTGCAGATTCTGTGGGTGGGTGAGTATTTTTATACCCAGTAGGTAGGATTAAAATCTAATTTAATGCTAAGTAATAGATCGTAATAATTTTTGCATAACTGATTCGGAAACCAATTCAAAAAAAACGTTGGTTTGTCCGATGACGAGAAATCCAGAGCCGTGATACCGACAGCGTTCCTCTGACGCTCATGGGGCAACTGGAAGCTCAGAAGGCAGGAGTTTTCCCATGATACTCCATACCTATATGCACGTGCCTAATACCGATATTTCCTTCGGTAGGTATCCAGAAAATATTGTTCTAGGTATAACCCTAGAACTCCCCAGAAAACACATATATCATGCCATGATGTGCATAAAATATTTCTTTTTGAAAACGTAAGAAGAGACATACGATTGACTAAAAACGATCCATAAAGAAACAAAGTATACACGTAGAGCATAAATTTAGAGTTTAAGACTCCCTACCTTAAAATGGGAGTAGAAATTTCGTGCTTGTAGAAGGCTTGTATTAAAAATCTGGCCCCATCACAGCATCCGGCACAGTCAATTTAGTTAGGAACGCTTTTTGAACGGGTTGAAACGGACTTAAAACGGCTTAGAACGGAGGGTCAGAAGCTTTGACTGGAGGTGAAAGTGAATGGTAAAAATGAAATGGCGGTGTATTTATAGGAAAGGAGGACCGGGCGATGCGCGACGCGTGTCCGCCATGTGTCGCGCGGCGGAACTGCACGCCGCGTGATCCCGCGCCGCAACGTGGAACCCAACACGCGGGTTCCGTGTGTCGCGCGGTCCGGCCGCGGACGGCGCGTAGTCCGCGCGAGCCGCGCGGTTCCACGCGCCGCGCGGACGAACCGCGTGATGCCACGTCGCGCGGCAAAATCTCGGCTGACGCAAGCATTGCGTCAGCCGTTAATAAAATATTTTTTTTTCAAAACTTAAAATAGCCATAACTTTTTACCTATATTTCGGAATTATATGTTCTTGGTACCGACGGACTCGTATCGACGAGCCCTTCGAAACAAGACCACTCAAGGATAGGTTTTACCGTAGTTTCATCGTTGGCCCGCTTATGATGCACGCTTCCACGATCGCTACATACGGTCACTATCTCCGAATCAAGTGTTTCAAAAATCTTTAAGTTCGTTTTTTAAAGTTCTACAACATTCATTTATGTCCTGAAAGCAAAATAACGTTCTAATAATATATAAAAATTGTAACAGTAAGATTTACCTCGGATCTGGGTTGTCACAACTTTGTAATTTATAAAAATTAAAATAAAATTATTTTAGAAATTTTATTTGTACACTTTCTAAGTTGTTTTTAAATATGGGGTAGGCGGCCTAGCAGGCTGACTTGTGGTCTCCTTTGAGGGGTCACAGGCCATGCTGGTTCGCCCTACACCTAGAGGCTCAAGCAAGCTCCAGCCTGCTCCACCAATGGGCCACATTGGGCTTAGTCTATCCAAAATGGGCCCAGGCTGGCTCGGGCCCACCCGCTACCACTCCTACACATGCCAATGTTTTTTTTTAATGGAAAAATTCGACTTTGCAAATTAGTATGACGATGACATTTTCCAATGGGAACTCCAAATTCAAGCAAATACACCGAGTGAAAAGCTAAATTGCAAATTAAGTACTTAAAACAGTCAACCAAACAAACTATGACAAAAAATTTAACAATAATGTGTCAATGTTAAAAATTAATTTAGACTCTAGAATTGCCCTATGCTCCTAGTTCTAAACAATCAACTAAACCAAACTAAACCAAACATTGATAGCTCAAAATTAGCTCTCAACTAGGCAATAAAAATGATCAATCACTGTGAAAAAATAGTCAGTCACTCACTGAAAGCAACTGCATGAACAAATTAAAATGTTGGAAAGCTATTGAAGCAAGAAACACTCTAGAATCAATCACCACTTGAGAGGGCTTCAACAGTTTATGTAGCGTTTCAACTAGTTAAAAAGTTTTAAACTCAGAAAGAAATAAGAGTAACTACTAAAAGGTGTCCATGTGGATAGAATCCAAGAAGTTGCCCAAACAATGCATAAATGACCTTATTTCTCCACCATATTATTATTATTATTATTGTTGTTGTGGGCTGGAACACATATGTACAACTGCTATGAATTCATTACATGATTGTTAGCTGCTATTGTGAAAGAATCAATTGTACTTAATATACTGGAAGGCATAAGGAAAGTGGAAGTAAGAATGACGCATCTAAAAGGTATACTTTTGCAGCATTATCATGTAGGCTATCAAATTAAATTATAATTGAGTACAGCAAAGGGATGCGTCTAATAGGGTTTTAACAAATCCGAACCCATTACTATTTGAAAAATAATAATCTAAACCCCACCCAACTTGACCCGATTAGATTGTAACAAACCCAAACCAACCCAATTTGACCCGTTTAGAATAATTTTTTTTATTAAAATTACTTAATTATAAATACAAAATACAAGACTTTACATAATTGTTAAATTTTATCTCTTGCCATAAAAAAAATTAAGAGTTATTATCAAAATAAAAAAAATTATAATTACAACTTTATTCGGGTCGGATTGAGTTGGATAACGAACCCGATCCCAATAACTATTTAGGTTAATTTTCAAACCCGACTCATTAGATCCGACTATAAAGTACATCCCTAAGTACAACTTAATCCATCTTTTATTCTTTGGGACTATCGACTATCATGGCAAGCGGGGAATTGATACTTAAGCTAAAAAGAGAAAAAAAAACATTAGATTCAATCAAGACAAGTCATCTATGGCCGCGCGTACTCAAGAACTTTGAGTGTGCCTGGTAGGGCATCAGATAACTTCAATTTTGGCCAATTTGGCCTTAAGCGGTGGAAAGGAATTAGATCCGCATGCAATTGGACCATGTCGTCATTGGGAAGACTGCGTACGAGGAAGACAAAATGTCTTGACAAGTAGGTGGAAGAGCATTCCTTTCTCATTTGCTCTTATAGCTACAGAAGTTCGTTGAGAGAGACAGAGAGATCAAGAGGGATCGATCTAAGGCAGAAAAGGAAGAGCTTAAAAAATGGCCGGAGCTGCGGTGGGTCTTGTTGTGGAGCACCTAGCCAATGTAATCAAGGAAGAGGCGGAGTTGTTAGGTGGGGTGTGCCATGAAGTGGCCCAACTTGAAAAAACTCCAAGGAGCATATGGGCTTTTTTGAAAGATGTAGAGCGTATGCAAGACAACAGAGAAGGTATAAGAGAATGGGTGAGACAAGTGAGGGATGCGGCTTATGATATCGAGAATGTGGTGGATGAGTTCCTACTTTGCCTAGGACCACAAAAGCCTCATGATCAGCCCAGACTTGTTTGTTGTCCTTACAAATTTGCCCGCTTCCCAAAGCATTGGAGAGCACGACATCGAATTGGCACAGAAATTAAAAGGATTAAAAGCCACCTTGATGAATTGAAGAGAGGAAGAATAGGTTTGCCACTGCATCTCTAATCAGTGGAGTTATCAGCTCCAGTGCTTCATATAAAATATGAAGTTACATAAATATGAAATTCATTTGACGGAATATGAAATCCTTTTGACGGATTTAAGAAGTTTCAACGTCCGAAGAAAATTTCACGTCCAGTTTAGTTTTGTGAAAACCCAAGTGAGATTTCAGTTGTTCCGTTCTCCCTTTTGCGTTATCTAATTCTATCAATTATTGTTGGAGTTCTTTTTAGCTCACCACTACGAGTTCGTAAGTACCGACTATGACCACCGCCATGGCCTCTTCGCTCTTCCACAAGGTACCATACTTTTCTTTGGTTTTCTCCCCTCTTATTTTCGTTTTTGAGCCGTGGGGGTGCGATTTTGATGTTGTTTGTGGCCGCCATCAAGTAGACTTATGTTTGTTTGGCCTCTAGGAACCCATAAGCATTGGCTAGAGTTGCCACCATGCTTTCTTTGCTCCGTTGTGAGCTACTAGTACTTTGGTCGGGTTTTGTTCCTATTTTCATCTCACTGTTCGTGGCTTTTTTTTGTGCCGGTGTGTTTCTGGTCGTCATCCGGCCACTGGTAGGACTCCGTCCAGCCTACCTCGACCCGGTGTTGGTTGGGAGTTGCCGTTTCTAACCCCACTTCGCCCCTATTGTCTTGCTCCGCCTGGTTAGATGCTTTGGGTGCATCTCAGGTCGTTGTCATCGGCGAGCCGTAGGCCATTTAGCCATCATGGGCTCTGCCTTAGCTCGGCAACTAAGAGGGCCAGCCCCACTTGGCCAATTACACCTTCGCCTAGAATGGGCCGCTTGCCCTTAATATATACCGTGTGAGATGCACAGTTATTGCACCAAATGTGTTGGTTGTGGGTGGCGATTGGCAATGTCGCCGCTTTGATCGGCCACCACTTCCTAGCCCTAGGTCCGTTGCCCTTTTGTAGGCTTTGGGCAGCTATTGTCTAACCCATCTCCCCCTAGAGTAGCCCTTTTTGGCCCGCGTGTGCTTTTTAGGGTTTAGGTGCCGCATTCGAGCCGCATGATCATAGGCTGGCTCAGCCACCGAATGGAGTTGACACCAGAGCTGTCCATAACCTCTCCTCTGTCCTTGAGTGTCGCCCCATGCCCTCCACCCTATTGGGGCCCTCGATGATGCAAAATCACTGCCGTTGGGTGATGTCCACTGCCATTTTCGATGTCGTGCATTCGACCGAGTACATCTCAACCACCGGCCGACCTTCAGTGATTACACCCTTAACTTAGGGTCGCACTGCCACTTATGTTGGCACGATATTTCTCCCAGCCGCCCTTAGTGTGCAGTCGTGGATCACGGATTTTTCCGCATTGACATCTGACACCTAGTTTGGCCGTGAGTAGTTCCGACGCTTTCTAAATCCTTGGGATAGTAGCTCTCTCAACTTGGCAATGTTTTTGGCCACCAACTCTGCCGCCAACGCCGCCACCGTCATGTGCTGACCATCAAACATCATGATTACGAGGTAAGAAAGTTTTGAACTCGTAATTTCATGATAGCATGCTTTGAATGAGTAGCAGCATGCTAGGATTGTATGATTCAATGCTTTGAATGTTAAATCATGGTTCATTTGCATGATGTAAGAGGATAAATTATGCCATGTTGAAATGCATATGACATGCATGTGAGTTGTAAGTATGTATGATGTATGTGGATTGTGTGTGCTAGTGATGACTAGCATGCATATTAGTAAACTACATTTGTGGATTGAGTATGTGCTAGTGATAGCTAGCGTGTTTGTTGGTAAGCTTCGTATGTGGATTGAGTGTGTATGTGCTAGTAATGGCTAGCGTGTATATTGGTAAGCCATAGTATGGATGTGTATGTTTGTGCTAGTGACGGCTAGCAAGTATGTTGGTAAGCTATGTATGTGGATTGTGTGTGCGCCAGTGATGGCTAGCGAGTATGTTGGTAAGCTATGTATGTGAATTATATGTGCACTAGTGATGGCTAGCGAGAATGTTAGTAAGTTATGTATGGAAGTACGTGAATATTATACATATGTGTGATGGACATACGTATGTATGATGACTATATGACTATCTGATGGATGTGCATGCATTTGGGGAAAAAAGTATGGTCGATGGACGGTAAGAAGTGATAGTGTTTAGTTTGGATTAGATTGTGGACTGTTATGGGACTTGCACTCAGAGATGCTTGGGAGAGATTTGTATTTAAAGTCTATGATCATAGCAATTTATTCGTATGATTATTTTTGAGTAGAGCCTGAGGATGTTTGGTTTGGTTGTACAATGTTTGATCGAATGTGTAAAAATTTGTATGGGAAAACTTGGTGTGTGATGTTTTAAATTATAAAAATTGCTTTCACAGGTTTTGTATTCGTCATTTTCCCAAATTTATAGCTGTTATATTGCAAAAAATTTTGTGAAATTTGAGAAAATGTGATGAAAAATCTTAGGCGTTATAGTTATGATGTGCAACTATGCTACACAAACACTCAAACATACAATGCTCTACTGATTAAACTGAAGCTGAGCCTGATCTGAAACCCTAGTTCGTCAGGACAGTAGACTTCATTTAACCCATTGATCTCATAATCATAACTTACCGTATACCAAAATCTTACATATTCATACAATCTCTGATCTCATAATCATAACTCACCATATACCAAAATCTTACATATTCATACAATCTCTGCCATCCACCTTATGGATAACACATCTTACTCGAAAGTCATCAAACTGAGCTTCTCAGAGCTAAACCCAGTTATGCCCTTTTACTTATACCTCACTTATTATGCTTACTTTTTATTTCATAATTTGTGCGTTATACTTGTACAATTATCCAACTCTCTTATTGTCTGATAATCCCCAACATACTCTCTGATCCAAACCAATCCATTCCAATCCTTGCCCATCAAGCTTACATCCTTTGTCTTCCGTCATACTCTTACACATCCACAACAAATCCATACGAAACCCTCTGTCATCTCTTTCCGTTCATCGCCCATGCTTCTGTCCACACACATATCCATAGCATAGGCGTATTCCATTCATAGCTTACCAACATACTCACTTGCCATCACTAGCACACACAGAATCCACATACTTAGCTTACCAACAAACAAGCTAGCCATCACTAGTACACACATAATCCACATACATTAGCTTACCAATGTACTCGCTAGCCATCACTAGCATACACATTAACTTACAAACGTACACCCTAGCCATCATTAGCACATCCACACACGTAGTTTACCAACATACTCGCTAGCCATCACTAGCACATACACAATCCACATGCGTAGCTTACCAACATACTCGCTAGTCATCACTAGCACACACATACGTCAAACATACTTACCACCCATATGCATGTTATATGCATTTCAACAAAACATAATTGATCCTCTTACATCATGCAAACGAATCATGATTTAGCATTAAATCATACAATCCTAGCATGCTGCTATATATTCAAAGCATGATATCATGAAATTATGAGTTCAAAGCTCCCCTACCTCGTAATCTTGACATTTGATGGTGAACACACGATGGTGGCAGCGTTGGTGGCCAAAAGTATTGCCAAGTTGAGAGAGTTGTTGTCTCGAGGGTTCAGAAAGTGCCGGATGCAATCATGGCCAAAAGGGGTGACACAGATCAACATGGAAAAATCCGTGATCAATGGTGGCACACTAGGGTGACCGGGAGAAAGGTCATGCCAACATAAGTGGTGGTGCGACCAGAAGTCGAGGGTGTACTCACTGAAGGTCGGCCAGCGGCTAAGAAGTACTCGACTGGCTGCAAGATGTTGAAATTGGCCATAGACATCACCCAACAGCAGTGATTTCGCGTCCACATGGGACCACATAAGGGAGGAGGGCATGGGGAGATGCTCTAGGACAAAGGAGAGGTGGAGGAGGGCTTTGTTGTCAACTTCATTCGTTGGCAGAGCCATCTGACGGTCAGACGACACAAATACAATGCCTAAACCCAGAAATGCACGTGTTGCCACATACACACGTGGCCAAAAAGGGCCACTCTCCGGGGAGATGGGACGGACGGTGGTGGCATAAGGCCCACAAAAGGGCAACTGAGCTAAGGCTTGGAGATGGTGGCCGACTGCAATAGCAACGACATCGCCAATCGCCACCCCCACCCAAAACCAATGGTGCGGGCGGCTGTGCATCTCGCACGTAAAAGGGAGAAGGGTTACTCAAGGTCGAGGAGTGGTGGAGAAAAGGCCATGGTTAAACAAGGCTAGCCCCAAGGCCAGCCAGAGGCCAATTGGTGACTGAAGACATCATAATGGCAAAACGGCCACGAAGGATCGTACCGATAAGACCCAAATCGAGGCATAAGGGCGGACCATGACAATAGGGATGAAGCCGGGTTGGAAATGAAAACCCCCAACCGACACCAGGTCGAGGTAGGCTAGACGGAGTCCGTCCAGCAGTCAGACGACGACCGGAAACACACCGGTGTCTAAAAAAAAGATCACGAATAGTGAAATGAAAACAAGAACAAAAACCGAACAAAGTACCGGTAACTCACGGAGGAGCAAGGAGAGCATGGTGACTGCTCTAGCAAGCGCCTATGGGTTCCTAGTGGCCAAACAAAGATAAGTCTAGTTGAGGGCGGCTGCAAACGGCTGCAAAATCATCCTCCTATGGCCCAAAAACGAATTTAAGAGGTGAGAAAAATTGAAGAGACCGGTATCTCATGGAAGAGTAAAGAGGACATGGCAGCAGTCATAGCCAGTATCAATCGACTCATGGTGGTAAGGCAAAGTGGATTCTGGTAAGAACTTGCAGAATCCAACGACGGAAGAGGGACAACGGAGCGACCGAAAATGCACTCGAGTTTCTCTCAAAGTTACTGGACGTGAAATTTTTCTTGGACGTCGAAACCTTTTGGAATCCTGTCGATGGATTTCATATTTTATACTTTTTTTATTTTTCCATCCATGTCCTCAACACGCGTTAGCTTACTGTTTATGCATTATACCTCCAAAATTTGTCCCGAAAGCACGCATTGAAGCCTATGGCCCACAACTAAGCCCCACACCTGAATCTATGGTATAATTACTAAGGTAAATACATAAATATGAATATGCCGAAGCATCATCATTTCCCACCGAAAATGATCAGAAAAATTACATAAATTATAGAAAAATTAGGGACATTATACTATCCGCCTTAGGAGTATGTCCCAAGTGTGATTGCTGCCCAGCTCACCACTAGAGTCCTACCCACATTGGGACTCTTGCTCAGCCTGCTTTGCAAGGTTGTCCAACGCTCCGGAAGCTGCTTCAACATGCATCCGCCCCAAGGGCGTCCTTGGCTGTCTGTTGCCAAGGGGGCTTGGCTGTACGTCACCAAACCTAAGGGGTTTCCACCCCTTTTCTCTATGGGAATGATTGAGGGGCTAACACAAGCCCATACCCACATGTGGGCCTTACATTCTCATCATGGTGAGCGATCTGAGTAGTGTACAAAGCATTTCAATAATGAGTCATGACTTGCATAGTCTATATATTCTAATGAGATACAACAAAGGATATGGGTGATTCAAATCTTTAACATCTTAATTATTAAATCGAAATAGAATAAGTTGTTAAAACATCACTAACTACTCCATCGGCTAGTTTATAACCATGGAAAACGATTTCTGCATTAACATATATATGGTAGATGCGGAGTTGGTGGCGTAGGTGGTGGAGCCGAAGCCAATGAAATGAAGGCAGCGGTGAAGACCATGAAGTTAGTGGTGAAGGTTGCATAACATGTGGTAGAGGTGAAGCTGGTGGTGTAGGTGGTAGAGCCAAAGCCGGAGGTGGTGGAAATGAGAAATAGTCACTTGGTGAAGTTAAAAGGAATAAAATATGAAAAAAAATATTTTAGACAATACATGCCACATGTGTAGAGATTTACATGTACATAAGGTTATTTTGTGTATTACTTGAAAATTTAAAATATTTTGTTTAATATAATATATTATAAGGCTATGTTGTTCAATTCCTCTTAAGAAGAACCTTCCCGGAAGAGGCAGCATTGATGCCCCAAATTGCACAATTGATCATGACATTCCTACCTATTTTATAATTTGTTTGAATGGGTCAAATTTAGGTGCAATTGATTTGTCTCAATCTTGCTACCTCTTTTTGTTGAATATTCAATCCTACTAAAAATTGTTGGGAAGATAACTTCATGATTTCATTCTCTCTCTATTTTTTTTGAAAGCTTCTTGACTCCATGAATCTAAGCAAGTTGTATAGTATAATAATACCAGCCAACTAAATTAGATAATAATTCAGCAGAAGTCTTTCCATTGTTTATTCCCCTAAGCAAGTAGTATAGTATAATAATACCAACCAACTAAATTAGATAATAATTCAATGGAAGTCTTTCCATTGTTTATTCCTTAGCCCAAGTGGGAATTGATATTATCAATGATATAGAGATTGCGTGAAAGTTGAAACTAGTAAGCTTAGTAAAATTAAGAGAATTTTATAATGGAAAATTCTCTAATAAAGTCTAACCAACCTTAGATATTCCACACCTGAACATAATGAAAATATTACTCGAAAAAAGGTTTGTGAAATATTATGCCATCAGAGTTGTCCACGTCTTGTTAGTTTATGTGTTTCCATCAACTGAATTGTTTTGGAAATAATATGAGAAAATCTTATGCTCAATATGTGATGGAATCATGCTTTTCTTGGAAAAAAGTTACAATGAAGCACATAGTTTTTCTTTTTATCTAAGCAGCAAATGAGTTAGTTTTTCTTTTTATCTAAGCAGCAAATGAGTACATATATTGTCACGATAAGGTATGTTAGTGGATTGAGGTTTAGTATTGAGTCAAGAGTTAGCTGTACTATATACACTGCAAATGAAAAATATGTTAAAATTTTAAATGTGCCCGTATGAAACAATCACTAAATGAGTCACCCATTAGATAGGAGAACATGGCAATGAAAACCAATTGCAGTCTATTAACGGACAAAAAGTTTGGGAGTTAAACCAACTAGAGTCAATTTTCCATGTCATGCTCTACTCAACAATAAGTTATTCATTTTGGCCTCATTATATAGTGACATACTAGTTCACATATTTCAAGTTAACTTACCTTGAATTATGCTAATTTGTGTACATTAAACGAATTGTTTTAAGCACACAAGTGAACTTAAACTACTTTTGTTGAATGATCAATCCTACTTTAGAATGGAAATATAGAGAAGATGAAGAAAGGAATATCTTCATTACATAGTGAATCGCATTATAGTTTATTCCGAAATGACCAATTTGTCACAGTGGCTGGTAAGCTGTCACATCAAATTAACCGGACTGAAATATTAAAAGTGTATGCAGTTCCACCTTTTTAAAAATGACCTAGGACACGTATGTTGCTTAAAGTTATCTAAATGCCCCTGCGCATTATATTCTATGTCAAACAACCCACTAAACAAGCCTTGCCGATAGGCTTGTCAGCGGGTCGGGCCCGACGCGAAGAAAAGGTTCTAAAGCCCAACTCATGCTCGTAGCCAAGGCTAGGCTCGGCTTGAAATTAAGGCAGGCATAGGCCAAGCCAGGTAGGCGTAGCAATAGGTCAGGTTAGGCCAGCCCTACCCATGGACCATTTTGGCAGGCTGACTGGGGCTGTTATGACCCTGTTTTGGAGCGGGTCATGCCGGGCCTACCCAGGGAGTGGGAGGTGAGCCCAGGATGGCCCTTACTCGAAAAATTTACCAAAATGAGAGAGCAAAGAAAAGAGTCTAACTGCTTTGCATAGTATACCGTGTCTAGGTCATTTTCCCCCCAACTACCCTCTTGGAAAAAATGATCAATAGTAGTTAAGAAGAACGTGAAAAAAAAAAGAGAGGAAAGAATAACTTTCGTGGAAACAAGTTATAAAGTTAGTCATTTTTTTTATGAATAGTTTGGAATGGTAAGATTTGCAGGTATCAGCTGATTCTCCCCACCCTTCTCGCCTTCTTCTGTTGAAATAGTCAATCAAAATGACCGGGAAGCCAACTTCATGGCTTAATCAATTGTATCAAGTTGTGCAGTATTACAAGGGAGACTTGGGAAGACTTGTAGGATGGAAGGGCATTCCTTCCTCATTTTCTATTTCAGCAACTGAAGTTTTACACAGAGGAAGACAGAACACTAGAGCTTGAAAAATGACTGGAGCTGCGATGGCCGGAGCTGTGGTGAGTCTTGTTGTGGAGCACCTAGCCAATGTAATAAAGGATGAGACGTCGTTGGTGGGTGGGGTGCGCCATGAAGTGGCCCAACTTGAAAGAACTTTAAGGAACATAGGGGCTTTTTTGAAAGATGTAGAGCGTATGCAAGACAGCGGAGAAGGTGTAAGAGAATGGGTGAGACAAGTGAGGAATGTAGCTTTTGATATCGAGAATGTGGTGGATGAGTTCCTACTTTGCCTAGGACCACAAAAGCCTCATGATCAGCCCAGACTTGTTTGTTGTCCTTACAAATTTGCCCGCTTCCCAAAGCGTTGGAGAGCACAACATCGAATTGGCACAGAAATTAAAAAGATTAAAAGCCTCCTTCATGGAATTGAACAGAGGAAGAATATGTTTGCCACTACATCTCTAATCAGTGGAGTCACCAACTCTAGTGCTTCAGACAACACTCGACGACGACTGATTGAGCCTTTGTTTACTGAATATTCAGAGATCGTAGGCATTGAGAAGCCCAAGCATGAGCTGATGAATAAATTGCTTAAAGAAGATTCGGGACTTGCAGTGATCTCTGTGTTCGGGATGGGGGGTCTTGGCAAGACTACCCTTGTTCGGAAAGTCTATGAGAATGAGACGGTGAAGAGAACATTCAATTGCTTGGCATGGGTTACTGTATCTCAGAAAATTCCCCAAATTGTGCTCCTCAAAAATATGTTCAATAGCTTCATGAACGTAAAGGGGGAAAGTTCTGTAGGCATGGAGCAACAACATTCTCCTAACGAAACCGAGCACATCAAGCAACTAGTTGAAGATCTCAAGGATTATATGAAGACAAAGAGATATTTAGTTATTTTAGATGATATATGGACTGAAAGTGCATGGGATGACTTAAGGTATGTGTTTCCTCAAAATGAGCTCAATAGTAGAATTATAATAACTACTCGTTATCATCATGTTGCATCGTATTGTTCACTGTACCAAGAAAATGTCCACAAAATGGAAACTCTGCCAGAAAAAGATGCATACACCTTATTTTGCAAGAAGGCCTTTGGTGGAACTCATCCTCCTGAAATAGAAATTCCATCAATAGATTTTATCCTCAAATTATGCAAAGGATTGCCTATAGCAATTGTGACTATGGGTGGGCTTTTAATGACAAAAACAACGAGTGAATGGAATAAAGTACTTACAAATCTCAGTGCAACTCTAGAGAAAAATAAAATTGTCGATTATATGAACCAAGTGCTTTGGATGAGTTATGATGATCTCCCTCACTATCTCAAGTATTGCTTCTTATATTTTGGTTTGTATCCGGAAGACCATGAAGTTCTTATATTTGACCTTATTCAACAATTGACTGCTGAGGGTTTTGTAAAACCAATAAATGAACAGACCCCTGAAGACCTTGCTTATAACTACCTCCAGGAACTTATTCATAGGAGCTTAGTTGAGGTAGTTGATTATTATTTTGATGGAATAATTTGGAAATGTAAGGTTCATGACTTAATGCATCGGCTAATCAGTCAAAAAGGGAGGGAGGAAAATTTCTTTACTTTGGCAACAGATGACATAAATCCAAACGAGGAAGTACGTCGTCTGTCGGTCTACAGTGACAACATTGCTCCAATGGGCAGAAATTTCTCTCGACTTCGTACTCTGTTCATTTTGGGTCCAAAAGATATTCCTGCATTGCTGAGCTTTCGAAAGTTGAGGGTGCTAAATCTAGAAGGGGGACAAATCCAAGTATTTCCTAGTGAAATTGTGAAGCTCTACCACCTAAGGTACTTGAATTTATCATATACAAATATTGACATGATTCCCAAGTCCATCGGTAACCTATCCAAGTTGCAAACTCTTGATATATGGGAAACAAATGTTACAGAGTTGCCCACTGAAATCCTTCATGTACACGCTATTCGCAATTTAGTGGTTAGCCCTAAAAACTGGGAAAATGGTGTGGTGATGCCAACAAGACTTAGCACATTAAAATACTTATATGAGTTACGCACTATTCGGATGGATGGGGGAACGGACCAGGCCATAGAATTGGGGAGACTCTCAGAATTGAGAAGTCTATACATGACTCGTGTGAAAAGACAAGGCTGGAACGCTATTTGTGATTCCATCAAGAAAATGAGACACTTGGAGAGGCTCGCTATAATAGTAAATAAAGTTGAGAAAGAGCCATTTGACTCAGACTTCGTGTCAACACTTTCGCCTACCCTTCAGAACATAATATTCCACGGGCCCCTCAATGCCTTGAAGAGTGGGTCACTCGTGAGTCTTGTGAATTTAGAATTAGAAGGCGCAAGTCTAAGGGAGGACCCTCTCAATGCCTTGCAGCATCTGCCCATGTTACGGAATCTCCGCCTTTGGAAAGAGACTTTCTACGGGGAAGAGATGTCATGCGGAGAGGACGGCTTTCTGAAGCTCACAATTTTACTAATCGAGGGCTTAGATGAGTTGAGGTTTGTGCATATTGGTAAGGGAGCCATGCCGAAACTTGCTGAGATGAACATTTATAAGTGTTGCAAGCTAGAGGGAGTTCCATTTGGAGTGGAGAACCTCAAGGCAATGAAAACGCTCACTTTCCTTTTCATGCCAAGAGAGTTCATTGAGAAGGTACGGGATAAAGAAGGAGAAGAATATTCCAAAGTGAAGCACATCCCCATCGTTAAGCACCATTTTAAGGATGGAGAAAGGAGGGATGTCGAATACCTTACTTGATGAGGGTCAATAATAAAATATGTTTTGATTGAAATCCCAACACGGACCGCCTTGTATTGGCTCACCATCAGATTGCTAGGAAATCAGGTCAACCACTGAACCTGCCGCCATGAGCTCTTCTATCTGGTTGTTCGTATGTGTAATGTGTTTGCCTTTATTCACTCTTTTGTTCTTTTCATGTTTTAATATTGAAGATTTGGGTTGATGTTGCGATGAATTGTTTACTTTTGAATTTGGGTAGTTGTGAATTAATGCTTCTTGTTCTTTGGTTGCCAATCTCAATAGGAAAGTTCTGTTTTTTGTTTTATATTTTTTTGTTATCTAACAGGAGACTTTCTTATATACTTCAAGAATTTAAAAATGTCATAATTTGTTATGAAACTACTCGTTTTAAGATGTAACAACATATATTTTCATTTCATTTCATTTGTCCGTAAGTAAGGTTCCAATTATCTTAAAATTTGTTCATTTCATTTGACAAATAGCTTTACAAATAGTTAGATAAAGGCTCATGTATTTTTTAATAGACAAGGGGTATATTTCTCTACTTTACAAATAGCTTTGCATACACTAAAGTTGGATTCATGTAATTTTAAATTGATTAGGCACTTACATCCTCAAAGTCAAGTGGGTTTCCTGGTCATCGACAGAGGCTTGACTTCTCGAGGTGTTTTTTCCCAAGTAGTAGTTTGGAGAGGAAGAACCTACTTGCGGCTTTTGTCTTCTCCAGGTTTATTTTTCCATGTAGTAGTTTGGAGAGGGAGGTGATCCTAGACTGGCTATAAATTCAGTTTCGTTGCCCCTGATGAGGAAATAGGAACTGGCCCTGGGGATCATTAGGTGGCTGCGAATGCACTTTGGGAGATGATGTTGGGGTGCCCTGTTATGTGCAATGTTGTATTCTTACAAGTATGTCAATTTTTTTTCTTCTCTTTTGCATTGTCTTTTAACCTATTCTAACAGTGGCAAGCAAGTAAATTTGGTTGCAAAGCAAAAACTTTGTCTTTATAAAGTTTCCGGTGGGTGATTGAGTTTGAATTATTTGTGGTGAAATAAACTCTGGTGAATATAACAAACAACTCGTAATGTGAATATTCACCAAGTACTTATGTACATATCTTTGCACAGTACCATAGAAATTGGCCTTAATATAAATGGTATGTATATATTATGGAGTGACTGCACTAATATGGATTGATAGCTTTTAAAATAGAGATGTGTTAAGGGGTTAATATGAAGGGCTTGGATTTTGACGAATATCTGACATGCTAACTCCCAAACCTAGCATATACTAACTAATACTTAATATCTATCATAAATTGTGTAATTCATTGATATTGATATTTGAGATTAATTTATTTACTTTCATGTATTTAAATTTCCTTTTTCCAATGACATTTTTTAGTAATATGTTATGAATTTATGTACAATCTAAGAAATCTGCATGCTCCACAAAGGAATTTGCTGAAAATGAATATGATTTGAAGTCTCCTTAGAGCATCGAACAAATAATAAGAGAAGCATTGTGGCCTTTGAATAATGAAACTCATTTATATGAACTCTTGGATTTTTAGCTTTCTTGATGATTCTAGACTAGTCAGCTGATGTTAAATTAGTAAACACATTGATTAAGGAGTGTAGGGGTTGTGTAATTACGAAAGTAAAACAATTGTCACATCATTTTACAATGGTACAGGAGCCTATCTTGTACTTCATATGCCTTATAATAGTCTACCAGTTTCAAATGTTAGATGTATAAATGCTGCAAGGAAAAAGTTTAGATGTGTAGGGTAGTATCGGGGAGTGCGTGTGCTTGGTGCATTACTAGCCATCAGACAATGATTGTGCAATTGGCGTTAAACAAGGGGCGAGCGGGTGATTCATCATCCGACAACTAGCAAATGCCCAACGCACTCACTCACAGATGCTGGGTGAAGTTAACCCGAGCAGTTCAACCTAACCTGACCGGTCTGGTTTTCACAAAAAAATGTAGAAGAAGGGAAGCGAAAGAGGGGTTGGCAAGGGGTTGAGGTTGGGGTCGGAGTAGGGTCGTTGGGAAGGAGGAGGAAAAGTTAGGAACTGTCGGATAGGGGTCGGGACCGGGGCTGCACTTCTCCTTGTTGGTTGAGGTTGGGATCGGGGAGGCGAAGGGAGGATCGTGGCCGGGAGGAGAAGGAGGATCGGGGTTGGAGCCAGGGAGGAAAAGGATGGCCAGGAGGAAAGGAGGAAGCTGGGAACTTGGGAGCGATTGCTGGGGAGGAGAGGGAGGGAAAGAAGAGAAGAGGGTGTGGCTATAGTCGGAGTAGACTGGTAGCTGCTGGGGTCGAGGTCATGGTTGTGCTGCCGGAGGAATGGGAAGAGGGGAAGGAGGAAGGGGGGGGGTGTAATGCCCCAACCCGAGCTGGGGTCCAGAAATCTTGAAATAAAATTTTCTTCCTTAAACGAAGAGACATCATATGTGTACGAGAGTTGTAACGTTTATCTACACACTACGGAGCTTCAAAGCTTCGCCCATATATTTATAATTAATTTAGATCGGGCCAACATTATTGTACTATTGGTTGCCTATGTACATATTAGATAATATCAATGATATTATTCCAATACAATCAAATCAGAACGTAGTTTTGCCTAATGGCTATTACTTGCATAAAGCATCACAAAATTATATAAATTAAAATACATATATTCTTATATCCAAGTACATCATTCAGAGTGAGACTAAAATCTCATAATCAGAGTTGAGACAAAAATCTCATAAATGATCGAAGTCAAGACAAAAATTTCATAAATCATCGAAGTTAAATGGAGATTTGATCATATCAGATCCCATCCAACCACATCGGATCTCATCTGACCATGTTAGATCATATCAGATCAGATTGAAGCATATCAGATCAAAACATAACATATCAGAGCTTATCAGATCATATTAATTCAAAGCATATCAGAACATATCGGATCAAAACAGAGCATTTCAGGGCAAATAGAATCATAGTAAAATAGATCATAATAAATCATATTAGAGCATAACATATATATTATTTAACATCTTAAGCTAACAACTAAAGATGTAAACGCGTTCATATAATAAATCAAAAGGTCCGAAATGCTTACTCCCTTGAAGTTCCTCAAAAGTAACAGCATTTGGAGTTTCTCCTTCTATTAGGGTGTTCTCCCCTCAGGTTCGAGCTAGTGGATAGAGCATCCTCTTGCTCAAGAATGTTTCTTTCATTGTGCTTGAAGTCTACAACCAGACACTCTCCTTTTCCAGGGTTCATCACTCTTTGTAAGCTTGAAGGCGTCAGACAGAATCACCCATTACCCGAAGATGCTTCTCACTTTCTACACCTGTAGGTGACAGATAGAATCTCTCCTTACCCGGAGGTACTTTTCACTTTCCGTGCCCCTAGGTGATGGACAAAATCTCCCCTTACCCGGATATGCTTCTCACTTTCTGTGCATGTAGGCGATGGACAGAGCCTCCTCTTTCTCGGAGCTATTTCCTTCCTCTAGAGTGTTCAATTCAATGAAAATGGACTATTCCATTACATAGAGCCACTTGATTTAGTTAAAAACACCTTTTAAATGGACTAAATTGGACTCAAAATGACTAAAAACTAAGAAAATAAAGTCTCACCTACAAAAAACCCCTAGAGCCATTTAAATAGGGTGTGGCAAGCCGAAACAATGACATCCCTTGATTCCATGCTGCACTGCAGGCGTCACGTGCATGATGCACTCACCACAACACGCGGATCTATCCCGTGATGTGCGGGACCATGCGTTGCGCTCATTCGCCATGTGTTGCGCGGTTGCGCAGGTAGCTTTTGCTTTTTCTTTTAAATTTTTTTTTCTAACTTTAAATGTCCGTATTTTTTTACCCTCGACTCAGATTCATGCACTCTTAGTACCGTTGAGCTCGTATCGATGATCTCTATGAAACTAGATCACATAAAGTAGTTTATCTCGCTCTTTTGAAATGAGTTCTGCCCATATGACACACTTCCCGAGGTCATAACTTTCAATCCCGACCTCTATTTCCTGCATTCTTTGATTTGTTATGCTTGTTTCTTTGAGCTCTACCTATATATGAAGATTTCATCTCTTAAAACCTTTATTAAAACTTATCCAAAATTCTATAATTATCCCTAACCCATTGGGTTAGCTGTAATAAGAAAATAGGGCGTTACAAGGGGAAACTGAAAGAGGGGAACCGCACTTGGAGGAGAGAAAATGGAATGAGATTAGGGTTTTTTGGGGGGATTTTAACCTTTTATACTAATTGGGTCAACTCGGGTTGACCCCTGGTTGAACCTACCCAAACACCAATCCGGGTAGATGTCTGGGCCAGGTTTTAAAACATTGGGTAGCAAGACTACAAAAAAAAAAAATCTTACACAGAAGCCTAGAGGTGTCAATAGGCCGACCCATCCTACATTGGCATGTCGGGGGACTAGTCAGGCCTACATATCCTTGAAGGTACTTCTAGGCTACATGCTAATTTGCAGACTTGCTAGCCAGCCCTATACGGCGATCAATCAGCCCATCATCTTAATGTAAAAACATTTCCAGCTAACTTTTAGATCAATCGACCAATAGATCTAAAGCTGATTGAGTGGCCAACCAATCCAGAGTTGATCGATCTAAAGTGGAAATGTTAAAGACCGACTGATTAATCGGCTTCTTGAAATTTTATTGCTGTTGGGGTGGGCCCAACGACTACTAAAGCTGTTGGGCAGTGCCCCAACAGCTATAAGGGCAGTTCCCCAACAATTGTTTTATTATTATTATTTATTTAAAAAGCTTGATTTAGAGAGGGTAATTGCAAAATTGTCACGCCCCCCTAAAAAGATAGTTTTAACCCTCTCAACATAAAATAAAGGTCATTTTCAAGGGTAGGAGGGATAATTTTAATATTTAAAAATCTATAAATAGCCAGAGGTTTAACCTTCTTTTAGCCCTTTCATCTACTCTCTAACTCTCATCTCCTCTGTACTCTCAAGCTTTCAATCTCTATAATTTTTGTTTTAATTAAAATTCAAGATTAAGCTATCAAGCTCTCAAGTATCAAGAATGAGAACTGCCTCTAAAGCTCAAGTCTCAACTCTCAAGCCTCCTCTTTTCTATTTTTATTAAAGCACCAAGTGGGCAAGATCAAATCAAGCATCAAACATCAAGCATAAAGTAAGTAAGTTTTATTTTATAATTTAAAGCTTATGTAAAGTAATTTTAATTTTCACTTTAATTTGCTTCATCTTTCTCTTCTTAATTTGCTATTTTTTTTAAATGGCGTCTCACTCCCACTATGCTTCCTCCTCCTCCTACACCAACAACAATGAAGCCTTCTCTAATTTTCCCCAAGGAGATATTCTCGAATTCGTCGATGAAGTTGATTATGAATGACTTTTCTCAATGCTTTCAAAGACTAGGGGGAGAAAAAAAAGTAGCAAACTTCCATAGTGTGGAATGACATGATAAAAATTAAGGTGGATGACCCTAACACACTTGGAGTGAAGATTGCAAAAATCTAAATGTAATTATTGCAAAGTAATCATAAGTGTTAGAAGGGGGGGGGTGTACATGCTAAATTATGCTCCATTAAGCATGACCCAAAGGACCCCAAACAATCTCAGTTTGTGCCTTGAGCACCTCCTTCACCTCACTTAGCACTTTCACATTAAAATAAGATGTAAATCCGAGGTAGCTCATGAAGTATATTGTGCATGCCAAGCCCCTTCTCCTTTGCCTATGACGAACTATTCAAGACCTATGTAAGGTAAGCTCTCAATTCAGCATTTAATAAAATCTCGCATAAAACTCAAAGGAAGGACATTTTAAAACTATACAAGGAGTACAAAGTACAACTTATGAATACTCTACTTATAATTTCAGGTAAGATTTCTTTTTTCGATATTTAGACTAGTAACCAAGATGCCAAAAATGCATGTGTTACAACTCATTTTATAGATAAAGAATGGAGATTACAAAAGAGAATAATTTATTTTAATATGATAAAATAGCTTCATTTTGCTCTAATTATTGATAAAATTATATCTATTACTTTACATAATGCTTCTAATAATAATTCAATTGTAGAACTTCTAGAATTTGATTGTGATGACATTGGTACAACAGAGTCCTTTATGTTTCATATTAGATGTGCATATGATATAATTAATTTTTTATTTCAAGAGAGTCTAAATGTAGTTAAATCCGCTCTTCAAATAATTTAAAATAATTTGTTTCATATCACTTCTTCACCTACTAGAATAGAAGAATTTAAAGAGTTATAGATTGCATGGTAAGAAATATAGGAAGTTTGAATTAGATGTTCATCATAGGTGAAATAACACTTATTTAATGTTGAAATCATGTGATGGATTAGAAAATTTAATAATTTGTTGGGCTATAGAAAAGTTACATGATATAGGACTTAATTAAGATCATTTTCACATTTTTACTTGTTTGATGAATTTTCTATCTCTTTTTAATAATACTATTAAAGAATTATTTGAAGTTTACTATGCTACTTCTTATTTAATTCTAAGCCATTTGTATAAAATAACTTGTGCATTTGAAAGTTATAGAAGTAATAAAAAAAATTCACATCTTGTAAAGGAAATAGAGAAGAAATTCAATAAATATTGGTCTCCTATTCGTATGTTTTATTGTTAAGGGGCTATAATGGATCCTAAGGTTAGATTAGAAGGTGTACAAATATTAATAGATGGTGTATGTGAAAACATGAGTCACTATACCGAGAATAATAATGATATGTATAAGAAGGCAGAAAGTACTTTGCATACTTTATACAATTATCATGAAATAACATATGGGTCAAGACAAAATAAACCAACTTCTCATCCTTCTTCTACTATGCTTCTTACTTCAAATAAAACTAAGACTTCGTGGTACTTAAAAAAAAACAAAAAAATTACATCTAATATTAATGAATTAGTTATATATTTATAAAGTAATTTTAATTTTTTTTACTTATGAAGAAGGTAGAAATTTGAATGTTTTAGGTTGGTGGCAGACACTTGAAAAAAACTATCATGTGTTGTCTGCCTTAGCTGGTGGTAGATTAACCCCCCAATGTCTACAGTAGCATTGAAATATGTTTTTAGTGCAGGAGGAAGGATGTTGGACGATATGCAAAGTTAATTTAACTCATGATATGGTGGAGGTGTGCATATGCTCGAAGGATTGGTTAGATAGAGAATAAAGGGCACAAACTCCCATGTTAGAAGATGAAATGAGAGAATATTTTAGAAGACTTTAGAATTAATTAGTGAATAATATATTTTTTATTTTTCATATAAGGTTTTATATTATAATTGCAAATGACAAATAGGTGAGTGGGCGCCAACCTAGTTAGCATGTACTCATTTTATAGTGATGCAATTTTAGCCTCTACTTTGTAATTAATAAAAATTAAATTAAAATTATTTTAAGAATTTTATTTGTACACTTTCTACATTTTTTTTTAATATGGGGTAGGCAGCCCAGCGGGCTGACCTGTGGTCCCCTTTGAGGGGTCGTAGGCCATGCTAGTTCGCCCTACACCTAGAGGATCAAGCACGGTCTAGCCTACTCCACCAATGGGCCACACGAGGCTCAGTCTATCCAAAATGGGCCCAGGCCAGGCCAGGCCTGCCCTGCCTGCTGCCACTCCTGCACAAGCCAATATTTTTTTTAATGTGAAAAACCGACTTTGCAAATTAGTATGACGATGACATTTTCCAATGGGAACTCCAGATTCAAGCAAATACACCTACACCAAGTGAAAAGCTAACTTTGCAAATTAAGTACTTCGAACAGTCAACCAAACAAACTATGACAAAAAATTCAACAATAATGTGCCAAAGTTAAAAATTAATTTAGACTCTATAATTGCCCTACTCTCCTAGTTCTAAACAATCAACTAAACCAAACATTGATAGCTCAAAATTAGCTCTCAAATAGGCAATAAAAATGATCAATCACTGTGAAAAAACAATCAGTCACTCACTGAAAGCAACCACATGAACAAATTAAAATGTTGGAAAGCTAGTGAAGCAAGAAACACTCTAGAATCAATCACCACTTGAGAGGACTTCAACAGTTTATGTAGCGTTTCAACTAGTTAAAAATTTTTAAACTCAGAAAGAAGTAAGAGTAACTACTAAAAACGTTCCATGTGGATAGAATCCAAGAAGTTGCCCAAGCAAAGCATAAATGACCTTATTTCTCCACATATTATTATTATTATTGTTGTTGTTGTTGTTGTTGTTATTATTGTTGTTGTCAGGCCTCTATATACCATGCTAGAGCCCTTACGTACCATCAAGGTGCTCACTTCTCCATTTCTTTAATGCCAAAGTAAATTCGGGCTGGAACACATATCTACAACTACTATGAATTCATTACATTATTGTTAGCTGCTATTGTGAAAGAATCAATGGTACTTAATATACTGGAAGGCATAAGGAAAGTGGAAGTAAGAATGACGCATCTACAAGGTATACTTTTGTAGCATTATAATGTCAGGCTATCAAATTAAATTATAATTGAGTACAACAAAGGGATGCGTCTAATAAGGTTTTAACAAATCCGAACCCATTACTATTTGAAAAATAATAATCTAAACCCCACCCAACCTGACCCAATTAGATTGTAACAAACCCGAACCGACCCAATTGACCTGTTTAGAATAAAAAATATTTTTTTATTAAAATTACTTATTTATAAGTACAAAATACAAGACTTTCAATAATTGTTAAATTTGATCTCTTACCATAAAAAACATTAAGAGTTATTATCAAAATAAAAAAAATTATAATTACAACTTTAATCGGGTCGGGTTAGATAACCCAAAACCGATCCAAATAGCTATTTAAATTGATTTTTAAGTCCAACCCATTATATGTGTCCAGAGTGACATCCATAAGTACCACTTAATCCATCTTTTTATTCTTTGGGACTTTATCATGGCAAGTGGGGAATTGATACTTGAGCCAAAAAGAGAAAAAAGATTAGATTCAATCAAGACAAGTCATCTAATGGCCGCACATACTCGAGAACTTTGCGTGTGCCTGGTAGGGGGCATCAGATAACTTCCACTTTAGCCAATTGGCCTTAAGCGGTGGAAAGGAATTAGATCCCCATGACATTGGGCCATGTCGTCATTGTGAAGACTGGGTGCAAAGGAAGACAAAATGTCTTGACAAGTAGGTGGAAGAGCATTCCTTCCTCATTTGCTCTTATAGCTACAGAAGTTTGTAGAGAGAGACAGAGAGATCAAGAGGGATCGATCTAAGACAGAAAAGGAAGAGCTTAAAAAATGGCCGGAGCTGAGATGGCCGGAGCTGCGGTGGGTCTTGTTGTGGAGCACCTAGCCAATGCAATCAAGGAAGAGCCGGAGTTGTTGGGTGGGGTGTGCCATGAAGTGGCCCAACTTGAAAAAACTCTAAGGAGTATATGGGCTTTTTTGAAAGATGTAGAGCATATGCAAGACAGCGGAGAAGTATAAGAGAATGGGTGAGACAAGTGAGGGATGCGGCTGATGATATCGAGAATGCGGTGGATGAGTTCCTACTTTGCCTAGGACCACAAAAGCCTCATGATTAGGGCTGTAAATGAGCCGAGCTAGCTCATGAGCAAACTCAGCTCGGTTAGGCTCGGCTCAAGTTAAACTTGACTCGAATCAAACTCGACTCGAACTCGATTTGAGCTCGAATAAGTTCGAGCTGAGCTTGAGCCGACCCCTGCTTGACTTGGCTCAACTCGAATAAAACTTAAACTCGATGCTACTCGACTTGACCTCGAGCTAAGCTCGAACTCGAATATAATTTTAAAAATATATATAAATAATGTATATATATATATATGCATATTTTATATAAATATAATTGTTAATTTAAATACATATTTATAACATACTCCCTCCATTCTTAGATTAATAGCTCGATTTGATTAGTTCATTTTGAAAAATTTAATTGAGCTATTAATCTAAGACGAATGAAATATATAAAACGACATATAATCACTTATTTATATACTAATACTATGTATCGTATTGATATATGAGACCCATTTATATGAGTCAAGGCTCACTCACGACTATGTGAGTATAGATGTCATACATCATCAGATTACGATATAAGAAGCATAACATTTGTGGACCAACCTTAGTTTAGAAAAGAATGATTAGATATTCTTTTAAAAGTTGAAGTATGACATTGGGACCATCCTCATCTTACAAAATGTATATCTTTTTACATGTACTTCAGAATTTTTTAGAGGTACACTAAGATTATAGAATAACTTTTTTATTAGTGATTTATAAGCATGTAAAGAAAAGAAAACATAAAAAAGTAGATGACAACGTTGCCTAAATAATTTTTTATTTTTTACATGTTTTTTAGTGATTATATGTACATAAAGGGAGAAAAATAATAATGTTGCATTTTTTTAGCATATGTAACTAAAACTTATTTGTCATAGTTTTCTTCTTTCATAGTGACTATAATCAAATATTCACGGTGTAGTCATAATACTTGTTGAATTATATTAATTAATATTTAATACTAAAAGTATATTAGTATATGTGATATTTCATATATTTTATATTTATATATAGATTATTTTTATTTTATAGTTCGAGCCCAGTTCGAGCCAAGGCTTATGATTCACTTATTCAAGTTCAAGCTTGAGCTTGAGCCAAACTTTGGATTTCTAAATCGAGCCGAGCTCGAGCCGAAAAGTTCGAGTTTATTCGAGCTTTGAGTCGAGCTTGAGCCGAGCTTCAGCAGTTTGAGCTTGAGCCGAAATAGCCTAATACTCGGCTCAGCTCGGCTCGTTAACACCCCTACTCATGATTAGCCTAGACTTGTTTGTTGTCCTTACAAATTTGCCCGCTTCCCAAAGCATTGGAGAGCACGACATCTAATTGGCATAGAAATTAAAAGGATTAAAAGCCTCCTTGATGGAATTGAAGAGAGGAAGAATAGGTTTGCCACTGCATCTCTAATTAGTGGAGTTACCAACTCCAGTGCTTCATATAACACTCAACGACTGATTCAGCCTTTGTTTACCAAGGATTCAGACATCATAGGCATTGAGAAGCCTAAGGGTTTTGGCTGGCTTTTCAGGCTGTTTATTTTAATCTGATTTTTTAGCTGATTAAGTTAAAAAATAAGCCGTAGTTATTTATTTTGTCCAGCCAGTAAGGCGAGTTTACTCAGCTGATTTCGCTGAAAACGCATCGGGATTTCCTGCTCTCTTCCATCCCCTGCCTCTCTACCCTCTTCCATGGTCGTATCGAGCCTGCAGAACATTTTTCTCGTATAAGAATCTGGCTAGCCAACCTCCGATCTCCGATCCCTGTGAACGTACTCCTCCCGGCAAGGTTTCGACTGTTCTTCATTTCCCATGAAGAAACAAAAGGCAAAGACGAGCGAACATCTGCTCCTTCGTTTTTACGTCGGGAGCTAAAAATTATCTCCAACGAATTTGTTCAGAAACTCTCTCTAATTTTCATCTCACCTAAGTCCTTCGGCCATTCTCAATCGAGGCTGTGGAATTCTGCAACGAGGTCATTTTTTTTATTTTGATCGGACATTGAGTATTAAGAGCATTTGCAGACTAATAATCCTAATTTCTAATAGCTGAGAGTTCTGTGAAAAGTTCGCCGGAAAGATTTTGAGGTTTGTTATAGGTAGAAAGACGTTTTGGTGTTTGGACCATTTTTTGAGTTCATCGACTTTTTGGAAATGTCTGCGGAATGAACGCTTTGGGAGGTCAAAAGAGCATGATGGTGCCACTTGGAAAGAAGAAGTCTATGGAGAATGGAAACAGCCATGGTGGCCGGAAATTCTTTTGACTCCTCTCAAATAGGATAATTTTATCATTTTTTTTCTCCTCAATCTGAACAGACTTAAAAATAATGGCTCATGTTTTTTTTCCTTGGACTCCATGCAGTTATTTTGCTCAACATTAAGGGGTTCAGCTGAATGACATCCCTTCACTAGTTGTAATTGGTTGGGTACTGGATCTGCTCCCTTCTCACCCTCTATATACTATTCCCACTTTCTTCTCCTCTTTCAATAGAAACATAGAAGTCGAACTATGTTATGTGAAAAGTGGGTAGTGTCTTTCTTCTCTCACTATCCCACTTTTCATTTTTCTTTCTTTTTTTGTTTGCAACTATGTTTGTTAATATTGTTTTTACAGTATTTCCATTTTTTTAGGAAACAACATGAATCCAGTTAATAATTCCCTAACCTTGCTCTTTTAAGCAACATTCACCTCATATGTTGGAATGAGGATCATTGGTATTTATTTGTTCAAGACACTTGTACATCGTTACGACATATGTGGGGGATAATTTGTACAAAATTGTCTCCTTTTCTAATTGGTCTATTTCCTTTCCTTGGTATGCAGAAGTAATTTGGTTATGCTGCCTTCCGGACATCGCAAAAAGAGGTTATCAGTGAAGTATGCTGCCTTCCGGGCTTAGTTAATTATTGCTTATGAAGCTTTTCTGATTTTTACTTGGTGAGGAATGGTCAGATTATGTTTTTTCTTAAATAATAAATGAATAGAAAAAATTTTGCTTGACATGAAGACTTTGTCGGGTTGTGAACATTGTGATGAGGACTTTTAAGTTAAACGACTGGATCACTGAGGATATATTACAGAAAATAGTCATTTTAAATTTTCAGTTTTATTATTGTGCAATGGTTGCCTTTTTTTTTGTCAAACTTATTTCTGTTTCAACTCCAGCAAATTCTTAGACAGGTTAGTATTGAAAACCCTTTGGTATCAACATGTGCGCTGTATGTTTATACAGTGAAAGGAGATAATCTTTTCAGGTTTTTTTAGATAAAAGTCTTACCTTTGTATTTGGTATTGTGACTCTTTGTCTGCAAGTGTGATCAAAGGAAATGGTTTTATTGTCTCTTGTTCATGGTTGGATGTGAGTTTATGTTGCCTCCTCTAAAACTTTTACTCCATCTTGTATATATATTTTTGTTAAGCTGATGTGCGAATGTGGTTGTTGCCCATGTTGTATATTTGAACTTGGATCTGAAGCAGCAGCGAAGAAAAAACTACAGACAGTGTCACGGGTAGACATTATTGCAGTGGCCGGATCTGAAGCAGTTTCAACATAAGGAGGACCTGTTATTGCAGTTTGGCTGGGTAGGATGGACACAATGTGAGTTATAAATTTGTGCCCTGGTTATGGTTATCAGGGCGGAAAGGGGTGTGCGACACAAAGTCCTAGGGATGAGGCAGAAGACTCGGTCTGCATGTCACCGACAGACGGAGATTAGGTGGCCGGAGGCAAAACTGCTTGGAGGTGCTTGTTGGATGGAGAAGCAAAGTGGCTAGCGGGAGGAGGTGCTGCAAGGGCCAAACCGGTGTCGATGGGCACAACAATGGCAAGGCTATCGGAAAACGGTGGGGTGGATGTTGACAGAGCACCATAGCGTCTGGGAGAAGAGGAACCAGGCAACAACGAGGGAGACGGTGCTTGTGGAAGGGTATGAACTAAGGTATTGAAATCTTGAAGTACTACTACCTTGCATGCATTTTTACTTCGTTTGTGATTTTCTCGTCATTAAATCTAAATATCTACTTGTTCAACATTTATCTACTATTGATCATCATTTTATTAAACCTTTATCTGCTTGACTTATGCAATATCTCTTGACCTTTATCTGTTTCGGCTTATAAAAACAGTGTATAACCAATGGTCTGTTTTAAGAGTGCATTTGAATGAAATTCAAATTTTTACGGATCCAGTCAGTAGTACCTCATAACATATAAATATGTAGAAGATTTCGGTTTCCTTTCTATGAATGGAATAAATACAGTCAGAACCCCAGTTGGATTCTATAAAGATTGATGTTGGTAAGCCAGAGGACACAGGTTTGTTATTCTTTCTTGCATTCTGACTTCAAACTGATTGAATTTGCTGAAATCTCTGTGATCAAAGAGCATGCGCAACAAAACTTTTGTAGAATCTGTGACAGACTATGACAGCCTATGATTTGGTGTAGAGTCCAGATTTGAATACTTTCCTTTCTTGTCATTAATTGATTCATATATTTTACTTTCCTTTCTTATTCTAAATTGATTCATATATTCCTTTGTATAGAAACTAAATTATTCTCTGGGATTCAAATCCCTGGATTGATGTATATGTAAAAACTCTATTTAAAGGAGAACAATACACAGGCAAGAGATTACCGAGCTATATTTTATTTCTCACATGGTATCGGAGCCTCTGCCATTTTATACAATAGCTGCCTCTTCTTCTCCCACCTGAAATTCTCCCTCCCTTTCAACAGAAAATGACACTGGAAATGTTGCTTCTCCTTTCCCAGTCGTCAAATCTATTTCTCAAGAACTCTCTTTGCGGCTAGTTGAGACCAATTATCTATTGTGGAAGGCGCAGGTTCTTCCTGTACTTCGTTGCCATGGTTTACTGGGTTTCATTGATGGCTCTATGCCTTGCCCCGACGGCGACTTATCTTCCACCACTGTTCGTCAATGGCTTCGCCTTGACTAGATGATCCTAGCTTGGATCTATAGCTCCCTATCCGAGGAAGTTCTTACATAAGTCATCACTTGTGCCACCGCCGCTAAGATTTGGAGGTCCCTTGAGACACTTTACAGGACACTTTCAAAATCCCGCATCCAGCATATCAAGAAGGAGCTTCAATCCATTTCTAAGGGTTCCATGACCATTACTTCCTACCTTCACAAGGCAAAATCCCTCCAGCATATACTTGCTAGTGCTGGACGACCGATTTCCAATGACGACTTTGTTGACTGGATCTTGGAGGGTCTAGGATCTGAGTATGATCCCCTTGTTGCAGCAATCAATCTTTGCAAGGAGACTTCACCAGTTGATGAGGTAACTGCTATTCTTCTTGATTTTGAACTCCACATTCAGGGACATCGCAGCAGTTCATTGGACAATTCTCTCCCTGCTGCCATGTACTCCTCCCGTCAGCATAACCATGGGGCTAGCTCTTCTCGCCAACATCGAGGTCGCGGCCAGGGTAGTTCTGGTCGTACCCTTGCTACTACCCCTAGTTCAGATCATTCTTCCCCTCCCTCTCGTGGCCGCGGACAGCACACTCGAGTTCGAGGGAAGCCTCGTGCAACACCTGTGACAGGAGATTCCTCTTCTGTATATTGTTACAAATGTGGTTTCCCCAATCACCGCGCCAACCATTGTGAGGCCATTGCTTCCTCCTCAAGTGACAACGTCCAGTCTTTTGCTGCCATGCACTTGGCTGATCACCACAATTCTGTGTGGTACCCCGATTCCGGTGCCACCCACCATATGACGGCTGATGTCTCACTTGCTGAAGGTATTCTTCCTTATACTAATTCTGATAAGGTTCTTATTGGCAATGGCACTGGTTTATCTATCTCTCACAAAGGCCGTATTACTTTACCTTCCAATTCTTTAATTCTTGATGACGTTCTTATAGTTCCTCAATTGAAGAAGAACCTTCTCAGTGTTTCACAGTTTACCATTGATAATAATTGTTGCTTCCAATTTTATCCTTGGGGTTTTGTTATAAAGGACCTGCAGACAGGGAAGGTGTTGTTGATGGGCCCTAGGCGCGGTGGCCTCTACCCTATACATAGTAGTGGTCGCTCAAGTTCTCCTCCAGTTAGTTTGTTTTCAAATAAAGATGATGGTGCTCTTTGGCATGCCAGGCTAGGACATCCAAGTTCTCAGATAATAAAGGAGCTTTCTTCAGTTTTACATTTGCCAAAATGTACTTCTAAGACTTTTTGTGCAAGTTGCAAATTGGGAAAAACTTCTAAGCTACCATTCTCTCGTTGTAAAAATTATTCTCATGAACAGTTTGCAATTCTTCATAGTGATGTTTGGGGCCCTACCCCAGTTATTTCTATTGATGGTTATCGGTTTTATCTCGTGATTGTGGATGAATATAGCGGATTTACTTGGTCTTTTCCTTTGCGCCGCAAGTCTGATGTGGCACTTATTTTTATTGAGTTTATTACATCTATGACTAATCAATATCAAGCCCATGTTAAGACTGTCCACAAGGATGGGGGTGGGGAGTACCTTAGTCATACACTCTAAGATTTTTTAAAAGGTCGTGGCATCTCTCACTTACTTTCCTGTCCAGGTACCCCGGAGCAGAATGGTCTTGCTGAACGCAAGCATAGACACATTGTAGAGACCGGTCTTACATTGCTCACCCATGGGCATCTCCCCAAAGTTTTCTGGCATCATGCTTTTGCTACTGCTACTTACCTTATTAATCGTCTCCCATCCAAGATATTGCAGGGCAGGACAGCATTTGATCTTCTATTTGACACACAACCTTCTTATGATCACATGAGGGTCCTTGGGTGTGCTTGTTACCCATACTTGGCACCATTTGGGCGGAGCAAATTAGATTTCAAATCAGCACGGTGCTTATTTATTGGCTATAGTGGTCAACACAAAGGCTACAAATGTTGGGACCCCATTACTGGTAAGATGTACATTTCCCGCCATGTTTCCTTCGATGAAGGGACTTTTCCTCTTGCCGAGTTTACGTCCACTGTCCCAACCACTTCCACATGCCAATTCAAACTTCAGAAATTTCCCACGTCCCTTTTACCTCCACAACAAACCCTTGCACCCACACTGTCTCCTCCTTTACCCCATGCTCCCTCCCTCCTTGGCCCATTACCCATGCAAGTGTACCGTCGACATAATAAAGAAACACCTGCTATCATGCACCCTGAACCAAAAAAACCCATTGCCCCTCTTTCTTGTCATCCTATGGTGACCCATACCCAAGATGGAACCCGCCGTCCTAAAGTCTATTTTGCAACTCGCCACCCTATTCCTACGGCTCTTCTTACTACTCATCTTGAACTTCCTCCAGAGCCCACCACCTACAAGGTTGCGGCACGTGATCTGAATTGGGTCCGGGCAATGGAGGATGAATTCTCTGCGTTACAATGCAATCACACTTGGTCCTTGGTTCCATACTCTCCTAAGATGAATTTGGTTGGCAGTAAATGGGTATACAAATTGAAACAACGAGCTGATGGTTCTATTGAACGCTATAAGGCCCGTTTGGTGGCAAAAGGTTATAACCAGCGCCATGGACTTGACTTTGAAGTAACCTTTAGTCCTGTTGTCAATGCTGGCACCATTCGGCTCATTCTCTCTTTGGCTATTCAGTTTAATTGGTCTTTGCGTCAACTTGATGTACAGAATGCATTCTTGCATGGAGAGTTGCAAGAAGAAGTGTATCTCCAACAGCCACCTAGGTTTGTTGATTCTACCAAACCCACACATGTTTGTCGCCTCCACAAAGCATTATATGGACTCAAACAAGCCCCTCGAGCATGGTATACTAAATTCACATCCTTTCTTAAGAACTTGGGCTTCACAGGTTGTCCCTATGATCAATCCTTATTCATTCGGCAGCATGGGCCAGAGACTACACTCCTACTTCTTTATGTGGATGATATTATTCTTACAGGATCTCATGTCTCTTCATTGCAACAGCTTGTGGCCTCTCTTTCCAGCCAATTTGTTATGACAGACTTGGGTCCTCTTCATTTCTTTCTTGGCATGCAGGTGGATTGCTCTGACTCTACTTTAACTCTCTCTCAAACTCGATATGCCTTGCAGCTATTAGATCGGTTTAATCTTACCAGGGTTCGACCTGCCAAGAGCCCACTTGCTGCTGGAGTGCATTTATCTGCTCAAGGTTCTTCTCCCTTACCAGATCCTTCCTTATATCGTCAAATGGTTGGTTCTCTTCAGTACCTCACCATGACTCGACCTGATTTAGCTTTTGCGGTAAATCACGTGTGTCAATTTATGCATTTGCCTTATGTTCACCATCTTGAGGTTGTCAAGCAAATTTTTTGCTATGTGAAAGGGACATTGCATTACGGATTGCAATTCTATAAGTCCGATCAGCCTATTTTACGGGCTTTCTCTGATCTGATTAGGCTGGGTGTCCTGATACTCGACGCTCTACCACTGGGTATGCAGTCTTTCTTGGCTCCAATCTTATTTCTTGGGGTGCCAAGAAGCAAGTGACTGTCTTGCGCTCCTCCTCCGAGGCTGAATACCGCGCTCTTGCTACAACTACGACAGAAGTACTTTGGTTTCTTCATCTTCTCCGTCGCTTAAAAGTGTCCTTACCCTCCACGCCGGTCCTCTACTGTGATAATGTTAGTGCCATTCACATGTTTAAGAATCCTGTCTTCCATAGTCGAACGAAGCACATCGACATTGACGTTCACTTTATCCGTGAATATGTATTACATGGGACCATCCATATTCGGTATGTTCCAGGCACGACGCAGCTAGCTGACATCTTCACTAAGAGCCTTCCCAGTTCGCGCTTCATCAGTCTTCGTGACAAGCTCAATCTTCGGGTTCTGCATCCTTGAGCTTGAGGGGGGCTGTGAGACAGACTATGACAGCCTATGATTTGGTGTAGCGTCCAGATTTGAATACTTTCCTTTCTTGTCATTAATTGATTCATATATTTTACTTTCCTTTCTTATTCTAAATTGATACATATATTCCTTTGTATAGAAACTAAATTATTCTCTGGGATTCAAATCCCTGGATTGATGTAAATGTAAAAACTCTATTTAAAGGAGAACAATACACAGGCAAGAGATTACCGAGCTATATTTTATTTCTCACAGAATCATTGAGGAGAACAAAAATAATTAAATTTTAATATTAAAAGTAAACTTTTGTATGTTATAAAGGCTATTGTTTTGATGTAAAACTTGAACAACAGGGTAAGTGGCTATTATTTGCCTTTGTTTTACTGAATTGGTTATTCATCTTTCTGCTCCTGGGTAAGTATAACTTTTAGGAAAATTTTAATGATTTGTTTCTTGAAGATTTTGTAAAGAAAATATGCAAATGAAATGAGAACTTTGTACTTGAAGGTCAAGTTATTCATCTTTCTGCTCATGATTCTTGTTTTCGTTTGACTGATCTTGAACACTTCTATTTATGAATAACTGGTATCATCTCTATTATCTGCAATTGCATGCTTTTCCTGCCCAGCTGTCTGGGGTCTGCCAATATTTGACTCTGATTTACTATAGAGTAAGGTCTAGGATTTATGTGATTGACAATGCTAGATTCATTCCGGACACAATTTTCTAATGAAGCTAAAATAATGTGGTTAGATATAGTTGCTGCAAGTGCAAAATTTTATGTTCTCATCTTCTGACATAAATCTGGTGTGAAAATAATCAGATTGCACATGACTCAATTATATGCTTGGGTGTGAAACTTCGCTTGCAGTGAATATACCGGAAAATGATGGTGGCAGCCTGTTGCTGGCTAAGGACTTCCTTAAAAATTGTAAGGAAATGATTGCCATCCCACCAAGGCTGCTTGAAACCAGACCTCGGCCATTTCCCCTGAAGCATCTTAACATAATTTCTGAATGCGGTGGATGAGTTCCTACTTTGCCTAGGACCACAAAAGCCTTATGATCAGCCCAGACTTGTTTGTTGTCCTTACAAATTTGCCCGCTTCCCAAAGCATTGGAGAGCACGACATCGAATTGGCACAGAAATTAAAAGGGTTAAAAGCCTCCTTGATGGAATTGAAGAGAGGAAGAATAGGTTTGCCACTGCATCTCTAATCAGTGGAGTTACCAGCTCCAGTGCTTCATATGACACTCGACGACTGATTCAGCCTTTGTTTACCGAGGATTCAGACATCATAGGCATTGAGAAGCCCAAGTATGAGCTGATTCAGAAATTGCTAAAAGAAGACTCGGGACTTGCAGTGATCTCTGTGTTCGGGATGGGAGGTCTTGGCAAGACGACCCTTGTTCGGAAAGTCTACGACAATGAGAAGGTGCAAAAAAGATTCAACTGCTGTGCATGGTTTACTGTATCTCAGAATTTTTCCCCAATGGTTCTCTTCGAAAAAATGTTCAATAGCTTCACGGACATAAAGAGGGGAAATTCCATTGGCATGGAGCATCAACATTCTCCTAACGAAATCGAACACGTCAAGCAACTAGTTGAAGATCTCAAGGATTATATGAAGACAAAGAGGTATTTAGTTATTCTACATGATGTATGAACTGAAAGCGCATGGGACGACTTAAGGTATGTGTTTCCTCAAAATGAGCTGAATAGTAGAATTATAATAACTACTCGTAATCATGATGTTGAATTGTATTGTTCACCGTACCAAGAAAATGTCTACAAAATGGAAACTATGCCGGAAAAGGAGGCATGCACCTTATTTTGCAAGAAGGCCTTTGGTAAAACTCGTCCCCCTGAAATAGAAATTCCATCAATAGTTTTTATCCTCAATATGCAAAGGATTGCCTCTGGCAATTGTGACTATGGGTGGGCTTTATGAACCAAGTGCTTTGGCTGAGTTATGATGATCTCCCTCACTATCTCAAGTATTGCTTCTTATATTTTGGTTTGTATCCCGAAGACTATGAAGTTAATAGATTTAACCTTATTCTACAATGGATTGCTGAGGGTTTTGTAAAGCCAATGAATGAACAATAACTACCTCCAGGAACTTGTTCATAGGAGCTTAGTTGAGGTAGTTGATTATGATTTTGATGGAAGTATTAGGCTTTGTAAAGTTCATGACTTAATGCATAAGCTAATCAGTCAAAAAGGGTGGGAGGAAAATTTCTTTACTTTCGCAACAGATGACATAAATCCAAACAAGGAAGTCCGTCGTCTGTCGGTCTGCAGTGACGACATTGTTCCAACGGGCAGATATTTCTCTCGACTTCGTACCCTGCTCATGTTGGGTCCAAAAAATATTTCTGCATTGCTGAGCTTTGGAATGCTGAGGGTGCTGAATCTTCACGGGGGACAAATCCAAGTGTTGCCTAGTGAAATTGTGAAGCTCTACAACCTAAGGCACTTGAGTTTGGCATATACAAATATTGACATGATTCCCAAGTCTGTGCAAATTGCAAAATCTTAATCTATATGGAACGAATGTTACAGAGTTGCCCACTGAAATCCTTCAACTACATGCAATTCGCAATTTATTAGCTACCCATAAAAATTTGGAAAATGGTGTAGGAATGCCAATAAGACTTAGCACATTAAAATACTTACATGATTTATTTGGAATTCGGATGGATGGGGGCACGGAGCAGGCCACAGAATTGGGGAAAGTCTCAGAATTGAAACAGCTAAGCATGACTCATGTGAAAAGACAAGATTGGAATATCATTTGTAATTCCATCTCGAAAATGAGACACTTGGAGAGGCTCTCTATAAGAATAAATGAAGGTGAGAAGGAGCATTATTCAAGGGGCCCCTCAATGCCTTGAAGAGTGGGTCACTCTTGAGTCTTGTAAATTTAGAATTAGAAGACGAGGGTAAGGGAGGACCCTCTAAATGCCTTGCAGCATCTGCCCATGTTACAGGATCTCCACCTTTGGAAAGAGACTTTCTGTGGGGAAGAGATGTCATGCGGAGAGGACGCCTCTTTTAAGCTCAAAATTATACTAATCCAAGGCTTAGGTGAGTTGAGGTTTGTGCATATTGGGAAGCGAGCCATGCCGGAACTCGCTGAGATGGGCATTTACGAGTGTTGCAAGCTAGTGGGGGTTCCATTTGGGGTGGAGAACCTCAAGGCAATGAAAAGCCTCACTTTCCGTAACATGCCAAGAGAGTTCATTGAGAAGGTACGGGATAAAGAAGGTGAAGAATATGCCAAAGTGAAGCACATCGCCATTGTTGGATACCGTTTTAAGGATGGAGGAAGGTGGGATGTCGAATACTTGATGAAGGTCAATAATAAACTCTGTTTTGGTTGAAATCCCTACACATATGCTAGGAAATCAGGTCAACCACCGAACCTGCCTCCCTGAGGTCTTCTATCTGGTAGTTCATATATGTAACTTGTTTGCTTTATTTCACTCTTTGGTTCTTTTCATCTCTTACTATTGAAGATTTGTGTTGATGTTGCGATGGATTTTTTTCTTTTGAATATGGGTATTTGTGAATTAATGCTTCTGGTTCTTTGGTTGCCAAACTCAATAGGATAGTTTTGTTTTTTGTTTTATGTTATCCTACAAAAGGCTTTCCTATAGACTTCAAGAATTTAAGAGTGTTATAAATTTTTTTTGAATTACTCGTTTTAAGATGTAACAACATATGCTTACATTTCATTTCATTTGACTGTAAGTAAGGTTCATCTTAAAAATTGTTCATTTCATTTGACCGTAAGCAAGGTTCCTCCAATTTTACATGCTTACATTACCTTCATCTTTAAATTGCATCATATAATTTTCATTAGATTGCCTTCTTGTAATAAATACTAGGGTTCTTAAAGCTTGAATTCCCCCCAACTTACTGAAAAGAGAGATGTAGATCAAAACATGGGAAAATAATAAGTTCTCTCTTGCATAAAGTTTTCTATTGATAGTTATTTTCCTTTGCTTATTTATAAACTTTGTTAAAACTTGGTTGTTTGTTGTCCATTTCAATGTGACAAAGACTTTTAGAAAATTGATGAAGCACTCTTGGAAATGTCTAACAGAGAAGGGATCTCTTTGTCTAGTTTACATATAGCTCTTCATGAATAGACAAGGGTATCTTTCTCTACTTTACAAATAGCTTTGCATAAATTGAAATTGGACTCATGTAATTTTAAATTGATTAGGTACTTACATCCTCAAAGTCAAATGGGTTTTGTGGTCTTTGACACATGCTTGTCTCCTCCAGGTTTTTGTTGTCTTCTGCAGGTTTTTGTTTCCCATGTAGTAGTTTGGAGAGGAAGATGATCCTAGACTGGCAATAAATTCAGTTTCGTTGCCCCTAATGAGGGAATAGGAGCTGGCCCTGGGGACTATCAGGTGGCTGCGAATGCACTTGGGAGATGATGTTGGGGTGCCCTCTTATGTGCAATGCTATATTTGTACAAGTCTGTCAATTTTTTTCTTCTCTTTTGCGTTGTCTTTTAACCTATTTTGATAGTGGCAACCAAGTAAATTTGGCTCCAAAGCAAAAACTGTCTTTATAAAGTTTCTGATGGGTGATTGAGTTTGGATTGTTTGTGGTGAAATAAACTCTAGTGAACATAACAAATAAGTTGTAATGTGAATATTTACTAGATTTTTTTAACCAATCCAAAGACAAAATTCTAGTGAATTTCCACATTATGAATTATTTGGTTAAAACGCCCCCCAAATGCTGCTTTTGTTATCAATGCATATTATGCTTCTCTAGGTACTTATGTACATATTTGTGCACACTGCCATATAATTTGGCCTTAATATAAATGGTATGTATAAATTATAGAGTGACTGCACCATTCTGGATTGATAGCTTTTAAAATAGAGATACATTATGGGGTTAATATGAAGGGCTTGAATTTTGATGAACATTCTCACCTGCTAACTCCCAAACCAAGCAAATATTAAGTTGAAGAACATTCTGACATGCTAACTCCGAAACCTAGCATATACTAACTAATACTTAATGTATAGGCTTAAATTGTGTACCTCATTGAGTTTGATATTTGAGATTAATTTATTTGCTTTCATGTATTTAAATTTACCTTTACCAATGACATTATTTAGTAGTATGTTATGAATTAATGTACAATCTAGGAAATCTGCATGTTGCACAAAGGAATTTGCTGACAATGAATATGATTTAAAGTCTCCTTAGAGCATTGAACAAATAGCAAGAGAAGTGTTGTGGCCTTCTAATAATGAAACTCACTTGTATGAACTCTTGGTCTTTTGGCTTTCCTCATGATTCTAGACTAGTCAGTTGATATTTAATTGGTAAACACATTAATTAAGGAGTGTAGGGGTTGTATAATTACCAAAATAAAACAATTGTTACATTATTTTACAATGGTATAGGAGCCTATCTTATACTTTATATGCCTTATAGTAGTCTACCAGTTTCAAATATTGCAAGGAAAAAGTTCACTTGTGTCGAGTAGTATCTGGGAGCGCTTGTGCTTGGTGCATTACTAGCCATCGGACAATGATTGTGCGATTGGCGTTAAACAAGGGGAGAGCAAGTGATTCATCATTCAACAACTAGCAAATGCCCAATGCATGCACTCACAGATGCAGTGGGTGCATATAAATGAATCTCATGTGCAATATTGTTATAGCCGTCCTCCTGATGGCCTTAAAGGAGAACCTATTCCGACAGTGGTGGTTGAGCAAATCAAGGTAAGAGGTCAATGAAAGGAACAATTTTGGGGGTGACATATGGGATTGCTAGTTATTTTCTTCTTCTTTTTCTTCAATGACCCATTTAGATTCTAGAGCCAACCAGTCGTATCAGAGTTGAAACAAGTGGGACCGTTGGGGCCAGATTGCAAAAAAGACAATGAGAACTTCAAAAGCGTTCATGGATTGTTGTTTGGAACTTAGGTGCACTTTGTGTTTCCCAAAAAAAATGATGAATTCCTAGTTCACCTTGGACAAGTCACTGGATGCATATACTTTTTGGGTTTTATCACATAAAGACATTAACGACCCTAAAAATACATTAAAGTCTAGAAGTCATAAGCTTTATCATTTAAGGACACTAAAATGATAATGATAATAAAAAGACTATCATACCCAAGCATAATATTTTTTTCCCCTGGTTCTGTTAAGATCTTGCACAACCCATGCTCCATCAATACCTAATTATACGAAAATGTCCAAACTCTCACACTGTCACACTCACGGCACGAGATTTTGGAAGTATATATAAAAGTTTGGTATAAAAACATTGGAGTTCGCCTGGGTATGTGACTGGAGGTATTCACCATAAGTATAGTATATAATAGTAATTCCTAGGAACTACTGTTCATGTACAAACATACAAGCTAAAAAATAATAATGTTCTCACTTATGTTTTAGATGCAGTTGAAATTCTTAAAATCATCTTAAAAACTCCCAAGTAGACCCTTTTACCCACATACTAAGTTTTTTCGAGTTCTACAAGGTTTAGGAGGTGGTGAGTATTTTAAAATACTTAGTAGGAGAGTTTATACGATTAGGCATAAAGTAGCACATGACAATTTCAAAGCATATAATATAAATAATATTTTTCACAAAAATATGGTGTGCCTCTCACCCAAAACCACCCCTAGAGTTTATTCCTACGTATCGAAGATGTTTCTAGGGTTTGCAAGCTCTCATGGCTTGTACAAGTGTCCCAGATACTTACTCCATCTTATATACTTTACTACGAGTATAAAGTAGCATTCTCTTACTCCTCCACGGATTATCGCAAAATACTTTGTGCTTGTGGATAGAAGAGACACTCGTGCTCATAAGGTGTCAGGATCATGAAAGTAGAGAGACTTTTTATTATACTCTCTACCCTAATGTGCATAGCTTTTTAAAATATTCATACCCTTTGTTAGAGGCCAACCACCCTTTCTGCCCTTCGTTAGGGACTCACCAAGTTAAAATAGGTATTGTGCATTTGATTCTAAATAGAATTATAATTGTGCCCTCATATAATTCACGGAGCCCTATTGGGGCACCCAACAACTTCAAACAAACAAAACATTCTTGAGTTCCTAGACTGATAAATTGTACTTTTTTATCATAATATTCTATCCTAATGTTTATCGTTTCAAAAACCTTGGTCTTGCCTCTACAAGTCATGGGAGTGTCACTATTAACGACTACAAGGATAGGGTTGGTCGCTTGTTCCAACAAGACAATTACCCTTTCTTCTTCCTCTTTTAGTAACATTATCACCATGTTTGTATGTAGTTTCACAAATACTCTTGAGAATCATTTTTTTGACAAGGGCGAGTTCTCTAAAACTGCATTTCAAATATGTTGTACTTATTCATAATGAAAACAGTGGTGAATCTAGATTTTCTTTATCTCACACGCTTCGACGCGTATAATACATAATCAAAGTCTAAGGATAAACCCTTTGATAAAACAAATATATCTGAGGCAATCATAACAATCACAATATATAAATCATATCCTACATTAAAGGATACATATTTGATAAATCACATATTGTAAGGTCCCTGATTTTTCTATGATTTTTTGGGATTTTTCTACTATTTTTTGGTCATTTTCGGCAGGAAAATGTGCCGCTTCGGCGTATTTATATTTATATATTTTCCCTTGTATTTTTACCCATAGGGCTTAGACGTGGTGTAAGATCTCTGATCTTAAACCGGTTTTCGTTTCACTTCAATTATCGGTTATCGTGAGGTTAACACGTTTTCTGATTTATTCGGTGGTTTCAAATATAGATGGTGTTTCTCATGGTTTTAATCAAAATCAACTTCACAGATACTAGTTTTAAGTGATTTTGAATCAAATGTGAATTTTTGGGATTTTTTTGAATTTTTTCTATTTTTCCAAAAATTAGGGTTTGGCGCCCCCTGTGGGCCCCAAAGTTAAAATTTTGGTTTTTGTGCTAAATAGACACAGACATCAACTTAAGGTTATACAAAAATTTTCAAAATTTTCTCAGATTTAATTAGTGCTAAAATTTGTAAAATACACATTTTTAGCCTATTTTTCTATTTACACCCCACAACTTACCTATACACAACCCAAACCTTACTATAAAAGGGCTGACCTAAGCCATTTCCATTTTGGGAATAGGCTAAGGAGGAGAGGTTAGGCCTAATCCCCAATTAGGCCCTGATTAGAAGGTATTTAAGGTAAGTCTATTCTAATTAAGCACTAAATCCTAGCTTTCCTCTTAATCTCTTCTAGATCTACAATTTCCCCTTTGTTTTGATTCATTTTTAAACATCAAAACTACTAATTTGCATCTTTACTTCAAACTCTAACTCTAAAAATTTGATTTTTATATTCAACAAGCCTTAGATCTAAGTTTTTGATTAGGGTTTTCTTTGTTAAATTGGTTTTAATAGAGTTTAATTCAAACTCTATGTCTTTGTAAGGTTTTCAAAAAGGGTGACCATCAAACCCAAGCCTAATCAAGGGATAAGGTAATGGACTTTCGAAATTTTAATTTGTCAATGGTAAAACTTTTGATTTTGTGGTTTATTTTGAATGGAGTTACTTGATTTAGTGTGCTAATGACATGATTAAAAATGATAATCTTTAATCCCGATTTCATAGGGTTTTATTTTGTTATGATGTGGTTTAGCATTCTGGAAGTCATGGTGGACTTTTGATGACATTTAGGTTGTTAGATGTTGATTTGAAGTGTTATCAATGGAGTTTCGGTTTGAAATTGCGAAAGGAAGAAGAAGGTCGAATCTGCCTTGTTGGCATTCGAACGGCCTGCAGGGCGTTCGAACGGCAACACTGCAGTTTTGGCATTTTTCCAGTTCAGCCGATCTAACGGCCTACTGGGCCTTCGAACGGCCAAACTATGAAATTGAATTTTTCCCGTTTAGCCGATCAAACGGCCTGCAGGGTGTTTGAACGGCTACACAGTAGTCTTGTGATCTATTTGCATGATGTTTATTTCAATGATTCCACTTTAACTTGCCAATTTTATACGAATGTGGAGTGTTTTGAGCTAAATTATGCTACTAGAAAGGCATGCTAATGAGGTTATGAAGTTGAGATATATGATTAGAGATTTGTGGAATGACTTATGGTTTGTGGCATGATGTTGGAATTATCATCTTGAAATTGTGAATGGTTGATCCCCTATGGTTAAGCATATTTTCAGTAGGACTACAACTTATTAATGGACTGATTTGTCATGATAAAATGTGGTTAGTTGATGTGTGGATGTTGGTGAATGTCATGACTTAAGGATGAAATAAATGATCTTATATGTGTTTAGCCTTTGTGGTTGAGCCTTGAATTGAGTTATGATTTCAATGACTCTTCTTCTATGATTTCCGCTGGAATTCATGATTAGATGATAATTCACATGTGTAGTGTGGTAGTGAGTTAATTTTAAGCATGTTGAAATGCATTGAGTGAAGTGCTTTTACTGGGTACACACACATGTGGGGATTAATGATGATGTGGAAGCATGATATTATGATTATGAATTATGCATTAGGGGCTGATGAGAGCACTTATCATGGATTAGGATTCATGTATGCCTTGCCCACGTATGTACCATGCTGCATGCATCATGAAAATAGATTTCCAATTGAGGCTTCATTGGGGTTAATCAAATTTGACCGATTAGATGCAATGTGGGAAATTGTGTGCCGGATTGATCGGTCGTAGATTAATCGAAACTTGATTGGTCCGAAAGGATATGTTTTGATTTGAGTTCCTGTGTGGAACAAGTGCACTCCCCGGGTTGAGTCTAGTTAAATGGAGTTGTGTAGAGATGAGTTGTGTACTTGTCTTGTGGATTGAGATTATTTATGATTTGCTGGACCCTGAGAATCCAGCTGGTTTGTCCGAGTGCACCGGCTTACTAGGTGTTGTTGCTTGGGACTTTAGTCTTGACAAGTAGGGTTTCCCGGGAGTTTAGACTTGATGAGCAGGAGTTGCTCGAAGGCGTTGGCCTTGAGGAGCAAGAGTTGCTCGTAGGCGTTGGCTTTGAGGAGCAGGAGTTGCTTGAAGGCATTAGCCTTGAGAAGCAGGAGTCGCTCGAAGGTATTGGCCTTGAGGAGCAGGAGTTGCTCGTAGGCGTTGGCCTTGAGAAGCATGTCTATTTGATAAGTGTTTGCTCGAGGGCTTCGGCCTTGAAGAGCAAGTTTATTCTCTATGGGTATGGACTTGCATGTTGGACTAGTGTGCTTGTGTGACAGTTATACATACATGATGAATGAGAATGTTAGAGATACATTCATGCAGGTTATTATGATGTGATGCATGATGGAATATGTATGTTAGAGATACATTCATGCAAGTTCTTATGATGTGATGCATGAGGGAATATGTATGTTAGAGATACATTCATGCAGGTTGTTATGATGTGAATAGCATTATGTGGATTATACACTATGATGCAATTTTAGGTGATGTGTCTATGTGATCAGGAAATGATACACCTTGTCAATCTTTGATCTGAATGATTATCTTGCTATGCTATTGTATTTTCGATGATGATAGTTATATTAAAAACCATTGCTGAGTTTGTTAAACTCACCCCTCTTCCTTGTGTTTTGCTTTGGGGCTGCGTAGTGCGACACGCAGACGGACAGGATCTCCTCTTTGAGGAAAGGTCGGAGATGACTTGGATGTGATCGTGGAGATCATTGTGTGACTTATTTTCCTTTGGTTTTATGCTTTATGTTTAGAACCTTTGTGTAGGGTTCTCTATTGGATTTATGTCACATTTTACAGTTGTGTTGCTTAAGACTTATTTTGAGCCAGTGTGGGCTATAGTTAACTAAGCATGTGGGTTTGAAATTAGTTGTTACTTTGTGATAAGCAACTCTCTTTCTGTTCTTCTTATTTACTCTTGCTCAAAGTGGAATGTGTGTACTCCGTAATTTTGTTAAGTCGCCCGTGGTTAGGGTTAAGTCTTCCGCTAAATCGTTTCTCAATTTCCCTTTGTCGCCCCTGCGCGCTTGATCGGCTCTTGGACTGGGTTCGGCTTGGGCCGGGCATCGCCGGGGCGTGACATGTGGGCCGCGGGCCTCACTGTGCTCTTTCGGTGCAAGTGTTGGACTTATAATGTGTAAACAGGAGGTAAGCGTGTGATGGGGATATTATTGGAAAAAAAGAAGAAAAATAAAAAAAAGGGGATTGGGCGACCCCGATCCAGAACCTCCTGGAAGAGAACCAGCCCCCCTTGTCTGATTTCTTGTGCCCAGCCGCCGTGGGCCACAGAGCCGCCACCACTGGCTCGGCCCAGGCGGTGTGATGCCAAAGGGCCACCGCCCAGGCCGCCTACGGCAGTGCCGCCTCCTCCCCAATTTGGCCACTCTCCTCTCTGTTTCATTTGTACTGCCACCACCGTGGGCCGGAAAGGGCCGGCCGGCTGCCCACGGTTCCGCTCTGGGCCGGCGACGGCGGGAGGACACCCCTCCTGGCCCCACTTGGCCTCCTCCACCGTCCTACTCACTTATCCCTCTCTGGAGCTTTGTTTTCCTCCCCCTTTAGTCGACCTCGCCGGCCGGTTTTGGCCGCCGTTGGGTGGACCAGCTATGATCATTCGGACTCACCTTGGTCTGGCGACGGTGATGGGCCATCTCCCCTAGCCCCGGTTGGCCTCCCTGCGGCTCCATCGTTCTCCCCATCTCCTCCTCTGTTTGCCGCCAGTGCACTGTCTTGATCAAACAGTGGCCGGCAGCTGTGAGACACGGCCATCGGGACCTTCTTTCGACTCCTCCGTGGTACAGCAAAGTCAGAGGGACACCCTACCTGATGCGGTTCCATCTCCTCCACCGTCCTCTACTCCGGCCAGTACGTTTTGTTGTACGATTTTTCAGTGGGTTGCCGCCGCCGCCGTTGGCTGATGAGGGCAGCCCGGCTGCTGTGGGCTCCGCCCCAGCTTGGCGATGGCCAAGGGACGGCCCCACCCCGACCGGTTCAGCCTCCGTCCCCTCCGTATCTCCTCTGCTCAGATCAGTTGTCTCCTTTTTTTGGTCTACGTTCGTTTTGGACGTTGTGACTACCTCCATCAGTTGGACACTGGACTTGACCTAGCGGATCTTTGTTTGGCTCTGCCTTGGCCCGGTGATGCCAGTGGGCCACCCCTCTGGGCCTTGTTCAGTCTATGCTTTGGAACCATGTCTGGAACGTGATGAGTTGTTCGGACGATTTGAGCGAGAGGCTCTATTTTGGCTGCCATCGTGTCGTCAGTGAGTGGCTAGGGCTGGTCAGCCTTTGTCCGGCTTTGCTCCGGCTTGGTGATGATGGCAAGGGCCACCCTAGCCTGGCCCCACCTAACCCGGTGTTATTGCCTCTGACCTATGCTCCTCCTTGTGGCCCGTAGCCACAACTAGTTCCATCTCACCGGCATGTTTGCCCGTTGACCCTTGTTGCCCATTTTACGTCGTCGGTATCGAATGGCCTCCGGCAAGAAGTTGTATGACTTACCTTGACTGAAGGTGGACGAGTTCACCTGCACAGGCCTTAGCTAGTGACGGCCTCGTGGCCTTTGCTCAACCCTGAACCCTCCCCCTGCTCTCTGTCATGCGAGATGCAAAGCTACCCGAACCATTAGTTTTGGTTGTGGGTAGTGATCGGCAATGTTGCCGTTTAGTTTGGCCACAGCTAGGGCTTTAGCCCTGTTGGCCTTTTGTGGGCCTTGGGTCGCCTCCTTTTAGCCCTCTCCCCCACCCCTTTGGGTCGCGTGTGCATGTGGCCATGCATGTGCTTTTGGGTTTAGGCGCCGCATTCGCGCCGCCTGACCATTGGATGGCTTTGCCACCAAGTAGAGTTGACCACTAGAGCCTCCACCACCTCTCCTCTGTCCTTGAGCGTTGCTCCACGCTCTCCACCCTTATGTGGGCCTTTGTTGACGTGAAATCGTCTTAGTTGGGTGCTATCCACGGCCGATTTCGACGTCTTGAGGCCGGCTGTGTATGTCTTAGTCATCGGCCGATCTTCAGTGAGTACACCATCGACTTCTGGTCGCACTGCCACTTATGTTAACATGACATTTGTCTCGGCCGCCCTAGTGTGCTGTCGTGGATGGCGGGTTTTGCCGCATTGACTTCTGACACCCTGTTTGGCCGTGATTGTTTCTGGCACTTCCTAAAATCCTCGGGACAGCAACTCTCTCCACTTGGCAAAGCTTTTGGCCGCCAACTCCGCCGCCGACGCTGCCACCGTTGTGTGCTTCCCATCAAACGTCATGATTACGAGGTAGGGGAGCTTTGAACTATTAATTTCATGATAGCATGCTTTGAATGAGTAGTAGCATGCGAGGATTGTATGATTCCATGCTTTGGATGTTAAGTAACGATCCAATTTCGCATGATTATATGGTATGTTGAAATGCATTGACATGCATGTTGGCTGTAAGTATGTTGGATGTAAGTATGTGCTAGTGATAGCTAGCATGTTTGTTGGTAAGCTTCGTATGTGTATGCATGTGCTAGTGATGGCTAGCGTGTATGTTTGACGTATATGTATGCATGTGCTAGTGATGGCTAGCGTGCATGTTTGAAGTATGTATAAATGTGTATGTATGCGCTAGTGATGGCTAGCGAGTATGTTGGTAAGCTACGTATGTATGAAAGTATGTGTGTTCTACGTATATGTGATAGACATACGTATGTATGGTGGCTATTTGCCTATACTATGGATATGCATATGTGCATGTGGGCAGTGTCAGCGTTTGGTATGGATTGGATATGGATGTGTAAGCGCATAACAGATGACAGAGGATATGGGTATGATGGGTGAGGTGTGTCAAACAGTCAGAGTGTGCATAATTGTACAAACATAACGACAGATTATGAAATGAAAAGTAAACATAATAAGTGAGATATAAGTAAGAGGGCGACAACTGGGTTGGCTCTGAGGAGCTTCATTTGATGATGTCAGTGTAAGATGTTTTGGCCATAAGATGGATGGCGGAGATTGTAAGACCATAAGGATTTTGGTGTACAGTGTGTTATGATCATGATGTGGACGGATTAAGTGAAGTTTGTTGCCCCGACGAACTTGGGTTTCGGATCGGGCTTAGCTTCGGTTTGATCAGTCGAGCACTATGAGTTTTTGTGGCATAATTGTACCACATAATTTACTTAATTCAAACTTGAATTATAAGCACAGTTAATGGTAGCGTTGTGAGTTTGAGACCTGAAGGTTCAACCGATTAAGTTCCATGTTTGAGCTGGCCGCTAATGAGTTGGCCGAGCATTTCTCATGTCTTGCCATGGTGTTAATCCTGCGGGATGTTGTTTGTGTGTTGTATAAAACACTGGACGTCTGATGCTCTATTGAGAGCAAAATATGTTTTCGATTTGGTCTGTGTGCTGTATAAGCCCAAACGTTTGATGCTCTATTAAAAGCGTTGTATGTTTCCGCCCAAGAGTGGCACATATGTTTCTGCCCAAGTGGCACTGTATGTTTTCTGCCCAAGAGTGGCATGACACTATAAGACCCATTATGGTGGGCAATTCTCTAGCACTATAAGACCCATTATGGTGGGCAACTGTATGATCCCTTGTGTGTGGGTGTTTATATTTGCACGCTCAGGTAAGTAGTATCATGGATCTACTTTTACCTGTTTGATCCAGTGCCCCATGAGCATTGATGTGCCTTACCTTCGGAAAAGTCCATGGTGTCTAGTCACACCCTGGAGGTTAAGGTGTTGCCCCAGTAGCATTCTTTTCCATTCGACGTTGGAGCTTATTAGTTGTAATGAGCTTCAATGGTCGATAGTATGAGCACGACGTAAGAGTATGAGTATGAGCACGACTGTAAGCGTATGAGTATGAGCACGACTGTAAGCATATGAGTATGAGCACGACTGTAAGAGTATGTGTATGAGTACGACTGTAAGAGTATGAATTCGATTGTGAGAGTATGTTTATGAGTAAGACAGTAAGTGTGTTTTTGTATTCCCTTACTGGGTATTTTCCTACTGAGTATGAAAATACTCATTACCCTACTTTTTAGCCCCATTGTACAGGAGGTTTTGCAGGTTTGTGCAGAGAGCTCCTGGAGATGGATACTCATTTCAGCGGTGGATTGATTCCCGTTGACTCAGGTATATGCTTCACTCACTGTGAGTTTATTTGTGCCACGATCCGATGTATTGGGTGAGACGAGATGTTAAGATGTTTATCATTCTGGACTTTTATTTGGATTAGTCTGTGGACTGTTATGGGACTTGCACTCAGGGATGCCTGGGAGAGATTTGTATTTAAAGTCTATGATCATAGAAATTTAGTCGTATGTGTGTTTTCAAGTAGCGCCTGAGGATATTTGCTTTGGTCGTACAATGTTTGACCCTATGATGGGAATATTTGGATGGAAAATTGATGTTTAGTGTTTTAAATTATAAACTATTTTATCAGGTTTTGATTTTGTCATTTTTCCTCCGATTTACAGACGTTATATTGCAAAAATTTCTGTGAATTTTAAGGAAAATGTATGAAAAATCTCAGGCGTCACACATATCAAAAAATAATTATTCGACAAATCACATATATGATCGAATCATCAAACATTAGTATAGAATTGATATCCTACTCTAATGGATAATCATTCAGCAAACTGAATATATGCATAAAAATCCTAAAACATAGCTTGAAACTAACTCTAACACATATCATTTATAAATACTAAGTTAAAAAGACAACCAATGTAACCCATCATGCCTTAAGAAAGGATAAAAAACCCTATCTCGCTCTTCGCACGAGTTTGAAGATGATGAGCCAAACTCCACAAACGTGGACATTAATTTTTTGGGCTTTTGAGCTCTCAAACTAGAAAAATAACTTGGTCACGACATCCGACATACTTGATTTAGGTAAGAACACTTCTTGAAAGACTCAAATCAGACTAAAAATGTCTTAGAACATGAAAAATGAAATTTGAGAAGTGGGAGAGAGAAAAACTGGAAAAAATGTATACCCACATGCTATTTATAGTGTGTGGAGGGGGTTTCCGCCCTGCCATGCATCATGCACGTGGCATATGACTTGAGGCCCAGCTTGCATGTCGTGTAGCGCTACGTGGTGGCACTATGCATTGCGCGTGTAGGGCCCACCTTGTGCATGCCGAGTGTATTGTGCATCGTTGCTAGTGTTAGGTGTTGACACCATCTGATTCAATAAAAAAAATTATTTATTATTATTATTTTAAAAAAAATTAAAAACTTCAAGCACATGTAACTTTCTCCATCGAACTCCGATTCAAGTGTTCTTAGTACCATTGGGCTCATTTTGACAAGCCCTATAAAAGTAGTCCTCACATGGGTAGGTTATCCAGCACTTGTTAAGTAGGTTCCACCCATATGGCATGCTTTATGAGGCCGTAACTTTCGACCCCGTTATCTGATTTGTTCGGTTCTAGGCTCATTATGTTCGTTTTTCAAAACTCTATCCACCCATAAGAAAGTCCACCAAATATCCACCTCTAAATAATTTAAAATTACTAAAAACTCAAAAATCATCTTTATTAGAGACATAAATTTGTACCAAAAATTTACGATCGTTACAGCCACAACAAGCAACTAGACAAGTCAATGAGTGTGTTTTGCTAATCTCAACAACATCAGAGTTGTGGAGGGTGCAAAGGGCGGCAATGGCCTCAGAGATGATCTATATGAAGTAGAGGAAGGAGGTGACCAAGGCATGGGTGAGTAGGGAGTGGAGGGCTAGCTTGTGGAGCTTTCGGCTGGTGGACCTATTAGACCATGGTATGGGTTCAAGCCCACATGGTCCACCCTTGTTAGTAGATTGGGTGAGCCAGTACGGTCCAAGGGATCCAAGGATAATGGGGGCAGTCATGCGATCCCACAGGAACCATTATGGCAAATATTCTCGTGGGGCCCACATCGACACACTCACAGAGCATGTGACTAGGGTAAACATATTCACATTATGGGGCCCAACTCTAGAATAAGAGTCCATTGTCAGACCCATGGTTAGCGAGGGGTTGACCATGTTGCTAGCATGGTTGTGCGCTGGCGCTTAGGCATCTGTGGATTCTAAATAATAGAGCCAACTCCCATTGTGTCAAACCCTCTAGTTTAATACTGGTAGAACTCATATTAGAGGCCCATTGACTTAAGGCCATGAAGGGAGAGGGTTTAAAAAAAAGAAAGGAGAGGGGAAGCCCTAAGGCACGTCCCCCCTCTTTCTCCCCTCTCTCCCATCACATCCCCTCCTCTCCTCTCCCCTCCCCTCCTCTTGCATGTTGCACAAGGAGAAAAGAAAAGAGGGCTAGATGCCACCTTTCCTTCCTCCCTCATCATCTTCCATTGCGTGGTGATTGCCTTGGGAGTCATATCATCATCTAGATCCACAAAAGGATGCAAGAGAAGGGCTTGGGGCACTCCATTAAGAGATATACACTTCATTACAAGGGATTATTGAGGGATCTACATATAAACAAGGTACTTCTCTCTTCCTTGAATTGAATTGGTATTCAATTATCGATCGAGCATCAACATAAAGGTATTTGGCGTCCCAGGGCTGATCAGCCCCAATGGTTAGTTTGCATCATCCCTTGATTCCATTTCTATTTGATTAATAGCCTCTTGAACATGGTTATTACTTATGTTGATTGATTTCCATATGCATGTGTAGAGATAATTGAAAAGACTTGATTTTTCTCAAGTGTTACCCCTAGGGCTGCTTATGCCCTACCATACTTTCATTGGTAATCCACTCTTCAATGGTATCGGGCCCGGATTTGGGGGTCTAGGCCACTGATTTAAGAAAAAACACAAGTCTTGATCTGATCTAAGGTTAGATCGTGTAGAATTTGGGGGAAACCCTAAATTATTATCTCTATGATTGATTTATGATGGGGCTTTTGTTATTTGATTGAAAACACTCCCTATGTACAATTTGCTAAATCTGCCCCTTGTCTTATTTATTTAAATGAATGATTGATTAGTATGAAATATATATCTATTTTATATGCGTTTTTACCTTACTTGCTAGTATAGATTAGGTTAATTTAGAGTTAATTATGGTTAATTTAGATTAAGATAATTATTAATATTTTAGTTTAATTATTAATTAATTTTGTGACTTATTAGTAGTTTAGGCATGTATTTAAATCAAATTGGAATTTTATTTATATTCTACATGTCTAAAATGTGATATTTTTGTGTTTTGTAGGTAAGGTGTGTTTATCGAAGTACTTGGACGATGTTTAAAATAATTCAAATAGTCTTAACACACTTTAAAATGATTTGGACAACTTTTTGAAGTTAACAAGTTGAAAACTAATATAGACATGAAAGAAAAAGCTTAATAAACATAGTAAAAAACTGGATAAGAATATGGATTGTCCAGTGAAAAACTTTCCAGAGTGCAGAAATAGTATATCCGATCAAATGGGGCATTTTAAGGATCAAACGGCTAAACGTGCTTTTTGAGAAAAATACAGTTCAGGGGATCGAACGGGCATACAGGGCAATTGATCGGGATAACGCGCAGTTTCCTAGTTTAAGCCAATTTTGAGTCATTTTCATATTAAACTTCTTCCTAGAGTTCTTATGCCAATATAAAGACATATTTGGCTCAAAATTGAAGGATTCTAATAAATTTTCTGAAGAGAAAAATGAAAAAGAAGACAGAAGATTATTCAAAGCTTTCAAGAGAGATTTAAGTACTTTCTTCTACAATAGAAGGCTAGATTTTTTCTTTTACTTAGGAGTTTATAATGCTATAAATAAGTTTCGGTTTTTTTTTTTTTTTAATTTAGATCTTAGTTGTGAACAATGACAATTGTATTATAAGGATTTCTTTTTTAATGGAAGAGCTTCTCATGTTTATTTAAGTCTATGTTGATCTATTGTCTTGTAGATGATAAATTGATGTGGTTTTGATATTTACATCGATTATAATTTATGTGATTTAGATAAAATAGTCATGCAATAGTTTTAATGTTCATATAATTAATAAATTGGATGAGTTATACTGAGATTAAACGAGTCATTTCCATAGTTTAGTTTAGTGTAGATGATTCGTGTTATTGTCGAAGATAGTTCATGCCATAACTTAATTAATGATTCTTTCTGAAGTAATTCTAGCTTATAGTTGAGAATACTTGTTCATATTCATACTATATTTAGATTAAAAGTTAAGAAATTGTTATAGTTCTACGGTGGATTTGATTTCCTAAGTAAATTTTATTATATTGATCTCTTTCTTTTAATATAGTTGATTCCTTATTTAACTTAATTTAAGTTTAAGTTCTTTTTAGTTTTTAATCAAAAAATTCCTCTCTTAGATTTAATAATAATTTATTTGTCCCTGAGGTTTGACAACCTTTAAATACTAATCCTAGTATAATTACCTTGTACACTTGCAAAGAGTTTAATTATAAACGATCAATAATTCCTTCTCACTCTACATGCCTAGATATATTTATGATGTATATTAATTAGTTGATTGCATAATAGGTGTGTAATTGATTTGTTACATTAGTTTTGGGTGAGAATTGACCAAACTAGCCCTAAGGGCATTTTGGTTAATTCACTATACAACTTTTTATGAGTGATTAACTTCTGTCCTGAATACTATTTATCAACTTTTTATGCATATTTGATTGTTGAATAAGTGATTTATTATTGCTTGTGTGTGGTGAGAAATATAAAGAATAATATTTCTTTTTTATCTCTCTCTATGTATATATCATAATGGAATGACAAAGAAGAAATATAACTAAAATGGGCAAAAGTGCTTAAAATATTTTCAAATTAGGCAGCGGATGCTAAAGGAAAAACTAGTTTAATATCTACCTTACCCAAATTAGGCCATATGTATTACCCATAGCATCCACACTATCGCAACAAACCGTCGCAACCATCGTCATTCACCATCACAACCACCCTCCTGGCCGAAACTAACCAGCTTTGGCCATGGCTTGGCGTTGTCAAACCTTACATGGCATGACCTAGTGGGCTAGCCGTCACGTACATCATCACAACCATTGTTATGCGTCATTGCAACTATCATCATTCACCATTGAAACCACCCTATTGGTCGGGCTTGACCAGATTTGGCCATGCCCTTGCGTGGTTGGACCTTGCATGGCACTGCCAAGTAGACTGTCTGCCATCATACATGATCACAAATATCGTCGTACATTGTTGCAAACACCTAGCAACCACCCTGGGCACTACTATATTTGGCCATAGTTTGGCGTAGCCAGATCTTGCATGGCACGACCTGACAAGCCATTTACCATCGTACATCATCGAAACCTTGTCCAACAGCACGCTGCTTATCTTCATGTCCTGGTGCACCACCACAGGCTAGCACTTGTGGTACAGGGACACCAACACCTACACCACCTGTACTATCACATCCAATCGGCGTCGCCACCCGAGTCGCCTCTGGTTTGCAATGAGCTCCTCCATGCTGCCACCTCTTCAGATGGGCCGCATGGCTCCACCACTTACCACCTCTATCTCCGCTCGGAACTCTTACTTCCCATCTACCTCTCCCTTTGGAGCTTCTTCACCGCCTCCTTGGATGGGGCCACAGCTCTGCCGCTTAGCACCTCCATCTCTAACCGGAATTCCTGCTCCCCTTCCATCCCTCCCTTTGAAGCTTCTTCACTGCCACAAGGTCGGATAGATGATCCAACGTAACGAATCTCCAGAGCTCAACTCAATGTCAGGCCACCGTCGTTGAATGACTTGGCCAGGTAGGAGCTGCTTTGGGGTGACCATGTCGCACAAAATTCTACATCACAAAGAAAACCACTTTGAAAAACAACTCTTTTCAGGAAGGGAGTTGCTAATTGGTTTTTAAAGCATTAACGTGGAGTTTCAATGAGACATTAATTTCTAATATGCTAATTATAATAGTTTTCTTTGCACTTTTTGTCGCCCTCACTTAGAAAAGTATGCATACCCCTAGGGTTTGAATTATATGAAGGAATTTGTAGTTTCTAACATTGACAAGCTACTCAAGAGTCATATTGCTCCATTTCAACGTGAGAACTTTGACTCATATCCTGCTTGTCATTTTGGCTCCATTTGAACTTATTTACACACAAGCAAATTTGATGGGTACAAAAGAATTATAATAATTTTAACTTTGAACTTCGCATACACCATAATAATGCTTATTTTTTCATAGAAAGTGCAAAAAAATAAATTATAATTACATTAACCAACACAAAATAGAAAGTCTATCATTAATAGCATACTTTGCGTTGCAACTCCAAGCTCACCATGGTACTTAGCCTCTGCTCTGTTTGTCTTCTTCACAAGCAGCACTTTCTCGGCCTCCCCTTTCCACACCATAGTAAGTTAATGTCACAACCTAGATTTTCTAAAAGCATTTTAAAATGGCACAAACAGTAAGTTACATAATTTTTTTTCTTAAATACAAAATAAATTAATCGATTAAATATCTAGATCATGATAACTAAGGTTCACAAATATGGATATTAAATCATATGATATTTATACGTCTCAAAATTTCAACAATAGCTCATCCATCTAAGTACAAGTTTGTCATCTATCTGAAAATAAATAACAAATTGACTCTCACGCTAAAGGTACAATTATATACCGGAATTGCAAAAAAGCAAAAACTTCTTGTTTTCGCCTGTCTTGGTCTCACTTGTCGTCGCCTAGAAAATCTGCAACCAAGCAAACCAAACAACAACCACAACAACTATAGAACCTCTTTGCCTTTAGGAGAAGAGCTTCCAAAGGATAAAAAATTTTATTAATATTTTTCGAAATGGGCCAACATCACCCGATGTTAGTTGCCTACGTACTCATCAAACAACATCTCCAATGTTTCCAACAAGATCAGATCTAGATGTAGTTCTGCCTAAAAACTACTTTATCTTAAGAAGCATAACATCACACATGCAATGCTTAGGTATTTTTAACCAACCGACATTTTAGTAAGTCCTTTAATCGTTCCACTTGTCTAATTAACAAGCAATATCAAATAATGTTATTAGTTATCTCACATCCCTTGTTTGATAATTAATACTATCAAATTTGTAACTCAAAGATGACTCGCCCATCGAGAAATCTCCAAACATAGTGCTCCAACCATGGAGTAGACTGCTTAACAGCAACTTAACCCAAATCCCCAGGGCTCTCAATAGCCTGCCACGAATCTAGAGGAAAGGATCCCCAACTGTGCTCATGGACACAGATTGGCGAGAAGCACAAACCTTCTATGATGTTCATACAACTCCCTTTTCGTACATACTAAATAGTCCTGGGGAAACATGCGAGAGACCACCCTCTGGTCAATACCCAAACCGTTGTGGTGATGAAGAAGCATATCACAATCTTCACCATCCCAACTATGGGAGAAAATGTCTTATAAGACATTACTAATGTATCCATAGAAGCCTCAGGTCTTTATAACCATTGACTCACCCAAACATCTGAACTTAAACTAGATTATTTCTATCTGGTCAAGTATCTGCTCAACCATTTGGGTCCTCTTCACCTTGTGAATTAGCCCAATAAATAGCTCATCCACTGAGCTATGACTCAGAGAACATCCTGTAACCACCTTGGTTTATTAACCAAGATAAAATCCTATGTCAGGGCCCCATTTACTCCATGAACTAGTTCCAACCCTAAAAAGGGTATTTTAGTTATTATCTTTATTAAGTGTTCTCCCCCCAATCCAATGATAACCAAAATCTATTGATTAGACTTTATTAACCTTAAGTTACTGATATAAATGAACACATCAATAATAAATGCAAGCATCAGAATAAATAACATATATGCTACGCAATCACAGAGGTGCATAGATAATAAATGGAGGCCCGTTGCACTCATTTGCAAGGCCAGGGCTCAGAGAATTTAAGCCCGAGAGTGTAATTAACTCTAACACATCGCACGAGTTACGTATATAACACTCTAGTTGATCGATGTACTCGGTTGCAAACACGTGTAATCTACTGCCCTAAACCTTGAGAATTAGGGTCATTCGCCTTGTTTCCCGTGACACTCTGACCTGACAAGGTCTTCATGTCACTGACTAGTCACACCCATTCCTTTTGAAGTCATTCCACATCACTATAGCATGTCCTAACGCTTAGTAGTTAGGTTATTAGTTTCGACAGAAATAGAACATGTTACCTTTAAGGGCATTAGGGTAATTCTACCACCTAGGATATGGTACTCACCCTTAGGTCATTTGGTCATCTCACTACCCTTCTGTTTATTTTAAATCATTAACCTTTCAGAATGCTCCACTCTCCAACTGACTCACGCTTCCATTCACACGAATGTCAGCTGTTCACTCAAAGGGTATTTTTGTCATTTGGTTTAAAGTCTTATTGGCATCCAATGGGCCCAAAATTGAACTCAAGGGTATTACTTGACTTCATGAACTCTGTGTAATTTTCTTGGTATATGACGGGATCGTGAACCCCTTTAACCAACCCAGGCTGACTTAACGATTTATGATTAACCTAGGGGCAAAACAAGCAATTATCCATTCACTAGAATTTTTTCTCACTATGTAGTTTAGTCTATACTCATGGCACACACTAAGCTCTTACTAAAAATTTCTCCAATTTTTAAATCTACTCATAAGCCCCTGAACTAGAGCCTCAAACTTGAGTAAGTTAATATTATATGATAATTTAATGAACAGGGGTAAAAAGGTCATTTCACAGCCTCTAGGATTTTTCCCCAAGCTGAAACTTAGTCAGAATAATCCCAAACCTCTCCAGGTACATGGGTATTTTTCAAGAATTTATTTGACACTTTTAGCCCCCTAAACTAGACCCAATTCACTCCCCTCCTTTTTTTTTAAACCGACCTGACCCAGGTCTTGAACCACATGGTTCGGGTCACCCAACCCAAACCCGGGCAGATGACCCGTGGCTGGTCCTTTTCTCCGTGTCCGGTGAGGACTCTCTGGTGGTGGCTCCCAAACCACCACAGCGGGGTGACAGTCAGAACCGACAGGTTCACCGCCAAGCGGAAATCCCCTCAGGCCTAGCCCCACTGCCGCCTAACAACCGGCCAGGGTCTCGTAAACCCTACCAACGCGGCCTACCAAAGGCTTAGTGTCTGGGAGCCACGGCGGGGCAGGAGGCTAGCCTCACTGGATCGCTGCCTTGGGCGAGGCTCCGCTGCTACCCAGTGGCCAGCAAGAGCCGTAAGATCTCTTTTTTTTTAAAGACCCAACGGCCTGCACAATGCTAGCCGGAGCTGCCGTTGCCAAGGCCTCACTGGAGCAAGCGTCGTTGCGGCCAGAGCCAAGGCTATAGGAAATTAATTACTGTTCACAATATGACGTGAACAGTAATTGCAGAGATTAATATAAATTTTAATTAAACTAGTTAACAAATTCTCCACTAATCACAACTTGAGATCTTATCTCCGAGGCTGAGTTGTTGTCGATCCACCGCCACTGAAGCCTTGCCAGAAAATTTCTTCGGCAGCTCCTCCGCTCCACCGTTCCAAAAAAACCCCTCTTAAAAGCCCTAATCAGCCCTATTTATATGCATGGGGATTAGGGTTCCTAATCCCCTAAGGAGTTAGGCCAAACCTCCCACATAGGCCAACTAATTGGGCCCCTAACACATAATTTCGAAATACTAATTGATTGGGCCCGTATAGTGACTTAAACGGACAATTCGCATGTCCAATTCGGGTAAACAGGCCCTGCACGATACGTTCAACTTAGAACGGTCATATCTCCCTCATTCGAACTCCGATTCGAGCGTTCTTGGTGGCATTTTGAAGATCTTTCTGTCTACTTTAAATAAATATAGTTTAAGCCACCAATTACAAGCATTAAATAAGTTATTTCAACAAAAAGGTTAGGGGGTCCAACACCCTAATTTCCCGTGGTCAACTTCGGGAATTTAGCAAATCCCTAGACGTTATAGTTAAAGCCTTTGAGATAAAAGCAATTTGCAAATAAATTAATCATCAAAGATGGATAGAGATGGCACAAGACAATCTAGTAGTTCATGAAGAATAATATAAACTGATTGCAATACATGCATATCTCAATGTAAATTCACTTGAAAACAAGTGGAAAATACAAAAGTACAAATATGCATTTATTTCATTTATTGACTTGCACAAAAGGATTGAGAATGCTGTTAGCATAAGATTCCAACATGAAAATATTCTAAAACCTTGTTGAACATGGAAGGCCATGAGGATGGCTATCATAAAATCTTCCAAAATCTTGTTAGAAACTGGTACTGAAAGTTTGCACACAATGTGCTCACCTCTGTCATGTCCATTTCCTCTTAATCAATACTACCAATGCCTTAATCCTTCTCTACCACAAACCGAAATTACTCTTCTCATGAAAATTTTGAACTTTAAATTTGCTAAACCACTTTGATGTCATTATAAAAAAAAATCATATTTTCTGCCTCAACTACTAATTTGTAGAAATTTGGCAACGACACAACCCATAAGAAAATACAAATATATAGTACAAATATGAAAATAAATAATGCAAGGGAAGTAGAGATTTACATGGTTTGGTAAAGTGCCTTCATTCATGTCTGACAGAGAGAATCCTTCCACTAGTATATGTAAAAAAATGTGAGTTAAAAGCCTCTCAACCTTGATAAATTTCCCTTTGTACTAAAGCCCTCTTCTTCAACTTCTCTCTCTTTTCTTAAAAAGAAGAAAAAGAATAAACAACAGTATTTTTGTGTATCACTAATGGAAAAGGAGTCCAGTGTTTTGCTTTCTTAAAAGCGATAATAAAATAACCCAAGTGGCTATCCTGTATCAAGATTTCCTCTCATCCATAGCTATCCACTATGTAGACCCCAAGTCCAAGCCTGATTCAAACTCTATCCCATGTAGAGTTGAAGGCATAATGGACCCAGCTACACCTTTTATTAAAAAAAAAATTGTATGGAATTTGAAAGGATTTAACTTTAGTTAGATACACTGAGAGTGAATATCAAGGAAGTTGTCATCTTTTTATCCTCCCATTAGATATGGTTCTAAAAAAATATGTGAATCACCAATTGCTTAAAATACCCTTTTTTATTGAGAAAGAAAGGGATAGATAGGTCATAAACCTAAGCTCATTCTATTCTAATATTAGTAACTTATGCAGGCATTCTAATGGTGTAATGTATTGGAAGAAGGCACTATAAATGAGAGTGATGGTAGGGGATAGACCTTGAAAAGGAGCGTTAGCAACCCTAGAGGGGGTGAATAGGGTTGATGGTGAAAATTGTATAGTTAATTAAAAATCACCTAAATTATATGAAGAAGGCCCACAAAAAAATTCAAGCTATGGGTAGGTAGAGGAAATACGTAAGGGGATGATATGATCTAGCTTGATAAATATAACCGTTTACTTAGGTAGGCTACATTACTACATACGCTTGCACCTAACATGCTTAAAAAATAAGCAAGCCTTACACACAAGTTGTTATGGATGTGAAGCTATGCCTAGTGTTTGCTCTCATGATGGCCTGGCCACGCCCTGCAACCAACAACCAATTCCATCAACCTTCTTACTCATATGTGCAAGGAGGAAGAAGAATTAGCAACAAAACACCGTCTCTGCGCAAAGGGGATCCGCCTTATGCTATATTTGCTTCAGTCTGTAGAAACAAGGCAAGGAGAGGGCAAGCCGAAATCACCAAAGTCCAACAACCATGGCCGCCTGATGCCCCTCCCCTTATATAGGCTCAGCCCATGCTGAGTCCTAATGCAACTGGTATATACAAGTCCCACCCATACAAGAGTTCGCTCCCTAACCAACTCTCCCCCCTTAAGCAAGTCGCCCCAACCTAAACTAGGAAACTAGAGATCTCCTTGTCCAGCTAGGAGTCCAACTCACCATGTCTTCAAAGAGTCTGGTCTTGATAGGAAGGTGATGCCCCTTCTCCTAATTGAGCTAGGAGATGGCTGAAACTATATGGTTGAGTCCTATCTGTAATGCCTGAGATTTTTTATCACATTTTCTTCAAAATTCATGTAAAATTTTTGCAATAAAATGGCTATAAATCGGAAAAAATGACAAATATGAAACCTGTGAAAGCAGTTTTATAATTTGAAACATCACACATCAAATTTTTCCACACAAATTTTAGCTCATTTGATCAAACATCGTCTGAACAAACCAAATATCCTCAGGTGCTATTCAAAAATAAATGTACGAATAAATTGCTATGATCGTAGACTTTAAATACAAATCTCTCCTAGGCATCCCTGAGTGCAAGTCCCATAACAGTCTAAAGTCTAATCTAAATTAAAAGTCTAGAATACATAAACACCTTACTCATCATATCACCCAATACATTTGATCGTGGCATAAAGTAATACTCATAGTAAGTCAAGTATACACTTAAGTCTAAGGGAATCAATCTATAGTGGAAACGAGCATCCATCTCTAGGAGCTCTTCATCACAAACATACAAAAGCCTCCCAAACAACGGGGCTAAAAAATAAGGTAATGAGTATTTTCATACTCAGTAGGAAAATACCCAGAAGGGGAGTTCTAAACAGCAAACTCAGTAAGTCCATACATAGATGTGTTCATGTAACTCAAACATGAAGCAAATAGTCATATAATAATCATGCACATATGCATAAAATCATGCCAAACACACACCATCAAACCAATCTTACACATACACTTTTAATCAGAATCTTACGAACTTACTAATATAATTGTATCCTTACTCGTACAACTTACACATACTAATATGACCTTACTCGTATAGTCATACTTGTAAACATATGCTTACTATCTTGCTCAGAATCATACTTTAATGGTCGTGCTCAGAATCATTCTCTTACAGTCTTACTCAGAATCAAACTCTTACGATCATGCTCAGAATCAAATTCTTACAGTCTTACTCAGAATCATACTCTTATAGTCTTACTCATACTCATATTCTTGTAGTCGTGCTCATATTCATACTCTTACAGTTGTGCTCATACTCATACTCTTGTAGTCGTGCTCATACTCATACTCTTACAGTCGTGCTCATACTCATATTCTTACAATCATGCTCATACTCATACTCTTTTAGTCATGCTCATACTCATACCCTTACAATCGTACACATATTATCGACCACTGAAGCTCATTACAACTAATAAGTTATAGCATCAAAATGGAAAAGAATGTCACTGGGGTATCACCTTAACCTCTGGGTAGTGACTAGACGTCATGGACTTTTCTGAAGGCAAGGCACACCAATGCTCATGTGGCATATGATCAAACAGGTAAGAGCAGGTCTATGATACTACTTATCTGAGCGTGCAAACATAAACATAAACTCCCACACTTTAGGGGCCTTACAATTGCCCACCATTATGGGTCTTATAGTGCCAGAGCCACTCTTGGGCAGAAATCATATAGAGCCACTCTTGGGCGGAATCATGCAGTACCAATCTTGGGGAGAATCATACAACTCTCTTAATAGAGCATCAAACGACTGCACTTAATTCAGTACACAGAACAAATAGAAAATATACATCACTCTCAACATAGCATCAGAAGCCTAGGGCTCAATACAATACACAGACAACATCTTGCACGATAAACACCATCGCAAGACATGAGAAATGCTCAACAAACTCATTATCGGCTAGCTCAAATACAAAACTTAATCTATCGACCCTCAAGTCTCAAACTCACAACTCTATTATTAGCTTTGTTATAATTCAAGTTTGAATTAAGTAAGTTATGTGGTATAATTATATTACACAAACTCTCAAACATATAGTGCTTTACTGATCAAACTGAAGCTGAGCCCGATCTGAAACCCTATTTCATCAAGGTAGCAGACTTCACTTAACCCATTGATCTCATAATCATAACTCACCGTATAGCAAAATCTTACATATTTATGCAATCTCCGCCATCCACCTTATGGCCAACACATCTTACTTGAAAGTCATCAAACTGAGCTCCTCAAAGCCAAACCCAATTATACCATTTTACTTATACCTCACTTATTATGCTTACTTTCATTTCATAATTTGTAAGTCATGCTTATACAATTATGCAACACTCTTACTATCTGATAATCCCCCAACATACACTCTGATCCAAACCAAATCATTCCAATCCTCGCCCGTCAAGCTTACATCCTCTGTCTTCCGTCATACTCTTACACATCCACAACAAATCCATACGAAGCCCTCTATCACCTCTTATCATTCATCACTCATACTTCTGTCCACACACATATCCATCACATAGGCGTATAGCCATCATACATACTTTCATACACACAATTCCATACATAGCTTACCAACATACTCACTAGCTATCAGCGCACATACAATCCACATACTTAGCTTACCAACAAACACACTAGCCATCACTAGCACACACATAATCCACAATAATTAGCTTACCTACGTAAACACTAGCCATCACTAGCACACACATAATCCACAATCATTAGCTTACCAACATAAACGCTAGCCATCACTAGCACATACTTACATATCTATACACGTAGCTTACGAACATACTCACTAGCCATCACTAGCACACACATAATCTACATACATTAGCTTACCAACGTACTCGCTAGCCATCACTAGCACATACACAATCTACATGTGTAGCTTACCAACATACTCGCTAACCATCACTAGCACACACATGCGTCAAACATACTTACCGCCCACATGCATGTCATATGCATTTCAACAAAGCATAATTTATCCTCTTACATCATGCAAATGAATCATGATTTAACATTCAAAACATTAAATCATACAATCCTAGCATGCTGCTATACATTCAAAGCATACTATCATGAAATTACGAGTTCAAAACTCCCCTACCTTGTAATCTTTACATTTGATGGCTAACATATGACGGTGGTGGCGTCGGTGGCAGAGTTGGCGGCCAAAAGCATTGGCAAGTTGAGAGAGCTACTGTCCGAAGGGTTTAGGAAGTGTTGGATGCAATCACGGCCAAAAGGGGTGACACATATCAACGCGGAAAAATCCATGATCAATGGCAGCACACTAGGGCGGTCAGGAGAAATGTCGTACCATCATAAGTGGCGGTGCAACCAGTTGTCGAGGGTGTACTTACTGAAGGTCGGTCGACGACTAAGAAGTACTCGGCAAGCTATAAGACGTCAAAATCGACTACGGACAGCACCCAAAGGTAGCGATTTTGCATAAACAAGGGCCCACATAAGGGTGGAGGGCATGGGGCGACACTCTAGGACAAAGGAGAGGTGGAGAAGGACTTTGATGTCAACTTCATTCGGTGGCAAAGCAAGCCAATGGTCAAGGGGCACTAATACGAAACCTAAACCCAGAAATATACGTGTGGCCACATGCACACGCGGCCAAAAAGGGCCACTCTAGGGGGAGATGGGTCAGACAATGGTGGCCCAAGGCCCACAAAAGGGCAATTGAGCTAGGGCTAGGAGATGGTGGCCGACTGAAATGACAACGGCATTGCCGATCGCCACCCACACCCAAAACCATTGGTGCGTGCGACTAAGCATCTAGCAAGTAAAAGGGCGAAGGGTGACTCAAGGTTGAGCGATGGTAGGGCAAAGGCCACAGTGAAACAAGGCTAATCCCAAGGCCAGCTGAAGGCCAATTGGTGACTAGAGACATCATAATTGCAAAAAGGCCACAAAGGGTCATACCGGTAAGACCCAAATTGAAGCGTAAGGGTAGAGCATGACAATAGGGGCAAAGTGGGGTCAGAAATGGCAACCCCCAACTGACACCAAGTCTAGGTAGGCTAGATGGAGTTTGTTTGGTGGCCGAACGACAACCGGAAACACACTGGTGTCTAATAAAAATATCACGGACAATGAAATGAAAACAAGAACAAAAACCGAATAAAGTACTGGTAACTCACGGAGGAGCAAGGAGAGCATGACAACAGCTCTAGCTAGTGCCTATGGGTTCCTAGAGGCCAAATGAAGATAAGTCCAGATGAGGGCGGCCACAAACGGCAACAAAATCGCCCTCCTATGGCCCAAGAACGAATTTAAATGGTGAGAAAAACTGAAGAAAAGACCGGTACCTCATGGAGGAGAGAAGAGGACATGGCGGTGGTCATAACCAAAACCAATGGGCTCGTGGCGGTAAGGCAAAGTGGATCCTAAGCAAGAACTGGTGGAATCTAATGACAGAAGAGGGAGAACGGAGCGATCGGAAATGCACTCGAGTTTCTCTCAAAGTTACTAGACGTGAAATTTTTTCTGGATGTCGAAACATTCTGGAATCCCATCGATGAATTTCATATTTTATACTTTTTTTATTTTTTATCCATGTCCCCAACACACATTAGCTTATTGTTTACGCGTTATACCTCCAAAATTCGTGCCAAAAGTGCGCGGTGAAGCCTATGGCCCGAGACTAAGCCCCACATCCGACTCTATGGGTATAAATATTGAGGTAAATACATAAATACAAATACACCGAAGCGTTATCATTTCCCGCCAAAAATGATCATAAAAATAGCAAAAGAATTACAGAAAATCATTGAAAATTAGGGACATTACACTATTTGCCTTATGAGTTCGTCCCCAAGTGTGATTGGCACCCAGCTCGCCACTAGAGTCATGCTCACACTAGGACTCTTACTCAGCCTGCTCCGCAAGGTTGTCCAACGCTCCGGACGCTGCTCCAACATGTATCCGCCCCAAGGGCGTCCTTAGCCATTTGCTGCCAAGGGGGCGTGGCTATCCGTCACCAAGCCTAACGGGTTTCCACCCCCTTTCTCTATAGGACTGATTGAGGGGCTAACACAAGCCCATACCCACATGTGAGTCTTACATCCTCATCATGGTGAGCGATCTGAGTAGTGTACAAAGCATTTCAATAATGAGTCATGACTTGCATAGTCTACATACTAGTGAGATATAACAAAGGATATGGGTGATTCAAATCTTTAACATCTTAATTATTGAATCAAAATAGAATAAGTTGTTAAAACATCACTAACCACTCCATCGGCTAGTTTATAACCACGGAAAATGATTTTTGCATTAACATGTGGTAGATGCGGAGCTGGTGGCGTAGGTGGTGGAAATGAGAAATAGTTATTTGGTGAAGTTAAAAGGAAGAAAATATGAAAAAAAGTATTTTAGACAATTCATGCCACGTGTAGAGATTTACATGTACATTAGGTCATTTTGTGTAAAACTTGAAATTTTAAAATATTTTGTATAATAAGGCCATGTTGTTCAACTCCTCTTAAGAAGAACCTTCCGAGAAGAGACAGCATTGATGCCTCAAATTGCACAACTGATCATGACACTCCTACCTATTTTATAATTTGTTTGAATGGGTCAAATTTAGGTGCAATTGATTTGTCTCGACCTTGATACTTCTTTTTGTTGAATATTCAATCCTAGTAAAAATTGCTGGGAAGACAACTTCATGATTTCATTCTCTCTCTATTTTTTTTAAAGCTTCTTGACTCCATGAATCTAAGCAAGTTGTATAGTATAATAATACCAGCCAACTAAATTAGATAATAATTCAGGAGAAGTCTTTTCATTGTTTACTCCTCTAAGCAAGTTGTATAGTATAATAATACTAGCCAACTAAATTAGATAAAAATTCAGTAGAAGTCTTTCCATGTTTAATCCTTAGGATCACAAAACCAATGTGTCCTATGCCTAAGTGGGGAATTGATATTATTAATGGTATAGAGATTGCCTGAAAGTTGAAACTAGTAAGCTTAGTAAAATTAAGAGAATTTTATAATGGAAAATTCTCTAATAAAGTCTAACCAACCTTAGATATTCCACACTTGAACATAATAAAAATATTAGCCGAAAAAAGGTTTGTAAAATATTGTGCCATCATAGTTGTCCCCATCTTGTTAGTTTATGTGTTTCCATCAACTGAATTGTTTTGGAAATAATATAAGGAAATCTTTGAAAACAAACAACAAAAGATGGTATTCCATTACAGTAAACAATTGTTTTATAGATACAAGTACATATTTCCCATTGGGGAATACACAGTAGATACAAGCATATATTTCACAAAGAGAGGATGCACTAACAAATGTATGGAGGAGATGACAAGGAGAGGGGAGTCCAGGATTACCATTGTGGCAAGTGAGGAGGTGTCCTTAATAGCCCCCGACAAACTCATGGTGGGGGTAGAACCATGAGTTTGGAGCTTAACTGCCAAAATTGCTCAATGGAGAGAGGCTTGGTGAGGACATCAACCACCTGCTCACGAACATAGTGATGATGAAGTTCCATGTGCTTGGTCCGGGCATAGAACACAGGGTTGGCCGAGAGAGAGATGGTGGACGTGTTGTCACACCATAGGATGAGGGTGGAGGGGAGGGACGCACCAAGGAAGGTGAGGACCATGTGAGCCCAAGTAATCTCAGTGGTCGTGCTAGAGAGAGCCCAATATTCAGCTTCAGTAGAGGAGTGGGCCATTGTGTTTTGCTTCTTGGACTTCCAGAGAATGGGGTTGGGACCTAGGTAGAGGCTATAACTGGAAATAGACCTGCAATCAATGAGGTCACCTGCCCAATCAAAGTCGGAGAAGGCACAGAGGGCAAATTTGTCGGGTCGGAGGAGGAGCCCATGAGCAAAGGTACCCTTAAGGTAGTAAAAGATTCCTTTAACAGCCATATAGTGAGGTGGAGGGTTTGTGCAAATGTTGGCAGACAAAGTTGACGATATAGGTAAGGTCAGGACGGGTGGAGGTGAGGTATTGTAAGGTGCCAACAATGCTTTTTAGTGAGAGGGGTCAAGAAAGGGTGGGTCATGGGGATCGAGGGGAGGGCATTTGTAGGGGGTGGGGGTCAGGGATTTTTTACATTGGGACATAGAGGCACGGGCAAGGATATCAAAGGCATATTGTGGTTGGGAGAGGAAGAGGTTGTTGGGGGTGCGGGTAACTTCAATGCCAAGGAAGTGATGGAGGTCGCCAAGGTCTTTAATGGCAAAGGTGGAGCTTAGAAGGGAGATGACTTGGTGGATGGAGGGGGGATAGTTACCGGTGATGAGGATGTCATCGACATAGAGGACAAGGATGGTGATGTGGGAGCCTTGGGTGTGAAGGAAAAAGGAGGTATCCGCATGACAAGAGGTGAAACCAAGGGAGAGAAGGTAGGTGGAAAGGCGAAGGTACCAAGTGCAAGGGGCTTGTTTGAGGTCATAGAGGGCTTTGCGGACGTGACAAACATGGTTGGGCTGAGTGACGTCATGATAACCGGGAGGTTGTTCCATGTAGAGTTCTTCATAGATAGTGCCTTGAAGGAAGGCGTTGGAGACGTCAAGTTGCTTGGTAGGCCAAGAGTGGGTGACGGCGAGGCTTAGAACAATCCAAACCATGTAGGGTTTGACCACGGGGATAAATGTCTCATTGTAGTCGAGGCCTTCCTCTTGAAATAGCAGCACACCATTCAGGAATGGAGGAAGCAATTTTGAAGGAAGAGGGTTCAGTTTGGGGTAGAGAGAGAGTGAGAAGGGAGAAATAGACACGATGACATATGATCCCGGCTTTGCAACAAGTGATCATTGGGTGAGGTGGGGGGAGAAGGGAGAGGGTGCCAGGGAGAGGGAGGAGAGTGAGTAGAGGAGGGGAGAGGGGGTGTTTGTTGTGGGGGTGGGTGGGGAGGAGGGAGCGATGGAAATAGGAAGGGAGACTAGGGGGGGGGGGGGGGGGGGGGGGGTGTTTGTGGTAGGGAGGCGATTGTGGTAAGGGAACTCATCTTCATGAAAGCGGACGTGGCGGGAGGTGTAGACACGATGGGAGAGGTGATCGTGGCAATGACAACCTTTAGTGTTAGGGCAATAACCGAGAAAGATGCATGGGATGGCTTGGGGGGACAGTTTATGGGAGTAGGGGTGGGTCCAAAGGAAGTAGCGACAACCGAAAAGCTTTGAGATGGGAGTAGTTGAGGGGATTTTGAAAGAGGAGTTGGTAGGGAGAGAGGTTTTGTAGTAGATGGTGGTGCAAGTAACATCTACCCAATAGGAGAGAGGCACGTGGACGTGGGAGAGGAGGGCAAGGGTAGTTTCCATGATGTGTCGGTGTTTTCTTTCGGCAACGCCATTTTGTTCGGGGGTATGAGGGCACGAGGTTTGGTGGGAGATGTCATGGGAGGAGAGGTAAGAAGAGAGGTGGTGGTTGAGGTATTCACCGCCGTTGTCTATGCGGATAGTGGTAATGGTGTGGTGGAGGGTCCATTCGGCCATGGCATGGAATAAGCGGAAGCATTCGATTACATTGGATTTGAGTTTGAGGGGGTAAAGCCAAGTGTAACAGGAGAAGTCATCGACAAAGATCACATAGTAGCGAAAGTTGAGAAAGGATGTGACCGGAGAGGGACCTCAAACATCCGAGTGGAGGAGCTCAAGAGGGTGTGAGGAGCGCTTTGGGGAGAGCGAGAATGGGGGTTTGTGCGCTTTACCTATGAGTCAACTATTACAATCTAAGGATGCCATTTTTTTTATTGGAGGCTACAAAGTAGAGACAACTAAATTAAACATAGTGGACAACGGGTGTCCGAACCGATGATGCCAAAGGTGGGAGGAGGCAGAAGCAAGCAGGGCAGTGGGAGACGCAATAAGGGTGGAGGACATTGTATAGACACCATGTAAGCATAGTCCTCGAAAGAGTATGCACCGAGAGCTAGTGTCCTGGATTGTAATATGAGAGGCATCAAAGGTTAGTGAACAATTATTGTTAAGAGTGAGTTTATGAACGGAAAGAAGATTATGAGAGATGGATGGAGTATGTAAGACATTGCAAAGAGAAAGAGTAGACTGGCCGAGATGGAGGGTGGTGTGACCCATGGATGAGACGTGTAAAGCCGCCCCGTTCCTGACATTGACGTGATCGGATGTCGCGTGAGGCACATGGAAGGAGAAATTACCGCAATCTTCTGTCATGTGGTCTGAAGAGGAGCCACTAGGTGGGAGCTGCTGAGGAGGAGGTGTTGGTGGAGAGGGCAAGAGCATCAAAGGATGAGCCCCCAGGGCTGGAATAGCGCTCCCAACATGTTTTGGCGGAGTGGTTGGTCCCACCGCAAATCTAGCAAGGGGGCCGTGGGCCACGATTGCGAGGACCCGAGTGCCAATGGCCACAAGGAGGGCCATTGCGTGGGCCAGGCGCCCCACATCCCGCAGGGTGGGGAGAAGGCCCCGGGCAGCACCTCCCCCATATGGGGCAGCAAGGGCGAGGGCCGGGCCCCCGATAAGGGGGGCAGTAGTGAGGCCACCAAGGGGATTCGTTGGGAGGCCACATGGAGAGGCAAGAGGCAGCCCAAAGGGGCGGTGGGGGGAGGGGCTGGAGGTAGGGGCCCATAGCTGGCCGGAAGAGAGGGACACCATGAATGGAGGGCAGTGACGGCCGTCGTCGGGGGTAGACCTACGGTGGGGCAGCGGGGGCGCAAGAGAGAGAGGCTTCCTCAGCAAGGAGAAGCGTCCAAAGATTCGGGAGGGGAATGGTAACACCGTGAGCATGAAGGGAGGCGGAGAAGACAAAATATGCACCTAAGAGACCATTTAATGTCTTATGAAAAAGGTCAAGGTCTGAGATAGGAACCCCAACCGTGACAAGTTGATCTGCATAGGCTTTAAGGCCATCGAGATATGCAGTCACGGTGTCATCGCCTTAGACGTGGGCGGCAAGACACTCTTTCACATTGAGGATGTGAGCCAGGGAGGTAAAGAGGAAGCAATCTTTGGTGGCGGTCCAAAGGGTGGCAGCGGACTCAAGGCCAATGAAGTAGCCAAGAAAGGAAGGAGAGTTGGTGGCACAAATAGCTGTGAGCAGCACCCGATCAATATAGCACCACTGGATGGCAGTAGGACAGACTGCAAGGTCACTAGCAGCAGGGCACGGAGTAGAGCCGTCAAGAAAGCCCATCACACCGTAGCCTTCGAGGAGGTCACGAACTTGGATATGCCAAATAAGAAACGTGGCGGAGTTACAACACACTGTGACAAGTTGAGGAAGATGTGAGCTGAGAAACCTCACCACAGCTGGGACAGGGGTAAATAGCTCGTCAAGGGCGGAGGGAGGGGGAGGGGAGGGAGAGCCCGGGGCCAAGGAGGAAGAGGTCATAGAGTGATCTAGGGACATCATGGAGAGCCTTGGGAGGAAAGTGAGCTCGGGCAGAAGAGGGGGACTCCGTTGGCAGAAAGAAAAGGCTGGAGTGAGAAGCCGCACAGGGAGAGAGATACATGAGCGGGCATTTGGAGAGTGGCACGGAGAGAGGGATGCAGTTGGGAGGCCGACGAGTGGAGGCCGGAGCGCAAGGAACAGCGTTGGCAGAGGGAGACCAGAGGACATAGAGAGAAGAAAGGAGGAGGGGGAGGGCACGGGTCGGTGGTGGTGGTGGGGGGGGGGGGAAGCCGTAGAGGTGATGGCGAAGCGGATGCAGCGGCCGGTGGCAGGGGGGAGCCAAAGAGGACCACTAGGAGGGGATAGGGCGGCGAGGAGGAGGAAGGCGGGGGGAAAGCTGAGAGCTTTGTTGGGTGGGAGGAGAGCGGTGGGGGAAACCAAGGGTCGATAGTGCTCTGGAAGGGAAGTAAACCAAGGAGGCGACTGGAACTGGGAGGCGGACGGAGACAAGGAAGGCCGACCGGAAAGAGGGACGTCGACAAGGGAGAGGCTTTGGCTGGTTTGGACAACGGCTGGGGAAACCAGGGACGAGGAGGGAAAGGGGTCGACGGTGCTCTGTAGTGGGAGGAAACCAAGGAGGCGACTGGAACTGGGAGATGGAGAGAGGGAGGGCTGAACAGAAAGGGGGACATCGGTGAACAAGAGGCTTGGGTGGCTAGCAACTTGGGGAAGATGACAAGAGGGAGGTTGACAGCGGAAAGGTGCAAAACAGAACAGCAATTTCTAGAACGGAAAGGGGATTAAGCCGTTGGGTAGAAAGGCTTTGATACCATGAATACAAACAACAAAAGATGGTATTCCATTGCAGTAAATAGCTGTTTTATAGATATAAGTATATATTTCCCATTGGGGAATACACAGTGGATACAAGCATGTATTTCTAAGAGAGAGAATGCACTGACAAATGTATGGAGGAGATGACAAAGAGAAGGGAGTCCAAGATTGCCATTGTGGCAAGTGAGGGTGTCCTTAATAATCTTATGCTCAATAGGTGATAGAATCATGCTTTTCTCATAAAAAAGTTACAATGAAGCACATACTTTTCTTTTTATCTAAGTGGCAAATGAGTACGTATATTGTCATGATAAGGTATGTTAGTGGATTGAGGTTTAGTATTGAGTCAAGAGTTAGAAGTACTAAATACACTGCAAATAAAAAATATGTTAAGAATTTAAAATAATTGTAAATGTGCCCGTATGAAACAATCCCCAAATGAGTTGTACATTGGAGAGGAGAACATGGCAATGAAAACCAATTGCAGTCTATTAGCCGACAAAAAGTTTGGGAGTAAACCAACTAGAGTCAATTTTCCATGTCATGCTCTACGTTGTTCATTTTAGTCTCATTATATAGTGACATACTAGTTCACATATTTCGAGCGAACTTACCTTGAATTATGATAGTTTGTGTACATTAAACAAATTGTTGTAAGCACACAAGTGAACTTAAACTACTTTTGTTGAATGATCAATCCTACTTTAGAATGGCAATGTGTGAAGAAAGGAATATCTTCATTACATAGTGAATCGCATTATAGTTTATTCCGAAATGACCAATTTGTCACAATGGCTGGTAAGCTGTCACATCAAATTAACCCGACTGAAATATTAAAAGTGTATGCAGTTCCACCAAATTGTTAGAAATGACCTAGGCCACATATGTGGCTTACAGTTATCTAAATGCCCCTGCCCATTATATTCCATGTCAAGCAACCCACTTAACAAGCCTTGCCGACAGGGTTGTCAGCGGGTCGAGCCCGGCCCAAAGAAAAGGTTCAACCCATGCATGTAGCTAAGGTCAAAAATTTAGCTCGGCTTGAAATTAAGATAGGCATAGGCCAGGCAGGGGTGGCAATAAGTCAGGTTAGGCCGGCCCTACCCATGGCCATTTTGGTAGGCTGACTAGGGCCCGTTATGACCCTCTTTTGGAGCGGGTCATGCCGGGCCTAACCCACGGGGCGGGAGGTGAGCCCAGGATGGCCCACGGTCCCCTTTGAGGGGGGGCTATGAGTAGGGCTGCAAGCTTGCTCCGGCAACTTTTTTTTATAAAAAAAACTTCAGCTAGCCGGGGCAAGTGGGGCGGGGTAGCCATGGCCTTGCTTGGTGGGCTTGCGGGCCAGCCCCACCCGGCCCGTGTATGTTGTGGGCTAGGACGGGCCAAGCCCACTCATCTAGCCTACCCCGCTAGTGTGGGCTTATGAGCCACCCACAAGCAGCCCGCACATTGGCCACCCATAGAGAGACTAGCGTATGTTCAACGAGTACTCTGTTCATCGAGTACTCGTAGGCATAGAGAAGCTCACAATGAGCTGATTGAAAAACTGCTATTAGAAAAATCAGTCTTGCGATCATATGTGCGTTCAGGAAGGGGATTATAAGGCAAGATGGCCTTTGTTTAGTCTAATTCAGACCTGAATTGAATAAGCCACTAAAAAGTCATTTAAAAGTTGAAAATTTTACTAAAATGAGAGAGCAAAGAAAAGATTCTAGCTGTTGTGCATAGTATACCGTGCCTAGGTCATTTTCCCAACTACCCTCTTTGAAAAAATGATAAAGAGTAGTCAAGAAGAACATGAAAATAGAAGAGTAAAGAAGAACTTTCGTGGAAACAATTTATAAAGTTAGTCATTTTTTTTATGAATAGTTTGGATGGGTAAGTGTAAGATCCCTGATCTTAAACCGGTTTTTGTTTTCTTTAATTACCGGTTATCGTGAGGTTAACACGTTTTCTCATTATTCGGTGATTTCAAAGATAAATGGTGTTTATGATGGTTTTAACTAAAATCAACTTTAAGATTAGTGGTTATAAGTTATTTTAAATCAAATGTGAATTTTTGGGATTTTTTTTGAATTTTTACTATTTTTTAAAAAATTAGGGTTTTGGCGGGACCCCTGTGGGCCCCACCGTCGAAATTTTAGTTTTTGTGCGAAATAGACCCAGACATCAACCTAAGGTTATACAAAAATTTTCAGAATTTTCTTAGACTTAATTAGTGCTCAAATTTATAAAATACTCATTTTTAGCCTACTTTTCCTATTTACACCCCATAACTTACCCATACACACACCAACTTTTACTATAAAAGGGCAAACCTGAGCCATTTCCATTTTGGAAATAGGCTGAGGAGGAGAGGTTAGGCCTAATCCCCAATTAGGCCCGGATTAGAAGGTGTTTAAGATTTTCAAGAAGGGTAACCATCAAATCCGAGTCTAATCAAAGGATAAGGTAATGGACTTTCAGAATTTCAGTTTATCCATGGTAAAACTCTTGATTTTTGGCTTATTTTGATTGGAGTTACTTGATTTGGTGTGTTAATGGCATGATTAGAAAATGATAATCTTTAATCCCGATTTCTTAGGGTTTTGTATTATTATGATATAGTTTAACATTATGGAAGTCATGAAGAACTTTTGATGATAATTAGGGTGTTATATGTTGATTTGAAGTGTTATCAATAGTGTTTTGGTTTGAAATTACGAAAAGAAGAAGATGGTCAGTTCTGCCTTGTTGGCGTTCGAACGGCAACACTATCGGATCGACAATTTTCCAGTTCAGCCGATCGAACGGCCTGCTGGGCGTTCGAACGGCCAAACTGTGAATTTGAATTTTTCCCGTTTAGCCGATCGAACAGCCTGAAGGGCATTCGAACGGCTACACAGCAGAATTTTATGTTATTCACATGATGTTTATTTCGATGATTCCACTTTAACTTACCAATTTTATATAAATGTGGAGTGTTTTGAGCTATATTATGCTACTGAAAATGCATGCTATTGAGGTTATGAAGTTGGGATATATGATTAGAGATTTGGTGGAATGACTTATGGTTTGTGGCATGATGTTGGAATTATCATCTTGAAATTGTGAATGGTTGATCCCCTATGGTTAAGCATATTTTCAGTAGGACTACAACCTATTAATGGACTAATTTGTCATGACAAAATGTGGCTAGTTGATGTGTGGATGTTGGTGAATGCCATGACTCAAGGATGAAATGAATGATCTTATATGTGTTTAGCCTTTGTGGTCGAGTTTTCATTTGAGTTATGATTTTAAAGATTCTTCTCCTATGTTTTCCGCTGGAATTCATGATTAGATGTTAATTCACATGTGTAGTGTGGTAGTGAGTTAATTTCAAGCATGTTGAAATGTATTTAGTGAAGTACTTCTACTAGGTACACACACATGTGGGGGGTTAAATGATGATGATTGAAGCTTAATATTGTGATTATAAATGATACATTAGGGGCTGATGAAAGCACTTATCATGGATTAAGATTTGTATATGCCTTGCCCACGTATGTACCATGCTGCATGCATCATGAAAATAGATTTCCAATTGAGGCTTCATCGAGGTTAATCGAACTTGACCGATTGGATGCAATGTGGTGAAATCGTGTGCCGGATTGATCGGTCCTGGATTAATCGTAAGTTGATTGGTCTGAAAGGACATGTTTTGATTTGTGTTCCTGTGTGGAATGGATGCACTCCTCGGGTTGAGTCTAGTTAAATGGAGTTAAGTAGGGATGAGGTGTGTACTTGTCTTGCGGATTGAGATTATTTATGATTCGCTGGACCCTGAGAATCCAGCTGGTTTGTCCGAGTGCACTGGCTTACTAGGTGTTGTTGCTTGAGACTTTAGTCTTGACAAGCAGGGTTGCCTAGGAGTTTAGACTTGATAGGCAGGAGTTGCTCAAAGGCGTTAGCCTTGAGGAGCAAGAGTTGCTCGAAGGCGTTGGCCTTGAAGAGCAGGAGTTGCTCGTAGGCGTTGGCCTTGAGGAGCAAGTCTATTTGATAAGTGTTTGTTCGAGGGCTCCGGTCTTGAAGAGCAGGTTTATTCTCTACGTGTATAGACTTGCATGATGGGCTAGTGTATGTGTATGTGACACTTACACATACCTGGTGAATGAGAATGATGTGACGCATGATTTAATATGTATGTTAGAGATACATTCATGCAGGTTATTATGATGTGATGCATGAGGGAATATGTATGTTAGAGATACATTCATGCAGGTTGTTATGATGTGATGCATGAGGGAATATGTATGATAGAGATACATTCATGCAGGTTGTTATGATGTGATGCATGAGGGAATATGTATGTTAGAGATACATTCATGCATGTTGTTATGATGTGATGCATGAGGGAAGATGTATGTTAGAGATACATTCATGCAGGTTGTTATGATGTGATGCATGAGGAAATATGTATGTTAGAGATACATTTTATGCAGGGTGTTATGATGTGAATGACATTATGTGGATTATGCACGATGATGCAGTTTTAGGTGATGTGTATGTGTGATCAGAAAATGATGCACCTTGCCAATCTTTGATATGAATGATTATATTGTTATGCTGTCATATTTCCGATGTTGATAGTGATATTAAAAACCATTGTTGAGTTTGTTAAACTCACCCCTCTTTCTTGTGTTTTGTTTTGGGGCTGCTTGGTGCGACACGCAGACGGACAGGATCTCCTCTTTGAGAAAGGTCGGAGATGACTTGGATGTGATCGTGGAGATCGTTGTGTGACTTATTTCCTTTGGTTTTATACTTTATGTTTAGAACCTTTATGTAGGGTTCTATGTTGTTTTGGATTTATGTCACATTTTACAGTTGTATTTGTTTAAGACTTATTTTGAGCCAGTGTGGGCTTTAGTTAACTAAGCATATGGGTTTGAGATTAGTTATTTACTTTGTGATAAACAACTCTCTTTCTTTCCTTCTTATTGTCATAACCCGGATTTTTAAAAGCATTTTTAAATAGCACGAACGGTAAGTAGCGAGAAATTTTTTTTTTTCTTCTTTAAATACAAAACAAACCATTCGATTAAATATCCAGGTCATGATATCTGGGGTTCACAAATACGAATATCAAACCATATGATATTATTTAATGTCTAAAAATTCATAAAGACCAGCTCATCTATCTAAGTACAAGTCCATCGTCCGTCTGAAAATAAATAATAAGTCGACTCTCACACTTAAGGTACACTTACATACCGGAGTTACAGAAACGCAGAAACCTCTTTTGCACGCCTGCCTTGGTCTCACTTGTCGTCGCCTGGAGGATCTGCAACAAAGCAAACCAAACAACAACCACAACCACAATGGAGCATCTCCACCTACAGGAGAAGAGCTTCCAAAGGACAAAAGGTTTTATTAATATTTTTTGGATCGGGCCAACATCACCCGATGTTAGTTGCCTACGTACTCATCAGACAACATCTCTAATGTTTCCAACAAGATCGGATCCAAACGTAGTTCTGCCTAGAAACTACTCTACCCTAAGAAGCATAGCATCACACATGCAATGCTTAGATATTTTCAACATACATTTTAGTAAGTCCTTTAACCGTTCCACTTGTCTAATTAACAAGCAATATCAAACATTGTTATTAATTATCTCACATCCCTTGTTCGATAATTAAAACTATCAAATCTACAACTCGGAGATGACTCGCCCCTCGAGAAATCCCCAAACAAAGTACTCCAGCCTTGGAGTGGACTACTTAACAGTAGCTTGACCCAAATCCCCAGGGCTCTCAATAGCCTGCCACGAATCTGGAGAAGAGGATCCTAACTATGTTCATGGACACAGATTTGCAAGAAACACAAGCCTTCCATGATGCTCATGTAACTCCGCTTTTCGTACGTACTAAATAGTCCTGGGAAGACCTGCAGGAGACCCGCGGTAAAGACCCTCTGGTCAATACCTAAACCGTCGTGGCGATGAAGATGCATATTGCAATCTCCACCTTCCCAACGCTGGGAGAAAATGTCTTATAAGACATTACTAATGTATTAATAGAAGCCTGAGGTCCTTATGACCATTGACTCCCCCAAACATCTGAAACTTAGACTAGATTATTTCCATCCAGTCAAGTAACCACTCAACCTTGTGGGTCCTCTTCACCTTATGAATCGGCCCACAAAATAGCTCCTTCACTAAGCTATGACTCAGAGAACATCCCATAGCCACCATCGGTTCATTAACCAAGGTAAGATCTATGTCAGGGCCCCGTTCACTCCATGAACTGGTCCCAACCCTAAAGAGGGTATTTTAGTTATTATCTTTATTAGGTGTTCTCCCCTCAAACCAACAACAACCCATGTCTCTTGATTAATCCTCATTAATCTTAAGTTACTGATATAAATCAATGCATCAATACCAAAAGTATGCATCAGCATAAATAATCATGCAATCATACAAACGTATAAATAATAAACGGAGGTCCATTGTATTCATTTGCAGGGCCAGGGCTCAGAGACTTTAAGCCCAAAATGTAAATGAACATATTCCACGAGTGACGTATATAATGCCCTAGTGGATTTCTGCGTTGTTTTACAGACAAGTGCAATACACTGCCCTAAACCCTGAGAATTAGGGTTTTCCATTGGTTTCCCATGACACTGTGACCTGTCAAGGTCTTCGTGTCACCTACCGGTCACACCCCTTCCTTTTGAAGTCATTTATAGGGTACCTTAACTCTTGATTCACTAGGTCATCTATTTCATCAGAAACAGACATATTGCCCCTAAGGGCATTAGGGTAATTTTACCACCTAAGGTATGATACCCTCCCTTGGGTCATTGTAGTTATTTTACTACCCCTTTACTAATTTAAATCATTGACCTCCCACAAGGTTCCACTCTCAGACCGACACACACTTCCATTCACACGAATGCAGGCGGGTCCACCCTAAAGGGTATTTTCTGTCATTTGGTTTAAGGCCTTAATAACATCCAATAGGTCCAAAATTAGGGTCAAGGGTACTACTTGACTTCATGGACTCTGTGTAATTTTCCTGGCATGTGACGGGGTCGTGAACCCCTTGAACCGACCCAGGTTGACTTAACGGTTTATTATAAACCCTAAGGGTAAAATGGTTAATTAACCACTCATAAGCCTCTCAAAGTTTGCGGGTAATTTTTCTAAATTTTTAGAACAAGTAAAGGCCCATGAACCGGACCCAGTTCAACCATTTCTCTTTTTATTTATATTGCTGACCCAGACCGAATCCAAGCCAGGCCCAGACCAGTCGGGTCCGGACTAGTGAAGACGGGGGTCGTCTTCTTCGGTTCCGGCCAGCAGGAACACCTGCTGGCCTCCGGCAGTCACCGCCGGCCGCCACTGTTAGCCGACGGGCTTGGCCAATAAGATCGCCTCTGGGAGGCGATTCCGTTGGACCTAGTCCCGTCGGCGCACGGTGGCTGCCGAGCGGTCTGCAAAGCGGCCAGCTTTTTCTTCCGCCGGCGATTTGCACCGCCGCCGCCGCCTCGCCCAACCATGGGACCGGGGCCGTTCGATTCGCCGTCCAGCGGTGATTCAGAACCCCCTGGTCCAGCCGTGGGTCCGCCACCGTCAGGAACATCCGCACCCTCTTTCCTCTATGATTTCAGAGAGAACTCGAGAAGGAGCAGGGGCGCGACGAAGCGGCGGTCCCATCCTCCGGCGAGGCTCCGCCTCCTACTGACCGATCAAGGCCCCTCTGCTGACCGGGATAAATGGTCCGGCGGGCGGCCAGAACCAAAGCCGCCACAGCCAAGGCCACTACGGCCTCCGAGTGCAGTCCACTTCCGTCGGCTGTTCCGGTGACGGGAAGGTTAATTACTGTTCACAATATTATTTGTGAACAGTAATTGCAGAGATCCACATAAATTTTAATTTAATTAATTAGCAAATTCTTCACTAATCACAACTTAAAATCTTACCTATAAGGCCGAGTTGTTGTCGATTCACCGCTGCGAACGCTTTGCCGGAGTTTCGCAGGAGAATTTCCTCATCTCCTTCATCATCCCCCCAAAAGCTCTCCAAATCGGACCAAAGACTCCCCCTCTATTAGCCCTAATTCGCCTTTTATAGGCATGGGATTAGGGCTCCTAATCCCATGAGAAATTAAGCATCAAAAACCCAATTTCGGAATAGTAATTGATCGGGCCCGTATTGCAACTTAAACGGACAGTCCGCACGTTTAATTCGGGTAAACGGGTCCTGCACGATATGTTCAACTTCAGACAGTCGTTTCTCCCTCATCTGGACTCCGATTCGCGCATTCTTGGTGGTGTTTCGAAGCTATTCCTGTCTACTTTCCATCCATATATACTTTAGCCACCACTTCCAGCTGATGATCAAGTTATTACAACGAAAACGTCAAGGGGTCTAGCACCATAATTTCCACGTATACGACTTCAAGAATTTAGAAAATTTCCGGACGTTACACTTATTTACTTTTGCTCAAAAGAATGTGCGTACTCCGTAATTCTGTTAAATCACCCGTGGTTAGGGTTAAGTCTTCCGCTAAATCGTTTCTCAATTTCCCTTCGTCGCCCCCGTGCACTTGAGTCTCGCCTACTTTCTGTTGAAATAATTAATGGAAATGGTCGGGAAGCCAACTTCATGGCTTAATCAATTGTATCAAGTTTGTGCAATATTACAAGAGTGACCATGGGTAGAAAGTGTTAAAAGTGAGCATTATATTTAATTGGTTAAGCTTATATTATTAAGATGAGTATAATATTTATATGGGTTAAAACCATAATATTTATATGGGTCAAGCCCTTATTTCATATGTGGGTCAAGTCTATATGGTAGAGAGACCAAACTTACTTTATACTGAATGAGAATCATATATATAAATTAGTTGGATGAGTAAATAGTCTCACGTCGCTTAGAAGAAGGTGATGATGTTGGTATATTTTGGCCTTCTAAGTTAGGTCTTTAGGCTAACCCACTTTTGTGAAAGAAAGATATGCTAGACCCATGTACCTAGGTGGGCTAACCCACACACACACAACTGCCATCTGGCCAGCCGGGTCGGGATAGGTTAGGTTAGGGGACAAATTCATTTGTTTTAGTTTTCACTTAACCTAATTTTATTTGATTTATTTTTTTATTTATTTAGTTTGGTTTCTATTAACTAAAATGGGTATAGACGCATCCGTTTGAACGGAAAAGGGTCTTCAATGGGATTTCCTATAAAATCATAGAAAATAATTTCTGCATTAATCCGATTTTGGATTTTCATCATATTTTCTTTATGTGAGAGTATACATATTTGGTTCGTTATATGTACTATATTAGAGGTGCTCCTATAATACGTAGTTGATCATCTTATCTTTGGAGGCAGACACCCAAAAGTCCTAAGCACCGTGAAAAAGATGAATTCTGTCTTAAAAATAAAGTGATTTGCTTGATTCGATCATAAATCTTCGAGTAAGGTTTTTCATCATTATATTTGTAAAAGTAAAAAAATAATAATAAAAAATTTAAACATATATTCGTAGTTGTGCGTGTATTCATGTTAACACAAGTATTTATTCGACAATCCATTTGTAGGTTACTCTTTAGCTATCCTGGAAGACCAACAGGACCATGCATCCATGGCCCCACCGCTCAATAATTTCAACGACTTTGCATGTGCCTGGTGGGCCCTCCAGCCAAGTTTATCATTGACTTGGGAAGAGTTGACTTAGGAAAGGGCTGTAGGATGGAAGGGCATTCCTTCCTCATTTTCTCTGTCAGCAACAGAAGTTTCACAAAGAGGGATCGATTTAAGACAGACAACTAGAGCTTGAAAAATGGCCGGAGCTGAGATGGCCGGAGCTGCGGTGGGTCTTGTTGTGGAGCACCTAGCCAATGTAATCAAGGAAGAGGCGGCGTTGGTGGGTGGGGTGCGCCATGAAGTGACCCAACTTGAAAAAACTCTAAGGAGCATATGGGCTTTTTTGAAAGATGTAGAGCGTATGCAAGACTGCGGAGAAGGTGTAAGAGAATGGGTGAGACAAGTCAGGGATGTGGCTTATGATATTGAGAATGTGGTGGATGAGTTCCTACTTTGCCTAGGGCCACAAAAGCCTCATGATCAGCCCAGGCTTGTTGGTTGTCGTTACAGATTTGCCTGCTTCCCAAAGCATTTGAGAGCACGACATCGAATTGGCACAGAAATTAAAAGGATTAAAGGCCTCCTTGATGGAATTGAAGAGAGGAAGAATAGGTTTGCCACTGCATCTCTAATCAGTGGAGTTACCAGCTCCAGTGCTTCATATGACACTCGACGACTGATTCAGCCTTTGTTTACCGAGGATTCAGACATCATAGGCATTGAGAAGCCCAAGTATGAGCTGATTCAGAAATTGCTAAAAGAAGACTCGGGACTTGCAGTTATCTCTGTGTTCGGGATGGGGGGTCTTGGCAAGACGACCCTTATTCGGAAAGTCTACGACAATGAGAAGGTGCAAAAAAGATTCAATTGCTGTGCATGGGTTACTGTATCTCAGAAATTTTCCCCAGTGGTTCTCTTTGAAAAAATGTTAAATAGTTTCACGGATATAAAGAGGGGAAATTCCATAGGCATGGAGCATCAACATTCTCCTAACGAAATTGTGCACATCAAGCAACTTGTGGAAGATCTCAAGTGTTATTTGAAGACAAAGAGGTATTTAGTTATTTTAGATGATGTATGGACTGAAAGCGCATGGGATGACCTGAGGTATGTGTTTCCTCAAAATGAGATGAATAGTAGAATTATAATAACTACTCGTTATCATCATGTTGCATTGTATTGTTCATTGTACCAAGAAAATGTCCACAAAATGGAAACTCTGGCTGAAAAAGATGCATACACCTTATTTTGCAAGAAGGCCTTTGGTGGAACTCATCCAACTGAAATCGAAATTTTATCAATAGATTTTATCCTCAAAATATGCAAAGGATTGCCTCTAGCAATTGTGACTATGGGTGGGCTTTTAATGACAAAGACAACGAGTGAATGGAATAAGGTACTTACAAATCTCAGTGCAACTTTAGAGAGAGATAAAACTGTCGATTTTATGAACCATGTGCTTTGGCTGAGTTATGATGATCTCCCTCACTATCTCAAGTATTGCTTCTTATATTTTGGTTTGTATCCTGAAGACTATGAAGTAAATAAATATGAACTTATTCAACAATTGACTGCTGAGGGTTTTGTAAAGCCATTGAATGAACAGACCCCTGAAGACCTTGCCTATGACTACCTCCAGGAACTTGTTCAAAGGAGCTTAGTTGAGGTAGTTGATTATTCTTTTGATGGAAGAATTTGGAAATGTAAGGTTCATGACTTAATGCATCGGCTAATCAGTCAAAAAAGGAGGGAGGAAAATTTCTTTACTTTGGCAACAGATGACATAAATCCAAACGAGGAAGTCCGTCGTCTGTCGGTCTACGGTGACGACATTGCTCCAATGGGCAGAAATTTCTCTCGACTTCGTACTCTGCTCATGTTGGGTCCAAAAGATATTCTTGCATTGCTGAGCTTTCGAATGTTGAGAGTGCTGCACCTAAATATGGGAGAAATCCAAGTATTTCCCAGTGAAATTGTGAAGCTCTACCACCTAAGGTACTTGAATTTGGCATACACAAATATTGACATGATTCCCAAGTCCATCGGTAACCTATGCGAGTTGCAAACTCTTAATCTATGGAGAACGAATGTTACAGAGTTGCCTACTGAAATCCTTCGTCTACATGCTATTCGCAATTTAGTGGTTAGCCCTAAAAACGTGGAAAATGGTGTGGTGATGCCAACAAGACTCAGCACATTAAAGTACTTATATCAGTTAAGCATTATTCGGATGGATGGGAGCACAGAGCAGGCCAATGAACTGGGGAAACTCTCAGAATTGAGATGGCTACAGATGAGCTGTGTGAAAAGACAAGACTGGAATGCTATTTGTGATTCCATCACGAAAATGAGACACTTGGAGAGGCTCGTCATAAGAATAAATGAAAGGGAGAAAGAGCCATTCGATTCAGATTTCGTGTCAACACTTTCGCCTACCCTTCAGAACTTAGCATTCTACGGGCCCCTCAAAGCCTTGAAGAGTGGGTCACTTGTGAGTCTTGTGAATTTAGAATTAGTAGGCGCAGGTCTAAGGGAGGACCCCCTAAATGCCTTGCAGTATCTACCCGTGTTACGGGATCTCCGCCTTCGGAAAGAGACTTTCTGTGGGGAAGAGATGTCATGCGGAGAAGACAGCTTTCTGAAGCTCAAAACTTTACTAATCCGAGGCTTAGATGAGTTGAGGTTTGTGCATATTGGAAAGGGAGCCATGCCGGAACTCTATGAGATGAACATTTATGATTGTTGCAAGCTAGAGGGTGTTCCATTTGGTGTGGAGAACCTTAAGGCAATGAAAAAGCTCAATTTCCGTAACATGCCAAGAGAGTTCGTTGAGAAGGTAAGGGATAAAGAAGGTGACGAATATGCCAAAGTGAAGCATATCCCCATCGTGCGACACGGTTTAAAGGATGGAGGAAGGTTGGATGTCGAATACCTCACTTGATGAAGGTCAATGATAAACTCTGTTTTGATTGAAATCTCCACATGGACTACCTTGCAGTGGCTCACCATCAGCTTGCTAGGAAATCAGGTCAACCACTGAACCTGCCTCCCTGAGCTCTTCTATCTGGTAATTCATATCTGTAATTTGTTTGCGTTTATTCACTCTTTTGTTCCTTTCATGTTTTACTATTGAATATATGGGTTGATGTTGCAATAAATTTTTTACTTTTGAATTTAGGTATTTGTGAATTAATGCTTCTAGTTCTTTGGTTGCCAAACTCATGAGGAAAGTTCTATTTTTTGTTTTATGTTATCCAACAAAAGGCTTTCCTATAGACTTCAAGAATTTGGGAGTGTTATAATTTGTTTTGGAACTACTTCTTTTAAGATGTAACAACATATGCTTACATTTCTTTTTTATTTCATTTGACAGTAAGCAAGGTTCCAATCATCTTAAAAATCTTTCATTTCATTTGACCATAAGCAAGGTTCCTCCAAGTTTACGTGCTTACATTACCTTCATCATTAGATTGCATCATATAAGTTTCATTACATTGCCTTCTTGTGATAAATACCAAGGTTCTTAAAGCTTGAATTCCTCCCTGCTTACTGAAAGAGAGATGTATACCAAAACATGGCGAAAATAATAAGTTCTCACTTGTAGAAAGTTTTCTATTGACGGTTATCTTCCTTGCTTATTTATACTTCGTTAAAACTTGGTCGTTTGTTGTCCATTTCAATGTGACAAAGACTTCCAGAAAATTGATGAAGCACTCTTGGCAATGTCCAACAGAGAAGGGATCTCTTTCTCTAATTTACATATAGCTCTTCATGAACTCAATTTCGATAAAGGCTCATGTAATTTTTAACAAACAAGAGGTATCTTTCTCTACTTTACAAATAGCTTTGTATAAACTGAAGTTGGATTCATGTAATTTTAAATTGATTAGGCACTTACATCCTCAAAGTTAAGTGGGTTTTGTGGTCATTGATACAAGCTTGTCTTCTCTAGGTTTTTGTTTCCCAAGTAGAAGTTTGGAGAGGAAGAACCTACTGGCGATTTTTGTTTCTCATGTAGTAGTTTGGAGAGGGATGAAAATCAATTCAGTTTTGTTGCCCCCGATGAGGGAATAGGAGTTGGCCCTGTGGACTATCGGGTGGTTGCGACTGCATTTGGGAGATGATGTTGGGGAGTCTTGTTATGTGCAATGTTGTATTCGTACAAGTCTATCAATTTTTTTCTTCATTTTTGTGTTGCCTTTTAACCTATTCTAATAGTGGCAACCAAGTAAAGTTGGCTGCAAAGCACAAACATTGTCTTTATAAAGTTTCTGATGTGTGATTGATTTTGAATTGTTTGTGGTGAAATAAACTCTGGTGAATATAACAAACAACTCGTAATGTGAATATTCACTAAGGCCCTTATGTACATATCTATGCACAGTGTCACATAATTTTGCCTTAACACAAATGGTATGTACGTATTATGGAGTGTGCATTAATCTGAATCGATAGCTTTTAAAATAGAGATGTGTTAAGGGGTTAATATGAAGGGCTTGGATTTTGACAAATAACTGACATGCTAACTCCCAAACCTAGCATATACTAACTAATACTTAATGTCTATCGTAAATTGTGTACCTCATTGACATTGATATTTGAGATTAATTTATTTGCTTTATTTGCTTTCATGTATTTAATTTTACTTTTTCCAATGACATTTTTAAGTAATATGTTATGAATTTATGTACACTCTAGGAAATATGCATGTTGCACAAAGGAATTTTCTAAAAATGAAAATGATTTGAAGTCTCCGTAGAGCATTGAACAAATAAGAAGAGAAGTGTTGTGGCCTTTGAATAATGAAACTCACTTGTATGAACTCTTGGACTTTTAGCTTTCCTGATGATTCTAAACTAGTTAGTTGATGTTTAATTGGTAAACACATTGATTAAGTAGTGTAGGGATTGTATAACTACCAAAGTAAAACAATTGTCACATCATTTTACAATGGTATAGGAGCCTATCTTATACTTTATATGCCTTATAATCTAGATTGATTAAAGAGGACATGAGAAGAGAAGATCAAGTTAATGTTGGTAAACAACAAAGGAGTAATTGATTTAGAATTAGAGTGGTGTGAAGAACCAATTGTTTGAAGAAAAATGAGTTTTGTTCTTTGTAAACAATAATTCTATAATTTCTAATTTACATAATACATAGTTGATCTATACAAAGTATCTTGTGGGTTTTCCGTAGTTGGCTTTGCACGTAAAATTTTTTGTGTGTTTGCTTAGTGATTTGTTTGCTAAATTTTCAATTAGAACACATAGGAATTGTGCAAGTTAATTAGAACAAAATCTCAGTTTATTTTGTTTTAAAGTGGAGTATAACTCAATTGCAAGTTAAATGCACTTTGTTTTTCTCAGTTTGTGTTTGTCACGCATATTGATCACAAAAGACCACTGGGAGGGGGAAACAACACATGGGCTAGACAAGGGTGGCTGGCAAAGGGGGCCGATTATAAAAACCCAAAATTTTTGAAAGCTTTAAAAAATAGAACTTTTGGGCCAATAAGAAAGTTTTAGTCTTAATAACTAATTTTCTTGAATTTGAATCATTTTGATCCCAAATGTTTCAAATGAACTTTAAGATTTTTGATAGGGCTTTAAGAGACTTACATATTGAGCCTTAGAATGCAAAAATTGCACGTGAGGATAGTAGGCTACAACCTTGAGAAGCATGTTATAGGTGAGCCCTACTTTAAAACTCCAAGATGTCATGGCTTGACATCGTAACCCGAGCCGAACTAAACCAAGGGCTGGTCAATGCGAGGGGGTGACAGAAGTTTAACAAATTAACATATTAACGTAATTGCAAAAGACTTAGCCCCTCCTATAGGCAATTCAACTAACGGAATAATGCACCTGACGTCCTTTGAGTAAGAGAAATAAGGATAAAGAAGAGGATAATAAACTATCATAATCCTCACACACAAACTCACATAATAATCTCTAGAGCCTACACGACTCAAAATTAGAAAAGTTCATAGATGTCTAACAACAATAGATAAATATGGGCAAATACCTAATCCACCACACGATGTTCTCGAGTGGTAACAATGAGAAAATCAGAAAATAGAACATCATCAGAATGCAATGAAGGCTAATCCTATGAGTACCCATGTCGTCCCTCATATAAAGTGTCATGCTCGTCTACACGTCGCACCGTGCAGCCCCAAAATAAATCACAAAAGAGAGGTGAGTGCAAAACTCAGTAATGGTTTGAAAGCAGTAATATTAATTAGAAAATCATCACGACACAATAATATGATAATTCAGATCCATAAATGACATGGTATACCCTTTTCTGATCATCCCCTTACTAATCCCCTACTTATCCATAAGTAAAAGATCTAGCATACATATAACACAAATATAAAATTAGGGCATAAATGATCATATTATGACCTAGCATTCATCCTGCATAAGTAGTGATTCTCATCCAATCACAATCAAGCATAATATCACAAGTAATCCGCATGAGAAGTGTCTCTAACACACTTTCTGATCATGCATCTATATCACATAAACCTGCATAAATAGTGTCTCAATCACACCATTCAAATCATGCATATACAATTCCCATACATTCCATAGCTTATTCACCCTACATGACAAACGTGTCAAACACATGATACTAAATTATGCATAATAAATCCTATCCACACGTGTCACATTATCCCTACACAATTTGTGCAATCCTGGTCATAATATAATCTCATACACATGCATCATCAATAAATGGTGCATGTCTCCATCATGGAGAGGAATACAATTATATCACCCGCTCTGGATGTAGTCAGATTTCCTAATTGAAAACCTTGGGCATTGCTTGCTCTGGACGCAGTCTGCTTTACTAACCAAAAACCTAGGACATTGCCCTCTTTGGACATAGTCTGAATTCCATACAGAAAACTAGGGTGTAGGGGTAGTCAGCCCCTCTGCTCGCTTTGAATAATCCACATGGGAAGTTTGAATTATCGAGAACAAGTGGTAGCCGATGCACGAAGGCATGCCACCCTGGGTGCTCAATGTCCAGGTTTGACTATCTCAAGAAATATCAACCACAAGACGAGTACATAATTCATCTCCAAATATCTCAAATCGACTCAACTCGAGGAATATTTATGTTCCACATAGGAATTCAAATCGAAATCATGTTCTTTCGGACCAACCAAGTTCCTATTAAGCCAACGATTGATTAATCTGGCACGTAATCTCATATCATTGCATCCAATCCATCAACCACGGTTAAACATCGGTAAAATCTCATTCATGAAATTCGCTTCATGATGCATGCAACATGATACATACATGAGCAATCTCTGCGTGAATTTTAACACATGTAATGTGCTCCCATCAGTCCCCACATGCATCATATTCGAGCCATAAGCAACCACGATTCCACTTGTGTGTGTTAATACATTCCTAAGCACATGACCATACTTTGACAATAGCTCACAAGGCAATACACACATGCTTTGATAAAATCTAAACATAGTTCTTAACTGAAATCATGGGTGAAATCCATCCAAAACCGTAATTCCAATCATGTGAAGTCTAATGCTCAATTCCTACAAGCATATTTAATCCACACATGAAATTAGAACATAGTATCACCATTCACCCACAATTTATTCTTACCATAAAAAAAACACATTAGTTCATTGACATACAATAACCTTGCTGGAAGCATTCATAGAACATAAGAAATCCTCAACCATAGATTCAAGATAAACAATACTAACATGTCAAACCATCAACATGTAATTCCACATAATACTTAAACACGCTTCATAAATCTCAACATCAATAGCATGCCCTTCCAATAGCTTATTCTAACTCAAATCACTTCACATGAATATTAGAAACAACATTTGGGAGTAAAAATATCAAAATAATAGTAGGAAATAAAATGCCCAAATTTTGTTGTGTAGCTGATTGATCGGCCATCAAGGCAGTTCGATTGGACTGATCGATCGGCCCTTAAGCCCAATCAATCGCCATAACAACATATCTGAGTCTTCTTCTTCATTTTAAAAACCAAAGTGAGACACCATCAATCATACTTAAAACATCCATTCAATGCCTCAAATATCATAAAAATTTAATTAAACTTTCCAGAATGCTAAATCTACCCATTTTTAATCAAATCTTTGAGAAATTAATACAAAAGATTAAGTTTTTACTAATCTACCATTAGATCACTAAATATGAAATCCATTCAAGAAAACACATCAAAAACCAAGATTTGAAACACAACAAGCTTGAATATTAAACCTATTACCTTTCACCTCTTTTTGGGTTGGATTAACTCCTTAATCTCCTCCGAAGCCTACCTAAAAATGTGATTTTTGTTAATACCCACCTAAATCCGATTTAGAATTTGAAAATTATGGAAAAAATCTTAGATGTAGAGCTTTAGGGATTAAAAAATAAAAATTTGAAAGCTAGGGTTTGAAGTAGAGATACAAATCAGTGACTTAATGACTTGAAAACGAATTTAATCAATGGAGAAAGATGATATTAGAAGAAGTTTATGAAAAACCTTAATAATTAAGAAAATATTAGGAAAATTTAATCTCAAATCACCTTCCACTTTGGATTAATGGAGATTAGGCCTCTTGATCCCAAGCTCACCGCTTTCACAAATGGGAGAGGCCAGCCCTTTCCGTTTATAGTAAGGAAGGGGTTTAACCTAATCAAAATTGGGGGTATAAATAGAATTCTTAACTAAAAGTGGGTAATTTGATTATTTAAACCCTAATTATGACAAAAAAATCTAATTTTTTTTAATTACTTATTTTATTGTTGGGGATGTTTTGGGTCAACAACCCCAAATTCCACTATAGGGCCCAAGGGGGGTCCCGCCAAACCCTAATTTTTGAAAAAAATAAAAAAATTCCCAAAAATTTGTCAATGGCTTAGATTCATTTAAAACTCATAAATGTGAAGTTAGTTTTGATTAAAACTTTTGGAAATTACCTTTATTTTTGAAAAACATTGAAATCGATCAGAGATGGCTTAAACCACATAAAAATCATTAAATAATAATTAAAATTGAATGTAAACCAGTTTATGATAAGAGTTCTTACACAATATAACATGTCCTATGTGGTTTCGTTTCATATAGCTCATTGATATGAGTCCAATGATACCAAAAATACGCAAATCCGAGTTCAAGGTACGGAGTTATGGTCGTTTGATGTTTTGAAATTAGTTATAGTCATTTTTTTTGCATCAGTGTGGATGCCAGTGTGGCATGTCACACAAACCATACACATGGCCAGCCACTTTGGGTCATGGATGCATGCTTGGCGATCCCGCCCCATTATAAAAAGGGGCTGGGTTTTCCATTTTTTCGCACTTCTTCTTATGGGTTTTCCCCCATCTCCTAACTTTCTCTTATCCATTTCCAAACCATTTCTAACCTATTTTAGCCATTTTAAAAGGCGAATTTAGCTAAATTGATGGTTCTCTATCCCATGATAGGATTCATTTCGTGAGATAACCTTTATAGAGGGGGAAAATATCTCAGGGCAAGGGAAGGCTCTGCTTGCCACTCCTGGTATCGGAAAGGAGAGATTTTTCTGGTACAAGGGGAGGCTCTTCTTGTGGGTCCTGAATTTGGAAGGAAAGATCATCTTAGGGCAAGGGGAGGCTCTAATTGTTGCTTCCAAACTCGAAAGGAAAGATCGTCCCTTTGTCAAGGGAGTCTCTACCTGCAACTTTTCACACCCCTAAACTCGATTATCCTAATGATCCTATCAAGAAAGTGTTTTCAAAAACTTCATCCTAGTCATATTCTCACTTATATATCTTGCTTTAGTCCTCCGAAGCTTACCCATGAACTTGTTAGTCAAGGTTCCCCATGGCCCCACCCCTCTCTCTTTCCTCAAAATCTCTGAGTCTCAGTTCAAACAAATAATGGGGGCATATTCTTTCAGTACCTCAATTTTACAAATTTTATAATTTTTATTACAATTTGTTAAATTTTATCTATATAATTGACATTTTTCTGCCTTGTTCCAAGAAAGGTAGGAAATTATCAAATTTTGAGCGAGCTTCATGAAGTCCACTCTCATAGCTGCCTCGCCCCATGTGAGTTGTGACCTCTAAGCAATCTTTCAAAATTGTGATTTCTAGTCCAAGCCTATTTTTTAATCATATAACCCCAATCTTACCCGGTTTAATCTAAGTTAAAATGAATCAAATTGACTTCAGGCAGACTGAAGCCAAATTCAAATTTTGTGGCAATGCTTTCACTCACTTTAAAACATCATAAAAATATTTGCACTATTTATTTTATGTTAGATCAAAACAGTGTAACCCTATTTTCATATTGATGAAAATACAAGGTTACTCCACGTGAGTTGTGATCTCTTAACCACCATAAAAAATGTGATTTCTAAGCCAAGTCTATTTTCTTGTCATGTGGCCTAATCTTACCTCTTTTTTTTAATAATGTACTTTTACTCACTTTAAAATATTAAAAACTAGATTAAAAGTCTTACCACCTCATATTTTAGACAGCCCACCTTGCCCATTCTCACTCAGAAATATTCACTATCCAGGTATGCACATACAATAGATATCAACCAATTGCATTAAGGGAAACAATTTTAAATGTGCACTGCACACCGTGTTGACGATGTGCAACGCCACTCAAAAAATGACTCATCAATATAGTGTATGATACATCAAGGCAATAATAGTTATTACATGTTGATGGGTCATGTCTTCAGGGGTGCAATACACCACCAATACAATATACTATACACTTAAAGATTTCTCATACTAAGGGGGTGGGATGACTAAACCATACTCCTCATCCTATTTAAAATAGCCCGTAATTACCCCAAAATTTATATATATGAAAATAAAAAATAACATTACACAACAAATACACTCAATGTAAACTCCTAATTGAGTTTTAGTTGGTTAAAACAAGTGAGCCTGAGCAAATTTTTTGTGACGCTCACATGTTGTATCCAACTAAAACCCAAATAAAAAATTTTATTTGGTAAATTAGTTGAATAAATATCGTTATCCATAAAAATAAGAAGGAAATTTTATTTAAATAATAATTAAAAAAATATTTACCAAACCAACCTGCTTTGGGAATATTTTTCAAAGTGGTGTTGGTTTTTGCTATGTAGGCACCAACCAGGCGCTGACACTTACATGGTTTTTTTATAAAAAAAAATTATATGATTTCATTATTTGGAATGACAAAATCAACTTAACATGATTTCGTCCTTTTTCTAAAGGATGAAATCATATTAAGTAAAGAAAATTAAAGGACGAAATAAAGTTGATTTTGTCCTTCTCACATGATTTTTTTTTAAAAAGAAGTGCATGGAGCAATGCTATGCGGGATAGACGTATGCATGAAGCAGCACACTCTCGCCGCCAACATGTTTGGGGAGAAGGTGAGGAAGCTAGAGGCTCCAACAGCTAACAGCGGAGAGGTGGTTGTTAGCTGGACCTACAAGGTGGCCGACCTGGACGAGCTAACAACGATGAGCGGCCGGAAGATGAAGAAGAAACCCATCAAATGAACATGTTGCCTTCCACGTTGGGGAGGACGGAGTCTAGAGGCACTGTGGAGCAAAATCTTACCACTTTATGAAACCAATTCAATGGGTGAGGCAACTCCAGTATCTTTCGCCACCAGCACTGCTCGTCCGACCCAATCTCGCAGAAGCAGGCTGGGTATGTTCGGTGGGGCGCCTCGTTGAAGATGTAGACCAGGTCACCTAGCCCTACGCACTTGAGTTGGAGAACTTCTCATCCTCATCGCCTTCAAAGAGGCAGTGGAGTAGCTCCTGGGCATGACAGTGATCTGGCTGAACACCATGGTCCGGTCGTCTACCTTCCAGAGGTTGAAGCTGGGCCCGCAAGGGGCATTGTAGAGGCCGGCTAGAACAAGGTGAGCCTGACAGGGGAGAAGGAAGGAGAAGAGAACTTCAGGGGGTCAGAGGATGAGGACCCAACTCTATTCATGGATCCCCAAGTCGAAGGTGGAGACAATGCCCGAGAAGATGCCAAAGATGAAAAACTTGTCCCGGAAGAGGGTGGAGGAAAGCCATTGGGAGGAGTTCCCCTGGCGGAAGTTAGTAGGAAGCGGCAGTGCAAGCTCCCAGGAGTCCGATGCCGGATTGTAGATCTCCACCACGAGCCAGTTCTCAATGTCTACCAGGCCCTTGATGAACCGGACCCCACCCACCACTATGAACTTGAACCTGACACCATCACCCCCAAAGACACCGACGAGTGGGTTGCAGCAGGAGAAGTGGAGGGGCGGGGTCTCGTGCCAGGAGCCCATGAGAATGGGGGCATAGCTAAAGTGGGTGTTAGAAGTGGGCATTATTAAATGGGTTATGCCCATATTATATAGATGGGCATGATAATGGTTATGTGGGTCAAGCCCATATTATTTAAGTGGGTCAAGCCCATATTATTCAAGTGGGTCAAGCCCATTTGGTAGAGAAAGCCCAAGCCCACTTCATATTGAATGAGAATAACACATGAGAATTGGTTGAAGGAGTGAATAGTCCCACATCGCCTAGGTTAAGGTGATGGTGTTGGTATATAAGGCTTTAGTTTGGCCTTTCATATTAGGCCCTTGGGCCAACCCACTTTTGTGGGGGAGAGAGATGTTGGACCAATGCACCCAGGTGGGCTAACCCACGCGCACGCGCCGCCGCCGCTGTCCGTCCGACTGGCTCGGTTCGCACGCGCGGGTGGCCGGGTTGGGTTGGGTCAACAAGATAATATTTTTGGGACAAATTCATTTGGTTTGTAATTGGTTTGGTTTTCTATTAACCAAAATGGGTCCGGTTTGTTTTCACTAAAGGAAGTGTCCGTTAACAGATGGATGCATCCGTTTGAACAGGAAAGGTTGTCTTCAACGGGATTTTCTATAAAATCATGAAAAACGCTTTCTGCATTAATCTGATTTGGGATTTTCTGCCTCTCTCCATTTTATACTTTCTGTGTTAGCATACTCATTGTGGTTCACTGCATGTACCATGTTAGAGGTGCTCCTACGGTATATGGTTGATCGTCTTATCCCGGGAGGCAGACGCCCACGAGTCCTAAGCACCAGTAAGGAGGGTGATTTTTGTCTTAAGGACAGAGCTGATTGCTTGATTCAATCATAAATATTTCAGTAATATTTCTAATTACAAACAAGGCAAAGGTAAGAAAATATAACAATCTTAAGACATAATTCTATGTATTTTTGTATTTCACTGTTATGCATGTAGAATTTTGGACGTGAATGTTTGAAACGTTACTGTTGTACATGTGAATTTTAAAAATTTTTCATCCTGTGTGTGAAAATTTTCAAAACATTTCATTCTCTGTAAGAATTTTTGGAATTACATAGTTTGTGCGTCACTATTTGTAATTTCGCTCTTCTGTGCGTAAAGTTTGTAATTTTACTATTTAGTACGTAACTTTTCTTAAGTTTACTGGTTGAAAATTTTCCGATCATTCACTGTTTAAAAATTTTCAGAAGTTTCCTGTTTATTAATTTCTGAAGTTACAGTTTAAAATTTTTTGAAATTCACTGTTCAAAAATTCGGAAGTTTACTGTACATTAAAATAGATAGTTTACTGTTCATCATTTAAATATACAATACGTAACAGTTCAGATAGTTTACTGTTCATAATTTCTGAAGTTTACTGTTTTACAAATTTATGGAAAGTCACTGTTCATGAATTTTTTGGATGTTTAAATTTTGAATAGTTTACTATTCATAAGTTTACTGTTTTGTGTGAGCATTAACCCCTTATTCACTGTTCACTAATTCCTAAAAGTTACTGTTTATCATTTTAAAGTTTATATATTACTGTTATTTACGTAAATTTTATGTAAAGTTACTGTTGTGGGAGTTTTGTGCATAGATTTTGCAATTCACTGTTTTGTGCATCGATTTCGAAATTCACTGCTTTGTGTATTAATTTTGAAATTTACTGTTCTGTACCTGTATTTCAAAATTCACTGTTTTACATAGATTTCGAAATTCACTATTTCACTGTTTTGTATCTATATTTCAAAATTTACTATTTTGCATAAATTTTGAAATTCACTGATTTTTTAACACTCAATTAATTTCTGTTCTTTGGAATAGAAATGGCTGCTGAAGGTACCCACTTGACATCGGTACTTGTTCCCATCCGGTGACTGCTCTTCTTCCCATTAAAGGGGAAAAACTAGAAAAGTTCTATGGTGCGGATTTCAAATAATGGCAGCAGAAAATGCTATTCTATCTCACCACATTGAACTTAGCCCACTTCCTTCAAGAGGACGTACCCATTCTCAATGAGGAGAAAAGGGAAGACAAGACGGCTATTGCAGCAGTAGATGCATGGAAACATGCGGATTTCTTATGTCGTAATTATATCTTTAACGGGTTGGACAACACATTGTATAATGTGTATAGTTCAATGAAAAGTGCTAAGGCACTGTGGGAGTCTTTAGACAAGAAGTACAAGACTGAGAATGCTAGAACGAAGAAATTCGTGGTCGGTAAATTTTTGGACTTCAAAATGGTGGACTCTAAAACTGTGATAAGCCAAGTTCAAGAACTCCAAGTGATCTTGCATGATATTCATGCAGAAGGCATGACTTTATGTGAGTCTTTCCAGGTGGCAGCTCTAATTGAAAAATTACCACCTTCCTGGTACTTAAAGTATAAAAAAAGGAGATGAACATGGAAGATCTGATTGTGCGGTTAAGGATTGAAGAGGATAACCGGGCTTTTGAAAAGAACACCAAAGGCCATAGCCTAGAAGCCAAAGTAAATGTTGTGGAATAAGGGCATAAATGCACTAGCTTTAACAACAAAAAGAGGAAGTATCTTGCTCAGTCAAATAGTGACTCCAACAAAGCCAAATTCAAGGGCAAGTGCTACGTGTGTGACAAGATAGGCCACAAGGCTAAGGATTGTCGGAAATGGAATAAACAAGATGATTCCAAGAAAAAGAAGGCACATGCCCACATGACTGAAGTGGAGAATCTCTCCACCAATGTGAATGACATCAACCTTTCTGCTGTTATTTCGGAAGTGAACCTGGTCACCAATGCTCGTGAATAGTGGGTGGACACAGGGGCTACTCGTCATGTTTGCTCTAATAGGAAGATGTTCTCCACTTATTAGCTAGTGGAGAATGGTGAATAGTTGTTTATGGGCAACTCCTCTACTGCAAAGGTTGAAGGACTTGGAAAGGTAGTGCTGAAGATGACTTCAGGCAAAGAGCTCACACTCAACAATGTGCTGCATGTTCCAGAAATTCGAAAGAATTTAGTGTCTAGATCCTTGCTAAGCAAGAATGGCTTCAAGTTAGTTTTTGAGTCAGACAAATTTGTCTTGACAAAGGGTGGGATGTACGTGGGCAAAGGGTATTTAAATGAGGGGTTTTTTAAGCTCAATGTACTCACTATTGTACCTATTTCTGTTATTAAGAATGCAAATGCTTCTTCATCGTATACGATTGAGTCATGTGATATGTAGCATGGCAGATTAGGTCATGTTAATTATGATGCTTTACGTAGATTGATTAATATGGAATATCTGCCTAAATTTAATATTGACTTTAATCATAAATGCCAAACTTGTGTAGAATCAAAATTAACAAGGAAATCTTTCCAAAGTATTGAGCGTTGTAGTGAACCTCTTGAGTTAATTCACAATGATGTCTATGACTTAAAACTTGTTCAAACAAGAGGAGGTAAAAAGTACTTTATTACATTTATCGACGATTGCACTCGTTATTGTTATGTTTACTTGTTGAGAAGTAAAGATGAGTCCATTGACATGTTTATATTATATAAAACAGAGGTTGAGAATCAACTTGACAAGAAAATTAAAGTTCTAAGAAGTGATAGAGGTGGGGAATATGAATAACCTTTTGGTGATTTCTGTTCACAACATGGTATAATACACCAAACAACGACACCCTATTCACCTCAACAAAATGGAGTTGCTGAACGAAAAAATAGAACTTTAAAAGAAATGATGAATGTCATGTTAATAAGTTCTGGGTTACCCCAGAACATGTGGGGGGAGGCGTTGCTTTCAGGAAATTATATTCTCAACAAAATACCTCATAAGAAAACCTTGTAGACACCATATGAATTATGGAACAATAGAAAGCCTTCCTACAAATTCTTAAAAGTATGGGGGTGTTTGGCAAAAGTAGCAGTCCCTAATCCCAAGAGGATTAAAATTGGACCAAAGACCATTGATTGTGTATTCATTAGTTATGCCAATAATAGCAGTGCATATCGCTTTCTTGTTCATAAATCGGATATTCCTGATATAAATGTCAATACTGTGATTGAATCCAGGAATGTTTCGTTTTTTGAAAATATTTTTCTGTGAAATTCTACACAAACGGAAAGTTCTCTTCAAAGAACTTCGGATGTTGAAAAGGATAATAGTGGAGACCCAGAGGGAGAGGATGATGAACCTAGATGCAACAAACGTGCTAGAACATCAAAATCCTTTGGTCCAGACTTTCTAACTTATTTGTTGGAAAATGAGCCTCAAAGCTTTAAGGAAGCCATGTCATCTCCTAAAGCACAATATTGGAAGGAGGCAGTAAACAGTGAAATTAAATCCATTATGCAAAATCATAATTGGGAGTTGGTGGATCTACCGGCAGGGAGTAAACCTCTAGGATACAAGTAGATATTCAAGAGGAAGATGAAGGCTGATGGATCAATTGATAAATATAAAGCTAGACTTGTTATCAAAGGATACAAGCAAAAGGAAGGTCAAGATTATTTTGATACTTATTCACCCATCATAAGGATAACTTCCATTAGGATATTAATCGCTATTGCTGCTTTGTATAATCTTGTAATATATCAAATGGATGTGAAAACCGCATTCTTGAATGGTAACTTGAATGAGGAAATTTATATGCAACAACCTAAAAGGTTTGTTGTACTGGGTCAAGAAAACAAAGTGTGCACACTTGTTAAATCTCTCTATGGTCTTAAATAAGCACCTAAGCAATGACATGAAAATTTTGACAAAATGATGATGTCAAATGGATTCAAAATCAATGAATGTGACAAATGTATTTATGTCAAATACAGACCTGATGGTAATGTTATTGTATGATTATGTGGATGATATGCTCTTTATTGGTAGAAATGATGATATCATTAAAGCTACAAAGAAAATGTTGAACAAACAGTTTGAAATGAAGGATATGGGTGTTGTAGATGTTATACTAGGGATGAAAATTATTAAAACATCTGATGGATATGTATTATCTCAATCTCATTACATTGAGAAAATCTTAAAAAAATTTAATCAGAATGATAATCATCTAGCGAGAACACCTGTGGATGTGACATTGCACTTAAGCAAAAACACGGGTGAGAGCATATCACAACTTCAATATTCTCAAATTATCGGAAGTCTCAATTACATTATGAATTGTACAAGACGAGACATAACATACTTAGTGAGTAAACTGAGTAGATTTAATAGCAACCCTGGGGCAAACCACTGGAAGGCTGTAGTTAGGGTTCTTATATATCTGAGATATACCTTGAACTATGGGCTGCATTATACTAGGTATCTAGCAGTACTAGAGGGTTACTGTGATGCAAACTGGATATCTAATACCAAAGACTCAAAATCCACAAGTAGATATGTCTTTACTCTTGGAGGTGCAGCAGTGTCTTGGAAATCCTCAAAACAAACATGCATAGCAAGATCCACCATGGAATCTGAATTCATTGTGCTTGATAGAGCAGTCGAAGAGGCTGAATGGCTTCGTAATTTTTAAGAGGATATTCCAATGTGGGGGAAACCTGTGCCACCTATTTGCATACATTGTGATAGCCAATCAGCTATAGGAAGGCACAAAGTAACTTGTATAATGGTAAGTCTCGACATATATGTCAGAGGCACAATACCATAAAATAATTGCTCTCTAGTGGAATAATTTCCATTGAGTATGTTAGGTCAAAAGAAAATATTGCGGATCTACTTACTAAGGGTTTGACCAAAAAACAAGTGAACAGTTTATCGAGGGGAATGGGCTTGAAGCCTATACATTAAAAATCACCATAATGGCAACCCAACCTTGTTGACTGGAGATCCCAAGATCTAGGTTCAAAGGGACAACCGAATTGTGGGGGATTCAAGGGGAATCACTATTGAGATTAAATCTCGTCCCCATTCCTATGATGAGATAGTGATGCATGCAAAGTGAATCAGGATAAGCTTTGCTTTTAATGGTTCTTATAGCTTGAATTCGTTGGAGTGGGGTATTGCAGGATACTCCTAATGAGAATCACCTATATGAGTGTGAAGGGGCCGCTTCTATGAGGATTTTAAGGCTAAATCTTCTAGAGCACTCATGAAAACTAGGTTTGTTCAGGGCCGAAATGAACACAATCATGAGAACCACAGTGTGTCTGAGAAGTGATTGTGTGAATTCTATTGTCTTGGTTTACACAAACGGCTAAATAGTTCATGACATCACGTTCACTGATTAACCAGTAGACCCGATAGTTTTCACAAGGGAAGGTTCAAAGCCAAAAGCTACCTCACCCCCATGTATGATCTTTTCAATATTGCTTTCACGGTTTATCTGCATAGTTTTACATAGCTATCCAGCCAATTCTCATTCATGTGGGAGATAGTTAGAAGTGGGCATTATTAAATGGGTTAAGCCCATATTATATAGATGGGCATGATAATGGTTATGTGGGTCAAGCCCATATTATTCAAGTGGGTCAAGCTGATTTGGTAGAGAAAGCCCAAGCCCACTTCATATTGAATGAGAATAACACATGGGAATTGGTTGAAGGAGTGAATAGTCCCACATTGCCTAGGTTAAGGTGATGGTGTTGGTATATAAGGCTTTAGTTTGGCCTTTCATGTTAGGCCCTTGGGCCAACCCACTTTTGTGAGGGAGAGAGATGTTGGACCAATGCACCTAGGTGGGCTAACCCACGTGCGCGTGCCGCCGCCGCCGTCCATCCGGCCAGCTCGGTTCGCACACGCGGCCGGCCGGGTCGGGTTGGGTTGGGTCAACAAGATAATATTTTTGGGCAAATTCATTTGGTTCGGTTTTCTATTTAATTGGTTTGGTTTTCTATTAACCAAAATGGGTCCGGTTTGCTTTCACTAAAGGAAGTGTCCATTAACGGATGGACGTATCTGTTTGAACGGGAAAGGTTGTCTTCAACGGGATTTTCTATAAAATCATGAAAAATGCTTTCTGCATTAATCCGATTTGGGATTTTCTCTCTCTCTGTTTCATACTTTATGTGTTAGCATACTCACTGTGGTTCGCTGCATGTACCGTGTTGGAGGTGCTCCTACGGTATATGGTTGATCGTCTTATCCCGGGAGGCAGACGCCCACAAGTCCTAAGCACCAGTAAGGAGGGCGATTTCTGTCTTAAGGACAGAGTTGATTGCTTGATTCGATCATAAACATTTCAGTAACATTTCTAATCACAAACAAGGCAAATGTACGAAAATATAACAGTGGGAGGTGATGGTGAAGAAGAACCCGTTGGAGTAGGAGAAGGACTCCTCCTGGGTGGGTGCGTGGAAGAGGGCTGGGGGAATGCGTGGAAGAGGTCCAATTCGCAGTCAACGTGGAGAGCCTCCTCGGTCACGCCCTCTACAAAGAGCTGGCCTTCTTTCATGGAGGGGATTGGGCCTGTCCATGAAGAGAAATATGGAGTGATTTTTCGATAACAGTGGAGGAACAGTGAAGGTTGAAGACGCTGACAATGTTGAGGGAGGGGTAAGGGCCTGGACCTCAACCTCATAGGTTATGGAAGTTAGAGTTTGCCAGCCACCTAACCCACAAGCTGAGATTGCCATGGCCACTTACACCTCCAATCTCCAGTTCCACGCAATCCAGTCACTAACCACGTGCAGAGTGCAGAGCAGCATCACCTAGACGTGAACTTGCTGAGGACAAGCTCGGTGAAGAAGACCGCTAGGAGGGTCCTCTCCATTGGAAGCAACGGGGAGCTGCTCGAGTCGAGGTTCTGCGAGAAGGACCTGCTCAGGGTGGTGGAAGCAGGTCCTTCTCACTGGCTCGTGTAGGATGAGGGGGGCTCCTCTACCACTCATGATGCCAATCAAGACGACCACCTTTGCCCTCCAGAAGGGCGAGTTGCAGCATCTCTCGGTGTCGAGCAACTGGTCGGGCTTGTTCTGGGGCCGAATGCTTTGCACCATGGACCCCGCCACGAACAAATTCTTCTGCGCCACCTTAAACAATGGCTCTGGTGCCATGGAGTGCTTGGGCAGTGGCGCGTCCTCGCCGCCATGCTAGCGGAGTTCACTCTCGCTGGCTTAGGCAGTCTTGACTTCTATGACGTGAGCCTGGTGGACAGCTACAACCTACCCATGTCAGTGGTGTCGCAGGGCAGCTCTGGCAACTGCACCACCACTGGCTGCGCCATCGACCTCAACACCGTCTGCCCATTGGAGTTGAAGTCAGTGACCATCTTCTTCACTTCGTCATAAAAACTGCAAACCATAAACCTGAAGTCACCCACAGTTAATAAACTAATTTATAGAGATTTCGTCTTTAGATAGATGAAATCACCTTATATTGATTTTGTCCTTCTAAAGAATAAAATTACTTAAAATTAAAAGTTTCATCGTTTGGAATGACGATTTCGTCATTTAGTTAATTTTTTTTAGAAAAAACTATGCAGATACCCGCTCTTAGCTAATGCTTACGCGTAAAAAACCATCACTACTTTAAAAATTATTTCCTAAATTAAATTAATTGAATAATTATTTTTATAAACTTATTATTTAAATAAATTTCTCAAATAAAAAATAAAAAAATATTCTAAAAGATAAAAATACGGCCAACCTTGTTACCTCGCCACCAAAGCCGACGCAGCGGCGGTGGGCTCCCGTCTTTCGTGGCTCGCGCCATCTCTACATCGGGACTCTTTATTTCCAGCTTTACCCCTCGTCGCCTTCCTTCTGTCCCTGTCGGATCCTGCTGCAACTTCTCCAGACTGATGGAAGCTGCTTCGGTCCCCAATCGCATGTTCCAGCTCCGTCAGGACCCGCTGACCGGGGAATCCGAATGGGTCGTCGTCGTCGAAGAAGAAACTGACGAGCCATCCAGCAGGTCACAGTCGAAATCGTTCCTTTCATCGACCTCTTACCTTGACATGCTCAACGACTCCCGCCGGAACAGGGTCTTCCACGAGGCCATCAGGAAGACGATCGCCAAGAGTCCTTGCAGCCATGTACTCGATATTGGGTATTCAATATTTGCACAAAGATTGCACTTTTATGAACCTTTTCATTATGATCTCATGTGGGTTGGATTTGAAATTTGAGAATAATTTTTTTCGTTTTGCTCTTATGCTTTGTAATTTTCTGCGGGTATAAAAATTTTATGCAATGACGTTCTTGTGGTCTTCAACGTCGTGATATATTGTGAAAGTTTGTTGTTTTTGCTTCTCATTCAGAGCTGGCACTGGGCTGCTGTCTATGATGGCGGCGCAGGCATTGGAGGAGTGCCAAGAGGGTGGTGAAGAATGCAGTGGGGCGTCGCGGACGGTGTCTGCCTGTGAGTCTTACCTCCCTATGGTTAAGTTGATGCGAAGAGTTTTGCGCCAAAATGGGATGGAGAAGAAAGTTCGAGTTTTTAACAAGTGCTCGGATGAGCTGAAAGTTGGGCTAGACCTTCCAGCTAGAGCAGATGTGCTAGTAAGAAGTGTCAATTCCCACTTCTACTTACGTTCAGCTTTTTTGTCTTTTGAGTACTTCTTTTAAGATAATGTAGTACCTCACCTTTATTGGTTTCATAGGATACGGTTGTCACACTATTTCTTTTAACTAAATATCTATACGGCAGGTTAGTGAGATATTGGACTCGGAGTTATTAGGTGAAGGCCTAATACCTACTCTACGACATGCACATGATGAGCTAATGATTAAAAACCCCTTAACCGTTCCATACAAAGCCACTACGTATGGCCAGGTATGTTGCACATGTCGTTCAAAAATCTGATTGATTGTTCTTCTTCATCTTCCTCGTATTTGTTAAGCTGGTTTCTTTAGAATTTGGTAAAGCGTGATTAACAAATGATCCTTAATATACATATGATCCTCAAATCATGCTGATGCTATTATCTCGTTTCTAAGTAATGTTTTTAACTGTAACAGCGCTGCCTAACTAACTTGAAAATTTCCATATGTAAGGACTTCAAATGTTCTTCTTCTCTATTATGCAGCTAGTTGAGTGTTCATTCTTAAGGAAACTTCATGACTTACATGGTAGTGAAGTTCTTGCATCCGATGGCATTCATCTCACACCCTCTGGGTTGGAGGCTATTGTTCGTACCAAACACCAGCAATATGCGATGCATTCTGATGCCATATTAGAAGAGATCAAATTGGTATTGATTTACGTTATACCTTTGTTTGATTCTTGCGGAAGTATGTGATAAGTGAGCTGATTCCTATCCATAATAGTGTTGTACAGTTGTCACAACCTTTCGAAGTTTTTTATTTTGACTTGTGGAGACGACCGGAGAGTCATGGAAAAAAGGAGTTGCATATTAAGACGACATCTGATGGCACGGTTCATGGGGTCATCTCATGGTGAAGTTTTTGTCTTCAGGAACACGATATTTATGTCAAATTGGCAATTCCTGTTGATGCCACAATTATTTATTTTGACTTTCTTCTAGGTGGGTGCTTCAGCTTGATTATGAGGGGAAAATCTTCTACTCTACTGCTCCACAATGGATATCCTTGCCAAAGGTTCTTGTGGAATCGTCAACAGATTTTCATGGTGTTTACAAATTGTAACTGGTGGTTTTTTCCCCAGATTTATAATTTTCAATTTGTTGAGCTAAAGTTGTATCTTTTTGTCAGAATGTGATGAACAATTAGCGTTGTTCTTGATCACCAGGTTCTCCTGGATGGTGTGATCATTGGAAACAATGTGTCTGGTTCGCTCCTGGAGAAGGAGTGCCTGTACGTAATGAAGGCGAAATTTTGATTCAGGCTATTCATGATGACATCAGCATATCATATGATATTATAGATGATAGACAAGGAAAAAGGTTGCATATGAGCAAGTTTGGTGACTGCTATCTTATGCTACCTCCTGAAAGAATTGCAATTTATGGGAACATAGAATGGAGAGCCTCTATGTTAAAAGCCACAATGAGTGCGGTACACTGCCAGTAATTTCATGTCTTTTGCATAGCAATAAAAGCTTCATCATTAGGTCAGTGTAGGAATCTCCATTTTCAAAATAAAAAATTCTAAATGATTCCATTTATACATGTGCAGTGTCAAAACAAGCATTCCCCTCTATGTGTTGTAGTGGATGATAGTGTATTCTTGACAATTCTCATTGCAAGTCTGTCAAAAAACTATCGTGTAATTTCCTTATATCCTGGGTTACAAGAGAAGGGCTTTTTGTACTTACAAGCTGTGGCTAATGCAAATGGCTTCAGTATGGATCAAGTGGAAGTTCTTCAAAGAAAAAAATCAAGCTTGACTTTAGATGACACCAAGGGAAAAAAGGTATGTCCCTGCTTTTATCAGTTCATACTGTGCTAGGCATACCGCTGCATCTGATTCAACAGCAGCATTTCTTGGCAGACTTCTGTATTTTGCATGATTTTTTAGTTTGATTATTGATGAAGAGCGTAGAAAGATTTTGGCCATCAGTGGGAGCTGCATGGGTGAGGTGTCTGAGTATGAGAGTTGCCTTTAGACTGTCACTTCCCTCAATGAATATGCAATAATTTGTAAATCTCGTCCAGTTATTAGTTATCTGATGAGTGCGATGGATAAATGTAGGAGAAAATGTTCCAATGGACAAGGCAAAAAGTTGAAGAAGAAAGTGGAGGTGTTAGGAGTAGGCATACATGATGGATACCAATGGGAGACAAATATGAAAGAAACATTGAGATTGTGATGGAACGTGCATGGAATCTATTGAAGGCAGTGCTGAGAGTATTTACTTAATGAGTAGTTGAGGGCTGGAAAAGGAAGGGCATTAAAGCTCAAATTTAGCTGGTGAGAGGTGATTAATGATTCAGTCATTAAATAAGGAAAATTACTAATTGTGCTACTGAATGGCAAAATAGAATGTGTATCTGATTTCAGATAGTTGAGGACAGGCGTATAGTTTTACCTCTTCTGTGTGTAATAATATGGTGTCTAAGACTGGCTTTCTATATGTAAATGAATTAAGTACTACTATTTCCACTTTCTTCAGGTTGATCTGTTGGTGGGAGAACCTTTCTATTATGGGAGTGAGGGGATGCTTCCATGGCAAAATTTGCGATTTTGGTAAAAGTTGTAATTAGGCTTCTTCAAGATATTACAGATTTCTGATTGCAATTGCTGGCATTTACAGACATCTTTTCCTCTTTACTTTGTATAGATGATGCTTGATAATATTCTCCTTCTTTGATATTTATCTGCTGAAGGAAGGAACGAACTCGCCTCAATTCAATCTTATCCCAAGATGTGGTCATCATGCCTTGTAAAGGAATTATTAAGGCTTGTGCCATGTCCCTTCCAGTATGTTCCCTCGTTCATAAAAATGAATATTTGCAAAGTGTGAAAAAGGAAAAAAAATGTAATTGCTATTTGTAAAAGAATGAGTTGTCTGAATTTATTTGATCTCGTACATTTTTAAGCTCTTGTTTTGCTTTTGCAGGATTGTTGTTAATTTCCATTGAATACTGTATGTTTTTGCCCAGGATCTATGGACCAGCCGTCGAGGCCTGAAAGATGTGGAAGGTTTTGACCATTCAATTGCAAATGAGTTACTGGGAGCATGTGGTGATTGTTCAGAATTAAGTGGAAGCGCTTGTCTGCCTTATTTCATTTGGCAGTGTGGTCTGGTTAAGGTACTTGTGCTGCAAAGCTTTTAACCTCTATGGAAATTTAGATAGAAATGTTCTTTACAGGACCCCCTGATTTTGACATCTACGTAGCATATTCAGAACCAGCACCTAAACTAACTATCAGCTATGCGTCCTGATTATATATTCTAGGCCTATTTGATGTTACGTCTTTCCTTTTTCATCATGTAGCAATTGGACATGAAAGAAAATCCTTGAAATCTGAACGTTTCAGGTTCACGTGAATACTCCCTCTGTCCTGTTTTAGTAGTACAATGTGTTTTATAATGTAAATTTTATGGAATGTGAGAAGCATGTTTGACCACAACAAGACAACACTCATAACTAAATCAGCACATTTTCAGGGCACAAAAAGACAAAATTTTCCTACATCTTTTCTGATTCAGAACCCCATGCTCCTACCACGGGAAGAAGCATGTTAAAAGCTTTCTAGTTAGTAGGTGAATGAGAAATTGGGCAATTTTGGATATAAGACTATTAAAATGGGGGGGAGGGAGTAATTGCCGGTGGCAACAACCCTAATGAAGAGATAAATATTCTAACTGCCAGATCTTGGTTGTTATCTTTTGCTTCCACCATTTTACACAACAAAGTAAACTTGTGTGACCAAATCTTCACCAGGTATTACTATGGCTAAGTAGTACCAGATATGGGACAATCGGTTTTATCTCACAAGTCACAAGTTGATGAGATTGGCAAAAAAGAACTCCATTATCGGGACTGTCATATTATGCCAATTGTTCACTCTAATGGATTAGTTGCAGACACCATAATCTGTAATTATGCAAGATAGACATAGGTCCAGTAAGATCCATTTTCCAGTTGATGGGAGAGAGCAGGATGCTGAGAGAAAGTCTTTTGTGTGCACAATCTATCCGGCTTTAGTACTCAAGGTCTGAACCTCAAATTTGGATAGAGATGAAATTGAATTTATACTTGAATAGCTAATAACAAATTTGTCATTTCCAAGAAGAGAAACTGTAGTTATGAATCTGTGGAGTATAGGTTCTAAACACACAAGCAACAAAGCGGTGTTTGCAACCAAAAATCTAGACAATAAAAAAAACTGATGAAATTGTAATTCAATTGTCACAGGAGCTGAGTGAGGTTTCCACAATCATGGAAATGGATTTCTCCAAACCGATTACTACATGCTATGGGAAGGTTAAGGTAGTTACATGGTCCTAAATCCTGATTATGTCTAATTTTTTCCATATGTTTTTTCCAGGTGGTTCCAGAACTAAGTATCCTAGTTCTGTGTAATTTATTCTAATCTATTTCTTTGAAGAAAAATCCTCAAGAATTTTGCAAAAAATTGCTGAGGATAGTATATGGCTTTTTATGGTAGTGTATTTAGGACTTGGGAGGTTTCTACTTGGTTTAATTATTTTCATATTCGTATGACTGTAGGTTTGCTTCACAGTGGATGGTATATGCCATGGGTTTGCTATTTGGATTGATTGGGTGATGGATTCCAAAAGCTCTATTGTTGTTTCAACAGGACCTGGTTAGGATACATTTGGGAACTGTTGGCCTTTCATCCATCTTTATGGCTTGACTTCTTTTACTTTGTCCACTAGATAATTTTGTAGGCTTTGGCTTACTAATTTTGAAATATGATACATGGTGTGCAGTTCACAGATACTGGAAACAGGGAGTCAAGCTCTTGAACAAACCTGTGGCAGTGAGCGATTATGCATCATCTGATGCAAGCACGATCTGTTCTGCCGAGATAGAAGCAACATTTGACCCATCAAGTGGTGAACTTGTTGTAGAACCCTGCTTTTCATGAACCAAAAGCACGCGCCAGTATTGATTGTTGTACTTCTATTAGTAGTGGAATGAACTTTATTTTAAGTGATTTGAACGTGCTAATTTATAGGGGAGATCAATAGCTATTGAAAGCATTTACTGCATAACTTCAAGATATAATATTAAGACTTTTTATCAAGGAAGCCGTCATCCATTTATCCTCCCTTAGAATATGGTTCTAAAAATTATGTGAATCACCAATTGCTTAAAAGTCCGTTTTTTAGAAGAATGAGGGGGTAAATAGGTTATGAACCTAAACTCCTATTCTAATTAGTTAGCAACTTTAGTGCAGTTTTAGCTTACTCTTTTTTTGTGTGTAGGAGTTGGTATTTGTGGCACAAGATTTTGCTATTATTTCTCTGTTAATGCTTCAGTTATAAATCAAAGGAATTACGAGCACCAATCAATGCAATCCGAAGCTAAAAAAGCTGAAAGATCAAGAAATTGACGAAGCAAAATGTTTCACTAAAAAAAATAGAACTGAGTTCAAGTAATGTCAGCTGTAAACATGTCTACAACACGACTTATTCCGGTAAAATAAACAAGCAAACATGCACACACAAGTAAAGGCAGGAAAAAGAACGCGCCTAGCAGGAGCCAGGGTTGGTGAGGTTGAATCCAAGGGTCGCATTGCACTGGTTCTGTATGTTGGTAAAGACATCCACGTGAATTGACACTCCAGGTTGAGGCATGTTCATGACCATTGACTCTATGCATTTGCAGGTTCTGGGAGCCCCCATCTGCGGCTCCATGTTGACGACCATCAGGAGCCCGTTGCAGCACTCGGTTGTCACAACATTCGTCGTCCCATTGAGGGTGCTCATGCAGGGCTGGATGTTGGTGGCTACATCAGCGCATGTGGCCGCTGAGGCGCCCCAGTGTGCGCAATGATACATCGCAAGAAGGACCAACACAACTACCGTTTTCCTTGAGAACAATCCCTCCATCACCTTCCTCTCCTAGTCTCTTACTGACAGCTCAATCTGCAGGCCTGTTACACAAGCACTGTAAGTGGGAGGGACTGTCTGAGGTTGTTTGGTTGAGCTTCTCTTTATACTACGGTGAAGAGGGTTTGCTGGGGCGTCCATGTCTTGGAACAGTTCGGTAAGGGGGATTCTGGATTTGCATGGAGAGGCTCGTGTGGATTATAATATGACTATGATAAATGGTCAGGTCTGCTGTGCAGACTGTGAAGTGAAAGCTCGTCTAATTGTACTAAGCAATGCAAACTTGTCTGTGATTCACGACAAGAAGTCACGCATGGACCATGGGAGTGTGCAGGGGGCAGCTCCATATTAGTGTGTGCAAAATCATGTGTACCAAGAAAATGGGTCACGGGTGGTGTGATCACATCAAAGTGCCAGCATCATACAGCAAAAATGAAATGGCGTAGATTAGGGTGTTCTATCGCTTAGGCATTTCAAAATAATGTCATAATATAGGCAAATTTCTTTTTCTTATTAGTTAGTTTGGCAATTTAATTTTAATACTCTATCCCATTTAGATGCCTTATTCAATTTTTTAAAATGAAATAATTTTATTTCATTTAAAAAAACTGAATATGACTATTAAAATAGGATGGAGAGTGGGAGTAATAAAATTAAGTGTTTTTGTAAATAGTACATTTTGTGGAAGTTTATTATGAGAAAAAACTTAAAACACCATAAAAATATGATTAGGATAGGGTCTAAATTATTTGTCATCATGGATAGCAAGTACTTTGGGCCCGAAAGAAGGCTAATATTCTAGTCCCTCTTGTTATATGCGATAATTATATATCCTTTAGGGGAAATTATTTAAATAATATTTTAAAAAAATATTTACTAAAATTATGTACTTTAAAAAATATTTTTCAAAGTAGTGTTGTTTTTGTTGACGGAGGCACTAGCCAAGTGTTGCGCCTGCGTGATTTTTTTAAATTTTTTTTTTAAATTTTATTATTTGGAAGGACAAAAAATTTTTTAAGTTAATTTCTTCCTTCCAAACGACAAAATCCCACCTTACTCACTCCCGACATTACCTTTAGTGGATTTTGTAATTTCAGACATTTGAAATGACGAGATCCTTGTTATATTGATTTTGTCATCTTCGAAGGAGATATCGACTTTGATTTTCTTCGACATGTGAACAACTTCGGGATGAGTGAGTAATTTTTTGCTGATAACGCCTTTAACGTAACCTTGCAAACGATTTTCACCACCATACAAACACAGATCAACAATCGTCGTCCCTCTCTCTCTATAGTTATCTCACCATATATATGCAGCATGCCAATCTCTTCCAACGTAGTAGAAACACAATGCTAAGTACATGCCAATCTCTTTCCATATCCCCTCCCGCAACGCAGTTGTTCCTGGCGATAAGATGAACGTGATCCGAGGCACATACAACTTTGTTTTTGTTGTGTGCTTCATCGATCCCAACTCGGACCTCACAAAGAAGAAGCTGAGTAGGCTGGCAGATAGTGGGACGCAATGGTGGAGATAACAGTGAAGGAGGAGTTCCCCCACGGCACCAGGTCATTCCTCCGTCGCTCGTTCTTAGTAAGTGGTGAGGGGGAGGTGACAGATAAGTTCAAGAGGTTTGCAACCAAGATGGTGTTCTTGCTGAATGAGGAGATGTGTGAAAAGTGTTGTCCATGATGGTGACGAAGATGGTCACATCTCTGAGTGGCGCCCGAGTACTTGATCAAGAGGATAGTGAGAGGAACCGGTGCAACTGCTTCAACAGAAACTGCTTAGATAGCTCCGATGACGAGCTCGACCTCTCCGACTTCCCCTTTGGCGCCGAGCTCCTCAAGGTAAACAAAAATTTAAATTCGAATTTGAAAATCCAAAACATCTTGCGGATGATGGCTTCCGATAATGGAATTTGAATCTGATAATTGGATAAGAAGATTTGATTTTTTTGTTTACCTGGTTGCAAAATCTGGTGCAGTGAGCAAGTGCAGTCGAGTGGAGCGTCCTAGCCAACGCGACGAAGATCGAGGAGAAGAACAAGACCGGGAAGAGGAGGGAAGACTTCCATTGAATCGTGGCCGATGGCCTGGTCTCGTTCTCCACTTCAAGGCTGATCTGGGAGAGGATGTCGATCTCGTTCTCCACTTCAACGCGGGCGGGGGTAGAACATGCAACGGTGGCTGCGGACAAGGGCATGGAGGAGGATGACCTCTTGATAGTGATGAGGTGGCCGTTGTGGAGGATACCCTTGTAGACTGAGCCATGACTAATGTAGCCGAGTAGCTTCTGGGATGAGAAACTGCCGGTGGCACCCTCGAGGTCACTATAGTTGAACTGTTTGATGTTGAGGTTGCGGTCGGGTAGGGCAGTTGTAGAAGGATCAACGGCCCTTCTTCTTAGGCTTTTGGGCGGGGAGGGAGTCGGCAGGGGGCGACAGAGAGGGCGCTGATGGGGCCGAGGGGGAGATGCTAGACGTGGAGGAGAGGATCGTGTTGCACAACAGCTGGAGCAGCTCAAGCCTATGTGCGTGGAAGAGATCAACATGAACATCCACCGGCTCTACAAAAGCTGGGCGAGCTGACGATGTTCCTTTGTGACCTGACTTTCAACATGATATGCATGATCGTGGCTGGAAAGCGTCACTATGGGGAGGAGAAGGTAGAGGATGAGGGTGAGGAAAGTTCAAGGAGGCCATGAATAGAGCTCTATTCACGATTGGAAATGTCATTCCATCTGACGCTCTTCCTTCCTGGAGTGGCTAGATCTTGGTGGGTACAGAATGAAGATGATGAAGGATCTAGACGCGTTTGCATCAAGCTGGGTGGAGGGCCTAGAGACGAAGTGAGAATATTTTCCACGTTGGATGAAATTCCCCTGCCCGAGTGTGAAACCAGGGCTTCACCAGAGAAGTGGGCCATTAGTGCACAGAAAAAACAGTGAGAAGCTTTTCAGACTCATTTTTAAGTAACTAACGGTTTAGATTGACCGAAATGGAGTTCAAAAGGATGAAGGTGAACGTAATGCAACTGAAGGTAAATGTATTGAAGGTTTGCATGCAAATGAGGCTGGCCCAAAAATGAGGTTTGCATGCAAAGCATTGAAGGTGAACGTATGGAGATTTCGAAAGGACGAAATCAACTTTCTAAAGGAAGAAATTTAATTTAAAATTAAAATTTTTATTTATATTATATTAGTTTTGTCCTTCTAAATGATAAAATTAATTAAATTTTTTAAAAAAATCAGACAACAACATTTGATTGGCACCTACGTGGAGAAAAATAACATCATTTTAAAAAATATATTTTTTAAAATATATTATTTTAATAAATATTTTTTTAAAATATTATTTAAATAATTTTCCCTATCTTTTATTTTATATTAAATATTTTATTTATTTTTAAAAATAAATTAAAATTAATTTTTTAATAAAAATAAAAATAGATACTTAATACAGGATGAATAGAATATATTAATGATATATTTTATAGAACTTGAGGTGGGATATTTGCTCTTGATTATCGCACCTTTTCTAGTGAGGTTGGCGTGTGCCCTAGTTCAAGTAAATGGAGACCCAATTTTTTTGAAAAGCGTCATGCATGTGACTGCAATTATCCATCATAAGTGCGGATTAGTGAGTGATCCAACAAGTAAACCATCATTCTTCTTCTTTGCTCTGGGCATGTTACTATTGTTCTTCTTGTCTTCTCTTCTTTTTTTCACCAAGAAGGATCCAAAGGTAGCCGTTTCTTTGCTTTCTCCTCCACATTCTTGGTTTGGATTTTTGTTTTGTGTCATTCATTCATCAATTTGTCTGCTCCAGTGGAATTAAGTCGCACATGGCCCCCAGCATTTCAACGTTCGAAATGGATACTCTGTTGAACTTCAAAGAACAAGTGCACTAATTTCCCTAATTATTATCAATAAAGGACAGCCCATGATATGGGCTCGGGCCCAGTTTAATTCAATGTGTCGTAGTCTAGGTAAACCGGTATAGATCACGTGGTACAAAAGTGGTGGGGGCAAACGCGCCAATACCACATATTCCCTCGTTTCGAATGGGACCCACACATATCACATACGTACACTAGACATACATCTAAGTGTTCATTTATACATTGTGGGCCCTAGTCACACGAATTAGGTGTTAGGGGTAGAACACGTATTTAGCAAGGAGTCGACCCTGTCACGGGCTTAGCCGTATGTAGGGGGTCCAGGCCTCCTCGGGCTTTGCGTGACAAAGCCCGCGCCCGTTGTGTTTAAACCTTTATTAGAAACCGGAAGAATTCAAACTTGCAAGCCCAATTTATTCAAAGCTCAAATCTGGCCCGTTCTATTTTTGGAAAGCTTTGGGGATTGATTAGAGGGAGAGAATAGGGGAGAATATTCTTCCTTATTCCCAAACTGAAAATGGGACGCCCCCCTCTTTTTTGGATCTAAGAATTCATTTGAATTCACTCCTCTCACCTCTCTCTTGGCCACCCCCCCTCTCCTAGTGTGAGTTTTGGTTCTCCGTTGGAGAAGCTACTGGCCGCTGCTTCTCATTCCTATCCAAGGTGTTGTAGGCAGGCTGAAAGGAAGGAGAGGACTCTCCTTCATCGCTGATTTGCTTTGAGGTTCGATTGGGCTGAGATCTTGCAACGTATTCTTTATCCAAGTGGGGTTTAAGAGGGATCAACACATAGGTAACTATATCTCATCCTTCACTTGTTTTGATCTTGCAATTGGCGTGCTAGATCTTTTAAGGAGGGCATGCAAGGGGCTGATTTGGCCTGGGTCAGTTCGTATCTCTTCTATATTTAATTATCTCCCTTTGATTGATTGTATGTGTTGCATGTTTATTACTAATTTGTATTAGTGTTGCATGCTTATGGTGTAGATCTTGTAAAAATTGGATTTTGTTGTCCGCCACCTCTCCCACCACTGCTTCCACTGTGATCCGGCCACTCTATAGTGGTATCGGAGACATTTGGGGGAGGTTTGGTTGCTGGTTTGGTTAAGATCCAATCCATTTTACCCGATCTAGGTTTAGATTGATAAAATTGGGGATTTTAGCCTAAATCGTCTGATCTACCCGATCTAATCAAAGGGTTGTATATGTTGGTTTGATTTAACTAATCTATGAATGTTTACATAAGATTTTGACTGTTGGATGCACATGATTAGAGTTTAAATTGAGTTTTTTGTGCACGATTGTATGCATAAGGGCATAGTGGTAATTTTGCCACATTTTCTTGTGCAAATTTTTTCTCTGATCACAAATTAGGCACACAAGTCCCTGCTGGACAGTAAGGGTCTTTTGAATTATTTTATTGTGATAATAATTTAATTTAATTGGTTAAGGGTGTAAGTTGACCAAAATAGCACTAGGGGCATTTTGGATAATTCACATGTGTATTGTGTGTGCTTAATATAGTTCTGTCCAGATCTGTTATTCTCTATGTTGATAACATGCTTTAATTGTTGTGATAATTTTTTGGTGTGCCTTTGAGGGCAGAAAAGACCAAAATAGCCCTAGGGGCATTTTGGTAATTTTACACCAAAAGTTTTTTTGGACAGAATCTAAATTTCTAGAAGTGATCAGAATTATTATTTTCTAGAATATAACTTTAAAAAGTTTCTATGATTAATTTTGGTGTGCCCTTAAGGGTAGAAACGACCAAAATAGCCCTAGGGGCTACACCAAAATTTTTCTGGACAGAATTTTAAAATTTTAAAAGCCTCAAATTATGTTTATTTGCTGATTTGTTTACTGGGTTATGTGTTTTGGGAATTCTAAATTCATAAAAACACATAGATACTTAATTAGGGTAACTTCCTTTAAGGGGTTAAGGGGTAGTTAGGGTTATTTTCGGAAAGTAACCCAAACCCTAATTAGGATATTCTAAATAAGGTAACTCAACATAATATACTCTTTTATCCCTAAGCTTATATTTAGTTTTAGAGTTTGTCTAAGTAAGTACCTATCTTTGAAGCAGTCAACCTACCTTAAATAGTACTAATTTCCTATTCACTGCCTGTTTTCCCTATAGATTAAATTGACTTCTAAAATGGTAACTACTGAGTTAGGAAAAATTGAGAAACTTAATGCTAATAACTATCTGGTGTGGAAGAGAAGGATTCACCACATCCTAACTCTTTCTGTTCTTACTCATGTACTTGAGCAGGTCATTGAGCCACCACTAGAGGGTACATCAGTTGATCAGTTTAAAGCTCTTGAGAAGCTGAGGGATGATGATAATAAGGTTAGGTCCACCATTTTTACTTTCATGGAGCCTAAGATAGAAAGAATCTTTGAGAAGTATAAGACTGCCAGAGAGATACTAGATGCAGTGTCTGTGAGGTATGGGGAGCAGATTGAGGCTCATAAGAGGATGCAATACTCTAAATACCAAAATTCCAGGATGAGGGAGGGAGATGATGTGAATGAGCACTTGAGTGCCATGTCCATCATAGCTGATGATCTGGAGACACTGGAGGACCCCATCTCTGAGGGAATCCAAGTGTCAACAGTGTTGAATAGCCTTCCCAAATTTTGGGAGAGTGTAGTGATCTATCTGAACATGAGTGACCAGAAGATCACAATAGAGGCTCTGACTGCCAAACTTAGGCTTGAGCAAGAAAGGAGGAACCATGTGAAGGCTTCTGGGAGGTCTGTTAATGCCAACCTGGTACACAACTTTGGTGGGGGCAAGAAAGGTGGACAAGGGCCTAGTCCCTCTTAGAAAGCTTTCAAGAAGAAGGGGAAGAAGCCTCAGAACAAGGGCTCTGGAAAAGGGAATGACAAACCCAAAGGTGCATATTTTAAGTATGACCAGATGGGTCACTTCAAGGCTAACTGTCCCCAGAAAGATAACCATTCAAGCAAGGACAAGGGCAAGAGCGAGGATTTCGTCTGTGTTGTCTCTGAAGTGATGCTTGCTGACATCAAGGAGAAGACTTGGTGGCTGGATTCAGGAGCTACTGTGCATGTTTCCCACTCTAGGGGAACAAGGGGCGAGATGGTCAATCTGATTCTAGGCCAGAACAAAGTCTTCATGGGGAATAACACGTACTACGAGGTAGAGGCTATGGGGAGCTACAAGATTCCTCTAAAGAATGGGTCTAACTTTGTCCTGACAGTTATGCTCTTTGCTCCTTCCATCAAGAAGAACCTGATTTCAATCCCTGTTCTGACCAAGAAGGGGTTTGAGGTTAGGTACAAAAGGAGTAAGGCAACTGTGGGCAAGGGTGGGACCATTTTGTTTATTGCTTCTTTAATTAATGAATTGTATTGCTTAGATGTAATGAACTCTATTGAATCTAATGAAATAAGCGCTTCTAAGTATTTTGTGTTGCCTGTGGATGATGCTTTACTTTGGCATATGCGTTTGTGCCATGTAAATGTAGATAAACTACATAAGATGTCGAGCGCTGGGTTGTTAACCAAAATATCCAAAGACCCTACGTGTGTGTGAGGATTGCTTATCGGGTAAGATGAGCGGGCAATCCTTCCAAAAGGGACAAAGGGCAAATGAACTGTTAGGGGTGGTACATTCTGATATCTATGTGCCCCAAAATGTTTAGACCCACAGAGGCATGACATATTTTATTACGTTCATTGATGACTATTCAAGATACGGGTACATGTATTTAATAAGCAGGAACTTTAATGCCTTAGATAAATTTAAGGAATTTAAAGCTGAGGTAGAGACTCAGGCTGGAAAATAAAATTCCTGAGGACTGACAGGGGTGGCGAGTACACCTATGACCTATTTAAAAATTTCTGTACCGATCAAAGAATAGTTCATCTGTACACCCTACCGTACACTCCACAACAAAATGGAGTAGCAGAAAGGTGTAATAGGACACTTATGAACAAGGTAAGGTCCATGTTAAATCACTCTGAGCTAGGAACCAATTTCTGGAGTGAGGCTTTAGACACCGCCGTATATATCCTTAATCGTGTACCAACAAAGGTAGCCCACAACCACCTTATGAATTATGGATGGGTCAACGTCCAAACTTAGGGCATCTTAGAGTGTGGGGGTCTAGGGAACATGTAAAGGTGCCTGACTAGCATAGGTTAAAGCTAAACCCAAAGACCATAAAGTGCAACTTTATTGGTTACTATGATCACTCTAAGGGGTACAGATTCGTGGTTCACCACACGGATGGGACAGTGGGGGTTGTTGAGTCTAGAAACGCTTATTTCTTGGAAGAAGAATTAAACCCTAGAATTCCTAACGAGAAAGTTAATTTGTTTGAGGTGGTTAAAGAGGCTGGTCCTAGCACTTCCCCAGAGGAAGTAATTGGATCAGATCAAAACCAAACCGAACAAGAACTCAGGGCATTAAGGGAAAGAAGACCTTCAATTCTGTTGAGGGACTTCTATACAATGCTAGGGGAGGACAACGTCACGTTAGATGAACCTATTCTAAATGATCCGATTACTCTTGAGCAAGTTTTAAGTCTTCCAGATGCTCAAGAATGGTAGGTTGCTATTCAGGAAGAGATGGACTCTATCCTAAAGAACAAGGTCTGGGAGATAGTGGATCCACCATAAGGGTGAAAGCTCATTGGGTGTAAATGGATCTTCAAAAAGAAGCTTAAGGTTGATGGGTCTATAAATAAGTACAAGGCGAGATTAATGGCCAAGGGGTTCACCCAAGTGTATGAGATAGACTTTAAGGAGACATACTCACCGGTGTCAAGATTTGACTCGATTAGATGTCTCTTAGCATGTGTTGCTTACTTTGATTTAGAGTTGCACCAAATAGATGTAAAGACTATCTTCCTAAATGGAGATTTAGAGGAGGAGATTTACATGGAACAACCTGAGGGTTATGTGATTCCTGGAGAGGAACACAAGGTGTGCAAGCTCATAAAATCATTGTATGGCCTAAAACAATCTCCCAGGCAATGGTACTTCACTTTTCACAAGGTGATTAGTGAGTATGGGTTCATAGTGAACAAACACGATCATTGTGTTTATACCTTCCGGGATGGGACTAGGTATATGATGTTGTCATTGTATGTAGATGTCATACTCTTGATGGGGAATGACCTTAGTATGATAATCAATTTAAAGGAATGGCTCAAAACCTAGTTTGAGATGAAAGACATGGGTGAGGCATCCTACATCCTCGGGATAAAAATGGATAGAGATAGAAAGCTAGGAAGCTTAGTATATCTAAAGAGTCATACATAGAGAGCGTTCTTAAACGCTTCAATGTTATTGGTTGGAAAACCATTGAATCCCCTATATACAAGAGTACTGTGTTGTCTAAGAGTATGGCTCCTCAGTCAGAGGAAGACCGACTCTAGATGGAGTCCGTGCCATATGCACAGGCTATTGGCAGCTTGATGTATGCCATGACCTGTACTCGATCTTATTTGAGTTTTGTAGTAAGCTTGTTAAGCCGTTACCAAATAGACCCTGGTCTTTAGCACTAGCAAGCAGTGAAGAGGGTATTTCGGTACCTATTAGGGTCTAAGAGTTTAAAACTCACCTATCAGGCGGAAAGTCTGTCATTGGCTGGATATAGTAATTCAGACTATGCGGGGGATCCAGATGACAAGAAATTCACTGCTGGATATGTCTTCATGTTTGGAGGCGGTGCTATATCGTGGGCAAGCAAGAAACAAAAGAGTGTTTCTAAGTCTACGATGGAAGCTGAGTTTTATGCATATAGTATTGCAGCTTCCCGGCAGTTTGGATTAAGGAGTTTCTATCAAAATTAGGGCTAGAAAACTGGACTGATGCTCTTGTCCAGATGTATTGCGATAATCTGGCTACAGTGTCGACACTTAAGAATGGGGAGATCAGTGTCAGGGGGTAAGCACATTGAGGTGCATTACTATTACATCTTCGACATGCTACAGAGAGGAAAAGTGATTGTGAGTCATCTTCCTACTTTTGAGATGTTGGCAGATTCGTTCACTAAGGCCTTAACAACGAATCTATTTTCTAAGCACACTCATAGCATTGGTCTTCGACAGGACTAGCGCTGGTCGTTGTTGGACCATATGAGCCCTTCACCCATAGTGGGGGATGTTGGACCATGGTATGGGCTCGGGCCGGGTTTGGTCCAACATGTCATGGTCTGAGTGAACCGGTACGGGTCACGTGGTCCAAGGGTGGTGGGGGCGGACATGCCAACACCACATGTTCCCTCGTTACACATAATTTTAATGGGACCCGCACATGTCACACATGTACACTAGACATACATCGAAGTGTGCATTTACACATTGTTAGGCCTAGTCGCGCGAATTAGGTGTCGGGTAGGACAAGTGTTTAGCGAGGGGTTGACCCTATCGCGGGCTTGGCCGTGTGCAGGGGGAGGCCTCCGCAAGCTCTGTGTGACAGAGCCCGTGCCCGTTATGTTTGAACTTCTATTAGAAACCAGAAGAATTCAAGCTTGCAGGCCCAATTTATTCAAAACTCAAATCTGGCCCGTTCTATTGTTGAAAAGCTTTGGTGATTGACTAGAGGGAGAGAATAAGGGAGAATATTCTCCCTTATTTCCAAACTAAAAATGGGACGCCCCCCTCTTTTTTGGATCTAAGAATTCATTTGAATTCACTCCTCTCACCTCTCTCTTGACCGCTCCCCCTCTCTCCTTGTGTGAGTTTTGCTTCTCCATTGGAGAAGCTGCTGGCCGCCGCTTCTCATCCCTATCCAAGGCATTGTTGTAACGATCGCGAATTTTTGGTATGAGTTCTTGCCTCTAATAAAATTATTTTATGAGTTTTTTAATTATTTTAAATTATTTAGAGGTAAATTTTTAGAGACTTTTTATATGGGTTGATAGAGCTCAGTGAGACGAGCGTAACGAACCCAAGAACACATAAAACGGAGGTCAGGAGTAAAAGTTACGACCTCGAAAAAAGTGTCTTATGGGCGGGACCCACTTTGAAAGTATGAGGTAACCTACTCATGTGCAGTCTTGTTTTTAAAAGCTTGTCGATATGAGTCTATCGATACTAAGAACGTGTAATTCCAACTTCAAGATAGGAAGCTATCGCGTTTTGAAGTTGAGATATTAATTGAATAAAATAATATTATAGCAGATAAGATTGTTGACGAAGCGGATAAGATTGATGACGTAAGTGGATAAGGTTGACGACGAAGCAGATAGGGTTACTGACAAAGCGGATAAGATTGCTGACAAAGCAGATAGGATTACTGACGAAACGGATAGGATTGACATATGTCAGCCTCACATTTATCCTCTTTTTCTATAAATAGCATCAACAACATCTAGTCTCTCCCACGTTTTCTTATTTCTCTCCCACGTTCAGAAATTTTTGTTCTTCATTTTTTACTCATTTTAAGTCCGATTTAAGTCGTTTAAGAAGCATTTCTACCTAAATCGAGCATGCCGAACGTCATGGTGTGGTTATTTTTCTAGTTGGAGATTTCCATAACCCTAGAAGTGGACATCCAATTTCATGGTGCCCGATTTATGGGTTTCAAACTAGCACAAAAAGCGAGGTAGGGGCTTTTATCCTTTCTTATGACATGATTATAATATTTGGTTGTGTTTTTAACTTATTATTTATATGACTCTCACATGCTATGCATTAGAGATTACTTTCAAGTTATGATTTATGATTTCTGCATATATATATTTGATCTGTCGAATGGTTAATCGTTGAGATAGAATATGATTTATATATCGTATATTTATAATGCTATTATGTATATTCATTTAGTCAAATGATTTACTGCTAGAAGCGGATATGTTTTATACTACATGCATTATGATTGCCTCATATATAATAGTTTGATCGAATGTTTATCCGTGGATTTTGATATAAATTATACATGTTGGAGCATGTGAGATAGAGACAAACTAGCTTCGCCACTGTTTTCATTGTGAATGAATACAGTATGTTCGAAAGACGATTTTAGATGACTCATCTTTGTTGAAAGGATGATTCTCAAGATTATTTTTGAAAAGACGTATAAGCATGGTGATCGAGTCACTGAAGCGAAACAAAGAAGGGGTAACTGTCTCATTAGAATGAGCGACCAACCTTGCCTTTGTATCGTTGATAGTGACGCTCCCATGGCTTGTAGAGGCTGAGCTAGGGTTTTTAAAAGGATAAACATTGGGGTAGAATGTTTTAAAAGAAAACAACCCTTTTTGGAGTCTAGGAACTCTAGGATTTTTGGATTGAGTCTGGGACTCAAGATTATGAGTCTGGGACTTATGAGTGTTTTGGTTGTCCAGAGCTATTGTTGGGCGCCCCGATAGAGCTCCGTTGACTAGATGAGGGCACAATTAATCCGGTTCAGAATCAAATGCACGGAGGGCAAGAACCCTGATTTGCCCCTAACGAAGGGCAACTATCAAGGCTACGTGCGCTAGGGTAGAGACTATCATAGGAAGACTCTCTACTCTCTAGATCTTGGCGCCCTATGAGCACGGTTGACTCTTCTATCTACAAGCACAAAATATTTTGAGATGATCTGTGGAGAAGTAAGAGGTCGCTGCTTTGTACCCGCAGCAAATTCCTATTAATATATATGTCTGGGACATTTGTAGCAAGCCGTGAGAGCTTGCAAACCCTAGTAGCATCTTTGATACGTAGGAAGAAGCTCTAGGGGTGGTTTTGGGTGAGAGGCACACCCTGTTTTCATGAATATATTTTATATGATATATGCTGTGAAACTTCCATGTGTTTATTCATGTCTGATCGTATAAACTCCTCTATTGAGTATTTTAAAACACTCACCACCCCCAAACTTTGCAGGACTCGACGAAGCTTAGTGTGTAGGTAGAAGAGCCTACTCTGAGTTTTATCGATGTGATTTCAAAGATTTCAACCGCACCAAAACGAGTAAGAACTCTCTTTATTATTTTTCTATTGTGTGTTTGTACACGGACCGTGGTTCCTAGGAAATTATCATTATATTATCGCACTAAGGCGAGCGGCTCCAGTCGCGGGCCCGGGTAAACTCCGATATCTTTATGAAAAGAAAATTTTTATATGCTTCCAAAATCCCAGGGCGCGATAGTTGTAGGCAGGCTGAAAGGAAGGAGAGGACTCTCCTTCATCGCTGATTTGCTTTGAGGTTCGATTGGGCTGAGATCTTGCAACGTATTCTTCATCCAAGTGGGGTTTAAGAGGGATCAACACATAGGTAACTATATCTCATCCTTCACTTGTTTTGATCTTGCAATTGGCGTGCTAGATCTTTCAAGGAGGGCGTGCAAGGGGCTGATTTGGCCCAGGTCAGTTCGTGTCTCTCCTATATTTAATTATCTCCATTTGATTGATTGTATGTGTTGCATGTTTATTACTAATTTGTATTAGTGTTGCATGCTTATGGTGTAGATCTTGTAAAAATTGGATTTTGTTGTGCGCCACCTCTCCCACGATTGCTTCCGCTGCTGGCCGGCCACTCTACAAAAAATAGGTAAATCCCCCTCTCTCTCTCTGATTAGGCATTTTGTTTAGGCAAATTATGATTAAGCATTTTGCTATGGTGCAGGACTCTGTTTTTTGGGGTGTATAAATGCTGGGGCCCAGGGGCAGAAGCAGCCAGGGGGAGTTTCATGGGCCGGGGAACTGGATTACAAGAGAGCCAGGCCCCTCCTCACAAAGAGCCTCGTCAATGGGAGGCACTGGATGGGCCCAGACGATGCCTAATCATGCCATACTAATCCCACTTCATTGCTAAAATTCGATTAGTTTTCTGTTTTTAGCTAAATTTTATTGGATGTAAGACAAAATATGATGTAAGTTGTAAAATGATCGATTTGTTTGTTCTATTTTATTTTATATTTTGGCAAAGTTTGTTCTATTATTGGTTATTTATATTTTGGCAAACTTTGTTCTATTATTGGTTTTCCCATCCATTTTTTATCTCTCTTGCACCTTTCTGCTCCTCAGCCACAATCCTCATTTTTCTTTTTTCTTTTTCTGTTTTTGGTTGATTGCAGTAGCCAAAGTCTAAAAGCCACCACAAAAAATATCTGATTTAATTATGATAAGACCTGGGGAGAACCTAATAGGTACAAATATTTTTAGGAAAAAGTTCATACCTCAGGTTTCATATTGAAAAATATGTGCTTAGTGTGACTCATGTTATATTATGGTGGTCGAGTATGAAATAATTCAAATTAGATAAGGGGGGCAAGCGAATAAATTAAAGTTTTAATCGGACAAAATATGTGAGCCTCGTACAAAGTTTACTTAGGGTACCCTTATTCTCCCAACCAAAATTTAGTTGGGAGTTTTTGTTGGGTTATTTATTATATAAATATTATTTTTATTTGTCCCCTAAGCAATATTTGCTTCGCAAGTAAAGCATCCAGCCCAGTGGGCGCATATATAAATGGGACTCATATGTTTATCTCTATATTTATTAGTAGCTATGTATGCCGTCAGTGTGGTACAAATCACAGTGAAATAGTAACCAAGGCAAGGGCGGTAGAAAGCCACATACAATTTTCATAGCAATTATGCAGTGTAGGGCGTTGGCAACTTTCAGATGATATCAATCAGAGTAATCTGCATGCTTGCGGCGGTGAGAAGGCCCCATGCCAACACACAAACCGTATGCCGTCATTGTGGCTAGCATTATGCGAGAGTCCTTGATTATAGTTATCATATCAAGAATGACTCAATTTGAAGGTTATTCCAGACATGAGAATGCGAAACAAAAATTCAGTTGTTGTACCTAAAGTTTAATTGTAGAGAGCCCGTCTAGCCTATGGCGTGCCCCGCTCTTCTTCCCTTCCAACCTTCCATGCTACACCGATGAACCACCTTGCCTAGGTCCTACCAGAGTTTCCATGGCAGGTTTCACACAATTGCATGGTCTAGATTTTTCTCATTATATACCCGAGTTCTGGTCCAAAGTTCAGAAGAGTTACAAAATAGAGTTTTTTCCTTATTACCGGGACGAAGAAGCTTATATTCTATATTTCCTTATTTTTAAGTACAAATGCCATATAACCCTGACTTGCATGATTTTTTTAGAAAATAGGACTAAAATATCTTTCTTAGGGTTTAGGGTTTTATATCGTGTAAACCCATTAAACCATCATACTTACCCAGAAACAACCTATTCCATTGATGATTTCCAAAGTCCGACCAATGAAAAGAGAAAACGCAGTGGTAGGTCCGATTTCTAAACCATCCAATTGGCCATTTCCAAAAATTGACTAGTGAGAAGCAAAAATGCAGTGGGAGGTCCGATTTTCAACTTATCCGGCTGGTGTTTTTAAAGTTTTCGCCATGAAGCGAGTTCCATATGTGAAGTAAGGTTTAGTCCAAGTATATACTCATATGCCTATGGTAAAGAAGTGATATTTGGCAAAGATCAGTGGCCCATCGAGGGGTTAATATGGCAAAGCTCATTGGTATCAACCAGTTATCAACTTTCATGATAATGGCCTATTATTTAAAATCTAGTTCAAATCGTATGTTCATATACACGATTGTTCATACATCATGTTATGGAACACACAATAGGTAGTACTTTAATACACTCAATACATTGTCATGTTATTAATAATAAGATATTGATTATATCGTGTTATCAATTATCAATAATACAATACATGACATTAAGAAGTCATCTTACCATGTATGGGTGGCATACATAACATATTATCAATAACATGAAATGCGATAGATGATATTCAATTGTTGTTCTATCATGTATGAGAAGGCATCCTATCGTGTAACCGATAACACGATATATGAATGTAGCATGTATTTAAATGTTAGTTACATAATGTGAATCAATGCGACTCTTTGTTTTATATATATATATATATATATATATATATATATATATATATATATATATATATATATATATATATATATATATATATATATATTACAAATGAAGGTTGTAAGAATACAGTCAAATGGCAAAATTAGTGAAGGCCTCAAAAGTGAATTTAATGGAAGAGACCGGGTCTAAGAACCAACAGTTTCCCTGTTGGACTTCGACTATCAAAAGACCTCATTGAATTGAGGCTGGGATGCAAGGTAATTTTGGAGACTAGGTTCTACCTAGTATACGATTGCATGTAAATCATTGTCTCTAGGTCGCGCCTATACATTCTAATAAGTGAGTGTTGGGACAACTCACAAGGAGTGTTTAATATTCGGGGTAAATACTACCCCTCACGGAGGAAGAAGTCCCACTGATCACTAGTTTAAGGGCGAAAAGAAACCCATTGAAGTTAGATAGTGACAATGGGAAGGCTGCCCAAGGAAAAGGGTAATTCTTCAAAAGGTTCTTCACAGGGAAGCGGCCAGAGAAGAATCTTATTGAAGAAAATTTGAAAGAAGTGGCAGAAAACAAGCGTATTGTCTATGAGGAAGACTTAGGACTCTTGGCCATCGTCCACATGGGGGCCCTAGTATTATTCACATAGATCTGTCTCCCCATCTCTATGTGACTTCCTCAATGACCTGGCTGTTGTGGGGAGGTACAATTGGGAAGAAGCTGTTCATGACATGTTGCGTTGAGGCACATCCTCAACCCACCGCAACATCAGGAGTAGAGAAGATGAGCGCTCTTCCATAAGTAGTATTCTCATTGGGGCTTCATTTGTGTTACAGGTAAATTTCATATTGTCAATAACATGATTACTTATATTAGCATAGAATTAATAGTACGATAGCATATTAACATTTTAGGTATATCGTCTTATAAATAACATGATAGTGTAATTTGCGTGGTTTAGATAACATGCTAATTTGATTTTTATGTTATTAATCACACGCTAGTTAGGTTATCGTGTTGTAGATAACACGATAAATTACCATATTGTGTATACTCAATCACACGATGTGAGTATTTTGTGAAATTGGTAACATGATTAGTTTAATAAATTTGTTAGTCATGACACGACATACATGATATAGGATCACTATTAACGGGATTGTTTTGTAAATGTAGGTGTGGTTTTTTTTAGCATACTTCTATATGAGCTCCAAGTTCTTATCCATGTAGTCCGAGGTGCAAGAGGAGCCCTGGATTTACCCAATTGTTGACGGACGTGGAGAAGGCAGCTAAACTTGACTTGGTAGATAAAAAAATCACATTATTGGCTCATCACAAGATGAGGAAGTGGTACAAGGAGATACTCATGCAGCTAAAAGTAGGTTCAAAAGTGGTTTTGCAGATAACTCAAATTGCTAAAGAGGCTCACTTGATTAGGGCCCAAAGGCTGACCCAGATGGTGAAGAAGACTACCACGCATTCTACGATAAATAGGAAAATTGTGCTCATCAAATTACATTATGGTCAAATGCAAGGACAATATCACTCTGGCAAAGATGTCATTGAGAGCTTTGTCATGCCACTACATGTCATGATTGGGATTGTTGACGTCATTTTGGAAAATGTCGCTTTGTATGGAGAGTGGAATGGAGTACTAACAGTGTGCAAATTACACTGCAAAGAGTTAAAAATGTTCTTGAGGTGGCCACGAGGTTAAACAAATAGATGCAGCCCCCACATGAAGGATTATCTCATCCAGAAACAAAGCATCCACATGAAATCCCTCAACCAGAGAAACGTCACACAGCAACCCCTCCTCCAACAACTGAAGGAGAGAAGTCAATGAGGGTCAAGGCTCGAGCTTCCAAATCAAGTGAATTTGTTCATCACTCTACTCATGAAGAGTAAACAAAATTTGTTCCTCAATTTGAAAAAGACGATTTCATTTTGCATAAATGTTATCATATTATATTTAATGATACGACCTACTTGGAAAGGTGTGTTATTGTGTAATCGATAACACAACCTTTTGTATGATCGTGTTAGATTCAAAATGACTTCAAAATCGTCGTGTCATCGATAACACACATGTATATAATATTGTACTATATTAAAAATGACTTGGTAGTAGTCATGTGATCGATAACACGACCATTTGTATTAGTGTATTAAATTCAATACTATTGTTGGAATAGTCATATCATCAATAATAGCTTTATTTGAATATTTTGTATATACTCATATGATTTATTATATGTATTATGCAGAGAAGATGGAGCCCCAAACTGGTTCCCCAAATAAGAATAAGGGTCCAAGGTTGAACGGGTCGTTATCACCAGGTTCCTCAAGAAAATTAATGAGGAAGTGGTGTAAGCCCAAGAGGAGGAAATGGTGCAAGCCTAGGAGGAGGAAGTGGCGCATGCCCAAGAGAGGAAGTGGTGCCACCAAAGCAAATAAAGCTGAAGATAAATAAATAAAAAATTTAGATGTTGGCTCCATCACATCCTTGCTATCACCTATACTTAGGAGGATAAGGTACATGATGGCTAATCCACCGGTGCATGCAGCCAAGGGGGAGGTAGCCAAGGAGGACACAGTGAAGGTAGAGGCTACCAAGGAGGATCCAGCCAAAAAGGTGTCAGACCTGGTTCGTCCAAAGGATTTTAGCAGCTTCCTGGCCAAGAAGATTGGAAAGTTGACTCGATTGGCAAGGGAGGAGGGGGTGATGAGACTAGGGGATGAAGTTTCATTGGTAGCAGTCCCTGCCACAAACATTATCCCTACTGAGAGGAATTTGCTGCAAAGTCTCCTACCGTGGCCCATGAGTCCTCAAATGTTACTTCTAGCTCGGCCGCTATATCAAATACTCCTGATTCAGTTGATTAGGTATTACTAGATAGTATCAGAAGAGTGATAAGTGTCAAAGAGTATGTTGAGAAGAAGCAAAAGGACAAATGAGGAGGTCACAGTGGTGCTGCACAACTACCTTGACCTCCAGCCCGTGTTCCACATGAAGATCTTACGTGGAGAAGATCAAGAGACAATCAAGGAAAATAGATAATTGTATCCCTTTATTATATTGGAAACAATTGTATTCAATTCAGTTGGAGGATAAAAAAATAGATAATTTCTAAGCAATTCAAGAAACTAGCTCCTAGTTTTTTCGCACTCATTCTGGACTACTACAAATGCAACACATATTATTGTTCCCGTCTAGTGTAGTTGCTATCAATAGTTGACCATGATCCTTTCCCTTCAAGAAAGTAGCATCTACGGTTAGTAATGGACTTAATGTTGTTCTAAAAGCTCTTGCAACTAGCTAAACATCCAAAAGACTTTTAAAATCAAATTCATCAATAGGTCTAGGAATATCACATGCTTTAATTGGAACTATTACACTCCCTGGATTAATATGTGGTAGGATTTGTCTGGGTCCCCATCTATTAAATCACATAGTGTTTTACCTGCAAGACTAGATTTTAAGTAGTTAACATTAAAAAAAGGTCATATTCTCGAGAACACAAAAAGATTAGTAGTTGTATTTTTGTAAAATGGGACTTTGTAATAAGTGGTTCTTGTTAACAAATTAGGTAAACATATCGTGTTTTAAGAAAATGCAACCGTAACAGCCTCATGTGGCTAATAACACGTCATATTCAAAAGTCGTATTTTTATAAACATGATTTAAAGAATATCATAAGTTTGCTTTACCTGCATGGTAGCATTTCTTTTAGTTTATAGTTATACCCCAGTACTTATATCTTGCTATGCTTTTTGGTGCAATGTCTATTGAATCTTTAAATAACCGATAACTTTTCTCGTAATCAAAAGGTACAATGCTAAAGGATAGTCGGTCGATTTCTTTACATTCCACATGAATGGTCGGGCACTAAACCTTTATCTCCATTTTCATGAAGAACTTTCTTGAAATGCAGTCACACTTGTGACGGACCTCAAACCCTTTTTTCCTATCATGGCTACTGCTTGCTCCTGAATCTAGAATAGGATGGGGAGGGGGGCATATAAGGCTAAGGGGAATAGTAGGTGTAAGGGTTAGACTGGAAGAACTAGCTGGTGTGGAAGAATTAGTTGGGATGGTAGAACTAGCTGGGGTGAAAGAGCTAGTTGGTGTGGAAGAACTAATCATCTCTGTTAGTAGATACAAATAAATTAAATAATAGCACTTACAAGACAAGAACAAATTAATAAGAATAAAGACATAAATTAATTAACCACTCATAAACAAGAACAAATTAAAGAACAAAATTGAGAAAATGATAAATTAAATAACAAAACAGAGAGTCAGACAAGTCAAAATTATGTAATAGAGATAAAAATAGAATAAACACAAGAACAAATTTGATTATAGAATAAAGACAAATAAAAATTAAAGAACAAAGACAATAATAGAGGTGTAAATTAAAGATGAAACATATAATGTCACGACCCGGATTTTCAAAAGCATTTTTAAATAGCACGAACAGTAAGTAGCGAGAATTTTTTTTCTTTAAATACAAAACAAACCCTTCGATGAAATATCCAAGTCATGATAATTGGGGTTGACAAATACAAATATCAAATCATATGATATTATTTAACATCTGAAAATTCATAAAGACTGGCTCATCCATCTAAGTATAAATCTATTACCCATCTGAAAATAAATAATAAGTTGACTCTCACACTTAAGGTACACTTACATACCGGAGTTACAGAAACGCAGAAACCACTTTTGCATGCCTGCCTTAGTCTCACTTTTCGTCGCCTGGAGAATCTACAACAAAGCAAACCAAACAACAACCACAACCACAATGGAGCATCTCCGCCCACAAGAGAAGAACTTCCAAAGGACAAAAGGTTTTATTAATATTTTTCGAATCGGGCCAACATCACCCGATGTTAGTTGCCTACGTACTCATCGGACAACATCTCCAATGTTTCCAATAAGATCGGATCCAGACGTAGTTCTGCCTAGAAACTACTCTATCCTAAGAAGCATAACATCACACAGGCAATGCTTAAGTATTTTTAACCTACATTTTAGTAAGTCCTTTAATCATTCAACTTGTCTAATTAACAAGCAACAACAAACAATGTTATTAATTATCTCACAACTCTTGTTCAACAATTAATACTACAAAATCTGTAACTCAGAGATGACTCGCCCCTCGAGAAATCTCAAAACATAGTACTCCAACCTTGGAGTAGACTGCTTAACAGCAGCTTGACCCAAATCCTCAGGGCTCTCAATAGCCTGCCATGAATCTGGGGAGGAGGATCCCAACTGTGCTCATGGACACAGATTGGCAAGAAACATAAGCCTTCCATGATGCTCATGTAACTCCGCTTTTTGTACGTACCAAATAGTCCTGGGAAGACCTGCAGGAGACTCGCGGTAAAGACCCTCTAGTCAATACCCAAACCGTCATGGCGATGAAGAAGCATATTGCAATCTCCACCCTCCCAACGTTGGGAGAAAATGTCTTATAAGACATTACTAATGAATCCATAGAAGCCTTAGGTTCTTATGACCATTGACTCCCCCAAATATCTGAACTTAGACTAGATTATTATCATCCAGTAAAGTATCCGCTCAACCATTTTGGTCCTCTTCACCTTGTGAATCGACCCACTATATAGCTCATCCACTGAGCTATGACTCGAAGAACATCCCGTAACCATCCTCGGTTCATTAACCAAGATAAAATTCTATGTCAGGGCCCCGTTTAGTCCATGAACTGGTCCCAACCCTAAAGAGGGTATTTTAGTCATTATCTTTATTAGGTGTTCTCCCCTCAAACCAACAGCAACCCATGCCTCTTGATTAATCTTCATTAATCTTAAGTTACTAATATAACTTAAAACATCAATATCAAAAGCATGCATCAACATAAATAACATGCATTCACACCAGTGCGTAAAGAATGAATAAAGGCCCGTTGCACTCATTTGCAAGGCTAGGGCTCAGCTAGTTCAAGCCCAAGACTGTAAACAAGTCTAACACATCCCACGAGTTACATATAAAACACTCTAGTCGATCAGTGCACTCAGTTGCAGACACATGAAATACGCTGCTTTAAACCTGAGAATTAGGGTTCTACCCCTTATTTCCCATGACACTCTGACCCGACAAGGTCTTCGTGTCACAAACTAGTCATGCTCCTTCCTTTTTAAGTCATGTATAGGGTACTCTACCTCTTAATTCACTAGGTCATCTGTTTCAATAGAAACATAATATATTGCCCCTTAGGGTGTTAGGGTAATTTTACCACTTAGGGTATGATACCCTCCCTTGGGTCATTCTAGTCATTTTACTGCCTCTCTATTGATTTAAGTCATTAACCTCTCACAAGGCTCTACTCTTAGACTGACCCACGCTTCCACTCACACGAATGTGGGCAGGTCCACTCTAAGGGGTATTTTTGTCATTTGGTTTAAGGCCTTAATGACATCTAATGGTTCTAAAATTCAATCAAGGGTACTACTGGGCTTCATAGCCTCTATGTAATTTTCCTGGCGTGTGACGGGGTTGTGAACCCCTTGAACCAACCCAGGTTTTGACTAACGGTTTACTATAAACCCTAAGGGTAAAAGGGTCAATTACCCACTCACTGGGATTTTTCCTCCCTACACGGTTTGGCCTATAATTATTTTACCCATTAAACTCTCACTGAGAATTTTTCCAATTTTGAGATCAACTCATAGGCCCCTAAACCGGAGCCCCTAAGTCAGGTAAGTGGTTTACATATTCTCTGGGATAATTCCCCGACTGAAACTCGGTCAGAATAATGCCAAACCTCTCCAGATCCAAGAGTATTTTTTTCTAAAATTTATTTGACATTTGTATCCTCATGAACCGAACCCGGTTCATCTCCTCTTCTACCCCTTTTTTTTTAAAAAAAAACGGAACCGAACTAGGCCAGTTTAGCCGACCTAGTCCGAGAAGCACATACAACCCACGGGTCATCTTCCCCGTGACCAGCCAGAGACCTTTCAGCCTCTGGCGGTGCTGCATGGCCCTCAGATCGCCGAAGCACAGCGGATCCGACAAGGTCAGTCCCGCTGACGTCCGGCGACCGTCCGACGGCCAAAAGGCCATCTTCCTCTGTTTTAAAACAATGTGCTTTGCTGCAACTGGGGCCAGCGTGGACCATGCTGGTGTGGCTGGGTCCGTCACGGCCTGGGCCGTCGAGGCCTGGGCCAGTGTGGCCGGGACTGGTGCAGCCACTGCGGCGCGGCCTCAGCCAACGCCTGATTTTACTTTTTATGTTATTTTTCTGCACCGGCCCGGCTGCCTGCTTGGAGGTAGCTGCGTGCTGAAGCCTGGCCAGCCAGCAGATACGTGGAAATTTTACAAAAACTAAAATTACAGAACAGTTTATGCACTGTTCAACTAAATTACAAATTACAGAAATTTGAATTTATTTGATAAACTTTAATTAATCTTCACTCGAGTACTAAGGCAACGATCCTACCTTAATCACAGATTTGTTGTTGATCCACCGCCGCCAAAGCTTCACCGAAAAATCCAATGCCGCTTGTTCTCCTTCACGCCAAAAATCCCCCTCCTCCTTCTTTAAGAGCCCTAATTAATTCTTTTTATAGGCATGGAATTATGCCCTAATCCCATGAGAAATTAGGCATCAAAAACTCAATTTCGGAACAGTAAATAATCGGGCCCACAAAACAACTTAAACGGTCCAGTTGCACGTTTAAATCAGGTAAACTGGCCCTATACAACATATTCAACTTTGAACAGTCATATCTCCCTCATCCGAACTCCAATTCGCGTGTTCTTGGTAGTGTTTTGAAGCTCTTTCTGTCTACTTTCCATCCATATATATATCAGCCACCAAATCCAAGCATTGATTAATTTATTTCAACGAAAAGGTCAAGGGGTCTAGCACCCTAATTTCCACGTGTACGACTTCGAGAATTAAGAAAATTACCGGATGTTACATATAAAAATTAAACAACAAAGCTAGGAACATAATAGAAACAAATACAACATATACTAGTACAAAATAACAAACAAAATTGAGACGATGACAAATTAAATAACAGAACAGAGAGTTAGACAAGTTGAAATTACATATAGACAGAAACAAATTAGATTATAGAATAAAGGTAAGTAAAAATTAAAGAATAAAGACATTAATAGGGTTGTAAATTAAAGAAGAGACATATAGAAATTAAACAATAGAGACACAGGATCAAAATTGAAACAAATACAACACATACCAATACAAAATAAAGAATAAAATCAAGACAATGATAAATTAAATAATAAAGAATTAGACAAGTCCAAATTACATATAGACAAAAATAAATTAGATTATAGAAAAAAGAAAAATTAAAGAAGAGACATGTAGAAATTAAAGAACAGAGATAAGAATAGAACAAATACAAATACAAAATAAAGAAACTACAAATTGAAAAACACAAATCATATACAACTGATCAACCAAATAAAGAACAGAAGACGGAAAAAAAATTTATTTTTCTTGTCGAGAACGGAGATATTAGAAGTCCACCGGTGAGAGGTGAGAGGAGTAGTGAGAGGCTAAAGGGTCGGTGACCACTCAAGAATTAGAGAGGTGAGAGGGCAAGCAAGAGGCGAGAGGGCCGGTGACCACTCGAGAATTAGAGATGCGAGAGACCACTCGAGAACTGGAGAGGGTTGGTGAGAGGGACGGCGAGAGGGCTGGTGACCACTTGAGAACTAGAAAGGTGAGAGAGCTGGTGAGCAAAGGCAGAAGAGTTTAGAGACTAAGAGATGAAGTGAGAGACTGAGAAGGCAATATGGAGAAGAGTGTCAGAAGCAATGTGGGCTTGGGCTTCTAGGCTTGGGTAACGAGCTTTAGTTTTGTGGGTCAGGCTAGACTTTTCTATTTTTTTAGCACAGGCCTGAGCCCGACCTTAATTTTTTCTGGCTTTCAAATTTAAGGCCCAACTTGACCCAATTTAAATTTTTTTTGGCCCAAACCCGAACATTTATGAGCTATGCTGAGCCGAGTTGGCCCTCAATATTTGCAACCCTAATAACCAAGTGGGGGATGACGCAAACCCATTGTTGGCTTGACATACTAATAATTTTTACAAGTTTCTTGTACTTTTTTCCTGATAGGTTTCTTATACTTGTCATTCCAAAACTTGATTGATTGTTATAGGGCTACAAAGGAAGCTCTTTCCTATCCTTCATTTTTCTTGTCTTCTTTTAGCTAATTTCTACATAGTTAGGTAATGAGTTCAGTAATACCTGTTTGACAAATGATCCTCATTAAAATAGAAGGTCTTCGAATATAGTATATAGAAAAACTTGACTCAACTTGACCTTAATGGTCAAGTTAGGTTTCTAATTAGTTCAACTCAAATGGCTATTCGAATCGGTTTAGGTTTCAAGTGATCCAACCAGACTTGGCCCAATTAATATTATATGTATTGACAAATGATCCTCATTAAAGTAGAAGGTCTTCAAATATAGTATATAGAAAAACTTGACTCAACTTGACCTTAATGGTCAAGTTAGGTTTCTAATTAGTTCAACTTGAATGGCTATTTGAATCGGTTTAGGTTTCAAGTGATCTAACCAGACTTGGCCCAATTAATATTATATGTATTAAATTTAAATATTTTTATTATATTTTAATTATAACTCTTAATATTTTTATAGTGGGTAAAAGACAAAATTAAATAATTATTTAAATATTTTTTTAAAATTAAGTGATTTCAAAAAATATTTTAAAAATAATATATTATTCTAGGTCAAATCAATCAAGTTTATGTTTAGTGGTTGAGTTTGAGATTAGTGGTAGGGTAAGGTTGAGGTTATTATTTCTTAAATAGTATTAAGTTTAAGTTTCGTAAAATGGGACTAAATCCGCTCTTGTAGGCTTGTTTGTAAAAAAAGCTGAGAAGAGTATAACAAATCTCTCTAACCTTAACAAAGTGGATTTTGGTTGGATAGAAAATATGGCCCACGTAGCCCCCTTTTCAAGTCCAACCAAAAATTATCATGTCACAATTCCACAAATAATAACTCGTCTTGATCTTTAAGGGGCCTCGACTAAATAAAATATGTACTGACCCAAAATTTCTTCTCTTGTGCCGCATGTGCCCACTAGGCCCCAAGGTAACTTTTATGTTGGCCAATTGGCCTTAAGCGGATGAAAAGGATTTGGCTCCGCTTGACTTTGGACTATGCCAAGTCATGGGTAAGACAAAAATGTATGGCGGAGTGGATGGAAGTCCATTCCATCCTCATTTTTCTCATTCTGAGAGTTATGAGAGAGAGATTAAAGCTGAAAAGCTTGCGACACCCCATATGGGGGGCTTGTGCTGTGGCGGGTCTTATTATCTAAGATTCTTTCTATGAAATTGTTGAAATTTTCGTCCTTGACTCTTGCTTACATAGTTATCAATGCTTAATATGCTTCAGTTTATACTTGATTTTTCCTTTTCTTGCAGTACTTAAGTGCATATCTCTACACAGTGCCATATAATTTGGCCTTAATATAAATTGTATGAATATATTATGGAGTGTGACTGCACTATTCTGGTTTGATAGCTGTTAAAATAAAGATGCATCACGGGGTTAATACGAAAGGCTTGAATTTTAAAGAACATTTTGACATGCTAATTCTTAAACCTAGCAAATACTAACTAAGACTTAATTTCTAGCATAAATTGTGTACCTCATTGTGACTGATATTTAAGATTAAATTATTTGCTTTCATGTACTTAAAGTTACTTTTACCGATGACATTGTTTGGTAATATGTTATAAATTTATGTACAACTAGTTTTATGAACCAAGAGCTTTAGCTGAGTAATGATGATCTCCACCACTACCTCAAAGTATTGCTTGTTATATTGTGGTTCATATCCCAAAGACTATATGGTTAATAGATTTGAGCTTTTTCACAATAGATGCATAGGGTTAATTTTGTAAAGCCAATAAATGAACAACCTATAACTACCTCTAGGAACTTGTTATAGGAGCTTAGTTGAGGCCGTGGATTATTATTTTGATGGAAGATTTAGTGTTGTAAGGTTCATAACTTAATGCATTGGCTAATCAGACAAAAACAGAGGGAGGAAAATTTCTTTTCTTTGGCAACAAAGGATATAAATTCAAACGAGGAAGTCCGTCTGTCAATCTACAATGGCAACAGTGCTCCAATGGGCAGAAATTTCTCTCGATTTGGTACCCTAGTCATATATGTTGGATCCAATAGATATTCTTACATTGTTGAGCTTCCAAATGTTGAGGGTGTTTGAATATGGGTGGGAGACAAATCCAAGAGTTTCCTAGTGGAATTGTGAAGCTATACCACCTACTGTACTTTGAATTTGAAACACACTTATATTGGCATGACTCCCAGTCCATCGGTAATCTGCACAAATTGCAAACTCTAGATCTACTATGGTCAAATGTTACGTAATTGCCCACTGAGTTCCTTCACCTACATGCTATTCGTAGTTTAAATGTTAGTCCTAAAAAAAGGGCAAGATGGTGATGTAAGAAAGAGGCACATTAAAATACTTATATGAGTTAAACATTGAAGTACTTATATGAGTTGAACAGGCCACATAGTCGGGTAAGCTCACAGAATTGAGATGACTACGCATGATGTCAGTGCAAAGGAAAGATTAGAAAGCCCTGTGTGATTCCATCACGAAAATGAGATACTTTGAGATCCTCACTATAGCAATAATTGAAGGTGAGAAAGAGCCATTCGACATGGACTTTCTGACAACCCTTTTGCTTCATAGTATAACATTCCATGGGCCCCTCAATGGCTTGAAGAGTGGGTCATTTTTTAATAGTGTGAATTTAAGATTATCTCGGTCAAAGTCTAGGGGAGGGGCCTCTCAATGCATTGCAACATCTGCTACGGGAAGTATTTTTTATATCCATTCTTACCGTGAGGCGAGCGTAAAAAATGTACATAAAATATTTATTTTTAAGATTAATAACACACATATTAGTGTACATTAGTGCAAATGATACTTATATTAATATATAATAATTTTAAAAATAAATGCTTTATGTACATTCCTTACACTCAGCTTATTGTTAAAATGAAATATAAAAAATACTTCCTTACCCATCATGCCATGAGACCTCCGCCTTATTACATATGAGAAAGAGATAGCATGCGGAGAAAATGGCTTTGATCAGGGGATAAGCATTAGCAATCAAATAATTAGGTGAATTGTATATTGGGAAGGGAGCCAAATCACAACTAGCTGAGATGGGCAATCAAAGTTATTGCAAGTTAGAGGGGTTTCCATTTGGGGCGGAAAATCTCAAACCAATGAAAAAATTCACTTTCCATGATATGCTAAGAGAATTCATTGAGAAGGTACAAGACAAAGAAGGTAAAAGAACATGCCAAAGTGAAGCACATCTATCTCGCACAACACATTGGAGAAAGGCAGGATGATGTATGAAAGTGTATTTTCATACGGCATCTAGTAATTAGGATGAATCATCCCGCGTATTAAGTAATTGAGACTATTCATATTATTTGTAGTGAGTTGGCAATGCAATTGTAGGAAGTACACTACAAAAAAAGTGGTTATCAGCGACACACATATAGCGATGTTTTGAAAAACACTCGTTGTATGTGTTATATTTAACACACGATCGATGCCGCTCCTCCCGTATACACGACACTTCCCACTCTCCCGCATTTTCATGTCTCTGCGCGCGCCTATTTTCCAGGGATTGTGGGTTGTTAGCTATGAGATTTCTTTGCTTCTTTGTGCCAATCGAATTCCTCGACCTAGACAGCCAAAGCTTAACAAAACACCGTATCTTCTTCACCCACCTGAAATCCCCTGCCTTCTTCCTCCGACCTCTACACAAGCTTAATTAATTCCCAAATCCGCTGCAGCCTTCTTCCCATTGACCACCATCGGATCACCTTCTTCTATATTCAGTAAAAGTTAAGTCTTCTACTGGACTTGTTCGGTCAGGGAGTTGCGGATCGAACAAAAAGGTTTCCCTGAAGGTTCAAGGGCACACCCATTTGGAGATCGAAGTGATCCCAACGACATGGTATTTTAAGTCTCTTCTCTTTCTCCCCTTTCCCTACCTGCTTCAATTCTCTGCTTGTTTTTCATTATGTTTGCTTTTGTTGGGAGTACGGGAAATCTCTTGTTTTAGAGGCATCAGAAGAGATGAATTGCTAGATTTGCTTGAAGCAGTTGAGAAATCGTAATTAATTGGTAAAGGATATGCAATTTTTAGAAATGGGACTCACGGAGGGAGTATTGTCTTATGGTGTTCAAGGTCGATGAGTTTTGCATTTTTCTTACTGTGATTATTTATTGAAATAACTATTTGAGTTTTTATGACTTATGAGTGCTAATGATTTACAGAAATAGCTTTGACTAATTTCATTGTCACCGTTGCTAGGGTTAGTGCTTCTATTTTTCTCCTCTGTGACAATGTGAAACAGTTTGCCTCAATTTTAAGAAGGATTGTTCGACATATTAGGCAATGCCTTGAGGAAGAAAGTATTGCAACGTTGAAGTAAGATTATAATTATCTTATTGGGTCAGATGCTGCATCATTTCTTGGTTATATATTCCATAATATCTAGAAATGAATAAGTTTAAGTTAAAGTGCAGGGGTGACTACCTTGATTGAATTCAAATTCTATATCTGCCCTTTAATGTTTGATAACATTTTGAAATTGTGAGTGGGGAAAAGTGTTCAGCATGATGTTTAAGAAATGCTTCTGGTGGTGTGGCCTAGAATAATTTTTTGAAGGCAACCGGAGCATGTAATACTATAAACTCCTTTTTTTAGGCCATGCCTGAATCTATGCTAAGTATGAATGAAGTGTTTGGTTGTATGATAGAACAATATGCAACTCCTAATTTTACATCCCCTGAACTATTGCAGGTTGAAAATTTGGGATATCAAAAATTCACTTGTTTAAGTTTGGGAAAATATTTGAATTACCTGTCCATTTTAATTTAATTTTCATTAAATGAACTAATCTTCTAAATTTATACCCTTATGATAAACCAAAAACAAAACTACCCTTCATTTGTTTGTCGGGTGGCTTCTCTGGCCTCTGGGAGGATTTCCTTTAGCTTGTCCATTAAGTTCCGGTCACCGTACAACAGTAATGGCCACTACCCCTTATCTCTCGTGCCCCCAGGGCAATGCATGATTAGGGAGCCAGGGTGGTGATAGGCATGGTCAGACTGACCGAGGAAAGGATCAAGCCACTGGGGAGGAAGGGAAGTGAGGAAGGAATTGGGGTAAATGGGACTGACTTTATAGGTTAGAAGGACAGGAAGGGGATTGCTGCCAAATCATGGATGTGGGAGCAAGAAGGTGGTCTGAGCTGTAGGAATTATACAATGGGCATAGAAGATGGCTGGAGCAGCCTCCTAGGTGCTTTTTTAGGTGGGGTGACGAGCGGGAGGAGCTCCATCTGGTCAACTCTTCCCTTGTGAGAAATGTAGTGGAGCAAGGAAAAGCAGAGCAAGTAGAGAGCACAATTAATAGGATAAATATAACTTGCATATAATAAAAATTTAAAGTAAAAAGGATGAGTTATTTAGATATGAGCCTCCCCTATTATATATGCATGCCAGTCAGATTCAGATCTTAACTTTTTCCTTAGATATTTCCCCTTCAAGTTTTTTTAGCCTAAATTCCGTACAGGATTTTTACTACAGTTTTTTGCAATTATTTGTTTGTGAACACAAACACCAAACTTTGGCTTTAGTGGTGGTGTAAAATCCATTATTTGGTGGGTACCACTATGAATTCTTCCTATTTTGTAATACTTGATTGGGTATTTGTTTCTTTCCTATTTCTTAAGTATAAATGTAACATTCTCCTTCCATCAGTTTCATGGACATATTGGACATCCCAATATGTTTTTTTGGTGGTTGTATTATGGTTTCTTAAGCCTCAATATCTGACTTTGGTTGGTCAAAACCTTGCATCCTTATTCATCTACAAAACAGGAATATTTAATTTGCAGACTGTGGGAAACCTGCATTCTTCATTTACTGACCCCCTCATGATTTTTCCAGACTTCTTGATTTTTTTTTAATTTATTATATTTGTCTTTTGATTATATCATGCTCTTATCTAGTGATTCTTGCATGCTATGGTGCTTGGCATGATTAGTCTCTTCCTTTTTTTGCCGTTTGTGATGTCAAGGTGGTTCGTCCTTGTTTTGGGAACACACTGTCAGCTAATAAGTTCATGAGGTTTAAACTCCTCCCAGGACAGTTGAAAAAACAAAGCCCAAAGAGTTGGATTCCCAAAAGCCAGAATGAACATTGAAACACTTAAGATCAATTAATGTACTGACTGTAGTCGTTGTTTAGACTTTTTAGTAGTGAGTATCAAAATTGGGCAAAGAGTTTCCAGCTTGACTTTTCCTCTGGGTTTTTGGTCTACTGTATAAAGAAAAGCACAGGACTTGTTTCTGCTGTGAAGTATTTGACTTTCATACTTGAAAATATCCCACAATATACAAGATCAGTGGCTCAATATTTCTTCATATAGATATTTCAGCTTTTTTTACTCATTGTTTTCTTTTCATATTCCCGGAGATGTTCAATGTGAAAGCTATGGCTTAAACCTCATAAGGATTACAGTATTAGGAGTCTGGTGGTCCTTCAACAGAAAATAGTTCTTGTATCTTATGCAAACAGCAACTGGCTTTTGTGTTAACCATAATGTGCAAATTTGCATGTAGGTTCTGTTTGTTTGTGGATTTTTCCAATATATAATGAAAATGCTTATTATAGAGATCTTCATAAAAGGACAATGAATTATACGCCAATTGAATTACTATTTTTGAAACTACTCTTATTTTCTTGTATTTTTTCTTGACATGCAAATTCAAGGGGAAGTATAAGCATCTTAAATATAAGGAAAAATTGAAATTAGCAAAGCTTCAATTCTACTAATTTTGTATATGCATAACCTGGACAAGGAATTACTTAATTATTAGATTGTGCCAAAGGTTCAGCTTGAAAAAACATCTTAGATTCCAGTGTTGTTAAAGTTCTTTCCTTTACATCGCATTCTGAGGTTTTCATCCTTGTTCCTCCCAGCGTAAACATATCTTTCTGCTCTTGTTTGTCGAATAAAACAAATTAAATGAATCTTTCTTTTTGTAATTCATCTGAATTCCCATTGGGAGAGCTTTTTTTTCCTTTCTTGTAGAATATCTAAAATTAATGGTTGTACATCATTGCATTACTTATCTGCATAGTAATCAATATTAAATCTAGATTTTCTTATTTGGTGTTTGTTGCTTATTTAGATATTGAGAGTAATTTGGTTAATTAAGGAGGGCGTGCAACTATTGGTCATTTTATAGCTTCCTGAAAAGAGAAAAGGTACTTGACTCAAATTTCTTGAATATATATTTTTTATTTACAATAATTATTTATTTACTAAAATGTGATAAACTTGGATATGTGTAGAACCTATATGAACAAGGGTTTTCGTAATATGCCTATGCATAGGTAGATATATGATACTATCAGTTTTTCTTATTTACAAGGGTTCATACATAAATTTCTTTTGTGCAAATACAGTCTTTGTATTGTAGAGGTTATTATAAGATTATCAATATTTTTAGGTGTAATCTGTAAATCTGGTATATATTATCATGGATAAGAGTTGGATGAGTAAAAGTAGGGTTTCTAATGAGTATGCTTCGGGGGTAGAAGGATTTCTCAATTTTGTTGCATCTCATGGAACACCTATCAATGGGAAGTTCAAATGTCTTTGCGTTCAATGTGGTAATGTCTATTATCAAGATAGGGACATTTTGTATGAGCATTTGATATGCAATGATATTATACAAAATTATACAGTGTGGTATTTTCATAGAGAAGATATCTTTCAAACAAATTCATCACAGAATGATACTTTGAACAAAGTGCTGCTATGGAGGAGCAATTTCAACTTCGACTTGCAGAAAAAGAAGCATATATGGATGCACAAATGGCAGCCAATAATGCTGCTATGGAGACTCAGTTAGCTGAAACAAATGCAAAATTAAAAGCAATTATGAGGAGGATGACACGGGTACACTTACAAACACTTATTTTTTTAATTCCTATATTAATTTTTTAATAGTTCATTTAGGATAATTTAATAGGGATTTATAAGTTTTGCATTGTCCCACAGAGACAGTAGAGGCGTCATGCAATCACAAATTATATGTTCTTATTTGCCATTTACATAAATAAAGGTTTCACTTTCACCTATATTTTTTTATATTGATTTACAATATCAATCTATAATATTAATAAATTATATTTTGCAGGTTATTTTGAAGGCAAGGCATCCAATTGTTTCATCCTGGGAAGCAATCTCTTTTTTTTAAGTTTTATTCAACTTTTATGAATGTAAAAGGGTTTAGGGTACTTTGTTATACAAACATTTTAAAGGGCTACTTCTATGTTACTATAATTTATAAATGGTTTGATGAAATGATTTGTATTTACATTAATTTAGTTATATATTACAAAAATAAATAATATTTATTTTTTAGTCACAGTAAATGTAATTATCATCATTTATATTTCTATTAGGTGCTCATAATGAATACAATCAACAATTATTTAACGATGTTTTTTGAAGCATCGCTAATAATGTTTCTTTTGTATTCGGTACTCCTTTTTAGCGACGTTTCTAAAGCGTTGCTAAATCCTTATTCTGATTTCCCTACGTATATAACAACACTTCTAAACGTTGCTAATTGTTATTGAAAAAATGTCGTTAATATATTTAGCAACGTTTCGAAAATGTCGCTAAATCCTTCTTACGATTTCTATACGTATATAGCAACACTTCTAAACGTCGCTAATTATCATTAAAAAACATCATTAATATATTTAGCGACGTTTCTAAAATATCGTTCAAGCCTTCTTACGATTTCCATACGTATATAGCAACGCTTCTAAATGTCGTTAATTGTTATAAAAAACATCGCTAATTGTTTTAGTGACGATTTATAAAACGTTGATATTAATTATAATAGCGACATTTGATTCAAACGTCGCCACAAACATCGCAATTTCTTTTAGCGACACGACCTTTAGTGACAGTTGTATAAAACGTCGCTAAAACATTTAGCGATGTTTTAAATACTTTTAGCGACGCTTTTGAAACGTCGCTAAAACCAAGTTTTTTTGTAGTGGTAGTGAACCAAAATGGCTAGCTACTAGGACCAAAGGACATAAAAGGGCAAAACCTCGTACCTATGACGAGGAATGACGAATGAGCCTATCTTCATTCAATTTTCAAATGAATGAATCTTTAGAAGTAGAACACTTAAAAAGACAAATTAAACTTGTCTAGACAATGAAGTTGACCTGTGAGTACCTAGTAAAGTGCCCGATTAAACTACGTAGCATGTTATCAGCTTCTTGATATTGACTAGACAAAAACCGATGCAAAAGAAGAGCAATTTGATCCAGTTCCTCTCCTTGCTCCTTCATATGTTCCTCATTCACCAACCTGTTGAAGCCCCTCTCCATTTCATAAAGTTCTCCGGTGATATTGCTAACACGGGAAGCTCATGCATCAGAGCGTAACTGCCAATCTTGGATTGGGCTCATTATGGAGTTTTTGTCGTTGAGAACAGTTGGACCTTTGTTGTGGAGAACGTGTGCATTGGAGACGAAGCAGCAATGCATATTGAATTGAAGACAGGGGCGCTTCTTTTCAGGGTCATGCATGGCCATATGGGCCCAATTGCAAGTCCATGGAGATTTTCAGTAGTTCATCGTTGGTCCCAACTGGAGGCCCATAAGCGTGGAGCCTGTGTTGAAATTATCAAAATGTCCTTTGTCTTTAATTAATTTATAATATAGTTCATTTGATATTTGTATTTTTAAATAGACTTTTTTGTGTTTGAAATATTTAATAATATTATTACAAATTTGCTGCTGCCTGATTAAGGGACTGTTTGGGTACTGAATTTTTATCAAATTTAATTGATTCTATCTCAATTTCGGCTAAAATTATTGAAATCATATTTATGTATAAAATTTGAGCAGAATTTAAAATTTTGTATAGAAGTTGATTCTAAGCCATTTAAAGCCAAAATGGACCGAAATCACCAAATCACTTCATGAGGTGATTTCATCGATGTCAACTCTCAGCCCCTGTTTCAAAAATTACAAATTTCATTATTTTTCAATAACTACCTCTCATTGAGAGCCTAAAAAGTATACCATATAAGTAATGCTCATTTTAAAAATTTAAAATTACTCACCCTTGTGGGATTTTGTTTGATAAAACTCGAATTTAAGAGTGTAATAATACTAAGAACGTGCATATTCGAATTCAGGAGAGAGAGTTATATTAGTTCAAAGTTTTAAAATTAAGTTTGATAAAACATCTAAATTTATTCTAAAAAATTCTATTACTAAACATAATTTAAATTCGACAATAAATTTTTAAAATTAATTTCAAAAAATTTCACTTTTATTTCTACAAAATTCTAACACCCAAACACCCTTAAATTTGGACGCGGGCTGGTCGTCCCTATGAGACGAGCTACTGGCACTCATATTGCTACGTTTGCTTTAGAGTCATATGACACAACTGGAGCCTAGTGTTTGTGGAGAAGCAGTATCCCCCCAAACGCTGGAGCAACCCTGTCTTTGGGTCCATGAAGAAGGCGTCAACAGCTTCTACAGCCCCACCTCTCCAAAGATTGATGGCAATACCGTGATATGCACCTAACCAATGTTAACCGGTGAAACATAATTACGGGGTTTATTGAGTGAAGGGTAGTTTGGTCTTTCTATGTATAAAACCTAAGTTATTAATAAAGATCATCAAAGAGGCTTACGTGATTTACTTGTAAAGAATTCCAAAGAAGAGACCAGAGTCACCGTGACCCGGAACCGGAGAGGCCAATGCAAAACAACACAAAGAGAATGAAAAACGGGAATTTATGGGAAGAAGAAGTTAGAGTTTTTTTCTTGTGTATTGTGTGAGGAGTGTTGCATATATCTTTGTAATCCTCTTGTAACTATTTCTTTATCTAGTAGAATTGTGTGATTCCGTAGATGTAAGCAGCAAGGCCGAACTACATAATTCCTTATATCTTATTTTGCTTTCTTGTTGGCGTTTCTAAATCCATTATTCTGCAGTACAGACAAAAAATAATAAATTTATACTCTATTCACCCGTAACTAGAGAATAATATAGTTCTATTTTATTCGGCAAGAACTAAAATGCAGTAAATATATACTCTATTTGGTGAAGGCTTTAGTTATATTCCCCGTAACCAATTTCCCAGCGCACGGGTGGCTCATCTTCCTCTTACCCCTCCCTAGCCGTATAAGGGTTGTCGCCGAACCTGTCCTTGAAAATCCTTTCTCCGTCCAGCAATGCCAATTTACCAAACATTTGCAATGCCCCGGCCTGTTGACAAGATGTACAGGTCGATACCTCCGGACGACCCACAATGCACTGTCGCATACATACCAGCACGGGTGTGATAGGCGTTTGTAGGCCTAAATCCGAATGGGTGCCTGTTTACACCAACAGTCTTCTCACGGATCACTAGTTTGTATCTGCAATCTTCTACTGAGGTTCACAGCCACCCGGGAGGCGCTTCACCGGGTGGACTAATCTTCTCCTCCTCCTCTTCATGTCAGAAGCATGGGATCTTGTATTCTACCTCTAATTGAGCATCACGGGGAATTGATGAAGTGCTGTTTAGAAGTCGAAAATGGGATTTTTCGTCATTACGTGGGACCAAGCCCGCTGCCGCCCCTCTTTAAGACATTCAAACCACGAGTAGCTACTGGATGGACTCTATCCCATCTTAGAAAATCAAATCACAACTCCTCTTCAAGGGTTTGTGGAAGTCGTGGACAGAATCACATCTCTATATCGTTCTAAACTTCCTTACCGTGAAGTTCTCCCCACGCCCTTAATAGCTCCAATAGAAAAAAAATCGCGTTTCATTTTAATTGCTCCATTTCTCTAATTTAAACGTCAACAACTCTACGATGCTTCTCACTTTAGAAAAAAAATTATCTACTACTTTCAGCTTCATTCTGTTACTGTTTCATCACCCTGCTCATAGGCCGATGTGAAGCGGGGATACCACTACTTCTTCACTCTGAGAATCCGGCGAAGTTGGGATACCGCTACCCCATCACCCACCTCTCACGCTCCTCCTCGTCCCGCTCATGGCCATGGAGAAAACTTAGCAATCGGAAGCAACAACGAGTCATGAAGTTTTCTAAAAAAAAAAAAAAGAACACAGACGTCATTGAGAACATAGAGAATCAAAACAAATTCTATCTAGTTATATGGTCGCCATGCAAAAGAGAAATACTATGGTGCAAAAGGCAGAGAGAGAGACGACTGATCAGGAATCCAAAAATCCATAGCTGAAGATAAAGATGACGGATAATCTAGTTGCCACTGTGGAAAGATCTAATGTGCTAACGTGACTGACAAAAATCTGCATGGTAGAGTTGAGGCCATATATGCAGAGGATGTTCAGGGCGATGGGCACGACAATGACCCAGAGCTTACGCGACTCGTGGTTGTAGACCTACTGCAAGAAAATAGGGTATTAGCGTCGCTAATACTTGTAAAAGCATTGCTATAAGTTATTTGCGATGCTTATTTACCGTCGCACCCAAATAACAGTTATTAGTAACACCTTTTTAAGCGTCGTTAATATAAAAGCATCGCTACAAACATTTTGTTGTAGTGACCCTCCAGGCGTCCGTTAAGCCTGTCACTAGCCTGTATTCGCCAAAGCCGGATCCGGAGCCTGAGGAGTCTAGTCCAATGTGCCCACCATTCAGCAAAGGTGCCTCCATGGGCTTCGGTAACTTATTACTCTAGCGTACAACATCCACCCACCAGTGCGAAGAGCAGGGAAGTCGGAGCGGTGGGGGTAAGGTAGGAGACAAAGTATATAAAAGGAGTCTCTGGCAGCTTCGACGTGCCTGCCCTATAAGGGATACGACCAAGATAGCCTGAATCTGTTGCCCATGACGAACTCTGGAGTGCCTATTCTGGAACTAGTAGAAGACATTGGCATCGAAAACCGCACTGAACTTCTCAAGTAGCCTCTTGATCCTCACTGTTTCATCCTTGGGGGGATTCACCATCCCGCTGTTGAAGATGGACTCGAGGATCATGATCTGCTCGGGCTTGGGGTTCCATCGGGACCTGATCGGTTCATGCGGAGGCTTATCAGGGCCACCATGGCTGCTAGAACTAGCAGCAGTAGTTGGATTGTCGCCTATAAGGGATACGACGACGAGCTGCCTTGCATCACCAACAAAATGGCCCCTTACATCGGCTGTATCTCCACCGCCTACCCGTCCATTACTTTCCATCGCCTACCACCGATCTCCCTCCCTCTCGAAAGATCCACATCCCGCCACCACGAGACTTTCTTCTTCCGCCTCGCCCACCTTAACAGCCCACTCCTCTTCGATGCCCTCAGCTCCATCTCATCCTAGACTTCTTCAGCCACCCGACCCTTGACATCTTTGCCAAGCTAGGCATCCCGTCTTACCTCTTCTTCACGTCACCGGCCTAGCTCTGTCCTCTCCGTCTTCCTCCATGTCTCCACTATCCAATGCCATATGATGGGCAGATAAGGTGACATGCCCCGCCTTCAAGCTTCTTCAAAACCACACAACATAGCCTCTGTAGAGTTGCACCATTTCCCCGTATCCAAGCTTTATCATGGCTCCCTTCTCTTCACTCCCTCTTTCCCTCTTCTTTATGTTCTTTGTTCAGTATCTCTCTGCTTCCTTCACCACCGATGGCACCGTCTTTTTGCCTCATTGCATTCGCTTTCCTCGACCCACTTGACCACAAGTGATACTCCCCACCTCATCAAGTCCTCCGTCGCCCGCTCCATCGCTCGCTTCTGCCGCCACCTCCAACACCGGTAGGTCCCGCTGCCTCTCTCCCCCGGGAGTGACTACATGTTGTCCCTTGCACTTGGTCTTCACCAGGCATAGTGCATTAGCCTGTACATGGATGGGATGCCAATACAGCACGTTCGACTTTGGCTTCGTAACGGGGAGTTTTATTATGATTATATTTACACGAGACTTATCATAAGATAAAAATTATAAAAATGAGAAATGGAGCTATTAATATAGGACGGAGGGAGTATTAACTTTTGTTTCCTTTTACTTTTAATATTTAATAGATTTACTTATTACTTTTGCTTGCCTTTTGAATTGTTTGCTTTCTTTGAAAGAGTAAAATTTTACATTTCTTATAATCATGAAAAAAACAAGTTTTTAGGATTCAAAAGTATTCTTCCTTCCACTTCTTCTCTATGTTGTTGGCTCCCATCATCTATTAACCAAGCATTTTTGTCTAGCTTGACATATTCAAATGGTAAAATATCATATGAACTTAGAGATAAAATTTTATACTATTGCAATATGGTAAAACTTTATTATTTTATATAATACAATTTTATACGAAAATAAAACTAAGAGCATACTTCAAATCTGAGGTATTTTATAGAGAATGATTGAGAAGACAGTTATTGGAAAATACTTGTTGGTTTTGTGAACACCAATTCCACCGTATGGCATGGAAATCAATGAGCTGAGACTATGTCAACTGTTCTTCTTGATTGCAAATAAGAATATAGGCCCTAAAACCATGCTGAAAATGAAGTCCCTAATAATATGCAACACAAAGAAGATAGAAGATGAGGAAGATCACGTATAATTGATGTGGAAAGAAAAATAGCTCAAAGTAGTGTTTCCTGACGGGCTGAAATGATGTCACCTACATCAAGTAACCAGCGAAAAGTTTTTATCACCCAAGGGCGTTTAGCAATAACAAAGGCTTTTCCACTGTAACATCTGTCATCGACAGTGGTAATCCAGGTGTCGTCCTTAGTGGTGCGTTATGGGGTTGACAAGCAGGAGTAAGTGTTTGTTCGGAGTGTCATCGTGATGAGGCATGGGGACAGGATCGACAATGCAGAGCCACTATAGGTCAGCATGGCCCCGCGTCCATTGCCCCTCACTGATGCGGGCCTCGTCCCAAAGTATGGCATACTGTGGATGCATGGATAGAACGTGCTGTTAACTCTATAACAGTGGCTTTAATAGCCGTCGCTGAAATTGTATCTTTAGCGACAAACTTGGTAAACCGAAGCTAATGCATACTCTCAGCGACGGCCAGCAAATTCAATTGTTGAAACTTATATTTAGCGGCGAACTTAGGACCGTGGCTAATGCATACTTTCAGTGACAGTCTTGATTGGTTAAGACCGTTGCTGATGGTAATTTTTAGAAGAAAAAAAATTTAAGCATTAGAACTAGGTGGATAACCCCTAAAGTAGAGAACTGTGTCAATCCATCTCTTTGGATGACAATCATTGTTAGAAGTGGGCATTATTAATGGGTTAAGCCCATATTATTTAAATGGGCATAATAATGGTTATGTGGGTCAAGCCCATATTACTCAAGTGGGTCAAGCCCATTTGGTAGAGAAAGCCCAAGCCTACTTCATATTGAATGAGAATATTACATAGGAATTGGTTAAAGGAGTGAATAGTCCCACATCACCTAGGTGAAGGTGATAGTGTTGGTATATAAGGCTTTAATTTGGCCTTTCATGTTATGCCCTTGGGCTAACCCACTTTTGTGGGGGAGAGAGATGTTGGACCAATGCACCTAGGTGGGCTAACCCACATGCGCGCCGCCGCCGTCTGTCCGGCCGGCTCAGCTCGCGCTGGGTTGGGTTGGGTCAACAAGATAATATTTTGGGACAAATTCATTTGGTTCGGTTTTCTATTTGGTTTGATTTTCTATTAACTAAAATGGGTCCGGTTTGCTTTCACTAAAGGAAGTGTCCATTAACGGATGGACGCATCCTAAACACCAGTAAGGCGGGCGAATTCTGTCTTAAAGACAGAGCTGATTGCTTGATTCGATCATAAATATTCTAGTAACATTTCTCATCACATTTAAGGCAAAGGCTCCTCCATCAGTGGGAGGAGCCCATCAACTGTCCCAAGAAATAAAGAATTGAATGCAGCTTGAATTGTTGTTGTTTTGTTCTTGTTATTCATAGCAGTTGTTAAGATGATTCTGATCTGCAGATTCTTGTCAAGCTTGGGAGCTATGGATTGCCATTGATAAACAAGGTCTGTTGCACCTTCTTCTAAAGATTTGCGAACTGCAAAAACAGTCACGGAAAGAGGAACAGGAACTAGCTTGATTTTCCATTCCAAAATTATGCCAAAATTAGCTCCACCTCCTCTGATTGCCCAGAATAAATCTTCACTCATGGTATCTCTGGTTTGGACCAAACCATTAGCATCTACCAAGCAGGCATCAGCGATGTTGTCAATAGAAAGACCATGCTTTCTCATCAAGAGACCAATGCCACCTCCACTGAAGTGTCCACCCATTCCAATGGTTGGGCAGACCCCTGCAGGGAATCCATGGGTTTTGCTCTTCTCAGCATTCCAATAGTAGAGCTCGCTGAGCTTTGCACCTGCTTATTGGCGGTATCCACCCTGATTGATCGATACTTGATGTGGTCAATGGCTACGAATGGGTCGTAAGAGACATAGGAGAGGCCTTCGTAGTCATGGCCCCCACTTCGGACTCTGATCTGAAGGTTTGCTGCCTGCAACTGATGACTGCTGCCTATCGACAGTGGGTTTTGTATGGAGGATTGTAACACTGAAGTGTAGTTTTCATTGTTTGGAGCAAGAAAGGTTTCTGAACTTAAGGTGTAAAATGTAAAGCACTGCAGGAAGGTTTCAAATGCTGAATATGTAGAAAGAATTGAGATCCTGAGAAGAGAAAGCAGAGAGGAAACAGGGTACCTGGATGAAACCATTTTGCACTAGTTCCTGTGTGGATAAGAGTAGCGTTTCACAATGAAGCTTTTAAGATGTTGATAAAGATAAGTAACCTCTTCTAATTAGACATGCTAAAAGCCCCCAAAAGAAAAGGAACATTCGCCAATCAGTAACCTCTTCTAATTAGATAAATTAATACTAGAAGGATAAGACATGATCCTAGCCTCCATTTAGATTGTACCCTTTAATTTTCTAAATTACGTTAGCACAGAGAACCGCTAATTAGCATTACATAAAAATGTCTCTCTGTGTTTTTTTTCAGATAGTAGCATAAAAATGTCAAAAGCCGCATGATTATTTGTTTTTATCTCCAACTAAAACTTCGTCATCATCTAGATAAAACGATTTCCTATATATGCCCACTTGTTGCAACAAAAAGAAAACATGTTGAAGCACTCACCTGAATCCGACCAGAGTGTGGAAATTGTGAAAGAGCATGTCTTTCCCCAAGCGCAGCAAGCTCCTGTTTCCTCTCTCCCTCCATTCGCGTCAGCAAATTTTTCAAAGCTTGAGTTCCTCTAATTCCACGGTAATTCGCATTCCCATTGATGTTAAGCCCAACTACCTCTCTGCTTTGATTAAAGAACTGATCTAATACGCATTAGACAAGGAAAACAAGAAATGCTAAGATTGTTTATAACACCCCAGTCAATATTGAAGACATTTTACGGTATATCCAGTAAATCAATCTCTCTTATCAAGCTTTCCAGCGGATGAGCCACCCTGCATATCCCAAATCTGTTCATCACAATTGTTTGTTGGTTTCGCCCCCTAATTGGTTTCAGATTCAATTTGATGGCACTGCTGGTGGCTCCTCAACATTTATGGTTGAATTAATTTATGATTAAACATAGCAAACCATGAAGCCAGGACTACATTGGATCACCAGCAGCATATCTAATTGATTCTTTCAGTTCCACCTTTTTAGAAGTCACAGATACAATCCATAAACATCAGAGTCAAATGAGCTGAGCTTCCTAAATAAACATATTTGGTAATAGACCAAATGCAACATATTCTTACAGGTAAGATAACAAAGCCCAAAAGGAAGACATGAACTCTCATGATTTATGTCCAGAGGAGCAAACATATCTTTAGCAAATCAGCTGCACCGGTTGTAAGTGCACTATCACAAAATAGAGGATGAATATATGCTTCTCTACAAATGGGACAGGGAACGCCAACAAAATAATTAAATACAAGTACTTCAGCATTTTGTGCCACAGGTTTTTTGCTATATTCTCTGTTAGTGCTAAAGGATACCAAGGTTTAACATTGTATAAATCAGTTGAACTAAAGACACCTCAATGGCATACTAATCTTTTTTTTTCATTTGTTTGATTGGAATGGCTTACTAATAATATAAGATACCAAGATCACATCCACGCAGAGAGCGTACCTATCACATTTCACCCCAGAGATAACAGCAGACTAGCAATTAAGAGGTACTCTAAAAAATTACTCTACGCAGAAAAATGCTATGAAAACTTAGTAATAGCCAATACATGCAAAAGTTAATTCTAATACAGGGATGAGATAATAAGTACAATGAATCATATGTTTACCTAATGGAGGTGGTGCAAAAAGGCCTCTAATTTCTTCAGCAAACAACACACGCTTCTCCAAACAACACACGCCCTCTTTCAAATTACAGAAAACAAAATTCTCTAAGCAAACATATATTACGGAAAATGTTTCAAAACCCACAAGCCAGTGGCAGAGACTCATCAGCTAATAAATGTAAAATATTCCATAAACCAACTAAGCCTATGTAAGAAGACTAATAATCGAGTGAAATTCAACTGTGTTACAGAAATTGCAATCACCCCAGCATGAATGAATTCTTCAATCCTTCCAGTCGAAAAGCGACCAAGAAGTCAAGGGCCCTGGCCGTGCTTAGACATGCACTCAAATTCTGACGAGAACCTTCCTGTCAAGCACCCCTACTTCCGTTGGCTAGGTGATCTGTTAGACCTGGTTGGTCATGGCACCTTTGAGCAGAACCACCTGCAACGCCTTTGAATCAGCAACATCAGTCCATTTTGAAGCCAAATAATGTAAAAGTCTCTTCACCTCATCGGGCAGCTGGGATTCACCAACAAACATCGCAGAAAGAGATGGTTGCAGAAGCAAAGAATTGATAGTGAGCACCAGTTGGAATAGCTTTTCGCGCGACACCTCCCACCTTGAAGAAGAAACGATTTCTTAGATAAAAACTCGAAGCTACCAATTAAGGAACTGAACTTAAATTGGTGGTCGTGGACAAATTCAAATTGGACTCAGCTCTCTCTATAGCCTCACAAGAGACGTACATGACACATCACAGAATGTTCATATCGATGATGGGTAACAGAGACAAGCAAAAAGACTGAAAACCCAGATCAAGGCTCCATAAACTCAATCCACCAAAAGATGCTAATGAAGAGAATTCAGCTAGTTCAATCCACAACCAAGAGGAAAATAATGTTAGAAGTGGCCATTAGATTTAATAGGTTAAGCCTGTGGGCATAATATTATTTATGTAGGTCAAGCTCATGCGATAGAGAGCACAAGCCCACTTTGCATTAAATGAGAATCACATACGTAAATTGGCCGAATGAGTAAATAGTATCACATTGCCTAGAAGAAGGTAATTGTGTTGGTATATAAGGCACAAGTTTGGGCTTTCAAGTTAGACCCTTTGGGCCAACCCACTTTTGTTGGTGAGAGACATGTCAGACCTATGCACCTAAGTGGGCTAACCCATATGTCCGCTCAGCCGCCATCCATCTGGCCGGCTCAATTTGGTTCGCGGGGCTGGCCATATTGGGTTGGGTGAACAAGATAATTATTTTTTAAAAAAATTTATTTGGTGTGGTTTTTACTTAATCTAAATTAATTTGGTTTAATTTTCTCTTAACCCGAAACGGTTCGGTTTTATTCTCACTAAAATGTGTTCGTTAACGGACAGATACGTCCATTTGAATGGGACGAGTTATCTTAACGGGATTTCCTATAATATCTTAGAAAATAATTTCTGTAAGATCCTTTTCTGGATTTTCGTCCATTCCTTTTTGTGATAGCATACCATACCGTAGTTCGTTGTATGTACTGTGTTGGAGGTGCTTCTACAGTATATAGTTAATCGTCTTATTTTAGGAGGCAGACATATAAGAGAATCCTAAGCACCATTAAGAAGGGCAAATTATATATTAAAGACAGGGTGATTTGCTTGATTTGAACGTAATAATTCCAGTAAGATTTTTTATCACAATACTTGAAAAGGTGCGAAAATAACAAACAAAAGCATATTAGATTATACAAAGTGTGCACGAGACATATACCTATAACTAGGATTGATTGGAAGTTGGTGGTCATCTTCCCTGCTTCCTCTCTGGCCAAGCAACGAGATTTTAGAGAGCAGAGCCTTCCTGGAACCTGAGTCGGCGATGACTTTTTAATAGTAGACCGACAAATATAAAGCAATATACCCTTAAAGCTCCACGGGCTTGAAGGTGTTCCATAAGCCGTAAACTGTAAATAAATTTTCTACTAAATCTGTCAGATCACTAAACAAATGAACCTTGATCACAAAACAATTGAACCTTGATCTGTCTCATCATAAAAAAGCTTGTAAAGAAGGATTTGAACAGTTTGAGGTTCTGTTGAGTCTTCTGGTGATAATTCAAGTACCAAGGCTAATATGCGAATCTGCATTTTAAAGCAAATAAGATAAGAATAAGTTTTGTCAGCTAACAAACAACATACAAATTTCATGATTATAAGGTTCCTTTAATTCATAAAAATATACACAAACTTCATCAATAAATTAAAGCAATATAACTATTTTGGTTTGGATAAAATATAGCTCAAAGACATAGTTTATCACTTTGTAGCCTCATCAAAAGCATATTAAGATACACAAGGAAAGAGTCACTCCCGCAAAATAAAGGATGACTTATCTGATCACAAGGGTAAAGCCAAATAAAAGAGATGACTTCTTTATCCCAAAATAAAGGATGACTTATTTGATCACAAGGGTAAAGCCAAAAAGAAAAGGTAAAAGCAAATTTTTATTTTAGACCAGGGCCACAAAAATGCTTGGATAGCAGTATTTACTTCTCATCTTTAAAAAAATTCAAAATAAACTAAATAACTTATCACCTAGTCAGAAGAGGCCTTAAGAAACTAGAAAATGTAGATGTATAAATTGAATCTTATGATTGGCTATAACACAAGCCCAACAATACTAATGCGGGATCACTGTCCAGCCTCTTATTTTTTGGTTCAATCCAGAAAAATAGTTTAATATCCTACTGGTAACGTCCCTTCTTCAGTTTAATGATGTCCCTCATCATCTGCTTCGTCATTTATATTGAGCGCTGAAATAGGTAAACAGAAACAGCAAATATCGTACATGAACTAGAAAATTTAATAGCAGACATTCTAAAGGAAAAACTTAAGTTATTCCAGCCATGTTGGCCGTCACATGGACCCATGGTATTATTGAAATCAATATCAGCAATGCATCCCATTCAATATAAACCTTTCTGCTGTCAACTATTTTTAATTGCTACACTTAAAGGCTAGCTAAAAGGCTGAAAAATCTAATGCCTCTAGAAAAAGACAGAATAATGCATGGTGCAGATGCATTTAATAAAAAAATTTAAGCAAAGTCAAAATGTGAAATGTTAAAAGCAGTTTCAAGACAAACTCCTTCGATATACTTTGCAATAGACATCCAACACCAAAGTATCTTCGAGAAAACAATTTGTTAGCCATTTTATCAAAATCTTGTAATGTGTAATTTCTGGACAACCAAAGAGTACGAAGCCAGTAAATAATCATTCCACCTCTTTGTGAAATAAAACTAACCTTCCACTCGTAACTTTTACATCATCTCCAGGGATGCCACTCGGGGGTCATGTAAATGGTAAAACCAAACCTGACTTGACTCATTGGTTTTTTTAAATTGACCTTAATAGCTATTTGGGTCCGAGTTTTAGGTGATTCAACTTGACCCAACTTATATATAATTATAAATATAAAATTTTAATTTTTTATATATTTTTTAATATTATTTTAAAAAAATAAAAATATTTTTTTTATTCTATTCAGGTCAAATAGGTAAGATTCTGGTTGGATTCAAGTCAAATCGGGTCAGGTTTAGGTTACAGTTTTCTGAAGTGGTATTGGGTTCCAATTTGACAAAACCCCACCCAAACCCTGAGGCCGCAACACTAATCTCCACTTCTAGTCAAATCATCTAAGCATGTACCAAAAGCATTGAAGAAAAGCTAATCAAAAGAAACGAAAACATCAATCAAACGGCATTTGCAACGAACACAAAGGAAGGAGAAAAGAAAGGGGGCAGTCAGATCATAAGAACAGAGCACCCGGCTGAGCCGAAATCATCCTCCAAAGAAGCAGGGGCTTCTGGACACATCCACGACATGAAAACAGACGCGTTTCAGTTGTAAGCGAAAAAACACAAAGGACAACAACTTATGCAGTATTGGGGGGGCAGTAACAAGAGAAAGGAAAGCTCAAGGGCGTCCAGAGCACATACACGACCGTGAGAAAGGTAGGCACGTCCAGGCATGCGTTGGAGGAAGTCTTGTGGAAGAAGATGGGAGGAGTTCAGGCTGGGAGTTGAAGATGTGGCGGCAAATCCAATTGCTTCAACATCAGTTTCGGTGAGCTTCAGGTCAAAGAATGGAAGGACGGACTCCTTGATGCCTAATGCGTCCGAGAGAAAGTCTGGCATAAAGCTCCCATCTGAGTACTCGCCATTGGAGAGGTGCCGGAACCCCGCCGCTGCTGATCCCACGCTGGAGGAGGAGGATGATTCCGGCTGCCCAAATTATGCCCAGGGGCGTCGGGATGGAGGGAGGGGGAGGGCAGAATGGTTTCAGCTGGAAAGTGGAGAAATGGGGGAGGGAAAGGGCGGGCAGGGGCGTAAGGAGGTGATCATCAGCGACGGCCTTATTTAGCCATCGCTGACTAATCAACTGCGATGGCTCAAGCCGTCGCTGTTAAGACTAATAGTGACGGCTATAATTCATGCATAGGGATGCCACTTGGGTCGGATTTGGATTTACTAAATGGTATAATGGATTAGGTTTGGGTTTAAATTTTGACTAGAACCATTTGGGTTGGGTCGGATTTGGGTTTTCCCTTACCCGACCCGATTTGACCCAGTTTATATAAACATCGTTACTTAAACCCATCTAACCCTAAATGTTGTTTCAAATTCATGCTCCGCTGCCAATGTCCGTTGTCTCCTAGTGTCCTTCGGCTCTAGACGATTTTCAACGTCTCCTACTGCTCCCTCCCATGTCCCTCCGATTCTAGGATTACTGGCGACGGCATCCTCTGGCTCCAGACGGTTTCCAATGGCGTCCCCTCTCACAATTTCCAACTGCTTCCACTGGTTCTCTAATGTTTCCTCTGGCACCCTCCAGTGTCCCTTACCCTAAGCTTGATTAATTTTGGGCTACAACGTCGTCCTCCAGTTTGGGTTTCAGCAAAGAAGCGACACACCAAAGGAGCGAATTTTTGGTTTCACTTATCTCTCTCTCTTATTCCCATTCCCTCCCTCTGAACATCTCGCTTCTCATTTTCTTTGGTTTCCTTTTTTTTATATAAAAAGGTAAACTTTGGAAGGTTTTTTTGAGAGGCCCGTTGATATTCAAAAACGAGATCTAACTTCGTTTCATTTGTTAGAGTTTTATGTTTTTTAATTTTTAATTTTTTGTTTTCATTTTTATCAGCCAAGAGGCTTGTTTTTCGGTCCATGTAGTTGGTGATAGATTTTAGCAAGTGAAGGTTTTCATCTTTGCCCGTTTAATACATTTCACAGTGATACATTTCGTGTTGATTTGCACTGATTTGGGTTTAATGTGTTACCAAAGCTATTTTTTATCCTCATTTTGTTCCCAAAATTTTTTACGTAGGTGTTCATGTATTCAGGTTGGGTCGGGTTATATTTTTTGGGTTTGCATGTTATGCAGGTCGGATCGGGTTCGGGTTTTGATTTTACCATTATGAGTCGGGTTTGGTATGGAATTTTTAACCCATGACGGGTTTAGTATAGGATTTGGGTTTTAATTTTTTAAATGGTATCAGAGTCGGGTTTACCAAAACCCGACCCGATGGCATCACTATTAATGCACTTCATAGATGGTTAGTAATAGAGACGGCTACATAGTCGTCGCAGGTACTAAAAAATTCAGCTGCGAGAAAGAAGAAAACATGGGAGGAAAAGCATGGAGGGAAGTTTGATCATCACTGACTGCTGAATGAGGCTCTTGTTGATGATCATAATCATCTACAATAGCTCCAGCCATCGCAAATACACACATAGGTGATGGTTGAATTTCTGGGTGTCGCATATTGTGGTATTAGCAATGGTTGATGTTGAGCCATTGCTATTGGGTGTTACCATAGCCAATTTTTTTTTTAATGTGCGTTGATCTCTAAATAATCCCTTGTAATAGAGTGTAGATCTCTTGATGGAGTGCCATAAGCCCTTCTCTTACATCCTCCTGTGGATTTAGACAATAATATGACTCCCACGGCTATCACCACACAATAGAAGATGACAAGGGAGGAATGAAAGGAGGTGGCCAACCCAATTTTCCTTTCTCTTTGTGCAACACATCAGAGAGAGGGAGAGGAGAGGAGGAGTGGTGATGGGAGAAAGAGGGGGGCTGTGCCTTAGAGCTTCTCCTCTTTTTTTTTTTTCTTTTATACTCCCTCTCCTTACATGTGCTTAAGGGGTCATTTGGATATTGAATTAATTCAGTAGCGAATCAGAATTTTTGTGAATTAATTCAGTCGATTCAGTAGAGAAACAGAATTTCGTTTGGGTACAAAATTTTTTAGATAGAATCATGTTTGGATAGTGAATTGGGTTTCAGGTCAGAATCTTTGAAATTTTTAGGTAAATTGATAAATATACCCTTTGAATGGAATTATTTTGATAGAATCATGTTTGGGTAAGGAATTTGTATAATTTTTGGAATCGTTGAATTTTTTAACATATGACAAATATAGGCAGTTTAGGGTTTGTGCGCGGTTAGTGTGCAATACCAATAATATACCCCGATGTATGCGATTGTATACGGTTGCAACAATAATATGCCCGACATTGTACACAATTGAGACCAATATGGTATGATACTATGGGTGATACGCCCTACGTAAAAATCGATGTGTATCGGTTGTATTGGCTTGTACTATATCGATACGGTAGATACATATCGACACATTATTAATTTATTATTTATTATATTTAAAAAAATTATACAACAGGGACACGGAACAATAATGATGCGTAGTTGTATTGGCCCCACATTGAAGCAATATCAATGATCATTGTAGCGATAATGTTGTAGCGTTGTAGCAATATTGCCGCAATAATGATATAGCCTTATATGGTCTTATGATGTTCTAAAAACTATTATAATGATATATGATTATAATATTTTTAATGTGTAAAAAAGGGTTTGTTTTGGCGCTTACCAAGTGTATCATTGATGTGTACCCTATGCTACCTCTAATCATACAAGTTCACATCATTATCACATAGGAGTTACATTTCATTACAAAAATAAATAGCATTAGTACAATATGGAAAAAATATATAATTGACCTAACGTTGATGTCGTCCACATCGTACACCAACTGAAGGCAATTGATAATGGTGACCGATGGCATCCCGAAGTTCATCATGAAAAGTTGACATTACCCTGTCATCCTGACATACAGGTGCTTCATCTTGCCCCTCAACTTCATCATTCATTACATGTTCATCTTCATTTTCCCAACTAGTGCAAAGCACATCTCGAAGATCAGGGTTGGTAGCGCCATTATGTTGTTCTTGAATGAAATTATGTAGTGCCATTGAAACCCTCACCAATGCCACTTGAATAGGAAATGGATACTTTGGAATGTTTTCAAGTAACTTCCATCTCTCCTTCCACATACCAAATGTTCTCTCTATGATGTTTCGGAGAGAAGAATGAATTTGGTTAAACTTCTCAATTCTTCCTTGTGGGCCACGCCTTCGAAATTCTGGAACATGGTATCTCTGACCTTTATAGGGTCCCAAAAATCCCTCTTTATTTGGATACCCAGCATCAACAACAAAATATTTATGAGGAGGTAACCTTGGGAAACCTGAGCTCTCTAGATGTAAAAGCACATCTTCTAATACCTTAGAGTCATGAGCTGACCCTTCCCAACCAGCCACTACGAAAATGAATCTCATGCTAAAATCACATATAGCCATAATATTTTGTGTGACTTGACGATTTTCACCTCGAAATGCTTGTTGTTGATATGGAGGAACTTTTGCCTTTATATGTGTGCCATCTATAGCTCCCACGCAATCTTTAAACCAAGGATAAAACAGAGGACTACCTGAAATATATAAGGGAGTTTGGGATAAAGGTATAAGTGGTTTGATCTTTGTACTAGACCATTTATAAAGCACCTTCAGAACATTATGCAAATTGCGGTTAACTGTTTCACTTGAATGTGACATTATATGACCCACCACTCGTTGCCCATGAGCATGTCCCAATAGTTGTAAGAATGATCGCAGTTGTTCTGCCACTGTCACATGCCTTGTGGGCTTTAATTCCAATTGCTCCAACTCCCAACACAATCTCATAAATGGTTTCTTATTCATCCTACATAAATCATGACAAATTGTATCTGGTCCATTTAGCATATCGTACACAAGCTCATCACCCCGATCTGGATGTGTATGAATTGCATTCCTTGGGGGAGGCGGAATTATAGTTTCAACAACCTGTGCAATAATATTATCCAAAATAAAATCTTCTTGTCCAAATGTGTCATCTTCATCGTCGTCATCAAATATTTCTCTTTCATCTTCCTCCCCATCATTGTTTATATAAAGATCCATCTAATTGAGTACCTAATAAATAACTCCATATTAAAATCCAATATAACATCATATACTTAAAAATTAAGTAAAAAACATATAGTAAGACCCCACACACAATATTATCTATTCATATCTTATAATAACCTGTGCACATCACATTATAACTTACGTAACCTACACACATTCATTACATTTATATCATACATCCATAATTCATCACATTTATACGACACCCATTCTATAATTGTACATATCACATTATAATCTACACGCATACATCACATTTATACCATATCCATTCACCCAACCACACATCTATAAAATTAAAAACAAACTTGAAAAAAATTACATCACCCTGTACACACATCCATCACATATTAAAAACAAGCTTGCTTCACCCATAGGAACAACTTCCAATAACCTGTTTCACCCAACCACACACATCCAACAAAATAAAAACAAACTTTAAAAACAAGTCATCACCCTGTACACACATCCATCACATATACCCTAAGATCACACATATGCTTAACCCAACCACACACATCCATCAAAATAAAAACAAACTTTAAAAATAAGTCATCGCCCTATACACACATCCATCACATATACCTTAAGATCACACATCTACTTCACCTAACCACACACATCCATCAAATTGAACATAAATTGAAATAACATTACCACCCATCCCTCTCACATAATGCCATTCTCATAACTGATAACCATAAACTGTTATTATAAAGTTCAGTTATATAAAAAACACCATCATAAAACATGTTCTCTAGGAAATGAAATAACTTAAAGTCAACAAAGTCACAAAAAAGAAATAAAACATGTCCGATCTCATTGCACAAATATCATTTAATGCTTCGGTCTATGATCCCTGTAGTGCACACGAAGCCATTTCTCTGCACGAACCGGGTCATGCCCCATAGCAAGAAACAAGCGACGAAAATTCTTATCTAGGAAGAATGATGGTGCACCCGAGTACAATTCGTCGTCGTCATTATAACCCGGAAGTTTCTCTAACAAATCAATACACTTGTCATAATCATCTATTTCTTCTTCCCTATTCCCTCGAACAATCTCATTCCTATCCTTCATGGCTTTGGACAAAGCTTGCAACCCTGATGAAACCTCCACCTCTGATTGTTTCCTCTTTGTACTTCGCTGGCTGGTAGCTGGTGTCCTATTACCTTGAACCCTCCTTGAGGGGGGTGGAGTAGGTTGTGACGGGCTTGCACCAGTCGCCTGTGTAGTGGAACCATGTGCTTGTGGCTTATTTGTCCTACCCATGCATGGCAAAGTAGTAGAATTCCCCACTCCCTCATGAGCCTGATTGTCAACTCCCAAGTCCTCAGCAATCAAGTCATTCACAACCCGATTATACGGATCATATGCCCATGGAGTACCTGTTGGCCATTCAAACGATTCTGCATCCAGTTGAGATTGTGTGTTCACAGTTGGAGTTGTAGTGGGGGTTGAAGTTGGAGGTGAATGGGGGGCTACATTTGGATCACTATAGGGGACTGAAGCATTATCAATGTGGGGGATAGTATCAGAAACACCAGAATCCTTCCATCGGCCAGATGCATGATTGTTTGAATAGACAGCATAAAGGTTAGCTTCGGCCTCGACGTCATACCCCCAATTCTTCAACCGTTTACAATCCTTATATCTCTACAAGAGGCAACGACAAACAAAGTGTTAAAATTATAATTCAAATTAAATATACAAAAAAATTTAGAGTTCACATATTATGACCTTGATAAAGTTCAGCCACACGTGTGGGGGACATATGAAAGTGTTGGTGAGTTCGTTCCAACCAAGTCCAATGTAACCCCTGAGTTCATTCCACCCTTGCCACAATTTTCTACCTTTGTCATAATGATTTTTCAATATAGCAAAGTCGACATTAATTTCATTCTCATCTCTCAACCTATTTATCACTAGATCCCACCCTTCCTTGTCAAGTGTATTATTCTTCTTGTATCCCTTATTGATAGCAAATGCTATGTGGCTCAAAAAAGCATAATGTTCCCGCTTATGCCAATCAATCTTTTTATGAAACTTCTTTGGGGATCCTCCTACTCGAGCAGATGGTGTAACCATAGTCTAAAAAAAATTAAAATTTATGACTAATGCATCACCACAATTAATCAATCCCACAAACATCATAACATATCAAACACGGCATATTAACATTTTATAAATAGACATCCAATCATCATTCCAATTATATACAAATTCAATCATGGTCCAATCGCATCATGACAATTAGTAAATACATATCACAACACACCAATAAATGCTTTAAAGAACTTGACAATAAAATAAACCACATCTACTATTAATCCATTTATTGCAGAAGAATGTTCCATGTATTTTCAGCTATTTTCTGCTGAGGTAATAAATCAAAATATTTGGCTGATGGTGGTTCACATTTCAATCACAAGCATATTGAAAATCAGTTTTTACAAGCACTCCTAGCAGTGGAACACATTGCCAAACCGGTTAGTGTTTTCAAAGTTTTGTAGCCTTTTTGCCCAATTTTTACGCAATAGAATTCCAGAGAAGGAAAAACATCTCATTGCACAAAGATCAAAAAGCAAAAAGATGTAAGTCTCTGCTCTATTAGAGTTGGTGGTTTACTACAAGGGACGTCTAGCAAAAATGACTGCAGCTAGGAAAAAAATTCACACAATCTTCTTCATTGAATCTAACAATAGTGCCAATGAAGATGAGAAATTGCAGCAAGCACCAGCTGCATCCTCCCATGCAGTCTGACAATAATTGGGAGGAGACTTGTAATCATGAAAACAGAAATCTTAACAAACTCTTGCATCAGAACCAGAGACCGGCCAAAAATTACATAGGAAAGATATTGACCAAGATGAAAATGTGAAAGGGGCATACTTTGGATTTCAATTTGTAAGGTCAGCAAAGAGGGAAAAGCCCGGTCTTTAAATCGTATGTATGGCCACTACCTATGATCACATAAATAAAACAATATTACATAGACAAATGGATCATAGCAGATCTGATCATATAAATAAAACATTATTACAAGATCAGTGCCAGAAGGATCGAAAAAAAAATTCAACACAGATCAAGAAATTTTTTTTATCACATACCAGTGAGCTTTGAGGGAATTGTCGGTCAATATAATGAGAGCTACGTGAGGGCCTAAAAATTCAAACAAAACTAAACACAGATCAGTGACGGTCTGTGGGTGAAGAAATGAATGAAAAGGCAGTCCTTTTTGAATGCAGATAATGAAAACATAATACTGAGATTTGGGGGAATCGTCCTAATCAAAATGTGGCAAAAAAAATTAGCACAGCAAATGATCAAGAAGAAAAGGGGAAATCATTTGACAAGAGAAGAAAAGGAGAAAAAAATGGCGTACCTGTCGGCCGATCAGATCTAGGCGGCTGAAGAGCGGGATTGAAATCACCGGCAGATGATGGGCGAGCTGTCGAGGACCAGGAGTTTAGGTCGAAGATGTGACGAATCGAAGATGTGCCGCACTAGATGAACTGTAGACGTCCTCACAGCAAGAAATTGACTACAAAACTTCGGTGCGGTGCAGGACGAACAGACGAGCAGGTACCTGTCGACCGATTAGATCAAGGCGGCTGAAGAGCGGGATGGAAATCACCAGCAGATGATGGGCGAGCTGTCGAGGACCGGGATTTTGGGTTGAAGGTGTGACGAATCGCAGATGTGCCGCACCGGAAGAACTGTAGATGACCTCACGGAGAGAAATCGACGACAAAACTTTGCTATAGCGCCGGACGAACAGAAGAGCTGGTACCGGCCAAGACACCGAAGGGAGATAAGCAGCGCCGGCCATGTGCCGCCAGAAACTCAGCAAGTAGACGATCGATCCCCAAAATGGAAGAAAAGGAATCGGTTTTCACTGGAGAAAATTTTAACGAGGGGGTAGGGGTAACGGCTGGAAATATGTCGTAATGCATGATTCTATTTTCACGCGTTTTCGTGAATCGACTAAATCTCCTCGCGAGGAGATTCAGTGATTCAGGACTGAAACATGTCCGAATCGTGTTTCAGCCTGAATTTTTAATTCAGTTTAGATTCATTATCCAAACAGACTTCAGACAATTCTCCCCTGAATCGTGATAGAATCGACTGAATCGTGAACCGATTCAGTACCCAAACGAGTCCTAAGTCAATGGGCCTCTAATATGAGTTCTACCTGGATTAAACTAGAGAGTGACATAATGGGAGTGTACTTTATTTCTAAGAGCCCACAAAGGCTTAAGCCCCATGCAACCATGCTAATGACAAGGTCGACCCCTCACTAACCATAAGACCATGGACACTTATTCTATAGTCGGGCCCCACAATGTGAATATGTGCACCTTAGTCATATGCCTATTGCATGCGTATGTCAGATGTGGGTCCCACGAGAATGTGTGTCACCATGGTTCTAACGGTTTATCCGAATAGTAAACAAGGGTAGACCATGTGGGCCCAAGCTCATATCATGGTCCAACATCCCCTACTATAGGTAAAAGGCTCATATGGTCCAACAATGACTAGCACTAGTCCTGTTATACCAAGGCAATGAGCATATCGTGTAAATAGACTTGTCGTTAAGGCCTTAGTGAACATATCCGCCAACATCTAATTAGTAGAAATATGATTCATAATTACCTTTTCTCTCTATAGCATATCAAATATATAGTAGCAATATACTTCAATGTGATTACCTCGGGCACTAATCTTTGCATTTTTAGGTGTCGACATTGTAGCCAGATTATCGAATAAATCTGGACAAGAGAATCAATCTAGCTTTCTAGTCCCAATCTAGCTGCAAATTTTTTTATCTGAAGTGCATGTGAAGCTGCTATACTGCATGCATAAAAACTCAGCTTCTATTGTAAACTTGAAACACTTTTATTTCATGCTTAACCACAATATAACCCTGCCTCCAAATATGAAGACAAATCTGGAAGTAGATTTACTCATCTAGATCTCCCGCATAGTCTGAGTCACTATATCTAGCTAATGACAAACTTTCTACATGATAAATAGTTTTAATTTCTTAGACCCTAGAAAGTATTAAAATATATTTTTCATTGCTTGCCAGTGTTGAAGTTCAGGGTGTGCTTAGTAGATACTTAGCAAGCCTACCACAAAACCCAAATCAGATCTAGTACAAGTCATAACATACATTAAGCTGTCAATAGTTTGTGCATATGGCACTGACTCTATCTGAAGTCTATCTTCCTCTATCTGAGGAGTCATACTCTTAGACAATACAGTACTCTTATATATAGGGGATTCAATAGTCTTCCAACCAATGACATTGAAGTATTTGAGAATACTCTCTATGTATGATTGTTGAAATATAATTGGCTTCCTAGCCTTTCTATCCCTGTCAATTTTCATCTTAAAGATGTAGAAAGCCCACCCATATTTTTTTTAAATTGGGTTTTGAGTTATTCTTTTAAACTGACAATCTTACTTAAGTCATTCCCCATCAAGAGTATATCATCTATACAAAATGACAACATCATATACCTAATCTCATTATGAAAAGTATATACACAATGATCATGTTTATTAACTATGAACCCATATTTACTAACCACTTTGTAAAAAGTAAAGTATCATTGCCCTGAAGATTGTTTAAGGCTATACAATAATTTTATTAACTTGTACACCTTGTGTTCCACTCCAGGAACCACAAAACACTCATGTTAGTCTATGTAAATCTCCTTTAAATATGCATTTAGGAAGACAATCTTTACATCTAACTAGTGCAGCTCTAAATCAAAGTAAGCAACAATTGTTAAGAGACATAAGATTGAGTCAAATCTTGACATGTGTGATTATGTCCTTCAAGTCCATCCCATATGAAATAAATCATTGAAATATAATATTAGGGGTATGAGTATCATTAATCTTCACAATCATTTTGATGTGATAATAATAACTTTAATAAGAATTTAAGTAATTATTATATTAAAATATGCACAAGACCCACATGTTCTGAATTGTCTGTTGATAACATCTAAACTAATGAAAGAGGAATGACACACTCATGTATCTAGTCAAACCTAATTAAAGAATATCCATAAATGTAGAATAGAACTTCACTATAGCCAAGGTTTTCAATTACCTTTGAGTCTCAGGTTGAGCATCTACACCACAAAGGATACTAAGTAAACATAAATACTCAATTGGATAGAAATTTTAAATAATAATTAAAGTTTGATCAACATACCATGAAATTTTCGTTAGAAAACTAGTTGATTCATCATAATAGAAAGAGTACATACCTTTCACATTAAGCATTTTATTTATTAGCAAAATCATTTTTAAAAGTTCTCTTGACATGATGACCTCATCTAGAAACTTCACACAACTAGATATTGAGCCATCATATAGTGATCTCAGCGCTTTGAAGTCTTCCTCTCCCCATCTATGCTATAAAATAAAGGCTCACTAGGGCTCATAGACCTTAGTGTTGAGATTATGACTTTTTATGATCATCAAAACCTCCTAAATTACGCTACGCAGGACTAATCGTCTTTTAATGCTCTAGTCTATTTGAATATGACTCATAGGCTAGGGAAGCAGTTCTACATAACTCCCATTTTTAGAGTGTCGGAAGACTTGATCCTTTTTTATACCAAGCCCATTTCATCTATGTGGCTAAAGACACTTTTAGAGCCAAGATACCAAGGGTTTCTGCTACCTTGGTTGTCGTATGCATAGTCTTTGGGTACCCATTGACCACTATCAATGGTTTCATACACATGCATTGGGGATATTAACCACTAAGTAATATATGCACAATTATCCTTCATCTACATCACTTATTACATAAAAAATCATGCAATATTAGTTATAATTACTATTATCGTACACTAGCTATAATCACAAGAAAACCAAAAATCATATATTCCATTGGCAGCCTTGTAGACATGTCGATGACCATTGGTGAACTCGTCAACACATTGGACCCTGCCAATAGTGACTATGAGGTCCATTGGTAACCTCATGGATAGGCCAGTGTCCTTGTTGATAACCATCGGTTAGCTCACCGACATGTCAGACCTTACCACCAAGGTCTATTAGTGACCTTAAGGATGGGTTGGTGCCCTCACTGATAACCATCGGTGAGTATACCAATGTGTCAACTATCATCGACAAAGACGTTAATCTCTATCAGCGACTTCTAGATTGATCGGTCATTCACTCCAATGCCTCATTGATGCGTTGTTTATACTACTGATGACCAAAAACCACATGCTTGTGCAAATTTAACTTCTTCCTTTCGTCGATTTAGCCACCAACACGTTGGTAACTTCACAGATGATTAGAATCGTGCCTAGATGCTCTCTTTTGTTTCAAAAATCCATATTTATGTATATACTCATTGAAAATCTTTCACAAAAGAAGAAATCATTGACCCAAATTATAATTTTACTTCCTAATACAGTAAAAACCATGAAGTTGTCTCAAAAGATTGTAAAGCTCACAAACTTCACTTTAATTGAGGATATATTCAACACAAATCATGAAGAGCATGAACAAAATCCAAAACTACATCAATTCAATAAAAGTTTAAATTCAAAAAGCCATCTGACCTTGAAACATGAGTGCCACTGATTTTCGACTTTCGCTCGACTCCTGGTCGTCCACTACTCTCTTCTCCAACTACAAGTTTCCCTTTATACTTGTTTTCCCTCTTCTCAAATTATTACTAAGCCTTAAATACTATCATAATTGCCAAATTTGAAATTGATTAACTGCCTCGTATTTAGGAGTAACTACATGCATGCAGTTACCATCAGCGGTTCCATCAACACATTGATGAGTCTATCGATGGAAATTTCTTGAGTTCCATCTGCAAGTCTGTCGATGGGTTTCTGATGACTAATAATTTTTATTATTTTCTTTAGAAAATATGGGGTGTTACACTGTGGGCTTTCACACGTTATGTGGATCTAATATCTCTCAGACCTTATTGTTTAAGATTGAATTCATTTCCTCTTGAATAACATTCTACTATTCTTGAGAATCTAAAAGACTCAAAGCTTTCTAAAGGGTAATGAGATCTAAAATGGGCTCATCTAATATGGCGTTGTCTCCCCCTAGCATTGTATAGAATTCCTTCAACTAGGTTAAAGGTTTTCTTTTCCTCAATGCCCTGGGTTCTTGGTTGTTTTGATTTTGACGGGATTCAATTACTTCCTCAAAGGTAATGCTATGACCGATCTCTTTTATAATTTTAAATAAATTAACTCTTTTATTAGGTATTTTTGGATTTAATTCTTCTTCTAAGAAATAACCGTTTCTAGACTCTATAGCCCTCATCATCCCATCTGTGTGGTGAACCACAAATCTGTACTTATTAGAGTAGTCACAATAACTAATAAAGTTGTACTTTATAGTTTTCGGGTGCAGCTTAGACCTATGTTGATTAGGCACCTTTACATGTGCCTTGGGCCTCCCACACTCTAAGATGTCCCAAGCTTGGGTGTTGACTCGTCCATAGCTCATAAGGCATCCATTGGACTACCTTTGTTGGTACACGATTAAGGAATTTACATTGTAGTGTTTAGAGGCTCACACCAAAATTTGGTTCCTAATTTAAAGTGATTTAACATGGATCTAACCATGTCCATTAGCATCCTCTTTCACCTTTCTACCACTCCATTTTTTGTGTTGTGTGTATTGGTGCACTATTCCTCGATTGGTATAGTAATATTTAAACAGATAAGATGTGTGTCCTTAAGACTTTAACCTTCTTGCCTAACTAGATTTCTACCTCAATTTTAAATTCTTTAAATTTATCTAAAGCATCAAATTTTCTGTTTATAAGATATATTTACCCATATCTTGAATAGTCATCAATAAAGGTTATGAAATAAGTCATGCCTATGTAAGTTTAAACATTATGGGGATCATAGATGTCTGAGTGAACTACCCCTAATTGTTCATTTGCCTTTTGTACCTTTTGAAAAAATTGTCTGCTCATCTTTCTTGAAATGCAATCCTCACACATACATAGTTCTTTGGACATTTTGGGTAATAACCTTGCCTTCAACATTTTATGTAGCTTATCTACATTAATATAACATAAATACATGTTCCTAAATAATGCATCATCTACAAACAAGACAATATATTCAGAAGATGCTAATTCATTATAAATAAATGAGTCAAGAATATCTAGACAAAATAATCCATCAACTACAATAGCAAAAAACAAAATAGATCCACCCTTGCCCATTGTGGCTTTGTTCGTTTTGAATCTAACCTTAAATCCCTTCTTGGTGAGAACATGGATGGATATCAAATTCCTCCTGATGGAGGGAGCAAAGAGTATATTAGTCAGGACTACAGTTGACCTTTCCTTCAAAGGGATCCTATATATCCTCGTGGCCTCCACATTGTAGGAAGTGTTGTTCTCCATATAAATTTTATTTTATCTAGGGAGGAGATTGATCATCTCGCCCTTGGAACCCCTAGAGTGTAATACATGGACTGTGGCTCCAAAGTCCAGCCACCAGATCTTCTCCTTAGCATTAGCAATTATAACCTTAAAAACAAAACAATTGATCTCTTCATTCTTGCCTTGTTATTGTTGTCGGATTGGTCATTCTTCTGGGGATAATTAGCCTTAAAGTGGCCCACCTAACCACATTTGAAATAGGCATCTTGGGTTTTGTTATTTCCCTTATTTTTGAGGCTTCTTTACCCTCTTCTTGAAGGTTTTTTCTTTGAAGTTCCAGACCCTAGTCCACCATGATTTCTTCCTCCAGAGTAACTTTGTGCCAGGTTAGTAGTAACCTAAAAGTATTAACATGGTTCCTCTTTTCTTACTCAAGCTTAAGCTTGACAGTTAGAGCCTTCATTGTCAGTTTCTTGTCACTCATATTAAAGTAGACCATGACACTCTCCCAGGACTTAGGGAGGTTGTTCAACACTGTGAACACCTAAAATCCCTTAGAGGTAGGGTCATCAAGGGTTTTCAGGTCATCAGTTATGATGGACATGACACTTAGGTGCTCATTCACATTATCCCCTATTTTCATCCTAGAATTATGATATTTTGAATCGAGCATCCTCTTGTGCTCATTCACATTATCCCCTATTTTCATCCTAGAATTATGATATTTTGAATCGAGCATCCTCTTATAAGCCTCTATTTGCTCCCAATACCTCACGGATATTGCCTCAAGCATCTCTTTGGTAGTCTTAAAATTTTCATAGAGCCTTTCTATCTTAGGCTTCATGAAAGTCAAAATAGTTGACATGATACTTGAGTGCTCATTCACATCATCCCCCACTTTCATCCTAAAAGTTTGATATTTTAAGTGGAGCATCCTCTTTTGAGCCTCTGTCTCTTCCCAATACCTCATAGAGATTGCCTCAAGCATTTCTTTGACAGTTTTGAGCTTTTCAAAGAGCATTTCCATCTTAGGCTTCATGAAAGTTAGAATAGTAGACCTACCTTGTTGTCATCATCTTTCACCTTTTCATAAGCTTTCTTTCAAGCTACAGTGTAATTTTTGGGCAAGGATCAATGACCTACTCCACCACATGAGCTAGGTTAGAGAGGCTAAGGATATGAAGTATCTTCCTCTTATATACTAGATAATTATATACATTTAAATTTTAAGTTTTCCCCAACTCAGAAGTGACCATTTTGCTTATCATGATGCAAGAAAATAAACTACAAAACAAGACAATATCACAAGAGAGTAAATACAAACGATATTGCCAAAAGCTACTTAATGGATTAAGGTATGAATCACTTATTGAAAATCACATAAATATTTAAATATGGTTTTATGTTGAAATAATCACAATAATTGCACACAACCAACACTTAATCGATAAGCAAGTAAATTACCCAAACTACCCTTAAGGTATGTTCAATTCAACATGAAATTAAGAAAACAACATGACATGTTACACACTATGCATATAAATCAGTAAGAAAACACTTTTAAATATTGGTAAAATTTTACTTTTCTGTCCAAGCAAAAATTGGTGCAAAACTACCAAATTATCCCTTGGGCTAGTTTGGTCTTTTTACCCTTAGATCACACCACACACAAAAAATAATAAATCACCTAATCAGAAATAAAACATGCATAAAAGATGATAACTAATATTTTGGAGAGAAGTTAATCACTCACAAAAATTTACCAAGTAAATTGACCAAAATGCCCTTAGGGCTAGTTTGGTCAATTCTCACCTAAATCAAATCTAATCAATCAATTACACACCTAGAATGAAATCAAATAATTAATATAGGTCTGAAATATATCTAGGAATGTAGAGTGATAAGGAATTATTTATTTGAACAAACAAGACAAGGGGCAAATTTACGAAATTGCACTTAGGGCATGTCAAATGCCCAATTGGATGATCAAATAAAAAAGTTTCGGCAAAGTATATATGTTAATAAGTACGTATAACATTTAATTTCAATCAAATAAAAAGTCTCATAATAAAAAATCATACCAATACTAATTTAGGGTTTCCCCTAAATTCTGCACAATCAAACTCTAGATAGGATCAAGACTTGTGCTTTTTCTCAAATCAACGGCCTAGACCCCAAAATCCGGGCCCAATACTACTGAAGAGTGGCGTACCAATGAAAACATGGGTAAGGCGTGAGCCCAAGGGGTGGCACATTTGAGAAAAATTAAGTCTTCTCAATTATCTCTACACATGCATATGGAAATAAATCAACATAAGCAATAAACATGTTCAAGAGGCTATTATTCAAATAGAGATTGAAGGGATGATGCAAACTGACCTTTGGGGCTGATCAGCCCCGGGATGTCATATCCCTTCACGCTTATGCCCAATCGATAATTGAATACCAATTCATTCAATGGAAGAGAGAAGTGCCTTTTTTAAGTGAAGATCCCTCAAAAGTCCCTTGTTATGAAGTATAGATCTCTTGATGGAGTGCCCCAAGCCCTTCTTGTGCATCCTTTTGTGGATCTAGACAATGATACAACTCCCAAGGCGATCACCATGCAATGGGAGATGACGAGGGTGGAAGGAAAGACAACATTCAGCCCTCTTTTCTTTTCTCCTTGTGCAAGACACCAGAGGGAGGGAGAGCAGGGCACGTGATGGGAGAGAGGGGAGAAAGAGAAGGGGGGCATGCCTTAAAAACCAATTGTAGTCTATTAACAGATAAAAAGGTTCAGAGTTAAACTACAGTTAATTTTCCATGCCACATGCAACTTTATAATAGGTTGTTCATTTTAGTCTCATTGCATAACGACATGCTTAGTTCACATATTTCGAGTTAACTTACCTTCAGCTAGTTTATTTCAGTGTTTTAAAAACCAGACCGGACCGCCCGGTCCAAGCAAGTTCAAACAAACCTTTATAAAAAATGGGCCGGTTTAACTTAATTTTCAGGTTGGCTTAACTCGGCCAGGTCAATGTGACTAGGCCAATTAAACCGATGGCCCAACCTTCCGATCCATTCCCATTTTGGAAGGAAAAAAAACCTCACAACACCCCGATGACAGACAAACTGTAACGCCCGAGATTTTTCATCCCTTTTTCTCAAAACTCATAGAAATTTTTTTTCAATATAACGTCTGTAAATCGGAGGAAAAATGACGAAACCAAAACCTGATAAAACAGTTTATAATTTAAAACATCATACGGTTAAACATCGTACTGTCAAATCAAATATCCTCAGGCGCTACCCGAAAACACACGTACGAATAAATTCTGCTATGATCATAGACTTTTAAATACAAATCACTCTCCCGGGCATCCCTGAGTACAAGTCCCCTAACAGTCCACATTCTGATCCAAACAAAAGTCCAGAATAAACATCATGATGTCTCATCTCACCCAATACAGGAGATCGTGGCACAAAATACTCGCAGTGAGTAAAGCAGATACCTGAGTCAATGGGAATCAATCCACCGCTGAAACGAGCGTCCATCACCAGGAGCTCTCCGCACAACCTGCAAAACCTCCCGTACAACGGGGCTACAAGTAGTAGGGTGAGTATTTTCATACTCAGTAGGAAAATACCCAGTAGGGGAAATCCCAAACGGTGAACTCACAAGTTCAGAAATCATGCGTCATGCAACACAAACATGAAGCAGTCATCATAATATAATCATAACATGCTCAAACGCATACGATCATACCAAAGGCACCAACGTGCCAAAATCACACCAAGGCACCATCATGCCAAAATCGTAATACAAGCACCCTTATCCAGGGTCATACAAACTTACTCGTACCACAATACGCATACTCATACAACATACGCATACTTGTACGATCTTACTCGTACAATCGTATGCTCACTCATACAGCTTACTCATACATGTACGACCTTACTCGTACAATCAGACTCGTACGACCTCACTCGTACAGTCTGCACAAAATCATACTTACTGTCTTACTCAAAAACATATTCTCACAATCGTACTCATACTCTTACAGTCGTGCTCATACTCATACGCTTACAGTCTTACTCATACTCATACACTTACAGTCTTGCTCATACTCATACACTTACAGTCCTGCTCATACACACTCTTACAGTCTTACTCATACTCATACAGTTGTACTCACACACATAATCGTACACATATCAACGACCACTGAAGCTCATTACAACTAATAGGCTCCAGTGTCGAAAAGGAAAAGAATGCCACTGGGGCAACACCTTAACCTCCGGGGAGTGACTAGACGCCATGGACTTTTCCGAAGGTAAGGCACACCAATGCTCATGGGAGCCTTTGGATCAAACAGGTAAGAGTAGATCCATGATACTACTTACCTGAGCGCGCAAACATAAACACCCACACATAAGGGGTCACACAGTTGCCCACCATAATGGGTCTTATAGTGCCATAGAATCGCCCACCATAATGGGTCTTATAGTGCCAGAGAATTGCCCACCATAATGGGTCTTATAGTGCCATTGCCACTCTTGGGCAGAAAACATACAGTGCCACTTGGGCAGAAACGTACAGTGCCACTCTTGGGCGGAAACATACAACGCTCTCAACAGAGCATCAAACGTCTGGGCTTACACAGCACACAGACCAAATCATAAATATACGTCGCTCTCAGCAGAGCATCAGACGTCTGGGCTTCATACAGCACGCAGACAAACTCAGAAACGTACATCGCTCTCAACAGAGCATCAAACGTCTGGGCTTATACAGCACGCAGACAAAGTCAGAAACGTACATCGCTCTCAACAGAGCATCAAACGTCTGGGCTTATACAGCACGCAGACCAAATCAGAAACAACATCGCTCTCAGCAGAGCATCAGACGTCCGGTGCTCTACATAGCACACAGACAACATCCCGCAGGATAAACACCATGGCAAGACATGATAAATGCTCGGCCAACTCATCAGCGGCCAGCCCAAACACGGAACTTAATCCGTCGAACCCTCAGGTCTCAAACTCACAATGCTATCATTAGCTGTGCTTATAATTCAAGTTTGAATTAAGTATATTATGTGGTACAATTATGCTACACAACTCACAGTCCTCGACTGGTCAAACCGAAGCTGAGCCCGATCCGAAACCCAAGTTCGTTAGGGCAGCAGACTTCAGTTACTCGTCCACATCATGGACAAAACTCATCGTACAACAAACCCTTACAGTCTTACGTACTTCGCCATCCATCTTGTGGCCAAATCAACTTACACTGGCATCCTCAAATAATGCTCCTTAGAGCCAACCCAGTTGTCGCCCTCTTACTTATATCTCACTTATTATTATACTTACTTTTCACTTCATAATCTGTACGTTATGCTTGTACAATTATGAACACTCTTACTGTCTGACAAATGCCCAACATACAATCCACCCCAAACTGATCCATTCTAATCCTTGCCCGTCATACTCAAATCCTATGTCATACGCTTACACAACTGTATCCAAATCCAGACAAAGCTTCTGTCACCTCTTACTGTCCATCGCCCATATCTCTGCCCACATACACTTACACACATCCAAAGCATAGGCAAAATGCCATCATACATACGTATGTCTCACACATACGTATAACATACACATACGGTCATACATACATAACTTACAAACATGCACGCTAGCCATCACTAGCACATGCATCCACACGTCAAACATGCACGCTAGCCATCACTAGCACATGCATCCACACGTCAAACATGCACGCTAGCCATCACTAGCACATGCATCCACACGTCAAACATGCACGCTAGCCATCACTAGCACATGCATACATCAAACGTACACGCTAGTCATCTCTAGCACGTGCACACACACATTCATACATACTTCAAACATGCACGCTAGCCATCACTAGCACGTGCATAACCCATACACAGCATACTGACATATTTGCTAGCCATCGCCAGCGCATACATACTCCACATCCATAAAACATGCATACATCTCATGCATATCAATCATACCATACAATCATGCTTACACGCACATCATGCAATCGGATCGTTACTTAACATCCAAGCATGGAATCATACAATCCTAGCATGCTGCTACTCATTCAAAGCATGCTTCATGAATTTACGAGTTCAAAGCTCCCCTACCTCGTAATCGTGACGTTCGATGGCGAGCACACGACGGTGGCGGCGTCGGCGGCGGAGTTGGCGGTCAAAACCGTTGCCTGGCTGAGAGAGCTGCTGTCCCGAGGGTTTCAAGATGCGCCGGAACTATCCACGGCCAAACAGAGTGTCAGAACTCAATGCGGTAAAAATCCGCGATCCACGGCGGCACACTAGGGCCGCCAGGAGAAATCTCATGCCAACATAAGTGGCGGTGCGACCATAGGTCGAGGGTGTACTCTGAAGATCAGCCGGTGGCTAAAACGTGCTCAGCCGGCCACAAAGACGTCGAAATTGGCCGTGGACAGCACCCAACGGCGACGATTCCGGTCAACAAAGTCCCACATAAGGGCGGAGAGCGTGGGGCAACGCTCGAGAATCAAAGGAGAGGTGGTGGAGGACAGCTCTAGTGGTCAACTCCACTCGGTGGCAAAGCCAACCGATGGTTAGGCGGCACAAATGCGGCGCCTAAACCCAGAAGTACACGCGTGGCCACATGCGCACGCAGCCCAAAGGGCGGGGGAAATGGGGCGACTCAAGGCCCACAAAAGCCAACAGGGCTAAAGCCCTTAGCGGTGGCCAATCTAAGTGGCGACATCGCCGATCGCCACCCACAACCAAAACCCATGGTGTGGGCGGCTGTGCATCTCACACGGTATAGGGCAAGGGAAGGGTTCACGGTCGAGCAAAGGCCACGAGGCCGTCACTGGCCAAGGCCTGAGCAAGTGAACTCGTCCACCTTCTGTCAAGGTAAGACATACAATCTCTTGCCCGAGGCCGTCCGGTACCGACGGCGTAAAATGGGCAAGAAGAGTCAATGGCACACATGCCGGTAAGGCGGACTAGCTGCGGCTATGGGCCGCAAGGCTGAACAAGACCCAGAGGGGTGACCCATTGGCATCACCGGGCTGGGGCGGAGCCGAACTAAGGTCCACCAAAATAAATCCGGCGTCCGACTGATAACGTCAGTCACCACGTCCAAAACGGACGCAGGCCAAAAATAAGGGGACGACCGGAGAAAACCAGTAAGGGCGGAGCGGCCATGGGGGCGGCGGCTGAATCGGGCACGGAGGTGTAGTCCACTGCCTTCGCCGGAGCAAGGCGGGGCTGGGGGAAGGCCGAATCGGCCGCAGATTACCGCCGGCGGCCACTGTTTGCCCAAACAGTCCGTCGGCGGAACAGTGAAAAAGGGGGGAAAAGAGATGGGGCGGCGGTGCCGAGGTCCACCAGGCCGGGAGGAGGGGCTCCTCACCGTCGCCGGAGCAAGGCGGTGCCGGACGGAGGTCCGATCGGCCACAGCTCGCCGCCGGCGGCCCCAAATCGACCAAAATAGTCGTCCGGCGGAAAAACAGGGCAGAGAGGGGGATGAGGACGGGCGGCGGAACGGAGGCCCACCGGGCCGGGAGGAGTGGCTCCTCACCGTCGCCGGCCCGGGGCGGAGCCGTGGCCGGCCGGTCGGGCCGTGCCGGCCCGTGGCGGCGGCGGAACGGCGATCCAAAGTGGGGGCGAAAAACAGGGCAGCAGAGAGAGGGAGCGGGACGGCGGAGCTGGGGCCGTCCGGGGCCGGGGGGAGTGGCCTCCCGCTGTCGCCGGCCCATGGCGGAGCCGTGGGCGGCCGGCCGGCCCTTGCCGGCCTACGGCGGCGGCGGAATCCAAAATACACAGTGAAGAGGCTAACCGGAAAAGTCGGGGCGGCGCGGCCGTGGGCGGCCGGGGCAGTGGCCCCTCGGCGTCGCACCACCGGGGCGGAGCCTGTGCCGGCGTCCAGCGGCCTGCCGGCGGCCGGCGGCGGCCGGGCACAGGGAAAAGGCGGAAGGGGGCGGGGGCGCACTGTTCACCATTTCTGGGATCTGGATCGGGCGATCCCGATCCCGATCCAAATTTTCTTTTTTATTTTTTTTTCTTTTTCTTTTTCCAAATGTACGCTCAACGCGCGTTAACCCACTGGTTACGCGTCGAACCTCCAAAATTCGCGCCGTAAGCGCGCAGCGAGGCACGTGGCCCGCGACTAAGCCCCACACCCGACTCTACGGGTATAAATACGGGGAAAAGACACAAATACAAATACGTCAAAGCGTCACATTTTCCTGCCGAAAATGACCAGAAAAATGACAGAAAAATCCCAGAAAATCGTAGAAAAATCAGGGACCTTACACAAACCCATAGCGTGCTTTTGGGATAGGGAGGACGAAGGAGCTTGGGATTTGGGGGCGAATTGTGAGTGATCAACAACGATTTTCTCTAGAGCAAATCCAACGATTCATCCTCTTCACAATCTGTCTGCATCCAACGAAAAGATGGCGATTTGGGGGTGACTGCGAGGGGTGCCTAGCTATCTTCTCTGGCAAAAATCCGGTGATTGATCCTCTCTACATTCCATTTGCACCTAGCATTCAACATTGATCGCCATCCATGGCCTGAAAGCCAGCAATTTGGGGGCAGATCGGGGCATTGGGGGTGAGTGTGAGTGGCGGCTAGCTATCTACTCCGGCGATTCATCCTCTCCACATTCCCATGTCGACCAGCCCTTTTACGTTGCTTTTGCTCGATCGTAAGCCAATGGCCAAAATTTGCATCTATGGTTGAGGTCATATTTCTCACTTGTTAATTTGTTATGCTTATGTTATGTGACGTTTCTTGGCTGTGATTTTATTGCAAATGCGTCCACCTTACGCTGTAGAAATGGGAAAAAAATTGCTTTGGTGATCCACTATATGAACTATGAGTATGTGACATGTTAGATTTTAAATGAGTTTTTGGGTCAGATGAATATAGTTTTGATGCATGATAGCGAGTAGGAGTTGTATAAAGTAAAAAAATTTACTCACTGAGAATGAGTGATTTATGGCTTGATCGTGTGCAGATAATATGTTTGGTTGTTATGATTGTTTGATTGATCATTTTTATCTTATAATATTTATTACAATTATATATACAATGGCATTGGGGTCGGGGTCTTCTTGTGGTAATGCATCTATGGAGGCAGCCCCAAGTGCATCCTTAGGGAACACACCTAGTGCTGTTGCATCTATATTGGGCCCAAATGCTAGCACACCCACAACCACTATATCAACTAGGGGGAAAATGGACCTAGCATGGGCACATTGTTGTTTAGTTGAAGATGAAAAGAGGTCTATTAAGTGCCTTTATTGTGGGAAAAAATTTAATGGTGGAGGCATTAATAGGATAAAGCTACGCTTGAGTAAATGTAGAGGGAATGTGGTTTCTTTTACTAAAGTTCTAGATGATGTGCAATATCAAATGAGTATTTTATTAGATGGTAATGGTTCAGATAAATGTAAGAAGAGAAAAACCATGGGTGTAGAGCCTTTTATGGATGAAGTTTAAGAGACAGAGGAGGCAAGCCTACCATCACAACCAACTGGACCAAGTGGAGGGAAAGGGAGATATAGCATAGGTAGCTACTTTCCTCCACGTACTACCCCTAGAGCCCAACCTACTATCAACAGCGTGTTGGTAGGAAAGAAAGCTATTGAAATGGCGAATAGAGTAGTTGGCAGGTTTTTCTATCATGCATGAATACCATTCAATGCTATTAAATTTTTATACTTTCAAGAAATGATTGATGTTGTTACTACTATTGGTCCTAGTTACAAGGCCCCTAGTTATCATGCTTTGAGAGGAGGGATTTTGGATGATGTGGTCTCAGAAGTGATGGCTAATGTTGACAAATTTAGAGGTCATTAGAAAGAGAGTGGTTCTATCATAATGATTGATGGGTGGACTAACAATATGAATAGACATTGATAAATTTTCTTATTTATTATCCTGAGGGAACAATGTTTTTGAAGTCTATTATGCATCTAATCAATCTAAAACAACTGATATGTTATGCTATGAGATTTCTCAAATTATAGAGTTTGTTGGACCTAAAAATATTTTTCAAGTGGTTGCAGATAATGCATCTAACTATGTGGCTACAAGGAGAGAATTGAGTATTAAATATCTAAAATTATATTGGACTCCTTGTGCAACACATTTTTTGGATTTAATGTTAGAGGTTTTTTTGTAAATATGTGGATGAAGTAAGTGATGTTTTGGATGATGCGAGAGTTATAACAAAGTTTGTCTATAACCACCTTGCCATTTTACAATTGTTGAAGAAGTTTAACAATGAGAGGGAGATCATTTGACCCACTGCTACTAGGTTTGCAACCCATTTTTTGACATTACAAAGTGTTTACAACAATAGAGATTCATTAAGAAAAATGGTGGTTGCAGATGAATGGAAAGAGAGAAAGATAGCAAAGTTAGGAAGATCTCCTAAAGGGGTGGAATTTCAAAATGTGGTTTTGAGTTCATCATTTTGGCCAAAATGTGTTAAGGTCATTGCCTTAAGTGAGCCGATTGTGAGAATACTTCGGATGGTTGATAGTGACAAGAAACCGTCAATGGGCTATTTGTATAAAGGGATGAGGAGGGTAATGGAAAGAGTGAAAGCTATATGTAATAAGAGGGTGGAAGAGTATGGTCTTTGAAAGCTCAACAATGGTGATTAGGATCTTGAGCCAAACATGTGCTTCTTCGAGCTGCGAGCACAATTGGAGTATCTTTGAAAGGATTCATACAAAATAGATTGGAGCACAAAAGACTCAATGATTTTGTTTTTGTTCAATATAATATACACTTAAAGTAAGATAACTTATTTGATAGTCCATATATGTTTTTATTTTCTTTATTTTAGATTATATAAATCTTATTCATAATTATATTTTTCTTTTTCTTTTTCTTTTTTGTAAGGGGAGGAATTTGGTTAAGAAGGGTAAGAAGGAAGACTTAAAAGATATCCTTGACCCTATATCATTTGAAGCCTTTGACTTGTTGAAGATTGGGTAGTAGACAAAGATATAATTTTTTACGATATTGATGACAAAGAACTAAGGGATGAGGCTAATGAATTGGGTCTTAACTTTAGAAATCAAGGTGATAATATTTCTACTTTTTAGAGTTCATAGTCCAATTTTTTATAATTTGTTATTTCTTATTATTAGCAATAAATTTATTTTTGTAGGAAATGAGGATGAGCCAATCTTATATAACGAAGGGTTGGATGATAGTTTTGGATTTGATAATGATCTTGATTTTTTACTTTGGAATGGTAATTTTTACATATGACTTGTGATTTATTTAGTATTTTATTTCTTTCACTATATTAATATGTAATATTTTTTGTAGGATATTTAAAAGAAGAATGCAAAGTTTGATGATTTTGGCATTTGCAATTTGAAGTTTGAATTTCGAAGTTGAAGATTAGGATTTTTCATTTAAAGGAATTTGAAGTTTGCTTTGTTATTTGAGTTATTGTTGTTAAATATTAATTGTTTATTCACAAACACACGAATCTATAGTAGTTAAGTGACTAAATCGAATGTCGATCCCACAAAGATTTAAAATCGGAAAACCAAATTTAATCTAACTCAAGTAAACTCTAATCTAGTTAACAACTTATAATAATAGTAAATAACCTAACTAAGAAGAATTAAAGCAAATAATAAACAAGAATAAACTTAAATTACTAAAGCTAACTAAATCACAAAAGAAAGAAAAATTCAAATAAAATATAAAAGCTGAAATTTAATTATACTAAGAAAGCAATCAGAAGTGTAGAACAAACTAAATGAAAATTAGCTAAGGTTTCATAATCCCCTCTTATTAACTTGTAAATTATCACATCTATAATCATCAATTTATATCCCAAATACAACTCACAAGAAATTAGAATTCAATTCTATTTATCAAGAAAATTTTCATCTTTCAAATCTTTAATCAAAATATTAAAAAAATATTCTTCCTCACTTCAAAGGAATAAAATCAAGCTATAAGTTGTATCCATATGAATAAATCACAACTTATACCCAGTTCTACTAATAATAAATCTTAAACTAAGCATTAAGTTAATGAAAACTAATTCAAATAATAAGAAAAGCATGATTAGACTCATATACAAATTAATCCACTAATTAAATTGAGATAAGAACAATTAACATAAAACCCTTTTTAAATTAACCAAATCACATAGATTAGACATCTCTACAAAATTAATAAGAGGTTCATCTTAATCTTAGTTAAGAAAACTAGCCACTAATTAACATAATATCTATTAAAAATTAAATAAACTTATAAGTATTAAAGAAAAAATAAAACTAAATTAACTTGGATTGCTCCCTCCACTTTAGCCTTGAGCAATGTAGATTCTGAAATTTTCTTCAAAGCCCAATAGCCTAGCATGGAGCCCTCTCTAATTTCTAAATTCCTCTCTTTTTGTATTTCTGTCTTTTTGTATTAGAGAAACTTATATATATTTTTTATTGGTAGTCCTAAGTTGAATGGGAATTGAAATCTTGTATTGTCTTCACATCTTGGCCTGCCCTATTGGTTACTGGTGTGATATCCATTGGGTTTTAGTTGATTGTAGTTTCGAGCTTTCTCCACTTTAATTGAAACTTTCAAGATCCATTAATAGAGAATTTACCTCTTCCCTTCACTGTTTACTTTAAAATCGAACCTCCCAAGACCCAAAAATACAAATTTAAAATCTCCATCTTCTTCATCTTTGAGTTAAGAGCAAAAACCCTAATTAATTGATGTGATTACGACCCATATAGTGGTCAATTTTGGTGTTTGAAGCTTATGGGTATATTTTCTATAATATGAGCAATTCTGTCAAATTAAGTGTCCAAAACCTGTTCGGGAAGGTGACTTCTGTTCACTGGACAGTCCATTTTTCTGTTCAGTTTTCTTCTTTGTTCATTAAGCTCTTTTATTCATGTCCATATATATTTCTAACATGTCCGCGTATCCAAAAAGTTGTCCAAGTCACTTGTAAGCATGTCAAGAGTATTTTAAAAATTTTGAACATTGTCCACATGCCTCGAGAAGAGTACATCACCTAAAACACATAAACAGTGATATTTCAAACGTGTAAGACATATGCAGAATACTGATTTTATTCAAATATACTCCTAAACAATTAACATTGCCCAAATTAACTAATAATTAAATCACACCACTAATATCTATCTTAATATAAATAAACTCTAATTAACTCTTAATTAACCTAACCATACACTAGAAAATAAGGTAGATAGGCGTATAAAATGTATTGCATATTAGTTATCTAGTTATGTTTGATGGAAATTGGAGTGGACAATGACGTATTGCTTAATTTGGAAATTGAACTAAAAAGTCAATATTTTTTAGGTTTGAAACTATGAATGTTTGTTTATGTTTCTAATTATGTTAGAACTATGGTTTTGAATGAGTGATGTAGGTAGTTTATTTTAAATTTTGCTATCTATTTGTTTATATTACTATTTATGTTGTTTTATGTTAATAGGACATGTAGAATGGTAACTTATTGAAATAGGTTAGAATGAATAATATGTTGGATGGTTAAATAGGTTCAAGTGAGATTTTGAGCAGGTTTAATTAATTTTTTATTAATGTTATGGGGAAACTCTTATAAAAAAAATTTAGGTGATGATGTCATCCTCCAGGTAGACCCACGGTTCAACCCAGGTCGACCCAGCCTAGCCACTAGTCCGAGTTGGGTCAGGGTCTGGGCCGGGTTTTAAAACACATTGATCGAATTGTTTTAAGCACAAATGTGAGAACTTAAATTGATCAATCCTACTGTAAAATATAAATGTAGAAAAGCTGAAGAAAGGAATACGTTAATTACACCGCAAATCAGTTTTGCATTATTATAATGTCAGCCTACATATTAGATTAAAATTTAGGGGCTATTTGGGTACTGAATTTTTGTCAGATTCTGTTAATTCTATCTAAATTTCGGCTTAAATTATCGGAATTATATTTATGTGCAGAATGTGGGCGAAATTAAAAATTCTGCATTTAAGTTAATTCTAAGTCATTTTGAGCTGAAATCAATCGGAATCACTGAATCACCTCATGAGGTGATTCTGTCGATTCCAGCTCCCAGTCCTTGTTTTAAAAATTACGGTTTTCAATAGTTACCTCTCATATCACTTTGAGCCTCGAAAAATGTATCATATAAGTGGGGCTCACTTTAAAATTTTAAAATTACATACCCTTGATCTTGTTTGATAGAGTTCGAATTTAAGAGCGTAATAATACAAAGAACGTACATATCCGAGTTCGAGAGAGAAAATTATATTAGTTCAAAATTTTAAATTTGAATTTGACATGACATTTGAATTTATTCTAAATTTTTTTGTTATCGAATTCAAATTTAGCAGTAAATTTTTAAAATTAATTAAAAAAAATTCACTTCTATTTCCCAAAAAAATCAACACCCAAGCCCCTTAGTATTGGGTTTCTCATTGTTTATTCGGAAATGACCAACTTGTCACATATTTTGAGTTAACTTACCTTGAGTTCATTCATGTACATTGATCAAATTGTTTTAAGCACAAAAATGAGAACTTAAACTACTTTTGTTGACTGATCAATCCTACTGTAAAATAGAAATGTAGAAAGCTAAAGAAAGGAATATCTTCCTTACATCGCAAATCAGTTTTGCATGCGAGACCCGTTTATATAAGCCCGGGCTCATATAAACCTACGTGAGCCCGGGCTCTATAGGCCATCGGATTTACATCCGGTGGCTCATAATATTCATGGGTTAAACATATGATTATTATGAGCCACCGGATGTAAATCTAACGGCCCATAGAACCCGAGCTCACATAGATTTATAGATTTATATAAACTCGAGCTCATATAAACTTTTTCCTTTGCATTATTATAATGTCACCCTACATCTTTGATTAGATTAAAATTTAGTACGGGGTTTTCTATTGTTTATTCCGAAATGACCAACTTGTCACAGTGGCTCGTAGGCCGTCACGTCAAATTAACGTGACTGAAATATAAAAAGGTACAGTTTTACCAAAATATTAGAAATGACGTACCCCACACATGTAGACCTAGATACCTTTACCTCTTAATATTCTATCTTCCAACCCACTAAATAAGCCCAGCCGATAAGACTGCAAGCGGGTTGGGCCCGGCCCATTTTTTTTTTTCCAAAGCCCTGCCAAACTCGGAGCTAAGACCAAAAATTTAGTATTAGGTTTCTCTTATTTATTCCGAAGTGACCAACTTGTTACAGTAATTGGCAAAGAATCACATCAAATTAAAGTGACTAAAATATTAAAAATATACATAGTTTTACTCAAAGAGTCCGGGTTCATACACGTAATTTTAACACACATATATGTTTGAAATAATTTAACACACATATAATTTAAAGTTACTTAAATGTCCTTACCTCTTAGTATCTTACGTCCACCAACCCACTGAAATGCCGATGGAATTACAAGCGGGATAGGCCTGGCCCAAAAATATGTTGAAAAAAATGACGTCCGCTCTGATGAGCAGACGTCTTTCCGACGGAAGTAGGTAATTTTTTGAGTTATTTGTAAAATTTAAATAATTAAATTTTTAGATAAATTTACTCTCTTATTATTTCTTTTTTCTTCCCCCGGTCACTCTCGATCTTTTTCTTCTCACTCCCGATCCTTTTCTTCTCAGGTCATCTCTCTTCCATCATCCAAATTGCTTTTACTAATCTTTTAATGCTCACTCTATCATCTCCGTCACTGCACCACCCCTACCTCATTTTTCTCCATTTTATTATCCATTCATAGTAGTTATAAACTTATAATGCCTCCTTCACTACGCCTTCCTCCCTCTACCATAAGCAACTTACCTACACCTTTGTTGCCTCATTATTTTCAGCAAGCACCTTTTCCCCAACGATGACCTTGCCATCACCGTCACCACCTAGGACTTCGTCGACAATGGCCTTACTACACCTACCACAACAGCTTCTAGCCCCTCGTTAGCCCCAACTTCAACCAAGTTTGGAGCTTCGCTGCCCTTAAAATCATTGTTCTCAGCTCATTGTCCCTCTTAATAAAAATAGTAAATATTTATTATCTTTGTTATATATAAAAAAGAATAAATTACTTTCTTTGTATATCACAAAGTGAGTAAATATTTACAATTTTTACCATTGAAAATCTGCAAGGACTCATAGATAAAATAGATATTATGAGATTTTTAGCATGCAGAAGGGATGATCGAATTTAAGGAACTTCAAATTTTAAATCAAACAAATCTTTGTGATTTCAAAGAAGAAAATGGAGAATTTGAAGAAAAGATGGAAGAAAAAAAAGGAGGCATGTGATAGGCGTAAACGTGCAGGTGATGGTTTGAATCTTACCATCACGTCAAGGTACTTCTCCTAGCCGGAGGGGACCTAAAAATTGAGGTCAAGCTTCTGCTAGCCGAGCTTGGAACAGCAACCAAGGATGTCCCAGGTGATGAGAGCGGTCACCTTCCTGCCCCCTTCCTTGTCTTTCCTGTACTTGCCCAGGATCTGCATAAAGCGAGCTCACTTCTGCCGCCATCAACTAGCGAAAAAGACCACTTTTTTTTAGCCACATAGGAGAAGTGAAAGAGAATATGAACAACAGAGACAGAAGTAGAAGAGGAAGATGGAGGAGCGGAGTGACTGTTGCTTGTGGCAGCATTGGTATGGGCACATCATAAATTTTAGAGTTAATATTAGATTAGTAAATTTTTTTATAGTTAGTGCCTAAAACCCCGAATATATTTTTTCTAAAGTCCAGCTCAAAAAAATTGGCTTTGCTTGAGTTTTAGATAGGCATATATAGGCTAAGCAACAGGCTTTTAGTAAGGGTAGCAATAGGTCGAGTTGGGCCCTACTTAAGGCCCAATTGGGCAGTCTGGTTGGGGCCCATTATGGCCCTTTCTAGGAGCAGATAAGGTCAGGCCACGCTCAGCCCACAGGGGTGGGAGGTGAGCCCGGCACAGCCCTAGCCTTCTTTGAAGGGCTGCAGGTAGGGATGTAGGCCTTCTTAGGCAACTTTTTTTTAAAAAAAATTAGTTTACCACACTAAGGGTAGTGTTGCCATCAGGTCGGGTTGGGTTTTGAAAAACCCAAACCCAATACCACATAGTAAAATTGTAACCCGAACTTGACCTATTTAGAAAAAAATTTAATTTTTTTTTAATTTTTTTAATTTTTTAAAAAATAATATTAAAAAATTAAAATTTTATATTAATAATTATATTCGGGTCAAGTCGAGTTAGATCACCCAAAACCCGAACCCAACTTAAATAACCTTTTAGGTTAATTTTTAAAAACTAAATTCAACTCATTAAGATCGGGTTGGGTTAGGTCAAATTTTATCATAAACCCGACCCGAGTAGCATCCCCAACGGATGGTGCTGGCCCCACTAAGCAGGCTTGCGGGCCAACCTCACCAAGCCTGCTTATCTAGCCTGCCTTGATACTGTAGGCTTGTGGGCCACCTATAAACAACTTGCACAGTGGCTAACCCTAGGCAAACAAAGCTATGTTCATCAAGTACTCTGGCATTATAGGCATTGAAACTGTTTTTAGAAAAATCAAGTCTCGCGATAATGTGTGTCCAGGTTCCAAGGCAAGAAGGCCTCCCATACTCTGGAAATTTTAGAGCGTTGAAAAGATTCAATTGATTTGCATACTATACCGTGTCTCGGTCATTTTCCCTAACTGCCCTCTTGGAAAAAAATGATCAATAGTTTCGTGGGTGTTTCCTGGGCATTGAATAGTTAAGCAGAACCTTGAAAAAAACAAGAGGAAAGAAGAACTTTCATGGAAACAAGTTATAAAGTTAGTCATTTTTTTATGAATAGTTTGGAATAGTAAGATTTGCGGGTCCCTTCTCCCCACCCTTCTCGCCTAATTTTGTTAAAATAATCAATCGAAATGGACGGGAAACCAACTTCATGACAAAGATAAATTGTTTGGTAGAAGACAATACAAAACCCTTTCTCACTTGTTCTTTCAGCAACAGCAGTTTTACACAGAGGGATCGATCTAACACAGAAAACCAGAGCTCGAAAAATGGCCGGAGCCGCGGTGAGTCTTGTTGTGGAGCACCTAGCCAATGTAATCAAGGAAGAGGCGGCGTTGTTGGGTGGGGTGCGCCTTGAAGTGGCCCAACTTGAAAAAACTCTAAGGAGCATATGGGCTTTTTTGAAAGATGTAGAGCGTATGCAAGACTGCGGAGAAGTTGTAAGAGAATGGGTGAGACAAGTGAGGGATGTGGCTTTTGATATCGAGAATGTGGTGGATGAGTTCCTACTTTGCCTAGGACCACAAAAGCCTCATGATCAGCCCAGGCTTGTTGGTTGTCGTTACAGATTTGCCCGCTTCCCAAAGCATTTGAGAGCACGACATCGAATTGGCACAGAAATTAAAAGGATTAAAAGCCTCCTTGATGGAATTGAAGAGAGTAAGAATAGGTTTGCCACTGCATCTCTAATCAGTGGAGTTACTAGCTCCAGTGCTTCAGACAACACTCGACGACGACTGATTGAGCCTTTGTTTACTGACGATTCAGAGATCGTAGGCATTGAGAAGCCCAAGCATGAGCTGATGAAAAAATTACTTAAAGAAGACTTGGGACTTGCAGTGATCTCTGTGTGCGGGATGGGGGGTCTGGGCAAGACAACCCTTGTTCGGAAAATCTATGAGAATGAGACGGTGAAGAGAACATTCAATTGCTTGGCATGGGTAACTGTATCTCAGAAAATTCCCCAAATTGTACTCCTCGAAAATATGTTTAATAGCTTCATGGACATAAAGGTGGGAAATTCCGTAGGCTTGGGACAACAACATTCTCCTAACGAAACCGAGCTCATCAAGCAACTAATTGAAGATCTCAAGAATTATATGAAGACAAAGAGGTATTTAGTTATTTTAGATGATGTATGGACTGAAAGTGCGTGGGATGATTTAAGGTATGTATTTCCTCAAAATGAGCTGAATAGTAGAATTATAATAACTACTCGTAATCATGATGTTGCATTGCATTGTTCACTGTACCAAGAAAATGTCCACAAAATGGAAACTCTGCCTGAAAAAGATGCTTACACCTTATTTTGCAAGAAGGCCTTTGGTGGAACTCATCCTCCTGAAATAGAAATTTCATCAATAGATTTTATCCTCAAACTATGCAAAGGATTGCCTCTAGCAATTGTGACTATGGGTGGGCTTTTAATGACAAAGACAACGAGTGAATGGAATAAGGTGCTTACAAATCTCAGTGCAACTCTAGAGAAAAATAAAACTGTCGATTTTATGAACCAAGTGCTTTGGCTGAGTTATGATGATCTCCCTCACTATCTCAAGTATTGCTTCTTATATTTTGGTTTGTATCCCGAAGACTATGAAGTTAATATATTTGACCTTATTTCACAAGTGATTGCTGAGGGTTTTGTAAAGCCAATGAATAAAGAGACCCCTGAAGACCTTGCCTATAACTACCTCGAGGAACTTGTTCATAGGAGCTTAGTTGAGGTAGTTAATTATAATTTTGATGGAAGCATTTGGAAATGTAAGGTTCATGACTTAATGCATCGGCTAATCAATCAAAAAGGGAGGGAGGAAAATTTCTTTACTTTGGCAACAGATGACATAAATCCAAGCGAGGAAGTCCGTCGTATGTCGGTCTATGGTGACGACATTGCTCCAATGGGCAGAAATTTCTCTCGACTTCGTACGCTGCTCACGTTGGGTCCAAAAGATATTCCTGCATTGATGAGCTTTCGAATGTTGAGGGTGCTGGATCTAAAAGGGGGACAAATGCAAGTATTTCCTAGTGAAATTGTGAAGCTCTACCACCTAAGGTACTTGAATTTATCGTTTACAAATATTGACATGATTCCCAAGACCATCGGTAACCTATGCAAGTTGCAAACTCTTGATCTATGGAAAACGAATGTGACAGAGTTGCCCACTGAAATCCTTCATCTACATGCTATTCGCAATTTACTGGTTAGCCCTAAAAACGCGGTAAATGGTGTGGTGATGCCAACAAGACTCAGCACATTAAAATACTTATATAAGTTACGCACTATTCGGATGGATGGGGGCACGGAGCAGGCCAAAGAATTGGGGAAACTCTCAAAATTGAGAAGGTTATACATGACTTGTGTGAAAAGACAAGACTGGAAAGATATTTGTGATTCCATCACAAAAATGAGACACTTGGATAGGCTCTACATAAAAATAAATAAAGGTGAGAAAGAGCCATTCAATTTGGACTTCGTGTCAACACTTTCGCCTACCCTTCAGACCATAATATTCCAAGGGCCCCTCAACGCCTTGAAGAGTGGGTCACTCCTGAGTCTTGTGAGTTTAGAATTACAAGGCGCAGGTCTAAGGGAGGACCCTCTAAATGCGTTGCAGCGTCTGCCCATGTTACGGGATCTCCGCCTTTGGGAAGAGACTTTCTGTGGGGAAGAGATGTCATGCGGAGAGGACGGCTTTCTGAAGCTCAAAATTTTAATAATCTCGGGCTTAGATGGGTTGAGGTTTGTACATATTGGAAAGGGAGCCATGCCGGAACTCGCTGAGATGCACATTTACGAGTGTTGCAAGCTAGAGGGAGTTCCATTTGGGGTGGAGAACCTCAAGGCAATGAAAAGCCTCACTTTCAGTTACATGCCAAGAGAGTTCATTGAGAAGGTACGGGATAAAGAATATGCCAAAGTGAAGCACGTCCCCATCGTGAAACACTTTTTTAAGGATGGTGAAGGGAGGATAACTAGTACCTTACTTGATGTAGGTCAATAATAAATTCTGTTTTGATTGAAATCCCCACACGGACTACCTTGCAGTGACTCACCATCATATTGCTAGGAAATCAGGTCAACCACTGAACCTGCCTCCCTTAGCTCGTCTATGCGGTAGTTCATATCTGTAATTTGTTTGCCTTTATTTACTCTTTTGTTTTTTTCATGTTTTACTATTGAAGATTTGGGTTGATGTTGCGATGAATTTTTTATTTTTAAATTTGGGTAATTGTCAATTAATGCTTCTGGTTCTTTGGTTGCCAAACTCAATAGGAATGTTTTGTTTTGTGTTTTATGTTATCCTACAGAAGGCTTTCCTATAGACTTCAAGAATTTAAGAGTGTTATAATTTGTTTTAGAACTACTCGTTTTAAAATGTAACAACATATGCTTACATTTCAATTGATCGTAAGCATGGTTCCAATCATCTTAAAAAGTGTTCATTTCATTTGACTGCAAGCAAGGTTCCTCCAACTTTATGTGCTTACATTACCTTCATCATTAGATTGCATCGTATAGTTTTTATTAGATTTCCTTCTTGTAATAAATACCAAGGTTCTTAGAGCTTGAATTCCTCCCAACTTACTGAAAAGAAAGATCTAGACCAAAACATGGGGAAAATAATTTTTCACTTGCAGAAAGTTTTCTATTTACAGTTATCTTCCTTGTTTATTTATAGACTTTGCTAAAACTTGATCGTTTGTTATCCATTTTAATATGCCAACGATTTCCATAAAATTGATGAAGCACTCTTGGCAATGCCTAACCGAGAAGGGATCTGTTTGTCTAGTTTACATATAGTTCTTCTTGAACTCAAGTTAAATAAAGGCTCATGTTAAGTTAAATAAAGGCTCATGTAATTTTTAATAGACAAGGTATATCTTTCTCTACTTTACAAATAGTTTTGCCTAAACTGAAGTTGAATTCCTGTAATTTTAAATTGATTAGGCACTTACATCCTCAAAGTGAGGTGGGTTTCGTAGTCATCGACATAGGCTTGTTTTTGTAGGTTTTTGTTTCCTTTCTAGAGGAAGAACCTACCGGCGGTTTTTTTTCCCATGTAGTAGTTTGGAGAGGAAGGTGATCCTAGACTGGCAATAAATTCCAGTTTTGTTGCCCCTAATGAGGGAATAGGAGCTGGTCCTGGTGACCGTCGGGTGGCTGCGAATGCATTTGGGAGATGATGTTGGGGTGCCCTGTTATGTGCAATGTTGTATTGATGCAAGTCTGTTAATTTTTCCCTGTCGGAGCCTGCTGCAACTTCTCCAGACTGATGGCCGCTGCTTCGGGCCCCAATCGCATGTTCCAGCTCCGTCAGGAGCTGCTGACCGGGGAATCCCAATGGTTCGTCGTCGAAGAAGAAGAAGAAGAAACTCATGAGCCATCCAGCAGGTCACAGTTGAAATCGTTCCTTTCGTCGACCTCTTACCTTGACATGCTCAACGACTCCCGCCGGAACAGGGTCTTCCACGAGGCCATCAGGAAGACGATCGCCAAGAGGCCTTGCAGTCATGTACTCGATATTGGGTATTCAAAATTTGCACAAAGATTGCATTTTTATGAACCTTGACATTATGATCTCATGTGGGTTGGATTTGAAATTTGAGAATAATTTTTCTCGTTTTGCTCTTATGCTTTGTGATTTTTTGCGGGTATATAAATTTTATGCAATGACGTTCTTGTGGTCTTCACCATCGTGATTTATTGTGAAAGTTTGTTGTTTTTGCTTCTCATTCAGAGCTGGCACTGGGCTGCTGTCTATGATGGCGGCGCAGGCATTGGAGGAGTGTGAAGAGGGTGGAGAAGATTGTAGTGGGGCGTCACGGACCGTGTCTGCCTGTGAGTCGTACCTCCCTATGGTTAAGTTGATGCGAAGAGTTTTGCGCCAAAATGGGGTGGAGAAGAAAGTTCGAGTTTTTAACAAGCGCTCTGATGAGCTGAAAGTACATGTCGTCAAAAATCTGATTGATTGTTGTGGGGCTTTCAGAGGTAGTTCCTTGTTCTTCTTCATCTTTCTCGTATTTGTTTAGCCGGTTTCTTTAGAATTTGGTAAAGCGTGATTAAAATCATGCTGATGCTATTATCTCGTTTCTAAGTTATGTTTTGAACTGTAACAACGCTGCCTAACTAACTTGAAAATTTCCATAAGTAAGAACTTAAAATGTTCTTCTTCTCTGTTATCCAGCTTAGTTGAGTGTTCATTCTTAAGGAAACTTCATGACTTACATGGTAGTGAAGTTGTTGCATCCGATGGCATTCATCTCACACCATCTGGGATGGAGGCTATTGTCCGCGCCAAATACCAGCAATATACAATGCATTCTGATGCCATATTAGAAGAGATCAAATTGGTATTGATCTATATTATACCTTTGTTCGATTCTTATTATATATAAATATATTTACCCACCCCTAGATCCTATAGGTGTTGCAGTATAAACAAGGGTGGAAGTAGAAGGAATTTCTAAATAATTTAGCTTGTGTAATTATTTATGTGACTCATGTTTAAATGATACAATATGCTTAGAGATTTATAAACTCTATAAAATTATTGGCTCTACGCACAATGGTCCTTAGCATGTATAATAATTTTACGTTCTATTGACTATGTTGTAAATCAGTATTTACACTTGTGCAACAACTATGTTATTTTGATGATTAGAATGAGAAATGATAAATTCGTGATTGTTTTGTACCGACTGTCGTCACATTCGGTCACGTGCATAGAAAATTTACACATGTCGGACAAGAATAATATAATTATATTAATATGGAAAATGGAGGCCATCACAATGGCTCATCCTAAAAACTTCAAATCATAACATAATAAAATTTTTCCCACACATAACCAGCACATAATGATAGGTTTCAAAGAATATATATTCATTAAACACGAGAAAACAAAATTTCATAACATAATCATTACACGAATTTCAAAAAGCATTCACAACATGCTTTCATGCGCATTACAACCATATAAATATATCAAATCATCACTTCAAAGCCATTAGCAGTAACAAGGATAGTAATCCGACATTTTCTTCCTCCAGAACATGTAGATCTCCATAATCTACTTGTTTCTCTTTCTCCAGACTTTAACATTCCCTAATTCTTTATCTTTAACTCAAGGTCAAAGATTATTAAATATTTGGGTCAAAGCACGGCAAAGGTATTTTTATATGAATGAGGAATAAATGAATTTTCAAGAATACTCAAAACTTGGTCACATTTTATGGAATATGTTGTCATTGAGGGCATTTTTTTAAAATTCTCCTCAGGAAACAACTTGTAACACTAAAGATGAGCATTTACTTAAAATGGTCCTCAACTACTGTGTATTCCTAGAAATATCACCCACTTCTTAGTATTCATGGAAATGACTATACCCATATGTGAATCTCACATGTAGCAAAAAATTTCTAAATTACCCTTCCCCTCTTCTTTTTTTTTTCATTCCATGAACCCATTGGACAGAATGGCCTTCCCATGGACCACTGGCTTTAGCTCCACTTCCTTTCCCACCAACTCTGGCTTCACCTCCTCCACCACTGCCTTTACCTCTAGCTCTATGTAATTACCCATTTTTCGGTTATGTCCAACCAGAGGGGTTAGGAATAATTTAGTAATTTTAGATAAGTATTAGGGGTTTTAAGGGATGAAATCCTAGTATACGGGTAAAGCTCAAAGTAACAAGTGTAATGAATCGAAGAACACGCGAATCGGAGGGCAGGAGTGAAAGTTATGGCCTCGGGGAGCATGTCACATGTGCAAGACCCACTTAAAAAGAGTTGCTTTGAAGGAGAAGTTTTCCGACTCGTTCTAAGTTCGTTTTCTTCTGTTCTTAAGGTGTTCCTAGCTAATTCGAGGGTGATCTACGCAATGACATAGTCCATTCCTAGAGTTGGCATCCCTAGAAGGGGAGAATAGCCTGGGATAAGAAGAGGCTCTATCTGCTACCCTCCTACCCCGAAGAGAGAGCAATGGCCCGGAGAGAGAGGGGGCTCAGTCCTCCGTCACCGGGTAGCATCGAGAGATGTGGTTCGGAGTAGGGGAGGCTCCGTCCTCCACCGAAGGACCACACAGTGTGAGAAACGCCCCGGGAAAGGGGTTGTTCTGTCTGTGGCATACGAGTGCAAAAAAGAAAAGAGTATTTGGGCAAGTGGGGTTCTGTCCGCAGCCTACGGGCGCGCTAAGTGTTAAGTGTCACCAGGAAGGGGGAGGATCGGCCTAGGGAAAGATGAGGCTACATCCTCCGTCACGGGCCTCAACGAGGGAAGTGGCCTAGAGTAGAGAAAGCTTCATCCTCCACCAAGGGCCACATAGAGTGAGGAACATCCTCTAGTAAGGGGAGGTTCTGTCCATCACCCACGAGCGCTGAAAACGAGAAGCATCTCTGGGAATGGGGAGGGTTTTGTTTGTAACGTTCCAGCGCAAGGAAAGAACCATGCTAGAGCTAGAGGAGGTTTTGTCCACTGCCTTTGAATCGGAAGGGGAGGACACCCAAAAAGAACAAGCAACTCCGAACACCGCTACCTTACAGGACATCAAAGGAGTAAGCGTTTCTAACCTCCTATTTTAATTATACGAATGCATGTGTTAATTAGGATGTATATTATGCTATGATCCATTGTGTTTTGTTATGCTCTGCTTTGATGTGACCTGATGTGTTCGGTCTGGCTCTAGGGTAGAGCGAGACGTGTGGTGTGTGTTCGGTCTCAACTCAGTGATAAAGCGAGACGTGTGAATGTGTTTGGATCCGCTCTGGGATAGAGTGAGACATGTGGTGTGTGTTCGGTCTCGACTCAGTGAAAGAGTAAGATGTGTAGTGTGTGTTCTAACTTGGCTCAATGATAGAGCAAGATGTGTGAATGTGATTGGATCTACTCTGGGGTAGAGCGAGACATGTGTTGGTGTCTGTGTGGTGCTTGGCTCTATGATGGAGCGAGACATATATTTCTGCTAATTTATCGGTTTCAATATAACTCCGATTAAATATTCAGAGATACATATGTTATCGTACGTGTTTTCGTACAGCCTGATTTGTGTAATAGCTGATAGGCAGAACTATATTCCGATTCAATCGTATTGGAATAACATCGTGGATGTTATCCAATATGTACGAAGGCAACTAATGGCAAGGCAACGTTGGCCCGATTAGAGTTAGGTATAAAATTAGGTTTTTCCTAGCCTACGAGCAACGGAGTGCTAAAGTTTCGTAGTGTGTAAAGGAATCGGGAAGACTCTCACACTCTTGCCATTAGGAAGGGGATATTTTATTTATTTTATATTCTAACACCCCACCCCTCTCATGTAGAAGCATCCATCAAACTTGAAAAGTGGAATTCAATTGGGTATAAATGTCAACTACAAGATAAGCACTCATGACCTCCTATAACCTAGATCTTTGATACCACGCAACATAACCAAGTTTTCCAAAAGATTGAGCCGTTAGTAAGGGAAAATCTTTTTTATTTCTTTTATATTCTAACATCCTCCTCTCCTCTTCGGCCACCACTCCTCTTCTGGCTCCACCTCTTTCTTCCGAAAATCCAATGGAACCAGCTACAAAGTTATAAGATCCCTAAACTCAACTAGTTCATTTTATTTGATTTATTGATTATTGTGTGGTGTGTTAACTTTGATTGGTTTTGACAATTTTTTAAATTAAGTTAATTAACAAAGGTTTTAATCAAAATTTTCTTCACTTTAATAGTTTTTATGTTAAGATAAGTAAATTGGGATTTTTTGGATTTTTTAGAATTTTTGACTATTTTTCAGAAAAATTACGAGGTGGGACCTGCCGCGGGCCCCACGTGGGAAATTGGGATGATATGTCCCAAATGACCCTAACAACAGCTTAAGATAGTAATTAAATATTTTAAAAATTTTAGACATCAATTTGGGCTTAAAATAAGCAAGTTCTCCATTTTTTGTGTTAAAATTTTATTTATACCCCACCTATTTTTTATGTTTACCCCAAAGCTTACTATAAATAGAATAACACAACCACTTTCCTAGTTGGGAACGATTAGAATCTGGAGCATAGGAGGCCCTAATCCCCATTTCCAAAGAAGGAAAGGTGATTAAGGTAAAGATTAAACTAATCTTCCACTAAATTCTTAGGGTTTCTCCTAAACTTTCTAAATATCTTCTTTAGCAAGGTTTAATCTTGTTTTCTACCCATAAAGCTACTTATTTTGACATCTATTTCAAACCCTTATAAAAAGAATTTCTTTTTTGAACTCAATAAACCCTAGTCCACAAGTTTTTAAGAGATATAGGTATTTTTAAGCGGATTTATGCAAGTATTAACAAAACCCTACTGTGGGTAAGATTTGAAGGTGTTGGAGCATCGATTTCAAGTCAATAAGCCCACTGAAGGTAAGTGATTTCATCCTAAATAGGTTTGTGATTTTAGATTTGATGTTTAATGGAGATTTATGTGGGTTTCCATGGAGTTGAGCTTTAATGGCGGATTTGAAAAGGCTTAATCTTTCTTATGATTTCTTGGTATTTTTAGTTGTAAATAGATAGACTTACTGTTTCCTAAGCATGTAATTCATTATTATGTTGTTTTGGAGTGATATTTGAAGGTTTATGATGTTTATGTGCATTTTCGATTTTGGGTTCGAAGGGAAGAAGACGAACCAAGATTTATGTTCTGGCGATCAAATGGCCAAGCGTTCGAACGGCCCTACAAGGTGTTCGAACGCCAACACTGCAGTTCTATGGTTTTTGGTTAATTTGCTCATTTTTCTTGTTTTCTTCTTAAGAACAATTTCTTATGATTATGATGAGTAATATATGCTAGGTAAAGCTACTGGAAGGACACGAATGTGATGTTGGAAGCTATGATGAATGTTTAAGTATTAAGTGGAATTTATGTTATTCGGTTAAGAATATTATAATTTATTGTCTTGAATGCATGTTGAATGATTCCTCGTATTTTAAGTATAATTTCAGCAAAGTTATAACATGATAATGGATGTGTATGTCTTCACATATTATGACCAAATTGTGGGTAATTAATGGTGTTATGTCTAGCTTTAAGGATAGCAATGAATATGCTTATTTAAGTCTAGTGTGAGGTTGCACTTGATTTGAATTGTATTTTTTAAAGGTTTTTCACTCATGATTTCAGTAAAGAGCCATGATTAAATGTTAAAGAGCATGTGTGAGGTATGTTGATGAATTATTTATAATGCATGTACATATGCTTAGAATTGAATGTTTCTACCAAGTACACACATGTGGGGGATAATTATGACGATGATTGATATTATGATAAAAAATTATGCATGTAGGGCTGATGGGAGCACGTTTCATGAATTATGATTCATATATGTATTGCCCACGTATGTATCATTTTGCATGCATCACGAAATAGATTTACGAATGAGACTTTATCAAGATTAACCATGGTTGATCGATTAGATGCAATGGTGTGAAATTGCGTGCTAGATTAATTGACCATTGGCTTATCAAAAATTTGTTGGTCCGAAAGGACATGATTTCGATTTGAGTTCTTGATTAGAATATGGATCCTCCCTGGGTTGAGTTGAGTTGGTTTGGATGCAGTTGAGGTTTATTTATTGAGTCATCTGGATCCTGAGAATCCAGAGTGTTATGTCTTCATTCACTAGCTACCATGTGTTTTAGGTTTCCCTTTTGGAAATCAGACTCTCCCCTGCCGCAAGAAATGTTCAGGATGAACACACTGCTCTATGTCTTCGTGAGGAGATCAGACATTCTCGGCCAAGACTGTCCAAGGTGAGTAGACTGCTCTAGGTTTCTATAAAGAAATCGGATATCCCTTTGTGGATAGTCTATGGAGAGCAGAGGGGCTTACTATTTATTGTTTATAATTAAACCATTTATAAGTATATAAGGTAATTTTACTAGGATGAGTATTTAAGGGTTGTCGAAACTCAAAGACATGAATTAATTACTAAATCTAAGAGAAGAATTTGTTGATTAAAAACTAAAAAGAACTTAAACTAAAATTAAGCAAAAGATATAATCAACTAAATTAAAAGGAAAAGATCAATATGAACATTACTAAAGAAATCGAATATACTATAGAATCATAACAATTTCATAACTTTTAATCTAAATCTAATGTGAATATGATCAAGTATTCTTAGCTATAAGTTAGAATTACTTTAGAAAGAATCATTAATTAAGTTAATGACATAAACTATCTTTGACAATAATACGAATCATCTACACTAAACTAACTATAGGCATGACTCGTCTCATCTTAGTATAACTCATCAAATAAATTAATTATATGAACATTAAAACTATTTCATAACCATCTCATCTAAATCACATAAATTAGAATCGATGTAAATATCAAAACCACATCAATCTATCATCTACAACACAATAAATCAACATAGAATTGAATAAACATGAAAAGTTCTTCCATTAAAAAGGAAAATAATTGTCATAAAATTGTCATTTTTCACAACTAAGATCTAAATTAAAAAAAATTGAAACTTATCTATAACTTCATCAACTCCTAAGTAAAAGAAAAATCTAGTCTTCCATTATAAAAGAAAGCTCTTGAATTTTCATTAAAAGCTTTGAATAATCTTCCATCTTCTTCTCCTTTTTTCTCTTCAAAAAATCTACTTGAATCCTTTAATTTCGAGCCAAATATGTCTTCATATAGGCATAAAAATCAAAGGAGAAAGTGTAATATAAAAAGGACTCAAAATTGGCTCAAATAGGAAACTGCACGTTATCCCATTTGAGTGCTCAACATTCCCGATCGAACGGATGTACTGTCTTTTGTTTCAAAATCATGTTTAACTGATCGAACGCCATTACAGCCCGTTCGAACGGCAATGAAGAATCTGAACAAAATTAATATAAGTAAGTCAATTTACTTCAAAACATCATACAATCTTTTCCCAACCTAATTAAATTAAATTTTTAATTATTTAAAATATACTAACTCTTAAATAAGACTAGACAATAGAATCATTAAGGGTAAAATAACATACAAATTATACTTATCAACTACACCAAACACCCTAGGTTTTCATATAGGAAATTAGATTAATGTCCAGCTTGGATTAAGGCCCTTGGTTTCCATGTAAAAAATCAGACGATATCTAAAGCGGGTGGTATGATTGTATTTCTCTTCATGATTAAGACATTCATCATTGTTGATGATGTATATGTATGAGATAATATTATACCCAGGTTACACAGGTTGTGTAGGGATAATTGAGATTATGTGACATATGTGAATATGACTTATTATGCATAATTTGGTATAGTGTAATTGAGACACTTATCGTGCAGGGTGAATGATATGAATATGCATGATGTAATTATGTGTTAGAGACACGTGTTATGAAGGTTGAATGTTATGAAGAAGAATGGATATGCGTGGATACCTCTAGACTTTGCTGTGTTTTCTAATTTACTCTATTATAATAATAGAACATCATGTATGATTGATCTTATTTCAGACTCGTGTAACACTTATGATTTTAGATTTATTCAAGACTTTCTAATTTGAATCATGTTTGTCAGCTTAGGATTCTAAGATGTGGGTTGAGATTGAGGATTTGTTTCAGAGTTAAAATCCTCTTTTATTTTGTTTATTTTTCTTGTACAAAGATTTAAAGGTGTGCAACTCCGTATGTATAATTTACCCGCTAGAGGGGTTAAGTCTTCCGTAATATTAAACCAATCTTATTGCCCCTGTACGCTTCAACCATCCCTTGAACCGGGCTCGGCTTGGATCGGGAAGGTGCTGGGGTGTGACAAAAGTAGCTGGCATAGTCATTAATTTTTTCTCTACAAACTCTAATGTTAAAAAATAAACTCATGAACATGTTCAACTACTCAAAACTAACAATGATTTTATTTTTAATTAATTATAAGTTTTTTCAGCACCATACAAATCTCATACTTCCATTAGCTTGGGATAACTAGAAGTCGACAATTGATAGGTAGATTTACTATAGTAAATAGGCAATAAGACAACATATTGAGTGAATGTATTTCTCTCAATATATACATTGAAGTATTTTAACAAACCAAATAGATAAACATAAAAATAAAATAGGTTTAAAAGTCAAATTTGTCACCTGTCGACAATGAGTTGTCCCTTGTAGAAAAAAAGGGATCCCAATGCTAAAGAAAAAGGAGGCTTACAACACTGAAAAAGGAAGCATCCCACACAAGAAAAGGAGGCCACTAGTGTAAAACTCAATATTCTTCAATGTTAGTGGCCTCCTTTTCTTGAATCCACAACCTATTTTTGTCTGCTGAAAACCTCAATCTTCTTATGTACTAGTGACCCCTTTTACTGACTCATGACAACTAATAGCTGATACTTGACTATTGATAGTTAGCATCTTATAGTTTTGTGTTTTAAACCTAGTTTATTGTCATGTCTATCCATTTGGTTTTTTGAGATGATTCAATGTGTGTATGTCTCTCTCTCTCTATATATAGGGAGAAATAGTCACACAATATGTTGTTTTGCTGCCTCTTTCACTACAATAAATATGGTTGTCGACGGTTGCATGCTATTTATCACAAGCTACCATTAATGGAAGTATGATGTTTGTTTAGTACTAAAAAAGCATACAATCAAATAAAAATAAAACCCATTGTTATTTTTGAGTAGTTGAGAATGTTTATGGGTTCCTTTTTTTTTTAAGATTAGAGCTTGTAAAAAAAAAGAACTGTAAATTTGAAAAGAATGTTAACTTGTTTGTGGGAAAGGAGGTGCTGAATGAAGGGAGGAAATTGTAGAGCTGTTAGCACACGGAGAGGCAATTCTTTCCATTAGGTTAGTGGAGTGAAGAGGAAAAAAGGGCAAAGGGGTAATTCACACATGTTTTGCCACTTGTGTGGGGTTCATATATGTGTAGGGCCTTTTTAAGTAATACTAAGAATATTGTGACATTTCTAGGAAGTCATAGCAGTTTAAGGGTTGCCTAAAGAATATCAATTTGACAAAAATATGAATTTACCCCTCCATGGCCAGCCCTTTTAGCTCGCTGCCAAAAGCAGATTGAGTAGTGGAAGGGTTTTCATCTCTTATGGTTCGCACTCTCTCAGAGCTCTCAATTTCCAACTTTACCCCTTGTCCCCTTCCCTTCCCATCAAAATCCGTACTATCGCACGTTCCAACTTCAATAGGACCTGCTAATAGGGGAATCCGAATGGCTCAAAGAAGAAGAAGAAAATGGCGAGCAACCCCCATGTTACCCATTCTTCTTTTTAGCGATCTCTTACTTCGACATGCTCAATGGCTCCCATAGGGACATGGTCTTCTACGGGGCCATCAGGAAGACAATCGCCAAGAGGCCTTTGCTGTCATGTACTCGATATTGGGTACTCTAAGTTTTGCACAAAGATTGCATTTTTACGAATCTTGACATTAGGATTTAATCTGTGTTAGAATTGTAATTTTAGGAGTAAATTTTTATTTTTTTTCTTTGTCATTTATTTTAAGGCAAAATGTTCTTGGGCTCATCACACATCGTGATTTGCTATTTTTTCCTTGTAATTCAGAGCTCTGACCGAGTTGACTTCCCATTTCTATTTATGCATATATTTTTTGTCTATGTTTACTTTTGAGTAGACATTGCTTTGTTTATCCTTTATAGGTTTTATAGGATAAGCTTGTCACAATACTACTCTTAATCAGTGTTTTAAAAACCTTCCACGCCCATTGGTTTCACTGAACCTAGTCGACTTTTTGGGCCGGACTATTACCTATCTAACCGGGGTTGTTTTCTAATTGAACCGGATATATGCCCAACTGAACCAGGAAAACCCAGACCCGGCCAACAATCCGGGTTGGTAGCCAGGTCAAATTTAACAACACTACTCTTAATAAATAAAGGATGCGGTTAACTAGATATCAACTCCGCATGTATGCGATGAACTACTGATTGAGACCCCCAAGTTGTAAAAATGATAGCGTATTATTCGTGCTCACTACCAATTGGGGAATGACAAACCCATTGGCTTTTATAAGGGCCCACTAATAAAGATTTGTGTTAATAATCAGTTAATTTTGCCTACTTAATAATTTCTCCCTGAGTAAGGTTTCTTTGTACCCTTTTTTAGCGGCTTTTTATACATGTCCCAAATTTTGATTGATTGTTATGGGACTCCATAAGAAGCTCCTTCTATTTCTTCACCTTACTCGTTAGTCCTTTGAGAATTTTGCGTACTTAATAATTTCTCCCAGAGTTATTCTATACAAAGCCACAATGTATAGACAGGTTTCTCGTACCAATATTTACATGTCCCTATATTTGATTGTTTGTTATGGGACTTCGAAGCTCCTACTACTTCACTTTACTCGTTTTAATTAAGCTACTTACTACAGAGTTTGATAGTGCTTTGAGAAATGATCTCCATTAAAGTGCATGACAAGTAGGGGTGTTAACGAGCCGAGTATTAGGCTATTTCGGCTCGAGCTCAAACTGCTGAAGTTCGGCTCGAAGCTCGAATAAACTCGAACTTTTCAGCTCGAGCTCGGCTCGATTTAGAAATCCAAAGCTTGGCTCGAGCTCAAGCTCGAACTTGAATAAGTGAATCATAAGCCTTGGCTCGAACTGGGCTCGAACTAAAAAAATAAAAATAATCTATATATAAATATAAAGTATATGAAGTATCACATATACTAATATATTTTTAGTATTAAATATTAATTAATATACTTCAACAAGTATTATGACTACACCGTGAATATTTGATTATAGTTACTATGAAAGAAGAAAACTATGACAAATAAGTTTTAGTTACATATGCTAAAAAAATACAACATTATTATTATTTTCTCTTTATGTATATATAATCACTAAAAAAGATGTAAAAAATAAAAAATTATTTAGGCAACATTGTCATCTATTTTTTTTGTGTTTTCTTTTCTTTACATGCTTATAAATCACTAATAAAAAAGTTATTCTATAATCTTAGTGTGCCTCTAAAAAATTCTGAAGTACATGTAAAAAGATATACATTTTGTAAGATGAGGATAGTCCCAATGTCATACTTCAACTTTTAAAAGAATATCTAATCATTCTTTTCTAAACTAAGGTTGGTCCACAAATGTCATGCTTCTTATATCGTAATATGATGATGTATGACATCTATACTCACATAGTCATGAGTAAGCCTTGACTCATATAAACAGGTCTCATATATCAATACAATATATAGTATTAGTATATAAATATGTGATTATATGTCATTTTATATATTCTATTCGTCTTAGATTAATAACTCAATTAAAATTTTCAAAATGAACTAATCAAATAGAGCTATTAATCTAAGAATGGAGGGAGTATGTTATAAATATGTATTTAAATTAACAATTATGTTTATATAAAATATGTATATATATATATATTATTTATATATAATTTTAAAATTATATTCAAGTTCGAGCTCGAGGTCGAGTCGAGTAGCATCGAGTTCAAGTTTTATTCGAGCCGAGCCGAGTCAAGCAGGGGTTGGCTCAAGCTCAACTCGAATTTATTCGAGCTTGAATCAAGTTCGAGTCGAGCCTGATTCGAGTCGAGTTTAACTCGATCCGAGCCTAACTGAGCCGAATTTGCTCACAAACTAGCTTGGCTCATTTACAGCCCTAATGACAAGTGGTTTGTTTACTTTTTGTTATTTTACTTAGAAAAAAAATTAACAGAAGACAAAATGAGCGAAGAAAAAGTAAGAGGCTGAGGGACTATGCCAGCCCGTCATTGGTAAGACAACAAAATGACAAGAGCGAAGATGGTTGGAACTGCGGTGGGTTTTGTTGGTGATCACCTAACCGCAGTTATTAAGGAAGAGAGTTGTTGGGTGGGGTGTGCCGCAAAGTGGCCCAATTTGAGGAAGTCTTAGAAGAACAAAGGTCTTCTAAGATAGTAGAGAAGGTACAAGAACATGGCTACAACAAGTGAGAGAGATAGCATATGACATTAAAAATGTGGTGGACCAAAACGGTCTTATCATCGGGGGCTAGCTGGTTATCCTTATAGATTTGACTGCTTCACCCAGCAGTTTCGAGCACGACATAAATTCGGCATATAAATTAGAAGGATCTAAGAGCCTATTTATAGAATTGAAGAGAAGAAAGCGATGTTAGTTACATCTTTAGTCATTGGAGTTACCAGCTCAAATGCTTCATGTGACACTCAATGACAGACTAAGCCTATCATTATCCAGTACTCTGACATTATAGGCAATGAGAAGCCCAATGAACTGATTGAGAAACTATTACTAAAAAAATCAAGTCTTGCCATAATCTGTGTTCGGGATTGGAAAAGTTTTTCTCTACTTTCATTGACAATAAGCATAGAGTAAGTTATGCATAGGAACCTTTTACCATAAAAGTAATGATGCACATGCTAACTTACATTTATTTCAACATCACTAACACTAATGTGTAAAAGCATGTGATATTAAATATCAAGGGCTCTTATGTGTGGCTTATACAACTCTCATTGGTATTGAAGAGTAGGTCTGATTGTGGACGACCATTATTTGATGTCTAGGCTATGTCTGAGGTGTCTGTGGTCGTGTCAGACCAAATTTTTTTATTCGCTAATTTTTGAACATGGTCATGGACAAAGTCCTCATCCAGTCAATTGTCTGAGGTCTAGTTAAATTTTAAACATAATTTATATTTTTATATAAAGGATAATTTTTATTTCTCTATAACTATTTTTAAGCATCATTTTATTGTACTTAAATATTTAACAATTTAAATACAATCCTGCTAATGTTATATTTGAATTATTGTTTAAAACTAATTATTAAAAATTTCTTCTGTCCCATATTAATAACTTTATTTGGCTTTTCAAAATTAAACTAATTTGTCTAATCATATTATCATCTATATTTCTTAAACATATACTCATGTCACCTATGCATCATGTCAAATATATTTCATATACACATAATCACACCAGCTACATATCATGATGTATAACATATTCTATAATCACATAGTCATATCATCTGCATATCATGTTATAACTCACATTTCATAAGCACATATCATAGTACATGTGCAACATGGTGTATAACATATTCTATAAACATGTAGTCATGCCACCTACATAGCATGTTATAACCTACATTTTATAATTATATATCATGCTACCTGTGCATCATGGGTTTGTTCATATCTCATAAAATATATACACATCATGTGTAAACATATGAATCTCATTATAACAATCACATCTTGCATTAATTAAGTATCAGCATTTATATTATGCTTAATCATTTTTCAAGATAAGCATTCATCCTACAAAATCAAGTATATCAATGTAGAAGTACACATAAATAATCATGGTTAAAACCTACTATAATCATCAAGTAATTATGAATAAGTCATTGGCATGGATTTAAAACAAGTACAATATTATACTAAAACTAAACAAGTATAGTCCTAATCATGCTTGAGCTAAATCATAATTCAAAGATGGTTCTCATGCAATCACAATAGCATTTGTAGGTAATAATAACTCATTATAGTCATAAAAAATTTAATTTATAAGAAAAAAATATGAAATAACCAAAAATACACATAAATAGGCCAAAGCACAAAACTGTCGTTTGGCCAGGTCATTCGAATGCTTGGTTGCTTAATCAACCAGATAGGTCATTCGAACGGCTGGCCATTTAAATGTCCTGCTAGTCCGTTCGAACACTCTTTACAGTTTGCTTTTTCCTTATTCGTCTTCAATCTTCCAAAATTTAAATAAAAAATATTTTAAAATTTAAGATAAATTCTAAAATCACCATAGATATTCATATGATCAAAATCTAACTCTAAAACATGATAGATTTAATCATTCTCATGCTTAATCATAAAAAAAAAGTTATAAATAATATATTTTTAATAAATCACCATTAAACTTTAAAATTAAGCAAAAACCCACATAAATTCCCAATCATACATTCCAATGAATAAAACCACACTATAAAAAACTCTCTTACCTCTATAAAGTTTTTAGATCCATGAAAAACTTCAATCTTCAAGAAATCTTACCTAGAAATTAGGATTTTTGTTAAATCTTAATTAGCATTAACTAATAAACTCAAATCAACTTAAAAATAGGTAGATCTATAATATCTTTTAGTCAAAAATAAAAATCACTCATTTTGGGTTTTAAATCAAAATTTAAAATTATATTTTTAATGAAAGAAATCAAGAATCAAAAGGGAAAAAATGAAGATAAGAAAGTTTAAGACCAAAATAAAAAGATTATAAGTGATTAGGGCAAAAAAATACTCCTTAAACCATTTTTATTCTTTGAAAAATAAGGGAAGAACACCTCCTTTTTCTTAACACAGCTTTTTCCCTATTTGGCAAAAGAGCTAAGGTTTCTTTAAATAGTAAGGGTTTTAGGTTGGGTAAACAAAGTGGCTAAATAGGGTTATGTTTTTGTCTAAAAGTAAATTTAATCACACTTAAACCTACTGAAATAAAATAATAGTGGGTTAGGGGGTTAAGTGGGTTACACACCGTTCAATATAGACATGGGGCCCACAGTATGGTTCGCTTCCTTAATTAAAAAATTATGATAAAATTTTATAAAATTAATAAAAATTAGATAAATCAAATGTGACACTAATACTTATAAAAAGTAAAATTAAACTTTATTTAAGTTATAATTACTAGCTCATAATCCCAAGATCAAATTAAACCGGCAATTAAATAAAATTATACAATTCATATACATAAAATAAAAATTAAATCGAGTTAAAATTAAAAATTTTATAGGCTATTTGGCCAAGGACTAACCCTAGTGAGGAGTTTGTAAAACTCTTCTGTTAATGATGGGGAGTCAGCAGCAAGACAACCCCCTTATTCTGAATTACCAAAATGAGAGAGCGTAGAGAAGATTCAAGTGCTTTGCTCATAAAACTGTGGTTAGGTCATTTTCTCCAACAACCCTCTTGAAAAAAAAAGGATCAATAGTTTCGTGGGTGCGAGGAAGGAAACAATAGTTAAGAAGAACGATCAATAGTCTACGCATTAAATAGTTAAGAAGAACCCGAAAGGAAAAAGGAAAAGAGAACTTTCGTGGAAACAAGTTATAATGTTAGTCATTTTATTCTATGAATAGTTTTTGGATAGGTAAGATTTGCGGGTCCCAGCTGCCGTGGATTCTCCCCACTCGCCTACTTTTGTTGAAATAGTCATTCGAAAAGGTCGGGAAGCCAACTTCATGGCTTAATGAATTGTATAAAGTTGTGCATTATTACAAGAGTAACCATGGGTAGAAAGATTTCTAAGCATGTGTTCGTAGTTTTGCGTGTATTTATTAATAAGAGGAACATAAAAAACGCTTGCATTGTGCTGGTAGCAGACAAAACCAACAAATCCCCCGTGATAGGGTCCAATTAAACAACACGCTCAATAATGTCAACAACTTCGCATGTCCATCCAACCAAGTTTATCATTGATTTGGGAAGACTTGTAGGATGGAAGGGGCATTCCTTCCTCATTTGCCCTTTCAGCAACAGAAGTTTCACACAGAGGGATCGATCTAAGATAGAAAGCCAGAGCTCGAAAAATGGCCGGAGCTGCGGTGGGTCTTGTTGTGGAGCACCTAGCCAATGTAATCAAGGAAGAGGCGGCGTTGGTGGGTGGGGTGCGCCATGAAGTGGCCCAACTTGAAAAAACTCTAAGGAGCATTTGGGCATTTTTGAAAGATGTAGAGCGTATGCAAGACTGCGGAGAAGGGGTAAGAGAATGGGTGAGACAAGTGAGGGATGTGGCTTATGATATTGAGAATGTGGTGGATGAGTTCCTACTTTGCCTAGGACCACAAAAGCTTCATGATCAGCCCAGGCTTGTTGGTTGTCGTTACAGATTTGCCTGCTTCCCAAAGCATTTGAGAGCACGACATCGAATTGGCACAGAAATTAAAAGGATTAAAAGCCTCCTTGATGGAATTGAACAGAGGAAGAATATGTTAGCCACTACATCTCTAATCAGTGGAGTCACCAACTCTAGTGCTTCAGACAACACTCGACGACGACTGATTGAGCCTTTATTTACTGAATATTCAGAGATCGTAGGCATTGAGAAGCCCAAGCATGAGCTGATGGAGAAGTTGTTTAAAGAAGACTCGGGACTTGCAGTGATCTCTGTGTTCGGGATGGGGGGTCTTGGCAAGACGACCCTTGTTCGGAAAGTCTATGAGAATGAGACGGTGAAGAGAACATTCAATTGCTTGGCATGGGTTACTGTATCTCAGAAAATTCCCCAAAATGTGCTCCTCTCCTCAAAAATCTGTTCAATAGCTTCATGAACATAAAGGGGGAAAGTTCCGTACGCATGGAGCAACAACATTCTCCTAACGAAACCGAGCACATCAAGCAACTAGTTGAAGATCTCAAGGATTATATGAAGACAAAGAGGTATTTAGTTATTTTAGATGATGTATGGACTGAAAATGCATGGGATGATTTAAGGTATGTGTTTCCTAAAAATGAGCTGAATAGTAGAATTATAATAACTACTCGTAATCATGATGTTGCATTGCATTGTTCACTGTACCAAGAAAATGTCCACAAAATGGAAACTCTGCCTGAAAAAGATGCTTACACCTTATTTTGCAAGAAGGCCTTTGGTGGAACTCATCCTCCTGAAATAGAAATTTCATCAATAGCTTTTATCCTCAAACTATGCAAAGGATTGCCTCTAGCAATTGTAACTATGGGTGGGCTTTTAATTGCAAAGACAACGAGTGAATGGAATAAGGTACTTACAAATCTCAGTGCAACTCTAGAGAAAAATAAAACTGTTGATTATATGAACCAAGTGCTTTGGCTGAGTTATGATGATCTCCCTCACTATCTCAAGTATTGCTTCTTATAATTTGGTTTGTATCCCGAAGACTATGAAGTTAATGTATATGACCTTATTCGACAATTGACTGCTGAGGGTTTTGTAAAGCCATTGAATGAACAGACCCCTGAAGACCTTGCCTATAACTACCTCCAGGAACTTGTTCATAGGAGCTTAGTTGAGGTAGTTGATTATGGTTGTGATGGAAGAATTTGGATATGTAAAGTTCATGACTTAATGCATCGGCTAATCAGTCAAAAAAGGAGGGAGGAAAATTTCTTTACTTTGGCAACAGATGACATAAATCCAAGCGAGGAAGTCCGTCGTATGTTGGTCTATGGTGACGACATTGCTCCAGTGGGCAGAAATTTCTCTCGACTTCGTACTCTGCTCATGTTCGATCCAAAAGATATTCCTGCATTGCGAAGCTTTCGAATGTTGAGGATGCTGGATCTAAGAAGGGGACAAATCCAAGTATTTCCTAGTGAAATTGTGAAGCTCTACCACCTAAGGTACTTGAATTTATCATTTACAAATATTGGCATGATTCCCAAGTCCGTCGGTAACCTATGCAAGTTGCAAACTCTTCATCTATGGAAAACGAATGTTACAGAGTTGCCCACTGAAATCCTTCGTCTACATGCTATTCGCAATTTACTGGTTAGCTCTAAAAAGGCGGAAAATGGTGTGGTGATGCCAACAAGACTCAGCACATTAAAAGACTTATATGTGTTAGACATAATTCGGATGGATGGGGGCACGGAGCAGGCCATTGAATTGGGGAAACTCTCGGAATTGAGAGAGCTAAGCATGACTTGTGTGAAAAGAAAAGACTGGAACGCTATTTGTGATTCCATCACGAAAATGAGACACTTGGAGACGCTCGCTATAGTAATAAATGAAGGTGAGAATGAGCCCTTTGATTCGGACTTCGTGTCAACGCTTTTGCCTGCCCTTCAGACCATATCATTCATTGGGCCCCTCAACGCCTTGAAGAGTGGGTCACTCTTGAGTCTTGTGAGTTTAGAATTACAAGGCGCGGGTCTAAGGGAGGACCCTCTAAATGCCTTGCAGCATCTGCCCATGTTACGGGATCTCCGCCTTTGGGAAGAGACTTTCTATGGGGAAGAGATGTCATGCGGTGAGGACGGCTTTTTGAAGCTCAAAATATTAATAATTCAGGGCTTAGATGAGTTGAGGTTTGTGCATATTGGGAAGGGAGCCATGCCGGAACTCGCTGAGATGGATATTTACGAGTGTTGCAAGCTAGAGGGGGTTCCATATGGGGTGGAGAACCTCAAGGCAGTGAAACAGTTCACTTTCCGTAACATGCCAAGAGAGTTCATTGAGAAGGTACAGACTGAAGAAGGTGAAGAATATGCCAAAGTGAAGCACATCCCCATTGTGCTACATGCTTTTAACGATGGAGGAAGGCGGGATGTCGAATACCTCACTTGATGAAGGTCAATGACTCTTTTGTTCTTTTCATGTTTTACTATTGAAAATTTGGCTTGATGTTGCGATGAATTTTTCGCATTTGAATTAGTTCTTTGGTTGCCAAACTCAATAGGAAAGTTCTATTTTTGTTTTTGTTATCCTACAGAAGGCTTTCCTATAGACTTCAAAAATTTTAGAATGTCATAATTTGTTTTGGAACTACTTGTTTTAAGATGTAACAACATATGTTTTTAGTTCATTTCATTTCATTTGATCACAAGCAAGGTACCAATTATCTTAAAAATTGTTCATTTCATTTGACAAATAGCTTTACAAATAGTTAGATAAAGACTTATATAATTTTTAACAGACAAGGGGTATATTTCTCTACTTTACAAATAGCTTTGCATACAGTGAAGTTGGATTCATGTAATTTTAAATTGATTAGGCACTTACATCGTCAAAGTCAATTGGGTTTAATGGTCATCGATGCAAGCTTGTCTTCTCTAGGTTTTTGTTTCCAAAGTAGAAGTTTGGAGAGGAAGAACCTACTGATTTTAGTTTGTCATGCAGTAGTTTGGAGAGGGATGAAAATTAATTTAGTTTTGTTGCCTTCGATGAGGGAATAGGAGCTGGCCCTGGGGACCATTGGGTGGCTGCGATTAATTGGTAAACACATTGATTAAGGAGTGTAGGGGTTGTATGATTACCAAAGTAAAACAATTATCACATCATTTTACAATGGTATAGGAGCCTATCTTATACTTTATATGCCTCATAATTTAGATTGATTAAAGAGGATATGAGGAGAGAAGACCAAGTTAATGTTAGTAAATAACCAAAGAGTAGTTGATTAAGAATTAGAGTGGTGTGAAGTACCAATCGTTTGAAGAAAAATTAGTTTTGTTCTTTGTAAATGATAATTTTGTAATTTCTAATTTGCATAATACATAGTTGATCTAAAAAGAGTATCTTGTGGTTTTTCCTTAGCTGGCTATTCACGTAAATTTTTGTGTGTGTTTATTTAGTGATTTGTTTGTAAATTTTTAATTAGAACACATAGAAATTGTGCATGTTAATTAGAATAAAATCTCAATTTATTTTGCTTTAAAGGGGAGATAAAATTTATAACTCAATTACAAGTTAAATGCACTTTATTTTTCTCAATTTGTGTTTGTCACACATATTGATAACAAAAGACCACTAGGAGGGGGCGACAACACATGGGCTAGACAAGGGTGGCTAGCAAAGGGGGGCAATCATAAAAACCCAAAATTTTTGAAAGATTTAAAAAAAAAAGAACTTTTGGGCCAATAAGAAAATTTTAATCTTAATCACTATTTTTCTTGAATTTAAATCATTTTCATCCCAATTCTTTCAAAAGAACTTTAAGATTTTTGATAGGGCTCTAAGAGACTTACATATTGAGCCTTAGAATGCATAAATTGCACGTTAGGATACTAGGCTACAACCTTGAGAAGCATGTCATAGGTGAGCCCTACTTTAAAACTCTGAAATAACATGCCCTATGTGGTTTCGTTTTATAGAGCTCTCTAATGATACCAAGAATGTGCAAATCTCACTTCAAGGTAAGGGGTGATGGTCATTTGATTTTATGAAATTAATTTTATTTTAAAACAAAATATTTTTTTTGCATCAGCATGAATGCCATTGCCAGCATATCACGCAGACCATACACATGGCTAGCCACTTGGATGCATGCTTGGCGGTCCCACCCCATTATAAAAAAGGGGTGGGGTTTCCATTTTTTTCACACTTCTTCCTATGGGTTTTCCCCCGTCTCCTAACTTTCTCTTATCCATTTCAGAACAATTTCTAACCCGTTTTAGCCCTTTCAAAAGACAAACTTAACTAAATTGGTGGTGCTCTATGCCATGATAGGATCCATTTCATGAGATAATCTTTCTAAAGGGGAAAAATATTTTAGGGCAAGGGAAGACTCTACTTACCGCTGCTAATATAAAAAATGAGAGATTTTTTCAGTACAAGGGGAGACTCTACTTGCCGGTCCTAAACTTGGAAGGAAAGATCATCTTGGGGCAAGGGAAACTCTAACTGCTACTTCCAAGCTCGAAAGGAAAGGTCATCCCTCTGCCAGAGAGTCTCTTCCTGCCACTCTTTACACCCCTAAACTTGATTATCCTTATGATCTTATCAAGAAAGAGTTTTCAAAAACTTCATCCTAGTCATATTCTCATTTATATATCTTACTTTAGTCCTCCAAAGCCTACCATGAACTTGTTGGTCAAGGTTCCCCATGCCCCCACCCCTCTCTCGTTCTTCAAAATATTTTAGTCCAAGCTCAAACAAATAATGGGGGCATATTCTTCTGGTACCTCAATTTTATAATTTTTATTATAATTTTTAAAATTTTATGTATATAATTGATAATTTTCTGCCATGTGACAAGAAAGGTAGGAAATAATCGAAATTTGAGCTAGCTTCATGAAGTGAGTTGTGACCTCTAAGCAATCTTTCAAAATTATGATTTTTAGGCCAAAGTCTATTTTTTAATCATCTAACCCCAATCTTACCCAATTTAATCTAAGTCAAAATGAATCAAATTGACTCTAGGCAGACTGAAGCCAAATTCAAATTTTGTGGCAATGCTTTCACTCACTTTAAAACATCATAAAAATATTGGCACTATTTATTTTATATTAGATAAAAGCAGTGTAACCCTATTTTCATATTGATGAAAATACTATTGCCAAAAGTTGTTATTCATGAAAATACAAGGTTACTCCTGAGTTGTGATCTCTAAAAGTTTATTTTCTTGTCAGGTGGCCTAATCTATCATTTTTTTTAATAATGTACTTTTACTAACTTAAAAATATTAAATAGATTAAAAGTCTTACCACATCATGTTTTAGCGAGCCCATGCACACTCAGTAAATATTCACTATCCAGATATCCACATATACTAGATATCAACCAAATGCATTAAAGGGAAAAAATTTAAACATGCACTACACACTGTGTTGACGATGTTCAACGCCACTCACCAAATGACTCATCAATATATGTGTAAGATCTCTTATCTCAAACCGGTTTTCGTTTCACTTTAATTATCGGTTATCGTGAGGTTAACACGTTTTCTAATTTATTTGGTAGTTTCAAAGATAGATAGTGTTTATGATAGTTTTAATCAAAATCAACCTTACAATTAGTGGTTTTAAGTGATTTTTAATTAAATATGAATTTTTGGGATTTTTTTGAATTTTTACTCATTTTCTAAAAATTAGGGTTTGGCGAGACCCCTTGTGGGCCCCACCGTCAAAATTTGAGTTTTTATGTCAAATTAACCTAGACATCAACACAAGCCCTTATAAAAATTTTCATAATTTTTCTAGGCTTTATTAGTGCTTAAATAGCTAAATTACTCATCTTTAGCCTATTTTTATATTCATACCCTACAATTTACCCATACACACCCCAAGAGATTACTATAAAAGGCCAAACCTGAGTCATTCTCATTTTGGGAATAGGTTGAGAAGGAGAAGTTAGGCCTAATCCCCAATTAAGCACGGATTAGAAGGTGTTTAAGGTAAGTCTCTTCTAATTAAGCACTAAATCCTTATTTTTCTGTTAATTTCTTCTAAATCTATCATTTCCCCTTTGTTTTAATTTATTTTTAAACATCAAAACTACTAATTTGCATCTCTACTTTAAACCCTAACTCTAAAAATCTGATTTTTATGTTCAACAAGCCCTGGTTCTAAGTTTTTAATTAGGGTTTTCTATGTTAAATCGGTTTCAATGGAGTTTAATTCAAACTCTGTCTTTGTAAGGTTTTCAAGAAGGGTGACAATCAAATCCAAGCCTAATCAAGGGATAAGGTAATGGATTTTTGAAATTTCAGTCTTACTATGGTAAAACTCTTGATTTTGTGGTTTATTTTGAATGGTTTTACTTGATTTAAGGCTTTAATGGCACGATTAGTAAATGGTAATCTTTAATCCTGATTTCATAGGGTTTTATCTTGTTATGATGTGGATTAGCATTCTAGAAGTTATGGTGGACTTTTAATGACATTTAGGTTGTTAGATGGTGATTTTGAGTTTTATCAATGAGTTTCGGTTTGAAAATCCGAAAGGAAGAAAGTCGATTCTGCCTTCTTGGCGTTCGAACGGCCCTTCTGGACGTTCGAACGGCAACACTGTCAGTTTGACAGATTTCCTATTTAGCCGATCAACGGCCCTCGTGGGCGTTCAAATGGCTACACAGCAAATTTTGTATTATTTCTATGATGTTTATTTCGGTAATTCTACTTTAATATGTCAATTTCATATGAATGTGGAGTGTTTTGAGCTATAGTATGCTACGAAAAAGGCATCCCATTGAGGTTATGAAGTTGAAGTATATATTTAGAGTTATGTGGAATGACTTATGGTTGGAGGTATGATGTTAGTATTGTCATCTTGAAGTTATAAATGGTTAATTCTCTATGGTTAAGTATATTTTTAGTAGAACTACAGCCTACTAATAGACTGATTTGTCATGATAGGATGTGGATAATTGATGCGTGGATGTTAGTGAATGTCATGGCTTAAGGATGAAGTGAATGATCTTATATGTGTTTAGCCATTGTGGTTGAGCTTTGATTTGAGTTATGATTTTAATGATTCTTCTTCTATGATTTCCGCTGGAATTCATGATTAGATGTTAAATCACATGTGTAGTGTGGTAGTGAGTTAATTTAAAGCATGTTGAAATACATTGAGTGAAGTGCTTCTACTAGGTACACACACATGTGGGGTTTAATGTTGATGTTGAAGCTTGATGCTATAATTATGAATAATGCATTAGGGGCTGATGAGAGCATTTATCATGGATTAGGATTCATGTATGTCTTGCCCACGTATGTACCATGTTGCATGCATCATGAAAATAGATTTTCAATTGAGGCTTTATCGAGGTTAATCAAATTTGATCAATTAGATGCAATGTGGTGGAATTACGTGCCGGATTGATCGGTCATGCTTAATCGAAAACTTGATTGGTCCGAAAGGACATGTTTTGATTTGAGTTCCTATGTGGAACGAGTGCACTCCCCGGGTTGAGTCTAGCTAAGTGAAATTATGTGGGGGACGAGTTGTGTACTTGTCTTGCGGATTTTGAGATTATTATTATGAGTGTCATCTGGACTCTGAGAATCCAGTGTAGTATGCCGTGTGCACCCGCTACCACGTGTTCTAGGGTTCCCTGTATGGGAATTCGAGCCCTCCCCTCTGCAGGAGATGTCCCTGGGCAAACACCCCTGCTCTACATTCTCTGTGTGAGAATGGGACATCCTTGGCTAGGATCGTCTAGGGCGAGCAGCTTTAGGGATTGACAACCCCAACTCTTTTACATTTCCTGTGTGGAAATTTGACCATGTCTTGCCTTCGTGGCCTTGACCGTGTTTTTGCTTGTGTGGCAATGTTTGTGTTTACTCCTTGATGGAGGCATTCACCATTTGTATTGATGCATGTCTATTTTGAATGCTATGCATGATTGTGTATCATATGTTTGATACGTTTGTCATGCAGGGTGAATGAATTTGATGTGATATGAATGTATGATTTGATATATATGTTAGAGATACATTTGATATAGGTTGATATGATGTGATGCATAGTTGGATATATATGTTAGAGATACATTCCATACAGGTTGATATGATGTTGAGGCATGATTTAATATGTATATTAGAGATACATTTCATGTAGGTTGATATGATGTAATGCATGATGGGATATGTATGTGAGAGATACATTTCATGCAGGTTGATATGATGTGATGCATGATTAGATATGTATGTTAGAGATACATTTCATGCAAGTTGGTATGATGTGATGCATAGTTGGATATGTATACTAGAGATACATTTCATACAGGTTGGTATGATGTGATGCATGATATGATATGTATGGTAGAGATACATTTCATACAGGTTGATGTGATGTGATGCATGCTTGGATATGTATGTTAGAGATACATTTTATGTAGGTTGATATGATGTGATGCATGATGGGATATGTATGTTAGAGATACATTTCATGCAGGTTGATATGATGTGATGCATGATTGGATATGTATGTTAGAGATACATTTCATGCAAGTTGGTATGATGTGATGCATAGTTGGATATATATGCTAGAGATACATTTCATACAGGTTGGTATGATGTGATGCATGATATGATATGTATGGTAGAGATACATTTCATACAGGTTGATGTGATGTGATGCATGCTTGGATATGTATGTTAGAGATACATTTTATGTAGGTTGATATGATGTGATGCATGGTTGGATATGTATATTAGAGATACATTACATGTATGTTAGAGATATATTACATGCAGGTGGATAAGATGTTGAGGCATAATTTGATATATATGTTAGAAATACATTTCATGCAAGTTGATATGATGGGATGCATGGTTGGATATGTATGTTAGAGATACATTACATACAGGTGGATATGATGTTGAGGTATAATTTAATATGAATATTAGAGATATATTTCATGTAGGTTGTTATGATGAGAATAACATTATGTGGATTATACACTATGATGCAGGTTTAGGTGATGGGTCTGTGTGATCAGAAAATGAAACATCTTGTCAATCTTTGATCTAAATGATTATATTGTTATGCTATCATATTTTTAATGATGATAGTTATATTAAAAACCATTGTTGAGTTTGTTAAACTCACCCCTCTTTCGTGTGTTTTTGCTTTGGGGCTGTGTGGTGCGACACGCAGACAGATAGGATCTCCTCTTTAAGAAAAGATTAGAGACGACTTGGATGTGATCGTTGAGACTCTTATGTGACTTATTTTCTTTATTTTATATTTTATGTTTAGAACCTTTATGTATAGTTCTCTGTTAGATTTTTATGCTATTTTATATAGTTGTGTTAATAACCCCTAATTACCCCAAATTTTATATAGATAAAAATAAAAAATAACATTACACGACAAATACACTCAATGTAAACTCCTAATTGAGTTTTAGTTAGTTAAATGCTCACATGTTTTATCCAACTAAAATTCAACTAAAAATTTGTATTTGGTAAATTAGTAGAATAAATATAACTATCCATAAAAATAAGAAATAAGATATTCTAAAAGATAAAAATACGGCCAACCTGGTTACCTCGCCACCAAAGCCGACGCAGCGGCGGTGGGCTAGTCCCGTCTTTCATGGCTCGCGCCATCTCTTTATCAGGACTCTTTACTTCTAGCTTTACCCCTCGTCCCCTTCCTTCTGTCCCTGTCGGATCCTGCTGCAACTTCTCCAGACTGATGGACGCTGCTTCGAGCCCCAATCGCATTTTCCAGCTCCGTCAGGACCCGCTGACCGGGGAATCCGAATGGGTGGTCGTCGTCGAAGAAGAAGAAACTGACGAGCCATCCAGCAGGTCACAGTCGAAATCGTTCCTTTCATCGACCTCTTACCTTGTCATGCTCAACGACTCCCGCCAGAACAGGGTCTTCCACGAGGCCATCAGGAAGACGATCGCCAAGAGTCCTTGCAACCATGTACTCGATATTGGGTATTCAAAATTTGCACAAAGATTGCATTATTATGAACCTTGTCATTATGATCTCATTTGGCTTGGATTTGAAATTTGAGAACAATTTTTTTCGTTTTGCTCTTATGCTTTGTGATTTTCTGCGGGTATATAAATTTTATGCAATGACGTTCGTGTGGTCTTCAACATTGTGATTTATTGTGAAAGTTTGTTGTTTTTGCTTCTCATTCAGAGCTGGCACTGGGCTGCTGTCTATGATGGCGGCGCAGGCATTGGAGGAGTGCCAAGAGGGTGGTGAAGAATGCAGTGGGGCGTCGCGGACGGTGTCTGCCTGTGAGTCTTACCTCCCTATGGTTAAGCTGATGCGATGAGTTTTGCGACAAATGGGATGGAGAAGAAAGTTCGAGTTTTTAACAAGCGCTCGGATGAGCTGAAAGTTGGGCTAGACCTTCCAGCTAGAGCAGACGTGCTAGTAAGAAGTGTCAATTCCCTCTTCCATTTACGCACAGCTTTTTTGTGTTTTGAATACTTCTTTTAAGATAATGTACTACCTCACCTTTATTGGTTTCATAGGATACGGTTGTCACACTATTTCTTTTAACTAAATATCTATACGGCAGGTTAGTGAGATATTGGACTCGGAGTTATTAGTTGAAGGCCTAATACCTACTCTACGACATGCACATGATGAGCTAATGATTAAAAACCCCTTAACCGTTCCATACAAAGCCACTACGTATGGCCAGGTATGTTGCACATGTCGTTCAAAAATCTGATTGATTGGTCTTCTTCATCTTCCTCGTATTTGTTAAGCTGGTTTCTTTAGAATTTGGTAAAGCGTGATTAACAAATGATCCTTAAATCATGCTGATGCTATTATCTCGTTTCTAAGTAATGTTTTGAACTGTAACAACGCTGCCTAACTAACTTGAAAATTTTCATATGTAAGAACTTAAAATGTTCTTCTTCTCTATTATCCAGCTAGTTGAGTGTTCATTTTTAAGGAAACTTCATGACTTACATGGTTGTGAAGGTCTTGCATCCGATGGCATTCACCTCACACCCTCTGGGTTGGAGGCTATTGTTCGCACCAAACACCAGCAATATGCGATGCATTCTGATGCCATGTTAGAAGAGATCAAATTGGTATTGATCTACGTTATACCTTTGTTTGATTCTTGCGGAAGTATGAGATAAGTGAGCTGATTCCTATCCATAATAGTGTTGTACAGTTGTCAAAACCTTTCGAAGTTTTTTATTTTGACTTGTGGAGACGACCGGAGAGTCATGGAAAAAAGGAGTTGCATATTAAGACGACATCTGATGGCACGGTTCATGGGGTCATCTCATGGTGAAGTTTTTGTCTTCAGGAACACTATATTTATGTCAAATTGGCAATTCCTGTTGATGCCACAATTATTTATTTTGACTTTCTTCTAGGTGGGTGCTTCAGCTTGATTATGAGGGGAAAATCTTCTACTCTACTGCTCCACAATGGATATCCTTGCCAAAGGTTCTTGTGGAATCGTCAGCAAATTTTCATGGTGTTTACAAATTGTAACTGGTGGTTTTTACCCCAGATTTGTAATTTTCAAATTGTTGAGCTAAAGTTGTATCTTTTTGTGAGAATGTGATGAACAATTAGCGTTGTTCTTGATCACCAGGTTCTCGTGGCTGGTGTGATCATTGGAAACAATGTGTCTGGTTCGCTCCTGGAGAAGGAGTGCCTGTACGTAAGGACGGCGAACTTTTGATTCAGGCTATTCATGATGACCTCAGCATATCATATGATTTTATAGATGATAGACGAGGAAAAAGGTTGCATATGAGCAAGTTTGGTGACTGCTATCTTATGCTACCTCCTGAAAGAATTGCAATTTATGGGAACATAGAATGGAGAGCCTCTATGTTAAAAGCCACAATGAGTGCGGTACATTGCCAGTAATTTCATCTCTTTTGCATAGCAATAAAAACTTCACCATTAAGTCAATGTAGGAATCTCCATTTTCAAAATAAAAAATTCTAAATGATTCCATTTATACATGTGCAGTGTCAAAACAAGCATTCCCCTCTATGTGTTGTAGTGGATGATAGTGTATTCTTGACAATTCTCACTGCACGTCTGTCAAAAAACTCTCGTGTAATTTCCTTATATCCCGGGTTCCAAGAGAAGGGCATTTTGTACTTACAAGCTGTGGCTAATGCAAATGGCTTCAGTATGGATCAAGTGGAAGTTCTTCGAAGAAAAAAATCAAGCTTGACTTTAGATGACACCAACGGAAAAAAGGTATCTTCCTGCTTTTATCGGTTCATAGTGCGCTAGGCATACTGCTGCATCTGATTGATTGTAAGACAATGACTATCTTTATTCAACAGCAGCATTTCTTGGCAGACTTCTGTATTTTGCATGATTTTTTAGTTTGATTATTGATGAAGAGTGTAGAAAGATTTTGGCCATCAGTGGGAGCTGCATGGGTGAGGTGTCTGAGTATGAGAGTTGCCTTTAGACTGTCACTTGCCTCAATGAATATGCAATAATTTGTAAATCTCGTCCAGTTATTAGCCATCGAGAAAATTTTCCAATGGACAAGGCAAAAAGTTGAAGAAGAAAGTGGAGGTGTTAGGAGTAGGCATACATGATGGATACCAATGGGAGACAAATATGAAAGAAACATTGAGATTGTGATGGAATGTGCTGGAATCTATTGAAGCTAGTGCTAATAACAAATTTGTGATTTCCAAGAAGAGAAACTGTAGTTATGAATCTGTGGAGTATAGGTTCTAAACACACAAGCAACAAAGCGGTGTTCGCAACCAAAAATCTAGACAATAAAAAAAGCTGATGAAATTGTAATTCAATTGTCACAGGAGCTGAGTGCGGTTTCCACAATCATGGAAATGGATTTCTCTAAACCAATTACTACATGCTATGGGAAGGTTAAGGTAGTTACATGGTCCTAAATCCTGATTATGTCCAATTTTTTCCATATATTTTTTTCAGGTGATTCCAGAACTAAGTATCCTAGTACTGTGTAATCTATTCTTATCTATTTCTTTGAAGAAAAATCCTCAAGAATTTTGCAAAAAATTGCTGAGGATAGTATATGGCTTTTTATGGTAGTGTATTTAGGACTTTGGAGGTTTCTACTTGGTTTAATTATTTTCATATTCGTATGACTGTAGGTTTGCTTCACAGTGGATGGTATATGCCATGGGTTTGCTATTTGGATTGATTGGGTGATGGATTCCAAAAGCTCTATTGTTGTTTCAACAGGACCTGGTTAGGATAATTTTGTAGGCTTTGGACCCTTACTAAATTTGAAATATGATATATGGTGTGCAGTTCACAGATACTGGAAACAGGAAGTCAAGCTCTTGAACAAACCTGTGGCAGTGAGCGATTATGCATCATCTGATGCAAGCACGATCTGTTCTGCCGAGATAGAAGCAACATTTGACCCATCAAGTGGTGAACTTGTTGTAGAACCCTGCTTCTCATGAACGAAAAGCGCACGCCAGTATTGATTGTTTTACTTCTATTAGTAGTGGAATGAACTTTATTTTAAGTGATTTGAACGTGCAAATTTATACGGGAGATCAATAGCTATTGAAAGCATTTGCTGCATAACTTCAAGATATAATATTAAGACTTAATATCAAGGAAGCTGTCATCTATTTATCCTCCCTTAGAATATGGTTCTAAAAATTATGTGAATCACCAATTGCTTAAAAGTCCTTTTTTTAGAAGAATGAGGGGGTAAATAGGTTATGCACCTATACTCCTATTCTAATTAGTTAGCAACTTAGTGCAAATTTAGCCTACTCTTTTTTGTGTGTAGAAGTTGGTATTTGTGGCACAAGATTTTGCTATCATTTCTCTGTTAATGCTTCAGTTATAAATCAAAGGAATTGCGAGCATCAATCAATGCAATCCGAAGCTAAAAAAGCTGAAAGATCAAGAAATTGACGAAGCAAAATGTTTCACAAAAAAAATTAGAACTGAGTTCAAGTAATGTCAGCTGTAAACATGTCTACAACACGACTTATTCCCATAAAATAAACAAGCAAACAGGCACACACAAGTAAAGGCAGGAAAAAGAACGTGCCTAGCAGGAGCCAGGGCTGGTGAGGTTGAATCCAAGGGTCGCATTGCACTGGTTCTGTATGTTGGTAAAGACATCCACGTGAATTGACACTCCAGGTTGAGGCATGTTCATGACCATTGACTCTATGCATTTGCAGGTTCTGGGAGCCCCCATCTACGGCTCCATGTTGACGACCGTCAGGAGCCCGTTGCAGCACTCGGTTGTCACAACATTCGTCGTCCCATTGAGGGTGCTCATGCAGGGCTGGATGTTGGTGGCTACATCAGTGCATGTGGCCGCTGAGGCGCCCCAGTGTGCCCAATTATACATCGCAAGAAGGACCAACACAACTACCGTTTTCCTTGAGAACAATCCCTCCATCACCTTCCTCTCTTAGTCTCTTACTGACAGCTCAATCTGCAGGCCTGTTACACAAGTACTGTAAGTGGGAGGGACTGTCTGAGGTTGTTTGGTTGAGCTTCTCTTTATACTAAAGGGGGATTCTGGATTTGCATGGAGAGGCTCGTGTGGATTATAATATGACTATGATAAATGGTCAGGTCTGCTGTGCAGACTGTGAAGTGAAAGCTCATCTAATTGTACTAAGCAATGCAAACTTGTTTGTGATTCACGACAAGAAGTCACGCATGGGCCATGGGAGTGTGCTGGGGGCAGCTCCATATTAGTGTGTGCGCAAAATCATGTGTACCAAGTAAATGGGTCACGGGTGGTGTGACCACATCAAAGTGCCAACTGCATCATACAGCAAAAATGAAATGGCGTAGATTAGGGTGTTCTATCGCTTAGGCATTTCAAAAGAAAGTCATAATATAGGCAAATTTATTTTTCTTTTTAGTTAGTTAGGCAATTTAATTTTAATACTCTGTCCCATTTAGTTGTCCTATTCAATTTTTAAAATAAAATAATTTTATTTCATTTAAAAAAACTGAATAGGACTATTAAAATAGGATGGAGGGTGGGAGTAATAAAATTAAGTGTTTTTGTAAATAGTACATTTTGTGGAAGTTTATTATGAAAAAAAACTTAAAACACCGTAAAAATCTGATTAAGATAGGGTCCAAATTATTTGTCATCATGGATAGTAAGTACTTTAGGCCCGAAAGAAGGCTGACACTCTGGTCCCTCTTGTTATATGCGCATCCTATATTAAATGTTTTATTTATTTTTAAAAATAAAATAAATTTAATTTATTAATAAAAGTAAAAATAGATACTTAATATAGGATAAAGAGAATATATTTTACAGATAATGAGAAAAAGAGCATTAGGGAATGAGGAAAAACATATCGGAGCTTCGTGGCCACAATAGGAATTTTCCCTCCAGGCCCCTAGCTCCATCCCACCTAAGGACGAATAACATGCTAATGCCAATTAAAGATGTTGGAGTTCACGTCAAAAATTAGGATGGTGATTTTAACGAAATAAACTGAGCTTTGCTCATTTAATATAGTTCGCTGAAATGATTGAACTTTTCATATTTTCACGTGTAATATCCTCACGTGCTTATAGTGTTTCAAGCGTTTCAAACAGTCCAGGATCTGACACAAATTCCTCTATCATTCTAGCTTTGAACTGCCTTACTTCTTCTTTGTATATTTTATGCATAAATCTTTCATGATTATTGACAATTTCATCCATATAATGATAAATAAAAATCCCATAATCTAACCTACAATTAATAATTTTACAATATGATCATGCTATTTTATGCATTTAAGAAAATGTGTGAAACTTAATGAGAAGTTATTTTTAACTTATGAATTTGGGTATTGTTGTGGGATATTTTCCACTTCTGTAAAAGATGATTGTAGCTCTTGGGATGAAAATTGTTCTTTTAATACTTCAAGCTCATATGATTTGATGTGTTCCATCTGTACAAACATAATCATTTATAATATAAGTAGATAAATAACGCTAGGTTTGTCAAACTTTAATATAAATAATACTTACAAAAGTAGACGCATCTGCTTCAAAGGGATCATACATTCCATGTTTTATCCTCATAGAGTTGTAATGTTTCCATTAGCCTTCATGGATATCATAAACAAGCAAATGTCAATGACCCATGCATGAACCATCCTTCTGTTGTATATTTGAACGTATAGGAAACATATGATATCGTGTAAGTTGGTTGACTTTATAATGCTTGAACAAAAATATCTCTTGCAATTCTTTTTGTTTATTTACAATAAAATCCTGTATCAATTGAATGAAATAGTATCTAGTAAGTTAAAGATTTTAAAAAAAATAAAAAAAAATTATAAATTTATTATGAACTTCTGACATAAATTTGTAGCAGTGCAGGTTCATGCTGCTTAAGAGTATAATAAATATTTATTAACTTACAGAAACAATTTTAAACAGCATGATCATTCAAATCAATAACACCTTTCAAAAAATAATAAAATAAATAAATATTCACAAAACATAATGAGCTATAGAAGACATATTTGTCAGTCGATTTTTCTTTTTGCCTTTTCTCTTCTTAATATTTCAGTAAAAGAATCAATGACCTGTAATTTATTTTTTAAAATTTTAATTAGTCATAACTTTTACTATAAATATAAATAAAAGAAATCAATTTTCAACTTACGTTACTACCAATTTCTTGATCATCTGCAAGTTCATCAATGTCACCTAAAGTGACATTTACTCCTTCTTTGTCATAACTGCAAATGATTGATCTATAATTCATTGAAAAAGATTAGTAACACAATTAAATTCATAATCATTGATCTTAAAACTTAAGTGTACTATTGATTTACTCACGTTGTGTCTCCAATTTTATTCATTTCATCAATTTTTAATTTTTCTTCCATTTTTACATACTTCCAGACCTTTCCTTTAGATCCCTTCTTATTTTGCCCTTCCGGTTGATCTTCATCCATCTTTTTCCTTTTAGCTATCTTTGAGTAAACATGGACTGTGTCTTCTTTTGATTCTTTGTTTGACCTCCCTGTCCTATTATTTACCCTATCAACTATTGAGCTAGGTGTCGCATGTGGTTTAGCTGGTTGAGGTCTAGATGTTGGCCTTTTTTGTGGGGTTGGCCTCTTGCTTCCTGGCTGCTCCTCATAAATATCTTTGAAGGCAATGGCATCTATAGAAGCTTGTAGTATATCTATCTTTCTTCATACTTCTTATTTTCTTCTATCTTCATTGCCAATTGCCTTGAACTAATTCTTTTTCTTCTTTTTCCATCACCATTTGATTGAATACATCTTAAAATTGTCTTTGATACCTTGTTTCTCTTTCTTCCATTTTCTTCATCTTCATTCACAAATGATATACTTCAATTTCAAGTTTTTCTTTTGCTTCTTCTACCAATTGTTTCTCAGTAGCCAGTTTGTCCATCTCATAAGCCAATTTTCCTTTGTCATTGAAAAACTTTTCATTGTCCTCCTCTAGAAAAGCAATTCCAGCCATGTTGCGATATTGCTCATTGCTTTTCAAATCATCTTCCATTTTTTTCAAACTTTCTTTTAATCTTTTAATTTTGACTTCATCATCTTTTCTTGCTTCTTTACTTTTCTTCTTCTCAGAAGCAAGTTGTTCTTTTTCTTCCTCAAGAATTAATATTTCTGCTCTACTACTTTCCAATTTTTGCTAAAGTTTCTTTTTCTCTTCATTCAATACATTTATCTTAATCATATTTTTATATTCAATAGGAGCAGTATCTGCAAAAAGAATAAACAAACTTTAGAAGAAATATAAGACATATAATACAAAGTATTTCTGTAAATAAGATATAACTAGATGGTCCATTTATATGCTTATAACACAGAAAATCAACAAACTAAATACATCATTTAAAACAATGTGTAAAAATTATAAGATTGAAATTAGAGACAACACAATAATGCTGCCTATAATTTAAAACAATGTAAAAATTATATGATCATGCTGCTCGTTGAAATCCACTAGTAAATTCATTGCAGCATGATCATGTTGCCCTTTCTTCAAATACAATTAATTATCATCTCAACCTGCTAACAATTGTCCTTTTACAAACTAATGTAAAAAACACAAAGAACAATTAACACAGTAACTTTAATCTAGTTCCTGTAAACACTAATAGTACAATACAAAAAGAAAAAAAAAGAAAAATACTATAAAAATACGATTGCTATGCGTGTCTGTGTGGGAATTTAACCACACCCAAACATAAAATAGGAATCACTTAAGATACTAATGACTCAAAGTCAAACCAGCAAGCTCAAATAATCCAATCCTAATACCTAAACATAAAACAGCTCTAATATAGCCAAACATCAACATAGAACTAAAATCCCTCATATGAAAGTTAAAATTAGTAGCTCAGTACAAGCTCCCCACTTACAACCATCTTGAATGCCAAAAGAAATAAACAATATTGAACAAGAAATTGGAGCTTTCCCAATAATTTCACACTGAAAAACAAGCACTCAATACATGAGAAAATTAAATAAATAAAAAAAGAAACATTACTTATATTTTGAAGCCATTCAATTTGGAGAACTTCATCTTTTATTGAAGTTTCATCTTCACTATCTTCTATATTTACAAAAGAAATTTCTTCATCTTGATCTACTTCTTCTGAATTTTCTTCTTCGCTGTCTTCTTCTCTTCTTAGAGAATCAAAAGAAGAATCATCTTCTTCTATTCCTACAACTGAAGAATCATCTGACTCTCCTTCTTCTTCCTCTTCTTCAATTCCTATAGAATAAGAAAATGAATCTGCTAGCAGTCTTTCTTCTTCTTCCTCTTGTTCAATTTCCACAGAATCAGAAGATGAATACTCTGGTTGACTTTCTTCTTCTTCATCTACTTTATGTTCTTCATCTTCTTCTTCATTATCATCATCTTCTTCTTCTTCCTCCTCGTATTGAGAAAAAAATTGAATTTCAAGGTCGGTTCTTTGTAACCGACCATTCAACACCTACATTTAAAAATAACATGTTATATCTTTAATCCATAAATATTATAATCTAAAAAATTTTTATTCAATATCATATCAATTTTTTTTTATACCTCATGATCTTCTATGCTTTGAAGATCAATTCTTCCAAGTTTTCTGTTCATACTAGAAAGTCTCCAGTTAACTATTCGAGGTATATAATCATCTTCTTGTACCCCATCATCTAGGACTGGTTTATCCTTTTCTTAAATGAGCATTGTATACTCACAAAACCAGTATTGCAAAAATATGTTAACATTGTTAGTTTCTCATACAAATAATAATGCATAAATAAATATTTCAAATAATCAATTTTTCTTACCATTAAAGGGCATGGAGGAGGATGACCTCTTGATAGCGACGAGGTGGCTGTTGTGGAGGATACCCTTGTAGACTGAGCCATGACTATCGTAGCCGAGCAGCTTTTGGGACAAGAAACCGCCAGTGGCAGCCTCGAGGTCACTATAGTTGAACTGTTTGATGTTGAGGTTGCGGCCAGGTAGGGTAGTTGCAGAAGGATCAATGGCCCTTCTTCTTAGGCTTTTGGGCAGGGAGGGAGTCAACAGGGGCGACGGAGAGGGCGCTAATGGGGTCGAGGGGGAGATGTCAGACGTGGAGGAGAGGATCGTGTTGCACGACAGTTGGAGCAGCTCAAGCCTGTGTGCGTGGAAGAGATCAACATGAACATCCACCGGCTCTACAAAAGCTGGGCGAGCTGACGATGTTCCTTTGTGACCTGACTTTCAACATGATATGCATGATCGTGGTTGGAAAGCGTTACTATGGGGAGGAGAAGGTCGAGGATGAGGGTGAGGAAAGTTCAAGGAGGCCATGAATAGAGCTTTGTTCATGATTGGAAATGTCATTCCATCTGACGCTCTTTCCTTCTTGGAGTGGCTAGATCTTGGTGGGTATAGAATGAAGATGATGAAGGATCTGGATGCGTTTGCATCAAGCTGGGTGGAGGGCCTGGAGGCGAAGTGAGAATATTTTCCACATTGGATGAAATTCCCCTTCCCGAGTGTGAAACCAAGGCTTCACCGGAGAAGCAAGCCATTAGTGCACAGAAAAAACAGTGAGAAGCTTTTCATGCCCATTTTTAAGTAACTAACAGTTTAGATTGACAAAAATGGAGTTCCAAACGATGAAGGTGAACGTATGCAACTGAAGGTAAATGTATTGAAGTTCTGCTTGCAAATGAGGTTGGCCCGAAAATGAAGTTTACATGCAAAGCATTGAAGGTGAATGCATGGGGATTTCATCTATTGGAAGGACGAAATCAACTTTTCAAAGGAAGAAATTTAACTTAAAATTAAGAATTTTATCTATATGATATTGATTTCGTCCTTCTAAATGACGAAATTAATTAATTTTTTTAAAAAAATCTATACACCTACATGAAAAAAATAATACTTTAAGAAATATTTTTTAATTTGATAAATATTTTTTTAAAATATTATTTAAATAATTTTCTCTATCCTTTATCTTATATTAAATATTTTATTTATTTTTAAAAATAAATTAAAATTAATTTATTAATAAAAAATAAAAATAAATACTTAATATAAGATTAAGAGAATATATTAATGATATATTTTACAAAACATGAGGTGGGATATTTGCGCTAAGAGGTTGATTATCGCACCTTTTCTAGTCAGGTTGGCGTGTGCCCTAACTAATCAGGTGCTAGCAGGGACGGACATAGGAAAAGAGCACTAGGGAATAAGAAAAAAATATCGGAGCTTCGTGACCACAATAGAAATTTTCCCCCTGGCGTGCCCCGCCCACGCCCCCCCGTAAGGACGAATAACATGCTAATGCCAATTAAAGACGTTGGAGTTCACGTCAAAGGAGGACCAATTTTTTTGAAAAGCGTCATGCATGTGTCTGCAATTATTCATCATAAGTGCGGATTAGTGAGTGACCCAACAAGTAAACCATCAATCTTCTTTTTTGCTCTGGGCATGTTACTATTGTTCTTCTGGCCTTCTCTTCTTTTTTACACCAAGAAGGATCCAAAGGTAGCCGTTTCTTTGGTTTCTCCGCCACATTCTTGGTTTGGATTTTGTTTTGTCTCATTCATTCATCGATTTGTCTGCTCCAGTGGAATTAAGTCGCACATGGCCCCCAGCATTTCAACGTTCGAAATGGATACTCTGTTGAACTGCTGCGCCCAAAGCATGCAGCACTTCAGAGCACAAGTGCACTAATTTCCCCAATCATTGTCAATAGAGGACAGCCCAATTCCCTGTGTTTATTGCCTTGGTCGACCGTTGGAACCCACAGGGATATGCTATTGTCACAACCTCAATTCTCTTTGTTCTCCTCCCGGACTCATCCATTTAAATTCCTTGACTTCCCTCCTTTGCCTTCTTCACTTTGCTGTTCTACATGGCCCGTCTTCACGCCCACCTCAGTTACTTCTTCTTTTTCATCCTCTTCCTCCTCCATTTGCCACTGCCACTTCTCAGCTCAACCGGTTGTGGCTGCCGTTCCCCCGCAGCCGCACACCACCACCGGCAATTCAGGCCAGTTGGTGGACAACCCTTCATCACCGTCGACCCTCGCGGCCGTGGTGACTTCCTCTCGATCCAAGCGGCCGTCGAGTCCGTGCCCCGGAACAACAGGATGAATGTCACCATACTAATCACCCCAGGATATTACATGTACCACACATAATGGTTCACTTTGTGCACGTCGTTTTTCACACATGCAGAGGTTGTATGCACTATTGGTACTCAAATTTTGGCTACTCAATTTGCAGAGAGAAAGTTGTAATCCCTCCCACCAAGCCTTACATTACATTTCAAGGGGCAGGGAGAGATGTCACTGTGATTGAATGGCAGGATGCGGCTACTGACTACATTGGCCACTATGGCCAACAACTCCAACCTTCTACTACAGCTTCTGTTTCTGTCTTTGCTAGTCATTTCACAGCAAGAAACATCAGCTTCAAAGTGAGAGCCCTTCCAATTCTAGTAGCTCAAATTCAAATAGACTTAGCTATGAATGACTTTTTGAATTATTGAGCTGGGAAAGCTCTGATGAATCTACTCATACACTCAAGAATTCATAGATTCATTGCTTTGATCGACGACGATTATGATTGTTATGATATTCTGGCTGTCAGGACTCAGCTCCGGCGTCCATATCAGGCACGGAGGGGAGGAAAGCAGCCGCATTGCACATTTCCGGCGACAAGGCTTATCTCTCTGTGTGAGGCTTCTTCGGCAGCCGGAATACAGTCTACGTTGTCGCCGGACGCCACTACTTCAAGGAGTGCTACATTGAAGGCTCCGCTGACTTCATAATGGGCAATGGAAGGTCCATGTACAAAGTACTCATTCAATTCACTTGTACTACTTTTTCATTTGCTACAAATATGTGGTTGTAGCACAAATCCATTGCTATTCACTGGCGTAAAACGAGCAGAATTGTGAGCTTCACTCAATTGCCACCAGGTTTGGCTCAATCGCTGCCCAGGGTGGGAAGTCCCCAGATGAACGGACTGGATTTACGTTTGTAGGCTGCAGCGTGACGGGCAGGGGCCCGCTCCATCTGGGCCGTGCACTGGGCCCATGCTCGAGGATTGTATTCGCATACACTTACATTGACAATGTGGTGGCCCCAGATGGATGGGATGAGTGGGTCCCAGCTGGTAACAAAAATAGGTAAATCCCTCTCTCTCTCTCTTTCTCTCTGATTAGGCATTTTGTTTGGGCAAATTATGATTAAGCATTTTGCTAGGGTGCAGGACTCTGTTTTTTGGGGTGTACAAATGCTGAGGACAAGGGGCAAAAGCAGCTGGGGGGAGTTTCATGGGCCAGGGAACTGGATTACAAGAGAGCCAGGCCCTTCCTCACAAAGAGCTTCGTCAATGGGAGGCACTGGATGGGCCCAGACGATGCCTAATCATGCCATACTAACCCCACTCCAATGCTAAAATTCGATTAGTTTTCTGTTTTTAGCTAAATTTTATTGGATGTAGGACAAAATATGCATGTAAGTTGTAAAATGATCGATTTGTTTGTTCTATACTTCAAGGAGTACTATTTTATATTTTGGCAAAGTTTGTTCTATTCTTGGTTTTTTATATTTTGGCAAACTTTGTCCTATTTTGGTTTTCCCATCTATTTTTTATCTTTCTTGCACCTTTCTGCTCCACAACCACAACCACAATTCTTATTTTTTTTTTTTTTTTTTTTTCTTTTTGGTTGATTGCAGCGGTCAAAGTCTAAAAGCCACCACAAAAAATATCTGATTTAATTGTGTTAAGACCGGGGAGAACCTAGTAGGTACAAATATTTTTAGGAAAAGGTTCATACCTCAGGTTTCATATTGAAAAATATGTGCTTAGTGTGACTCATATTATATTATGGTGGACGAGTTTGAAATAATTCAAATTAAATAAGGGGGGCAAGCGAATAATTAAAGATTTAATTGGACAAAATATGTAAGCCTCATACAAAGTTTACTTAGGGCTCCCATATTCTGCCAACCAAAATTTACTCGGGAGTTTTTGTTGGGTTATTTGTTGTATAAATATTATTTTTATTTGTCCCCTAAGTAATATTTGCTACGCGTCCAGCGGGCACATATATAAATGGGACTCATGTTTTTATCTCTATAGTTATTAGTAGCTACCACCGTCGTTGACGAACAGTTTTTTCCCTTGGAAGTAGAAGTTAGAACAATGGAAAATGGCAGCATAAAACACGGTGAAATAGTAACCAAGGCAAGGGCGGTAGAAAGCTGCATACAATTTTCATAACAATTATGTAGTGCAGGGCGTTGGCAACTTTAATGATATCAATCAGAATGCTCGCCGCGGTGAGAAGGCCCCATGCCAACACACAAACCGTATGTCGTCATTGTGGCTAGCATTATGTGAGAGTCCTTCATTACATTTTTCATATCAAGAATGACTCGGTTTGAAGGTTATTCCAGACATGAGAATGCCAAACAAAAATTCAGGTGTTTTACCTAAGGTTGCCACGCATTCTACGATACATAGAAAAATGGTGCTTATTGAATTATATTGTGGTCAAATATCCAGACAATATTACTCCGACAAAGGATTCTACGATACATAGAAAAATGGTGCTTATTGAATTACATTGTGGTCAAATATCAAGACAATATTACTCTGACAAAGATGTTATTGAGAGTTTTATCATGCCATTAGTTGTTAGGGATTGTTGATGTTGTTTTATAAAATGTCGCTTTGTACGGAGAGCGGAGTTGGAGTACAGAGAGTGTGCAAATTGTGCTACAAAGAGTTAAAAATGCTCTTAAGGTGGCCACGGGCTTAATCAAATAGATGCAGCCCCTACATGAAGGATTATCTCATCCATAAACAGAGTATCCACATTAAACTTCTCAACCATAGAAACGTCACATAGAAACCCTTCCACCAACAACTGAAGGAGAGAAGTTGGTTAGGGTCAAGGCTCGAGCTTCCAAATCAAGTGAATTTGTTCATCATTCTGCTCATGATGAGCAAAAAAAACATGTTCCTCAATTTGTAAAAGATAATTTCATTTATGTGTAAATGCTATCGTATTATATTCAATGATACGACCTACTTGGAAAGGTGTTATTGTGTAATCGATAACACAACCTTTTGTATGATTGTGTTAGATTCAAAATGACTTTGAGATTATCGTGTTATCGATAACACATAAGTATATAATATTGTAGTATATTAAAAATGACTTGGTAGAAGTCATGTGATCAATAACATGGCCATTTGTATTAGCGTATTAGATTTAATACTACTGTTGGAATAGTCGTATCTGTAACGCCCCGGAATTTATATATTTTGAAATTCGGGCATTTGGGCCCATTAATGGGTTGTAAGGCCCATTAATGGTTTTTCTTAAAATTAGACTAACTTTAGCTTGATTCGTTCAAAGAAGCCTTAAGACATTTAATAAGGCTCGGCAAGACGAATGTATCGAGCCTAAGAACGTGTCAAACGGACACCTGGTTAGTAGGCTATGGCATTGGGAAATGTGTCATATGCAGGACCCACCTTAAGTTTGCAAGAAAACATGCCTTTGTATGGTCTTGTTTCGAAGGGCTCATCGATACGAGTCCAACGGTACCAAGAAAGTGTAATTCCAAGTTCGGGGTAGGGAGTTGCGCCTGTTTAAATTTTTGTTTTAATTTTAAAAGGAAAATTTTAAAAAAAATAAAATAAAAAAATGGCATCAGCCACTGCTGACACCGGCTAGCCTACCGCAGCAGGCCTGCCTCTGCTAGCCACAGGCTAATCGCAAGGTAGCCTGCGGCTTTGATTGCAGGAACCATTTTGGCTCCTGTAGTTAGCCGGGTGCGCGACACGTGGTTTTGTTTGGGTATTTAAAGGGGAGGGTGAGTGAGTTGCAACACGCCCCACCTCTTATTCCTCTCCTTCCCTTTGTGTAAACGCGCATTTGCAAGCTTAAGCGCATGTTTCTTCATCGTTTCTTATCGTTTTTACCCGTTCAAAAATTAAACTTACCTAAATCGAGGGCGCCCAACGTCGTGAGAGGGTTTGTTTTTCAAGATAACTTCTCTAAAAGGTAGAAATGACCCAAGGCAAGATGAGGCCCTGCCCACCTCAACCGAGCCGAACGAGGAGACTGTCATGACGCTAGGGGCAGTTCTACCCGCTTCACTTGAGTCGGATGAGGAGACTGTCTTAGCGCTAGGAGAGGTTCTGTTCGCCTCACCCGAATCAGACTAGGAAACTATCTCTGCGCAAGGGGAGGTGCCGCCCACCACTTTTAAGCTAACTACAAACGTAGGCTTAACAAGGGTAGGTGGTTTTAAGCTCTAATTATGTGCTACGATTAGGTGTTATATTTTATAATTTATTTATCTCGTAAATACATTATTATTTTGAAAGGGATAGGATTAAGGTGGTCATGCGCTAAAATAATAGTGTCGTGTACGCCTCTTTATGAGTTTTTGTTGTAATATGTCTATTAAAATATTATTATTATTTGGAATACATTTATGAATGATTTGACCGGATTTGAAGGGTAGTTATTTGGTATAATGCCCAAAAACTACGATCGGTTTTGATGGGTAGCTATTTGGTATAAAGCCCAAAAGCTATCGGAGTTATGACTCCTAGGTACCGCCTATTATGGCATATGGCGCGCTCATGAAGTTGGATATCGTGGGAAGATCCTCTTCATTTTGATCCTGTTGCCCCACGAGCACGGGTGTATGCCACTCGGGTATCGGCAACATTCTGTGAACGACGATTTATCCGATTTGGATATAATTATCATATTCTGGCTACAAATGAATTATCTGAATTTACCATATTCTGTGAAGAACTATTTTTGTCTACTTTTTATCTAAGAAATGTGTTGGATTCTGTTAGTCGATAATATTGATTTAATTCAACATTGTATTATGAGAATATTTTATGATCTTTATTTATGCTTCATGTTTTAGCATGCTAATAGAATTTAATTCTATCTACTGAGTATAATTATACTCACCCACCCCTAGATGCCGTAGGTTTGGACGACAAAGATAACATTCTTGAGGATTGCTCGTAGACTTCAAAGGATTTATGCTTTATCACGTTCTTTTGTTATGCATTAAATTTGTATGTGCTCGACTTTGATTTTGTTAAGGCACGATAAGCCTTATTTTGTAAAGTTTTTTGTAATTACCTAAATCAATGGATAGTTACTCTTTTGTGCACGGTTGATCTTGGCCCGTTTATTACTACGAGTTGCCGATGCTCTGACCTTTAAAGTATTTTAAAAAGTTGGGGCGTAATAGTATCATCAATAACGCTTTATTTGAATATTGTGTATATAGTAATACGACTTGTTATATGTATTATGTAGAGAAAATGGACCCCAAAGCTAGCTCCCCAAAGAAGAATAAGAGTCCAAGGCTGAACGGGTCGTTATCACCAAGTTCCTCAAGAAAGTTAATGAGGAAGTGGTGCAAGCCCGAGAGGAGGAAATGATGCAAGCCAAGGAGGAGGAAGTGGTGTCACTGAAGCAAATAAAACTGAAGACAAAGAAACAAAAAGCTTTAGATGTTGGCCCCATCATATCCCTGAAACTACTCGTACTTAAGAGGATAAGGTACATGATGGCTAATCCACCGGCACATGCATCCAAGGGGGAGGTAGCCAAGGAGGACGCAATGAAGGTAGAGGCTACCAAGGAGGATTCAGCCAAAAAGGTATCAGGCCTAGTTCGTCCAAAGGCTTTTAGCAGCTTCATGGCCAAGAAGATTGGAAAGTTGACTTGGTTGGCAAGGGAGGAGCGGGTGGCGAGGCCAGGAGATGAAGTTCCATTGGCAGCCGTCCCTGCCACATACATTATCCCTTCCCAGAGGAATTTGCTACAAAGTCTCCTACCCTGGCCCATGAGTCCTCAAATGTTACTTCTAGCTTAACCACTATATCAAATACTCTTGATCGAGTTGATTAGGTACTACTAGATAGTATCAGAAGTGTGATAGATGTCAAAGAGCATGCTAAGAAGAAGCAAAAGGACAATGAGGAGGTCACAGTGGTGTTGCACAACTACCTTGACCTCCAACCCGTGTTCCACGTGGATATCTTACGTGGAAAAGATCAGGAGACAATCAAGGAAAATAGATAATTGTATCCCTTTATTCAATTGGAAACAATTGTATCCAATTCAGTTGGAGGATAAAAAAATAGATAATTTCTAAGCAATTAAAGAAACTAGCTCCCAATTTTCTCACACTCATTCTTGACTATTGCAAATGCGACACATAGCATATTATTGTTCCCGTCTAGTGTAGTTTCTATCAATAGTTGACTATGATCATTTCCCTTCAAGAAAGTTGCATCTATGGTTAGTAATGGCCTCAATGTTGTTCTAAAAGCTCTTGTAACCGGCTAAACATCCAAAAGACTCTTTTATAATTATATCCTTTAATAGGTCTAGGAATATCACATGCTTTGATTGGAACTACTATACTCCCTGAATTAATATGTGGTAGGATTTGTCTTGGTCCCCATCATTAAATCACAGTGTTTTACTTGCACAACTAGATTTTAAGTAGTTAACATTAAAAAAGATTAAACAACAAGTTCACATGTCATATTCCCGAGAACACGAAAAGATTAGTAATCGTATTTTTGTAAAATTAGACTTTGTAATCAGTGGTTCCTGTTAAACATGTCATGTTTTAAGAAAATGCAACTGTAACAGCCTCATGTGGCTGATAACACGTCATATTCAAAAGTCATATTTTTATAAACATGATTCAAAGAATATCATAAGTTTGCTTTATAGAGGCTCAATCACAACGGGAGCGGGCTCTGTGACAGAGCCCGTGGAGGCCTGGACCCCCTGTACATGGCCAAGCCCGCGACAAAGTCGACCCCTCGCTAATTACGCAGGTCCCACCCTCATCACACAATTTGTGCGTCTGGGCCCTACAATGTGTAAATTCACACTTAGATGTATGTCTAGTGTACGTGTGTGACATATATGGGTCCCACTCGAATTATGTGTATCGAAGGTACATGTGGGGTCGGCGCAACCGCCCCCACCACCCTTGGATTGCATGCTAGCATTTCTTGTAGTTTATAGTTATGCCCTAGTACTTCGAAATAGATCTTGCTATACTTTTTGGTGCAATGTTTGTTAAATCTTTAAATAACCCATAACTTTTCTTGCAATCAAAAGGTACGATGCAAAAGGATAGTTGATTTATTTACATTCCACATGAATGGTCGGGCACTAACCCTTTATCTCCATTTTCATGAAGAACTTTCTCAAAATGCAACCACACTTGTGATGGACCTCAAACCCTTTTTTTTCCTATCGTGGCAACTTCTTGCTCCTGAATCTAGAATAGGATGGGGAGGGGGACATGTAGGGCTAAGGGGAATAGCAGGTGTAAGGGTGAGAGTGGAAGAACTAGTTGGTGTGGAAGAATTAGTTGGGATGGAAGAACAGGTCAGGGTGAAAGAGCTAGTTGGTGTGGAAGAACTAATTATCTCTATTTGTAGTTAAAATAAATTAAATGATAGCACTTACAAGACAAGAACAAATTAATCAGAACAAAGACATAAATTAATTAACCACTCATAGACAATAACAAATTAAAGAACAAAATGGAGAAAATGACAAATTGAATAACAAAATAGAGAGTCAAACAAGTCAAAATTATATAATAGAGATAAAAACAGAACAAGCACAAGAACAAATTTGATTATAGAATAAAGAGAAGTAAAAATTAAAGAACTGAGACAATAATACAGGTGTAAATTAAAGAGGATACATATAAAAATTTAACAACAGAGGCAAGAACATAATAGAAATAGATACAACATATACTAGTACAAAATAAAGACAATGACAAATTAAATAATAGAACATAGAGTCAGACAAGTTGAAATTATATATAGACATAAACAAATTAGATAATAGAATAAAGACAAGTAAATATTAAATAATAAAGACAATAATAGGGTTGTAAATTAAAGAAGAGACATATAGAAATTAAAATAAGAGGCAGGATCAAAATAGAAACAAATATAATACATACCGGTACAAAATAAAGAACAAAATCGAGACAATGACAAATTAAATAACAAAACAGAGAGTCAGACAAGTTGAAATTACATTAGACAAACACAAATTAAATTATGGAATAAAGACAAATTAAAGAAGAGACATGTAGAAATTAAAGAACAAAGACAAGAATAGAACAAATACAAATACAAATTAAAGAAAGTACAAATTAAAAAACACAAACCATATACAACAAATCAACCAAATAAAGAACAGAAGAAGGGAAAAAACTTAATTTTCTTGTCGAGAAATGAGATATTTGAAGTCCACCGGTGAGAGGTGATAGGCCGGAGAGAGGCGAGAGGGCCGGCGAGAGGCAAGAAGGCCGGTAACCACTCGAGAATTAGAGAGGCGAGAGGGCTGTTGACCATTCAAGAACTGGAGAGGCGAGAGGGCTGGTGACCACTTGAGAACTAGAGAGGCGAGAGAGCCGACGAGCAAAGACAGGAGAGTTCATAGACTGAGAATCAAGAGGGCAATCTCAATATAAAGAAGAGTGCCAAAAGCAATCTGGAGCTTTAGTGCTAACTGGAGAGTGTAGGGCGATCTAGAGCTTTCGGGTTAAAGAGGAGTCTTGAGGGTGAAGCGATCTGAAGATGAACGGCTGGATTTAGCGTTAAAGATGGGCTTGGGCTGCTTGCTTAAGTAACAGGTTTTATTTTAGCTGGCTGGGCCGGGCTTTTCTATTTTTTTAGCACAGGCCTAAGCTCGACCCTAATTTTTTTGGGCCTTCAAATTTGAGGCCCAGCTCAACCTGTTTCAAATTTTTTTCGGCCCAAACCCAAACATTTATGAGCCATGTCGAGCCGAGCTAGCGGGCTGGCCCTCAATTTTTACAGCCCTAATAACCAAGTGGGGGATGACACAAACCATTGTTTTTTATAAGGACCCCTAAATTGGAATTTGTGCCATCTATCAGTTGGCTTGGCATACTAATAATTTTTACAAGTTTCTTGTACTTTTTTCAAGATAGGTTTCTTATACTCGTCGTTCTAAAACTTGATTGATTGTTATAGGGCTAAAGAGGAAGCTCCTTCCTATCCTTCATTTCTCTTGTCTTCTTTTAGCTAATTTCTACATAGTTAGGTAATGAGTTCGGTAATGCTTGTTTGACAAATGATCCTCTTTATAGTAGAAGGTCCACACTTACAGGAATTCAAATCGGTTTGGGTTTCAAGTGATCCAACCAGACATGGCCCAATTAATGTTATATGTATTAAATTTATATATTTTTATTATAACTCTTAATATTTTTATGGTGGGTAAAAGATAAAATTAAATAATTATTTTTAATTAAGTGATTTCAAAAAATATTTTAAAAATAATTTCTTATTATAAATAGGTCAAATCAATCAAGCTCGTGTTTAGTGGTTGAGTTTGGGATTGGTGGTCGGGTAAGGTTGTGGTTATTATTTCTTAAATAGTATCAAGTTTATGTTTGGTAAAATCTGACTAAATCTACTCTTCTAGGCTTGTACGGAAAAAAAGATTGAGAAGAGTACAACAAATCTTTCTAACCATAACATAGTGGATTTTGGTTGGATAGAAAACATGGCCCCACGTGGCCCCCTTTTTTAAGTCTAACAAAAAATTATCATGTCACAATTCCCAAATAATAAATAATAACTCTTCAAGTTGATCTTTAAGGGGCCTCGACTGAATAAAATATATAGAAACAACTAACACCTGCTCTCATGAGCAGACTTTATCTGACAAGAGGTCTTACAAGTGTGTGAATTATTGAGAAAGTCTGCATAGTTTATATTTTTTAACAAATTTACCCCTCTATTCTTTTTTCTTCTTCCTTTATTCTTTCATTTTCTTCTTCTCTCCGTATCTCTTTTTCTTCCACTGTCCAAATCACTTCTTCCTCTATCCAAATCACTACTCTTTTTTTCCTCCGTTCAAATCTTAACTCCACATTCTATGCCTATTTCTCCTCTATCTCCCTCTTCAATAACAGTAGCTCTGACACCTCTTCCACTAGGCCCTCCTCCTTTTCTTTTTCTTTTTTCTTTTCCTTCCTAGAGCACTTCTTCTTCCATCCAAATAATTGCTCCCTTTCTTCCTCCATCCAAATCTTTACTTCATGCCTCCTTCTCCTCCATCTCCCTCTCTGTCGACAACAGATCTTTACTCCATGCCTCCTTCTCTTCCATCTCCCTCTCCATCCACAGTAGCTCCGACACCTCCTCTACCGCCTAGCCTCCTCCATTTCTTTTTCTTCTTTTGTCCAAATTGCTTCTTCCTCCATCCAAATCGTTGCTCCTTTCTTATTTAGCATCTTTATTCATGCTCCATGCCACCTCCTCCTCGGCCTCCCTCTCTGTCCATAGCAGCTCCAACGCCTCCCTCATAATAAAGGTAGTAAATGTTTACTCTCTTTATATATAACAAAGATAGTAAATTACTTTCTTTATATATAACAAAGTGAGTAAATATTTATAGTTTCTAGTGTCATTTCCTTCATATTACGAGTGATAGAGAATTGGAGCAATTTGATTATAAATAAAAAAAATGAGAATTTTGTAAGAAGCCAAAATTTTTCGTACCTCTTGACGAAGACAGGTGTAGGTTAGGCTCATCTTGGATTGCATATTGTTGTCTCAGCGATGAAGTAGTGGTATAACAACGCCTTTGCAGGGTTGGGCTTTCTGGCAGTCTTGGAGCCATATAAGAAGGCAAGAGACGACTAAGCATGGGGGTGGTTGACCTGGGCCACTTCAATCTCAGAGGCAGCTCCCTTCATGGATCTTAGATAGGAGGAGACAACAAAAGAGATCATATTGTGGATGCCAGACAAGTACAGCGACTCGGTGGCCAATATGAAGTCGGAGGCAGAGGTGAAAGCAGAGGCGGGGGTAGAAAAAGAGGAAGACAAGGAGTTGAACGGGAACTCTGGCTCAACGATGGAGTGCCAGAAAAAGGGTTGGGCTGGTCTTCCTCTTCCTTCCTCGAATAAAGGGGCATTTTTGTCTAAATATTAATTTTAAAATTAATGCCAGATTAATAATTATTTGTTATTAGCGCCTGAATCCCAAATATGTATTGACCTAAAATTTCTTCTCCAATGCCACATGTGCCCGCTAGGCCCTAAGGTAACTTTTACGTTGGTCAATTGGCCTTAAGGATTTGGCTCCGCTTCACTTTGGACTATGGCAAGTCATGGGTAAGACAAAAATATATGTCGAAGCGGGTGGAAGTCCATTCCTTCCTCATTTTGCTCATTCTGAGAGTTATGAGAGAGAGATTAAAGCTGAAAGGCTAAAAAGCTTGCGACACCTCATATGGCTTGTGCTGTGGCAGGGCTTGTTATCCAAGATACTTTCTGTGAAATTGTTGAAATTTTCGTCCTTTGACTCTTGCTTACATGGTTATCAATGCTTATTATGCTTCAGTTTATACTTAAGACTTTTCCTTTTCTTGCGGTACGTATGTGCATATCTCTGCACAGTGCCATATAATTTGGCCTTAATATAAATTGTATGAATATATTATGGAGTGTGACTGCACTATTCTGGTTTGATAGCTGTTAAAATAGAGATGCATCACGGGGTTAATACGAAAGGCTTGAATTTTAAAGAACATTTTGACATGCTAACTCTTAAACCTAGCAAATACTAACTAAGACTTAATTTCTAGCATAAATTGTGTACCTCATTGCGACTGATATTTAAGATTAAGTTATTTGCTTTCATGTACTTAAAGTTACTTTTACCGATGACATTGTTTGGTAATATGTTATAAATTTATGTACAAGTAGTTTTATGAACCAAGAGCTTTAGCTGAGTTATGATGATCTCCACCACTACCTCAAAGTATTGCTTGTTATATTGTGGTTCATATCCCAAAGACTATATGGTTAATAGATTTGAGCTTCTTTCACAATAGATGCATAGGGTTAATTTTGTAAAGCCAATGAATGAACAACCTATAACTACCTCTAGGAACTTGTTATAGGAGCTTAGTTGAGGCCGTGGATTATTATTTTGATGGAAGATTTAGTGTTGTAAGGTTCATAACTTAATGCATTGGCTAATCAGACAAAAACAGAGGGAGGAAAATTTCTTTTCTTTGGCAACAAAGGATATAAATTCAAACGAGGAAGTCCATTGTCTGTCAATCTACAATGGCAACAGTGCTCCAATGGGCAGAAATTTCTCTGGACTTGGTACCCTAGTCATATATGTTGGATCCAATAGATATTCTTACATTGTTGAGCTTCCAAATGTTGAGGGTGTTTGAATATGGGTGTTTCCTAGTGGAATTGTGAAGCTATACCACCTACTGTACTTTGAATTTGAAACATACTTATATTGGCATGATTCCCAGTCCAACGGTAATCTGCACAAATTGCAAACTCTAGATCTACTACAGACAAATGTCACGGAGTTGCCCACTGAGATCCTTCACCTACATGCTATTCGTGGTTTAAATGTTACCCCTAAAAAAGGGCAAGATGGTGTAAGGATGCCAAAAAGACTAGGCACATTAAAATACTTATATGAGTTAAACAATGTTCGGATAAATGAGGGCACATAACAGGCCACATAGTTGGGTATGCTCATGGGACTGAGAAGGCTATGCATGATGTCAGTGCAAAGGAAAGATTGGAAAGCCATGTGTGATTCCATCACGAAAATGTGACACTCGGAGATCCTCGCTATAACAATAAACGAAGGAAAGTGCCATTCGACATGGACTTCCTGACAACCCTTTTGCCTACTCTTTGAGAGAATAATATTCTAAGGGTCCCTCAATGACTCCAAGAGTGAGTTATTTTTTAATCTTGTGATTATAGGATTATCTGGCTCAAGTCTAAGGGAGGGCCCTCTCAATACCTTGCAATTTCTACTTATGGGATGCATTTTTATATCCCTCGCTTGCTTACGGTAAGCCAAGCATAAAGAATGTATCTCAAATATTTTCTTTTAAGATCAATAATGTACATGTTAGAGAATATTAATCTTAAAAATGAACGTTTTATATATATTCTTTACACTTGGCTCATTGTAAAAATGGAGCATGAAAGACACTTCCTTGCCTATGTCATAAGACCTCCACCTTATTACATGGCCTTTTTGTGAGAAAGAGATGGCACGTGTAGAAAACGGCTCTCAGTGGCTAAGTATTAGCAATCAAATAATTAAGTGAATTGTATATTGGGAAGGGAGCCATGCCACAACTATCAGAGATGGGCATTCAAAGTTATTGCAAGTTAGAAGGGGTTCCATTTGAGGTGAAGAACCTCAAGGCAACGAAAAAACTCATTTTCCATGATATGCCAAGAGAATTCATTGAAAAGGTACAAGACAAAGAGTGAAGAACATGCCAAAGTAAAGCACATCTCTCTCGTGCGACACAAAATTGGAGAAAGCCAGGATGACGTATGAAAGTGTATTTTCATAAGGCATCTAGTGATCAGGATGAATCATCCCGCGTATTAAATAATTGAGACCATTCATATTATTTGTAGGAAGTTGGCAATGCTATTGTAGGAAGTAATGAACCGAAGCGGCTAGCTACTAAAACCAAAGGACAGAAAAGGGCAAAACCTCATACCTACGACGAGGAATGACGAATGAGCCTATCTTCATTCAGTTTTCAAAGGAATGGATCTTTAGAAGTAAAGCGCTTATAAAGACAAATAAAACTTGGACTTACAGAGCCAATGAAGTTGACCTGAGAGTACCTAGTAAAGTACCCGATTAAACTACGTAGCATGTTCTCAGCTAGCTTTCTGATATTGAGTAGATAAAAATCGATGCAAAAGAAGAGGAATTTGATCCAGTTTCTCTCCTTGCTCCTTCATATGTTCGTCATTGACCAACCTGTTGAAGCCCCTCTCCATTTCATAAAGTTCTCCAGTGATATTGCTAACAAGGGAAGCTCATGCATCAAAGCGTGACTGCCAATCTTGGGGTGGGCGCGAGTTTCTGCCGTTGAGAACAGTTGGACCTTCGTTGTGGAGAACGTGTGCATCGGCGACGAAGCGGCAATGTTATTGAATGAAGCCAGGGGCGCTTCATTCCAGGGTCATGCATGGCCCATATGGGCCCAATTGTAAATCCATGGAGATTTTAAGTAGTTCATCATTGGGCCCAACTTGAGGCCCATAAGCGTTGGAGCCTGTGTAATAGTACCTTGAATTTTGTCAGCGTGGTTGGTAAGAACAGAAAAGTAGAGAAAATTGTATCAAAATGTCCTTTATCTTTAATTAATTTATAAAATAGTTCATTTGATATCTGTATTTTCAAATAGATTTTTTTGTGTTTGAAATGTTTGTTAATACTATTATAAGTTTGCCACCGCCTGATTAAATTTTTTTTTAATACCTAAAATGCCCTCCCTAGTTATAGTTCCCATTGGCGGGTTGCTTTGTCTACCTGTAGGGTATGTTTGGATTGGTGGAAAGCATGGGAAACGAAATGAATCTTCTTAACATCTCTTAATTTCTATTATTTGGTGGAATGGGGAAAGATAAACTAGAGTGAAAAGTGAGAGAAAATAGATGAAAATTTGGCCCAAAAATTATCCACCCATTAACCCATGAATTTCGGGAGAAAATCATTATACTAAATACTTATGTCTTACTGCTACTACCACCACCACCACTGCCATCACCGCTGCCGCCACCGACACTATCCCCATTGCCACCGTCGCTACCACCACCACCGATGCCACTGCCACTATCGCCGCCACCACCACTACCATCGCCGCCGCCGCCGCCGCTACTATTACTGCCGCTGCCACCACCACCGCCTCTGCCACTATCGCCGCAGCCACCACCACCACCAATGTCACCGCCACCACCATCTCTGCCACCACCTTTACCACCGCCACCACGACCATCGCCACCACCACCGCCGCCGCCGCTACCACCACCACCACCACCAATGTCACCGCCCCACTGCCGCCACCACCACCACCACTGCAGCCACCACTACAACCACCGCCACTACAACTACCACCACCGTCACCGCTACCACCACTGTCACTGTCAATTTTCTCTAACATCATTCGTGTAACCAAATAGTAAAAAATATTTAGGAATATCTTAGTTTCTCTTTCACCTGAATTCACTTTCTCTTTCTCTTTCTCTTTCCTTTTCTCCCTGTTTCCACCAATCCAAACAAACCCTTATAGTCTGTATGACAACTTCCTCTTGGACCAGCCTCTAGGAAACCAAGAAAACTACTTCCATTTGTGTTCACATGTTATAAACAAAAACTTCTTTTTATAATTGTAGAGATAGAGAGAGATGGACATGCAGAGGCGGTCGCTGAAGAAGTGAAGATCACCCACCCCGGTGAAGAAGTGAAGGGCATGACCCCAATTGGTCTCTGTGACAATGGAACCATGTTCAGAGAAGAAGAAGAAGCAGAGTAGTTGTAATAGATTCCTCAAATTGGACACGGGCTGGTGGTCCCTTTGGGACAAGCTGCTGATGCTCATCTTGCTACGGCTATGAGTCGCCGACTACGTCCGCTTTGGAGTTGTATGACACAACCGCAGCCAAGTATTTGTGGAGAAGTAGTATCCCCTAGCACTAGAGCAGCCCTGGCTTTGGGTCTCTGAAGAATGCATCGACAGCTTCTATAGCCGAAGGTTGATGTCGATATCGTAATATGCACCTGCCCAATTTCCCAGCATGGGTGGCTCATCTTCCTCCCACCCCTCCCTAGCCATATAAGGGATGTCGCCGAACCTCTCCTTGAAAATCCTTTCTCCGGTGTGCAAATCCATCTTCATCCAACAATGCCAATTTGCCAGAGGGCGGACGCTATCTTTGTAGGTGAGAAAGTGGCAAACGATCGTCAATTTGATGGTGGCGCTAAGGAAGACAAGCATATGATGGTCCGTGACGAGCTAGTCAAAGTAGGAGGGCCGGGCGGAAGAGTCCGCCGGTGAGGAACACAGTAGGGTTCCATCAACATAAGCTAGCAAGTTATAGGTGGCACGAACAGAGGCATTAGTCATGCACCAAACTAGGAAGTTCAAACCGTTGAGGTAGACGGTGATGAGGCTGGCCATGTTGTAGAAAAGAAATTTGATGGAGGTGGTGACTATTTGGAGCAAGTAGGCCTTGATTGGGAGAGTAACGGGCGGTGAGTGGTCAGATGTGTCAGAGGCGGTGGTGGTCACAGGGGAGGCTAAGGGGTCCATGGAGGGTAGGGAGATGGAGGGAAGGGACAGGGGGAAGGATCGGGGGAAAAGGGGGCTTTGTTGAAAGAGAAGACTTGCGATGGAGGGACGTTAGGAGGGAGAGATGGAGGGTGGAGGGAAGAGGGTGACTGGCTGTAGAACGGGCAGAGGATAGAGATGGTGGACTGGAAAGAGGGGTTGGCAGCGAGATGCAGGGTCAGGGAGGAGAGATGGTGTGCCGGTACAAGGAAGGGAGTGGCTTGCCGGAGAGTGGGTCAGAGATTGTAGATGGCGGGCCGGAAGGAGGGCTGGCAGCGGTGAGGTGCTGGGAGAGAGGGAGAGTCGAAGGGGGAAGGAGGGGCAGTGGGGATTGTGCAAAGAGGAGAGAAAGATTGCATACAGTGAGTGAGAAAGGGGGCAGGGAAAGGAGGAGGGGGTTGCCCAAGGCTCAGGTGAGGGGCTCAAGGTGCATCAAGAAAAAGACACAACAAGGGTACTGTCCAAGGGAAAGGAGGGGACTCAAGTACATAAGGGAGAGAAGGCTTTGGGCTAGTCTAGCTCCGATACCAAGAAGAGGATTTGAATTAATTGCAGTATAACAGTGTAGTACACCATATATAGAGAAGACCCTACGATACAAATCCAGGGTGAATTCCATAAGAATATTACATAGGATTACATATCCCATAAGAATATTACATACAATTACATACCATGAGGAAATAGTGAAATGTTGGAAAGAAAATATTTCATTATCTTAATACGCCCATGCAAACTTAGGGCAGATGAATAGCCGTGAGTTTGGTAGTGAGAGCCTAAAACTGAGCAATAGAAAGCGGCTTGGTAAATATGTTGATAAGTTGTTCTTTGGATGATACATGTTGAACATGCACGTGACAGCCTAGAACTTGCTTCTGACTGTAGTGATGATCAATCTTAATGTACTTGGTGCGAGCATAAAAAACCGGATTGGCTGTAAGAGAGATGACAGACTGGTTGTCGCACCATAGGATGGGTGTAGCAGGAGAAGAGATGTTGAAGAACTTAAGGATCATGGATACCCAAACAATCTTTGTAGTAGTGCAGGAGAGATCGTGGTACTTGGCTTCATTGGATGAGCGGGAAACCATGGGTTGCTTTTTAGACTTCTAGATGATGAGGTTGGGACCCATGAAGATACAGTACTGGCCCAGTTAGAATATGAGTAAGCAGTGAGTGTAGAGGGTCCTGGTCGAAGGATAATGCCATGGGAGAGAGTGTGGGTGTCACGACCCAAATTTTTAAAAGCCTTTTTAAATAGCATGAATGGTAAGTCACGAGAAATTTTTTTTCTTTCTTAAATACAAAACAAACTATTCAGTTAAATATCCAAGTCATGATAACTGGGGTTCACAAATACTAATATCAAATCATATGATATTATTACACATCTCAAAAAATCAATAAGAACAACTCATCCATCAAAGTACAAGTCCGTCATCCGTCTGAAAATAAATAACTAAGTTGACTCTCATGCCAAAGATATACTTATGTACCGGAGTTGCAAAAATGAGGAACTTCATCTTGTGCTCACCTATACTGGTCTCACTTGTCGTCACCTCCATAATCTACAACCAACCAAACCAAATAACCACAACAACAACAATGAAACCTCTCCGTCTTCAGGAGAAGATCTTCTAAAGGGGCAAAAGGTTTTATTAATATTTTTCGAATCAAGCCAACATCACCCGATGTTAGTTGCCTATATACTCATCAGACAACATCTCCAATGTTTCCAACAAGATCGGATTGAGATGTAGTTCTGCCTAAAACTACACTATCCTAAGAAGTATAGCATCACACATGCAATACTTAAGTATTTTCAATCAACCTACATTTTATGCAAGTCTTTTAAATTGTTTCACTTGTCTAATTAACAAGCAATAATAAATAATGTTATTATTTATTTTATAATCGTTGTTAAATAATTAATACCCTTTATTGTTTAAACCCAACTCTTGGTTTAATAAAATATATACTAACTCAGAGATAACTTGACTCTTGAGGAAATCCCCAAACACATGACTCCAACATTGGAGTAGACTGTTTAATAGTAGCTTCACCCAAATCCCTAGGGCTCTCAATAGTCTACCATGAATTTGGAGAAAAGGATCTCAATTGTGCCCATGCACACAAATTGGCAAGAAGCACATGTAACGCCCGCGATTTTTCATACATTTTCCTTAAAATTCACAAAATTTTTTGCAATATAACTGCTATAAATCAGGAAAAATGACATACGAAACTAGTGAAAACAGTTTTATAATTTAAAACATAACACATCGGTTTTCCCATACAAAATTTTACACATTTGATCAAACATCGTACAGCCAAACCAAACATCCACAGGTGCTACTCGAAAACAACCGTACAGATAAATTGCTATGATCATAGACTTTAAATACAAATCTCTCCTAGGCATCCCTAAGTGTAAGTCCCAAAACAGTCCACAGTCTAATCCAAACAAAAGTTCAGAATATATACACATCTTAATTCACATCTCACCCAATACAAGAGATTGTGGCACAAAACAAACTCACAGTAAGTTAAGCATATACCTGAGTCAACGGGAATCAATCCCCCGTTGAAATGAACATCCATCTCCAAGAGCTCTCTGTCACAACCTGCAAAAGCCTCCCGTACAACGGGGCTAAAAAGTAGGGTAATGAGTATTTTCATACTCTGTAGGAAAATACCCAGTAGGGGAGTTCTAAACAGTGAACTCAGTAATTCCATACATAGATGTGTCCATGCAACTCAAACATGAATAAACGGGCATATCATAATTATGCTCATACGCATACAAACACGTATATCATCATGCAAACATCATACCATCGAATCAAACTTACACAAACACCCTTATTCAGGGTCTTACAAACTTACTTGTACCACCGTACGCTTACTCATACAACATACGCATACTTATACGACCTTACTCATGCAATCATATGCTTGCTCATGCAGCTTACACATACTTGTACGACCTTACTCATACAATCATACTCGTACGACCTTACTCGTACAGTCTTACTCAAAATCATACACTTACTATCTTACTCAGAAATATACTCTTACAATCGTACTCATACTCTTACAGTCTTACTCATACTCATACTCTTACAGTCGTGCTCATACTCATACTCTTATAGTCGTACTCATAATCGTACACATACTATCGACCACTGAAGCTCATTACGACTAATAAGCTCTAGCGTCGAAACAGAAAAGAATGTCACTGGGGCATCACCTTAACCTTCGGGGAGTGACTAGACGTCATGGACTTTTCTAAAGGTAAGGCACACCAATGCTCATGGGGCACTAAATCAAACAGGTAAGAGCAGGTCCATGATACTACTTACTTGAGTGTGCAAACATAAACACCCACACATAAAGGGTCATACAGTTGCCCACCATAATGGGTCTTATAGTGCTAGTGCCACTCTTGGGCAGAAACATACAGTGCAACTCTTAGGCAGAAACATACGGTGCCACTCTTGGGCAAAAATCATACAATGCTCTCAACAGAACATCAAACGTCTGGGCTTATACAGCACACAGACCAAATCGAAAGCATACATCGCTCTCAACAGAGCATTAGACGTCTGGGCTTCATACAACACAGACCAAATCAGAACCATACCTCGCTCTCAACAGAGCATCAGACGTCTGGGCTTCATACAGCACACAGACAAAGTCAGAAACATATATCGCTCTCAACAGAGCATCAGACATCCGGTGCTCTATACAACACACAAACAATATCCCGCACAATAAACACCATTGCAAGACATGAGAAATACTCAGCCAACTCATTGTCAGCTAGCTCAAACACGGAACTTAATTCGTCGAACCCTCAGGTTTCAAACTCACAACGCTATCATTAGCTGTGCTTATAATTCAAGTTTGAATTAAGTAATTTATGTGGTACAATTATGCCACACAAGCGCTCAAACATACCGTGCTCCACTGATCAAACCGAAGCTGAGCCCGATTCAAAACCATAGTGCGTTAGGGTAGCAGACATCACTTAACCCGTCCATATCATGATCATAACTCATCATACACCAAAATCTTACAATCTTACATACTTCACCATCCACCTTATGGCCAAATCATCTTACACTGAAGCTTACCAACAAACATTCTACCATCACTAGCACATACTTAATCAATATATGAAGCTTACCAACAAACACGCTAGCCATCACTAGCACATACTCAATCCACATATGAAGCTTACCAACAAACAAGCTAGCCATCACTAGCACATACATACATCCAACATACTTATAGCCAACATCCATGTCATATGCATTTCAACATGGCATAATTCATCCTCTTACATCATGCAAACGGATCATAAGCTAACATCCATAGCATTCAATCATATAGTCTTAGCATGCTACTACTCAATTAAAGCATGCTATCATAAAATTACGAGTTCAAAGTTCCCCTACCTCGTAATCATGACATTAGATGGCAAGCACGTGACGGTGGCGGCGTCGGTGGCGGAGTTGGCGGACAAAAGCATTGCCAATTCGAGAGAACTGTTGTCCCTAGGATTTTAGGAAGTGCCAAAAATAATCACGGCCAAACGAGCTGTCAGAAGTCTATGCGGCAAAATCCGCGATCCACGGTGACACACTAGGGCGGCCGGGAGAAAGGTCAAGCCAACATAATTGGCAATGCGACCAAAAGTCAATGGTGTACTCACTGAAGATCAGCCGATGGCTAAGACGTACTCAGTCGGCCGCAAGACGTCAAAATCAGCCGTGGACAGCACCCAACGGTGACAATTTCGTGTCAACAAGGGCCCACATATGGGCAGAGAGCATGGGGCGATGCTCGAGGACAGAGGAGAGGTGGTGGAGGGCTATGTGTCAACTCCACTTGGTGGCAAAGCCAATCGATGGTTAGGCGGCGCAAATACGGTGCCTAAACCCAAAAGCACACATGTGGCCACATGCACACACAGCCAAAAAGGACCACTCTAGGGGGAGATGGGTTGGACGGTAGCAGCCCAAGGCCCAAAAAAGGGCTACTGAGCTATGACTAGGAGGTGGTGGCCGATCGAAGCGGCGACATCGCCAATAGCCACCCACAACCAATACACGTGGTGTGGGCAGTTGTGCATCTCGCACGGTACAGGGCAAAGGCAAGCGGCCTATTCCGAGCGGAGGTATAATTAGGTCAAGTGGGGCTGACCCTCACTGTCGCCGAGCTGGGGCGATGGCCAAATGGCACATGACTTGCAGATGACAACGACCCAAGACGCACCCAAAACATCTAATCGGGCGGAGCAATACCATAGAGGTGAAGCGGGGTCGGAAACGGTAACCCCTACTGACACTAGGTCGAGGTAGGCTGGACGGAGTCCATACGGTGGCAAGATGATGATCGAAAACACACCGGCGTCTCAAAAAAAAAACCACGGACAGTGATAGGAAAATGTGACTAAAACCCAACCAAAGTACCGGTAGCTCACAGCGGAGCAAAGAAAGCATGGCGGTGGCTCTAGCCAGAGCCTATGGGTTCCTAGCGGCCAACTAAACATAAGTCTAGTTGAGGGCGGCCGCAAACGACATCAAAATCGTACCCCCATGGCTCAAAAACAGGACTTAAATGAGAGAAAAACTAAAGAAAAGTTTGGTACCTCGTGGAGGAGCGAAGAAGCTGTGGCGGCAGTCATAGCCGGTACCTATGGACTCGTGGCAGTGAGGCAAAGAGGATCCTGACAAAAATCGGTGGAATCCGACGATGGAGGAGGGAGAATGGAGCGACTGGAATCTCACTCGGGTTCTCACAAAACTCACTGGACGTCAAGTTTATCTTCTGTAAGTTTCTGGAAAGAAACTTACTAGATCAACTTTTTAAGCTGATTTTACTATTCACTCTTTTTTATTTTTACATTTACATCCCCAATATGCGTTAAAAGTGCACAGGGAGGCCCGCGGCCTGTGACTGAGCCCTACACCCGACTCTATAGGTATAAATATGGAGTAAAATACACAAATACAAATATGCTAAAACATCACATTTGCTCGCCGAAAATGACTAGAAAAATAGCAGAAAAATCCCAAAAAACCATAGAAAAATTAGGGACCTTACAGCACAAGCCTTCCATGATGCTCATACAACTCTTCTTTTCGTACGTACTATATGGTTTTGGGAAGACCTACGGGAGATCCACAGTAAAAACCATCTAGTCAATACCCAAACTGTCGTGGCGATAAAGAAGTGTATCGCAATCCCCACCATTTCCCAACTCTGGGAAACAAATGTCTTCTAAGACATTACTAATGTATCCATAGAATTCTCAGGTCTTTATGACCATTGACTCCCCCAAACATTTAAAATTTAAACTAGATTATTTTCATCTAGTCAAGTATTCGCCCAACCATTTGGGTCCTCTTCACATTGTGAATCAGCCCAACAAATAGCTCATCCACTGAGCTATGACTCAGAGAACAACCCAAACACTAATATTTTGCACGAGACTCAGGTAAACTCCCATAAACACCCTCGGTTCATTAACAAAGGTAAAATTCTATGTTAGGGCCTCATTCACTCTATGAACCTGTCCCAAACCCTATTGAAGGTATTTTAGTCTTTATCTTGATTAGTTGTTCTCCCCCCAATCCAATAACAACCAATATCTATTGATTAGTCTTTATTAACCTTAAGTTACTTATATAACTTAACGCATTAATAATAAAAGTAAGCATCAAAATAATCAACATAAATAACATGCAGTCACACAAGTGCATAAATAATAAATGAAGACCTGTTGCACTCATGTACAGGGCTAGGGCTTAGCGACTTCAAGCCCGATAATGTAGATAACTCTACGCATCACACGAGTTACACATATAATACACTAGTGAATTTCTACACTTCATTACAGACACGTGTAATATGTTGCCTTAAACCCTAAGAATTAGGGTTAGTGTCACTTACTGTTCACACTTCTTCCTTTTGAAGCAAGTTAATATCACTATAGCGTACCCTAACGCTTGGTAGTTAGGTTATTAGTTTCTGCAAAAACGAAACATACTGCCCCTAAGGGCATTAGGGTAATTCTACCACCTAGGGTATGGTACCCTCCATTGGGTCATTTGGTCATCTCACCACCCTTTTATTTATTTTAAGTTATTAACCTCTCAGAAGGCTCCATTCTCAAACTGACTCGCGCTTCCATTAATACGAATGTCGATTGTTCACTCGAAGGGTATTTCTATCATTTTGTTTAAAGCGTTTTTGATATCCAATTGGTCCAAAATTTTGCTCAAGGGTACTACTTGACTTCATGGACTCAGTGTAATTTTCATGGCGTGCAACGGGGTCATGAACCCTTTGAACTGACCCAAGTTTGCCTAATGATTTACCCAAACTAGGGACAAAGTGATCAATTATCCACTCACTGAGATTTTTCCTCATTATGCGGTTTAGTCTATATTTAGGGTACTTAATAATATATTATTGAAATTTTTTTTAATTTTTAAATCAACTCATAGGCCCTGAACCGGAGCCCCGAAGTCGGGTAAGTAATTTTCACACAGTAATTTAACTATAAGGGGTAAAATAGTTATTTTATAGTCTCTGGGATTTTTTCCGGATCTAAAACTTGATCAGAATATTCCAAGACCTCTCAAGAACTATTGGTATTTTTTCTAATTTTTACCAATAAGCGAAAGTATTTAAACCAGACCCGGTTCATTACTTTCTCTCTTTTTGTTAAACCGGATGAGGATTAAATCCACCGGTCCAGCAGTCGTCTCCCTCACGGAGACAACCACGGAAACAGAAGCAACTGGACTTCGAGTCCAGCTTCCGCTGGTGGCCTGGGCTTCCCTAACTATCATTCGAAGGGGGAGGGGATTCCCGGCGTAAGGCCACGATGGTGTCAATCGCCGTCCGGCGACTTGTGTGGCCGGCTTAACTCCGTCCCCTCCCCTCGGAATCCTCTGGCGCAGTTCTGCTCTGTACCAAAAGGAATGGCCACGGCCGCAGTTGCCTCTTCTGGCCGTCAGGCAAGGCATGGATGGATCGCCATCGAGCGGCAATTTCCACAGCCGGCAGATGGCTACCCAGCCTCCGCCAAGGGCCGAAGCTCCTCTTCCTCTATGTTCGCTGCTCACAAAACTGAGGGGAAACGAGGAATTGATGCCACCGCCACCCATCACCGGCAATGGCCGGCAGAAGTTCGGCTGCAAACTGAGGGACGAAAGATGGCGGCCGAAGATCACTGGCTGATGCTGGCCACCGATTGACGAAGACTCGTCAGCCGATGCCCTCAGCCACCGTCTACTTAATTAAGATAACAAAACAATAATTTTATTGGCTAATCATTCAATAAACTAATTGATTTGAGGATTAAGATGGTAAACCTACTTCGTACATCGGGTTATTGTCGATCCACCACTGCTGAAACTTCGAGCTTGCTCCTTTTCGACTCTATCGCCAGCCACCTTCACCGGAAAATTGTCTTCCTCCTCTCCCCTAGTAGAAGCCTCCCCTTAAGAGCTATAATTATTCATTTTTATAGGCACGAGGATTAGGGTTCTTAATCCCCCAAAAATTTAATTTTCGTAACATTAATTAATCGAGCTCATATAGTGATTTAAACGGATAATTCGCGTGTCCAATTCGGGTAAACAGGCCATGTATGTTATAATCAACTTCGAACGGCCATAACTCCCTCATCCAAACTCCAATTTGCATGTTCTTGGTGGCGTTCCGAAGCTCTTTCTGTCTAATTTCCATCCATATAGGTTTTAGCTACTAATTCCAAACAATGATTAAGTTATTTCCATAATAAAGTTAAGGGTTTTAACACCCTAATTTCCACATGGTCGACTTTGGGAATTTAGAAAATTCTCGGATGTTACAATGGGTGATCATGTGGTGGGTAGGGGAGGGAGGAGGGGTGAGAGGGAAGGAGTGGGGGAGGGGTGGGGGAGGTCGAGGAGGGAGTGGGGGAGGGGGAGAGTTGAAGGTAGAGGTGAGGTAGACAGAAGGGAGGGGGTATAGTAGGATAGAAGGGAAGGGCGGGGGGTAGTGGAAGAGGTGGAAGGAGTGAGGGGCTAGGTGGTGTTGGTGGGGAATGGGAGAGAAAAGGAAACTCATGTTCAAGGAAGCAAACATGACGGGAAATGTATACTCGATGACTGGTGGGGTCAAGATAATGATAGCCTTTGGTGGTGGGATAATAACCGATGAAGACACAAGGAATAGATCGGGATTCAAGTTTATGCTACGAGTAAGGATGGGTCCATGGGTAGCACAGACAACCGAAGACATGGAGGTGGAAATAGTCAAGAAGGGTATTGTGGAGAAGTTGATAGGGGGATGCATGGTGGAAAATGGGGGATGGAAGGCGATTGATGAGATACATGGCCGTGCAAGCAACATCAACCCAGTAAGTTGGAGGCACGTGAGCAGAGGTGAGGAGGGAAAGAGTGGTCTCGATGATATTGTGGTGTTTGCACTCAGAAACACAATTCTGTTTAGGAGTATGGGGACAAGAGAATTGATGAGTGATGCCACAGGTTTGGAAGTGGGATGTGAAGTGGGAATTGACATATTCACGGCCATTGTCAAAACAGAAGGTGGTGATATAGTTGGGGAAGACATTTTTAACCATGGACTAAAATGTAAAGAATATTTCAAAGGCTTCAGACTTGAGTTTGAGGGGATAGAGCCAAGTGTAGCGGGAGTAGTTATCAACAAAGAGGATATAGTATTGGTAGCCAAGAAAAGAGGAGACCGGGGAGGGTCCCCAAAGGTCGGAGTGGATGAGTTCTAGGGAACGAGTGGTAGACTGATGGGAGTGGGGGAAGGGTAATTTGTAGGATTTGCTAACATGACAGTTGTTACAAACTAAGCCTTTTATTTTGGTAACATGAAAAGGAAAAGAGGAGACAATAGTGTTGAAGGTGGTGGAGGCAGGATGGCCAAGTCATTGATGCCAGGTAGCAAACAAGGAGGTGGTGGTGGTGAGGGCGGTGAGGGCACATGGGAGGGCAGTGGAGAGTGGTTAGGAACCGTTCTGACTGGGGCCATGATAGAGGAGGCGTTGAGTCTTGTTATCCTAGATAGGCACATGAGAGGCGGAAAATATTAGAGAACACTCATTATTGCATGCAAGTTTGTGGACAGAAAAGAGATTGTGGGTAATGGAGGGAGTGTGACTGTAGCGCCCAAGATTTTTCATCACATTTTCCTTAAAATTCACCGAATTTTTTTGCAATATAACTGTTGTGAATCGGAAAAAATGATGAATGCAAAACCTGTGAAAGTAGTTTTTATAATTTAAAATATCACAAATCAAATATTTTCCCATCCAAAATTTTCTCATTTGATCAACCATCGTACAGCCAAACCAAACATCTTCAGGCGCTACTGGAAAACAAACATACGAATAAATTTGCTATGATCATAAACTTTAAATACAAATCTCTCCTAGACACCCCTGAGTGCAAATCTCATAACAGTCCACAATCTAATCTAATTTGAAAGTCCAGAATACATACACATTTTAATTCTCATCTCACCTAATGCTTTAGATCGTGACACAAATAATACTCATAGTGAGTCAAAGATATACCTGAGTCTAAGGGAATCAATCCATCGTGAAAACGGGCATCCATCTCTAGGAGCTCTCCAACACAAACCTGCAAAAGCCTCCTGAACAACGAGGCTAAAAATATGGTAATGAGTATTTTCATACTCATTAGGAAAATACCCAATAGGGGAGTTCTAAACAGTGAACTCAGTAAGTCCATACATAGATGCGTTCATACAACTCAAACATGAAGCAAACAAGCCTATCATAATCATGCTCATACGCATACAATCACGCATACCATCATGCCAAAATCATATCATAAAACTAATCTTACACATACACTCGTAATCAGAGTCATACAAACTTACTCGTACCATAGTAAGCTTACTCATACAAACTTACTCGTACCATAGTACGCTTACTCATACAACTTACACATACCTATACGACCTTACTCGTATAATCATACACTTACTCGTACGACCTTACTCGTACAGTCTTACACTTACAATCTTACTCAGAATTATACACTTACAATCTTACATAAAATCATACTCTTACAATCGTGCTCATACTCATACTCTTACATCCGTACTCATACTATTGACCACTGAAGCTCATTACAACTAATAAGTTCTAGCGTCGAAATGGAAAAGAATGTCACTGGGGCATCACCTTAACCTCCAAGGAGTGACTAGACGTCATGAACTTTTTCAAACGTAAGGCACACCAATGCTCATGGGGCACAGGTTCAAACAAGTAAGAGGAGGTCCATGATACTACTTACCTGAGCGCGCAAACATAAACACCTACATATAATGAGTCATATTGTTGCCCACTATAATGGGTCTTATAGTACCATAGAATTGGCCACCATTATGGGTCTTATAGTGCCAGTGCCACTCTTGGGCAGAATCATACAATGCCACTCTTGGGCAAAATCATACAATGCCACTCTTGGGCAGAATCATCAATGCCACTCTTGGGCAGAAATCATACAATGTCACTCTTGGGCAAAAATCATACAGCGCTCTCAATAGAGCATCAAACATCTGGGTTTAATACAGCACACAGACCAAATTGAAAACATACATCGCTCTCAACAGAGCATCAGACATGTATGTGCTCAATACAACACATTGACAACATCCCGCAGGATAAACATTATGGCTAGAAAAGAGAAATGCTTATCCAACTCATTATTGGCTAGCTCAAACACGGAACTTAACCCGTCGAACCCTCAGGTCTCAAACTCACAACACTATCATTAGCTTTACTTATAATTCAAGTTTGAATTAAGTAAATTATGTGGTACAATTATGCCACCAAAAATTCTCAAATATATAGTGCTCCACTGATCAAACTGAAGCTTAGCCCGATCTAAAACCCTAGTTTGTAGGGGCAGCAAACTTCACTTAACCCGTCCATCTTACAACATAACTCACCATACATCAAATCTTCACATAATCATATAGTCTCTGCCATCCACCTTACGACCAAAACATTTTACTCAGCATCATCAAATTGAGCTCCTCATAGTAGGTCCCCGCTATCACCCTCTTACTTAATACCTCACTTATTATGCTTACTTTTCATTTCATAATCTATACATTATGCTTGTACAATTATGCACGCTCTTACTGTTTGACAATTCCCCCAAACATACGCTCTGATCCAAACCAAACAAAATACTCTAATCCTCACCCATCAAACTTACATCCTCAGTCTTCCGTCATACGCTTACACATCCACAACAAATCCAGATGAAACCCTCTGTCACCTCATATCCATCGCCCATACCTCTAGCCACATACACATACATATATCCATAGCATAGGCAAATAGCCATCATATATATATGTATGTCTATCACCCATACGTATAACATATACATACTTCTATACATAGCTCACCAACATACTCGCTAGCCATAACTAGCGCACACACAATCTACATACACTAGCTTACCAACGTACTCGCTAGCCATCACTAGCACATACATACATATTCATACTCGCTAGCCGTCACTAGCATAAACATACACATCCATACTCACTAGCTGTCACTAGTACAAACATACACATCCATACACGTAGCTTACCAACATACACGCTAGTCATCACTAGCACATGCATAATCCACATCGTAGCTTACAAACATACACGCTAGCCATCACTAGCATATACATAATCCACATATGTAGCATACCAACATACACGCTAGCCATCACTAGCACACACATAATTCAAACGTACTTACAATCCCACATGCATGTCATATGCATTTCAACATGGTATAATTTATCCTCTTACATCATGCAAATGGATCATGATTTAACATCCAAAGCACTGATCATATAATCCTAGCATCCTGCTACTCATTCAAAGCATGTTATCATGAAATTAGGAGTTAAAAGCTCCCCTACCTCGTTATCATGGCGTTTGATGGCGAGCACACGACGGTGGCGGTGGCAGCAGTGGAGTTGGCCGACAAAAGCATTGCCAAGTCGAGAGAGTTATTGTCTCAAGGGTTTAGGAAGCGCCGAAACTACTCACGGCCAAACGGGGTGACATAAATCAACACGGCAAAATCCACGATCAACGGTAGCACACTAGGGGCAGCTAAGAGAAAGGTCATGACAGCATAAGTGGTGGTGCAACCATAAGCCAAGGATGTACTTACTGAAGGTCGGTCGGTAGATGAAAAGTACGCGGCCGGCCACAAAACGTCAAAATCGGCTATGGACAGCACGCAATGGCAGCAATTTCGCATCATCAAGGGCCCACATAAGGGTGGAGGGCATGGGGTGATGCTTAAGGATAGAGGAGAGGTGGTAGAGGACTTTGATGTCAACTCCATTCGGTGGCAGAGCCAACCAATGGTTAGGCAACACAAATACGGCGCCAAAACCCAAAAACACATGCATAGTCACGTGCACACACGACCAAAAAGGGCCACTCTAGGGAGAGATGGGTCGGACAGTGACAGCAAAAGGCCCACAAATGGGCAATAGAGCTAGGGCCAAAAAGGTGGTGACCGATTGAAGCGGCAACATCGCTTATCGCCACCCACAGCTAACACATGTGGTGTGGGCAACTGTGCATCTCGCATGGTATAGGGTAATAGCAAGCGGCCCATTCTAGGCGGAGGTATAATCGGGCCAAGTGGGGTTGGCCCTCACTGTCGCCGAGCCGAGGCAAAGCCCACAATGGCCAAATGGCCCACAGCTCGCCAATGGCAATGGCCCGAGACGCACCCAAAGTGTCTAACCGGGCAAAGTAAGGCAATAGGGGTGAAGCGGGGTCAGAAACGCCAACCCCCTACTGACACTAGGTCAATGTAGGCTAGACGGAGTCTGACCGGTGGCCGAACGACAACCGGAAACACTGACATCTCAAAATAATGTCACGGATAGTGAAATGAATGTATGAATAAAACCCCCACTTTGTTGTTGCTATGCCCCTTCTATGCGGTCCTACATACTAGGATACCCCTTTTATTTGAAAAAAAAAATAGAATTGAATGGAAATTAAAAGCATTTGGTAACTTAGTTAAATACACTGAGAGTGAATATCAAGGAAGTTGTCATCTTTTTATCCTCCCATTAGATATGGTTCTAAAAGAATATGTAAATCAACAAATGCTTAAAAGACCTTTTTATTGAGAAAGAAAGAGATAAATAGGTCATAAACCTAAGCTCATTATATTCTAATGTTAGTAACTTATGCAGGTATTCTATGGTGTAATGTATTGGAAGAATGCACTATAAATTAGAGTGATGGGAGAGAATAGACCTTAAAAAAGAAGTTAGCAACCCTAGAGGGGGTGAATAGGGTTGATGGTGAAAATTGATTAGTGAATTAAAAATCACCTAAATTATATGAAGAAGGCCAACAAATAAATTCAAGTTATGGGAAGGTAGAGGAAATCCATAAGGGGATGATATGATCTAGCTTGATAAATAGAATCGTTTACTTAAATAGGCTACATTACTACGTATGTTCGCACCTAGCATGCTAAAAAAAAAAACAAGTCTTACACACATGCCCGTACCCACATGTGGGTCTTACATCCTCATCATGGCGAGCAATCTGAGTAGAGTGTACAATGCAGAATGTACAAAGCATTTCAATAATGAGTCAGACTTACATAGTCTATATATATTGAATGAGATACAACAAAGGATATGGGTGATTCAAATCTTTAACATCTTAATTATTGATAAAAAAATAGAATAAGTTGTTAAAACATCACTAATCACTCTACCGGCTAGTTTATAACCAGGGCTTCTTAGATTTTGGTAGAGAGGAGGAGGAAGCGACCGAGGAGGAAAAGAGGAAGAGGAAGAGAGAGGCGGAGAGGCGGAGAGGAGAGAGAGAAAGAGAGGAGGAAGAGGATTAGAAGGAGGAGGAGAATAGGAAAGGGAAGAGGAGGAAAAAGAGGAGGAGGAGGAGGAGAGAAGGAAAAAGAAGAGGAAGAGATGGTAGAAGGAGAGAAGAAGAGAAGATGACGGTGGATGAGAAGGAGAAGATGAAATCGGATGAAATGGAGGCAGTGGCGAAGATGATAAAGTTCGTGATAGAGGCAGCATAACCGGTGGTAGTGGCAGAGGTGGTGGAAATAAGAAATAGTTATTTGTTGAAGTTAAAAAGAAAAAAAAAGAAAAATTGTATTTTAGATAATTCATGTTATATGTGTGGAGGTCTACAAGTGATCATGACACTCTACCTATTTTATCATTTGTTTGAATGGGTCAAATTTAGGTGCAACTGATTTGTCTTAACCTTGCTGCCTATTTTTGTTGAATATTCAATCCTACTAGAAATTGCTGGGAAGACAACTTCACCACATCTCTTTTTTTTTTGAAAGCTTCTTGACTCCATGAATCCAATCAAGTTGTGTAGTATAATAATACCAGCCAACTAAATTATATAATAATTCTATAGAAGTGTTTCCATTGTTTATTCCTTAGGATCACAAAACCAACGTGTCCTATGCCCAAGTGAGGAATTAATATTATCAATGATATAGAGATTGCCTGAAAGTTGAAACTAGTGAGCTTAGTAAAATTAAGAGCATTTTATATTGAAAATTATCCAATAAAGTCTAATCAACCTTAGATATTCTACACCTGAACATAAAGAAAATATTACCCAAAAAAGTTGTGTAAAATATTGTGCCAGTTGTCTACGTCTTGTTAGTTTATGTGTTTCCAACAACTGAATTGTTTTGGAAATAATATAAGGAAATCTTATACTCAATAGGTGATGGAATCGTGCTTTTCTCGGAAAGAAGTTACAATGCAGCACATACTTTTTCTTTTTATCTAAGCGGAACATGAGTACATATATTGTCACGATAAGGTATGCTAGTGGATTGAGGTTTAGTATTGAGTCTAAGAGTTAGAAGTACTAAATATGCTGCAAATGAAAAATATGTTTAAAATTTGAAATAAGTCTAAATGTGCCCATATGAAACAAGCCCTAAATGAGTCACCCATTGGAGAGGAGAGCATGGCGATGAAAACCAATTGCAGTCTATTAACAAATATAAAGGTTGGGAGTTAACCAACTACAGTCAATTTTCCATGCCAAGTGCCACTCTACAATAGGTTGTTCATTTTGGTCTCATTGCATAGTTACATACTAGTTCACATATTTTAAGTTATCTTACCTTGAATTATACTAGTTTGTGTACATTAAAAAAATTGTTTTAAGGACAAAACTGAACTTAGGGGCTATTTGGACGTAAGATTCTATTGATTCTACCTCAATTCTAGCCCAAATTATTAGAATTAAGTTTATTTGCATAAGGTGGTAAGAATTAAAAATTTTATCTAAAAGTTGATTATAAGCCATTTTGAGACAAAATTGGCCAAAATCACAGAATTACTTCGTAAGGTGATTTTGTCGATTTCAGCTCCCAGCCTAAGTTTGAGAGAGAGAAAGAGAGTTATATTAGTTTAAAATTTTATAAATGAGTTTAACTCGACATCCAAATTTATTCTAAAAACTTCTATTACCAAACTTAATTTTGACTCAGTAGTAAATTATTAAAATTAATTCTAAAAAATTATACTTCTGTTTCTAAAAAAATCAACACATAAACAACGTCTTAAACTACTTCTGGAAATGTAGAAAAGCTGAAGAAAGATATATCTTCGTTACATCGTGAATTGCATTATAGTTTTGCATTATTATAATGTTAGCCTACCATATTAAATTAGATTAGCATAAATAACCAATTGCCAGAGTAGCTAATAGGCCGTCAGATCAAATTAACGTGACTTAAATATTAAAAATGTATGCAATTTTACCCAAATGTTAGAAATAACCTTACACACATGCGACTTAAAGTTACCTAAATGCCCCTACCTCTTTGTATTCCATGTCCACCACCCCACTAAACAAGCCCTACTATAGCATTGCACATGGCCCGAAAAAAAAATCCAAAGCCCGGCCCAGACCCTTAGCTAAGGCCAAAAATTTGTCTCAGCTTGAAATCTATATGGGCACAAGCCAAGCCATGGGCTTTCAGGTAGGGGTGGCCATTGGTAGGTCAGGCCTTGCCCACGACCTATTTTGGTGGGATAGCTAGGCCCCTTTACGGCCCACTCTTGGAGCGGGTTAGGCTAGGCCCAACCCACATGGGTGGGAAGCCTAGCGTAGCTCTTAGCCCCCTTTGAGGGGCTGCAGGTCTACCCTAGTAACTTTTTTTTAAAAAAAAGAACACCGATTAATTGTTGCCAATAGGGTGGGGTGGCAATGGCCCTGTTGGGCGAGGCTTGTGGGCAACCCACAAGCAGTCTGTATGTTAGCCACCCCTAAATAGAATAAGCCTATGTTCGTGAAGTACTCTAACATTGTAGGCATTGAGAAGCCCAAGAATGAGCTAGTTGAGAAACTGCTTTTAGAAAAATTGAGTTTCGGATAATTTGTGTGTTCACAAAGGTGGTTCTAAGGCAAGACGAAAAATTTACCAAAATGAGAGAGCAGAGAGAAGATTCAATTAGGGATGTCACTTGGGTCAAGTAAATGGTAAAACCCAACCCGATCCTAATGGGTCAGCTTTGATTTTTAAAATTTGACATGAATAGCTACTAGGGTCAGGTTTGGTTTTAGGTGATTTCACCCGACCCGACCCGACCCGAATAAAATTATAAACATAAATTTTTATTATATATATATAATTTTAATACTATTTAAAAAAAAATTAAAATTAGTTTAATTTTTTTATTCTAAATGGGTCAAACGGGTCGGTTTCGAGTCGAATTTATTCTAATTAGGTTGAGTTTAGGTTATAGTTTTTTTAAGTAGTATCGGGTTCGTATTTAGTAAAACCTGGCCACATGGTAACACAATATTCAACTGTGTCTAGGTCATTTTCCCCAATTACCCTCTTGGAAAAAATAATCAATAGTTTGTGGGTGCGAAGAAGGGAAATTCCTAGGCATTGAATAGTTAAGAAGAACTTTTGGAAAAATACACAAGAGGAAAGAACTCTCGTGGAAAGAAGTTATAAAGTTAGTCAATTTTTTTTATGAATAGTTTGGAATGATAAGATTTGCGGGCCCCAGCTGCTATGGATTCTCCCCACCCTTCTCGCCATTTTCTGCTGAAATAGTCAATCAAAGGGCCGAGAAGCCAACTTCATGGATTAATGAATTGATTCGAGTTGTACAGTATTACAAGGGTGACCATGGGTAGAAAGATTTCTAAGCATATGTTCGTAGTTTTGCGTGTATTTATGTTAACACAAGTTTTTATATTTCGACAGTGCATTTGTAGGTTACTCCATCTATTCTGGAAGGCCGCGCTTATCTGCTTCAGCACAAACATGACCATGCATCCATGGCCCCACACGCTCAATAATTTCAACAACTTTGCATGTGCCTGGTGGACCATCCAACCAAGTTTATCATTGACTTGGGTAGAATTGACTTGGGAAGAATTGACTTGGGAAGACTTGTAGGATGGAAGGGCATTCCTTCCTCATTTGCTCTTTCAGCAACAGAAGTTTTACACAGAGGGATCGATCGAAGACAGAAAACTAGAGCTTGAAAAATGGCCGGAGCTGAGATGGCCGGAGCTGCGGTGGGTGTTGTTGTGGAGCACCTAGCCAATGTAATCAAGGAAGAGACGGCGTTGTTGGGTGGGGTGCACCATGAAGTGGCCCAACTTGAAAAAACTCTAAGGAGCATATGGGCTTTTTTGAAAGACGTAGAGCGTATGCAAGACTGCGGAGAAGGTGTAAGAGAATGGGTGAGACAAGTGAGGGATGTGGCTTTTGATATCGAGAATGTGGTGGATGAGTTCCTACTTTCCCTCGGACCACAAAAGCTTCATGATCCTTACAAATTTGCCCACTTCCCAAAGCATTTGAGAGCACGACATCGAATTGGCACAGAAATTAAAAGGATTAAAATCCTCCTTCATGGAATTGAACAGAGGAAGAATATGTTTGCCACTACATCTCTAATCAGTGGAGTCACCAACTCTAGTGCTTCAGACAACACTCAACGACGACTGATTGAGCCTTTATTTACTGAATATTCAGAGATCGTAGGCATTGAGAAGCCCAAGCATGAGCTGATGGAGAAATTGCTTAAAGAAGACTCGGGACTTGCAGTGATCTCTGTGTGCGGGATGGGGGGTCTTGGCAAGACGACCCTTGTTCGGAAAGTCTATGAGAATGAGAAGGTGCAAAAAAGATTCAACTGCTGTGCATGGGTTACTGTATCTCAGAATTTTTCCCCAATGGTTATCTTTGAAAAAATGTTCAATAGCTTCGCGGACATAAAGAGGGGAAATTCCATAGGTATGGAGCATCAACATTCTCCTGACGAAATTGAGCACATCAAGCAACTTGTGGAAGATCTCAAGAGTTATTTGAAGACAAAGAGGTATTTAGTTATTTTAGATGATGTATGGACTGAAAGTGCATGGGATGACTTAAGGTATGTGTTTCCTCAAAATGAGCTGAATAGTAGAATTATAATAACTACCCGTTATCATCATGTTGCATTGTATTGTTCACTGTACCAAGAAAATATCCACCAAATGGAAACTCTGCCGGAAAAGGAGGCATTCACCTTATTTTGCAAGAAGGCCTTTGGTGGAACTCAACCTCCTGAAATAGAAATTCCATCAATAGATTTTATCCTCAAAATATGCAAAGGATTGCCTCTAGCAATTGTGACTATGGGTGGGCTTTTAATGACAAAGACAACGAGTGAATGGAATAAGGTACTTACAAATCTCAGTGCAACTCTAGAGAAAAATAAAACTGTTGATTATATGAACCAAGTGCTTTGTCTGAGTTATGATGATCTCCCTCACCATCTCAAGTATTGCTTCTTATATTTTGGTTTGTATCCCGAAGACCATGAAGTTCATATATTTGACCTTATTCAACAATTGACTGCTGAGGGTTTTGTAAAACCAATGAATGAACAGGCCCCTGAAGACCTTGCCTATGACTACCTCCAGGAACTTGTTCATAGGAGCTTAGTTGAGGTAGTTGATTATGATTTTGATGGAATTATTTGGCAATGTAAGGTTCATGACTTAATGCATCGGCTAATCAGTCAAAAAAGGAGGGAGGAAAATTTCTTTACTTTGGCAACAGATGACATAAATCCAAACCATGAAGTCCGTCGTCTGTCGGTCTACAGTGACGACATTGCTCCAATGGGCAGAAATTTCTCTCGACTTCGTACTCTGCTCATGTTGGGTCCAAAGGATATTCCTGTATTGCTGAGCTTTCGAATGTTGAGGGTGCTGAATCTAAAAGGGGGACAAATCCAAGTATTTCCTAGTGAAATTGTGAAGCTCTACCACCTAAGGTACTTGAATTTATCATTTACAAATATTGACATGATTCCCAAGTCCATCGGTAACCTATGCAAGTTGCAAACTCTTCATCTATGGAAAACGAATGTTACAGAGTTGCCCACTGAAATCCTTGGTCTACATGCTATTCGCAATTTAGTGGGTAGCGCTAAAAAGGTGGAAAATGGTGTGGTGATGCCAACAAGACTCAGCACATTAAAAGACTTATATGTGTTAGACATAATTCGGATGGATGGGGGCACGGAGCAGGCCATTGAATTGGGGAAACTCTCAGAATTGAGACAGCTACGCATGACTTGTGTGAAAAGACTAGACTGGAACGCTATTTGTGATTCCATCACGAAAATGAGACACTTGAAGAGGCTCGTTATAGGAATAAATGAAGGTGAGAAAGAGCCATTCGATTTAGATTTCGTGTCAACACTTTCGCCTACCCTTCAGAGCATATCATTCACCGGACCCCTCAACGCCTTGAAGAGTTGGTCACTCTTGAGACTTACTAATTTAGAATTAAAAGGCGCAGGTCTAAGGAAGGACCCTCTACATGCCTTGCAACATCTGCCCATGTTACGGGACCTCCGCCTTTGGAAAGAGACTTTTTGTGGGGAAGAGATGTCATGCGGGGAGGACGGCTTTCTCAAGCTCAAAATTTTACTAATCCAGGGCTTAGATGAGTTGAGGTTTGTGCATATTGGGAAAGGAGCCATGCCGGAACTCGCTGGGATGCACATTTACGAGTGTTGCAAGCTAGAGGGGGTTCCATTTGGGGTGGAGAACCTCAAGGCAATGAAATATCTCACTTTCCGTAACATGCTAAGAGAGTTCATTGAGAAGGTACAGAATGAAGAAGGTGAAGAATATGCCAAAGTGAAGCACATCCCCATCATGCGACACTTTTTTAAGGATGGAGGAAGGTTGGATGTCGAATACATCACTTGATGAAGGTCAATGACTCGTTTGTTCTTTTCATGTTTTACTATTGAAGATTTGGGTTGATGTTGCGATGAAATTTTCACGTTTGAATTTGGGTATTTGTGAATTAATGCTTCTTGTTCTTTGGTTGCCAAACTCAATAGGAAAGTTCTGTTTTTGTTTTTTGTTATCCTACATAAGGCTTTCCTATAGACTTCAAAATTTTAAGAAAGTCATAATTTGTTTTGGAACTACTCATTTTAAGATGTAACAACATATGTTTTCAGTTCATTTCATTTCATTTGACCGTAAACAAGGTTCCAATTATCTTAAAAATTGTTCATTTCATTTGACAAATAGCTTTACAAATAGTTAGATAAAGGCTCATGTAATTTTTTAACAGGCGAGAGGTATATTTCTCTACTTTACAAATAGCTTTGCATACACTGAAGTTGGATTCATGTAATTTTAAATTGATTAGGCACTTACATCCTCAAAGTCAAGTGAGTTTCGTGGTCATCAACACTGGCTTGTCTTCTCTAGGTTATTGTTTCCAAAGTAGAAGTTTGGAGAGGAAGAACCTACCGGCAATTTTTGTTTCTCATGTAATAGTTTGGAGAGGGATGAAAATCAATTCAGTTTTGTTGCATTCGATGAGGGAATAGGAGCTGGCCCTGGGGACCGTCGGGTGGCTGCGAATGCATTTGAGAGATGATGTTGGAGTGTTTTTTTATGTGCAATGTTGTATTCGTACAAGTCTGTTAATTTTTTTCTTCACTTTTGCATTGTCTTTTAACCTATTCTAATAGTGGCAACCAAGTAAAGTTGGCTGCAAAGCAAAAAATTGTCTTTATAAAGTTTCCGATGTGTGATTGATTTTGAAGTGTTTGTGGTGAAATAAACTCTGGCGAATATAGCAAACAACTCGTAATGTGAATATTCACTAAGGTCCTTATGTACATATATCTGTATAGTGCCATATAATTTTGCCTTAACACAAATGGTATGTATGTATTATGGAGTGTGCACTAATCTAAATTGATAGCTTTTAAAATAGAGATGCATTAAGGGGTTAATATGAAGGGCTTGGATTGTGACGAATATCTGACATGCTAACTCCTAAACCTAGCATATACTAACAAATACTTAATGTCTATCGTAAATTGTGTACCTTGTTGATATTGATATTTGAGATTAATGTATTTGCTTTCATGTATTTAAATTTACTTTTTTCAATGACATTTTTTAGTAATATGTTATGAATTTATGTACAATCTAGGAAATCTGCATGCTACACAAAGGAATTTGCTGAAAATGAATATGATTTGAAGTCTCCTTAGAGCATTGAACAAATAATAAGAGAAGTGTTGTGGCCTTTGAATAATGAAACTCACTTGTATGAACTCTTGGACTTTTAGCTTTCCTGATGATTCTAGACTAGTTAGTTGATGTTTAATTGGTAAACACATTGATTAAGGAGTGTAGGGGTTGTATAATTACCAAAGTAAAACAATTGTCACATCATTTTACAATGGTACAGGAGCCTATCTTATACTTTATATGCCTTATAATCTAGATTGATTAAGAGGACATGAGGAAAGAAGATCAAGTTAATGTTGGTAAACAACCAAGGAATAGTTGATTTAGAATTAAAGTGGTATGAAGAACCAATCGTTTGAAGAAAAATGAGTTTTGTTCTTTGTAAACAATAATTCTATAATTTCTAATTTACATAATACATAGTTGATCTAGACATAATATATTGTGGTTTTTCCTTAGCTGGCTTTGCACGTAAATTTTTTTGTGTGTTTGCTTGGTGATTTGTTTGCTAAATTTTTCATTAGAACAAAATCTCAGTTTATTTTGTTTTAAAGGGGAGATAAAATTTATAACTCAATTGCAGGTTAATTGCACTTTATTTTTCTCGATTTGTGTTTATCACACATATTGATCACAAAAGACCATTGGAAGGAGGTAACAACACATAGGCTAGACAAGGGTGGCTGGCAAAGGGGGGCAATTATAAAAACCCAAAAATTTTGAAAGCTTTAAAAAATAGAACTTTTGGGCCAATAAGAAATTTTTAGTCTTAATAACTATTTTTCTTGAATTTGAATCATTTTGATCCCAATTCTTTCAAAGGAACTTTAAGATTTTTGATAGGGTTATAAGAGACTTACATATTGAGCCTTAGAATGCATAAATTGCACGTCAGGATAGTAGGCTACAACCTTAAGAAGCTTGTCGTAGGTGAGCCCTACTTTAAAACTCCGAGATAACATGCCTTATGTAGTTTTATTTTATAGAGCTCATTGATATGAGTCTAATGATACCAAAAATGCGCAAATCCGAGTTCAAGGTAGGGAGTTATGGTCGTTTGATATTTTGAAATTAGTTTTATTTTAAAACAAAAAAAATAATTTTTTAATATTTTTTTTGCATCAGCGTGGATGTCAGTGCCTACATGTCACGCAGACCATACACATGGCCAGCCACTTTTGGGTCATGGATGCATGCTTGCCGGTCCCACCCCATTATAAAAAGGGGGTGGGATTTCTATTTTTTTCACACTTCTTCTTCCAATAGGTTTTCCCCTATCTCTTAACTTTCTCTTATCCATTTCAGAACCATTTCTAACCCGTTTTAGCCATTTTAAAAGGTGAACTTAGCTAAATTGATGGTGCTCTATGCCATGATAAGATTCATTTCGTGAGATAACTTTTCTATAGGGGAAAATATCTCAGGGCAAGGGAAGGCTCTGCTTGCTGCTCCTGATCTCGGAAAGCAGAGATTTTTCGGGTATAAGGGGAGGCTCTACTTGTCGGTCTTGAACTAAGAAGGAAATATCATCTTGGGGCAAGGGAGACTCTAACTACTGCTTCCATGCTCGAAAGAAAAGATCTTCCCTTTGTCAGAGGAGTCTCTACCTGCCACTTTTCACACCCCTAAAGTCGATTATCCTAATGATCTTATCAAGAAAGAGTTTTCAAAAACTTCATCTTAGTCATATTCTCACTTATATATCTTGTTTTAGTCCTCCAAAGCTTACCCATGAACTTGTTGGTCAAGGTTCCCCATGCCCCTCTCTCTTTCTTCAAAATCTCTTAGTCCCAGAGCAAACAAAAAATGGGGCATATTCTTCCAGTACCTCAATTTTAGAAATTTTATAATTTTTATTACAATTTTTTAAAATTTATCTAAATAATTGATATTTTTTTGCCATGTACCAAGAAAGGTAGGAAAGTATCAAAATTTGAACTAGCTTCATGAAGTGAGTTGTGATCTCTAATCAATCTTTCAAAACTGTGATTTCTAGGCCAAGTCTATTTTTTAATCATGTGACCCCCAATCTTACCGGGTTTAATCTAAATCAAAATGAATCAAATTGACTCTAGGCAGACTGAAGCCAAATTCAAAATTTGTGGCAATGCTTTCACTCACTTTAAAACATCATAAAAATATTGACACTATTTATTTTATGTTAGATCAAAACAGTGTAATCCTATTTTCATATTGATGAAAATATTATTGCCAAAAGCTGTTATTGATGAAAATACAAGGTTACTCCACATGAGTTGTGATCTCTTAACCACCATAAAAAATGTGATCTCTACACTAAGTCTATTTTCTTGTCATGTAGACTAATCTTACATTTTTTTAATAATATACTTTTACTCACTTTAAAATATTAAAAAATAGATTAAAAGTCTTAACCTCATATTTTAGCTAGCCCACCTTACCCATGCATACTCAGTAAATATTCACTATCCAGATATACACATACAATAGATACCAACCAATTGCATTTACGGGAAAAATTTTAAACATGCATTGCACACCGTGTTGACATGTGCAACGCTACTCACCAAATGACTCATCAATATAAGTGTGTGACACACCAAGGCAATAATAGTTATTACATGTTGATGGGTCATGTCTTAAGGGGTACAATACACCACCAATATAGTATACTATACACTTAAAGATTTCTCATTAAGGAGGTGGGATGACTAAATCATATTTTTTATCCTATTTAAAATAGCCCCTAATTACCCCAAATTTTATATAGATGAAAATAAAAAATAACATTACATGACAAATACACTTAATGTAAACTCCTAATTGAGTTTTAGTTGGTTAAAACAAGTGAGCCTGAGTACATTTTTTGTGATGCTCACATGTTTTATCTAACTAAAACCCAATTAAAATTTTTTATTGGATAAATTAGTTAAATGAATATCACTATCCATAAAAATAAGAAATAAGAGGCTATTCATAAAAGATAAAAATACGGCCAACCTTGTTAGCTCGCCACCAAAAGCCGACGCAGCGGCGGTGGGCTCCCGTCTTTGATGGCTCGCGCTATCTCTCTTCAGGACTCTTTATTTCCAGCTTTACCCCTCGTCCCCTTCCTCTGTCCCTGTCGGAGCCTGCTGCAACTTCTCCGGACTGATGGCCGCTGCTTCGGGCCCCAATCGCATGATCCAGCTCTTACCTTGACATGCTCAACGACTCCCGCCGGAACATGGTCTTCCACGAGGTCATCAGGAAGACGATCGCCAAGAGTCCTTGCAGCCATGTACTCGATATTGGGTATTCAAAATTTGCACAAAGATTGCACTTTTATGAACCTTGACATTATGATCTCATGTGGGTTGGATTTGAAATTTGAGAATAATTTTTTTCGTTTTGCTCTTTTTCTTTGTGATTTTCTGCGGGTATATAAATTTTATGCAATGACGTTCTTGTGGTCTTCACTATCGTGATTTATTGTGCAAGTTTGTTGTTTTTGCTTCTCATTCAGAGCTGGCACTGGGCTGCTGTCGATGATGGCGGCGCAGGCATTGGAGGAGTGTGAAGAGGGTGGAGAAGATTGTAGTGGGGCGTCACGGACCGTGTCTGCCTGTGAGTCTTACCTCCCTATGGTTAAGTTGATGCGAAGAGTTTTGCGCCAAAATGGGGTGGAGAAGAAAGTTCGAGTTTTTAACAAGCGCTCTGATGAGCTGAAAGTTGGGCTAAACCTTCCAGCGAGAGCAGATGTGCTAGTAAGAAGTGTCAATTCCCACTTCTATTTACATACAGCTTTTAGTCTTTTGAGTACTTTTAAGATAATGTAGTACCTCACCTTTATTAGTTTTATAGGATACTGTTGTCACACTATTTCTTTTGATGAGAAAAATTGTGGTTAACTAAATATCTATACGGCAGGTTAGTGAGATATTGGACTCGGAGTTATTAGGTGAAGGCCTAATACCTACTCTACGACATGCACATGATGAATTACTGATTAAAAACCCCTTAACCGTTCCATACAAAGCCACTACGTATGGCCAGGTATGCTGCACATGTCGTCAAAAATCTGATTGATTGTTATGGGGCTTTCACAGGTAGCTCCTTCTTCTTCTTCATCTTCCTCGTATTTGTTTAGCTGGTTTCTTTAGAATTTGGTAAAGCGTGATTAAAAAATAATCCTAGTATACATATGATCCTCAAATCATGCTGATGCTATTATCTCGTTTCTAAGTTATGTTTTGAACTGTAACAATGCTGCCAAGCTAACTTGAAATTTTCTATAAGTAAGAACTTAAAATGTTCTTCTCTGTTATCAGCTAGTTGAGTGTTCATTCTTAAGGAAACTTCATGACTTACATGGTAGTGAAGTTCTTGCATCCGACGGCATTCATCTCGCACCCTCTGGGTTGGAGGCTATTGTTTGTGCCAAACACCAGCAATATGCTATGCATTCTGATGCCATATTAGAAGAGATCAAATTGGTATTGATCTACATTATACCTTTGTTTGATTCTTACGAAAGTATGAGATAAGTGAGCTGATTCCTATCCATAATAGTGTTGTACAGTTGTCAAAACCTTTTGAAGTTTTTTATTTTGACTTCTGGAGATGACCAGAGAGTCATGGAAAAAAAGAGTGCATATTAAGACGACATCTGATGGCACGGTTCATGGGGTCATCTCATGGTGAAGTTTTTGTCTTCAGGAACACGATATTTATGTCAAATTGGCAATTCATGTTGATGCCACAATTATTTATTTTGACTTTCTTCTAGGTGGGTGCTTCAGCTTGATTATGAGGGAAAAATCTTCTACTCTACTGCTCCACAATGGATATCCTTGCCAAAGCTTCTTGTGGAATCGTCAACAGATTTTCATGGTGTTTACAAATTGTAACTGATGGTTTTTTCCCATTTTTGTAATTTTCAAATTGTTAAGCTAGAGTTGTATCTTTTTGTTAGAATGTGATGAACAATTAGCGTTGTTCTTGATCACCAGGTTCTCCTGGCTGGTGTGGTCACTGGAAACAATGTGTCTGGTTCACTCCTGGAGAAGGAGTGCCCATATGTAAGAACGGCGAACTTTTGATTCAGGCTATTCATGATGACATCAGCATATCATATGATATTATAGATGATAGACAAGGAAAAAGGTTGCATATGAGCAGGTTTGGTGACTGCTATCTTATTCTACCTCCTGAATGAATTGCAATTTATGGAAATATAGAATGGAGAGCCTCCATGTTAAAAGCCACAATGAGTGCAGTACACTGCCAGTAATTTCATGTCTTTTGCATAGCAATAAAAGCTTCACTCATTAAGCCAGTGTAGGAATCTCCATTTCCAAAATAAAAAATTCTAAATGATTCCATTTATACATGTGCAGTGCCAAAACAAGCATTCCCCTCTATGTGTTGTAGTCGATGATAGTGTATTCTTGACAATTCTCACTGCAAGTCTGTCAAAAAACTCTCGTGTAATTTCCTTATATCCCGGGTTACAAGAGAATGGCTTTTTGTACTTACAAGCTGTGGCGAATGCAAATGGCTTCAGTATGGATCAAGTGGAAGTTCTTCAAAGAAAAAAATCAAGCTTGACTTTAGATGACACTAACGGGAAAAAGGTATGTTCCTGCCTTTATCAGTTCATACTGCGCTAGGCACACCACTGCATCTGATTTATTGTAAGACAATGGCTATCTTTATTCCACAACAGCATTTCTTGACAGACTTCTGTATTTTGCATGATTTTTTAGTTTAATATTGATGAAGAGTGTTGAAAGATTTTGGCCATCAGTGAGAGCTGCACGGGTGAGATGTCGAGTATGAGAGTTACCTTTAGACTGTCACTTCCCTCAATGAATGTGCAATAATTTGTAAATCTCGTCCAGTTATTAGGCATCTTATGTGAGTGATAGATAAATGTAGGAGAGAAAATGTTTCAATGGACAAGACAAAAAGTTGAAGAAGAAAGTGGAGGTGTTAGGAGTAGGCATACATGATGAATACCAATGGGTGACAAATATGAAAGAAACATTGAGATTGTGATGGAATGTGCATGTAACCTATTGAAGGCAATGCTGAGAATATTTTCTTAATGAGTAGTTGAGGGCTGGAAAAGGAAGGGCATAAGGGCACAAATTTAGTTGGTGAGAGGTGATTAATGATCTCGTCATTAAATAAGGAAAACTACTAGTTGTGCTAGTGCATGGCAAAATAGAATGTGTATCTGATTTCAGATAGTTGAGGACAGGTGTATAGTTTTACCTCTTCTGTGTGTAGTAATATTGGTGTCTAAGAATGACTTTCTCTATATGAATAAATTAAGTACTACTTTTTCCACTTTCTTCAGGTTGATCTGTTGGTTGGAGAACCTTTCTATTATGGGAGTGAGGGGATGCTTCCATGGCAAAACTTGAGATTTTGGTAAAAGTTGTAATCAGGCTCCTTCAAGATATTACAGACTTCTGATTGCAATTGCTGGCATTTACAGACATCTTTTCCTCTTTACTTTGTATAGATGATGCTTGATAATATTCTACTTCTTTGATATTTGTCTGCTGAAGGAAGGAACGAACTTGCCTCAATTCAATCTTATCCCAAGATGTGGTCATCATGCCTTGTAAAGGAATTATTAAGGCTTGTGCCATGTCCCTTCCAGTATGTTCCCTCGTTCATAAAAATGAATATTTGCAAAGTTTGAAAAAGGAAAAAAAATAAAATTGCTATTTGTAAAAGAATGACTTGTATTGATACTGTATGTTTTTGCCCAGGATCTATGGATCAGCCGTCATGGCCTGAAAGATGTGGAAGGTTTTGACCATTCAATTGCAAATGAGTTACTGGGAGCATGCGGTGGTTGTTCAGAATTAAGTGGGGGCACTTGTCTGCCTTATTTCATTTGGCAGTGTGGTCTGGTTAAGGTACTTGTGCTGCAAAGCTTTCAACCTTTATAGAAATTTAGATAGAAAAGTTCTTTACAGGATCCCCCTGATTTTGACATGTATGTAGCATATTCAGAACCAGCACCTAAACTAACTATCAGCTAGTGCATCCTGATTTTACATTCTAGGCCTACTAGATATTTACCTCTTTCCTTTTTCATTATGTAGCAATTGGACATGAAAGAAAATCCTTGAAATCTGAACAGTTCAGGTTCATGTGCATACTCCCTCTGTCCTGTTTTAATAGTCCAATTTGTTTTATAATGTAATTTTTTTGGAGTGTAAGAAGCATGTTTGACCACAAAAAGACAAAACTCTAACTAAGTCAGCACTTTTTCAGGGCACAAGAATACGAAATTCTCCCACATCTTTTCTGATTTAGCACCCCATGCTCCTACCACGGGATGAAGCATGTTAGAAGCTTTCTAGTTAGTAGGAGAATGAAAAATTGGGCAATTTTGGAAATTAGACTATTAAAATGGGAGGGAGGGAGTAATTGCTGGTGGCAACAACCCTAACGGAGAGATAAATATTCTAACTGCCAGATCTTGGTAGTTGTCTTTTGCTTCCACCTATATATACAACCAAGTAAATTCGTGTGACCAAATCTTCACCAGGTATTACTATGGCTAAGTAGTACCAGATGTTGGACAATCAGTTTTATCTCACGTCACAAGTTGATCAGAATGAAAGAAAAGAGCTCAGTTATCGGGGCTACCATATTATGCCAATTGTTCTCTCTAATGGATTTGTTGCTGACACCATAATCTGTAATTATGCAAGAGAGAAATAGGTCCAGTAAGATCCATTTTCCAGTTGATAGGAGAGAGCAGGATGCTGAGAGGAAGTTTTTTGTGTGCACAACTGGCTTTAGTACTCAAGGTCTGAACCTCAAATTTGAATAGGGTTGAAATTGAATTTATATTTGAATAGCTAATAACAAATTTGTCATTTCCAAGAAGAGAAATTGTACTTATGAATTTGATTTGAGTGTAGGTTCTAAACACACAATCAACAAAGCAGTGTTTGAACTATAAATCTAGACAAAAAAAAAGATGAAATTGTAATTTAATTGTCACAGGAGCTGAGTGAGGTTTCCACAATCATGGAAATGGATTTCTCCAAACCGATTACTACATGCTACGGGAAGGTTAAGGTAGTTACATGGTCCTAAATCCTGATTATGTCCCAATTTTTCCATATGTTTTGTTTCAGGTGGTTGCAGAACTAAGTATCCTAGTACTGTGTAATCTATTCTTGTCAATTTCTTTGAAGAAAAATCCTCAAGAATTTTGCAAAATATTGCTGAGGATAGTATATGGCTTTTTATGGTAGTTAATTTAGGAGGTTTCTACTTGGTTAAATTATTTTCATATTCGTTTGACTGTAGGTTTGCTTCACAGTGGATGGTATATGCCATGGGTTTGCTATTTGGATTGATTGGGTGATGGATGCCAAAAGCTCTATTGTTGTTTCAACAGGACCTGGTTAGGATACATTTGGGAACTGTTGGCCTTTCATCCATCTTTATGGCTTGACTTCTTTTGCTTTTACCACTTGATAATTTTGAAGGCGTTGAACCCTTATTGATTTCGAAATATGATATATGGTATGCAGTTCACAGATACTGGAAACAGGGAGTCAAGCTCTTGAGCAAACCTGTGGCAGTGAGCGATAATGCATCATCTGATGCAAGCACGGTCTGTTCTGCCGAGATAGAAGCAACATTTGACCCATCAAGTGGTGAACTTGTTGTAGAACCCCGCTTTTCATGAACCAAAAACACACGCCAGTTTTGATTGTTGTACTTATATTAGTTGTGGAATGAACTTTATTTTAAGTTATTTGAACGTGCAAATTTCTATAGGAGATCACTAGGTATTGAAAGGAAATTGAATGCAGTTATTGCATAACATCAGTAAGATATATTAAGAGTTAACATCAAGGAAGCTGTCATCTAATTATCCTCCCTTCAAATATGGTTCCAAAAATTATGTGAATCACCAATTGCTTAAAACTCTTTTTTTTTAGAAAAATGAGGGGCGTAAATAGGTTATGAACCTAAACTCCTATTCTAATTAGTTAGCAACTTTGTGCAGTTTTAGCCTACTTTTTTTTTGTATGCAGAAGTTGGTATTTGTGGCACAAGATTTTGCTATCATTTCTGTGTTAATGCTTCAGTTATCAGTCAAAGTAACTGCGAGCATCAATCAATTCAATCCAAAGCTAAAAAAGCTGAAAGATCAAGAAATTGACAAAGCAAAATGTTTCACAAAAAAAAATAGAACTGAGTTCCAAGTATGGTATGTCAGCTGTAAACATGTCTACAACAGGACTTATTCCGGTAAGATAAACAAGCAAATAGGCACACACAAGTAAAGGCAGGAAAACGAACGTGCCTAGCAGGAGCCAGGGCTGGTGATGTTGCTTCCAAGGGTCGCATTGCACTGGATCTGTATGTTGGTAAAGACATCCACGTGAATTGACACGCCAGGTTGAGGCGTGGTCATGACCATTGACTCTATGCATTTGCAGGTTCTGGGAGCCCCCATCTGCTGCTCCATGTTGACGACCATCAGGAGCCCGTTGCAGCACTCGGTTGTCACAACATTCGTCGTCCCATTGAGGGTGCTCATGCAGGGCTGGATGTTGGTGGCTACATCAGCGCATGTGGCCGCTGAGGCGCCCCAGTGTGCCCAATGATACATCGCAAGGACCAACACAACTACCGTTTTCCTTGAGAACAAATCCCTCCATCACCTTCCTCTCTTAGTCTCTTACTGACAGCTCAATCTGCAGGCCTGTTACACAAGCACTGTAAGTGGAAGGGACTGTCTGAGGTTGTTTGGTTGAGCTTATCTTTATACTACGGTGAAGAGGGTTTGCTGGGGCGTCCATGTCTTGGAACAGTTCGGTAAGGGGGATTCTGGATTTGCATGGACATGCACGTGTGGATTATAATATGACTATGATAAATGGTCAGGTCTGCTGTGCAGACTGTGAAGTGAAGGTTCGTCTAATTGTACTAAGCAATGCAAACTTGTCTGTGATTCACGACAAGAAGTCACGCATGGACCATGGGAGTGTGCAAGGGGCAGCTCCATATTAGTGTGTGTGCAAAATCATGTGTACCAAGTAAATGGGTCACGGGTGGTGTGACCACATCGAAGTGCCAACTGCATCATACAGCAAAAATGAAATGGCGTAGATTAGGGTGTTCTATCGTTTAGGCATTTCAAAATAATGTCATAATATAGGAAAATTTCTTTTTCTTTTTAGTTAGTTAGGCAATTTAATTTTAATACTCTCTCTGTCCTATTTTAGTTGTCCTATTTAATTTTTTAAATTAATTAATTTTATTTCAATTAAAAAAACTGAATAGGACTATTAAAATAGGATGGAGGGTGGGAGTAATAAAATTAAGTGTTCTTGTAAATAGTACGTTTTGTGGAAGTTTATTATGAGAAAAAACTTAAAACACCATAAAAATATGATTAAGATAGGGTCCAAATTATTTGTCATCATGGATAGTAAGTACTTTGGGCCCGAAAGAAGGTTAATACTTTGGTCCCTCTTGTTATGTGCGATAATTATATATCCTTTATCCTATATTAAATATTTTATTTATTTTTAAAAATAAATTAAAATTAATTTATTAATAAAAGTAAAAAAGGATACTTAATATAGGATAAAGAGAATATATTAATGGATATATTTTACAGAACATGAGGTAGGATATTTACTCTAAGGGGTGATTATCGCACCTTTTCTAGTCAGGTTGGTGTGTGCCCCAACTAATCAGGTGCTAGCAGGGACAGAGCCAGGAAAAGAGCACTAGGGGGGCACTTTGTTGCACTAATAAGAAAAAATATCAGAGCTTCATGTCCCACCTACGGTAAAAATACAAAAAAATGTGTAATTACAAGCAAGTTTGCAACTACCGACGAATAACATGCTAATGTCAATTGAAGACGTTGGAGTTCATGTCAAAGGAGACCCGATTTTTTTGAAAAGCGTCATGCATGTGACTCTGCAATTATACATCATAAGTGCGGATTAGTGAGTGACCCAACAAGTAAACCATCATTCTTCTTTGCTCTGGGCATGTTACTATTGTTCTTCTTGTCTTCTCTTCTTTTTCACCAAGAATGATCCAAAGGTAGCCGTTTCTTTGGTTTCTCCTCCTCAATTCTTGGTTCGGATTTTGTTTTGTCTCATTCATTCATCAATTTGTCTGCTCCAATGGAATTAAGTCGCACATGGCCCCCCAGCATTTCAACGTTCGAAAGGGATACTCTGTTGAACTGCTCCACCCAAAGCAGCACTTCAGAGCTCAAGTGCACTAATTCCCTGTGTTTATTGCCTTGGTCGACCGTTGGAACCCAGACAGGGATATGCTGTTGTCACTACCTCAATTCTTTTTGTTCTCTTCCCGGACTCATCCATTTAAATTCCTTGAATTCCCTCCTTTGCCTTCTTCACTTTGCTGTTCTACATGGCCCGTCTTCAAGCCCACCTCAGTTACTTCTTCTTTTCCATGCTCTTCCTCCTCCATTTGCCACTGCCACTTCTCAGCTCAACCGGTTGTGGCCGCCGTTCCCCCGCAGCCGCGCACCACCACCGGCGATTCAGGCCAGTCAGTGGCCAACCATTCATCACCGTCGACCCTCGCGGCCGTGGTGACTTCCTCTCGATCCAAGCGGCCGTCGAGTCTGTGCCCCGGAACAACAGGATGAATGTCACCATACTAATCACCCCAGGATATTACATGTACCACACATAATGGTTCACTTTGTGCACGTCGTTTTTCACACATGCAGAGGTTGAATGTACTATTGGTATTCAAATTTTTGCTACTCAATTTGCAGAGAGAAAGTTGTAATCCCTCCCACCAAGCCTTACATTACATTTCAAGGAGCAGGGAGAGATGTCACTGTGATTGAATGGCAGGATGCGGCTACTGACTACATTGGCCACTATGGCCAACAACTCCAACCTTCTACTACTGCTTCTGTTTCTGTCTTTGCTAGTCATTTCACAGCAAGAAACATCAGCTTCAAAGTGAGAGCCCTTCCAATTCTAGTAGCTCAAATTCAAATAGACTTAGCTATAAATGACTTTTTGAATTATTGAGCTGGGAAAGCTCTGATGAATCTATTCATACACTCAAGAATTCATAGATTCATTGCTTTGATTGATAACAATTGTGATTGTTATGATATTCTGGCCGTCAGAACTCAGCTCCGGCGTCCATACCGGGCACGGAGGGACGGAAAGCAGCCGCATTGCGCATTTCCGGTGACAAGGCCTATTTCTCTGGCTGCGGCTTCTTCGGCAGCCGGAATACAGTCTACGATGTCGCCGGACGCCACTACTTCAAGGAGTGTTATATTGAAGGCTCCGCTGACTTCATAATGGGCAATGGAAGGTCCATGTACAAAGTACGCATCCAATTCACTTGTACTACTTCTTCATCTGCTACAAATTTGTGGTTGTAGCACAAATTCATTGCTATTCACTGGTGTAAAACGAGCAGGATTGCGAGCTTCACTCAATTGCGACCAGGTTCGGCTCAATCGCTGCGCAGGGTGGGAAGTCCCCAGATGAACGGACTGGATTTGCGTTTGTGGGCTGCAGGGTGACGGGCAGGGGCCCGCTCTATGTGGGCCGTGCGCTGGGCCCATACTCGAGGATTGTATTCGCATACACTTACATTGACAATGTGGTGGCCCCAGATGGATGGGATGAGTGGGTCCCAGCTGGTAACAAAAATAGGTAAATCTCTCTCTCTCTCTGATTAGGCATTTTGTTTGGGCAAATTATGATTAAGCATTTTGCTATGGTGCAGGACTCTGTTTTTTGGGGTGTACAAATGCTGGGGCCCAGGGGCAGAAGCCGCCAGAGGAGTTTCATGGGCCAGGGAACTGGATTACAAGAGAGCCAGGCCCTTCCTCACAAAGAGCTTCGTCAATGGGAGGCACTGGATGGGCCCAGACGATGCCTAATCATGTCATACTAATTTCACTCCATTGCTAAAATGCGATTAGTTTTCTGTTTTTAGCTAAATTTTATTGGATGTAGGACAAAATATGCATGTAATTTGTAAAATGATCGATTTGTTTGTTCTATATTATTTTTTATTTTGGCAAAGTTTGTCCTATTATCGGTTTTTTATATTTTGGCAAAGTCTGTTCTAATATTGGTTTTCCGATCCATTTTTTATCTATCTCTTGCACCTTTCTGCTCCACAACCACAATCCTCACTTTTCTTTTTCTTTCTGGTTTTGGTCGAATGCGGCAGCCAAAGTTTAAAAGCCACCATAAAAAATATCTGATTTAATTACGATAAGGCCTGGGGAGAACCTAGTAGGTACACATATTTTTAGGAAAGAATTCATACCTCGGGTTTTATATTGAAAATTTTGGGACTCATGTTATATTATGGGGGGTAAATGGGCAAGTGAATAAATTGAAATTCTAATTAGACAAAGGATAGTGGTATTCCCAAACACCCACAAAAACTTAAACAAGTGTTTTGATTGTAGGCCTTATACAAAGTTTATATGGACTCATTTATTTAGACCAATTAAATTTATCTATAAATTTGTTATGTATATTCTTGATGTAAAAATACATTTTCCTTGGACAAAACATGTGAGTCTCACAAAGTTTACTTAGGGCACCCTTATTCTGTCCAACTAAAACTTAATCCCGAGTTTTTGTTGGGTTATTTGTTGTATAAATATTATTTTTCTATTTGTCCCCTCAGTAATATCCGCTACACAAGTAAAACGTTGGGCGGGCAAATATATAAATGGGACTCATATTTTTTTATCTATATTTATTAGTAGCTGCCTCCGTCGTTGATTAATAGTTTTTTCCCTAGTTAAAACAACAATGGAAAATGACGGTACAAAACACGGTGAAATAGCAAAGTTTACTTAGGGCTCCCTTATTACGTCAACCAAAATTTAGTTGGGAGTTTTTGTTGGGTAATTTGTTGTATAAATTTTATTTTTATTTGTCCCCTAAATAATATTTGCTATGCGAGTAAAGCGTCCAGTGGGCGCATATATAAATAGGACTCATATTTTTATCTCTATATTGGTAGCTACCACCGTGTCGTCGATTAAACAGTTTTTTTCCCTTGGAAGTAGAAGTTAGAACAACAAAGGAAAATGGCGGTACAAAACACGGCAAAATAGTAACCAAGGCAAGGGCGGTAGAAAGCTGTATACAATTTTCATAGCAATTATGCAGGTGCAGGGCGTTGGCAACTTTTAGAGTAATCTGCATGCTCGCCGCGGTGAGAAGGCCCCATGCCAACACAAACCGTATGCCGTCATTGTCGCTAGCATTATGCGAGAGTCCATATTTTTAATATAAAAAATGACTCAGTTTAAAGGTTATTCCAGACATGAGAATGTCAAACAAAAATTCAGCTGCTGTACCTAAAGTTGCACTGGAATTGTAGAGAGTCCGTCTAGCCTATGGCGTGCCCCGCTTTTCTTCACTTCCAACCAACCATGCTACACCGATGAACCACCCTCCTGCCCAGGTCCTGCGAGAGTTTCCATGGCAGGTTTCACGCAGCTGCGCGGTCTAGATTTTTCCCATTATATACCCGAGTTCTGGTCCAAAGTTTGGAAGAGTTACAAAATCTTCATCCAAACATGGCAGAATCCATGAGAGAATGATGATCGAGGACACTACCAGTGCATTGCCATTCTCAATATTTGAATTTAGTCAGTTTTTCAGTGCCAAACAGCAGCTACTTGCACATAATCCCATGTGGGCTGATACCATTTTCGGTTGAAACCGGTATTTTCCCCTCGTTGCATGTGGTAAATAGTGCCATCTACCATCTTCCATGGCAGGGGAAGAAACTTCTTTTATAATCTCAGCAAATATTTACGCGCAACTCTAACCCCATTTTTCAATCAGTTTTCACCGCAACATTTTTCATTTTTTTTGGAAAGGTGAGATAGTTCGTTGCAAAAGAATAACAAAATATAAATCACTAACTTAAATTTAATCATCTGCTTTATGTGTACAAGAGTGGCGCTTAGACAAAAAACACATGGTAATATCATCTCACATTATGCAACAGTTTGAATTGGAATCAAGTATCTCGGGTGACCTGCATACACCAAAACAAAACCATATCAGAAATATCTCCATCCAATTGATAGAAAATCATGGCAAACATCGATCAGTGAAATGCTTCAGAGCTGTTTTGATAAGCTAGACGCTCTAACTACTAACCAGTAAGGAAAAGAGGCCCAGAAGTAAATGGCATTTTCCCATCAAAATATAACCTCTAACCTCTAACCCAGCGTACCATTTAAGAATATAAGTCAACAAAACAATAACTCAAATATTAACTACATAAAACAGCAAAAGGAAAACACGCATTTGAAGAATAGACCACATGTCCAGCCGTAGGATTTTTGGTTACTCAGAAATGGTTAAAGGTTGCAGCAAACTTACAATTGGCTGCCCATAGTGGCAAAGTCAAGACCAGGAGCCAGCTCCTGCACTATATCATTGGGAGGTTGACCACACTCTTGCATCTTTTGCATGAGATCAACAATCTTGGTGAAGTTACCAGGATCAGTTTCATAAACTCCATTCAATTTTGTTATGAGTTCATATTGGTGGCTATAGCGGCCATAATCTTCAATATTCAATTGAGTTTTATGCTCCTCCAACCACTTTGGATATCTTTCTGCAATTTCTTTCATGGGCTCATAAAGAATCTCCTTAGAGAGAAGTTGCCGCATCATTGTCTCCACCATTGATTCCATATCCTACACAAAAGGAAAATCGAAATAAAAAAGATTATTCCAAGACAGAATTCTGCCAATTCCTCAAGCTACCGTAACTTTTCTACTCAAGGGAATTCTGCCAAGTTTAGTACATCTGAATAGAGTTTCTACTTGCATATACTATATTTTAACTTGGTGTAAACTGCCACATAGAACTAATTCGAACACATGAATTCCTAGAAAAAACGTTCAACACATATAAATCACAGTAACTGCTAGGCCACTGTCAATTTTCTCAAAATATAGATTTTCAACAAGACAGATTTAGTTAGTTAATTAATTGTAAAATGAAGAAGAGGAAGCAGAGGTAAAATACATTCACTGAACTTCAGAAGGCTCGTTTGGCATGAAAATATTAACTATTAATTACAAATTTACATAGAAATGATATTGAACTATTGTTCAAGGACCAATAAATTATGCGTCCGAATAAACTCAATCAGCAAACAATTCTTCCCAAGATACTCCAGATAAGCTGTCTGAGAACTATGTGACTTTAAACTAAATTCAATCAGCATAAAATTCTTCAAAAGATGCTCTGCAAAGTATGTAACATATTTCGATCCATAACTTCTCATATATTATTCTTAAGGATACTTCCTGTCACTCTCCAAAAGACACTCGAGCTTACTATTCTATTGGGCAAAGGGTTTGCTTAGATATACTGAACATCCATTTCTTATCAGTTTCAATTTTTAGGTTAAATAAAACTCAACCCTTCACGTAGTCCCGGACAACTCCGTAACTTCAAACTAAACTCAATCGATTCTTCAAAAGATGCTCTGAGAAGTACATAACTTATTTCGATCAGGAACTTCTAATATATTATTCTTAAGGATACTTCCTGCCACTCTCCAAAAGACACTTGAGCTTACTATTCTATTGGGAAAAGGGTTTGCTTGAATATATTGTTCCTCCATTTCTTATCAGTTTAAATTTTTAGCTTAAATAAAACTCAACTCTTCACGTAGTCCTGGACTACGTGAAGAGAACTACGTAACTTTAAACTAAACTCAGCCAATATACAATTAAACTGTCTGAAAATACATAGCTTTAAACTAAACTCAATCAGCATACAAATCTTCAAAGGATGCTCTGAGAAGTACGTAACTTATTTCAATCCATAACTTCTAACATATGTTCTTAAGGATACTTCCTGTCACTCTCCAAAAGAAACTCAAGCTTACTATTCTATTGGGCAAAGGGTTTGCTTGAATACATTGTTCCTTCATTTCTTATCAGTTTAAATTTTTAGGTTAACTAAAACTCAACTCATCGCGTAGTCCTGGACTACGTGAAGAGAACTACGTAACTTTAAACTAAACTCAATCAGCATACAATTCTTCAAAAATGCTCCGAGAAGTACATAACTTATTTCGATTCATAACTTAAGGATACTTCCTGTCACTCTCCAAAAGACACTCAAGCTTATTATTCTAGTGGGCAAAGGGTTTGCTTGAATATATTGTTCCTCCAATTCTTAACAATTTAAATTTTAGGTTAAATAAAACTCAATTCTCTTCAGTAGTCTTGGACTACGTGAAGAGAACTACATAATTTTAAACTAAACTCAATTAGCATACAATTAAACTGTCTGAGAACTACATAACTTTAAACTAAACTCAATCAACATACAATTCTTCAAAAGATGCTCTGAGAAGAACGTCACTTATTTCGATCCATAACTTCTAATATATTATTCCTAAGAATACTTCCTTTCACTCTCCAAACGATACTCGAGCTTACTATTCTATTGGGCAAAGGGTTTGCTTAATTATTTCGCTCCTCCATTTCTTATCAGTTTAAATTTTTAGGTTATAATGGTCAACACGATCTTAGACCAAGAGATACCCAAGAAATCTCAGGTTCAATTCCCAACGAAAGCAATAGCCCTCATAATAATTCCTTGTGTTCATGATCACCCGCAGTGATAATTCAATATGCACTTATGAAGAAGTTTTGCACATTGTAGTCCATTCCTTATCAGTTTAAGCCTTTAGGGTACAACAGTTATCTAACAAGGTCTAATTCCAAACTTTTCCTTTTTGAAGTTTCTCCAGACGTAAACATAATTCAACAAAGAAAAAGATGCAAAACAATAGAAGCTACGATTGGTGTTCCCACACATAAATCAGCGAAGCTCAAGAAAATAACTTCGTGTTGCTCAAAGAAAAATAGTTCAAACAAATAACCCTCCATATCCAAATGAGGACTTCTCAACAAAACCGAAACTAAGTTTAAGTGTGTACCCCACACACTGAAAACTACCCCTTTGTTCCCACAATTATCTAATCAATGTTGTCATTAAAGCCCAAATTTCTTAAAAACATCAATCAATAAACTTGCATAAACAGATCATGAACATTGAAAAGCCTCTCTTCAGAAGTTGGCGATAAATAAATCACACAAAGGACATGTTTTATTGAAATATATTACGCATGATCATAGCCTTTTACCAATAAAAAAGGAAAGCAATATAAGAGGTTACTAATTCCGCTGTTAAAAAGAAAATAATATACAATAAGAAGAAGAAGAAGTAAACCTGAGTGCCGGCGAACTCTTCAAACTGTTTGACAAAATCCTCAACCATCTCATCGCTTCCCAATTCCCCACCAGGAGCCGCCGTCGGCAGGGCGGACTCCAGCCCCCTCACCGCCTCCCGCGTCTGCTGGGTCAGCTTCTCTAGCGCCTCCGAGACGTGGGAATCCTTGGGCGCCGCAACCTTCTGCTTCCCCTTCTTCCTACCCCGCAAGTCCGACAACCCAGGGCCCAGCCCCTGGACCGGAGGAGCCCGGGAGGAAGCATCCGGGGAGGAGGACTTGTCTTCACTGGTTTCCCCACCGGCATCCTTGCTCCTGAAGAAGCAAATTCCCCAAATTCATCAATTCGAACAGCATGGACAGGAAAGATAAACATCCAGAATTGAAAGAGAGCCGCAAGAAAGTGCAAAAGGGAACGAAATTCCTAACCTTTGAGGGAGACCCATATCGATTTTTCCGAAGTCGTCAAGAGCGCCTGCCAATTATTCGATGAAATGATAGTGAGAATTGGCATAACATGGCCAGAGAGAGAAGACGAAAAACAAGAATAAGGGGTGTTTACTGTCGAGAATCTGGTCCAAGTCGTCGGAAGCGTCGGCCATCGCCGGAAGACGAAACGAGTCTACCGGATTTCGGAGGGAGGGAGGGACTGCTCCCTACTGGACCTTCAAGTCTGCGCCGAGAAGAAGAGGGGGAGGACGAGATAAGAATAGGGAGGGCGGGTTTATTAGTGTTAATTTGGGTTTTTGGTTGTTCTTAGAAGTTACTAATTCAGTTTGACAATTACATGTTGGCTGTCAGCACACCGTGGCTGAGCAGCCGTCCGGCCCCCTCGCCTATTCACCGGCAGAATCTCTACAAGGTGGGCTCCCCGGAATCTGACTAGTCAGGGAGGGGAAGGCCCCCTTACAAGTAGAGTCCATTAAGTTTCACATGAAAGGTTGTATTAGTATATATATGACAATATAGTTTTATTGATAGGTATTTATACAGGTATACATTATCATCGATGTAGGTATGCATTGATACGGGTGTGGTGTGAAACCTTGTTTATATTAAAAATTAGTAACCTAAAAAAAAAATTCTTTAAAAATTAAAGGGTACCCTGCACATAATGATGTAGTGTTCAACCAAAACTTAGGTGGGGTTTGTTGGGTAAATTTATTGGGCGATTATATTTCATAATTTTTTCATCTTAAATTAATAATTTTATTTGACAAAAAAATTATATTAATAATTTTATTTTGTTTAATTTAAGTAATGGGGTACTTTAAAAAAGTACCATAAGCTTTTTTTTCCTTTTTTAAGAGGTAAGTTTTACCATTCAATATAATTAAACTAGAAGTATCTTCTAATTGTTCCTATTTTGAATTGATATTGTCATTGATGAGGGCCTACATGATGTAAACGAACCCAAATAATTAGCCTACACGTTATTTCTATAGGATAACTCATGGGTTGTAAATCAAACTTAAGAAGTAATAGTTATGTTTTAGAAAGAAAAAAGATAGCCAAAGCCTTTGGCAATCAGATCATGGTGTAACTAGAGGTGGGCTAGACATTTTCTTTTAGAAATACAAACCCCACAAATTAATGGTTATTTTCCAATGATATATTTTCTTTGATTGGTAAATAATTTATTTTTAAATAATTAGAAGTAGAAAGGGAATAGGGGCCTTAATCCATGCTCAAACTCAAGACCCATCCCGCCATTGAGAGATTCTATACCATGTATAGCAGCAGGTCCGAAATTGACACATTAAAATGTTACTAACTTATTTTTTGGGGAGAATTCAATCAATTTCTTAGAATTGAAATTAGCAACCAAACTCAAGTTATCATTTTTTTTCGTGTCATGGCCCACATAAGCTAAGTTAATAACAATATTTTATATTATCTAACAAAGAATAAAGAAGAAAAGACAGAGGGAGCCCCTTGATTAAAGGAGATTCTTTACTTAGTTACCTCACTTGAAAGCTATTAACTAGGTCCAATAGCGTATTAAAAATTCACAACTCAAGTATGAATTTAAGTAAAAAATAGTAACATGAGTATCATCAATATTGTGCAAGTAATTCAGTTGATTCATTGAGGATTGAGCTGGTCCTTGGTTTGGTTCACGTCCTCACAAAATGTACTTGTTGAGTAATTTTCCTTTCATGTCTAAGATAAGTGTTTTGAGTATCAATAGTTATATACTATTTCAAAACAATACAGCAAGTACATGAGGTCGATAAATAAAACACGTGAACCTATCTCACCCCCCTATATCGTATCGGTGATGTTTTATAAGTATGAATACATATTGGCCGATATAGATATATAATTACTGACACATACTTCTATGCTTAGAGGTGCATGGGCATCCACCCACATTGATTTAATTAGATCTGAGGTACTACATAGGTCAGATGTTTACTTCAATGTTTTAAATCATATACCCATTTTGTGAGTTATTTTTTACTATTTACCTAAATAGACTTGGGACTATGTGAAATGAAAAATGTGTGACACGAAAGGACATGAATACCCTCTTCATGTACAAATTCTTCATCAACGACCAAGCAAGAAACACATGCATGAGTTCCTCTTCATCTTTTGATAGGCAGAGAAAAATCTTCAACCTAGTCATTGTGTCTCCCTTACCTCCCAGCAACATCCTCTATAATGACATCCTCCTTTTGGTCTACATCCTCTGCCCCAACAGCTTCCTCATCCCTAATGGCATCCTCTTCCTTGGAGCATATTATTATTTTGGAAGGATTAAGGAACAACATATTGTTCTCAATTATGTAGTTTTTGTTACCATTAATTTCCTATAGATTTCTCAAAAGCTGGGTAATTGGAAAAATAGATAAATAGATATATAAAAAAACTAAAAAACTAGATGTCAAAAGAACATGGAAAGAGATACACAAGTTTTGTTGTTTGTTTACGACATACATTGGGATGCAAATGACATTAATTACAATAATGTAGTAATAAATCTCATTAAAGTTTCATACAAAGTCACCTATAATGCTCTCTTAAATAGGTTGTATAAAGGTAGTACATAGTCTAAGAAAGAATACCCATTAAGGTTAAGTTTCGCGTATCCTATTGCAATTCTGATTGACCTTTCACCTTCTGAAATATATAATACTAGAATTCTCTATTGCTTCCTCTAAGCAAATAAGTTAAGGTCGAATGGAATATCATTGATGATAACTATAGCTACAAAAGATAATATTACTACTAATAGTAATATTAGTGTCAATGCAACAAAGTGAGATGAGGAGATGAGAATAAAAGGAGCAAAGTGGGAAGAGAAGTGTACTTGTTATAATGTTTCATACAACACAATTGTAAATCTCAATTGTGATAAAGTTAAACCCCATTTAAATGAGCTATTTCATTTAGAGGAGGAGAGTAGGATGAAGAAAATACATAAACCCCACATTGACATTGATTAAAAAGTATTAGATGATAAATTAGCAATTGTAAAGTAAGATTGTGAGATAGATTCAAGCAGCAGCTTGACACGAAACCTCTTCAAAGATGGTCTAACCTAAAGCTGGCCCCTATAACCATAGCCTCTTTCCTGACTCCTACGTTCGCGAGTCTTTCTAAAACTGTCCCTCCTTCCTACATTTTTATAAGGAATGCGAGCTTTCTTTCTATCGAACTATAACGACACTACTGCGCAAATAGAAAGTGCAAGGATGTTGTCGACCCTCTCCCTCCCCACTTGACTCATTTGACTCAATACACAATTCCATCCCACCACCCGATCGATCCTTTCCACCTATAGGAGTGGGACCACGAAACAGCTATCCGCTGTCCATTGAAAGAGATTCCACAGCTGATGAACTCATATGTTAATCTTGACTTCCTTTCTACGGTAAAGAATGAGTCCTACCCTTAGATTCAAGCATAAACAGTCTCTCATGAACACATTTGTATAAGATTTTTAATTGAACATGGGAAGAGATGAAAAGACCAAAAAATCATTGTGTATAAGATATTTATTGTGCCTCGCCAATATCGACACATGAAGATCATGATTTTTTATAAAAGCCTCATTTAAGATCTTATAGAATGGTTGAATCATGTTATTGTTAGTTAGTGATCTATATGTGTGGCAAACACAAACCGATAAAAATAAAATGTCACTAACCTACAATTGAGTCACAAGATTTATCTTTCCCTTTTAAATAAAATAAACTCAGTTTTTGTTAAAATTAAATATGCGCAATTCCTATGTGTTCTAACGAAAAATTGTAGTTAAATTACTAAACAAACATACAAGAATTTATACGTAAAAAACCCAATTAGAAAAAAAAACTATGAGACACTATGTTCAAATCAACTACGTACTATGTAAACTATATATTACATAATTAGAACAAAGACTCGTCTTTATTCACACAATTGGTTCTTTACACAGCTCTAATTCTAAATCAACAACTCCTTGGTTGTTTGCCGATAATAAATTAATGTTCACTTTTCTTTGTATTCTTTAATCGATCTAGATATTTCATCTCTTACTTTAGAATGAATTTTCTTTCTCCTCGACCTTTGTAGTAACAATCTTCAACAAAATACTATGCTACACATGTGTTTTTGTGTACTCATCTTACATTTAATCACTCTTTTGATTACAGTAGGCAAGAACTAAAACTAGAAGACTAATTCTCTCTAAAAATTATTAGAGAAACTCAGCACAAGTTCTCTAAGCTTTCTATGTTTCTTCTATACTTTCCTCACAATCCTAATCCTTTTTATAAACTCCCAAAGTCTTGAAAAGAATGTGTCTCCAACTAAGAATCTACATCAAACCGAAAAAGTTTAATTTAGGCAACTCTATGATATATTGATCGATTAGTCTACAGTGTGATCAATTGATTCCTTAAATTTCTCCCTCAATTTCACACATTGATCAATCGGCTCCACCAAATGATTGATCTTTCTTGTCTCAGTTAAAATTTTAATATAAGCTTCATTGTGTTCATTCATCGGACTATTCTAGAGATCAATCGATTAATAATTTTTCTGGAGAACCTTGGCTATTCAAGGCTAATTGATCAGGGGTATCAAATGATCGATCGCTCTAAATAATAATTTTATTTTTTATTCAAAAAGTCTTCATCTCTTGTCATTCTTTTACCTAAGGTTTTTTTTACCCTAGTGTGTGAATGTGATGCATATTTTTACCTGACAAAATATAGATTTGAGTTTTCTTTTAGCTTGATCTTCATAATATGATCTTCAGACATATACTAACTCAAAATACACACATTGAAGACATTACTTTGCTCATAAAAATAAGTTAATATATAACATAAGGATACTTATGTTCTTATAGATGCAGAAGCACATGTGATTAGTTCTTCTCCAAAACCTTAAGATCAACCTCAACTAAATAATGAAAGATAAAAAAATATAATTGTGAATATAATTTCTCTTTTAGTATTATGTATATAAATGTATTAGACTTTGATTTAAAATATGTTGCATGAGAATGTGCATATATCTTATTAAAATGCAAGCAATGAAAGTTACAGAGGTATCAAGTTCCAAATTAGGTAGAACAAATGGAAGCAATTGTAGTCATCATAAGGGTTTAGATGAAAATTTGAGAATTATGAATCCTACACAAATATCAGTGCAACCAATATCACTGAAAACTAATTGAAGCATCATAAATTTGGCAATTTTCCAAATTGGTGTTTTCTAGTGTGGTAGTTTTCTAATCTAATTTGGTAGTTTTCAATATTTATAATTTTTTAGCTTTCCAGTTTAACTATTTGGCAGTTTGGCAATTCCATAATTGACAATTTTCATTTACATGAACTATGGAGGTGGTAAAAGATAGAGGCATGATAAAGATGCCACCAATTTGACATAAAAAATGAATATAACTGGGAATGATCCTTATTTAAACAATCACTTTGGGGTGCAATGTGACAAGGTTTGTAATCAATGAGTGATAAAAATTAATCACAATTGAAGGGCAAAGGCGCACTTCAACTTCACCTTTACAACATGGCCATATATAACAAATTTCAGTTGAATATTAAATATACAAATAAATCAAGGTATATAATTAGATGCATTATTGATAACTGCCTATAAACACTATATGCCTGAAGAATAAGAGGATGTGAGATGTTCAAATTCAAGGAAATGAATTTGGTGCGTACATGTTCTCATGCACTACATGGTGAAGATTATTATCAAGCATATAGTGGGATCATCATTAATGTTGTGTATCATTATTTGGAGGGATGTGTGTCTTACACACGATCCGATATAAAAAAATAGACATTTATATAAATAACAGAGTTTTTATAAGTTACCATAAGGCTTAGAAGGCTAAAGAGGCCACAATGAAGAAGTTGATAGGAACATTTAAGGAGTCGTATGAAGACCTTATAAGCTTGGAAGGCTACAGAAGCCACAGTGGACAAGTTGACGAAAACATTTGAGGAGTTTTATGAAAACCTTCTAGCCTATTTACACCTGTTGAAAATGAGAAATCCTCAGACCACCACAAAGATCACATACAACCTCAAGACAAATAATTCCAAAGGTATTTTTTTTCTTTTGACATGTGTGTTGAGAACTTCAAGAAATACATGTGCAAGCTCATTGTCATAGATGACACATATATGAAAGGAAGGTACAAAGGTATCGTACTTGTGGCATTAACTTTAATAGTGAAAACCATTTGTTCCCTATTGCATGGGTAATGAGAGAATCAGGAAACAACGATGGATGGAATTGAGTACTTAGACATCTTAGGCATGTCCTCGATTAACTTGAAGGGCTTATAATCATATATGACAAAAATTATTCAATTATTTCACACATTCCACTACTATTCCCACATTGTGTGTATGGGTATTGTGTTTATCATGTGTAGCAAAATATGCATGCAAAATTCAAATATCTAAGCCACTTCCCCCCACTTTTACCTTACAAAAAAGGTAAACTGTGTGCAAGAATTCAACAAATAGATGACTATCATACAACAATGGATTAATCTAGATGCGCACAAATGATTAATTGATGCAAATATGACAAAACGGTCAAATGAACACTTCTCAGGAAGAGGTATAATATTATGACTTTAAATAGGTGCAAGAATGTAAACTTCATGATTAAAAGCATCAAAAATATCCAATTGTGGCCATATTAGAGGGTAGACACTTGAAGATGTAGGATATGTGGTATCAACATATCACATACGCTAGAAATTGGACTGGTGCATTAATTTCGTGGGGAAAAAGAGATATTGAGGATATGACTAAGGTAGCCCATGGACTTGCGTGTTATCCTATTAATGCATATAAGTTTAATATGAAGTTGTATCATATGATGTTAATATTGATTTGAAAGCTAGGACATGAACTTGTAAAAAATTTTAGGATATGGGCATACCATGTCAACATGCTCTAGGTGCATGTTTAAATAAATGTATCAATTATTACACATATTGCTCCCCATTTTAGAGAAGTGATACATATAAGAAGGTTTAAAGTGTGACATCTACCTTTCATCACAACCGTGTTTTGGCAAATAAGTCCTACAAATAAAACATGTTATCACAACCGTGTTTCAGCAAATAAGTCCCACGCATAAAAAGGCTGTGGATGAAGACGAAATTCATTACATAAGGCGTGCACTAGGTTCCTTTGTGACAAACTCTGCGTGACACACTAGTTGTGCCCTGCACCTCATTACTAAATAACGAAACATATAGTACTATAAGGTTAGCTTACAAAGTTAACCTAGTGTTCTCTTTAGGTGGACAGGGATTACGATGGACCAAAAACACATTAGCCCATTTTGGATGTTTCGTATTGAGCTAGTAATATTTCTTCAGATGCTGTGACCGCAACGACTGAGGCCCCGAAGTCAGGCGTGGCTTTCCGCTTCCATTTGTTCTTAAACAGTTGGTTTTGTAGCGGGAAAAAGCCTACACTACACCGGTTACAAAAAAACTAAAATGCAGCTAAAAGAGGTGCTTTTAATCACCATCAATAACAGTGCAAATTACCCACATCAAATTGCCCCCATTTAGATACGAAACAATGTAAAAATGACTTTGCTATATTCCTTTAACTCTTCAATGCAAAAACTTGATCTACAGAGGAAAATCACTAGTTCAAGTGCTCAACTGCTTGGCCCCAGTTACCCGGAAATGGTGTTCTTCCCCTTTAAATCAAAGCCCAGTAACATGACATCCACAGCTGCAGTCATCCATATTTTAGAGTTGGCCCCCACGTATGTCTCTGCTGAGGGATCATGGACTGTCCTGATAACAATATCGCTCTACAACTCAGAAACAAAGTCTTCATGTGTTTATTACTACCTCATTCGCATCTATAGTAGCTTTTACATAGCAATCTGGCCATTTGCTTCGATTGTAGCAGCATCTGAAACATTCTCCCCCACAATGCTAGCAGTCTGACCTTGGACATTTGCTACCAAAGAAGCTTCTTTGATTTCAGAGCCCAAAAGAATTTCTTGTCCTTGAGAAGCCACTAAATTTTCGCCAGTTTGTGACCCTGGGGCTGCTGCATGAGCCCCTTGATGAACGGCACCTGCCTCCTCTTTAACTAACTCTTGGCTTTGATGATCATACATGACTGGCTGATGATGGCCTCTCGGAACATAAGCAGCCGGCTGAGGATGCAATGAACGGTTTGGATGCCCATATGGACCCATTGCACCCTGAGATCTCCTGAGTCGAGAAGTGTGTTTCTTACCAGACAGGTGAATCTCAAACACGGCCTGAGTGTCACAAGTAACATTACACAAGGCACAGAACTTGGGTTCTTCCTTCAATTTAGCTGGAGGGAATTCCTCCCTTGACATCCTCATCCTTTTGGTACCCCTCCCAAACCTCATATTTCCATGCTTAAGGCCCGGCCTTCTATCCTCCCAGTTACCTCTAGACCTAAATGGCTTCCTTGAGGGTGCGGGTGCAGCTTGTCCAGTGACTTCAGTAGCCGGCTCTTGCTTTGGCTCTGTTGACTCTTCTCCACCCTGGTTTTGCGGCTGTGCTTCAGGCTCCGTTTTAACTACTACTTCTGCAAAAGAAGCTAAAGGGCAGCGATCAGTAGCTGCAGAGGATGATTTGTTTTCTTCTGCAGCTTCACTATCAAGTTCCTTCTTGACATCAGGCTCACACTGGGACTGAGGTTGAGGCAGAGGCTGAGGCTGAGGCTCAGACTGAGGTTGAGGTTGAGGCTGAGGGTAGGCTTGCTCCAGAACAGGTTTCTGCTGCATTTCAGCCATCATTTTTTTATGATTTTCAAATTCTTGAAGCCGCTGCACACTCTTCTTGTGGCGCTTTCCATTCAGATGTTGCTCAAGAATTTCCAAGCTGTTACAGTCAACCATGCAGAGCTCACACCAGGAAACCTGTGGAGGCCGACGTGATGGTGCCGGTTGGTGTGCTTTTACCTCTCCAGCAGGTGGCTCTATTTGGCTTACTTCTTCTGCAGTAGGTCCAGCTGCAGACTCCGTTGCAGGTGCTGGAGCTGCAGATCCAGAGTTTGGAATTCGTCGGTTTCCACCACCTCTACCCGTGCGTCCTCGACCCCGCATATTACTAAAATCTGGTCTGGAAGGATGAGAAACAAAGTTGTTCCTGCCACCACCTCTGAATGATCCACCACCTCTTCGCCCACCACCTCTGTAAAGAGGCCTTCTAACCTGCAAGGGCACCCAGAGAATGGCCTTCAAATAACAATAAAAGAATTGACCAACACAATCTCTAATTGCTAAGACTAAAAGTGGCCACCAACATTACATCCATGACCGTGTATAATTAAATGGCATCAAGCTAATGCTTCAATAGTTCTACAGCTGCACATTTCAAAAAAGGTTGCCAAGCCAAAAAAGAAAAGAATATAGTTTGTGGGTTGGTCAGCAGAAAGAAAAAACTGTAGTTGGTGGGTTGATCAACAGAAAGAACAAAGAAAACCCGATTGCAACTGGCTGGAAAGAAGTATAAGAATGGAGACAATCATGCTGATTACGTGAAATAAAAAGATAAATCATATGTTGGACTCTGTTAGGATGTAAGAAGCTTTACATTGGGGAAACAAGACCAAATACTTAGTTGGCTGGAGGCCTATTTCTAATTAGGAGATTGTAAAGATAAATTAATAACTTTCTGCTGGTTAAGATAAACAGTCTGATCTGCACCAAATACAACTTTGGGAGTAGGGATGGATCAGCAAGGACATGAAACTGTCTCGTGACAGACAGGATACAGGATAGATTTTGGGCGAAGAAGGGGAAGGAAAGAACGACAAGAGGGCAAGAATAAAATAGAATGTAATATGTATAGGAGATAGCACCAAATGTGAACATGCAAACTCAAACTAAATTTTATCGCATAAAATTGTGACTCCATTACAACATAACATACTGTTTATCATTTAAAAAGCTATATTGAATCCTAATACAGATGCCTTTTTTAGCAAATAAAAATTACTTGTTCCTAAATCAGAAAGTTTTATCATTATCTACAGAAGACAGGACACCGCAAATGTGCTCTTAATTTTAACTTATCATCATGGACTTCTCCTAGCAATACATATAGAATCCTTGTTTATTGAGAACTCATGAGTACAATTAAAGAATAACACCCAAAATTAATATTCACCATAATATTCTCAACTTTAGACCGGAAGAACACACCTTCTTGCACTAATTTTTCCAAAGGACCTTGGATAGGATCCAAAATTATTAAACAAAGGGATAAAAACAAGTTATTGACAAAAAGGAAAAAAACATGTCCACCAAACTACATTTAATAATTAAGCCGAGAACCACAGTAATATTGGCGTAACAACTCAAAATGATAATTACGTAGAATCAGGCTGGCTGACAAACAGTAGAACTTTTAGTTGTATAAATGTCTCCAGACATAATCCCTAATGGCTTCTTCTACTTGTAGTCTTACCAAACAGAAAAGTCTATTCAACACCAAGATAGGTACATGATTCAAATAAAGTAACATTGGACACAGAAAACAGCAAAAAGAAGAAAAAGAAACATGTGCAACCATATAAGAAGCAATAGCTAACAGGAAGTTGTAAATGTCATTACATTTGGCTAACATGGGCGGACTGACTTGTCCTTATGACGGTGATGGATAGGGAAAAGGGCTGTCAAAGTGCACCGAGATTTTGCCAAAGTTGGCAAATATGAATATTATCCAAGAAAATACATGGATGGAAGTCCAAGTCAATAATCAGAATCAATAATCAAAATATTCATGTCCAACTAAATGGGAAAAAAATGTGAACCCCAAACCTACCAACATCATTCTCCATCTAATATTCATCCCCAGATGCACTTTCCTTACATATGCCCTACACTAACCTTGATGCGAGGATATAAATTCCATATTATCAGCCAGAGCAAACAGGCCATCAAAGAGAAGCTAATTCTTGTTTTAAACTAAACTTTCATATATACATATGTATTGTTTTAGAATTGTAATCATAATCATAATCAAGTAACATCTTTTTCCAACAACTTGAGGTGTGACACGAATTGTATGCCTCCATTCTGACCTATTTTGTGCCAACTTTTTCGTAAGAGATAGCACAACCATATCCTTTCTTATTGGATGCTAATAACCCTACACCAAATTTGTCCAACAAAACCCTACACTTGAGTTTTGATTAGAAAGAAAAATGGTCTCACATGAGAATAGGGGTCCACTTTTCTCTGTCCAAACAGAACTAGGTGTAGGGTAAAGTGGATAGATTCGGTGTAGGGAAATCATTTCCCTTCTTATTATCTCCATCCACGTTCCCTTAGGTATCCCTCTCCCTTTTTTGGCATCATTTGCATGCATCCCTTCAAATCTCCTGAAGCATTCATTGATCTTCTTTGAATATGCCCATACCAACACAACCTACACTCCTCAAGCTTCTCTCCTAAAGGTGCTATACACCTAAGTTCCGACGAATTTACTCATTTCTAATACTATCTCTTCTAGTTATTCCGCACATCCACCTTAGCATCCTCATTTTTAGGATTGTAATACGCTACCAATATCACTAACCTCGAAATTCAGTATAGCTGTCAACAGCATACATTTCAAAATGATATCCACAAATTTGTATGCAACAAAAAAATCAAATGCACAAGTTACAAATCAAAATAACAACAAAACTCCCATTGAAATGGAAATGAACCCTCCAGGGGCATGTCGAGATGCAAAAAGACAGTGCCAGACTCACTGCAGGCTCAGGCTGCAACATAGTGTCTTTTAAAACCGGGGCTAAAAACTGATCCAAGTCCAAGCTCCAACACATTGGGCATCTGAATCAGACCCAAACCTCTACAAAACAATTTGATTGGAAAAAAACACTGTCCTTGTTAAAAACTTTAATCAATTATGTCTCCAAAAGTTCTATAACTATTATTCCGATAATGGTATGACTACATTTTTTATGCTGCAAATGTGCATAAAATAAAATTTTCACACTCTACAAAGGTTTATAAATGTATCCTGCAGCTTGTCATGCTTTCAATCTGAGCTGTATTAAGGCATGAGCCTGCATGCTAATTATCTGAAAAATTACATATGTAGTATAATTCAGACTCAAGTATTTATACCAGGTGGCAGTTTTTGAGCTTAGAATTAGATCGTATTATAACAATAGCTAAACACAAATGTCCTAGATCAGAAAAATGCGATCTACCAAAATGATGACAATCTCTCCAGAATCCAGCATTGTATGCATTCCAAAAGAACAAATCTTAGGTACAAACAATTAGAAAGCTCTATCAATGTTAACCATCATTAAAAACGACAGGTCTAGATTCTTTCTTGCCAAAATTTTGTAAGTTTTGGGAATGCTTAGGTTGAGCACGGAATGTTTCTACATTACAGCATCCACAAATTTCTCCAGGTCAATAACAAAGCTTGGAAATGATTGGAAAGATTTATAGATAGTTGGGTAAACAGTTACCAAACTATCTATGTAGTAGATGGGTAACTGTTTACCAGATTGATTGCTGAAACAATAATCTGCAGTTCAAGTTCCAAGAGGATGAGCTAATTTTGACTCCTGCACACCGATTTTAAAATGTATAACAAACAATGATCAGAATCAAGAAATTCATCCACTCAGGTGGCAGTATCATAAGATTCTTGAGAAATGAAGGTTTATGATCCTTCAGAATATAACAACCCCTAAAAACTATAGAAAAAAGCCACCTCTGAAGCATGAACATTTACAAGGTGAACTCGATCAGAACTGCCGACTGGATCCCAAAATTATTCCAGGGTGACAAGCGTTCACATACCTATTCTTGTTGAATCCTGCAACCTTGCAACAATCTATACGCTGAGGAGAAACACGATGATGGCACGACAACAACCAAGCTCCCAGGAAACTCTCCTATTGAAAAAACGCAACACTTCAGATATAAATGCCAAAAAGGCATTTTGGAATTTGAGTGAATGGTGAAACTGTTGGCTGACAACTAGCGCTGAGGTTCCACATTCAATTATGTCAGCCAACAGATTCCATGTTTACAGCAGATTTTTCAATTCAATGGCCCAGAATCGTACAAGCTAGTACTCTTGAACTCATGAATATGTTGCCCAACCCATATGGATACCATTACAGTTGAAAAATTGAATGGTATGCCATTGGAAGAGTACTAGCAAGCAACTAAAGAACAACTTAATTTCAACTCAGGAGCCAATTACCCATCCAGCCTATTGCAATACATAAATGGTTAAATGAGTGCAAAAGACCACAGGTAGAACCATGGTCCCTGCAATCACCAATCATATTAGAGGATAGACAATAGCAACATTGAGTCACAAACAATACCCATAAAAAACATGCCTAACCAGTTTCTTCTATAATTTAGTAAGAAGAAATGATTAAAGCAAGTTCTTTCCTGATTGAGGCAATTCGATACAATGAGATGAATCACTTATTAAGCTCGGGCTCAACTCAAAGGTCTCAGCAACTTGAACATCTTGTTCACTCAATAAGTCAAGCAAGTCAATACATACATGAGAAAATTTAAGCTAACAAAGCAATATAAAAATATGTTTTATTGACTGATGACTTTTGCATTTTAATTTGACTTTGAAGTTGGCCCTGCCAGCTGCTAATGCTTTCCTTTTCTTGGCACGACAAATGTGTTTGTTATTCAAAATAATGCCACAAACCACAAAGTAAAACTAATACCTGCAGATTCACGTACTATGATGAAAAATGACATAAATGAGGATCCAGTCCCCCTAAATAAAAATGAGTTGCTCCTATGAATAAACCAATAGAAATACCAAATTCAAGAGTAACAAAGAACTCAATAAAGAAACTTGTAATTTGGTAGTAAAAGGTTAAATTCTCGTCCAAACCTTGTTTGTGTCGGCTAAAAAAAGCAATTGCATGAATAAGTTAAGAAAATATCAGTCATATACCAAACTATCAAAAAAACAGAAACCGCCTAAAAAAAGAGAATAAACAAGTACAAGACAAAATCAAAGAGATATAAATTAATATCACATACTGATCATGAGTAAAAATACATTATAAGGAGCATTTATATGATGCAAACACAACAAAATATCATTACGTATATCAAACGGTATGAGTGCCTCATTTAGATTTTCAACCAAATACAAAAGTAAAATCTCCGTATTCATTAAGCAACTAAGGATGTCATTAGGTTAATTCTGATCCTACCAGAGTCCAGAAGGGAAAGAGACTTAAGCTCATGAACTGACTCAAACTCTATGTTCCAATTATTGACTCAGAACTGTCTTTAGGATCAAAACGCAAAAAGTACCCATTTTGGTGGCTAAGAGACTATTAATTATAACATCTTCCACTCTATTTGAGCAAACACAATCACATGAACATACTCATCAACCTATAATCAACTGAATATAATACAATTCCAAGCAAAGAAGGAAACACAAGCCAAAAATACCGGAGGAGGGCGAAAATGGGCCGCTCCATGGTGCACGGCGTACGGATGAGGGAGGCCACCGGCATGATGATGGTACCCACCATCCTTAGGCCCCCAATGTCGCTCCGGATCGCCCGCCATGGCCCGCTCCGCATACTGCTGGATCTGCGACAGGGCCGCGACCGCCGCAGCAGCGGCCGGATTAAGCCCGGGCGGCACGGGAGACGACTCCAACTGCTGCTGATGCTGGTTATGAGAGTAGTAGTCCTGCGCATAGTACGGGGCCCCGCGGTGGGCCCCGGTGTCAGGCGCGGCCGAGACCCCCGGCGGGTGGAGGGCGGAGTCGGAGGGCTGGTGGTGGTAGGCATTGCCCGCGGCGGAGGCGGGGCTAGGGTCAGAGTAGTCGGAGGGGGTGTAATAGGAGGAGTAGGGATGTTGGGCATAGGGATAGGCATTTGAGGTGGAGGAGGTGTAGGGGTAGTAGCCGGCGGGATCGTAGGACTGGGGCTGGGCGGGATCGTGGGAGGGTTGGTGGTGGTGGTGGTGGTCCGGCGGCGGCTGGCCGTGATACTGGTACGACTGGGCGTCGGTCAGGGAGGAGTAGTCCATGGCCGGCAGGCGGAGGAGGGAGGAGCGGCAGTTGCCGATTGGACCTGAATGATATACAGTAGGGCTCTCTGGCAGGGTCGCCCTCTTTTACCTTCACGAATCCCGACTCCGGCTACTATTTTCTCCAAGTACCAATTCTGCCCTCCTTCAGTCACGTAATGGCGAAAGTATCCCCAACGGAGCGAGATGGGAGGTGGAGAAGAGGCCCACTGGGCCAAATGGAAACATGGGCTTACCTGAGAATGCAAGTGTCCAATCTCCAACGAGGAATTGGCCAAAGTAAGTCAAATAACTAAAGTATAAGCAAGTTTCTACTATTTATTAAAGTAAACTTGCTCACATGGGAACTTGTAAGCATATAAATAAATTTTACTTAATAATTTTCTCCTTCATTATATAACAAGTCGACGAGAAAAATATGTCACATCAGCCACTTAGCCCAAAAATATGTCTTCTTCTTTTTCTCCTATAAGACTAACAATATTAATTTAATAATAATTCTCCGATTATTGTCGCTTAGGTTTTCTACTACATCTCTAGAATTTAACGTATCACTGCCAAATTTAGATCTATTGTCATCTCACTCCCTAATCAAACTGCATCCTGCCCACCCTTAATCAATCTTCAACACATGACATCCTTGATTTATTAGGCTCGCTTCTCCTATTTCAAAAGGGCGTTGTCATCCTCCGAAAAAAAAGATTCAATAGCTCTATTAATTATGACTCTAATTAAGTAATATGAAAAGAAAACATATAATGAGTGACTAAGTCATCCTATCATGCACAACATAGAAATTCATACCATAAAAGTTTTTTTTATCAATAATTGGTAAGCTATTAACTTCATTAGCCAGCACACGTCCTCACCTATAAAGTCAAAAGTATAGCGGTGTAACAAATACCACATGTATAAGCACCACAAACCCCACAGTCATCACAATTAAAATCTGACATTCCCATATACGGAACACAACCAAAATCCAATGATTATTGTTGACATGGAGTGGGAAGTGATGAGCTCAAAATTCTAAAAATGGTGTTCCATTCACACTCGACAAGTTCTTCAATGATTTTGGAACTATTGTCCACATGGCTACCCATTGCTCTAACTCTAGCAGCTTGCCATGTTCACGTTTAAATGTAATTCATTTATCCAATGCATCCTTGCAGTCATGCACAAGTAGTATTTGCAAACACATTACTATGTACCTTAGCTTCACAAGATTCATTTGACACTTATCCACTTCATAGTTATCTTATTGATAGTTATTTAGTCGACAGTTCATAGTCCTTTGTATGGAAAAAAAAGACTTATCAAGAAATAAACTGAGTAGAATGTATAGTCCTTAACCCAACGAGTAAATTTACTAGTTAACTATAAAAATGAATAACTAGTCATTTGCAAGTTACAAATTTTAAAACCTAAAATAAATTTTGTTGTTTTATGTTGCAAGACTCCTAGTTTGGTCGTATAACCAAAATGTAGGGAAGTTTTAAAGATTTACCTAACTAAACTTATCCATGTGAGAATTGAATCTTATATTTGGTTGTTGTTAGTGGGGTACTCACATTGGGCTGGGTAGATGTTTTTCTGAATTAGAGTTAGTGATTAGATTGGTTATTTTGTGTAATAGCATATGGCTCTTGTTTCATCTCATACAGATGTAACATTTCTAAAAAAACTAGAGAACTAAAAAACTAAAAAACTGGATATCTATAAAACTGAATAACTATAAAACTAAAAAATTGGATAATTAAAAACTAGATAATTTTGGAAACAACACATAAACAAAAATCCTAAAAAAGCCTAAATTTGTTTCACAACATAGGAAGAAAAATGGGAGGAACCCTATATATATGCTTGCATTGACTAGAATAATCCATGTGTTAAAGGGAAAACTAGAAAACCGGCATATTGTCAAACTGGAAAACTAGAAACTGGAAAATTAAAAAATTGGACAACTGGAAAATATAAATCCTGAAAAATTGAAATGAAAAACTTGAAAGGTGATTAAATTAGTTTTGTTTCCGCATTGTCAAAATTATATTTCCTACCACTTGGATCCCAATGGACATCCCAAACACACAACAAATCTTTTGTGTCCCTTTCTATACTCTTCTCATATCATATCAGTAATCCAGTTTTCTACTTTTTTAGTATTTTAATGATCCAGTATTCTAATTTTCCAGTTTCTAGTTTTCCAGCTACCCAGAAAATATTACTAGCAAAAACTATGTAATGTCCAAGATATAACCAACCCAAAATAACATTTTCATCGGATAACACCTTTTTCATTATCTAAAATAACCTAAACCAATCTACTTGGTGGAAGGGAAATAAACTACTAGGTCTTTGGAGCTCGAAGATGTGAAGACCCGGAGAAAAGAAGCAGAGAAGATGAAGTAGCTCAAAGATGTGAAGACCTGGAGAAAAGAAGTAGAGAAGATGAAGCAAACTAGGAAAACGAAAATATGAGGAAGAAGAACCTACCCAGGAGGAGGAAAAATCACCGCGAGATGAAGTCTTATGGGAGAAGAAGAAGAAGACATCTTTTTCCTAGGCTAAGCTACCGATCTTGCATATTTTTCCCGTCGACTTGTCATATAATGAAGGAGAGGGTAGTTAAGTAAAAAAAATTCACATGCTTACAAGTTCCCACGTGAGCAAATCTACTTTGGTAAATGGTAGAAACTTACTCACACTTCGGTTATTTGACCAAAGTAGTAGTTTACTTTGGTCAATTCCTCATCTCCAATCTATGGCTTCCAAAGATTCTGACGATTTTAGACCCGGCCCATTGATTGCACAGGCTTTGGCATCAATCTTTGTACATTCTACAAATACAATCTTTAGCAATCTTTGTGAAGTCATATATGCAAGTTCATCTCTCTTGTAACTAAAGTAATGCAAGCAAACTTGAGCACGAGCATACATAGCATTTCACTTGAGACTAATGTAGTCAGGTAGCCACTTAATTTTTAGAGTTTTTTTCATATTACTTGGCCTAAGATACAAATATTTCATATCCCTAGTTTTGTAAAAAACATTCCATATAACCTAGGTTTATACGACATTTGAAAAAAACTAGATCAAAATACCCATGCAACAAGGGTTAGGGTTTAAAATCGTGTAAATCAGTTGTGACGCATAAACAAAGAGGAGATTGGGGCTCAATGACAATTTGTGATTTTTCGCTCAGCGATTTTCATCAACAACAAATTCCGATTTCTATTTGGGGATTATTGGCCTCCTTCACTTCATTGGCGATCGCTCTTCTCTAATTTTTGTCAAAAAATTTATAACCATGTAAACTATTTATCCCTACAAAAGGAGATCAAGATGACAATGCAACTCAAAAAATGAATCTTGAGTGACCATCCAGGGAGAAAATGGCTATATAAGAATGGAGAAGGATGTAGATGCCAAGGAAGGACATTGTAAAATAGCCACGATAGCCTCCTACCCTCTTGTTCAAAGAGGGACTCTAGTATTCTTTTTTATATATAAAGTTTTATTATGTAGAACATCTTCTGTAAGCATGTACACGATCTTAGAGGTTTTTATCCTTGACTTGATGAACAATTGTATTAATAACAAATATTGGCAAATATCGTGTTATCAATAACACGCTATGATGAATATCATGTTATCGATAACACGTTATGACGAATATCCTATTATAGTATATGTGATACATCGTATTATTATTAACATGTATTGTTGGCATATCGTGTTATCAATAAAATGCAATGGCGAATATCGTGTTATCAATAACATGTTATGGCACATATCGTGTTATCGATAACACCCTTTGGTGAATATTGTATTATCGTATATGCGATATAGAGGATATCGTATTGTATTGTATTATCAATAACATGTATTGTTGGCATATCGTGTTATCAATAACATGCTATGACAAATATCGTGTTATCAATAACACACTATGACGAATATCATGTTATAGTATATGCAATATAGAGAAAAATAAATAATACGTCTTGTTGGCATATCATGTTATCAATAACACACTATGCCAAATATCATGTTATCGATAGCACACTATGGCGAATACCGTGTTATTGATAATACGCTATAGCAAATATCGTGTTATCGATAACACGATTTAGCGAATATCGTATTATCATATATGTGATATAGAGGATATTGTAGCATATTATTTTATCAATAATACTCATTGTTGGCATATCGTGTTATCGATAACATGCTATGGCGAATATCGTGTTATTAATAACACTCTATGACAAATATCATATTATAGTACATGCGATATAGAGGAAAATAAATAGCACGTCTTGTTGGCATAATGTGTTAGTTATGCCAAATATCGTGTTATCAATAACATGCTCTGGAAAATATCGTGCTATTGATAATATGGTATAGCGAATATCGTGTTATCGATAACATGCTTTGGTGAATATCGTATTATCGTATATGCGATATAGAGGATATCATATTATGGGTTGTTGGCTCAAATAATACATATCATATTATCAAAAATACATTTTATGGACATATCGTGTTATTGTATATGCGATATGGATTAAGTGTTGGACACGGGCCATACGGAGTGTGAGATCTTTGGTCTGTTTAGTGGGAGTCATCCACTCGTTCTCGCATTCTCAAAAGTCTTACAAATCATGCAGAGTGGATGTACTCTACCCGATTTCCTTCTGATTCGCTGTACTACCAAAAATCATTTCTTTTTGCTGCATCAAATCCCCATTTGTGGCAAGTCTCCGGAGTCCTTCAATCCGTTCTAAACACAACCTAGTTTTTCATATTGCCGGAACATTCCTTTGATTCCCCATTTTGAATTTTGTTATTTTCATATTTTTTTAACTAGGAACCATTTTTTTTATTGAAACGGGGAGGTGGCTCAGTTATGGTTTGTTCTTTGGAACATAGGATTGAGAAGGAGAATTCTTTTACTTTTTATCGATTATCTTTAAGTAGGTGCTTTGTTTTTTGTATGCTGAGTGTTCTGATTTTGCTCATACAAATTTGTGCCATAGTCGGTAATTTGTGAGATAAGAACATAGGTATAAGTTTAGTAATGAGATAAGAACATGAGTATAGGTTTAGTTGTGACCTAAGGGTATATTTGTCCTAAACCAGGTCATATGGGATTAAGTGTTAAAATCTAGGAAATATAAAATATTTATATATCAAGCCAAGTAATATGGAAAAAATTCTAATTTTTAACCATCTTTTTAGGTGGGGCCGTGTGGCCCCTCCAATTTTCTTCATAGGTGGGGCCATGTAGCCATCATCGAGATGGTCCTTATTTGAGAGTGGCCCATATGATATGAGCTCCATTCACATATCATCAGTGGATGTAGTGTATATCTTTTTCGTCCTGCATTAATAGGTACATCTTGTTTTTTAGAATAAATTAAATTAATTTATTTTAAAAAATTAAATATAACTATTAATTTGGGATAGAGGGAGTATATAATATTGAACAAGATACAACAAAGCATATTGGTGATTCAAAATCTATCCTATCTGAATTGTTGACTTCGGATTGAAATACCCACTCCTAAGGTCCAAAATAGAATTTGTTAGGGGCTCTCAATTTTATAACCCTAATTCAAAGGAAGTTTATAATTAAAAGCTAAATCAGTAATTTGAATTCATACACCCATGAGGTGGCATTGCTGGACAATGGCCACACATAACCCACTTTTTCATTTTCCAACAAAAATCCGCCTCCTCATGGATATTTGGTGTAGCATTATCATTTTTCAACACAATATTTTTTTAAAAAAAATATGTATATGTTAATATGAAATATATCAGCCTACTAATTTTACCATGCTGGAACATAAGCTCTAGCATTGCTATCCGTAATAAGGTAAATGAGATTTTCACAATGAATACACCTAACAAAAACTCACAACTGAGTTTTGGTTATACGAACAAGTGAGCCCAAGTGAACTTTGTGTTAGGCCTATATGTTTTGTCCAACTAAAACCCAATTAAGAATTTTTGTTTGATAGTCTTATATAAATATCACTATCCCACTAATAAAGCTACTAGAATTATGTTATGACCCGCCCTAGAGGTCGGGTCCACCTTTGAGATTAGTAGTATCATTAGAATTTAATTATTAGTGATTGTATTTTAGAGTAATTAGGATTTTATTGGACTTAGGCTTATGTTAAAGCTCATTCTAGTTAAAAGTTTAATTCAATTAAGAGTTGTAATAGCATTAGGGCTAGGAGGCTTAATTGTTTATAAATATGTAGAGGCTATACCTATTTGAATATCACATAAATCAGAATTTAGTTATTTTATTGAGTTATTTTCAATTATTTTCTTCAGCTTTTTCTTTAATTTTATTTGTGTAGACATTGATCTACATCAAATTGTTTCCTCTTTTTTGGGCTAGATGAACTATTATAATTGTTTTCTTCTTTTTGGGGATAGATGAATAGAATTTACACCAAGAAAAATTGCAGGAAAAGGTTGTATAAGAAAAAGAGTTGCATCATGGGGTTTTCATATAGTGGTACAAATAGTAAAACTAATTTGTTAGAGGTTTTGCTATTGCTCTAAAATGACCACATATGCATCTTTTGAGTTGATTTTTTTGGTATTCAACCTCGACTTGTATTTACTACTACAACTAAGTAAAACAAGTTGATCTAATGCAAATATGAAAAAAAAAAAAAAAACTAAGCATAAAAATAATCATTGGTTGACTTGGTGGTAAGAGCACTCAACCACCAACAATTGGGGGATCTACTTTTCTTGGTCCAATCAAAGGTTAAGTAAAGTTTTGGTGTAGAGAAAGTAGAGTAGGAATATTATTTTATTTTACTCACCTCAATTGCCTTTACATCTAAAGCGTCCTTTGGATGACACTTTATGTTATATAGAAAGTTGCTTCTAGTTAAAATTACTTTTTGAAAAACAAAATAAGAGCGGGTTATATTTGAATAAAAATTTAGGTTTTCAGAAAAAAAGTTCTAAAAATCTTGTTTGGGTAGCTATTGTATTCTATATCACCCTGTTATGAAAAATGTTTATGTTGTCCTCCAATAATTAGAGGAAAACAGGTCGGGTGGACAAGGGTAGTCATGGTAGGAGGAGAAAGGGAAGAGTGTTTTACCAAAGAGGGAAAAAGTGAAAGGAGTTGGTGTAGGAGAGAAGAAGAAAAAAGTGTGTGAGGGTAATTATGGTAAGAGGAGAAGGGGGAAGGGGGTTTTATTGGAGAGGAAAACACATTTGTGCAAAAGGGATTTATGACAAGAGAGAAGATAAGGGTACTTTTTTCTAATGCACTTTTAGCATAACATGATCAGGAGGAGAGTTAGGCAAAAAACGGTTAAAAAGCAAAAGTTGGGTCAAAATCGGGTTAAAGGCAATTTTGAAACAAAGTGAGGCTTTTTGTTTGAATTGTCTTACCAAACAAGATTTACATGCACAACAATAAAAAGGGATAAAAAGCAGCTGCAAAACATTATCCAAACAACACCTAAATATTCACATGGTGTAATTGCTTGGTATGTATAATATGCAATCCTATGTTAGATAACCATTATTCCCCACTAGCAACATCCAACACGTTTCAAGGGAATTGAAACAAAGACTTTCATAATTTGTTTTTCAAAAACACAAGTAAAGAAAAATTGTTCCCTCAATATACAAGCATGTCAATTTAAATAACCGTGGAAACAATGGTTCTAATATGCTCCCTTTGTCTTAATGGCTGCCTTTGGTTTTTCAAAATAGACTAATTGAAAAATCCAAAAGAAACTATTAATGTAAGACGGATAGAGTATTATTTTTTATTTTTTTCTTAGCAATTAAAAGCATTTTAACTTTAAATAAATTGTAGTTTAACCTGGCTGAGACTTGGCAAATGGAAGAACCCGAGCAATTAAATATAGTGGCCATATAAACACCGTGTACAACAGAACTTTTGCTTCTCTACCCTGGAAAAAAAGAGATCTTCAATTTGAAATTAATTAACTTACAACAGAACCCTACGATTTTAAAATCTAAATGGCATTTATGGCTGGTTCCATCATAAAGTGGGGGAAATTAGTTAACTTGCTTAGATGTGAAATCCTAACCTCAGTACTGCTGTAATTGGATTGACTCCATTAAATACTCAACTAAGTTTTCTTGATACCTCCTCATTGGCCTTCCTGCTCTACATTTTCATTTTATTACTAGTTAGACACCAGTACAACTATAGTTCTAAAATTCTATTTTTTTCCCGAACACTCTCCGGGGTGACTCTACTCTTTAGTTTTCTTAGTCAAGCTCCACGATGACTCAAAATTGGCATAATTTTATAATTTTTCTTGTACAAGCATAGTTTTATGATTGATCTATTTACTCCTCGAGTAACACTATGACTCCCTCTTCTATAATATACTTGTTGCAAAATTTGTGCTCCCTTTTTCGTTTATTTTGGTTTTTTAATCTAGATAATTAATATAGAATGAAGGGAGTACAATATTAATTATTAGAAGTGGGCATTACATTAAATGAGTTAAGCCCATATCATTTAGGTAGGCATAATAATATTTATGTGGGTCAAGCCCATATATTAGAGATAGCCCAAGCCCACTTTGTGTTGAATGAGAATCACACATGTGAATTAGTTGAAGAAGTGAATAGTTCCACATCGACTACTAGAAGGTGATGGTGTCGGTATATAAGGCATTAGTTTAGCCTTTTAAATTAGACCTTTGGGCCAACCTACTTTTGTGGGGGAGAGAGATGTTGGACCAATGCACCTAGGTGGGCTAACCCATGCATGCGGCCACCGTCCGTCGAGTCGGGTCGGGTCAGGTCAACAAGATAATAATTTTAGGACAAATTCATTTGGTTTAGTTTTCTATTAACAAAAATGTGTCCAATTTGTTTTCACTAAAGAATGTGCTCGTTAACGGATGGATGCATCCGTTTGAACGGGAAAAGGTGTCTTCAACGGGATTTTCTATATTTGAAAATGATTTCTGCACTAATCTGATTTGAGATTTTCATCTTTTTTTCTGTGAGAGTATATATATTATGGTTCGCTACATGTATTGTATTGGAGGTGCTCCTACAGTACGTGGTTGATCGTCTTTTCTTGGGAGGCAGACGCCTAAAGAGTCTTAAGCACCGTTAAGGAGGGCGAATTCTGTCTTAAAGACATAACGACTTGCTTAATTCAATCATAATCTTTCCAGTAAAATTTCTCATCACTATATTTACAAAGGTGCGAAAATAACAAATATTTGAATAAAATAATATTTAACTATGATTCTAATCTTATCCAAAGTTGAACATTTAAGTTTATGTAAATTTAAGAATTTACCTGTTGAAATATAATGTTATATTTGCATAATTTTTTACACTTTATACAAGATGAAATGAATTTATATTCATAATTTTTTATATCTTAAACAATTTTTTCCCCTAAAATACTCAAATTTCGAAATATGGCTTCGTAAAAACTCCATGTTAACTCTAGCTAAGTAGTTTAATTACTGAATCGGAATATTGAGTTTTTAAACATTGAATATAACTACCCGATTGACACTAATTATGATAAACATGAAGCCAACTGCGAGTGTGGTCTCTTGCTTAGTTGAACTCACACTTGTATTGTGTGAAGCACCGATAAGAATGGACCCGCTGAAACTTTAGAAGAGTCCAAATTGCTAGCGAGGATTGGGGTGGTTCACGTTGATTTTGACATCCTGTTATACACCTCCTACTCTCAAGATCTCATACATCTTTATGCAAGCACGGAGCAAAAGCTGGTCGCCAGCGGCCCACCGGAGAACCTTGGAAACTGATACGATTATTGCAAAAGAGTAGAAGGCCTTGATGCATCCAAAAGTAAAAGAAAAGAGCATTGACCAACACCAAACTAGAGAAAAGATTGCAGATAACAGAACCGCAATCAGGCTGCTAAGTGCAGAGATTCGTGGATGTACTCCCTTCTACTTCAAATTAATAACTCTACGAGGCAAAAAGTTTTCTTTCAATTTAATAACTTCATTTTATTAAATTTAAGTGGTTAAGCACTTAAAAAAAGTATTATAAATTTATTTTTAATTTTTTCTATATGGATTTCATCATTTAATAAAAATTATTTTTTTCAAATGTAGTTATTTCACTATTCTTACTCCCTAGTTAATTTCTTTGGAGTTTAAATGTCTAAGAGCATCTTCAATGATAAACGCTAAATCCCTGTGGTGGCTACCGTAGACAAAATGGGCACCATTTCCTACATGGAAATGACACCTCTCACCTGGAACTTCAATTTTGAAGTCCTATATTGAGATGTTATTTGTACCTTTTTCTCTATATTTTTAATTATACTTTTTTTCTTGTACCTTTTTTTTTCTCTTGTCTTATTGTTTCTCTTTTTTAATATTAAAATAAACAAATTGGCATATATATTTGGAGTTTATGGGTCTTTATTTTGCCACATAGGCAAATTGAGATGCCCCCAACAACTATTTTTAAAACCCCCTATTAGAGATGCTCTAACTAAGTTGATTGAGTACACTATGAAAATGTCATACACATCCTCTAATATAGAGATACGTTGTTACCACATAAATATAGCCTACATATTGTTCTTTTTTTTTTACATTTTTATCAACAAATGTGATATATAATTTTATCTATTATAATTATTATTTGAGTCTAATTTATATGTGTTAAACATATTTGATGTGGTGAGCATTGGGTGCATCCGAGCTGTTCAATTTCAATATGATGAATGCAAAACAGGGGGTAGTTGGGTTTGAACCCAGTCATGTTGTTAAATATCAATCTAATATAGTGATGTCACTGGGTGGGGTTTCATTTGGGTCAAGTTTTGTCAAACCCTAACCTAATACTACATAAGAAAATTGTGACCTGAACCTGACCTGACCCATTTGACCCGAATAGAATAAAAGAATTTTTTTTTATTTTTAAATTTATTATTTTTAAAAAATAATATTAAAAAATATATAAACATATATAAAAATTTAAATTTTATATTTATAATTATATTTGGGTCGGGTTAGATCACCTAAAACCCGACCCGAATAGGTATTCGGGTTGATTTTTAAAAACTAAACCCGACCCATTAGTATAGGGTCAAGTCGGGTTTTACCATTTACCCAACCCAAATGGCATCCCTAATCTAATAACTTGCAATGTGCTAGATGCACGCACCCTTAGGTGCACAATTAGTAGAGATATAACATTCGAATTACTTCAACCTTTTAGGTCACCCATATAGAGTTTATCTCAATTTATCTTGTATGATATGTGGACATTGTACATTCTAAAGATGATTGATGGTGAGAGGCTAATTGCCTTCACCTTCTAAACGGATCCTAATGACTAGGCTACCCCTCTTTTAAAAAAAAGTGAAATAATATTAAAAATACATGAAATTGTACAACTCAAAATAAGTGCTATATTACTAAAATATAAAAGTTTATATGGGTAATAAGTTACAACTCAGGGCTTACTTTTTTGCCAAAAAAATAAAATATGCAACTCCCCATTATAATCGAAATAAAACTACTCACATATATTTACAATATAAAATCGACAAAATTGTCAACATTATAAAATTAAAATGTAATAACACAAATGTAGTTCAAGTAATACCCTTTTTATCTCATGTGCATGTCTATTTCGGATTTTATCATTAATATTTATTAAAAATACCCCCTAAATGACTCATGTGGTGTGGGTGACTAGTGAGACAATATGATAGACATTCTGCTAACTAATTCATAGCGATGGGCGACAAATTACAATGGGGTATGGTCTTACGAAATATAAGTCCATTTGTAGTTCTACCGTCTAATAATCACAATTTGTGATTTTTATCCTTAATTTGATTGCATATCCCTTTTGGGTGTTAATAGATTAAAATTAGAAAAAAAAATAGTATACATTTTTTTGAGCTTTTATTTCTTATAAAATTTTAAAGCGCTTCTTTTGACAAATATAATACAATAAAAATAGAGGCCAGCACGGGGTCACACACATTTTAGCCATGATAACGGGGGCTATTAGGTTTAAATCCCATCACATGCTCATACAACAGCTGCACATATGAGCTCAGGCTCACCTTAACTTTTGCCATAAAAATATAATTAAAAAATTACTAATAATATTTATTTTTATAAAAAATAAAAAAAAATATTTTTGTACCGGGCCGGTGTAATCCTGATAGGGCAGTGTCTTCTGCAAAACTTGGTACCAAAGAGGCGGCCGTATCCGCATTATCAGAGCGATACGCCAATACAGGCTTGTCGCGTGGGTAGCTCAGTCGCTGGTGCAAAAAGGCAAAAAGGATGTGAGACGGCCAATCTTCACTTGGTAACCTGATGTAGCATGTTCTTAATTTGTTTTAACTTTTGCCTCAATTGTTGTTTCGTTCTTCATTGCTTGCAACTAACTGATTACCAGCCAGGAAGCAAAACGTTAGATATCCGAGTTAAGGAGGTAATTAGGTGGAGCCCACGAAAGCTGGGGCCCATCTTGTAAGACTAAAGAGCTTGACTGAAATGGGTACCTCTAGGTTTGTCAAATGCCTCTCTAGAAGGGAAGATATTGAAGCCCAAAATAAGTGCTTTTATTAATACGTGCCCACATGCAAAAAGGTAGGGGTGTAAATGGTATTCGTTTATCCATTGTTCATTCGTATCTATTTGTATTAAAATAGATAATATTAATTTTTATCCGTCTTAAATATGGACGGATATAGACAAGGATTAATCATGTCCATAGCCATTTGTATCCGTCAATTATATATTTTATTATTTTTATTTTTACTTTATATTAAATTACTAATTTATATTACATAATTAATCTTTATAATAAGATTGTAAAAAATACATATTATACTCTCACATGTCTTTTATAATATTATTATTTATTTATTTTTTAGATTATATTATCTAACTATTATTATAACTTATTTTTTAATTAATTTTTTACTAATTACCCTTAATTTAAAAATAAAAGAATATAAGTTAAACTTTCACCTTCATTCCGTCTATGTCCGTCACTTTTTATCCATATTCGTCATAAAAAAATATAGACGGACAAGCACGGTCCATGTAAAAATAAATGGTTATGAACATACCTTGTCTGCATCCGCATCCGCATCAATTCGTTTACACCCCTACAAAAAGGGTTCATTTTGGGTTCTAAAATCTTCCCTCCAAAGCCAGATTTTGATTCCTATGCAGAGTGGTAGTTCTTATGCCCGGTTGATTTGATAGTATGGCGGCTATGAATTCACCATTTCTACTCATGAAGAGAAATTCAATTCTCCAAAATTAAATTGGACAGCCAATTCAGGGGGCAGGTTTTTATCCTTCAGATCTGCTGTTCACAGCGAGTGCTCCATAGCGGATCTAAAGCTGGTTTTTTAATCCCGTATGTGCCTTTCTAATATTTAGTTGGATTTAAAATGTACTACGCATGTGCCTGAAAATTCAATCTACATGCATAGATAAATTTACTTTTGCTATTAATTGACACAGTAATATTAGTCTTCAAATGGCATAATACTAATAGTCTTCATTTACCTGTGCCATTTATAAATCCTTATCATATTGATTCAACCATGGACTGCAATCTCACAAGATCTTCGACCACCGAGACAAAAAATATTGTAAGTAGGCTTTCTGGCCTTGTTTCCATCCCCTCATGAGGAGGAGGATGGAGAAGAGAAGAGGAGGAGGAGAAGTTGGTTAGGATGGATCAAATACTCATCTTCCTCTTTTGATTTTTCATCTGAAGGCTCCATAAAGACGGGTGAGCTTCGCCCGTCAAGCTCCATTGTCCATAGAGCTACCCAAAATGGAAAGAACTAGTTGAAAAAAAACGAAAACTATACATGCAAGTTCTTCAAGTTATGTGAAGTCTATTTCTAGTAGAAACAAAATAGATAAACATTTAAGAAAATATAACAACAAACATAAGCTATATAATTAATTTAGTAATTAAACTCTTGAGTATTTTATTTAGTTAACATAATATATATTAATGTAAATACAGTCTCACGATGTTATAGTTATCTGAGATTAATATTAGCTCTTCTAGATATTAACACATTATTAAATTAAAAAAGTACTATTTTTTTCATCATCAAGATCATTTTACACGATCTCTGAAATCGCATCTGTTTAAATGATGGGAAGCGTTTTCTATGCTCCGCTCTGACGGTGAGCCGAGCGTAAGGAATACACACACTAACGTGCGCTAGCGTGTGCGCCGTCGATCTTGAAATCGTACGCTTCACAGACGTTCCTTACGTTCGGCTCATATTGAAGAGGGAGCATAAAAAATACTTCCTAAATGATGGAGGCAAAACAAGAGCACTTTAACACTAAGCAATAGAGATTTTCTTGACGTTGTTCAAGAATCAAGAGTAATTAACCGGCACACCAAGAACAGAGTATTGCATTTTCTAAAGTGCAATGTACGCCCATGGCATGCAATATGCGTCTTCCCTGCAACTGTGGGTATGTGGGGCAAAATTGGCGTAACTTCATGGGCAATGTTCCTGTCACGTTTGCTGGGAATATGGCATGCCGAGGAGGAGGCTGAGGGAGTTAGAGAAAGCGCGTGCTTAGTGAGGTGAGGTGAATGAGACATGCGCCTGACATTAAGAGCAGATGAACCAAATTGTCAGTGCTTCACGCTTAGGAAATGCCAATAATTTAGGTACAAAGGATGGGATGGAGATTAAGGGCTTGTTCAGCTAAAGGCTATTTCTTTTCCAACTTTTTTCTTGATGATGGTTATTTTTTAAATGGTTTTCTTCGTGATGTGATATTTTGTTTTTTTGATGTAGCTTATAAAAAAAGTTAAATTCAGTTTTCAAAGTACTAGCCAAACAAGTTCTGGGACATCTGTCTTGAGCATGGCTCCATTCAAACGAAGCTTATTGATGCAGTTGAGCTAAGTCAACTTCACCTGGCTAATTTTACACTTTTCTAATATTTAAGATTACAAAAGCATAATCTAGACAAGCTCAAATTCAACTATCTGAGCTGTTCACCAAAAATAAAACTCTCATGAAGCTCAAATTATAAATTCGAGCTGATCCAACTTGAGGGCCACCATCAAAAGTTCACTCGACTCAGCTCTTCTGGCTAATATTGAGTGTCAAGTGTGGACACGGACGTATACAATGGTGCCATGGTATGGTAGATGAACACAGACAATTGCATACAACCCTGCTCGACTGGAGCTCATTCGAGTTGGCTCAAACTTTCTATGCCTTTTCTACTTTTCTTTATGGATTCTCTTCACTTTTAATATGCACAAGAGAATATTTTACTATACAAACAATATACAAAGTTTTTTTTCTACATGGGACTGTCTTAAAGAAGAACCACCACACTTGAAGCTGAGGGAATTCTCTCACCCATTATCCCTTCCAATGCAGAATAACCTAACCAGCTGAGATAAGAAGTCCACAAGCCTGATTGAGTATATTTTTGGCACTTTGTTCCTGATTGAGTAATGCTTGATGAGGATCTTGCGGCATGATTATTGTACCACCTATAAGGTGGGCCCCTGGGTACATTGGAGGGGATCAACAGGCATCTAAAGCGCGCACATGCAACGTGTAGGACTTTCATCACGTCCTTCCAAGCCCCGAACTGCCCACTACGTCGTCTCTGCCCCTCCATCTCTCTCACCGGCCTTTGCTTTTCCTTGCTTCCCAACATCCTCATGATTCCCAGCTCCCCTGTTTCTACAAATATTTATGCTAAAGGCGACACTACGGTTGATTTTGTGCCTGTGGTCCCAATTGGGCTGTTCAAGCTGCCTACTATGCACCTAACCCAGCTCCCTTGTCTCTTCTCTTTCCCCCTCAACAAAGTTAAAACAAGCACCTATCACTTTGAATAGGCCGATGAAATATTTTTGGTCCTCTACTTGGTATTCATCGGGAGATCCTTCACTCGGTAGAAGCCATGGATGATAGGATTGATGACGCACATGCTAACACATACTAATGCATCACTTGCGTGCACCTTCGATTCTCATGATAGACGGCTCTCCTTGGATATCTTGGCAGATATCCTCTAGGACGACCATACAATTTTCGTTTCCTCGAGCTCGTGGATTGGACTATGCAAATGCTTCTAATTCTCTATACGCTGTTAATGGGAAAGTTGGCAAGTGCTGTTTGGATCTTGGAAGTGTACTTGTTGAAGAAATGTGGGGGAGGTTGGAGTATGAGAAGAACAACTAATTCTGCTTGGATGATATCTCTTCACTCTGTATTAAAGTAAACGTTTTCTTTATTGTTAGGTGTAAGACAAGTAACATTGAGTTTGGCTGCCCACATGATGAACTTAAGGTGGTCCTAATCATGCTCCCTGCATAAATTTTGAGAAGAAAATTAGCTGTGGTAATTAACAATCCTTGTTAGTGTCAGCTGATTGTTCGGTTAATTGTCTAAATCATGATGAACCATGAATGCGATCCATTTCGCTGACTCAAAACAGCGAGTACCCACATGGGTTGGAGTTAATTCGCAGAGAGGGAAACTTGCAATGTTCCATTCTGGAGCCTATCTGTGGCACTTCCTGTTCTTGCATTTTTGCATCAGTGGCACAATATACAATGAAAAAGGTGAAAAGCAGCTGAAATTTCCAGTTCTCAAGTCCCAACAATCAAGCTAAAGAGGGATGAATGACAAAGAAAAAATTGGAGGCAGGGCAAAAGCAAGATGATAGAAACAGAGTTCTCTTCTACCAACTCTCCAAAAGTAGAACAATGAGATGCCTAGCTATAAATGTTCTGAATGTGAAAATTAAAACTCAAAATTAGACATTTTATCACCATATTGATTTTCCAACAAATTTTTTTAAAAAAAATAGCAAAGAAATACTCACTACCTTCAGTTCCAGCAATTTGATAAGAAACAATGTTGAAAAATATTGAATCAAAATCAGGTGAAAGAAAAAATGCTCACTTCCACCATATTTAGATCCAGTAATCAGTTGCTACAGAGACTAACAGCACTTTTAGATCAAAATAACTCCAAAGAAGCATAACAGAGGAATAAATTACAGTCAGCAAGATTCTGCAACTTAATTACAGAAAAACCAAAAATAATCTCACTTCTCCCCCCAAATTATGAACAATAGAGGACATGTTTCAAGCTGGAGTGCAGATTACCTGAAAATGGAATCCAGTACTCAATCCCACAGTCGAATTCAAGCAATGGAAAATGGAGCTCTGTAACTTCTGCTTCAGCTTTAGATTCGAGTATTCGACCCAGAATCAATGCTCGCATGTATAGAAGAACTACGCATCTAATACAGCAGAATGCTCGATTTGGCTGGCACCGTCGTCTTCCATTGGAGCTGGGAGGTTGAGATCGATCCAAGTCTCTCCAAGCTTGGCCCGAGTGGCTGCACCAGCAGGGCCGCAAAGGTGCGACCTTTTATGGCCGCCCAGAGCTTGGCCGGAGCTGAACACCTTGAAACAAACTGGGCATTCGTGGATCCGCTGCTGGTCGTCTCGACCACCAACTGCGCCTTCTGAGTCCGACCCAGAAGCGGCGGCCGCGGCGGTTGGGGAAATGCATCCCCTGCTCCTCTTGTGGCCTGCCCGGTGACCACCTAAAGCCTGGAACGATCGGAAAACCTTCCTGCATGTCCGGCACTGGAAACGGGACCGAACCCGGCGGGGGAACTTGGGTCCCTCGGATGACTCGCCCGACTCCTCGCGGCGGAGCTTAATGTTGCCGGGCGCCGCCCAAACGTCCCGAGACAGCATCATGAGGGAGAGCGCCACGTCCTCCTCCTGGGTGGTGTCGGACACGGAGCTAGCTGGCTCCACCTCCGCCTCAACCTCCAGCTCCGGCAAGGTCCGCGGCCTGCTCCGCTTGTCCCAGCCAACCAGGCTGGGCCTGCTCCTCGGCCGCCTCCGGGGGCGGATGGCTGTCCGGGACGACTCAGTCTCGCTCCCGCCGTCCTGGACGACGGAGCCGGCGTCGAAAGCGGCGAAGGAGAACTCAGCGTCCACAAGCCGAACGCTCTTCTTCGGATTCTCCCGCAAGCCATAGCACAGACCCGATTTGTTCTCTTCTTCCTCCACCACTTCTTCCTGCTCCTCCTCCACTTCTTGACCCCTCTCTTCTTCCTCTGAAGAGGAGGAGGAGCAAGAAGAGGAAGAAGCAGGTGGCCGGGGCTTGGCAGGTAGGGCGGCGAGGTGGGACCTCATGTGGCCGCCGAGGGCCCGGCCATTGGAGAAGGTTCGCGGGCAGAGCTTGCAGGCATGCTTCTCCATGGAAGCACACAGAAGACAGAAGAATGCTCCTGAAAACTACTGGGGAAGTCCCCTTCTTCTGCTGCTTCTTTTGTTACGTATTTGTTTATTTTATGAAGTGTGTATGACAAGTTGTACTGTCCAGACCCCAAAAAAAGGTGTGTAAGTTGGAAGTTACAGAGGGAAAAGAGTGGTGATTGAATGGGAAGTGGTACTAAGAGGAGTAGGTGACAGGCATTCCTCCCTTTCAAAACACAAGTGAAAGAAAATTATGTGAAGGCATGAAACTATTGGCTTTGGAGTTTGGAGGAGAGTATTAATTTAAGTCTCTTTGTTTATAATAATTAATTTAGCTCTCTTATTGTAATGGTATGGCACAAATGGCATAGTTTTGGCCCTTTTTGGGGATGAAATTGTAATCAGCTAGTGAAGCTTCACCGTCGCAGATTAAAAGAAGTTAACTGCACACCCACTAGCACATAGTTCATACGCGTGGCTTGTAATGTCAAAGTGCACTAGCAGGTGCACCGTCAATTATCTTTAATCTACTACTTAATGCCTATACTAATAAAGTTTTATTAGCTAATTACATCTCTACCGGAATGGGCCGGGACATACTTTTACTACGTGATCTCAAGGGCATATAGCTAGAATGTGACATACAAATGAGAGGTAGACCGGCACCTGGAGCTGAGGAGAGGGTGGACTAAGGGAGGGGTGTGGTGGAGATTTGGAGACGAAGGAAACATGCAACATGCTCTACAGAGCCGAGCTGATTGGCATGAGGAGGGTGACAGAGTAGGAGAGCCACTTGGCTAAGGTGGTCATGCTTATAGAGTTGGATCACGTTTGTGGGACATATTATGGGGAAGCCTAGGTGTGTATCAAGAGCTGTGGGGCAAAAAACTAATAGGCTCTTTAAGTAAAGTTTGATTTGCCATTAGATTTTGATCCAACGATGATTGATGCTCCGGCTGGCAGGGCCTGTCGGCAAAACCTTCTAAAGTAACATAAGAACCTTTACGTGGGGCTTCACGTGGACCACAAAATGCTTGATTGTGTGGGTCCTTTCGTTTAAATTACGATAACTATGAATTCATAACGTTGAAATTAGAATGTGTGGGACAGCTTTAGATGCATTCCTCATTGGTACTATATTTGTCCCCCATCTCCTTCGGTGGTGAGGCCTACAGATAAGTCAGTTGTTTAGGTCGCATTTGTGATTTACGGGGTACTTAGTCGGCAACCTATAATCTCCACTTTGGTTCAATGGCTTGCCATGACTTGGCTGAGCTTGGGGGCTCGACTTTGGGCCGAGCCATTGTATTGAAAATTGACCCGTTTTCATGCCGAGTTGGTTGGGCCAGGTCCACCGCTACCTCGGCCATTTTCTCTCTCCTTGACCATTGCCTTTATCTCATTTCCATCCTCATTCTCCTTCGTTTTTCTCAATCAGCCTCAACTAACTTTAAAACATCGATGACCTAAATGGTCCAACTCACACATTTGGCTGGTCTAGTAGGACCCGGTCAGGCTGGTTGAGTTTTAAAATACCCGTTTAAGTAATAGTCCCCCCATTCTATATTAATAGTTATATTTAAAAAATATATATTTTTTATTAAATAGTAAAACCCACATGAGAAGGAAAAATAAATTTATAATATTTTTTTAAGTACTTGATCACTTAAATTAAACAAAATAAAATTATTGATACATAATACACTTTTTTGCTAAATAATGCTATAAATTTGGGACAGAGGAAGTAACTTTTATAATATAGTTACTATGTCTTATATTAATAATTATATTTAAAATAATAATAATTTTTATTGAATAATGAAACTCATATCTAAGAGATGAAAAAAAAAGCTTATAATACTCTTTTTTATTACTTATCTATAAATTAAACAAAATGGGCATAATAATATAAAATAAATTTTTTTGTCAAATGAAACTATTAATATTACGAAGGAAATATATTTATATTTATATACATCAAGTTTCTCTTTGAAGGTGCAAAATTATAAAAATAAGACAAGCTCTAAACTCAAGCCCTAATTCCATCATATTGCAAGAAAGCCAAAACTTGGCTCAGCTGGGCTAATTGGGGCTTTGATTTTTCAGAAAGTACCTTGCAAGTTGCAGCACATGAAACGGTCTAATTCCTTCTTCTTGAGGAAAAGAGAGAAGAAACTTTGACTTGTAATAGCAATTCAAGAAAATGTGATGCAATATTTTCCTAGGATAAACCTCAAATGTTCTAAATTTGGGACCATTCTTTTGGCCTTTTCATTGTCAAATGCCACAAAAGCCCCTGATCCAATTTCATGTGAAATAAATAGTTCAGATAAGCATTTGTTTTCAGGCAACCATATGAAGGACAGCAAGAATGTGATGCTCTGTCTTTTTGCTTGTCAAAAACTATCTTTACTTTTCCATCATTTCACTCCAAAAAATTATGTGGGTTTTGCTTAATTGTCATAGGTAAGTGGCAGATTGCAAGATGATTAAGAAGCCTGCCTAAATAAAATGCTTAGTATGTCTTATTATCATCAATTGAGCGTATCATCTAATATCATTACAATAGAAGCTAATTGTATTGAGTTTGGAAGCAGAACTTGTAGGGGCACTGCACGCCTAAGCTTGTCTTATAATTCATAGATTTGACTCTGAGCACGCTTCTCCATCACAAGTTCCCTGCGTGTGTCCTGTCTAGCTGAAAGCTGCGCTGCTATTCCCATTCGTCAAGAACTGCGTCAATGCGTCGTACAAATACGGATGCCATGCGCATCTCAAGTAGAGATTAGTGGGAGCAGTGTATAGCAGCCTCCGCAGTTACCAGTCAGAATGCTGTCATGAACTTTCAGTCTTCTTTGTAGAAAATGGAAGAGACGCTCAAAGCTAGAGTGGCAGACCAGGCATGGCCAGGGGGCTTATGAGCACGATTTAAAGCTGGAGCCAAGTCAAGCTTGAGCTTGTTTAATGGAGATGAATACAGGCTCGGTTCTCGAAGAAGCTTGGGTTGTCCTTTATTTTCAATTATATTTTAAGAAAAAATTAAGACGCTCGGGGTAAAATAACTTAGCTGCTCATTAATCACGCGGTAGGTGGGCGTTTTACTTAAGGTTTTTTTATATGTCCCTAACAAATGTGAGAAATAACACTTTTTTTAAAAAAAATATTCATCCTCTGCTTCTTCCCTCACTTTCCTTCTACTTCCACATTTCTCTTAATACATAAAGCCCACCATTTTTTTTCACGGCGACAACAATTTCTCTATCCTTTTTAATTTTTTTTACTCAGGCCAAACTCTAGCCAAGTAGGCTAAGTGTGATTAGATCTAGTCTCAATTGTATGCTTAGGCTAGCCACGGCCAGATCTAGATGAGGTTGCGTGCACAAACCAATTGTGACGGTGTTCTTGTTGTGACTATGCATACAAGCTAACCGTGGCAGTACTAGCAGCGGCCAAATCTATAATTGCGTTGGCTAATGCCTCCATGCTGACCAGTAAGTGGCCGTAGTAGCATCAAATAGAGCTCAAAGAGAAACAAAAGGGGAAGACAGGAAAAAGAGATGGGAATATAGAGGATAAGTTAGATATTTTAATATAAAGTATTAGGGTAAAGAAGAAATAAGGAGACACAAAGAAAAAGGTGGGGTTTAAATAGTCATGTTCTTTGCTTAATAGAGCTTTACGTTCGAATAAGCTAGGGTTGACTTTTATTTATAATTAATTTTTAAGAAAAAAAATAAGATGTGATGTACGTTGGGTGCATATAAATGGACTTTTTTTATCTTTTAAAATTATAATTATATTAAATACCCATAAAATGTAAGATACACTTGTTTATATAAAAACTATAATGCAATATAAATCTAAACACCTATATATTTTTTAATATAAAATAATACATCATAAATAAAGCAACTTTGAAAAATAATGTTCCTTAAGAGGAGGTTGGTTTTCAAAGTGTTGCAGTGTGCCTTAATTATAGAGTAGAGCAATTTTGTGTTAGAAGTATTTTTTATGTTCCTTACTCACAACAAGCCTAACATAAACTATATGGGAGCCGTTCATCCATAAAATTGACGGATATTAACATTCATTTATATGTGCTTTATCAATCTTAAATATTAATAACTCTTATGCACAATTTACGTTAGACTTATTGTTTCATTGTTAGTAAAGAGCATAAAAAATATTTCTCTTTGTTAGGCTAAGCTTGCCCTTTTAACTTGCTTAATTTCATGTATTTTATAACTTGAGTTAGCTTGAATTGGGAATATATAGCAAGGGTCCCCATAGCATGAAGTCCTCTTTAGGTGACAAAGAAAATGTTTAGTAAGAAAATAAAAATTTGGCAAACTAAATAATTACTTTACCAAATGGGATATGCATGACAGTTCATAATTGTCACATAAAAATGAAAGTACACAATACATATGGTTGAAGATTTTTATAACGATTAGTAACTCATATAGCGTGGAACCCATTTGCGGAATATTTGCCGAAGTGGGAAACAACATCACTAAAGAGCGGTCTCCGGTTGGGATTGCATGTGAGCATGGCCACATGCCTAGCAAAGCTCACGAATCCTAAAAATCTTCCCAACCTTTGGACGGATTCACGACATTTCTGTTATCAATTTAAAGTAAAAGTAGTTGGTGACGGTAGATGATCAATCAGATTAACTTAATCACATAAGCGCCATCTATTCCTTCACCAATTATGCTGTCTTGCAGCCTAATTGTGCTTATCTTAATAGTATTACAGAAGACGATGTCTAGCTAAAATTGCAGCTTCAGTTGGCTAGTTTTTTTCATCAAAGAAGCTGATGTTAACATCGACTACTATACCCACGTCTAAGTTATGGGTATCTATCATTTATACGTGGCTATGCACAGTGACCGGCTCCCAACTATAGGTCCCCATCTACATTCAATTAATATTATTTAAGGTTTTAATAATTTTAAAAAATATTTTTATGACCATACTGCATGATTAATAGATACGTGGAGGGGGGAATTAGAAACCTATTGGATCTAGTTCTCAAGTTTATCTCTCACTACTTTCTTAGTAATACGGGTCTTCCATTGTTGGTCAGCAAATTTCGATTATGAAAACCGGGCAGATTAGATAAGTCTCAATTTTATATTTATGATAAATAAAAGAAGAACTATATTACAGGAAATGAATATATGTGTCAAGCAAAAACATGACAATTACACCTCAAGAAGCTGAGATTATGAACCCTTACTTTTGTTGGACATTTACAAGGATTATATCTCCAACTTTTCTGATACATATAATGTGTGGGTGTTGTTCGGTTCTCACTTCAAGAATTGGAGGTTATGAACCATTACAATGTTGGCCAACCAAAACTATTATATCTCACTTATCCCGTGCATGTGATATGTGGGTGTTGTACAGTTCCCAAGGAGATTGACATGGGATATATGCATTGCTTTAAGAGGCCATTTGATGCCTCTTTTAACCGGGTTCTAAGAATTCAGACACCCCTTATTAACAAAAAATACATAATATTGGAGGTCTAATTAAGCATTTAAGAAGTTGAAATAATTATAAGAGAACTACACTGAAAAGTGAAAAGAGGTTCGATTGTTAAAGTTAACATAAAATGATTAAATAGCAACAGATTAATTTTATCACCCACCACAAAAACTTCAAAAATGACAAAAAAATTCTATAATGTGCATATGAACCACAGTCCCCTATAATACCCACACTGATAGATATGGTTTCCATCGGCCGATACTACAAAAACGTCAGTCGTATTCTTGTTAAAAATGTGGATCTTGTTGGGTGAGGTGTGAATCGCATCGTAGTCATGTAGACTGCAGAGTTCGGTTTCCCTCGTCCCACCGCTGTAGCATTCGTGCTCTTGCTTTGACTTTTGCCTATCAAGAACAGCCATTTTTTTCAGTTCAGAGCTAGGAAAAGAAAAATTTGTCGTCTGGGTACGAAGTCAAATCTCTGACAAATCTTGGGAGTTGTGTAAAGAAAGTCAGGTGGACCTGTTCTACTGTTCATATGTTGAGCAACTCAGTCAAAGAGAAGCATTTTCTATGTTCCGTATTTAACAGAGAATGGAATCAGCTGGTGGGCACAAAATATCGATGGCATACATGGTACTGCGTCAGGACGCCAGATCTTAATATACATTAACATATACACCGTCAATTTCAAATATCAACATTTCTCATATATTTCTTAAGTTAGAGCTTTCTATATGTGGAGCATAGCAGTCACATGGAGAACCATCCATGGCGAAGGTCGGCATTTAAAAGAGGAAGTTTTGCTGGGCCAGGACACAAGATAAGGTCGATAAGGCTTTCCGACTTACTTTTCCTTGTCCGTGTTCGCAACGTCGGATGCATCGAGGTTGGAAGCATCTTTTCCATTCATTGGCTCCCACGATACTATCATTTCCTCTCGCCGACATCTCACCTTCCCTCTGATATTTAAGTTGTTGGCCCTCACTTATCTTGAAAGAACTTTTTGTTGTTGATGACGTCCATGTAAATGAATTAGTTCTCTGTAGTCTAGTCATGAGAAGATCGTTAGTTATATGTTGAAGAGAAAACTCAGTCTGAACTTCCTATTAGCTTTACTTTGTAAGAAAAATATTTCGTGACTACCTACCATGACTATAATGTATGACTAGTGGTTATGTTAGGGGAACCTGATAATATATGGACCCGGTTCTTAAGTTTCTCTCATACCACTTCTTACAGCCTCCAATTATTGATCACCAGGTCTTAAGGACACCTGGTCATGCTAGAAAGTACCCCATACAACCTCAACCTTGTTACTTGGTAACAAGGTGTGCAACGCTACACCAACGAGGTGCTCGCTACATTGTAACATTGTACGCTCCTCGTTACGAAATACATAGCGGATAAACTTGCAGTATGTGCAGACTAGGTGGTGAGGGCAGAAGTGTAAGAGAAGATGATCTGTATTCATCCATACAAAATAACGAACCTCAAATCCAGGGGAAAGATGAAAGCCCTTGAATCCACAAGAAAGAAGATATGCTGTTGTGCAAATGTACTAGAACTGTTGTAATCATTCAATTATCTGAACTACATATAAAGCATGGTCATCCAACTTATATAAGCTAACAAAGTTTTAAATAAACTCCTAATTAAATAAGATAAACTAAGAATTTCTAATATTAAGCAAAATTTCTAACTTTAACTACAAAAATATCAACTAAAGCCTAAGCTAAAAAAGGTAATATGCTCATGACATTCTCTTCCTGCGATTATCCTTCCTAAATTACTAGGGGACCTCGATATATGATTAGATTAGCGATGATTTGCTGAACATTGAAGGGCATATTTGATGAACTCAAATCTATTGGTGAAGCTTCACTATTAGAGTCTTTGGTGAAGTTTTACCAACCATTTATTGCCCCAAATTGACGGTGCAGCACTCAAAAGTAACAAGAGTTTTTAGAAAACCACATTCTGTACGTAGATCTCGTGCGCTTACATGTGAGTTATCGATAAGCCGTCAATGGTTGGTAAAATTTCACCAATGACTCCGCCGGTGACGCTTCAACAGAAAATTTAAATTAGACAATGTGTATGGACTTTTTTAATTATATTATATGGGAAATCATGCAATACCCCTAGCATCCAACAATTTTTCGCAAAAGCATTCCGAGAGGGTCTAACGTACGGGTGTAAGCGAAGGATGCGGATGCGGATGCGGACAAGGGTGGTCCGCAGCCATTCGTTTACAAATAAAAGTTATGTCTGTCTATCCGTTGTCTACGACGGACACAAGATCTCTCCGTGCACATCTGTCCATCACCGACACGGACGGACATAGATGGACACAGACTCCTCCCAACGTTTCTTGTTCAGTGGTGCATGGCGATGATCCAGCAACGGCCGGTGGTGCAAGGCGGTGATCTGGGCAGCGGCCAGTGGTGCAAGGCGGTGATCTGGCAGCCTTGAATGGTGGAGATGAGAAAAGAGGTGAAAATGGTAGAGCTTGGTAGAGAAAGGCGACGGCTTGGTGATGGTGTGAGATGGCAAGGAAGAGTGAGAGAAGGGGAGGAGCCTAGCGGAAGCAATGACGAGTGTCTACTAGTGTTGCGAGGCAGAGTGTGAGATTTTGGGCCACAAATGGAGAGGAAGAGTGTGAGATGGCCATTGGTGGTCATGGTGGGCCACTGGCGGCAGGTGTCTTCTGGTGGTGCGAGGCAGGGGCCAACAAGAGAGTTGGAGGTCCGGCGACGGAAGCCGACGAAAGGAGAATGACAATTGTTAGATCAAGAGAGAGGGGAGAGATGGAGATCTGACAGTGAAGAGAGGGAGTTGAGGGGAGAGGAGATCCAGTGGCGGAAACAATGGCAAGGAACTGAGGAAGAGGGGCGGAGGTGACAATAGGGAAGAAGGGCGAGGCAGCGGCAACGATAAGGTGAGGCGGCAGCGATTTAACCTTTTAGGTTGAAATCACGATGGGAAAGGGAAAGGGGAAAGTGGGAAATGGGTTAAAAATATCTATACCCACATACGTGGACACGGACAAGCCAATATCGTCCATTTTCATTACAAACGGACACGACTACGGACTAACGACGGATAAATACTATCCATTTACACCCCTATTCTAACGGGATATGTTATACGTGCATGAGTTAGTACAGTACCACAAGCAAAATGGTCTTTAAGTGCTATGAGTTGTATTGATGCACATAAATTAGCAAGGAAACCAGCCAATATCGTCTGCATTTATCTTTGCTGTGTAGCAATTTTCTCTTCTACTATCTACATTATATCCCTTTCATTGTGCGGGTAATAATGATAATAGGCTTCCAATTGGTGTTTAAAAAGGATAATGATACTCACACATTGAATCTACCCAACAAGAAGTCTCAACTGAGCTTTAGTTTAACAAAACATGTGAATCTTAAGCAAAGTTCACTTGGGCTCACTTGTTATATCCAATCGCTGTATTCTTTGTATAAATATAATTTTCTTGGCCAGTCACAGTTTCTTCAGTTTGACCAGCATAAATTAAACTTGGTTTGATTTTTATAACTAAATAACTCCTCTCCAAAAATTGACCAGCTCCAATCGGACCGCATGTGATCAGCCAGACAGGGCATATCTAAAACACTGGTTCCTACCCATCATAACTTGTAAAAGGGTGGTCACTCTTTTTGCCTCTTTCATTGTGTAATATGTTGGCGGAGTGGAGAATCTAGGGACCACCTTTATTTCCAATGCTCTTTCGCAAAGAGTGTTTGGAAAGAGGTCCTCCAAAGATGTAAAATATAGAATGGAGTTTTATTCACTTGTGGAATGTTGAGGTGGATTGGCTATTGCAATTCACCAAATGGAGCCCTATTCAATTCTTGCTTGTGGCATATTTGGAGAACTACAAAATGTTCGAAGACTTCTATTGCCCTCCTCATCAACGCTCTTATCTCATTATTCAAGATGCAAAAGATAAAGTGCTCTCCTCAAAGTTAGAAGATGCAATTCTTTTATCTAATTACACAAGATGCAAAAGATAAAGTGCTTTCGTCGATTAAATTGCTTGTCCATTGTCTTTATGTTTTTTCTTCTTTGTTAAAGTTTCTGCATCCTCCTTTAGTTAATAAAGTAATTTATTTACCAAAAAAATTGTCTACATTATTTCGTAGATTTAAGTGAATGAAAAAAGCCTCACAAATGTAGAGTGGCTGGCCGGCAGAAACATGGCGGCACTAGGCCTTGGGGATGACATAAAGCATAAAAATCGAATCTTTGATTGATTAACTACACAAACAAGTATGCAATCACAATTCTATAAGCAATAAACTATCCAAATCAGAGTATGCAAGTAATCAAAACAAAAATTGGAAACAAAAATGTGCTAACCTTGGGCTGATCAGCCCCAAGTATGCCCTCAAGCCTTCACACGAACATCCGTTTTGCAATTGAACGGTTTTTTACCTGTTACATGTAGATCCCTCTTAAGCCTTGATCTTGGCTTAAAAACTCAACAAGAAAATACCCCAAAGCCTATTCTTTGAAGCCCCAACTAGCAAGGAGCACAATGTCCTTCAATCACCAAGTCAAGGAGAGGAGATTAGAGGGGGCGGCTAGCAAGATTTTCCCCAAAATCTTGAGGGAGGCTGCACCAAGGGAGGAGCAAGGGGTGGATTGGGTGAGAGAGAGGAGAGGGGGACACACCAATTAGTTAGGGCTTCTCCTCTCCCTCTTATCCCTTTTATACCCCTTCTAATCCCTCTTTAATTGGGCTTCAGAATGGGCTTAACTGGTTGGGCTTTCCTATTGAAAATTTTGGCTTAACTTCGAGGGTCTTACATAATGGGAGCGGGCTTTGTCTCTCAGAGCCCGCGGGGACCTGGACCCCCTGCACACGGCAAAGCCTACAACAGGTTTGACTCCTCGCTAATCACGAGTTTGACCTTCGACACTTAATTCGTGAATCGGGTCCTACAATGTGTTAATGCACATCCTAGTCACATGCCTAGTGTGCGTGTGTGATGTATGCAGGTCCCAATAGAATTAGTGTCACGATAGTTCATATGAGGTTAGTGTGACTGCCCCCACTAACCTTAGACTCTGTGGTCCATACCGGCTTACCCGAACCGCAAATAATGTGGACCAAAATGGGCCCGAGCTCATACCCTGGTCTAACATCCCCTACTATAGGTGAAGGGCTCATATGGTCTAACATTGACTTGCATTAATTCTATCGAAGACCAGTGCTATGAGCGTACTTTGAAAATGGATTCGTCATTAAGGCCTTAGTGAACGGATCCGCCAACATCTCACTAGTAGGAATATGTCTCACAATCACTTTCCCCTTCTGTAGCATATAGAAAATGTAATATTAATGCTCCTCAATGTCTTTACCCCTGACACTGATCTTCTCATTCTTAAGTGTTTACATAGTTGCCAGATTATCACAATAAATCTGGTCATGAGCATTAGTCCAGTTTTTTAGCCCCAATTTTGCTAGAAACTTCTTTATCCATACTACATGGGAAGTTGCAATATTGCATACATAAAACTCATCTTTCATCATAGACTTAAAAACACTCTTCTATTTCTTACTTGCCCACAATGTAGCCCCACCTCCAAATATGAAGACAAATCCGACAGTAGATTTCCTGTCATATGGATCACCCGCATAGTTTGAATCACTATATCCAATCAATAACAAACTCTCTGCCTAATAAGTGAGTTTTAAATTCTTAGACTCTAAAAGGTACCGAAATACCCTCTTTACTATTTACCAATGTTGAAGTCTAAGGTCTGCTTAGTAACAGCTCAACAAGCCTAACCCAATACTCAAATCAGACCTCGTACAGTCATGGCATATATCAAGCTGCCAATAGCCTATGCATATGGCACTGACTCCATTCGGAGTCTATCTTCCTCAGTCCGATGAGCCATATTCTTAGACAACATCGTACTCTTATAAATAGGGACTCAATAGTCTTCTAACCAATGTCATTAAAAAGTTTCAGAATGCTCTCTATATATGATTCTTTAGATATGCTAAGCTTTCTAACCTTCTATCTTTGTCAATTTTTATCCCAAAGATGTAGGATGCCTCACCCATGTCTTTCATCTCAAACTAGGTTTTGAATCATTCCTTTAAATTAACAATCGTACTTAAGTCATTTCCCATCAAGAGTATGTTATCTACATACAATGACAATATCATATACCTGGCCCCATCACAAAATGTATAAACTCAGTGATTGTGTTCATTCACTATGAGCTCATAGTCACTAATCAGCTTGTGAAAAGTAAAGTACTATTTCCTTATAAATTATTTTAGGCATACAATGTTTTCATCATCTTTCACACCTTGTGTTCCTCTTCAGGAATTGCAAAACGCTCAAGTTATTCCTTGTAAATGTCATCCTCTAAATCTCCATTTAGGAAGACAATTTTTATATCTATTTAGTGCAACTCTAAATCAAAGTAAGCAACACATGCTAAGAGACATTTTGTTGAGTCAAATATTGATACAAGACAATATGTCTCTTTCAAATCCATCCCATACACCTGGGTGAACCCTTTGGCCACTAATCTTGCTTTGTATTTGTCTATTAACCCACCTGGCCTAAGCTTCTTTTTGAAGATCCATTTACACTCAATGAGATTCCGCCCTTCAGGTGGATCCACTATCTCTTAGACCTTGTTCTTTAGAATAAAGTCCATATCCTCCTAATGACATTCTGCCATTCTTGAACATCTAAAAGGCTCAAAGCTTACTTAAGAGTAATTAGGTCATTTATAACAAATTTATTTAATGTGATATTTTCTTCCCCTGACATTATATAGAAGTCCCTTAACTGAGTTGAAGGTTTTCTTTCCCTAAATACCCTGGTTTCCTATTCAATTTGATTTTGACATGATCCAATTACTTCCTTTGGGGTAATACTAGGACCAGTCTCTTTTACAATATTGAACAAATCTACTCTTTTGTTAGATATTTTAGGGCTTAATTCTTCTTCTAAGAAATAAGCGTCTATAGACTCAATTACCCTCACTGTCTCATCTATGTGGTGAACCACAAATTTGTACTCCTTAGAGTGATCACAGTAACAAATAAAGTTATACTTTATAGTTTTAGGGTCTAGCTTTGACCTATGCTGGTCAAGTACCTTTACGTGTTGTCACGGCCCTAGCCATCCATAGGTGCCGTGCGGCGCTCGCAAGGCCAAATAGCCGAGCGAGTAAGCCTTTCTTCGTCAAGGTCATGGCCTCGTGTCATTCGACCAAGCGTCTAGCCTGCGAAGCCAAGCAACGAACCTGTCCCTTAAGTGGACATGCGAACATGCCAAGACTTGTTCCCAAGCGAGCTGGCCGGAGAGGGACACTTCCTTGCGATGCACAGATCCAACTTAGGCAACTCGGTCATCCGAATAATCCGTCTCAGCCATGTGCATGCAAGGGCCTTTGTTACCAACACGGCCATAAGGCCGGACGGCCGCCCGACGAGTTGGAGAGCCCCATCCCACCAGCGGATGGGCTCCTGGCATGATAGCTAGCAAGGCAACAAGGTTTTGTTGCCATCCGGACAGCCTGTTGCAAGGCTAGGCATCATCCAACAGCTTTGTCATTTCAGCTCACCATGTCCCTCCCTATATAGCATAAGAGATTTCTTGCATTTCTCTGGAGTGGCAGCCAAAGTGGCCGTACGGGCATGGTATGTCCGAATTCCGCGAAACTACCCGAGAACACTCCCAAGGACCCTCAAACACTATAAAGGTAGGTGGGGACATCTTTAGAATCCAAAACGGTGCTAGTTGGCTATGTGTCCCAACATAGCCAACTATGTGTGCGCATCGTTGCGGCATTTCTGAGCAACGTTGCGCACCCATGTTGCGCAACGTTGCAGGCCTTCCCCGCAACGCCTGCACACAAGCTAAGCAACACTAAGGGCAGTTCCAAAAATGAATGCACACCTCGTATACAACACATTCCCACGTGTGTGCGCCCCAGCACGTGTCACGGGTAGTCCGCTCCGCTACCCCGTGACATTCTCCCCCACTTAACTTCGTTGACGTCCTCGTCAACGGTACGGCTCCAGGGGGTCTTGCTCTACTTCCAACCATGGCACAACATTGCGACAAAGGATTAACTCTTTTCTTGCGACGCTGAAATCTGTACACACCACGGCTTGGATCATTCCATAGATTGCATGCTTTGGAGACCGACTTCCACCCATAGGCCCTCGACTCGGCTAAACCATTGCATGCCCAAAGTTTCTGCTCAATATGCCTTGCCCCACGGCAAAGGCAAAGTACTCTGCGAAAAGATTACTTTGATAAGAAGGTGCGCCCAACTGTTCCACTTTAGTTGGTGCTGCACAATGACCGAGAAAGGATACACCAAATGATGCCCAGCTCCCACTCGTGAAGCCGGCCCTGCACTCGAGACACTAGCAAGTTGCCTACACTTCGGACGATTTTTGCCTACACTTCAGCCAAACCTTGCAGCTCCCACCGACAAGACTACACCATGATGCCGGGCCTCAACTCTCTTGTCTAGCCCATTGACGTCTCCCAAGAGTTGAATGCCGCCCCCACTTATAACAAATCTCATGATTACAATGCAGTGACATCCTCGACATGTCCCTTAACTTCTGGGCCTTCACCGTTTAAAGTTCCTGGCCACCCAATTCAATCAAATTTCCCCTCGCGATATGTTCCAGAGGCCTACTCCACCCTAGGAGCAACGACTTGGCTTAAGCTTCGCTTGACCGGTGTGATCACCAAGCTACTACACCACACTTAATGCAGCATCCATCAAGATGTCCGCTCACGATCCCCTCCAGCGGTCTACTCCATCTTAGGAGCAGCGACGTTGCTCAAGCTTCGCGTGACCAGTGTGATCACCAAGCTACTACACCACACTCCATGCAGCAATCCATCAAGGTTTCCGCTCACGATCCCCTCCAGCGGTCTACTCCATCCTAGGAGCAGCAATGTTGCTCAAGCATCGCGTGACCATTGTGATCACCAAGCCACTACACCACACTTGATGCAGCGATCCATCAAGGTTTCCGCTCGCGATCCCCTCCAGCGGTCTACTCCATCCTAGGAGCAGCGACTTTGCTCAAGCTTCGCGTAACACTTTGTTACCAAACTTCTACACCGCTCAGGATGCAGCGATGCCCTAAGGCTTCCTCTCGCGACATCCTCCAGAGGTCCTACCCCAGCCTAGGAGCAACAAAGTTTGCCCATGCGTATGTTGCCCGCCGGCGGATGAGGCCCACTGCGCCTCGCTAGCTAGGAAGATACCTAAAAGCTAGCCAACCAAGATGGGTGCCGCCCTGCCAACCGATTGTGGCATACAGGGCCATGTTTAGCAACCCAGGGGTGAGAACACATTTTGTTCAACCAACACCCCGATCAAACATGCTTCGGATGCGCCGTTTGCATGCTGACCCAAACATGGTGGGAATGACATCCACCAGAACTGTGCCGCCTTTTGCCGCATCAGCTCAAAACCAAAGGCACAACGATTTTTGCCTTCATGTGCCAAAATCTTTTTCCTTCCATTTTTCTGTTTCTTTTCTTTGTCCCATTCCGGATGCACACTTGCATACCGAACGGCTCATGATTCACTTTTCCAAACATCAGCGGCACACTTGCACGCCAAATGGGTCATCTCTTTACCCATCTTCTTTTCTCTTTTCATAACATGGACCAGATAGTCTCCACTATGCTCGGGTCCTACAATTCATTGCTCATTGTCCCAGGAAGTCCCATTCCCAGGATTAATGTCTTTCCACGTGCCAAACCGCACTGCGCCAAGTCCAGCTGAACTCTGCCCACTAATGAGTCCCATACCTCGCTAGCAAGAAGAACCCAACTGACCCTGGTGATACTCTGTCCACAACTTGGGCTACACGCCCCTTCACAACAACGCCCACGTAGGGCTGATACCTTTTTGTGTGCCAATGTGCACTGCACCAAGTTCAGCCCGAAACTACCCACTAATGAGTCCCATACCTCGTTAGCAAGAAGAGCCAGACTAACCTTGGTGATACTCTCTTCACAACCTGGGCTACACGCCCCATCACAACAACGCCCCAAATAGGGCTGATACCATTCTGTCCACAACCGGGCTGCATGTTCATCCACAACATGACTGCCCCACATAGGGCTCAATTCCAGCCCATCCTCACCTCGAGGAGTTCCATATTTGATCGGTATAGATAACTGGCTGCATACCCATAATTCGGTTCGATATGCTCTTCCATCTGCAACATCACCAGTTAGATAGGGTACAAACACTCACAAGACTTCCTACCGTTGATACGTCCCATACCGCACCATTAGCAAGAGCTTGCCGCCATTCACAACATTTTCGAGTCCCAACACAACTCAGCATAGCTTCGGTAACCTTGTTGCACCAACGCCCAGGGAACAAGAACACTACTCCATGAGATCCTTGTAAACACTGCACCCGTGATGCCAAGTACCGCTCACACAATCCAAAACCAAAGGGGAACTCGATCAGCCATCATCCATACACATCCGTTTCATCCCATGCTTCAATCCGCTTATAGCTCGCATGGTAGTCCATCCGCCCCGCACCGCCGAGGTCGAAGAACATAGCAATCAGCTCTTTCTATCCATTCGTCCAACGGTCGTCTTGGTCGCCCAACAAGACGGAACCTGGCTCTGATACCAATTGTCACGGCCCTAGCCATCCATAGGTGTCATGCGGTGCTCGCAAGGCCAAATAGCCGAGCGAGTAAGCCTTTCTTTGTCAAGGTCATGGCCTCGTGCCATTCGACCAAGCGTCCAACCCGCGAAGCCAAGCAACGAACCCGTCCCCTAAGCGGACATGCGGATGTGCCAAGACTTGTTCCCAAGCGAGCTGGCCGGAGAGGGACACTTCCTTGCGATGCACAGATCCAACTTAGGCAACTCGGTCATCCGAATAATCCGTCTCAGCCATGTGCATGCAAGGGCCTTTGTTACCAACACGGCCATAAGGCCGGACGGCCGCCCGACGAGTCGGAGAGCCCCATCCCACCAGCGGATGGGCTCCTGGCATGATAGCTAGCAAGGCAACAAGGTTTTGTTGCCATCCGGACAGCCTGTTGCAAGGCTAAGCATCATACCAACAACTTTATCATTTCAGCTCACCATGTCCCTCCCTATATAGCATAAGAGATTTCTTGCATTTCTCTGGAGTGGCAGCCAAAGTGGCCGTACGGGCATGGTATGTCCGAATTCTGCGAAACTACCCGAGAACACTCCCAAGGACCCTCAAACACTATATAGGTAGGTGGGGACATCTTTAGAATCCAAAACGGTGCTAGTTGGCTATGTGTCCCAACATAGCCAACTATGTGTGCGCATCGTTGCGGCATTTCTGAGCAACGTTGCGCACCCATGTTGCGCAACGTTGCGGGCCTTCCCCGCAACGCCTGCACACAAGCTAAGCAACACTAAGGGCAGTTCCAAAAATGAATGCACACCTCGTATACAACACATTCCCACGTGTGTGCGCCCCAGCACGTGTCACGGGTAGTCCGCTCCGCTACCCCGTGATAGTGTGCTCTAGACCCTCACACTCTAAAATGCCCTAAGTTTGGACGTCGACCTGTCCATAACTCATAAGGTATCCGTTGGACTACCTTTGTAGGTATACGATTAATGATGTACACGACAGTGTCTAAAGCTTCACCTCAAAAGTTGGTTCCTAACTCAAAGTAGTTTAACATAGATCTAACCATGTCCATAAGCATCCTATTACGCCATTTTGTCACTCCATTTTGTTGTGGAGTGTTCGGTAGGGTGTACTGATGAACTATTCCTTGATCAGTACAGTAATCATTAAACAACTTAGAGGTGTACTTGCTATCCCTGTCAGTCCTCAAGATTTGTATTTTCCTGTCTAATTAGATCTCTACCTCAGCTTTAAATTTATCTAAGGCATCCGACTTACTGTTTATTAGATATATATACCAGTATCTTGAATAGTCATCTATAAAGGTGATGAAGTATGTCATCCCTTTGTGGGTCTGAACATTTAGGGGCCTACATATATCAAAATGAACTAGCCGTAATAGTCATTTGCCCTTTGTCCTTTTTGGAATAATTATTTGTTCATCTTTCCTGATAAGCAATCCTCACACACACGTAGGTCTTTAGATATTTTGGGTAACAACCCTACGTTCGACATCCTATGTAGTTTGTCTACATTTACATGACACAAAGACATATGTCATAGTAGGGCATCATCCACAGATAATACAAGAAACTCAGAAGAGCTTATTTTATTAGAATCAAGTGAGTCAATTACATCTAAACAATAAAGACCACCAACTAAAGAATTAGTAAAAATTACTAAACTACTCTTGCCCACAATGGCTTTGTGCCCCTTGAATCTAACTTGAAATCCCTTCTTGGTTAGAAAAAAGATTGAAACCTGATTAACGGAGCACCGAGCACATCAGTAAGTATCAGGGTAGACCTTTCCTTCAAAAGGAGCAACGAGCACATTAGTAAGTATCGTGGTAAACCCTTCCTTCAGAGGGATCTTATAAGTCCCCATGGCCTCTACCGTGGGGTATGTGTTGTTGCCCATGAAGACTTTGTTTTTGCTTGTCATGAGATTGATCATCTCACCCCTAAACCCCTTGGAATGAGACATGTGCACAGTGGCTCCAAAATTCAAGTCTTCTCCTTGATATCAACTATTATAACCTCTGAGACAACACAAACAATTTCCATGTTCTTGCCCTTGTTGTTATTGCTCGACTGGTCATCTTTTTGGGGACAATTAGCCTTGAAGTGACCCACCTGATCACATTTGAAGCAAGCACTATGGGTTTGTTATTCCCCTTACCATTACCCTTGTTCTGAGGCTTCTTCATTTTTTTCTTAAAAGCTCTTTTCTTTGAAGGATTTCGCCCCTGTCTACCTTTCTTGCCTCCACTAGAGCTCTGTGCCAGGTTGGCAGTAGCAGCTCCTGAATCATTTACATGGTTCATCCTTTCTTGCTCAAGCCTAAGCTTGATAGTAAAGCTTCCATTGTAAGTTTCTGGTCACTCATGTTTAGGTAGACTAATATACTACCTCAGGACTTAGAGAGGTTGTTTAACATTGTAGACACTTGGACTCTCTCAAAGATAAGGTCATCTAGTGTCTAGAGGTCATCAATAATGATGGATATGTCACTCAAATGCTCATTCACATCATATCCATTCTTCAACCTGGAATTCTAATATTTGAAGTATAGCATCCTCTTATATGTCTAAGTATGCTCTCCATACCTCATAGATACACCTCTAGCATCTCTTTGGTTGTCTTATACTTTTCAAAGAGCATTTCCAACTCTTTGGCAGTCTGCATTAGGGATGAACAAAATATAATATTGTCCATTTTAGCGCAGATGAGCACCTGACAAACAGATGCTTTTTACACCCCTACTAGGCCCAACATCCCTTGAAGGAATTAAGGTGATTTTCATCTTTTGAAACATGAAACAATATGTATTGTGAGAAACAAGACATTGTTTAAAGATAAATATCTCATTTTCCTTTTTGAACCATGTTAACTTATAAGGCTAGATATACTCCTGTTGACATGTTTAGCTTTTGGACAACTTCAAATACAACATTCTCAAGCTCTTGCTATCAAAGAGCAAGGAACAAATTTTTTCTCCCATAGTGCATGATGTCCAAAAAATATTATTGCACTACCAATATCTTTAGATTCACCTCGTGGGTTCAAAGGGCTTTTCCATGACTAGTAGTTCTCCTTCATCACCACACAAATCTTCCTCCATTTCTTCTGCATCTCCCTTTATACCAAATATTTGTAAAGTGTCAAAGTCCACTCCCTCTTCATTTTCTTCAATCAATAGTTGCTTACCCAGATGTCTAGATATCTGAGGGCATTCCTTGGACTTATGACCCACTTCACTACATTAGAAGCAACAAATTCTTGAAGAGTTTCTAACTTTTGGTCTTTGCTGGGTACTTTGAGATGGGGTCGTGCTTAACTTTTGAGGCTTTGAACTTGAAACTTCTTTATGCATGGGATTCATTACTTCAATCCCTGTTCTTAGAAGTTGTTGTTTTTATATTTGCAATTCTTGTTGATGTGCATCTAGGACCTCCCTTAAATCAAACATTTTGGAACATCTTAAAAATTTTGATGAAGTCTACCAACATATCGATTCAAGAATTCTTCTGTTGAATCTGCAAATTCACAACAAGCAACAAGATTGCAAAACCCTTTAGTATATTATTTTATAGATCTCAAATCTTGCTTCAAATTTCAAAGGCACCAGTGTAGTGTTCTTCTATAGTTGAAGGGCAACAATGTTTCCCTCAACTTCCTCTTCATGGCCTCTTAAGTGGTAATAGTTATCTTCCCTTGTTGTTGACAAGTGATTTTCAACTGTTGCCACCATGTAACAGCTCAACCCCAAAACCTCGTAGCTACAAGAGAAACCCTTTTGTTTTCTAGAGGTTCCTTGAAATCTAGGGCCTCTTATACAACAAATAACTATTCTATAAACTTTTTAGAAGAGACCACTGTTTAATTCTGCAATTTCAATTTTCAAACTGCATTCCTAATGGTGAGGATCAGCTTGTTGTGGTCAAATCTCCTCATAAGCACATGACCTCCTCCTTGGTGGTATATTTGGAAACAGTTATCCTCTAGAACTCCATTTTCTTCATCGGGTGGAAGGTTAGACTGTTGGGAAAGCTATTGAGACAATGACTGCACAATTCTTCACAGTTCCTCTATTTTGTCCTAGATATTACTGTTGTTCACATCGTTGGTTGCAACTGCTCTCCTTATGGGTGAAATTTCTGAATCCAGGAAGGAACACTCAACCTGAACTTCCAAATAATGCAGTGCAGTGGAGAAACAATAGCACATTGGTATAAGAACGATGAACAGACTCCAACATTGTAAGGAATTTGACTCACAAACTAACATAGACTTCTAAATGTAAGCGAACACTAGGAGAATTGACAAGCAAAAGGTCATCTAACTACATATCGGAAGGGGGAAGAGATAATCAAGAAGGGATATTTGGAGAGACACACTCAACAAATACAGATAAAAGGTAAAACTTCTTTTCATTTCTATAGAGGCCATTATATAGGCTTACATATGTTGCATTTCATCCAAGAAGGGTAGATGCAAGATAAATGCAGCCCAACTACACTATAGGTGCAACAAAATTGAAAATAAGGGTTTTTAGGCATTCCTAGGGAAGAGGATGGTCAACTACTAAGATTTATGCCACAATAATTGTTTAGCTGACCCCAACTAACACCACCCACAAATGATAATGAATTTGAGCTTTCAAAGTGACTGTCTCCTTTGTTTATGGTTTTTGGGCCTTCATCTTGTCTTGGGCTTCTTGGGCTTGTTTTTCTCCTAGATCCTTAGTCTCCTCCTTATGGGTTGAAGTGTTTTGGGTTTGGCTTTTGATGATTTTGCTGCATCCAATTTACCTAAGAATTTTTCAACAACTTGTACCACATCAAAGGAGAGGTGGCAGTGGGGGAAGGGTGGACTGGGAAGATGACAATGTTGCCCATGAGGATGCCTGCATTGGTGCGAGAAGGAGTGGTGGTTGGTATTTGAGTTATATTTGTTTAGAACATGTTTATATACATCCTAAATATCCCCTCACTACTCTATGAAACTGAAGTATGCAATATTTTTTTATTTGTTCTCCTAACCCCAAGGCCCTAATTGTTTCTCTCATTTATTACCCCAACTAAAAAACCCTACATCTTCTCCAGCTACGGCAACAACAACGGCCCTACCTACTCCTCCACTCGTTCTTTTCCTTCTTCTCTTCTTCCTCCTCCTTCGTAATAGCTAGTGCATGGAGGAGTTGCGGTGTTTCCTCTTGACCATGAAGGGGTGGCAGCCATAGCTAAAGTCATGGACTTTTTGGTTGTGTTGGCTTGGCAATAGCTGACACAACTTTTTTGGCTGGTTAGCTACTCCTAAGCTAACATAACAATTACAAATACTATGACTTTGGCTGCAACTACCACCTCTTTATGGCCAAGAGGCGGTGTGAACAATGTAGAGGAAGAACAAAAGAAAAAAAACAAGGAAAAGGAGGAGGAGACCGGGGAGAGTGAGAGTTTAATATCCATCTAATTAACCTAGAGGATCACCAAAGAGCTCCTAAATCTTTGAACAAAATAAGAATTAAGAGTTTTGTCCTTTATACTAAGGAATTTGTTTATGTAGCAGAAATAATAAAAACTTAATCTTTAAACACATTCAAGATCAATTCATCAAACTACAAACATGCAAAAGATATAAGGATTTAATATGAAAAACCCAAACTAGGGTAGAAAAAAATCAAGGCAACCTTCCTCTAGACTAAATTGGTGTACTGGTAAGTAAAACTTCTTACAAGACCAAACCAATCCACCAACTTTTATTGACACTCTACCACAAACTCATTTTGCTTAGACCTTATCCTCTTTTGTTGTTAACCTTCATGTCTTCTCCTCCTTATTTCGCCTTTGTTTCCTTATAGTTCCTCAATTAGAACTCATGTTTTAATGTTGATGTTTTTTAAGACTCTTCAATCAATCTTTGATAGAGATTCAACTGCTCCTCTTCAAACTCATGTATATATGTGTGTTGTGCTCTTTTATGTCTTTCTCACCGTGAAGAATTTTTACTCAAAAATCAATGGTGGATCAATGAAAATTTAGGTAAAAATCTCTCCCATTTTTTAACATAAATAATCATGTTCTTCTCTTCAATTTCGTCTATACCTACCCTTGTTATAATGTTTTAAGTCGGTTAGAATAAAAGAATTCAAAATAGGAAATGACTTCATTCCGGAATTATTAAACTAAGTAACTTAGGCTTCAATAGATTGATCGTTTTAGAAAGCGATCAATTGCTCACTGTCATGTCTCTGCCTTAATGAAATTATCAGTCGATCAATCTATCTATTGAGTAGCCGATCGATCAATCTCTACTTCTATTAAAATATAAAAAAAGTCATTAAAAGATCGATTTCTACAAATCTTGTGTTCATAGGTGACCGATCACTTACGAGCAATTTTCTAGATTTTGATATGGAATGTCCTAAAATTTTTAAAATTTTCTAAGTGACTTGTGCACATGCGTATGTATATCATACCTTCAAACTTTCAATACTCAATGCAGTCTTTATCCTTGAATTTTCAGAACATGTATGCTCCTATTTTTTTAATATTTCAATCACAAATCTGACTTGACCACAATTAAATCTAATCAGACTCTACAAGACTAAAAACATACATGAAATTTTAACATACTAATTTTAATCATCCAAATTAGCCAATATGTACATCACATATGTCGTCATATATTCTTATGGGGGAGGCATTACCTAAGGAAGTTAAAGATAAGGCTGGGTTGGCTGGGTTGACGGCACCTTGGCTTAAGGTGGGTTGAAGTACTTGATACTAGTAACATTGAGATCGGAAAGGGTTATTAAAGTGCATATAGATGTGTTTATTTATTTAATAGAAAAAAATAAAGTGAGTAATTGAGGGGTAGATTAGTCTAAATAATTAGGCGTTTGAACAATCGCTGTTGACCTCAACCAAACCGAAGCAGCTGATCAGTTGCTAATCATCAATCATCCCAGATCGGCCAACCGGTATGCAGCATGCAAAACATTGAAAAATGCTACTTGCAAATTGAAGTTCACAAAACAAAGAAGACATTCTAAGATCCCATTTGTGGAGGGCAGTCAACAACAAGGACATGTAAACAAATTAACCCAAAAAGAATGAAATTGAATTAAGAATTACACTGATAACTGCAATGGAAAACCCGGTCTTTATCAGCAAATCTTGCCGGAAAACCTCATCAGCAGCATCAATTTTGACGTTACACAAAAAGATCCGCTCAATTCACTAAAGAAAAAACAAGAAGAATATGGTTTCTCTTATATGTAACCATGGTTTAGGTGGCACACGAATCCTAGCTAGAGGGGTTCAAGCATAATTCCCCCACCACTCCCAGCCTTTGCAGTTGAACCAATCCCCACTTGCAGCCATGGAGCAGTATCTCCGCCCATGTCCATGCCTCTTAGATCACTTAACTTCGCTAGCTTGATCTCAGTATCTGCTTCATCATGATCAAAATTTTTCTTATCTTCATTGTTGTCGCAGTTGATGTTTTGGTACCTGGAGAAAATGGCACCACAGTGTTCCAGGTATGGAATGCATGGGACTTCAAGCCTTAGTGGCGCTAGGCTATCTTGCCGAGCAGGAGGATCATCCTCTGGTGGTGCGGGCAAGTTCAGGTCAAGCTGCTCTGACCTGTTAATGAAGTTGGGAATGGATTGGAGCTGGCTGAAGGGCTCTTGAAAGTGATGATTGATCTTGGCTAATGTAGTGTCCAGCGGGCCGGTGGAGGTGATCCAGTGGCACCTCTTGTGGCCGCCCAGTGCTTGGCCGGACGAAAATGTCCGGCGACATATGGAACACTCGTGAACTTTGTGATTCCTCTTTAAGGGCAGTATCGAAGAACGGCCCCCGTCAGATTTGGCTGCGATTTGGAACTCCTCGTCTTCCTCGTTGTCGTCGTGGGTGATCACCTCGTCCTCTGCCACAGCGTTGAGGCCGCCGCTATCCGGCTTCGCTGCGAAGCAGCCCTTGACGTTCTTGTGACTGGCCCGGTGGCCGCCAAGGGCCTGATGGGAGGTGAATACTTTTTTGCAGGCCTTGCACTCGAACATTCCCTTGGCCTTGTGATCGGCCACCTCAGCTGCCAAGCGGCTCCTCTGCCGGTCTTCTTCCTTGCTGGCCGACGTACAGGACTCTTCTGCCTCGACCCGCCGGTGCTCCTTCTGGTCGGTGGAGGAGGCGGAGAGCATCACCAGCCAATTGGCCAACACCTCCTCCTCTCTAGAATTGCAGCCGGAGGAGCCACCCGCCTTCAAAACTCTTCTCGACCTCTTCCCCTTGGACCAACCGCTGCACCCCGTCTGGCCACCTTCGACATCGCCTTCCGACCTCGGCGAAGAGTCGAGCGAGTCGACGTCCTCATCGACTTCCCCACCGGAGCGGCATTTGCCGTGCTCAAGGAAGGACTTCCACGAGGAGAACTCCTTGCCACAGTTCTCACACGCCCGGCAGCTCTTCAAGCGGTTAGGATTGGCCCGGAGGGCATACATGTGCTTGCCGGCCGGCTCTGCTTCGTCATCGTCGACATGGACCGCCTCATCGCCGCCGATGATCCCATGGGCCCTCATGTGGCCGCCGAGAGCCCGGCCACACCCGAACCCTCTCTTGCAGACCCTACAGTAGTAGTGCTTGAAGCTAGGCGGCTGCTCATTCTGATCCATCACAAGTATCATGAGAAGTGGATTGGAGGGAGGGAAGGATGCAGCTACTTCTTGTAGAAGGGTTGTGCGGTGCAAGATCTCCTTCCCTCCCTCCTAATGGAGTGGTGGATTGAGTGTCCTGGTTTTCAGTTGGGGTGTTGGTTAGCTGTGGATGAGAGGAAAGGGAGTGTGATTTGGGACTCTGACAAGTGGAGGGAGGAGATGGAGGCAGAGACTTTTTCTCCAGGCGGTGGCGCCGCCGGTCAATTGTAGGGTTTCCCGGCCAAGGGGGGACGACAATGCATGGGTTCCAACTGCCTCCCACCCGTTCATGACATTACAATCCCATGCATGCCAGGTTCAGACCAACATCATCTTGAGAAACCGGTTTGGGTCATAGCTAGTTTGGTGATTTTCCATTTTTAATTCCATGCATTGCAAATTTGCAATTGCATGGTCCGTGTCTCTTCCCATTAGCCAAACATCAATCTTGGAGTTGCAATCAGCTGGTTTGTCAGCCATCGATTAATCATAATTGATGGCGCGCATGAGTTCCACATAAGATTTAATTTTTTGTATTATATGTGTTCTCTAATACATGCACCATCGATTTCAGGTGATCGACGGTTAGTAAACCTTCACCAGCTACTACTTTAAGCTGGTTAAAATTTACTAGCTGATAAGGACTTTTAATCTTGAGAAACAACACCAATTAATTATTTGATCATTCAGATGTTTCTAACATCTAGGCCATTCTGTTGCAGTTCATATTTACACTCAATCTTGAGAAGCTGCACGGATTATATGATTTTTTTTACAACACTAATCATATGATGATTAGAAGAGCTCAACTTAAGGAATGTATCGTAGTTTAAAATCGAGGGTGCACACATTAGCATACGCTATCATCAATACCTTGATGTTAATATACGTGTTATCGTGTATACTGTATATTTTTTAGATGCACCGCTCCGACTCGAGGAGCATAGAAAATTCTTCCCAGTTTATAACTTTGGTACTGTAATATCTATACTTATCTTGATTCACACAGCATATACATTATTGGCCAATTGTTCTTATCTCAGTAGATGAAGAGGAGCAACAAATCAAAATGGGGCCTGGTTTTATTATTAGATGGCGGTCTGGTTCACGGTGTCATCCTGACAGATTTGTTATTCCAATCAGCAAAGCTCAAGTAGGAGAACGCGTCAGCCTCCAAAGTCCAGAACAAGTCAAGGCACCACTGGTTCTGCGAGTGGTCTGAACAGTGATCTCTATGGGATGTCTGCAGGAAAGAGTCTAGAGTGATGCCATGGGGATGACTGTAAGAAGGGAGAGTCTATCTTGGTGCCGCCTATTTTGCTGCTCACAGCCAAGGTTGGTTGGAAAGAGAGACTTCTGGAGATGAGAACGAGATTATCCAGTTCTTCTTCTTACAATTGAATCGGCCAATTCAACAAGATGTTTGCATGGGCATAATATCTCGGTCCGGTAGGTCCTAGTCCAACTCTGACTGCCTCCGATCCCTCGGCACTTGGCACTCGCCTCGCCAACTCCCCCAGCATATGCCATTGGCATATTGCTCCTTCTGTCCCAATATCTGGCTGTCTAAAATGAATTAAATAGAACTATTAATGTGGGACAGAAGAAGTACTGCGAGAGCACCATGATTATCACTTATTAGGCTATATTAAGTGATCATAAGATCAATTAACTGCAACAAAAAATACATGCACAACCACTAATTAAGTATCATTGGACGTATGCACAAGAAGCTCATGCTGCTGGCGAGTGACTAATTAATGATGCAAGCCAAGAATGATACTTGCAGAGTTGCAGGCATATATGTTGTTCGAAACCAAGAGCTACTACGCTAAGAATTAGTATAGTACTCATCAAGTTTGTCATGTCCCATAAGTGATGATAAAAATGGGTATAGACTTTATAGTTCATGGAAATACTCCGGCAAGCCTTCTGAGAAAAAGTTAAGCCTGCATTGGAATGGAAGCACTTCTATAAGCATGCCTCTCCATTGATGTTTATTGCCCTTCACATAGGGTTTTTGGGCTCTTACACAGATTTTCACTAGTTTTCCTCAGGGAAACAACTAGAGGTGGGCATCTCAAATAATCAAGAAAAATGTTTTCAACTCTTATTTACCAGCTTGGTGACGAGTTTATATAAGGCATTAAACATAATAAATAAGAGAATAGTTGTGCATAGAAATTAGTGCTCCTTCATGTACTATACTCGGAGCACTATGTGAATTGGTGGAGGCGCCGTGACATAGACTGACTGGTCAGGTTACATGAGCCCAATTATCCTCTTGCTGCCTCTATAGGCACTTCGTGCATCTCAAGTCTAAAACATGATCATACACTCATCCGCTTATAACATGTCATGATCATGCAAATTGTATGAGGTAATAGGATGCTGATCACATTTAAAATAACTCACTTATTATTATATACAGTATTAATTCCAAATCCACTCACCTAAACAGCTGCTTCCGTAGCATAGTGGTAGTGCGTTCGCTTCGTAAGCGAAAGGTCGCGAGTTCGATCCTCGCCGGGAGCTTCTTCCATTCAACCGTTTCACTATTGTCTATATTTTTTCCCGCTTGGTTGGACGGCATTCTATGGGCCCAAAAAATATAGGGAGAAATGACCCACTAGCTAATTGCCATGGAAAATGGGGCCCATTCTAGTTTGTAAATACTCGACATTTCATCTTGGACCTGAAATGGTGGTTTGGGCCGCTCTGCGACGGCCCGCTATGAGAATGCCCGACGCACTGGCCCACTTCTTCTCTCCGCAAATCAGAACTCCAGGTCACCTCAGCTCACCCGGCCCAACAGAGCAGAAGCGCTTGCCGGAGCGGTGGCGGAGAGAGCGGATGAAGGGGAAGGGGAAGGAGGTGGCGATTAGCGCCCCCTCGAGCCCGGGCGAGGCGAACTCCGACGAGAAGCCGGATTCCCCCATCCCCCCGGCCGCCAGGCTTGCCCCCCGGAACGCTTCATCCAAGTACGATTTCGTCAAGGTCCGAACTTTCTCATCTTTGTCGAATTTCCGAGACTTCCATGTCCAGCATCTAGTCCTCTTCCTCATCCGTTGTTTGGTGTTCGTCAGGTTAAAGTGTGGCTGGGTGATAATGCGGACCATTACTATGTTTTGTCCAGGTTCCTCCTCAGTAGGATGTTGACTGTCACCAAGGTAGCATTTTTGTCATTGTAGTTCTATTGTTAAAACTGATTATTTACTTGCATTCTGTGTGATGCATGTTCGATGACGCTGTTGATAAATTTTAGTAAAGTATTACTGCATATAACTGTTGCTGTGGGATGCTGGAAAGATGATATTTGTTCGGTCATTTGTTTCCTTATTTGGTTGTGCATTATTAAGTCATGGTTCCCGTTTTTCTGCTCATTCTGGTCTCTCTTGCTTCGGGGTTACTGCCATTTGGTGGTGTTTCTTTGCATGTGGGATAAGCTTAGTCTTCAAAGTGTCGTGTTGGTTTTGGCTGACAGATGGTCAGTATGACCTGTGCTATTGCAATCCCTTATCTTTTTTGTCGAGCGGTCCTGCTTGATTTCTTGTGGATGTGGGATGATAGTAGCTATTGGTTTTGTGGTAAATTGGTGGTCGTTTACACTTACTAAGTTGTATTAAAAACCTATTTCATCGATTTAGATGGTAATTGAAATTGTCAATGATATACATTATTCATATTAATCGTTGCAAAATTTATTTACCAAAATGTAGAGTATAGAGCGAGCTAAGTTTTTGCATACTTGTAAATTCGACAATAAGCTCCTCAAAGCTTTCACTTAGTTTTACATTTCAGTTATCTGTATTATTTCCACGCTTCCTCACTTCCATCACTGTTACTGTGTTTTCATCTTTCCTTTGCTTAGAATATCTTTTGCTTATTTGGGGACATGTTTATTTTGTCAGAGTCCAGTGCAGTATTCCCTTGTTAATATCTGGTTAAATTATATTGTTTACAGATTTTGGCAAGATCTCTAGTTTTTGGTACCTATTTATTGTGTGATTATGCGAAACTTGATACTATGATGCTAACCTTATGACATCAGTTCAGATCATTTCATATCCCTGTTTTGTTTATACCAGATTCCTAATCATGTAGCTATCAAAATTGCTCTCGAACTCAAGAAGCTTCTTATAGATAACAGCCTTTTAGATGTGTACGTTGTTGTCTCCTTCTCTTACTGCATTCCTTCACATATTTACATTTTTGTGTAACCTTTGTGAGACATTTTACAATTAGAGCGCAAAAGCTGATGCCTTTGATGGGAATTGCGTGGACATTTTGCTCGTTCATTCCTTCTATCAGTCACATGAGGCGACCTTCTATTATAGGGCTTCCACTCAAGTGACTGGTCCTGGCCATAACCCTGGAAACAGTCGTGAATGGTCATTTCCAAAAAATAGGGGGATTTGCAACAGTTGTAAGAAAGTAGATACAAATGATTAAATTTGCAACATAATAAAAGTTTTTTTTTTAATTATTATATTTGAGATGACTAGGATAAGCAAAGATCACTAATAAACTTGGACATTAAAGGTGACACTTGCAAAAAATCTTTATGGCGGTTAATTTTTTTAAATTTTAGACTCGAGGATGGGGAATGAATCAAATATATTAGATACTCCCTCTGCCCCACATTAAGAGCTCCATTTGGTTTTTCAAAATAAACTAAAATTAGTTCATTATGAGAATCCAAATGGAGCTGATAACGTGGGACAAAGGGAATATTTACTAACAGTTTGAAAAAAATGCTTCATAGTATTAAGTTGTCGTCTATACCAGCATATAGTCTTAAACAAAATCAGCTTCCCATACAGCATCTGCTATTGTTTTTCTTTTTTAATTAGAAATGTTCTCACTTTTCTTTTGTCTAAGCTTTATATGATTGTTATTATGCAGTTCCCAATCGGATCTGGAAGCTAATTTATTTAAGGTACTTGAAATCAATCATCCCTTACTAAAGTTAGCTCTTGGTCTTATTGAGATATGTAGAAATAAAGTATGTTTTATATAGTTACATTTTAAAATGTTCATAAATTTTTTTTCTTGTGTTAAGCTTAAGCATTTCTTTTTGCAGCTAATGGAGAGACGGGGCTATGGTGAAGAATACATCAATCGCTACAAAATGATGACAAGGTCGGGTTAACTTGCAGTTGTCTTTATTAGTTTTTGACATCATTGCTGCTTTCTGTGTAGCTTGACTGCAGTTTTCTCACTTTGTTTGTGTTCATTAATTTACTTTGATGTGCTTATTTTTCACTGCTCTAGTTCCATTTCATCATCTTCAGATTTCATCATCAACGGGTACCATTGGTAATATTGGTGTGTGGGACCGCGTGTTCTGGGAAATCCACCATTGCCACACAACTTGCTCAACGGCTTAACTTGCCTAATGTTTTACAGGTAATCACTATTATGCTTCTTACATAAGACTGTTTATTTCTCAACATGAAGAAAGTAATTGTAACTACTATCCATTCTTACTTTTTTTTGTCTGATTTAGCTGTGTATCCATATTGTCTTCTACTTATTTGTTCTACTGCTACAGACAGATATGGTTTATGAGTTGCTACGTACATCAACAGAGTATGTGCTGATTTCTGACTTTCACTATTTTATGTTAACATTATTTTCTCATTAAGTACTGCGTTCTTGTTAATGTTTTCCAATATACATGCAGTATGAAATTTTTGTAAGAGATATCATATTCTGAGTGTCTTTTTTCAAATTTAGTGCACCGTTGGCATCTACTCCAGTGTGGGCACGAGATTTTAGTTCCCCTGAGGAATTCATAACTGAATTTTGTCGAGAATGCAGAATCGTTAGGAAAGGTATGTTTTGATTGAACCAGTACTGTATGACTTCACTCATGGCCCACAACTGTTCGCAGATCAAATAACAATGCATCTATGGCAGGCATGATTCCCAGTGACGCTTTTCTGTGAAAGGAAAATAGTGTCCATTGAACTCGTTATACTTGTATTATATATTGTTGTGCTTTTAGGGAACGATAATCCTCTTGATATTCTACCTTATGATATGGCAAAAAAATAGAGAGCAGTAGCCAGGATGCAGAATCATTTAGATACTAGTGTCTCTTTTATTTCTATTTTCGCGCTTATTTGTTATGTTAATCACTATTGGAATTTATATTCTCAAATGTCCATAGATGGCATTTGTTTTTGGTTCTTTGCTACAAGACATTCACTAATGTTTCTTGTTGGGCTCCTTTTTTCTCATGATCTTTTCTTGCTAGGTTTGGCGGGTGATTTGAAGAAGGCCATGAAAGATGGAAAGCCCATCATCATTGAGGTGCGCATGGAATCAGTTACATCCTTCCCATGGTCATGCAATTTTTGTGTAGCAGTCTTATTCTCTGTGCCTTGTCTAATTTCAAACAGGGCATGCTATCAAAGAATATTGAATTATGGTAGAAGGTTAACTTTTTTTATGAAACCTAGGTGCCCACTAGAAAAGGACCACTAGAAAACTGACTGATTGTGTTCTATATAAATTATTTGTGGCATAATGAGGAGTTATCCATTTGTTACTGGGCAAGTAAGTGAGGATGTACTCGATTTGTTTGGAGATAATTAGCTTTTTTGCCCAATTCACAGTTTTCAGGATCATTTTCCATCATAAACGGGATGTTATATGCCTTGCATTTTGTATGGAATGACATGTCTCTTGTTTTATTTTGACAGGGAATACATTTAGATCCCAGTATATACTTGATGGACGAGGAAAACAGGCAGATAACAAGCATCCATACAAAAAATGAAGAACCTGCTTCTGAGTCTACCAAATCAGATGACATTCCTACTTCACGTGATGAACAATTTCCTGGGAACAATGGGACAGAACAAGCTGTTACAACTACCAAATTGACGGAGGTTATAAATTATTTGGAAGCCATTGACATGGCTGAAAATTTTTCCAAATCTCAAGGTTATAATTCAGTAACTTGAATCTTCTTTATTGCCATCTTTATGTTTCCAATCCATGCCACCTGGCTTTTCTTTACTCATGTCTGCTTTATTTCTGTAGGTAGAACTCTTAATGATAGAGACCCAAAGACTTCTGAGAAGAAAGAAAAAACTGGTGCGGAGCCAATAATTATACCGATAGTTTTGAAGATGGCAGAGTTTGACCACAAGGTCTGATTTCTAAAGTCTAACCATGTTTTTACCTGAAGGTCTGATTATCTTTATTGAACACTGTATAGGCTACTTACTTTTGATAGCTCTTTCTTTATTATGATTTGTCCTTATGTAGGCATTATTGGAAGAGTGGATCTCAACGAGGTCATATGGTGTAGTACAGGTACTTAGAACAATTGTCTATATTTTATTTTGTCCCCGAACTAATGGGATTAAGGAACTATGGTACTATATTTCTAAAATGTATTTGCAAAGCAACACAATCTCTAGTCATACGAAAAGTGAACTACTCTTTCTAAAATTCTGTATAGTAGGTTATACCAATAATACCAAAAATGATTATGTAACTTTTTTTGAAGCATCAGGCACTAGGGTGGGGATTCTATTCTACCATCTGATCCATTTCTGATAGCAGTGCTTAATATTAAAGGATTACATCAGTTATTATCATATAATTGGGCTGTAGAATGCAAATGATTTAAATGGTACAGATTTTCTACTGTTATTATTTCACTGACTGGCAAGCTTTAATTGTTATAGGGTGCATGTGCCAAGTAATTTTATATTCAAACTGCATGAATTACTTAAACTAGAATTTGTAATTGTCTATCATTCTCTCATTCCTCCCTCGTCCCTTCTTTTCCTTTCCCATTTCTCCTCTCTTCTCCTTTCCATCTTCATTCCCTTCCCTCTCTAAACCCCAACCCTCGTAACCTAGAACTTTGCACGGTTATGGCCATTCTGTATCAATTTTTTCTCCTGAAGGGATTTTGGATGCGCTTTAGATGACGTTTACTGGAGTATCTCACTTCTCATTATATGCTTATTGCTTATAGTAATTTCCTTTCGTTTTCTAGGATGAAGATAAGATTATAAGGAATTTGAAAACCATTCAGGACTATCTATGCTCTTTTGAGCCACAGGTTTGTAACCTTATCAGTTGGAACTGTATCTACATGTTTCAAAGAAGTATTTACTTCTGTATGTCATAACTTATTTGCTGCATTAACAGTCTAGGCTTGTCCACGAAATGTATCAAATGGTCTTACAGCTCTCTTTTTTTTCCTGTGTATGTAAACAGGGCCTCACTGTTGTCAACCTTTCAGCAACAACATTTCCTCAGACATTGGATCGGCTGCATGGTTATCTGCTACAGGTATATAACTTACATTTTACCATATACTTGATATTTATTGAGAACTTGATGGCATTGTCTTTAGTGTGGCGCTGCTAAGGGCTTTATATATGTACAATCTGGTACTGGAACCTCATTGTTCTTGAAATTGTGTTATATTTTTTTCTTTTAAACTATTCAAATATAAATTGCACTCCATGGACGTGTACTACATTGAACTAGTAACAAGCACCAGTAATTGTTGCTCCTGTGGAATTTACACATACTGACTTTCCAAGTTATTGGGAACCCTTTTTTTGAACGCATATTTATAGCAAGACCTCAATCCGGACTGTTACTGGTATGTCTCCACATGTATTGAAGGGAGTGGTCAGCATGTTGATCACATGAGTGCAACATATGCATAGAAAGAAACACATGTAATATCAGCATGAATGACTGTTCTGCTGAATAATAACAATTAGGCTTTTGTGGAGAATACCGTCATGTCATTTGTAGATTCCATGGCTAGTTATGTACATACAACCTGGAGCATTGGGCACAGCTGTGTGGTGGCAAGAAATGCTAGTGCTAAGGGCTCTTCTGCAGTAAGAGCTTGGAGGATGAAGGATTAGGTGGCTTGTCAAGTTTTACAGGAAACACACCACTTTGTTTTCCATTCGCGTGCTCTTATTCTCTTGATTAGAAAAAAGCTTTTAGTGGCAGCTACTACCCTAATTGTTGTTGCTGTACTGCTCTGCATTATGATCATCATCAGCATAATTTTCACTGTTTTGCAGTGTATTGAACGAGGCATTGCAGCTGGGACTAATTAATGAGCTGAATATTTGAATGTGAACTATTAAATCTGATTCGCAATGTTTTTGAGAAGCTTGAAGTTTTGGATAGCTAGCCTTCACAGGTAAAAGCATTACAATCATGTTGTGAAGGATGTTCTAGCAAGGGGATTCAACTAGGTATAGCTACAGAATAATATAAGCAAATCTATAAAGGTTATACAAGCTTCATTCTTATTTCAGAAATATTAGAAATTTAAGGTTTTCTGATTTATATTCATTTGTAAAATATATTTCCATTGAACATGTATATTGAGAAGATAGAAATCGCCAGTAAGAAAGAGTAGGGCCATACATATTTTGAGAAACAGAAAGAGCTGTTATAAAGTTTGAATTTTGTATCTTAAATTAGAATGACAAGTGATTGGAATCTTTAATATGAATGTTGATCTTTATTTTTATCGGTATCTGAAGGTTGATCTTAAAAGGATGCAGGAACATAAAGCTGAATCAATTACCAAAAAAAACATAAAGCCGAATCTAAATGGAGGATCGTGTGGTTAACCACTTCCAGAGGAGCTCTGGTTGTTGTCTTGTTGAAGGGCACAAAAAACTTGTGGTATCTGCTGGTGGATAGTTAGGAAAGCTGACGACTTTTTCCAAACAGAGGGAAAGAAAACTTAAGACAAATAATTTATTTTGAGTTTTTGGCCTAATGTCGGAATATGACTATCCAAGGAAAAAAAATCTGACTGTAAAATGCTTAACTCAATTGTGCGTGTAACTTTTTTTTAAAGGAAAAACATAACTTAATCGTCCTTCCTCCCTGATATAAGTTGGCCATATTTTTCACCGTCCCAAATGTTCTGAATTGCCTGGTAAGAACTTGCCCTTTGACTAATGAGGAAATCCCCGTTCGTGATCTTCCTCTACGATGTCTCAAACTGGAAGTTTTCTTTATCCAACATCGGTTTGAGGGATCCCATCGTCTCTCTTGTCAACGCCTGGTTTTGGTGTTTACGAAGGGTTTATTACCACATTGGTCAACAATGTAGTGGCCAGTTAGAGGCTAGAGTGGAGGAATAAGATTTACGTTATTTACTTCAATTTGTTGCGAAAAGATGCTATGTGATTATAATTACGAGTTGCGAAAAGATGGTATGTGATTATAATGACGAATTACCACTTGAGGGAAGGGATGAATGGGATCGCAGTTTGGCACAGAAGCTCGTGATTCTGAAGCACTCCAGCCATTTTCTGTTCCCTATATCCGTGCAACCTTAGTTAACAGTTTAAGTTCACATAACAGCAAATCCCAAGTTAGAAGCAAATCATCCCTCTACTTTTGCTACAAAACTAGTGCACACTTGTAGCTATATTAGCTAAAATGGTGGCTTGTTCTGGTAGCTTCTGTCATGGGTGGGGGTGGAAGTTCGACAAACTGACAAGTTATTCAAATAGTCGGTTAAACGGACAATCAATCAATAGGTCAGACTGTAAAATAAACAATCGGACAGTTGGATATGTCCAATTAATTAATGCTGTCCGATTGTACGACTAGGGGATCTCAACCACAATACTTCAATTCCCATGGACTTCTCCAGGCCGGTAAGAGATGTGTAAACACTCACGTTGTGCAGTCCATTCCCCACAAAGCTCTGGCCTCTCAGCTTACTTTGTCTCCAAAGAGGACAAATCTCTATATGTCATGAAGTAAACCTTGGGCATGGTATTGCATACCAGCGTGTTGTTCGTCGGTTCCCTAACGCTAATCCATCCAATAGAGATGGTTGGTGCTCTTTTATCAAGTGTTTCTCATATTCAAGTGCGATAAACACTTGTTTAAGTTTGTATCTAACTTTTTCAGTGTGGCAAACCAAAAACACATTTACAGTGAAAAACACTTGAAGCATGTTAAATGTGACAAAAACCTGGTAAAAATTCATACATGAAGTTTTTTATTGAGAAATTCTGATTTTAAATGTGAGATAACTATGTTTAGTCACAATGTCAAATACGCAGTGTAAGTGTGATTGGCCCAAAGCACCATACATAGACTGGTGTTCCGAGACGGAATATTTTCTCCAATTTATCTTTTGCTTATTATAAATATTCTTTATATTCATGTTAAATTATAAAAGAAATAAATAAAAATTTTCTTTTATAAAAGTTTAACTTTTTGAAAATTTTGGGTATCTTACATGGCAGTAAAGTCTTAGGTTTTGGGATGAGTTCAAGTCACACGAAATAGATGACTGAACATGACAGCAATCTGAGCTGAATTGGAATAGATCTTTGTACATTTGGTATCTCTAACGTCACTAAAGAATCGGCCTAAAAGCATGTGATTCTGTAAATGCAACATCACTACATACTAAAATCCTAGAATTTCTACATAGAATATCAGCATCCTGAAGGAAGAAACCATGTATAACTGGTAGCGGAAATCCCTTTCTGAGGCGTGTATTCACATAGGGTACAGCTACATCCTTCAGGAAAACCCACATTGTCTTCTGCAAGACATAGAAAATGAAACATAATTTAAGATTAATAACATAAATCATGGAACGCCTAAATTTTCCCATCACAAAATGCTACAAGCAGGAATAGAAGAATAACTCTTTTAAGTGTCGTAAGAAAAAAGCTTATGTAAGAAAGGAAGCGAATTATGACTGCAGGAGGTGGAGGCTGCGAATAAGTACAACTCTTGAAGTACCACTGCTTAGTACTTAAATATCTGTAAAACTGTTTCCTATTGTTGTAAAAGTCAACCACAAACACGAAATATTTTGGGACACATTTCTGCCTTTATCACATAAAAAACGAGCTTAACCTCCAAAATGATCACTCTTTTCAAGTGAAGATAAAGATTTGTCTATTACCACATTATTTGTTATCTAATCAGACTCAGCCAGCTATGTTTAAAGCATTCCCCCAATGTTAGATTACAGATTTCATAAAGTACAACTAGGACAATTAGTGCGTATATGGAAAATAACCAGAGTTTATACTAGTATCCAATAATATCACATGATTGAACTAATTAGTCCTTTGGTTGCATAGAGAGGAAAAAAACACTTCAAAGCATTCCTTTGGTTGCTTAAAGAAAGCTAGATATATATTATTACATATTGCTATTTCAGTATTTGGAATTAATGAGGAGGCCGGAATAATGACGGATCAACTCCAAACATACCTCAATAAGATACATATGAAAATTCCCAATTTTGCTCCACTTCAACTTAAGCGCAAAGCTGTCTAATCCAGCCTTACCAGCTAGGTTATTCCCTAGAACCTCTACAAATCCTGTGGCATGAGCTTCCTGTCACAAAACCAGCACTCGTGAATCATATATTGGATAGAATGATACATCAAATCATATTTTACTGCAAAAAAACTGATATTTAATGATAATTACGTAGGACTTACCACTGATATGCAAGCAACAGGTATTACTTGGCTATTATCCACCACCTCAATGATCATATCTGATAGAATAGTGGCCTCAACATTATCACTTGCAAGTTTAATCAATGGGGGAGAGTTAACAGATATGTTGAGCTTCATGTCATCATTTGGGTATTTCTTATACAGTTGAGGAACAATATACTTCCAGTAAGCTGTGTTTAGAAGAGCCTGGTTTGGTACTTTGTCCACAACCCAATGCATGACCCCAGCCTGATCACAGATGCATCTTTATTAAGAATTTCCCATTTTATCTAAACTAACAAGATTGAGTAGTCGACTAGAATAATAATACACGTAACTTATGCTAAAAGAATCAACTACCATATAAGAGGAGTTTAGTCAATTTTCAATTATCATGGAACAAAATAATTACATATATGCACAGCAAAATAACATCAATGATACCAAGAGAAGACACTATGAATCTGTAAATGCTGAACTTTGTGGTAACATTTCACATAACAATAATTCAAGAACAAAATAGAATATAAACACTGAACCTGTAACTCAAGCCTTAAGGCATGCATAGAAACTTAACAAATTATGGTGCAAAATAATTTTATAACGTTTTTCCCTTGTTGCTTGAAAATGTATGTGCTGAATTAAAGAAATATGAGAGGAATTTACATCAAAGTAGACATCAGAAATAGAGTTGAATGCAGCTTCATCCAATGATATACCAAGCATTTTCAAAGGACCTCCACATGAAGCTGAAAGCTCCAGATAGTTATCATTAAATTTCGGAACCACAACATTCTCTTTTGCTGTAAATAGCCCATTGATCTCCAACTCAACAGAAGAATCATAAAATAATGGTTGGTTCACAAGGGTGACATTCAATTCAGCAATTTCATCGACTGGAATTCGCTTCGGAAGATTTTGCAACAAATTATCCAGCTTGAAAACTCCATCTTTCAGCTTTTTGGTAATGGCATTTTCTACAACAGCTCTCATTTGCCCTTCAAAAGCATCCACCAACCTGTAAAGGATATATAGACAGCTATCAACTCTCTTCTGTTCTAACTCAAAACCTGCAAAAAATTAAAGCAAGTGATAATAAAGCAACTCATGATACAATTATATGATACTCCCTCCATCCCACATTGTCTGATTTGGTTTTTCAAAATGAATTAATTTTAGTTTATTTAGAAAAAGGAAATCAGTCACTTAATGTGGGATGGAGGGAGTAGATTATATACAAGATCTATATGGAAGAACCCATACCCTTGATAGAACCATGAAGCACCACCATCAAGGTTTATAATCATATCTTTCATATAACAACCACAATCCAGAAGTGACAACTTAAGTGTTCCTTCTTGGATCTCCAAGCCAAGACTTAGTCCAACTTCCATGTCTTCAACCTTGCTCAGAAGCAACCAAATCAATATTTCTACTCTTGAAACAAACAGCTAAAAAACTATAGAATATACGACAAAAGGTGGACAAATTCCAAAAATTGAGTGCGTACAAGGCCCCTAACATACCATGATCACTTCATAGCACACTACATCCACAACCAAATAACACTAAAAAAAAGCACTATATTTATCATGACCATTTTCGTGAATGCTTGAAACTGTAACTAGAGGTTAGGACATCTATACTCAGCTCAGCTTGATAGCTCTGTTCAACTTAGCTCAGCTGGAAACTTAACTGGTATTTTTTACACATTTAAAAACTTCAAAACAAAAGACATTAGACAAGCCTGCTTGAATCAAATAAAAAATGCAAGCTTAGCTCCAGCTTGGCTTCGCTCCAAACCAAAATTGAGCCAAGATAGAGCCAGCCAAAGCTCAACTCATCTTGGCTCATCAGCAACCCTAACCATAACGACCATAATCTCAGTCAGCAGATTGCTTCAAGCTGGAACAGTTAAATTTCGATACAATTAGTTCCACTAAATATTAATAGATTATTTTTTTAGTTCTTTTCCCAGAGATCAAGGTGCATCTTACATTTGATGAGATTTTGGATGGCCACAAGAGAACTTAGACAGATCCTAAAACAGATTGGGAGTCTCTCGAGATCTCATACACAAAATTATTACTATAAATAACCATAGTACACACATATATGTCCTAAAACCTTATAAAAAACATATATGACCTAAATAAACGTAATAATGTACTAAAGTAGCAAATAACTACCCAAACTTTCAAGTACTATATACATATGTGTTGCATGCATTCGTCAATATACTATACTACATAAATTAAACTGAAAATTGTTGAAGAAAAAGGTTGACCCAATATCCTTCATCAGAATAAGTTAATACTAATATATTCGTACCTTCTTTTACCATAATTAATTGGTGCGAAAAAAAAAGAGCTGGTCATGTGCAAATACTGGCCAGGTTTTGTCAGCATGCCAATAAGTCCAGAATCTAGGGTAAACAGAACCAATTTGGTGTCCACTTGGGCTGATATCGCTAGAAAGTATAGCGTGGATCCTAGTACAAGTTCGTTATCCCATCAATATCAGTTCAGCCCTGCATATTCACTCTCTATAATTCACCCGGAAACGATAGACTAAAGTTAGGTTTTTTTAGTGACATTTCCAGTTAACTTTTGAAATTAGAAGAAAATAAACAGAGTTCTTTCATGAGCATGAAGGTGCTAAACCAGAAATCGAAAAAGACCTCGAAGGAACATAACAATTATTAAAGAGCAACTCCGCCCCCAGGTGGCTTATATTCTGTAAACTTATCGCTCTAAACGCAGACAACATTGAACCTTCCACTTTATAAACTTGTTTCAAAAAGATCATTAAACGGAGAGGTGACATCGAAACTAAGATTATAACATCAACTGTTCCGACCAACCCATGTTCAAATTAGACCACAATCTGTAATTCAACTTTTTCTATTTTTTTAAAAAGAACAAAAACAAACATCTACTGAACGTAAAAGAAGAAAGAAGAAAGCAAATCAATCATACCAGAACTGAACAAAGTGCAAAACAATTCAATCAATTCAATTTAGTCAAATTTAATTTAATAAAACGGGACATACCAGAACTGAAGCTCGACCTTTGTCAGAGATATCAACGGGGATAAGCCATGTACTATAGGAATAACGCCAATTCATACTCAAATTCACGGTGGCACCAGAGGCAACAATCACAAGACCTGACTCACCGGGCTTAATTTCCGAAGAAGAAACTTCAATCCCAGAGATGGTGATATTGGATAGTACGGCATGGACACTACCAATAAAGGGTATCTTCAAAGACTTCTGGATGGTGGGCAGTTTAAGAAAAGTGATGGACGAAAGCGCATAGTTGACCAACAAGTCCTTCACAAAGACGAGACCTTTCTCAGAAACGGCCACTGATATGAACCCTTCCTCATCAGATTTCAAATGGGTAGTCGCCGAAGAAACACAAACGCTTGAAAGTAGCAGCAAACAGACGATTGAGATACCCAGATGACAGAGGCCTTTGGATTGCATGTGGACAGTTCAAAAGAATCGATTTTTCTGAAATTCCACAGATTCTTCAGTTCAGCAACTGACAGAAAAACTACAGATATTTGGTAGGACTTGGCAATCTCCACCAATTCAACGATAAGGTCCGGCAACTGGGGAGTGGAGTGGAGACGAAGCAGAGGAAGATGGGTGGCTTGCAGGGAAGTTCGTTTCAGGAAGAAACCGGATCTTGTCCGGCTGTCCCATTCTGGGTTTCTGATGAACAGAACAGGCCCAGTATAGTGGCCCATTTAATCTTCGGATCAGCCCAAGTTTTTAGAAAGCCCACATTATTTCAGAAAAAGCCCACCAATGCAAATGGGCTGGAAAAGCCCAACATGAAAACGATTTTTTAAACATGTCCTTCCCCGGCCTCCCCCCTCTCCCGCCACCGCTCTGGTCTTCGTCTTCCCCGTCTCAGGCACTCAGGCGACCCAAGAAAGCCAAGAACGGCCATGAAAGCTCCGGAGGCGTTGAAGGAAGAAGGCATGGAGTTCTCGACCTGCTGCAGCACCAACCAGAAGCACATCAAGCGCTTCTTCCCCTCCTCTGACTCGGACGGCTCGGCCCACGGCAGCGAGGAGGTGAGGACCACCCAGTGGAGACTCGACCACTCGGTCCCCACCATCAAGCCGCCCTTCGGCTCCGCCGCGTCGGGAAGCAAGGTTCCAGCCGTCTCCTCCGGAAGCTGCGCCTCTTGGACCCTCAGCTGCTTCCTCCAGGCCCTCCCCGCCACTCCTTCTCCCGTCTGCGGCCCATCCAGGCCGCCTGGTTACTCCTCCCGCCACCGCCCGCTCCACTCCAAGACCAAAATCTGTCTGAAAGAAAATGTTCGGTTCCCCTTCTGCAAATCTTTCCAACTTTCTTATCTTCGTTTCTCTTTTTCCATTCGGATTTGATTCTGATCGCTCTCTGCTTATGGGTTCTTCTAGCTCTAGTTTCTTTATTGCTCATACATTCTTATTCATGGTTAAAATGAAAAATCGTATCAGTTTTCACGTTATAATCTTCCATTGAATGGTTTTTCCTCGCTTCCTTCTCCCGTTCATTACATCTCTCTCTGAGCAAGAAATGCGACTTCTGTGTCATAATGTGGCTTCAACAAAGTGGGTTCTTTACATACTTTGCTGGATTTCACTTTGTCTGTTGTCATTACATTGTAATCTTCTGATTAATAAGTCCATAGTGATCTTCGTTTAACATTAGTTCTCATATAATTTGCTCTCATTGAATGGTGTTTCCTAGCTTCCGCAGTCTGGTGCTCTTACGATCTCTGAACAAGAACTGACTTCTGTGTCACAATTTCGTTTGAACAAAGTGATTTTTGATGTCTTTTGTTGGATATCACTTTTGATTACATTGTAATGCTAGAGTTAATAGTAGTTTCTTGGATATGGCCATGGATTCTTCGTTTAACATGACTCGGTCTGAAAATTGATCTCACATTTTCAGAGCTTGCGTGTTTTGTCCCCTGACAAGAAATCGAAGTTGAGTGAGCTTGAAGAGGGAGCCAAGCACCAAGAGTTCCCTGTCTATCTGTGGAACAGAACAGCAAGTGGCCTGGAAAAAATCCTGGATTACAAAATTGAGCATCCTGCATCATTGAGTAGGAGCGCAAGCAACGGTGACACCACTGTGTCAGATGCTATGGACGAAAGGACGAGTCTACTCCCTGGTAATGGCTTTCACTCAATGTTTCAGCCTATCTTGTTTTAAGCGTTTCAAATAATCCACAATGAATATAATCAATTTTTAAACATTATTTGCCCATAAGCTAAAAAGGTTGGCATGATTGTGAATCATTATTTTGGGTCCTTCTAGTTTTGGGTATGATTCATATTAATGTTGTTACTTATTATGATAGTTTCATCCCTTGTCTGCTTGCTTGATTCGGTAATGTTGGAAGTCTCCGTGCATTCCAGGTGATAACGAGGGTCGTTCAAACACGGGGAGCACAGCCTACGATAGCTGTATATCGCTGATCTCAACACATGGAAGACCATTCAATGACTTCCTGGAAGAAATCAAGACGAGCGAGATTATGACCAAACTTGTTGCCTGGAAGGAAGCTAAAATTGTTAACCTTCTGAACAAGTACAATATGCTTTCTTTGGTACCCGAGTACCCCTCAAACACAGATAACGATAATTAGCTCTTATGTCTCTAATGTTGATTTTCAGGCTAAATAAGAAAGAGAATGAAATAAGCGAGTGGAAGATCAAAGAGACAGCTAAAGCAAAAGCAAGGGTCAAGGAAATGGAGGTATCCGCTTAAGTAATAATGCGACTTTCAATTGCTTATACAAAAATTGATCAGCACGCGACGGCCTAGTTTCAATTGCTTTCGAAAAATAGATACATAAATCCACCTAAACGTCAGAACAAGGCATGACAACACAAAGGTTTTTTATATTATAGATGCAATTTCACTAGATTCACCGCCAGACAGGCAAATTTTACATACAGGTGTTCATTGCAACAGAGAAAGATGGAGGACAAACGGATGAAAGCACTGGACAAGGTGCAGAAAAAGATAAGCCACGTGGAGACAAAGGCCAACATGAAGAAGATGAAGCAGAGGGATTCCACTGCAAAAAAGATATCAAAACTGTCCAATTCCATCGATCGGGTGTCAACCACCGGAAAGCTACCATGGAGGTTCTTCTTTCTGTAAGTCCAAGCAGTTTCATACTAACAAAGGCCATTGAAGAACGAACCCGGCCCTGGCAACTTTTTGTCTAACATTTGTACTTGCAATCCATTTTTGAAGTAGAGATATTAAAGAAACATTTTATCCTAAAAATTTGTCGAATTGTCTAGGTAATTTGAATGAGTGCAAAGCTTTTAGAAAAGCACGTGACATGAGAACAAAATATTTCAGTTGTCTAGAATAATAGATGAGTACAGTACAATGAAAGAATAAGCTTCGCTATCTTTCTACCTAGTAACAGCATAATGGCGTCTAGATGTTATAAGAAAATAATTCAGCAAAAATTACTGCAGAATACCTACACCATGTGTCCCACCGTTCGACCAGCTAGCCTCATCCATTCACAAAACGGCTTCCCATGGAGCAGAGTGCCGCCCTCAAGCTTCACTGCCACCAGTATTCACAACTTCTATCCCCATCCAACAGAGCCCGAGCAACAGATTAACATTTACCCAATCTCAACTCAAACAACGTCCGATTGGCGACTTCAATCCAGTGTAGACCCATCTTCACAAGAAGCTAAGATGTATTCTCAACCATTAGGCAAATATTTCTTGTCCACATGACACACATCAAGACAACCAGCAGGAACAATGAATAGATCCCCAGTATTTGTGCACAAAAAATGGTATAGCAACTATACCATTAAAAGAAAAAAAAGAAATTATTAATAAAGGTTTAACTATTGACAAAGCAGATGGTCTATCACCATCAGTGTACAATGTAATCTAATTCTACCAAAATTTGGCAAACAATGTAATCTAATTCTACCAAAATTTGGTATACAACGTAATCTAATTCTACCAAAATTTGGTATACAACGCAATCTAATTCTACCAAAATTTGGTATACAATGTAATCTAATTCTACAAAATAATTGAGAAATACAGCTCCATTCCCAAAATATTAACACATGATCCTTAGTAGAATATTCTCAAATACCACCAGAAACCATGGCATCATCCACAGCCTTTGGACCTCCACATGATCTAGAAACAGATTCAAACAATTTTTCAATCTCGGGTGCGCACCGAGTGAAACCACGACTCCAAAAATCATACCTGGGATTCTGCAGGAAGAAATGAAATAAATTACACCTCGTGAACTCTCCAAGATTAAAAGATAATCATTAATATTTTTTTCAAAGCATCTATCAGCACAACCCATAGAAGGATGCAAAAATTTCAAGCCACTACGATACTGCTGACTACAAATAAAAAACGCAAGGCAAGAGAGAAATTTGGACGGCAGAAAGTTAAGAATGCCAACATACCTTAATGAGCTCAATGAATGTAATTAGTAGACCCCAGGGATGTGGCCGGTTCACTATCAATCGTTCCAACAGCACTCTTGTTATTTGCTCTTGGATAATATCCTACAAAACATAATTTACATCATAACATAATTAATGCCCATCATATATGCCTAAACACAGTTTAAGCAGCTTAAAATTTGGCAACCTTGGGGCTGGTTAAGAAGAACTGATAGAAAATGACTGTTTTCGTAACAGTGATACTGAAATTTCAACAGATACATTTTGGACTACAATTTAACTAAAATTTGAATCTACTGAAATTATTTCATCTTTTTATAAATGAAAAACAAGCCTTTAGCATGAACTGTATGTTAATAGACTTCATAATGACATTAGAAATGAAAAATAGTATCCTAATCATGAAGTGCCTTTTCCCAACAATTTGGGGTGAGCAATATGGATCTTGAACATCCACCATTGAACACAAAAACGAGTTAAGGACATAAAAAACAAGGTAATAGACGTACGAACAATTCCTAAGCCCATTACATCCAACAGCATAAAAACAAGCTAATAGACGCAAGAACAATTCCTAAGCCCATTACATCCAACAGCATAGCTTTTAAAGACAAACTTGCAAGGGCATTGTAGAAGATATTAATATTTCTGAAACTTGATGATGTGACATTAGCTATGAATGCTATGCTCTTTTATCCAGTAATACCTCTAGAAAATTACAGACATAAAAGACAGGAATTGTTATCGCCAGACAGGTTAATTCGCTTTTAGTAATAAATAATTATTTTAAAAAGTGCCTAGACCTATGAGGAAAAAGTATACCTGGTTAGCTTCAGCGAACAAGTAGAGTAAGACAAAGGAGAAATAATGTGTGTGATTGTTTGGGTAACGTAATTGATTTGCTATGGCATTGAGGAAAAAATAGCGCCCTTCAGAATCTAAATCCCTGATCAGGGATTTGTATATCTCCATGGCAGTGCTGGCGAAGAAAATATCCATGGGTGGTGTGTGGCTCATCTGCGTTGGTGATGGAGGTGGAGATTTATTCTGCATTTGTTGGATTGCCTACGTTCCCAGAAATAGTCAAGTGGATAATATGCCAGATTTAAACTCGAAACAGTTTTAGTAGATACCAAATGAAAAAGTAATACAAAAGTTGAGCTCGTACCTGCATGCCCACATAAAGCACAAGCGAATTGATCAGTGGAACATTGTAGCGGGTCCCAGCCAAAGAAGCTTCATTTTGTGGTAGCAGAAGTTTCTGTTTCAACTCAGTCAATAGAGAAGATCCTTGTTGCCTTGTCTGTAAATATAGATAAGTCATTAAATAAAGGATCCAGACGGAAAATCCAACAGAAGTCACATGATCTTACAACTATAGCTAGAAACAATCATGTCCTAAAATTGTGGAACACAAAAGAAAAAAAAGCACATCAGAAGCAATGATAAGAATAGACTACCATTAACTTCTCAAATAGGAGTTTACAAGATAGTCAAGGCAGTTTAGACGAATAAGCTACTTTCGAACAGCGGTGTAATAAATATACATTTAAGCAGTCCGAGCGGTTCGTTGAGAATAATGGTTGCCATATTTGACATTATCGTCCAATTCAAATATTTTGCCAAAATATTACCTACTGAAGATAGAATTTTTCTCCACTGATAAAGAACTGACTAGCAGCTAGATCTCGGTCCTTAGATCCAAACCTAGAATATGTGAGCAGCATCTCTAAAGTGATGCAAAATAAACATATACCTTGGTCAGCATATCAGCCACATACCTTGAGATACTCATCAATATCGGCCTTCAGCTGTTTAGCTTTCAAAGCAGCATCAACCTCAGAAAGAATATGTGGAGACTGGCTGATTTCAGCCAGTAGATCAATCTTCACAAAGGACAAGAAGTGAGTACTGAATCTTGACTGGTCAAGAAAGCAGACAAAGCAAATCTGAGCTATCAAGTCCAAACTACCTTCAGGTTAGGCGTAGAAGGATCAGGTAGCCTCATATTGCGTGGAAATGCACTAAGTATTACATTTCGCATTTGAATGCAACTGGAAGGAATTACATCACAGAAACTAAAATGGTAGTCACAGAGGAATTCTGGAAAATCGTGTAATAGAACAAGCAGCACTCTTAGAGTTCCTCTGTATAGGTACTGCACCTGCCAAAAAATGGAAGAACAGTACAAATGTGTAAATGCAAATTTTCAGGAAACACTAACAAAAAGAAATTGCTGTCAGGAGGGGATAATGCTGTTCAAGATGGCAAAGAAACACAAACCGAATCTCCAAGTTCAGAAATTCTCAAGTATGGTTCCATGAATTTGAACAGGTCCACCAGCAACCGTTGAACAAAAGGCCAGCCTTTTTGTGAAGGACTCATAAGCAATTTGGGCATAAAACTTCTGTGGCTAATTAACTCCAGCCATGCAAAGCTGAGACATATGTGTACAAGTTACAATCAGAATTTGAAAAGGAAAAAAAACAATAAAAATACTTCACTTGGGTAACGAAGATAAAGAAATGAGAGCAAGAGAAAACCTAAAAGAAGGAACCTTCAAAGGCTGTAGCACATGAAAAGCATTTGCAAAGGCCGTTAAGATCTATAAATATATGTATCCCGTCAGTAACAAGCGGCATCAACTATGGGTAGCATAATAACACTAATGAGTGAACCCATATGTTACCTGGAAGCTGGATCCATCAAAAATGGGATCCGGGGAGCCAAGGTCCATAAGCAAGTTAACAAACAACCTGAAATATGGCCTTGGATTAAAAGATGACTTCTTCTCATCAGCATCCCTCTGGATGACCCTTACCGTAACACTCAAAATCTGATATTTCACATGATAATGAAAATAAGTCAGAGGATAATGTCAAATCGAAATAATAAAAAAAGTCCCAGGACAATCTAAATAAGTCCCATAAAACATACAAGCAAAGTGAAAAGAACAAGCATAATCTTTTTCACCAACCTTCGGCAGGAGAAGGGCTTTAGTAGAAGTTTGCTCCATTGAGTTGAACTGTAAGAAAAAAGGTAAATATAATCATCAGCTACAACTAACAAATAGCTACATGAAAACAGCACTTCTATTTACAACTGAAACATAATCAATATTGGAATATCAAAATGTAAAGCTACCTTCAGAAGGAACACAACAAGCTTTCCATACATATCAATAGCAATAAATGAGAGCTGAACTTGCTGAGATACATGCAATGATAGCATATTGGAATTCACCACTTCAGCAGTGTTTAAGCATTGTGCCACAGAAAGTTCCTAAATTTGTAAAAAGATAATATAATAAAGTGCATATTGTTCAAGAAATAAATACAAATAAGAGAAGTAAACGAAAATTACTGTAAGGATGCGGAAGAAACGATCCGTCATATCATCTCCTTTAAGCAGGCCACTCTGCTGAAGTTGTGATATTAAATGAGAACGTGCCGCATCAGTTGCAGCAGGATGTTCACAAAGTTGCCGCCATTCATTAAAAAGAACAGAGACCTGGAATAAGCAAACAAAATTAACATTGTAGAAAGGAGAAAATTTTCTGATAATGGCACCCATAATAACAGCAATCCCAACAAATTTCCTATTGAAGATACTTAAAAAGAAAACCTATTGAACTTTGGAGGGAAGCAGGACAGAGATCATGGTGAGGAAAACTCATGCTACACAGTCTCACAAGAGTACATTTGACTGCTCCTTTTTCAATTTTTACAGACACATTTTATGGAAAAACTAGAGCAGCTGCCCAGGTAAGTTGGGTGTGTGCAAGGACATCGCGGACCTTTTTTCAGCGCAACTTCAGGTGTTAAACATCACAGTAGAACCAACAGCGCGGACCTTTTTTCAGCGCAACTTCAGGTGTTAAACATCACAGTAGAACCAACAGCCCCCACCCCCCCCCCCCCCAAAAAAGGAAAAAGAAAAACTGTTGAAAGCATTTCACACTCACTTGCTACCCAATGGAATGTCAATTTATAAAAGCGACAGAATTTCTCAATCAGATCGACTCAAGGAACATAGAACGCAATTATATACAATAGTATAACGTTACTATATCCACTAATTGCATAGAACCAAAAAGGATACACAAAGCAATAATTTACCACCAGCTCATATGCATACCAAAATCGGTTATACAAAACACTCAAGAGCCATCTAAAAATTCTGTTCTCAAGCTTTATACTAGCTATGCACATGTAGAGATTCCTCATAGACTCCTGACTCCAATGGAATTCATTAAGCAAATCTATCTAACAATTAAGCACCTTAAACAAAACCGTAACTAAGGCATTACCTGATCGCGGAACCCAGCAGGATCAGCAGCTGTGGGCTCCGTCATACCAAAATCATCCCGATTTGTCACAGAACGACCAAGAGGAACCTGTTTCAGACAAACTTCAAGGAATTACAAATTATTTATACAACATGGCGCAGATGATTAAAGGTTAATCTACATCAACATTGACCTTTTTGTCCTTGGATAGCCTCGCCTTATCATCCTTGCCAATGACAAATCCAGGCAAGGATCCGGCATTGGCAGATAAATTCTTGGTATACTCAACCAGCAGCTGCAAAGCTTCTGGAGAACCCGGTCTCATAGCCGCCTTAATGATATAAGTACTTGTCAGAAGGCATGTAATTTGACAAAAAAACAGATGGCATATAAGTTGCATCATGGGGCAAAGAACAAGCACTGAGCTACATACCTTAGTCAAAGCATCAAGCAGATTGTAGAGCTCTGAAGCGCTAATTGCAGGTTCCTGCCCCAACAGACTCATGACCAGAGAGACTGCAAACTCCGTGGCAGCCGCTGTTGAAAAAGAGAGGATAAAGTTCAAAAGAGCAGTCACTCAACATAACTACATATTAAATAATGCTATTGAACATACTATTTCTTCCCCCATCAATCAGTTTTGCCAGATGTACATTATACTCTGCAAGGCTTAGCAGCTCAGAGCGAATGAGACCTACAGTGATATCTTTATTAAACTTCCTTTCCTCATCCGAATAAATTACCTGGAAAAAAATTTTAAGTATTAGCTAAACAAATTCAGCAAAAGATTAAAGAAGCTACTTATGAATACAGAAAGAACACTAGTATGTACAATGTAAAGCACAAGAGAATGAACAATCCAAAGAGAGCCAGAAGAAATGAAACAGAACTTAAAAATCCTAATTAAATGAAAATTTATACTGAAACATGTGTGTGGGCGTGCGCCCGTGCACGTGCATGTGTGCACGCGCGTGCACGTGTGAATGTGTGTGTGCATGCACATGTGGGGGTGGGCTAGTGTGTGTGTGTGTGCATGCGTATGTGTGTTACTAAAAAAGGCAGTGTCCAACATAAATGCCTAAGAATGTAAGTTCGTACTTTCTCTTTCAGAACTAAATACAAAGGGAATGACATACCCAGCTTGTCAGTTCCTTTACAACAAGCTTGCAGACATCTCGGATAGCTACTAGAGCTGAAAGGTGGGAACTAACATGCAAACTGTTTGAAGCATTATCATATAATCGTTGGAAGACCTGTTTACATTGACAAATAACGAGATTACATATTTTCTTTTGCTAAAGATATTAAATGAGTAAAAGATACGCAATTTCAGTAGTCTACCTTCTGTGCGACGGCCAAGGAAGCCTCATCCCTGCTAACGCATCTGAGTAAGATTTCAGGAAACTCGGCAATAACTCCCTGCATAAAAGGCAATATATGCATAAACTTTTTGACACTTTCACTTCAAATATACAATATGAGGGCTTTTGTTGGAGTATTTGCATATAATAAGGGAAAGAGACATTAGGCTACTAAAAAAGATCAAAATTACATTAGGCTTCTAAAAAAAAAAAAAGATCCACCAAAATCAAAATGTTAAAAGTATGTACATTAGGCTACTAAAGAAAGATCGACCAAAATCAATGCTAAAGTACTTGCACACCATTCATATTTCAAGTAGAAATAAAAGAATACCTGAATGTCAGCATCCGCAGCATCTTTTGCAATCAAAGACTCCAACTGAAAAATGATACATTTTTTAAGCTACTGAATAAAACACAGAAGGAATTCTACATCTCCATTTTTTAAGTGAAGAAAGCAATAAAAATTTTACCTTCTGCGCAACTATCTGATATTTGTCCACTGCATCTCCTGTTGTCAGTAAAGCTTCTGAGACACTACCCACCAACCGATCTGCCGGAGTAGATGAAGAATGCAAGAGCGATCCCAATTCCTAACAATTAATCATGTATATATTAATGCTACAAAATTCCCCACGTTATAAAGATGCAACATGAAAGCCTCATACATTTGCAGTACTAGACGCTTCTATTGGATGCAATTCTATGGTTGCAGCAGTTGACGTAAAAGGAGAAACAGTAGAATTAACATCTACACTGTGTTGAAGGCCACCATCAGTTGCACCAACATGTGTGGATGGGTTACTGTGCAGGACAAAAAGAAAAAAAATTCCAGGTTAGCAATTAATGCTTTCATAGAGACGTCTCAGAGAGAGACAGAGAGAGCAAATCGAGGCTCAAAACCACCTCAAAGTTTGTGATGAACCAGTGTCAATTTCTTCAGGTATGAATTCTATTTGTTGTGCAACTCCACCAAATCCTTGAGCCATTTGGGCTGCAGAATATATGCTCGAGTTTAGTTGTCCAGAAGAACTATAGACACGGGATAATCCCGGATTGACAGAGCTTGCAGATGGTACAACACTTGAACTTTGTGATGACTGGTTTTGCCACGTTCTGACAAAATCCTAACATACAGAAAACCTATTGTAAGAAGAGTGTCAACCACATTCCAGCAAAATAAATGGGCATCGTGATTACAATTGCCAACCTCATAGACTCGCTGTTGAGAAGGGGATAAGCGACCAGGGTTGGGGCGAAGTGCTTCTGGTACACAAGCAAAAGGTCCTTGAGCATATGTAGTGGCATCATAGTATTGGGAACCAACTCCCTCTCTCAGCTTCCTCCTCTGCGCAAGTTGTGGAGCTATCTCTCCATCAATTGTTTGGATCGCCTGTAGTAACATAAAGCAAAGATTACTTCCAAGAAGCCCTAAAAGTTCACATTGAACAATTACAATATCAGATCCTATAGCACATAGTCAGATATCAAATTATTTGAAACATAGGTAAGTCATACAAAGATGCAACATAAGAAATTACACCAATGAAGACATAGAGTGCTTTCATGATGAGCATCAGCAACTAACTCTATGGAACAAAGAGTTACACAATATAACACCTGCAAAATCCCTATGTGCAGCTGTATTTGATTTGGCAAAAGATAATAGACTACAGAGTATCCTCCAACAGCATAAACACAAGAAAAAGAAGAATGACAACAGAAGACGAAAGGACCCACCTTCTCAGTAGCAGATTGCTCAATAATAGCACAACCAAGATCAAGATTGTCATTCGTCATAAGCTGAACAGTTTGTTCCAGAAGTTCACCATTAGGAACTATTGTCTGAACTAAACTCTTCAGGTGATTTGTCAAGGCAGTACGAAGAGGTTCCTAGCAAAATATAAATTACTTGTGTTAGTTCTTAACAACTGACTCAAATAAAACAATAGTTCCTCTGTCCCACTATAAGCGTCCTATTTGGCTTTTCAAAATGAACTAAAATAGGACACTTATTGTGGAACACAAGGAGTATTTTACAGATGCTACAAACAGGTTTTGTAAAGAAAAGATCCATAAAATATTGTATAATAGAGAAAAGGAACCTTGCATGTCACATGAGCTAGACTTCCTGCTAGACTTGCCACAATCAAATGCGCAGCATTGAATATGCGGCTTTCATCCGATTCCATGGAATAGTCCTGACAATAAGCATCAAGGCATTGTAGAAATATTAGTTACCGCAGCAAAATAGCTGTCAAAGAATATGAACATCCACAAATTGTAAACAAAATCAAAATATTGTAGATAAACCTTTAGCACAAGTTCCTTGGATGTCAGCATTGCTATTGTAACACTGCGATGTACAACTGGGTTTATAATTTCCCTGATTGCCCTTTCCATTGCAAGTGGAAGAACCCTGTCAAAAAAAGAATATATGAGGTTTAATAATAAAAACAGCTATTCAAACACAGAGTTTATCAGCTCCAAACCTCTGAAATTGCAAATTTAATCCCAAAGCGCTGAGTTTAGGGTTGACAATAATTTGAGCGCCAATGTTGGGAATTGCAGTAGGAAGCTGCAAGGAACAAACTGCAATAAGTATCTAATTTGCAGACCAACAAATAACAACGGAGTCAGTCTAAAAGAGTGTTTGTGTTTCTAATAACATAAAGGTTAACCACATAGATACAGAATTGGTTATGAGTTTCAGCCAAGTAAAAGTCAGAGCAGTGATATAATTTCTTGTATTTCTACCTTATCAGTTTTCTCACTCTGCTTCCATGCCTCAAAATAAGCTAACTGCTTGAAAGACATTCACATTTACATTAAACTGCCACGATTAATATATTTTCATGAATTATACTGATGTTTGCTACATTTCTTTTGATGCATGCACCATACAGAGACCATTAATGGCCTTACTGAACCAAACCTGGCCATTGTTTATGGACGTAATCAAGCCCCTCTTAAGTAAAAAAACCTCTCCTAGGCATTCACATTTAACTAACCTGGACATTTTTAGATTAAAATATCTAAATTGATTACATTTAGGCTTAATGATTATTCACCAAAAGGACACCACAGACTATTCATAAAGGATGTGAACCTGGCCAGCAGGAAAAGATGATTGTGATGGAGTCATTGCTGAAAGCCCTTGACCCGAAGGAAGCCGCTCTGACAAATTTAAAGTTCCAATCTTCTCATCCTCCCCCAATGAACTTGAGGGAAGATGAAGTGAAGCATTATTGAACTACAGCAACCAATGATTCACACGTGTAAGGCATAAATACTAAACTAGAAAGCACAATGCACACATACGATAAAGAAGATAATAACCTGGTTCAATGCACTGACATGGCCACTGGGGAGAGCAGAATTGGTAATTTCAGGTTGCAATTCAACATGGTTCAATGCAGAAATTTTTACTGCATTAACATCATTGACAACTTGTGGCTGTTGTGCACCCATGTCTTTGGTAGAAAAATCAGGGTTTCCTTCTGTTTCACGCCGTCTATCTCTTAACAAGGAAGTCGGTTTCACATCCTTCATATCTACACCAAGATTCTTAAATAGCACCTAAAAAGCAATAATAACAGAAACATATAAAAACGCTTAACTTCATAGAATAAGAGATAGGATGAAAATAATTTAGAAAACAACCACGTAATAGAAGACATTTACCTCAATGTCAAATTTCAGATTCATTTTCAGGTTAGGTAATGCATAAATCTCAGCAAGTAAACCCAGAATGCCCATAGTCCAAGGGTTTGGAGGCTGATACGCTAGACTGGATTGGCAAGGCTCTAGAATCTACAATCATGAAATGCCAAGATTTGACTACATCCAAGAATAACTACAATCAGAAATAGATGGACTACCAAAAATAGCCATACCTTTGAGGTGAATGGGATTACTGCAATCATTAGTCCCTTCTCATATGCCTAGCAATTGCAACCATAAGACACCTCAGTAGGAGGAACAGATAAAGATGAATACCTTAACATCAGACATAATTTAGTACAACAAATCAGCGAAAAGAATAAAAATATGATAAGTCTTTAGCAGATAGCAGCCACCCAACCTTTAGACTAATTTCTTAAAGTAATTCAGCCAATCATCACCACTGCTTATAAACAGTATAAACAGTACATACCTCTATTATGAGGAGTTTTGGATCTATTTCACGGGCCCTCAATGCTTGATTTCTTCCAATTGTGAACTTACCAAGCCAACTTCCCAAATTTTTAAGTAATGATCGCTCTTCTGAACTTGATTTTATAAGATCTGATCTCAAAAGAACCTGATTCCACAGAAGTTCAAAATAAAAGCCATCTATTAAAATAAAAAACAGAAAGACACAAACTGGGTTTCCAAAAAGGTACCTTGCAATTCTCATAAGTAGCTTTAACAATCTCTTTGTTTAGCACTCTTGAATTGACTTTGTCTAAGAACTTCAAGTACAAATCATGAAAATTTGGCTCGATACTTGCTCTGTGAAATATAAATGTCCTCATCACTTGTCAAGAGAAAATAACAAAGACAGAGAGAGAGAGCAACTAATTAAGCAAACTTATTAACAGTAGTAGTATTTTAAGTTTTAAAAGATAAATGTTTCAGCTCAATCATGTGCAAAAGAGCCTGCATAAGCACTCATAAATAGTCCTCATCAGTGACTTGCAAAGGCCTTTAAAAGGAGAGGAAGATCAATAAGGTTTTGGACAGAGAAAGATGACAAGACACAAAAGACATAAATTGGATGTTAATAGAGTGTAAAGACCCAAACAGCCAGAGAGAATCCATGTTGTTCACCAAGATAATTGTAAGTATGCTAAATTGATGACGATGATAATGATCATAATGATGATAAAGATGATCAATAGTAACAATAAATGGAAGTATTCCTACTTAAAAATACTAATGATAATATCATTAATTATACTAATAATCGGCATCATCATGTGTCATCATAACAACAATTGACATCCTGGCAATCAGAATCACCTTTTCATCACCATGTACTGAGCAAACCATGGATAATACTGTTCATTCAGAATATTTGTAAATTCCTTCGCTTTGGTATCCATATTTGCAGCTGAAATATTGTTGATCATGAAAAATATCTTATCTTGGATCTCTGATGCAGGTGCCTATACAACAAAAATCGTTAAATTCTTTCATGATTTCCAATGATATTTATTACCAGTAAAGTTAAAAAAGAATATAGAAGAAATAAAAAAGAAAAAGAAGGCAGAAATACATCAACTGGAGTGTCCCTCTTTTCAGCAGCTGCAACTAGTGTCTCGATGTTTAAAGCAGCTCCAAAACCAGTGTTGTATGAGGGCTGACGAAGCATTCCTGAAAGAAAAAATATAAGTATAAGAGTAATTCAAGTAAGTTGTACACGCCAACAAAAAAATTGTAAACTTGCAACAATGTAAGTGTGACCAAAAAATATCAAATGATACTGTGTATTTAAAAATAAAATAATACTAATAGCCATTAGTAAATCAAATAGCAAACAGCCAATACAGAATGTCACCTGATGAAGTTAATCCACGAGAAGAACGAAGAAAACCCGGTGACGGAGGCACAGAAGCAGGCCCACTCGCACCAGTCTGAGAAGGAACTGGTAATGACTGTGATGAAGTTGCCTAAACAAGTAAAAGAATTTGCATATACTAAGATATTTTGTCCAGTTGAAAATTTGACCAAAAAAAGATAGAAAACTATAAATAAACTGGTGTATCAGATATATAAATCACGAATACAAAACCTTCTGACTATTGTTGAGTGTATCAACATTTAAAGTTACTGGTGGAGATTGCGTAGAAGAAGATAGAAATGGCTTCACATAGCTATTTGATGCCACAGCGGTTTTCTGTCTCTCGTCCAGTAAACCTTGATGCTTCTGTTGCAGCTGATGTGGTGAAGATACTTGCTGACTAACTTGCACATTGCTCATTAATTGCCATGATGCTTCAGATGCCTGCAAAAAACAGAAGTTACTAAGAAGACGAACAGAACGAAACAAATTGAAGGGAGTGCAGGTTAGGATAGAGACTGTGCCTCAATGTTTTCCTGTGAAGTAGAACCCTGGTGCTGATCCATAAGGGCATTGTTGGCTCCACTAGGTTCTGCTTGGCCTGATGAAACACGTGCAAGAGCTCGCTCTATAAAAGCGACAAGCTCAGATTGAGTACTACGCAAATGAGATATCTGAAGAATATGATTACAATACTGAGGCCACTCAACCAAACGATCCATAAACTGCTCCAAAGCCGTAGCTCCAAATAGGAACATCTGCACGTCAAACAGTGTCATCAAAAAGCCCATAGTAGACAAAAGTAAAAGCGTGTATTTGGAAAAAAATAATACACACGGCATGATATTCAAAGGAAATACTAACCTTTGAATCAACAGACTTACGCAGAGCATCTAGAACATATCGCAGGGCCATGCCAAGTGTAAGATGCCCTACAAGCTTATGCTTAATTACAGATCCTATGAAAAAATGACAATTCCCCATGAGAACAAGCAGATGCATACATCATGGGGCATTACAAACACCCCAAAAAACAAGCATAATAAATTGCTGTCCAAAAATAACAAAACTTGGTTCACACTCACTACCAACTGCAAAAATATGAGAAATTTAAAGAGACTTGAAGGCCAAAAAAGATACCAAAGAGAACTGCAGTAATTTTAAGTTGCCTTTCTGGGTATCTTGGGTAGAATCTGTACTCCTCAAATATATATGCTATAATGCACTCAAAAATAGACTTCTCCCTATTAAAATCAAGAGATGAAATTAATCAGAAACTTGTGAACTCCAACCATGCTTTATCGCAGGCTTCCCACATAAAAAAAACTCATAAAGAAACTTCATGTCCTAGTACAATAATTCAAAACTGCTCAATTGATAAGTTTAATATTGTATTCTTTTTTACAATTGATCTTCAAAACTAAGTACAATATTATCCAAAGAGCACTACCAAAATCTACCTTGTAACATGAGAATCCTTGAAACGCGCAAGCATTTGCACCATTGCATCAACGGATAATTGCCCAGAAAACATCTGATGGAAATAAGAGTTCACCTCAGCCTCAACATCATCCGAACCTCCTTCAGATGGAATTGAATCTGTAGAGCCAGAAGTAATCTGTAGGCGCTTTATTTCCTCAACCAATTGACGGGAAAAAGGTTGCTCAGAACCCTGAAGAACCTGATAATCCTCGTAGGTGTTATTTTCGGATCTCATAACGAAAATTTTCCACAAATCAGAGAGATATCAAGAATACCTTGAGCAAAGTAGAACTTGATTCTGCGTAAATGTTTCCAGCAGCAGTAGATTGTCGATGCGGACCACCAGAGCCATTTGCTACATCCCCAGATATCTCTCTCAGAAACTTAAGACACTCCTGCAGGAAGGAAGACAAAAAAAGTTTCATACTAGATGAACATGCTCCTGAGTCCCTGGTAGTAAAAACTCTAGCTTACCTCATAAAAAACATCTCTGTAAATTGTAATGTACTCATTCAACCATTTTTCAAGGTTAATCAGATCCTTCTTAGAAGCAAAAGCAGCAAGCTTTATACTGAATGAGAATGGGGTCATGTCCAACACTGAAGATAAGATCTGTAAGCAAAGATGACCAAGCATGAGAAGCATTTCTGTTTATGCTTTATGTATTTATCCAAACAGACACATACACACAACAATACAATCACATACAACCAGGCACCCAACAAAATATGTCCTGCAAACTGCTCAATCAGCTGGGACCCACAAAGTGATGCACTTGAAAATTTCAAAATCTGACAAGGAAATAGTAAATATATGAGAATAGAAGCAGAAATAGGACAAGAACGAAGAGAAAGACATTTTGAAGACCTTAAAGTGTATGTCAACAACCCAAAAGGAAAATATGGAAGTTGAGAAGGGAAAACTACAAACAGAAGAAGGGACAACAAAGAAAGAAGAGAAGAAGAGATAGACGGCCCGTTTATGTATAGACAAGCAATAAATTTAAGATTCATAGCCTTTCAATAGAAGCAATACAATAAAAGTGCAACAAATACTGAAACTTTGAAAATAGAGCTTACTCATATTACACACACGTGAATATTAACTCATAATACCTAAATTAATTCTCAATTAGGCTCCTAATATTTTTTATTTTAAAAAAAAAATCCCACTTTGACTCGGCATACTTAAATTTTTAAGTAATGTACTACTCCATGAATGACATTAAATTCCTTGTGCAAGCAAACTAAGTTCCGTGTTACCAGCTCCATAGTGGGAGATGACTATATTTACCACCCTCAACCATCCTCTCAAAAAGCCAATCCCAAATAGTTTCGCAATGCACATTATGACAACAATGATATTGCACATTCGTTTTATTATTCCCTCCTTGGAGGGTTGCATCAGGAAGAGCACATTCAGCATCAAAATCTTGACACTATGTTCTCACATGAATTTTGCACCGTCATGAGTGGTGAGATAGGATCCATGTCACCAACCACAGATAGCTCGGATAAGGTCTAGATGATGATGACGATGACAATGATGACACACAAATTCCTCAAATAAGAGATACTAAAAACTTATATAGATCAGCCTATTTCTACAACCAGAAATATTTGAACTTCAAAACACTCAAGCTAATGCAACAAATGACTTTCTAGTCCAATTTCCAGGTAAAGATTTTGCAAGAATATTAAAGCTATGTCAAATTTACACCCATGGAATATGCATTTTCTATTCATATAAAAAAAAGTCCTACTTACCTAATATCTCAGTGATTTGCTAATAGAAGCTCAAACAAGGGGGGGCACCAAGTTCGATCTTGTTAAAGTTGGGTGCAACATCCATTCAATTCAAAAATCAGATTCAATCTAAGGGTTGGTGTGGGCCACTTATCCCTTCAATTTAAAAGTCAGGCTCAGTTTAAGGGTCTAAATTTTTAACCGTGAAAAAATTGAAAGGGACAAAAACTCAGAATGAGATGAATTAATGTCTGCCTGTTCAATGCCCGTTTTAACCTCAAGCTACTTGATGAGTGGAACTTTACACAGACAATAATACAAGATGATGGCACTTCCAAGACATGAAAGCTTATTTTGGTATACAGATAGACACACAGCACAAAAGGAGGAGAAATTAGCAAACATATTTCCACAGCAAAGATAATAATGAACTATTGTAAATAAAAATTTCAATCATGCTCACTGGAGGAATCATATCATGGATGTTTTATTTATACGCAACACAGAAGACAAAAGAATATCTAAAAAGTAATACCTTCAACTCTTGGCAGACATCCAGAACGTTGATCATGCTATCCGGATCAGCCAGACAGACATTAATAAACCCGTACAAAACAAGATTGGGATTTATATTCCACAGAATTTGAAGAGTATTATTTCTCATAGAATTTCCAAGTATAACAGGGAAGACTGAAGAAGACACTTCACGTTGGAGAAGGTTAAAATCCGTCTGCACCAAGAAAGCATAATCTCATCAGAAATCAGATAATGCTTTTTGCATTAACGTAGTATCATTAAAATTACATTACTATGCAAAAAAGCATACATTAACATGAGCCATCCCAATAAGGAGGACATCCGGATACTGCTTAAGAGGAGATTCAAGCATTTCTCTTATGGTGTTGACATGACCTCTCTCTGCTAGTTGACACAGCACCTCTATAAGATCAAGACATAGCCATGCTTCATTTGCATCAACAGAAGGAAGATTGTAGCCATGTCGGGAACAGATAACCGACTGCAAGATTGACACTAAGCAACTGAATAACAGTAGGATTCTTCTAAACAAAACATAATTCGCACTAGTTATCCCACAAGCATACCAGCTTTACCGAAGAATGTGCAAATGTAAATATTTCTGGCGGAGAAGATACAGCATATCTTAAAAATGATAGCTGTCCCTCTGCATTGTTCCAGACTGACCCACAGATTGCATGGAGAGGAAAGGGATCCTATCAACATTCAAGTTGGTATATTAAGCTAAAGACAGAGAACAATGAAATGAACTTATCAAAGGTGGCATGTGGCAGAATAACATACCTGGCATGCATTTTTGTAGATGGACATGAAAAGAGAAAATGCGTGTTCATCAGGAAAGTAAAATCCCTCATGATCTAAGTTTTCCATAACAGATATCCAGTTGATTTGTGGAGCCTAAAAGTGTTATCAAAATCAGTACCAGTAACTTAAAGAGTAAAATAAAGTTAATTCCTACTCCATAAATTAAAATCCAACCAGATAAAGAACCAACTCCTAATAGGAAAGCATAAGAAAGTACATATTACAAAAGAAAAACGTCAATGCTTACTAGTTGCTTGACTGAGTCTACAAGGACATCAGTGTTCCAAGAGCTCAAGCATGAAGAATCAGTAATTGAGCCACTTCCGAAAGCAGAGCAGAATGTGGAGTATATACTATGGCTGTCCTCAAGACCAGAATGGGTGCGTGCAATAGTGCTTACCATCCTTGAAACAGTAACTTCATTCAGAGGTGAGAAAAGCGAAAGTATTTCTTTACAATGTGATTCATCAACAGTACAACCATAGCCAAGCTCCTTCACTACATCTGCCATGCTTTGCTCCTTTTCAATCTCAGCTAGAAGGGTGTCAAAATCATTACCACTGGATTCATAGAATAGATCCAATTGTCTGTAACCAACACAAGAATAGCATGTGAGTATAACGGAAGATATGCACACTCATTTTTAAGCTAATAGGCCATAGGTGTGTACCTCAGAGGTTTGATTTCAGATACATCATCAGCAAGCATTGGAAAAAGGATACAAGGTTTATTCTCCTTCAGTCCTACCAAGGACAACATTTTTGTAAAAGAATCCACATACTTTGAAAAGCCTTGGGACTGAGAGAGAAACATCAATATATCCTGGACTAGCTCATGAGAATCAATGGCATAAGGGTTTGCACATAGTTCCTCAATTTGCGCAATACAGAAAATTTGACCTAAAAAGAAAAGCCATATCATGTCTATATAAGAATTTTATAGAAATAAAGGGAACACAAGAACAAGAAAATGCCCAAAAATTTTGGATACCTTGGATTCTGAGATCCAGATTGTCAGAATCTGACAGAGCAAGCCCAATGCTTATCTTCTCCAAGGTTGACAATCGCAGTGTATTTGAAAGATCTCTCAGTATCCCTTCATCAATTACCACATCCCGAAATGCTTCACAAAAGACCATACTAAAGTTTGGTTGGTTCATCAAATATCGGATGATGCCTGAGAAAAGGTCTGCTTTCAATTGCGAGTCCCCTTCATGACAATTCACTTGATCCACAAAAGCTTGGAGTAGCAGAATGCTTCCCTCGCTTCCACATTCAACAAACTATCCACAGAGATAACAAGTACATATGATAAGAAGAATATATAATATCATATATGACTACTCAGTTCAAAAACATATTCAACAAAAGTTGACTGATCAAGGAAAAAAGAGTCTAAAAGGCCCAATTAAAGGTCCACTTGTTTTCAAACCGAGCCGCATCATAACCAGCATACTTCATTTAGAGAGTTATTAATACTCGGTCCAGGAAAACTCATGAAGAAGCAGAAAGTCTTAATTTAGAAACAAAGTTATCGGCATTCAAATTTTTTCTTCTAGAGAAAAATTACCAAATCTTCTCTCCTACAGAAAATGGCATGCTTTGCATAAATTGAAAAACAGAGCTTCACCAGCGAGAACCCATCAGATTATCAAAGTAAGAAATAAATCACATCCGTTGAATAAACTAGAGTGACAATTTGAAATGATAAAATTTAACTTGTAGTACCTAAATCAGATTAGTAAAGTAAGTGTGCGCACACTGTCAAAGCAATCATAATATACATATAACAGATGTTTAGAACAAAAGGAAAAGAGCACTGAAGTCACAAACCTGTCACCTCTACTAGCAACAAAAAAAAACAACTTTTAACACTAACGACGAAGAAGAAGAAGAAACAGTAGTATGCAATAATCTAAAAAAAAATGCACTACAAGCATCCAAATTTCTTCCAAACGGAAAAATCGCATCCGCTAGATAAATTAGAATCAGAGTTCCGCAGTAAAAAAAAACCCACGAGAAGTACGGGCAGTAGAAGTAGAAATAAGCAATTCACAGATCAGGTGAAGCGAGTTTCAAGATCTAGTTCAAAAGCTGTAAAAACGACAAAATTTCGAAGTTTTTCCGCACCTGAGAGAGCTGGCGCAACACCGAGTCGAAGTTGGCGTCGGTCGCGCTCTCCAGCAGGAACCGGATGTGGGCGGCGACGGTGGGCGCGAACCGCAACATGGCGGGATCCGGACTAGGGCTTTCAGCAGCGAGGAACCAGTTCGAGTGCTGGAATTGCAGCGGGAGAGGCGGGCCGATCACTTGGCCGAGACGAAGGAAAAAGACGACCGAATTCCCGAAAACCCATATTTATAGGGGAGCATTTTTATTAAATCCTTATTTATAATCAATGGATTAATGGAGAGGAGAAGTGGTTTTTCTGTTTGGTGCAGAATAGCCCATCACAATCTCTGGGCCGGTGGGCCCTCCTTTTGAAGAAGCAAAATTGCTTAATGAGCTTTTCTGTTTGTTGATGGGCTTTCTGGGGCTGCAAAGTTTGAAGAAGCAAATTCGGTTGGTCCATGATGGCAAAGATGAGTATTGCGAGTATAATATTTTATGTAACGGATCTGTGTTGAATTGAAGATTTGGGATGTATGATCAATTTGAGATTAGCTTTGAAGACAATAATTCAAGATACTAAGAAATCAAGTGGAGTCAAAAGTACATGGAATCCTTTAACACGTCTCATGAGGTCCAAGATCAATAATTACAACAAAATGGTATTTCTTATTGTTTTATTAATGTCATACTGTATGAAAATAGTCTAAATTGTTTTTGAAGATTTTACCAAAATGACCTTATGATACAATATATTATACAAAATGTCTTTTTTGTCTCAAGTAATACACAAAATAGCCTTATATACATATAGACCTCTCCACCTATAATTTATTTTTCCTTGTAACTTCACCAATTCATGGCTTCTTATTTCCAATAGTTTCAGCTTCGACTCTACCACTTCCACCATTAACCGTCGGTGTCAACTTTGTCATTTTTGCTACTAGCTCGACTTCATGCAACTTCGTCTCACCTCCTCCACCGTCACCTTCTCCTCCTCATCTCTTCTGCCATCACCTCCTCTTCTTTTTCTTCCTCCCCTGCCCTCCTCTTCATCCCTCTCTCTCTCTCTCTCCTTCTCTTTATCCTTCTCTCATTTTCCTAGTCGTTTGCCTTCTCTTCCTCTCTCTCTTTGAATTTAACAAGACCTATCACAGACTAGTTGGCAAAGATATTAAAAAAAAAATTTCTTTCTCTACAAACTCAAATCTTAAAAAATATACTCAAACATGTTAAACTACTCAAAACTAACAATATTTTTTTATTTGATTTTGAATTTTTGCTAACCCCAAGCAAAGTCGTGTACTAATGGTCAAAAATCAATAATCGGATTTATTGCAATAAATGGGATATAAGACAATATTATGAGTGACAATATCTACCTAAGTATTTACAATGAGCTATCTTAACAAACTAAATATATAAAAAAAAGTAAATCAAATTATAAACACACGACTATCGACTATTGGTTGTCAAATGTGTAGATTGTCAACTGTCACATACTTGTAAAAGGTTGCCGACTCCAGTGAAGAAGGTGGTCTTAAGCACCAAATATTATGACAGTCGATAATCATGAAATTCGATAACTGACAATCGACAGTTGAGACACCCGACATGCATAAAAAAAATTATATATATATATATGCATAAAATTTCTAAAAAAAATATTAAATAATTCATAAAATTACACAATAGAATTGTAACTTACAAAGTGAAGGTTAGAATTGCATCCTTATAGAATGAGTACACCCCAACTAGTTTGGCACCCACTTACCTATCCATCATTCGCAATTATAATTTGAAACCTTAAATTACATAATTAACTAATTATTTATTATCAAGTTTTCTATATCTTCTCCTATTTCCTCTTCAAATTTGGGAGTTTGTGCTCTTTCTTTTACGTCAAACCAATCCTTCAAGTAAATGCATGCCTCCACCACATCAGGTGTTAGTCGACTTCACATTTTTGTCTAACACCCTACCTCCTGCACTAAAAGAATATTTTAATACTACTATGGATATCGGGGAGGTTAGTAAATTACAAGCTAAGACAGACAATTAATGATAGTTACATTTGTATGCCTACCACGAAGATAAAACATCTATATTACTAACTTGTTTGGAGGATATTATGAGGTTCAAATTAGCATTTAAATAATTAGTTAATTCATTACTATTATCACTATATTTTTGTTTATTTTTATAAAGTAACATCTAAAACTTAGTGTTATATTGAAGATGCATATGAATAGAAGAAGAAGTTGATTGATTCTGTCATGGCCCATGGGTTATTTCATATGTATTATATAAAGATACAAAGTAGTTTCTATGGTTTTATATATATTATCATTTTCATCGGCATAGGGACTCATGTTATTACATATACCATTAATTAAGTTTTGTACACATTCTAATTAAACTCTATGATCTATTACAGCCCCTAAACAATAAATTAAAGGGATAAGAGACTAATATTTATTTAATTTTATTTCCATTTCATTTACAAGATATGCAAATGCTTTGACCTGTCCATATTGTGTAAATACATCAATTTTGTCATACAAGTGGTTTAGAATTGAACAAGAACTACGATAGTAAACTCCATATAAATTGTTATGCCCCTACTTTTTAAATTATTTTAAAGGTTAGAGCGATGACAACTCGTAGTAATAAACGGGCCAAGATCAACCGTGCATAGAAGAGTAATCATCCATTGATTTAGGTAATTACAATTTGTTTACAAAATAAGGCTTATCGTGCTTTAATAAAATCAAAGTCGCACACATACAAAACTAATACATAACAAAAGAAAGAGATAAAGCATAAATCCTTCAAAGTCTACAAGCAATCCTCAAGAATGTTATCTTTGTCGTCCAAACCTGAGGCGTCTAGGGGCGGGTGAGTATAATTATACTCGGTAGATAGAATTAAATTATATTGGCAAGCTAAAACATAAAGCACAAACAGAGATGCATAAAATACTCTCATAATATAATGTCGAATTAAATCAATATTGTCAACTAATAGAATCCAACCCATTTCTTAAATAAAAAGTCAACAAAAATAGTTCTTCACAGAATCTGGTAAGTTCGGATAATTCGTTCGCAGCCAAAATTCTGATTTCAAAATCGGATAAATCATTATTAACAGAATGTCGCCGATACCCGAGCGACATACACCTGTGCTCGTGGGGCAATGGGATTAGAATGAAGAGGATCTTCCCATGATATCCAACTTCATGTGCACGCCATATGTTATAATAGGTGGTACTTAGGAGTCATAACTCTGATAGTTTTTGGGCTTTATACCAAATAGCTACCCGTCAAAACCGATCATAGTTTTGGGCTTTATACCAAATAACTACCCTTTCAAATCCGGTCAAATCATTCATAAACGTATTCCAAATAATAATACTATTTTAATGGACATATTACACAAAACTCACTAAGAGGCGTACACAACGCTATTATTTTAGCACATGTCCACCCTTAATCATAACCACTTCAAAATAATAATTTATTTAAGAGATAAATAAATTATTAAAATATAACGCCTAGTTGTAGCATGGAATTAGAGTTTAAAACCACCTACACTCGTTAAGCCTACGCTTGTAGTCGGCTTAAAAGCGGTGGGCAACACCTCCCCTTGCATAGAGATGGTTTACTCGTCAGGTTTGGGTGAGGCAGGAAGAACTTCCCTTAGCTCTAGGACAGTCTCCTCGTCCGACTCAGGTGAGGAGGGCAGAACCTCCTCTAGCGTCGGGACAGTCTCCTCGTCTGGCTCGGGTGAGGCAGACAAGGCCTCTTCTTGCCTCGAGTTGTTTCTACCTTTTAGAGGGGTTATCTTGAAAAATGGACCCTCTCACAACGTTCGGCACCCTCGAATTAGGCAAATTTGGTTTTTAAATTGGTAAAAACGGGCAAGAAAAGATGGAGAAACACATGTTTAAGCTTATAAACACGCGTTTACACAAAGGGAAGGTGTGGAAGAAGGGGTGGGGCGTGTTGCACTTCACCCACCCCTCCCCCTTAAATAACCAAACGAGACCACCGGATGCGTGACATGTGTTGCACATCCGGTGAACCGCAAACAAAGCCGCAGGGCTAGCCTGCGGCTAGCAAAAGGAAGGCCTACCGCGGCAAGTGGGGCTGATGCCCTTTTTCAATTTTTTTTTTAAATTTCCATTTTTAAAATTAAAATGAAAATTTAAACTAGCGCAGCTCCCTACCCAGAACTTGGAATCGAGCGTTTTTAGTACCGTTGGACTCATATCGATGAGGCATTCGAAACAAGACCACACAAGGGCATGTTTTATAGCAAACTTAAGGTGGGTCCTACCTATGGCATGCTTCCCAATGCCATAGCCTATTAACCCAGTGTCCGTTTAACACGATCTCAGGCTCGATATGATCGTCTGGCCAAGCCTTATAAAATGTCTTAAAGCTTTTCTAAACGAATCCAGCTCAATGCAATCAATTTTTAAGAAAAACCATTAATGGGCCTTAAAACCCGCTAATGGGCCCAAACGCCCAGATTTCAAAACATAGAAATTCCGGGGTGTTACATTAATCTTTAGTAAAATTATAAAATATATATATATATAATGCATTAAACAAATAGATTGGCAAAATGATCTTCATTAAGTCCTAGATGAGGTAACTTTTGTGTAGCCTAACACATATTTAAACTTTCAAATCCTTCAAAAGATTTTAAAATTAAATCTGTGTTATTCCACCCATGTCAAACATCTAATTGTAATTTTTTTAAATTTCTTACCGTGCAATCTACATAAGTCTTTAAATTCTTGTAATATAGACGGTGATGAGGTGATATGTAACAAAGTATTTTTTAATTCATTGAATACGAGGTTTAACTACATTTAAACTATCTTGAATAAATAAATTAATTATGTGACATGCACATTTAATATAAAATATATATGATTCTATTGGACCAATGTGATCAAAATGAGATTCTAAAAGTTCTACCCCTAAATTATTATTAGATACATTATCTAAATTAATAGGCATAAGTTTATCTTTAATTGAGTATTCATTTAAAACATGCATCCATAATTTTTCAATCATTAAAGTAGAATGAAGATACTCTAGAATGTTAAAATATATTATTCTCTTATTTAAAAATGAGCGATAACACATGCATAGTCGATATCTTGGATACTAGTTCAAATCTCAAAAGTTAGAGCAATCTCTCAAATTTGTTTGTAGGGTTTTCATAAGCTCTATCTTGTACTCCTCGTGTAGCTTGAAAATTTTTCTCCTCAATGTGGTGCTCGAGATTTTGTTGAATGCCAGGTTGAGAACTTCATTAACATATTTCGCCAACTTAGAGTCATTGGCAAAAGAGAAGGGTTGTTCGGCACACATAACGTACTTCACGAGTTCCCTCCGATTTGTATATTGATTAAAAAAAAGTACTAAAAGACGTAGAAGAGGTGGTCATAGAACTTAATTGTGCTTTTTTAGGGTTCTTTGGTCCATGCTTAGCGGAGCATGATCTAGCATGGTGAAGAAGACGTCAGGCACCCGCTCCTCCCCTGGTTGCCACGCTTAAAATACTTTTACAATAATTCCATTCGACTTTAAGGAGGAACTTGTCATGGTTGTTAGGGTTGTCCACCCTAATTTTCTTCATATATATCCACACCATGGAAGGTTGTCACTTCTTTTTCTCCCCGACCATCAAAGGCATTGGTGGAATTCTATCATAGTCAACTTCATTTATGTCGAGAATTATTCCTTCAAGGAAATTGGCAGTCAAAACTTAGGGGAGCAATCGAGGAGAATGAAGCATTGTAGGTTGATTGGGATGTCATATTTTTTTTAAAAAAAATAAAAGAGGCAAATTAAACTAAAAATTAAATTATTAAATTAAATTTACTTACCTTGATGCTTGAGAGTTTAGAGTTGAGTTGTTGGTAGCCCACTTGATGGAGGAAGATAAAGCTTTAGAATTGAAAACTTGAATCTTAAGGCTTGAGAGTGTGAGAGCTTAATTTTAAATTTTAATTTAAAATAAAAATTAAAGTAATTAAGAGCTTCAGACTTGAGAGTATGGGAGGAGAGGATAAAGAGAGACTTAGATAGTAGAAGGAAGGGTGAAGAAAATGTTCAACTCCCCCTTATTTATAGATTTTTATAGGTGACAATTACCTATTGTACTCTTGATTATGATAGCTATTTGATTGTTATTGGGCTTAGAATTATCTTTATGTAGGGAGTGGCAATTTTGTAAAAATATGGGTTAGTTCAAATTTATTTATTTTTAAAAAAATGAAGAGGCAAGGCAATGCCCCCAACATCTCTTAGTCGTTGGGGGCAATCCCCCGAATGGCTCTTAACCGTTGCGGTATCGGACTGAGCAAGTCAGCCAACGCTAAATGCAGGCCTGGCCCACTGGTGGGCAGCCCTCACTTTGCCCGTCCCTAAGGAGGGATGAGGAGGAGGAGGTGAAGACCTAGTTGGATGAAGCAGAGCCAATGATCAAAATGATGAAGTTGGCAACAGAGGCAGACCTGGTGGAGGAGGTGGCAGAGTCGAAGCTAGAGCTACTTGAAATAAGAAACAATGGGTTGGTGAAGTTATAAATAATAATACGAGAATAGGGTATTTTAGATAATACATGCCACATGCGTAGAGGTTTACATGTACATAAGATCATTTTGTATATTACGAGAGAATATGAGATATTTTGAGTAATATGTTATATACTACGGCCATTTTGGCTAAATCCTCATTGTGTTTTACCTGAAATATGTCCCACATACAATTGCCCAAATATTTGTTATATTAATTTTTGAAAGGTTAAAACCCATAAATGTGAAGGTTTGCATTCTTTTGGCTTCCTTTGGAGTTGAGTGCATGTTCGCCTAAATGTTTAACATATGGATTAGTTTCCAATTTGCATCTAATTTTGAATCCAATTTTAAACAAACACTTAGGGGCTCTTTGGGTGTGAACTTTATGTAAGATTTCATCGATTCCGCCTTCCATTTGGAATAACCGGAATCATGGTTGGGTAAGAAGGTGGTCAAAACCACCAAAAAGTTGATTACATGCTATTTTAAGCAAGAATCAATTAGAATCACCTCTCGAGGTGATTCTAGCTCCCAGTTCACCATTTTAGAATAAAAGATTCTATTATTTTTTAATTGTTATCCCCCTATCGATTAAAGTCTCAATAAACATGTTATGTATGTGGGTTCACTTTAAAAGTTCAAAATCACCTACCCATGTGAATCTTGTTGGATAGAGCTTAAATTTAGGAGCGAAACAATATCAAGAACGTGTATATCCGAGTTCGGGGGATAAAAATATTAATTTAAAATTTTAAAAATGAGTTTAATGCGACATTTAAATTTATTCTATTTTTTTAGTTACCATAATTCTCATTTGATGGTTAATTATTAAAATTAATTATAAAAAATTATACTTTTATTTTTAAATAATTCTATACCTAAAGAGCCCTTAAATCGACATAGGAAGTTTGTGTAATGTGTATACATGATTCTCACATCTTTTATGAGAATGACTACAATTTCAAAATAATAGCAAATAATTAAATATTGATGAATATATTAATGAAGTGTAGCCACACAACACATACAAGGCAAATATCAAATCAAATTAAAGGACTAAAGGGGCACGCGTATGGAATTTGAAATTGACACATCTACATGGTCTAACTATGAAGCAAGTGCCCTTCTTTGAGCTTGAAACAACAATAGAAAACTGTTGAATGACTAGCTAATCAACTTAGCAACTTGTGTTACCTAATGGAAATTTTGTGCTAAATATTGTGACACGATCTTTAAGTAAGAGACTACCACCTACGTGCACTAAGGATGTAACAAGGTGCTAGCTTGGATTATCAGGAAATCAGTCCTAATACTTCACAAAAAATATTTTTTTGTTCAATATTAATAATTATATGAGTAAAAATAGTGATTTTATTAAAGAGTGAGATTCACATCTAAGAGAATAGAATATACCTTTTAAGATGTTTCTTTTAGTACTCAGTCACTTAAATTAAACTAAGTAGAGTTATTATTATGAGATACTCCTTTTGTCTTAAATTAATTGTAACGACCACGAATTTTTGGTATAATTTCTTGCCTCTAATAAAACTATTTTATGAGTTTTAAATTATTTTAAATTATTTAGAGGTAAATATTTGGAAAGTTTTATAAGGGTTGATAGAGCTCGGTGAGACGAGCGTAACGAACCCAAGAACGCACAAAACGGAGATCGGGAGCGAAAGTTATGACCTCGGAAAATGTGCAATATGGGGTGGACCCATTTTAAAAGTGTGAGATAACCTACCCATGTGTGGTCTTATTTTGAATGGCTCGTCGACACAAGTCCATCGGTAATAAGAACGTACGATTCCAACGCCAAGGTTGGAAGTTATCACGTTTTGAGGTCAGGATATTATTTGAATAAAATAATATCATTCTGGATAGGATCGACGACGTAGTAGATAAGATTGCTGATGAAGCGGATAGGATTGATGACGCAAGTAGATTGGGTTAAAGATGAAGTGGATAGGGATGTTGGATAGGATTGCTGACAAAGCGGATAGGATTGTTGACGCAAGTGGATAGAATTGGCACGTGTCAACCTCACATCTATCCAATTTTTCTATAAATAGCATCCACATCATCCAGTTTGAGGGAAAAAGAGAATTCTCTCCCACGTTTTGTCATTTCTCTCCCATGTTTAAAAACTTATGTTCTTCATTTTTCACTCGTTTTAAGTCCAATTTGAGTCGTTTAAGAAGCGTTCTTACCTAAATCAAGCGTGTCGGACATTGTGGCAGGGTTATTTTCTTGGTTGGAGACCTCCAGAATCCCAGAAGTGGATATTTAATTTCGTGGTGTCTAATTTATCGATTTCAAACTCGCACGAAAAATGAGGTAGGGGCTTTTATCCTTTCTTATGACATGATTATAATATTTGGTTATGTTTTTAACTTATTATTTATATGACTCTCGCATGCTATGCATTAGAGATTATTTTCAAGTTATGATTTATGATTTCTGCACATATATCTGATCTGTTGAATGGTTAATCGTTGAGATAAAATATGATTTATATATCATATATTTATAATGCTATTATGTATATTCAATTAGTCGAATGATTTGCCACCGGAAGCAAATATGTTTTATAAGACATGCATTATGATTGCTTCGTATATAATAGTTTGATTGAATGTTTATCCGTGGATTTTGATATAAATTATACACAGTGGAGTGTGTGAGATAGCGACAAACTAGCTTCGCCACTGTTTTCATTGCGAATAAATATATTATATTTAAAAGATGATTTTAGAGGAATCATCTTTGTTGAAAGGAGGATACTCAAAATTATTTTGAAAAGACGTATAAGCATGGTGATTGAGTCATTAAGGCGAGACAAAGAAGGGGTAACTGTCTCATTGGAATGAGCTACCAACCTTGCCTATGTTGTCGTTGGTAGTGACACTCCCATGTCTTGTAGAGGGTGAGCTAGGATTTTCAAGAGGATAAACATTGAGATAGAATGTTTTAAAAGAAAACAACAACTTTTTGGAGTCTGGGAACTCTAGGATATTTTGATTGAGTCTGGGACTCAAGATTATGAGTCTGGGACTCAAGATTGTGAGTCTGGGACTCATGAGTGTTTTGGTTGTCCGGAGCTATTGTTAGGCGCCCCGATAGAGCTCTGTTGATTAGATGAAGGCACAATTAATTCGGTTCAGAATCAGATGCACGGTACCTATTTTAGCCTGATGAGCCCTAACGAAGGGCAATTATAAAGGCTATGCACGCTAGGGTAGAGAGTATCATGGGAAGACTCTCTACTCTCTAGATCCTGGCGCCCCATGGGCACGGGTGGTTCTTCTATCCACAAGCACGGAATATTTTGAGATGATATATGGAGAAGTAAGAGGTCGTTGCTTTGTACCTGCAGTAAATTCTTATTAATATATATATATATATATATATGTCTGGGACATTAGTAGCGAGCCGTGAGAGCTTGCAAACCCTAGTAGCATCTTCGATACGTAGGAAGAAGCTCTAGGGGTGGTTTTGGGTGAGAGGCACACCCTGTTTTCATTGAAAAATATTATATATGATATGTGCTGTGAAACTGCCATGTGTTTAGTCATGCCTGATTGTATAAACTCCCCTACTGAGTATTTTAAAATACTCACCACCCCCCAGACTTTGCAGGACTCGACGAAGCTTAGTGTGCGGTAGAAAGGCCTACTCCGAGTTTTATCAATGTGATTTCAAAGATTTCAACCGCACCAAAATGAGTAAGAACTCTCCTTATTATTTTTCTCTTGTGTGTTTGTACACGGACCGTGGTTCCTGAGGAAATTATTATTATATTATCGTATAAGGCGAGCGGCTCCAGTCGCGGGCCCGAGTAAACTCCGATATCTTTATGAAAAGAAAATTTTATATGCTTCCAAAAATCTCGGGGCGCGACATTAATAGCTTGATTTGGAAAAAAAGTTAATTCTTTATTAATAACTCTATTTTATTAAATTTTGTTCTCATATTTCCAAGTGAGACTAAAAGTTGCCTTGGAGGCCTAATGCAAAAAGGAAGCTTGGACAAGGAGTTGTGACAAGTTGAATTGCTCAAGATGGCTGAATCCTAGCAGAAAAATGACTTTTTGCAAGAAGTGGATGCAATTAGGACTCTTGTTTGACGAATGACATGTAGGTTGAAGATTTTTAGCCGGAGTAAGAGTATCGAGGAATGTATCGAGGAATGGTTTAAGACTTTTTGCAAGAGGCGGGATACTTGAAGGAGGGCTCAGCTGGACTACTACTTAGGTTAGGACTCTTTTGGGACTTTTGGACATGTATATGGGTTGGTTTCCTATTTATAATGAGGCAGGGATGTAAAATTCTGAATTTGTATCTAAAAAGGTAGGCAAGTCGTAGTAGGACTCGGCTTCTGACCTTTCCCTATATAAAGGAGTAGTCATGGCAGGTTGGAGGTAGATTAAAGCATTCAGAGAACTCAGATTTCTGTAAGGGGCGGATTGAGAGCTTTGACAACAATTTTAGAGGATGGTTGCATAGTAGATACTTTGTTGGCGACTTAAATGAGTTGCTAGGAGTGCACTTAACCAAGGGGAGAATCATACTCAGTAATTTTGCGCGGCTTGAGGTAATTTAAGCCAAGAGGCAAACTGGTTTGCAAGATAAATAAGATAGTGTTGAGTTTGAGAGAAAGGTAAAGGTTTTATTAGTATAAATTGTTGTGCTAAATGAAAAGTTTTAGAGGTGGTCTTCCTTTTTTTTATTTTTTTCTACGTTTTGCTTTATTTTAAATATGCATATACTTAAATGAAAGGTGGATAGGCTACTAGTTATATGGTACAGCTAGGCCATTACATGTGTAAACATTAGGCTCAAATTTACTCTTGTGACACCAACCATAGAGGTCGCTCTCCTATAATGGAGCTGACTCCATCTTCACAATGTATACACAAAACAAATGAGAGTAGAGAAACTCTTCTCCCGCAAAAAAATCGAGTCCGTAGCCGAATTAATGCAGAACAAATGTAAGTAGAATGTGTAATACTTCAAAAATCAAAAGGCAAGACCGATGCTATCATTTGCCTTCATGTTAGAGTTAAACTAAGCCCACTTCCTCTAATAATCAGTGGAGAGTAATTTTTCAAATAACTTGGACTGGACCCATTTCAAGTTACATCATGTGAGACACTTTTCTTCCTCGGAATGAATTGGGGGGTGAGACTGTGAGAGCAACAATTGAGAAGTGCTTTCTTGGGGAGTCATCAAAGTGATTTGGCGTTATAAATAACATAGAAGAAGCCAGAATAGGTATGGATAACGAACCCATGAGTTGAAAAGGTATTGGGCGGGCGGGGCGCAAAGAATATCTTACACGGGTATGCAGTCTTCAGTGTTCTCAACATAACTATACACTCTCGCACACAGGAATGCACAATGGAGTGGTCATCATACTTTGGCCCTAACTCATCCGGCTTAGGCCCCCCGGAAAAGTTCATAGTCCCTTTCCCCCTAGCTGATGTCGGCCAGGATACCTTCCATCAAGGCTGTCCATTATGGAAATTAACGGTGCATCACTTATGCATGTGTGTATGTGCATCACTTATGCTTGTGTGTATGTGTATACCCCCATTGGTTTCATTATCAATAGATAATGGCCCCGAAGATATCCTCCAAGAGGAACAAAAAACTCTTTTTTGTATTGGACTTAAGTAATAAAGTATGCATACATAATAATATCATTAGGGGAGACTTAACGATAAAAATAGAAAATATTAAAAAAAAATGTAAAAAGTATAGATAAATAATAAAAGTTTTAAAATATATAAAAATATAACTCAACAAATTATGTAACTTACCATACTAAAAATAAGATGTCTTATTCCTTGAAAAATATTATATTAAAAAATAACAGTTCTATTATCATAAATTTAGAGAATGTTAGTGGCTAAAAAATAACATTAGAGTGCTCATTAGCCAATCAAAGCCAAAAGATTATAAAATCAGAAGAAAAAATTGCCAAAAGGTTGTGTAACAAAGTATAAGTATAATACATATTTTAAATATGAAATACAAGAAAAAACACAAAGTATAAAAAAAATATAATATGTATTTTAAAAAAATATAAATAATATGGTATTTTTATAGTAGGATGACAAAAATACAAAATATGCATATACCATACATATAATATACCTATTTCTTGTCACTTAGTATTGGACCCATTTATTATTTTATTATTGATATGCGAGTGCAAATAGCACTTCAAAACTAGAACTTAAAATTTGGTACTTAAAATGTTATCGTACGCAGTTCCTTCTGTTGATGCATGTAGGCCACAATGAAGGCATGGAGCCTACGTGTTGGCATGGGCAGTGTGCGTGGGGCTTACACATTACATTACAGGGCACATGCAACAAGAGGGGGAGTAGGTGGTAGGACTAGGAGGCCATCAAATTTCATATCATCCTAAGGTAAAGGTTTGATTTAATAAGAAAAATGCTTATTCAGCGAAGAGTTCATACGTCTTGGGCTACATTGTGATGAGCTGCCATTACAATAATGTTATAAAACCTCGGATATAGAACTGGAGATTTAAAATTATATGCTTTCTAGGGTTTTGAGTTAGAGGAAACAACTAAAGCTTTGAGTCGCTGATTGAGGTAAGGATCCTCATCTCAATTTTAATTCAATTTATAATTTTGAATTGAATTGTTAAAATTATGCTCGCATGGATAGCTTGTGTGTTCGAAGTGTACCAACACATGCTTATATCATGTTACATTAATGGTAGATCATTTGTTTGAAGAATTATGATGTCTAGACATTAAATTTAAAATGGGTTTATATGCACCTCAATAATCACCTTAGTACCCCAATAGCCCCATAAACATCTTTATGAATTTATGAATAAAATAGGGTACCAAGAGGATTATTGGGGTGCATATAGATCCATTCTTAAATTTAGTGTTGAAGTTGAGATTTTCTAAAAAGATATTTATATGGTTTTTTATTAGTGGATATATAGCTACCCCAAGGCTCAAAACTTAGAACCCTTCAAGACACATGGTTTCCAAGTTTTCTCAATAAAGAAGAACTGCTAGATGACTCGGTTTAGGGGGGACATTATTAAAGGTAGGTATGAGACAAGGGAGATGTGTGGCAATTTATTAGGAGATGGTATTTGTATAGTTTATACTATCGGATGAGTGAGACTTACTCGTTATGGCATGTCAGACTTTCAATGGTTGATATTTTATGTGGTTAAATGGACGAGTCAATATTGTAACCCTCATAATCAAAGGTTATCTTTAAATCGCTATTGCCCCCCAATAATCTTACACTTCTAAGAGTTTAAATTAGAAAATACAATCTCAATCATTGTGAGATTGAGTCATCACATAGAGGGCCCTTATGTCCAAATAGCCCCAAAATGTGTGGACATGTATTTTTTATGATATTTTTTCAATCTACCTTGGCCCTATAACCCTCAACAAACATTTCTAGGACCCACATTTAGAAAATTAATATGAAAAAACTTTTTTTCAAGTTGATCAAAGATTACCCGCCCACCTACCCTACCTAGTTTGAGTATGAAAGTAAATTAATGAGTTTTGTCGCTTTTAAATTATGGGAGATGACGAATATGTCAAGCCCTGTGGATAGGTGACATAGGTCTAATCCCTTGAATTTTTTTCCTTTTTTATTTTTTTAATTAAGTAATTAATTAATATTATGTGCATGTATTGAATTATATAACATATAAAATAAATAAATAAAGTTAAGATGCATTGGGTCTTATATTAAAAAAATATGTATCGGGTGCAAAATTTGATGGATGTCATATAAGGCACGGGACCATGCTTACCCCCTAAATGTGTTGTGTAATTGACATCGTGCAACCCATATGCGTCAGGCGCACATGCCACAACATGCATAAGGCACATCTTAACTAGTGAAAACAAATTTAAAGCTATTTATTTAATTTATTGAGTTTATGTAGAATTAGGGAGGGTCTCATGGCATACCTTAGAAGGTGACCAAGGGACGGATAGAAAAGTGAAAGTAATAAAACACCCTTCATAGTCAAATAAGCCAAAGTACATGTTTTCCAAACCAAACGACTTCTAACAGCTACCAAATTTTTACTATGACCTTCTTGAGTCATCTGTAAGGTCATGCGATTTCTCAGATTTTTTAAATATGTTTAATATTTATTTTGAATTATTGCCCTTTATTATATTGCATTTTATACTCCCTATGTCCCTCTTAATAGTTCCATTTAACTTTTTAAAATGAATTAACTTTACTAAATTTTAAAAAATCAAATAGAGTTATTAAAGTGGGATGAACTATTAAGTTCTACTTAATTAATGATGAAAATCTCCATACAGATTTTCATGATCTATATGACTAGCTGTGAAGTCTTTTACTCATAATGAACTAGCAGCTAAGGTGGGATAGGTACACAAATGCATAAGGCTACAAGGGAAGGGTTTTTCATACTCTTCTCTAACAATGAGCCTAGGGTTAGTCGTAAGTAATATTGACTCTAACATGCATTAGTGTATGTATCATTGATTTTGTGAATGAATGATGCCCATGCATAGCTTATGCTGGGCTCATTGTTAGAGGATAACATAAAAAACTCTTCAGGTTACAAGATAAATGATAAATGTGTCTATATGTACCTCAATAATCCCCTCAGCACCCCAACAATCATATAAACCCCCTCATTAATTTACGAGTAAAATAGGGTATGAAAGGGCTCATGTGCATATATATGCTTTCTACAAGATAATGGTGTAATTAATTTGGAAAGTAGCCAATATTAATGACACTAATAAGAATAAAGTGATTTCTATTGTGCTTGAGTGTGTGCAACATAATTACTAACTTTACACCTAAGATACTATTTCAAGCTAAGTAGTTGTGGATTGCCTTGTGGAAGTCACAAGTCTCCCCTCGGTTTACAGTTAGGCAAGTCATTTCAATTGTATATAGTTGATATGAGTTCACATTCCTTTTTGTGCACTATACTTGGAGACGCGTGGAAGTAAGTAAATTTCAACTATTCACCTCCAAGAATTTATTAAGCAAACACAACTTGTAATAAGTGCAACATCTACAAGAATGATGTAATAAGTAACTTAATTTATTAGATAAAGTTATCAGTTTGTTTTTTTAATGCTCTGTGCACACCTTTGGTTGCCCTTTCAAAGATTCAATTCACAAAATTTTCAACTAACAGCACGACTTGAGTAGCAATTTGCTAGTATCTGCTCCTTGAAAAAGTAGAGATTTAAGATGGACGGTGCTTTATGTTGTGTCCGGCATGTGCCCCATCTCGCAATGACATGTGGTGTTTGCCTGATCAGGTGGTGGCTTTCCTCCCAAGGGGGGTTACGAAGTCATTGGCCCTTCTTTTGGTGTGCAGACGGTCTTGGAGCCTGATTATCTATCAATACTTAGCCGGCACCTTGGATGTGGCTCCAATGAAGGCCTTCAAAGGCAATTGATCTTTCTGATCCTTGCTACGATGATGTTGCTTTGATTTCAAGTTGGGGGTATGCACCTTCCTTATGAATTGCAACATACAATGTGTCTTTTGAGGAGGGAGTACTTTATGCTAATGTTGTGACCTCTCACAACCTTAGGCTTTGTGAGCTGTAAAATTTTAACTTAGGGGGAAAGCATATTTGAAATACTGCTTACCCCCTTCACCATCCGATTTGAGATATGATGGCTTAAGATGTCAGGCTCATGCTAACCCGTATGAGTTTGAGCTCGTACTAACTTTTTTCTTTTCCTAAAATCATTGCCCCCATGTGAGATCATTACTCATTACTATTCTTTTCGTGGGGGATCAGTTCTCCGTTCTTCATGCGAGTGGCTCTTGAAAGCCAAAAGCTGATGGCATTTGGGACCACAAAGATTCATCTCCTTTATTGGCTTCGACTTTTAGTATGACCTAAGTAACCATTTGAATAATCACATCATTTTTCTACATTAAAGTAACTAACAATAGAAATTTAATCCGAAGGATGATTAACTAATCCTTTTAATGGTAGTGCAACGCCATGCTACACCAACCTTGCATTATGGGATGAGGTCTTTATGCTTTTTTTTCCCTTGCTTTAGAAGTAACTATAATTCTTAAATAGGATGCAATTGGTTAATGATATTTCTTAAATTTTATCATCTTCAGCAAAAAAAGGGTCTAAAATATCATATTAATATATCACCTTAAAGAAAAAAAGGAAGAATTTTAGAAAAAGAAAAGTAAGAAAACTAAAAAATTTGCATCAGTGCTATCAGGTCAGAACTATGTTCATGTAAAAAATAGGGATAATTGCCTTGCTCTTTCCTCTACACTTTTCCAATTCAGATCTTTTTTTTTTTTGCTTCTTTTTGGTTTATGACTTGATACACCTATGTATATAAGGGTAGAGTGTGACACTCACAAATTTATAGTTATTTCTATATATTAAAAACATTGAAATAGAAACAAATTTCAATATTCTTTTCAGCAGACTATCAACATCATCACCGATGTATTGGTGAGTAACTAAAAGTATTATTGGCACTTGGCACATCGACAAAGACACCGATAAAATTTCAAGTTTCATTGTCAGAGAACACACACATCGATCCTAGTGATAGTTTTGCTAATGACGATAAAAATGCCCGAAATAGACATTACATACTAAATTTAATTATTTCTCCATCATATAAATACCATTTGATGCCTTAAGAGCCTTATATATTCGAAAAATAATTTTTAGTAGAGAAGGGACACCAAGGGCACGTAAAAAACCAAAGAACATGGAGGAAAGGTCAAATTATGAGAACTTAACATCTAGTTTGTAAAGGAGAAAGGTTGGATTGCTAATCTTGAACAAGTTTGTGTTCTTTAGTATGGAAAAAAAACATGATTTAGGAATTATGAGTTATTTTTAATATTTGAATCATGATATTACCTATGATATATGTCATATGGGATGATGTAAAGTAATGTATTAAATTATAATTTTAGGTTGTTATGTATTATGTGAGTTTTAAATGCATTTGAAATTTAAATTTTATGCAGACAAAATTTTTAGAGACTGTCTTTAAAAGGAATAGTTTAAATATGAGAATTAGAAGTTCCATTTTTTTGCTTTGATAAAAGAAGTATTATTAGGAATTATGAGCTATTTTTAGTATATGAATAATGATATTAGGTAGGAATATGTCATATGGGATGATGCTATGTTCATGGTGGTAAAACAATGGATTGAAACATAATTTTGGTTGTTATGTATTATATAAATTTTAAATGCATTTGAAATTGAAAATTTATGCATACAAATATTTTATTTGAATTATCTTTAGAAAATGAATAGTTTAAGCACTAGAATAGGATCTTACATTGATGAAGGTGTCAATAATTAGAAGAATGTGAACAATTACCTACATTGATATGTAGCAGGTGCATAAGTGTTATATTGGTCATTGACAACTGGACAAATGGGTTGTAAGGATATATGAATTATATGTCTAATTTATTGGCTGATTTTTTTATCAAAATTATGTCAAGAAACCTTTTGTATTTAATGAGTCTTAGAATTTAATTTGAGATGTCATTGGTTGCTTACTGCCCCCCTCTCTAGTCCCTAGCGGCCCATCCTATGCTCATTGACCATGCCCCTAGGCACCGCCTCTCCTCCCAGATCTTGCCCCTCTCCAGGCTCTAGCCCCCCCATTCTCTAGCCTCGACCAGCCCCCCTTCCTCCCTCTTTTGGAATTTTTTTTTGCCAAAACCAGCTTAGCCTAGTTATTCAAGTCGATGGTTCAATTAGCCAGCCAGAGTGACCCTCCCAAGTTATACTCACCTTGAAACTTGGACAATTCGGCTCAAATTTTTAATTGGAACCGGTCGATCTAGGTTAAAATCAAGCCAATTTAAAATGCTACTCTAGATCACTTGCGGGATGCAGCTAGGGTTGGTCCTCAACCAAATAGTTGATGGTCAAGGCTTATCCATTATTATATGCTAACAATTTATTCATCAACATTTTGTCGGTGGAAGAAGCCTCTTATTCGGCAAACACGACCATTGTTTACTGAGCCTCTTAGGTAAGTAGATGAGGGATGAGGTAGTTGGAGAGAATGAGAGAGGAATAAACGACTACGACTAAGTAGGGCAACTAGGATATATATCTTTAAATCAAATAACTTAATATATAATAATAATTTAGATTTATACATTCCATCTTTAGTACTATTACTAATGAACTTCCTTCTACATGCTTTAACATACATTTTGAACAACCAATAAGAGCTATTCATGTAAGACAAAAATATTTAGTAATTATTTTTAATAAAAATAAAAATATAATATTAATAAAATTATTTTTAAATTATTAAGAACTTCAGTAGTATTAGAAGCAATACTTAAGAATAGTTATAAAAAAATATAACTTATATTTAAAATTAATGGGAACTAGATAAGCGACGGGTCGAGGTGTTTGTCCGTTACCATGTACAAAAATAAAAAGACAAAAAACATTCAGCAAGACGCGGCCACGTAGGCCTCAGGCAGGGCACTGACGTCGCACGAAGGCATGTCCGCTACCAGCCCTAGCTGAGCCAAGCACGCATGCGGAGAACTTCCCACTTTCATTGACAGGAAAAGAGAAAAAGGGGCATTATGGGCACTCAAAATTGTTGTCGGGCCAATCCATACACGGCGTTTTTCTTCCCAGAAACAGCCCACTTTTTCAAACTCTAGCTAGCCAGTAGCCATCACCCGGCCCGAGCGGCAGCAGCTCATCGGAAATCCGGTTCTCGAGCGGCCCAGAGATCGTCCTTTTTTCGAAAATGCCCGTGATGTAGATGTTGTTGCATTCACCTCCCGTGGCTGATGGTTTTTGCTATGTTTGAGCAGTGAGAGGTGAGAGATTGGAGAAGAGAGGAGGCTAGTGGAGTTGGGGGAGTGAGGAGCGATGAGGTCGAGGTGCTGAAATCCGCTGGTGGTTCTGTTCATGGGGCTGATGCTGAACACTAAACATCAGAAGGGAGGTGGGTTTTCTACTGGATGGGTTTCGGTGTTCTGCATTTGCAGCTTCTGTTTCGGAGTTTTCGTCGTCAACAGGTTTTGCTCTCTCTCTCTCTCTCACACACACACACACACACACGTCCTGCAACAGTTAGTTTCTCTACTTTTATTTTTTGTTTTTGCAATGTTGCAAGAGATTAAAAGCGTACAGAAATTTTTTTGAACTTCCCTATTTTTTGTGTGCTAAATCCTTGTGGATTTTGCAGAATTAGAGCATCTGATGTTTGTTTGCCTGTTGTTGAGTCTACCAATCTGGGTTGCTACTTTGATAATATTTTGGGTTTAGTATTTGAGTCTGAGTAACTAGCACGAGAGCACCTCCTTTGAATATGGGTTCTGCTTCTGCTACAGGCTTTCGTCCTGTGAACACTCGCCTCTTTGTATTCCCTTTTTGTACCATAAAAAGATGCCCCATTTCTTCCTGAATGTATTATGATTCGTTTCCATGTGGATTCCATTTATATTTTTATGGATTGCATGTTGTCAATGTAGATTATAATAATTTTTCTTGGACAGTCTGGCTTTGTAAAAGGTATAACTTGCCTGTAACGCCCTGCCGAATGGTATGATGGTATGTTCGTAATTTACTTTAATGTTACTTTGGAAATGGTTCCTTTTTCTTAACTGTACCTGTTTTTTTGTTTTTGTTTTCCCTTAAACTTGCAGAATTGACTGTGCAAAAGGAAGTCCCCTTTTAAAATACGTCTTGCACCGGCTATGGTTACTTCTTGATGACTATGAAAAAAAAATTGTTGAATGAATGCCTGACAGTTTGACCTCAATTTTAACTGTCTAAAAATTTGGCTTTCTTTTTAAAGCTACTGATCTTAGATTTTCGGGTCTTTGACTTTTTTTAGTATAGAAAATCTTCATGATATTGGAACTTGGGTATTCGGGAGTCCATAATCTTACTAATCATTGTACACATTGAAGTCCTTTCTCTCTCAGACTGCATATATATGTTTTCACCATTATCTTTTTATTGGCTGCATGAAGGAACATATGTGACGCTGAGTCCGTTTATTTCTAATTTGTGTAGGCTATGGAGTATACCTCAACCTGTTAAAATAAGTGAAGAAGTTTTGTCTTTAAGAAGATATCAAGAAAGAGTCAATGATCCAAAAGTTCATTGCCAAAAAAAGGTTAGGTTATATTTATATTAGTGACATAGTAACATTATTAAGTTTATTGTGTTTGTGCAGTCATCTTGTTCTCTTGTCTGTTTACAAAGATTTTGGCATTGCACTCGCAAAGTTCTAATGAGTAGCTCATTTATTTCAGGAGGCGTCAGTCAGAGCAGGGGATATTCTTAGTCGTGTTTCACAAACACATGAAGTGATTATGTAAACTTTAATCAATCTACATAGGAACTCATTTCTCACTTTCATATGTGGATCATGGCTGCATATTATGATCAAACACAAACTTTTCGATAATTTCAGGTCTCTAGATAAAACAATCTCCAATCTTGAAATGCAGCTGGCCACTGCTAGAGCTGCGCAAGCAAGCAACTGGGATGCATCTCCGGCAGCTTCTAAAGTGGGAATTGATCAATTGAAACAACGGCAGAAAGTCTTCGTAGTGATGGGAATTATAACAGCATTTACTAGCAGAAAGAGAAGAGATTCAGTTCGAGAAACATGGATGCCTCAAGGTCTAATTATCAACGAATTACTGCTAATAAGTAACAGTTTTAAAGATACTGCATTTCTGATATGATTGTGCATACTAACAGGAGAAAACTTAAAGAGGTTAGAAAAAGAAAAGGGTATTGCGATGCGATTTGTAATTGGCCACAGGTATGTAGGTTCCTTTAATCACGTATGTAGCATAATCAAACTTCCAAGTCGTACCAAATTATTCAGGTTAAGATACACTTTGTCTTCACAGCTAATTAGACACAATCAATAATCGGTCTGCCATATACACTGCTGTTTAGGCTGGAGCATGAAGATACAATTCTGTCTTAAGTTTGGAACATACAATTTCATGAAAAGGCTGTGTTCTTGGTTGAATTATTTTGAACTGTGATATGCCTTTAGTATGCTTTTAATGACATATTTATATGGTTATGTATATATGCCTGAACTTCAACTTTCAAGCATGAAGAAGAGTGAAATGTTATGGTTACAAGAATGTGTTAAGTGTCTTTTCCTGGACTTACATTAATATTTCTTCTTAAAATTTCAGTGCTTCGCCTGGTGGTGTTCTAGATCGTGCTATTGATGCAGAAGAAGAGCAACATAAGGATTTCTTAAGATTGGTATGTCTTGAGAACTAATGTTTGTGATTTTGTTCTTCAGCTACATTTTAGTAGCAGTTATTTGTGCATGGAAACTATTGAATAATATCATTATCAGGACCACATAGAAGGGTATCATGAGCTGTCTTCCAAAACTCAAATATACTTCTCAACAGCTGTTGCAAAGTGGGATGCCAACTTTTATGTCAAAGTGGATGATGACGTACATGTCAATCTTGGTCAGGGGAAGCACATCCTATCTGAGCTCTTGTCATGAACACATGCTTGAATATTTTACTTCTGAGCTTAACAATAATTTTGACAGGCATGGTTGCTTCTATTTTGGCTCGCCATAAATCAAAGCCACGGGTTTATATTGGTTGCATGAAATCAGGGCCTGTCTTGGCCCAAAAGTAAGATAACAACTTTTAGTGAAGTTCCTGTGAACATCGTGTCTTAATTTGTTGACAGAAATTAACAAGTTGCATTGACAGAGGAGCAAAGTACCATGAGCCAGAATACTGGAAGTTTGGTGAGGAAGGGAACAAGTATTTTAGACATGCTACAGGCCAGCTTTATGCAATTTCCAAAGATTTGGCAACTTATATATCTGTCAATCGGTGAGCTGAGCTCCTATAGCTAACAAAGACACTCATTTGAATCCAAACTCCTTTTTTGATAATGTCGTTTGTTTTGCAGGCATTTACTTCACAGATATGCAAATGAGGATGTTTCTTTGGGTTCATGGTTTATTGGTCTTGATGTGGAGCATATTGATGAGAGAAATCTCTGCTGTGGTACACCTCTAGGTATTGCCATGCGGAGTCTTTTCTATACTATAGAAAATTGGCATCCTTTTTATCATATCAATTGATTTCTCATGTTATTGTCTGTTCCAATCAAGTCTTTCGTTTCTGGGGAGACTGCATCCCACTACGAAGGCAATTAAATGAATAAGGGGGTAGTTATAGCTGATTCTTTCAAGATAAGAGTATGGCAAGGTGTTGACATGTATTGAAGATAACAATTTAGCTTCTTTACAGATTGCGAGTGGAAGGCCCAAGCTGGAAACCCTTGTGCAGCATCCTTTGATTGGACCTGCAGTGGCATCTGCAAGTCTGTCGAGAGAATGGAGGAGGTACATCAACGCTGCGGGGAGGGTGATGGAGCTGTCTGGAGTGCAGCGTTTTGATGATAAGAATTTCTGAACACTGGCACTGCATGCTTTCAGCTACAATTTATGCTGTACCTTTTGGCATGATGTTAGTCCACGGCGGCAAACCATCTGCCCAGATTTCTTGTATATGATTTCACTGATGCAAATGTCTTACACTAATGGGTCAGCTGCTTCAAGCTCAAGTATATCAAACTGTGGTCATATAATACGGATGTAGTGGCAGATGTTAGCAAAGAATTAGTGTAGAAAGCTCAGTACTCTTAAAACTATGAGTTCAAATTCGATTCTTTTCCAATGAAATTCAGATAATGCATGAATTAGACGTAGCATCTGTTGCTTCCAATAAGTTTCGTAATTATAGAGCTATGGTTTCGAAGTGTATTGCAGCGCGGGTTGGGTTTTTCAACACTGGACCTAACGTTGCCCTATTGGTTAGAAGATGGAGTACCCTTGGTTGGAATTGAAACTTAGGCAATCCACATATAAACCCAAGCCAAGGTTGGAGTAGAATTGGGTATAGGGTGAGCTAGCCCGACTCGCCCCAGTTGATATGCAATTTGCCCTTTAAACGATTTGTTTCATAGGGTAGGTTTTTTGCCCTTAATTTTTTCAACTGCTTTCTATATGAACCCTCCTCTTAGTCCCTTCTTTTCAATATATCTTTCAGCTTGCAAGTTTTGCTTTTTTAAGGATCTTTTCTTCCTTGTTTGAACCCACAATAAGATGCGGACAAAATAAGAGAACACACAAGATTTTAAGGTGGTCTTGCTTGCGCTAATCTCCACTTGTCACATATAAATTTGCTATTTAATTAAGAAAATAATACAAATGAGAAGATTACCCCTAAACAATATAGAGCACTCAAATCCTCTTAAGTCCTAAAAGCTGGGCTTTTACAAAGCTTGAACCATGGCCCCTAGGGTTCTAAGGGGCCTTAAATACCCCAAGGGATGTGCATGCTCCAATAAGGCTATTTGGGGAAGGAAATCCCGGAGTGGCCAATAAGGAAGAGTCTAAATTAGGTGAAGCAGTGTTTCTGTTACACGACCGACCAATCACCCACACGTGGTGATTGATTGCCATATGTCTCGGTGAACTGATTATGTTTTCGAAGCCTGGGGTGATTGATGAGTCTAGCCCATTGATCAATCGCCTACATAACCAACCACACCAACCAAACGATTGCATCTATGATCGATCGGTTACCTTCTAGAATTATCTTTCATATTTTTTGTAATCTCTTACTTGGAAGACTGGTCAGACTTTACATTCCTCCGAATAATCTCTCATTTGAAATCAATAATCTTCAACACATTCTCTTGCAAAAAATAGAGCAAACTTTGTGTAATAAACATAAGTCTTTAATCAATGAAGACCAATTAGAACTAAGCAATCACTCATCTTCTCCATGGTAACCACTTTGATCAACATGTTTGCAATGTTCACAATATGTATCTTGCCTTTATTTATGATGTTACTTTTATTGATGATGCAACTAAAAAGTTTGTTAGTAGTTATGTGACTAACAAACTTTTTAAAGCTAAATGTTGCAAATACTAAGAGTATTTGTTGCGACGTGTACAACTAAATGTTGCAAATACTTAGAGTATTTGTAACATATTTAAATAAGCATTGCAATTACTATTGTATTAAATATTAATTTATATTTAATGTAGATAATTTAAATTATATAATATATCATATAATATATAAATATATAATATATAATTATGAAAAAAATTAAAATTAATTTCTTTAAGTCTTGTTTCTATGAGATTGAGCTCATGTGCGTCAGCATGAGCCTTGGCTTTTTGTGGGCCCCGTATGTATGAGTTTGAGCTTTGAGCACCGTTAGATCGAGATTTGACGCTTGTGTGCTTAGTCTCACTCAAACCTATATGTCGCAAATAATTATAAATTCTCTTATTATATTTTATTGAATATATTTTATGTAAATCAATGAATATATTATTTATTATATACATACAAGTTATATAATTATGTAAAAAAATTAAATTATTTATTCCCACTTGTGTGAGCCCGAGCTTTGAGAGCCAATGTCTGACAACACTAGGGGCATGCAACGTGCCTACCCCTTGAGTTATGTGCATTGTGGAATCAAAATCCTACGTCCCACGTAGTCTGGACTCATGCTGACACGCTTGACCCTATCTCAAACAAATGGGATTGAGATATTAATTTAATTTATTGTAAAGATATAACTTTTACCTTTGGAGTTATGATATCATCATCAAACATTTTCGTTGAAGCTTCAACTTTGATTTTAATCGAAGTAATTTACAATTGTTTGCAACTCGTGCCCACATTTCTCATTCACTTTGCTACTAGTTAACCTTTGACATTCAACTTCCAATTATAATAATTGTGCCTCACTTGATGCACTTACTTGAAGTTGCATACGAAGTTCCACATGTTTTGAGTACCATCAGATCGAGATCTAACGACGGAAGGGGTAGGTAGATTGAAATTCTACAGTCCCATGAGATATGAATGTCAAAGATTAACTCGTAGCCAAGTTAGTAAAAAAAATGTTGGCACAAGCTGCAGACAATTGTAAATTGCTTCTATTGAAATTGAAGTTGAAGCCTTCAACAGAAATGTTTGATGATATCATAACTTGAAAGGTAAAAGTTGCATATTTGTAAAAAAAATAAATTATTATCTTTACTCTTGATTTGACGATTGTCAATGCCTAGGCTCACACATACAAGATTAAATAAATTAATTTTTTTTCACTTTCTAGATAATTGTAGCGACCCGAATTTTACATCAACTTAAAAGTTAAAATCTCATAAAATTTGTAATAAAAAGGGGACCAATATAAACCATGTAGAGAAGAATAACTTTTAATTAATTGACTTAATTACAAAATGTACAAAATTTATAGAACAAGGTTTAACATGCCCTAACAAATCAAAGCAGCGCAAATGTACATAATTAATACATATAAAAAGAGCTTGACAAAGTAAATCCAAAGCGTAGATTTTCTAAGTTCTATGGGATATCTTCATTAATATCATCTCCTTTGTTCATACTTGCAATGTCTAGGGGTAAATGAGTATAATTATACTCAGTAAGTAGAATTAAATTATACTAACATGCTACAACATAAAATATAATAAAATATAGATAAAATATATATAATTAACATTCAAAAGTCGACTCAAAATATTCTTGTTGACTAAAAAGATTATGGACATACTTCTTTTACAAAGAGTCGGATGAAACAATCTTTCACATAATCCAATAAAATCAGATAAATCATTCCTAACTAGAATATATTAAATCTGTCAAAATTGAATAAATCATCATTCATAGAATCTGATAAATAATTCGAACTCAGATAAATCATCATTTATAGAATGCCACTAATACCGAAGTGACATACAACTATGCTTGTGGGGCAACAAGATTAGAATGAAAGAGATCTTCCCACGATATCCCATTTCTTGGGCACATTGGGGTCGTAACTGAGATAACTTTTAGGCTTTATACCAAATACCCTTCAAAATCGATAATAGTTTTTGGGCTTTATACCAAAATAACTACCCTTCATATATGGTCATTCTAAATAATTTGTAATGTAAATAATAATAACATTTCAAAGTCTGTATCACAACGAAATCCCACTAAGAGGTGTACGAGATGCTGTTATTTTAGTATTCGCCCAACCCCTAATAATACCCTTTTTAGGATTAATCTTTTTTTAAAAGGCAAAAGAATTACAAAACTATACACGTAGTCCTAACACATTATTAGAAGTTAAAGTCGTCTACCATTCATTCTTGAATTTGATGGGAGAAACAACCAGTAGCCGGAGCCTCCTACTCTCGGGGAGTTTTCTTTTCGAGCTTGAAAGTGGCGGACAAAGTCTCCCCTTGTGCCAAAACAGACTCCTCTTCTGGGCTTAAAGCAGCAAACATAACTTCCCCTTGCACTGGGACGATTTCTCCTTCAGCCTTATAAGCAGCGGACAAAGCCTCCTCTTACCCCAGATTGTTTCCACCTTCTTGAATGCTTAACTTAAAAAATAAACCCTTCCACAACGTAGAGTGATCTCAAATTAGATAAGATCGCACTTTGAATGGTTGAATTCGAGCAAGAAACGACCCTAGAATTGGGGACAAATTTTTTGCAAACGGGTGGAAATGAAGAGAGAAGATGAGAAATGGTGTGAAGTAAAAACCATCCCCCACCCCTTTTATATAGGTTCAAAATTGTTGGATGTGTGCCATGTGGTGCATATCCAATGACTAACAAATGCGAGTCAACATGTCCTTGTGCTGGCCATGGTTTGCATAGCATGGTTGCGTACTGAGCAACCGTGCCACTGCTAGCTTGCAATAGCACAACTGATGCCAACAGTTAGCATCAACATTAGCAGTGATGATGCAAAAACTATTTTTTCTTTTTTCCCTACTTTTGTCATTTGAAGAATAAATTTAATTTTCAAATAGGCGTAACTCCTTACCCTGAACTCTGATTCTTGTGTTCTTAGTACCGTTATGCTCGTACCGACGAGCCCTTCAAAACAAGGCCATGCATGAGCATCTTATATCTCTAAATTAAAGTGGGGCCTTGTGTAACGACTCGTTTTTCGTTTACATCTAACCTAAAGGGTTAGGCTTAATTGGATAATTTTGGGATAAATTTTAGAGGTTTTCAATGGTTTAAACCTCTGTATTTGAGTGGTGCTCGAAGAAACGAGCATAACGATTCGAAGAATGGGCAAAACGGAGGTCGGGACCGGAAGTTATGATATTTGAGAAACGTGCATTATAGGTGGGACCCACTTAGAAATAGTGTGTTTTGCTGTTTTAAGTGGGTTTGTATCGAAGGGCTCGACGATACGAGTCCAACGGTACCTAGAACGCGCGAATCCGAATCCGGAGTAGGGAGATACGCGCGTTTGTAATTTTAAGTATAAAAATAAAATAAAAAATGGAAAATGGGTGAGCCGGCGCGCGGCTGGCGCGCGCTGCAGCACGAGCCGACGCGGCGCGGCGCGACGTGCGCCCGCGTTACCGCGGGCGCCGCGGTTCCGCGCGCGAACGCGACCCACGTAACGCGCGAGCGCGAGCCGCGTGCGGTTTCGGCGGGCGCCGCTGCCGAAACAGCGGCGCCGCCGGATTTGGCGGCGCGGCGCCGCGGTTTCGGCGGCTCGGGGGTCTATATATACCCCATTTCGTTCCTTCTCTGACCCAGAACTTCTCTACCCCCGTTTCTGACCGTTCTGAGGCCGATTAAGGCCGTTCAAGACCCGTTTCCTACTAAATCGAGTATGCTCTACGCAATGGAGCTGCCCGTTCTTCGAGTTGGAGACCGTATGATGAAGAAACGTCCCAAGACAAGAGGAGGTCATGTCCGTTATCTTCATACACCGATGAACTTCATTTTCTCTGTTTATGGCCATCCCAACTCCGATTTAGTCAGTCCAAGAGGTGTTCTTGACTAAATCAAGTATGTTCTACGTGATGGAGAGGTCCGTTCTTTGATTCGGCAACCGTATAAGGAGGAAATGCCCCGAGACAAGGAGAGGCTCCACCCGTCATCCTCGAGCAACGAACAAGAAATATGGGCTCGGAGCAAGACAGGATTTTGTCCGAAATTGCCAAGCTACATCAAGAGAAGTAATCTAGACTAGGGGAGGTTCTGTCCGCCACTCACGAGCACAGGAAACGAGAAGAGTCTCTGACAAGGAGAACATTTATACGTAGTCTTTCTGTACAAGACGAGGAACGTATGAAGGCTAGAGGAAGCTCCGTCTAATATCTTCGGATCTGAAGGGAAGGATGCTCGTGTGAGCAACTCCGTATACCTCTACTATACGAGACATAAGGGCAGTAAGCAACTCTGTATCCCGCTACTATACCTATATGCTATATATCTATATGTCATGCTAGGTGCCTATATGCCATGCTATGTGCCTATATATCATGCTATGTGCCTATATACTATGCTATGTGCCTAGATGCCATGATGTATACTTATATGACGTGTGTGGTCTCGTTCTAGGGTAGAGCGAGACGTGAAATTTGTGTTCTCGGTCTCGGCTAGTGATAGAGCGAGCCGAGTGATGCGCTCAGTCTCGATTCAGTAATGAAGCGAGATATGTGTATAAGATTTTAATCCCGCTCTGTGGTAGAGCGAGATGTACGATTCCGTTAATTTATTAACTTCCGCTTGACTCCGATATATGATGAGTGTTTGTATACTCCAATTAAATTTTCGGAGATATGTATTTTATACGTATGATTTTGTGATGTTTGTAGTATGTAGTAGCCATTAGGCAGAACTACGTTCGGATCCGATCGTATTGGGATAATATCCAATACGTACGTAGGCAACCAACGGCAAGGCAACGTTGGCCCGATCCAAATCATTATAATAATATGTTTTATTTTGTTTTACACACGACGAACTATGAAGCTTCGTCGTGCGTACAACCTAAGTCTACGTACGAGGAAGCCTTAAAGCTCTGTAGTGCATAGACGAACGTTGTACCTCTAGCACTCAGACGATGATTCCTGGCTCAAGGAAAGAAAAATTTCCTATTAGTGATTTTTGTGGGCCCGGCTCGGGTCGGGTCGTCACACCTTGTCACGCCCCGGCACTGCCCGACCCGAGCCGAACCCTGTTCAGGGGCGGGTCAAGCGAGCGGGGGTGATGAGGGGAAAATTGAGATATGGTTTAGCAGAAGACTTAACCCTAATTACGGGCGATCTAACAGAATTATGGAGTATGCACACCACTTTGAGCAAGAGTAAACAAGTAGAAAAAAAAGAGAGTCACTAAACTCAAAATAAACGACTAGTCTCAAACCCACATACTTAGTCAACCATAGCCAACTCTGGCTCTAAAATAGGTCTTAGACAACACAACTGTATAAAGTAACATAAATCCAACAGAGAACCATACACAAAGGTTCTAAACATAAAACATAAACAAAGGAAAATAAGTCACAAGAGTCTCCACGATCACATCCAAGTCGTCTCCGATCTTTCCTCAAAGAGGAGATCCTGTTCATCTGCGTGTCGCACTACGCAACCCCAAAACAAAACACAATAAAGAGGGGCGAGTTTAAATAAGCTCAGCAATGGTTTTTAATATAACTATCAGAATCAGAAATACGATAGCATAACAATAAAATCATTCAAATCAAAGATTGACAAGATGTATCATTTTCTGATCACACATACACATCACCTAAACCTACATCATAGTGTATAATTCACATAGTGCCATTCACATCATATTAACCTGCATGAAATGTATCTCTAGCATTCATACCCAATCATGCATCACATCATATCAACCTACATGAAATGTATCTCTAGCATACATACCCAATCATGCATCACATCATATCAACCTGCATGAAATATATCTCTAACATACATATCCAATTATGAATCACATCATATCAACCTGCATGAAATGTATCTCTGACATACATATCCAACTATGCATCACATCATATCAAGCTGCATGAAATGTATTGCTAATATACATATCCAATCATGCATCACATCATATCAAGCTGCATGAAATGTATCTCTAACATACATATCCAATCATGTGTCACATCATATCAACCTGCATAAAATGTATCTCTAATATACATATCCAATCATGCATCAACATTCTCATTCATCATGCATGTATAAGTGTCACACACACACTAGTCCAACATGCAAGTCCATACACATAGAGAATAAACCTGCTTTTTAAGGCCGGAGCCCTCAAGCAAACACTTATCAAATAGACATGCTCCTCAAGGCCAAAGCCTTCGAGCAACTCCTGCTCCTCAAGTCCAATGCTTTCGAGCAACTCCTGCTCCTCAAGGCCAACGTCTTCGAGCAACTCCTGCTCCTCAAGGCCAACGTCTTCGAGCAACTCCTGCTCCTCAAGGCCAACGTCTTCGAGCAACTCCTGCTCCTCAAGGCCAACGCCTTCGAGCAACTCCTACTCCTCAAGGCTAACACCTTCGAGCAACTCTTGCCCATCAAGTCTAAACTCCCGGGCAACCCTACTTGTCAAGACTAAAGTCCCAAGCAACAATACCTGGTAAGCCGGTGCACTCGGACAAACCAGCTGGATTCTCAAGGTCCAGATAATCATAATAATCTAAATCCGCAAGACAAGTACACAACTCATCCCTACATAACTCTATTTAACTAGACTCAACGCGGGGAGTGCACATGTTCCACGAAGGAATTTAAATCAAAACATGTCATTTCAGACGAATCAAGTTTCGATTAAGCCATGATGGATTAATCCAGCACGCAATTTCACCACATTGCATCTAATCGATCACATTCAATTAATCTCGATAAAGCCTCAATTGGAAATCCATTTTCATGATGTATGCAACATGGTACATACGTGGGCAAGGCATACATGAATCCTAATTCATGATACGTGTTCTCATCAGCCCTTAATGCATCATTCATAATTATAATATCAAGCTTCAACATCATCATTAAACCCCACATGTGTGTGTACCTAGTAGAAGCACTTCACTCAATGCATATCAACATGCTTGAAATTAACTCACTACCACACTACACATGTGAATTAACATCTAATCATGAATTCCAACGAAAATCATAGGAGAAGAATAATTGAAATCATAACTCAAATCAAAGCTCAACCACAAGCTAAACACATATAAGATCATTCACTTCATCCCTGAGACATTCACTAACATTCACACATCGATTAACTACATCTTATCATGACATATCAGTCCATTAGTATGCTGTAGCTCTACTGAAAATACACTAACCATAGAGAATCAACCATTCATAACTTCAAGATGGTGATTCCAACATCATATAACCAACCACAAGTCATTCCACATAACTTTAAATATATATACCACAACTTCTAACATCAATAGAATGCTCTTCAAGTAGCTTATTATAGATCAAAACACTCCACATAAACATAAAAATAATATTTTGAAGTAGATATGTTAAAATAAGCAACATACATAAAATTGTCAAATCCTGCAGTGTAGCCGTTCGAACACCCTGCAGGGCCATTCGATCGGCTAAATAGGAAAAATGTCAAAACTGTAGTGTTGCCATTTGAATGCCCTGCAGGGCCGTTCTAACGCCAACAAAGAAGTTTTGGTCATCTTCTTTATTTCAAAATTTCTAACCGAAACTCCATTAATAAATCTTAAAATCTCCATATAACAACTCAAATGCCATTAAAACTTCACAATACCTTCCATAATACTAATCCACATCATAACACGATAAAACCCTATGAAATCGGGATTAAAGATTATCATTTACTAATCATGCCATTAAAGTACTAAATCAAGTAATTCCATTCAAAACAAACCACAAAATTAAAAGTTTTACCATAGGAAGACTGAAATTTCGAAAGTCAATTACCTTATCCCTTGATTAGGCTTAGATTTGATGGTCACCCTTCTTGAAAACCTTACAAAGACATAGAGTTTGAATTAAACTTCATTAAAATCAATTTAACAAAGAAAACCCTGATAAAAAAACTTAGATCTAGGGCTTGTTGAACATAAAAATCAGATTTTTAGGGCTAGGGTTTGAAGTAAAGATGCAAATAAGTAGTTTTGATGTTAAAAAATGAATCAAAACAAAGGGAAAATGGTAGATCTAGAAGAGATTAAGAAAAAAGCTAGGATTTTGTGCTTAATTAGAATGGACTTACCTTAAACACCTTCTAATCCGGGCCTAATTAGGGATTAGGCATGACCTCTCCTTCTCAGCCTATTCCCAAAATGGAAATAGCTTAGGTCTGACCTTTTATAGTAAGTCTTTGGGGTATGTATGGGTAAATTATGGGGTATGAATAGAAAAATAGGCTAAAAATGGGTAATTTAGTTATTTTAGTACTAATAAAACCTGAAAAAATTATGAAAATTTTTGTAAAGTCTTGTGTTGATGTCTGGGTTTATTTGGTCCAAAAACCAAATTTCGACGGTGGAGCCCACAGGGGGTCCCGCCAAACCCTAAAAATTCAGAAAAATTTCAAAAATTCACATTTGACTAAAAATCACTTAAAACCAGTATCTGTAAAGTTGATTTTGATTAAAACCATGAGAAACACCATCTATCTTTGAAACCACTGAATAAATCAAAAAACGTGTTAACCTCACAATAACAGATAATTAAAGTGAAACGAAAACCGATTTAAGATCAGAGATCTTATAGGCCTACCCACAACATGCTTCTTGAGGTCATAGCCTACTAACTCAGTGTCTGATATGTGTTCTTAAGCTCAATACATTTGTTTCTTAGAGCCCTACCAACAACATTACAAATCCTTCAAACGAATCGAGCTCAAAATTGTTCAAATTTAAGAAAAAACTATTATTGGGTCCACAACTCGCTTATGGGCCTAAATGATCAAATTTTCATAACAAAAAAATCTGAGGCATTACATAGAGATACATAGAGTTCATATATATATATATATATGTATATCTATGGGATCGGGCCAGGTCACCCTGATATTAGTTTTATCAGGGTGAGTTACATAGAGTTCTACAATGTTCATATGAGGGTGTAAATTAAAACCCCTAACCCGCCATCAACCAGGCCCCAAAATCCATCCAGACAACTTAGGGAGGTGGGGCAGTCCGAAGGTGGGAGAGAGGGGCAAGGCCTGAGGCGGGAGAGAGGGGCGAAGTGAGGCAAGGGAGGCTGGAGGCGGGAGAGAGGGGAGAGCCGAGGGAGGCCAGAGGCGGGAGCAAGAGGCAAGGGATAGTGAGGGGGGAGAGAGGTGGAGATCAGGGAGAAAAGGGAATAGAAGAGGACCAGGTGAGTGATTGAAAGTCGTTCAAATGGTATCGAACGACCCTCAATCACTCACCTGAATATGAGGAAGGTCAGGTTAATATGACCTTACCTTTTTATTATACACACACACACACACACACACACACACACACACACACACACACACACACACACACTCTAGCGGGGGGACAGGTGCTAGGCTCCGGCGAGAGGAGCTGGCAGCTTGCAGCCCCTCCTCCTCCGGCCAGTAGCAAGGGATGGGGGGGGGTGTGGATAGTGTATGGGGTCCTCTTTTAGCCGACATGTAGTAGGGATATATAGGCCATGAGTGAATTTTTTTTCAGGTGAAGGGACTATTTGCAACATTTACAATAAAAGTTTGCAAATAGCTATGTTATTTGCGATGTTTACAATAAAATGTAGCTATATTTTGTTGAAGAACTGTATTATAAAGCAAGCTATGAAATGGGGGGGGCATGGATAGTGTATGGGGTCCTCTTCTAGCCGACATGTAGTAGGGATATATAGGCCATGAGTGAATTTTTTTTTTCAGGCGAAGGGACTATTTGCAACGTTTACAATAAAAGGTTGCAAATAGCTATGTTATTTGCGATGTTTACAATGAAATGTAGCTATATTTTGTTGAAGAACTGTATTATAAAGCAAGCTATGAAATTCGTACTTGGATATATATGATACATAGAAAATCTAGCTTTGCCATTGCTTTTGAATTTAAACAATTAAGGTATGTTAAAAATGGGGTTTTAGAGATATATTTTCTTGCTAAAAGTTGATTTTTAAAAATATATTAAAAAATATATGCAAGAATGCAAGTCGAGTTACTTGGACAAGATGAAGAAAGGGGTAACTATCTTGTTGGAATGAGTGACCAACCCTTTCTTTGTATTCGTTGTTAGTTAATGTGCTCATGGCTTGTAAAGGCAAAACTAAGGTTTAAAAGATCAAACAATGGGATGGGATAGTTTTAAAAGAAAATTACCCTTTATGAGTAAGGGAACTTAATATTGTTTTTATTTTAGAACTTTGACTTGGTAGACGTACCAATAGAGCTCCATGATTTGAAAAGTCCATGATTATGATTTGAAGATCCCAAGAAGAGGGAAATTGGATTCATAGTACACATTGTAACCTCTAACGAAGGGCAAGCCTCTAGGAAGGCAACGCATGCTTAGGGTGGACAATATCATGGAAATACACTACACTTTTAATCATGGGGCCCCTTGAGTATGAGTGTCTCTTCCCTCCACAAGCATTTGGCTATTTGTGGATGATCTAAGGAGGGTAATAGGTAGCTTCTTAGTACTCACAATAGACTCCTTATGATGGAGTAGGTGTCAAGGACACTTTGTAGCAAGCCATGAGAGCCTGCAAATCTTTAGCAGCATCTTCAATACATAGAGTGAAGCTCTATAGAAGATTTTGGGTGAGAGACACACCCTATTTTTTGAAATGTAATATCCTACTTTTTTATTTATATAAATTATATGATTTGAAACTTGCCATATGCTATATTTTATGCATGTTAATATATTTTTTCCTACTAAGTATTTCAAAATACTCACCACCCCCCGACCTTGGAATATTAGTGAAGCTTAGTTGTGAAGTTAGTACATAATTTTATGAGTGCACCTGAGAAACATTTGAAGATCTACTACCGGACTGGTAGGTCTTAAGTTAATGCATTTCTTGTATGGCTTATAAAGCCTTGTTTATTTCCTTATTATGTGTTTGTGCATATAATGTGTATTTCCTAGGAAATAAATTTCTATTATATAGTTATGGCTAGTTCCTTCTATAATACCCTATCTTTTCTGAAGAAGAATTTTTTAATTTAATTTACTAAGTTTATGTTTTTAGACCATCAGTAACCATTGACGGACTTGCCGATGGAATTCAAGGAACTTCTATCGGCGAACTCATCGACGTGTTGATGAATTCACCAATGGTAATTGCATGTTTGTACTTAATCAAGGTATTTAATCAGTTTTGGATCCCATGGGTAGTTATGATAGTATTTAAAGTGTAGAAACAGTTTGGGAAAGAGAAACAAATCCAAGAGGAAGACTTGTGGCCATAGAAGAGGGTAGTGGACGACCGAGAGTGAAGCTAATGCTAGGAGTTTGAGTGGCACTCATGTTTCAAGGTCGGATCGCTTTCTAAACTTGATATTTTACCGAATTCATATAGTTATGGATTTTCTTCATGCCATTTATGATTTGTGTTTGACATATAATTAAAGTAAAATCCTTGAGTTTTAAAGTCTTCAGTGGCAAATCCATAGTTTTTACTATACCAAGAGTAAAATTATAGTTTGAGTCAATCATGTCTTCTATGGGGAAAATTTTTCAAGGATTTTATACATAAATATGATTTTTTGGAATAATTGGGAGCATTTGTCCATAATTCTAATTGTCGATGGCATTACCAACATGTCGGTGATTACACCGGCGGATAGAGGAAGATGAATAATGCTCATGCATGTGTGCGTGGTAGGCATGCTATTTTTTTTCATCGGCATTGTGAACGACGTGTCGATGAGGTGTCAGTGAGAATGGCATAATAGTTCTATTCCTTGTCGATAAGGTTCGATGTGTTGATGAACTCACCAATTGTCAACGATAAGGGTGTTGACCCATTTGTGAAGTCACCGATAGAGTTTAATATCTTTGTTGGTAAGGTTAGACATGCCCGTGAACTCACTAATGGTTACTAGTGTGGGTGTCGACTCATTTGTGAGGTCGCTAATAAACTCTGACATCTCTATTGGTAAGGTTAGATGTGTCAGTGTGTAACACCTGAGATTTTCCATCACATTTTCTCAAAATTCATGGATAATTTTTGCAATATAACAATAGTAAATCAGGGAAAAATGACCAAATATAAAACCTGTGAAAATAGTTTATAATTTAAAACACTAAACGTCAATTTTCCATCTAAAATTTTCCTCATTCGATCAAACATTGTGCAACCAAACAAAACATCCTCAGGCACTACTCAAAAACAAACGTATGAATAAATTGCTATGATCATAGACTTTAAATACAAATCCCTCTCAGACATCCCTGAGTGTAAGTCCCATAACAATCCATAGTCTAATCCAAATTACAAGTCGAGAAATCATAACACTTTAATTCTCATCTCACCCAATACAAGAGATCGTGGCACAAATAATACTCATAGTAAGTCAAGTATATACCTGAGTCGAAGGGAATTAATCCACCGTGGAATGAGCATCCATCTCAAGGAGCTCTCCATGACAAACTTACAAAAGCCTTCCGAACAACGGGGCTAAAAAAATAGGATAATGAGTATTTTCATACTTAGTAGGAAAATACCCAGTAGGGGAGTTCTAAACAGTGAACTCAGTAAGTCTATACATAGATACATTTAAGCAACTCAAACATGAAGCAAGCAGGCATATAATAATCATGCTCATACGTATACAATCATGCCAAACACACCATCAAACTAACCTTACACGAACACTCTTAATTAGAGTCTTACAAACTTACTCGTACCATCGTACACTTACTCATACAACTTAACACATACTTATACGACCTTACTCGTATAATTATATGCTTACTTATAAAAATTACACATACTTATATAACCTTACTCGTACAATCATACGCTTACTCATACAACTTATAGTCGTACACATACAATCATGCTCATAATCTTACAGTCGTACTCATACTCATACTCTTACTCAGAAACATACGTACTCACTCATACAGTCATACACATACAATCGACCATTGAAGCTCATTACAACTAATAAGCTCCAGTGTCGAAATGGAAAAGAATGTCATTGGGCATCACCTTAACCTCCGGGGAGTGACTAGATACCATGGACTTTTTCGAAGGCAAGGCACACCAATGCTCATGGGGCACAATCAAACAGGTAAGAGAATATCCACGATACTACTTACCTAAGTGCGCAAATATAAACACCTACACATAAGGGGTCATACAATTGCCCACACTTTAGGGGTCTTATAGTGCCATACAATTGCTCACCATTATGGGTCTTATAATGCCAGTGCTACTCTTCGGCATAAATCATATAGTGCCACTCTTGGGCAAAAATTATACAATGCCACTATTCGGCAGGAATCATATAGAGCTCTCAATAGAGCATCAAACGTTTGGGCTTAATTCAGCACATAGACCAAATCAAAAATATACATCGCTCTCAACAGAGCATTATACGTTTGGTGCTCAATACAGCACACAGACAACAACCCGCAGGATAAACACCATGGCAAGACATGAGAAATGCTAAGCCGACTCATTATCAACTAGCTCAAACAAGGAACTTAATCCATCGAACCCTCAGGTCTCAAACTCACAACACTATCATTAGCTTTCTTATAATTCAAGTTTTAATTAAGTAAATTATGCGCTACAATTATGTCACAAAAAACTCTCAAATATATTGTGCTCCATTGATCAAACGGAAGCTGAGCCCAATCCAAAACCCTAGTTCGTAGGGGCAGTAGACTTCATTTAACACATCAATCTCACAACATAACTCACCATACCACAAATCCTTACGGTCTTACATACTCCGCCATCCACCTTATGGCCAAAACATCTTACACAAACATCATCAAACTAAGCTCCTTTGAGCCAAACCTAGTTATCACCCTCTTACTTGAAACCTCACTTATTTGCTTACTTTTCACTTCATAAATTATACGTTATGCTTGTACAATTATGAAACACTCTTAATATCTGACAATCCCCCAAACATACGCTCTAGTCCAAGCCAAACCAATCCGATCCACTCTAATCCCAGCCTGTCAAACTTAAATCCGCTGTCTTTCATCATACGACACACATCCACAACAAATCCGTACCAAACCATCTGTCACCTCTTACTGTTCATTGCCCATCCATATACTCCACACACATACACACGAATCCATTGCACATGTACATGCATATAGCCATCATACATACATGTCTATTATACATACATATAACATACACATACTATTCCATACATAGCTTACCAACATACTCGCTAGCCATCACTAGCACATGCATAATTCACATCCATACACGTAGCTTACCAACAAACACGTTATCCATTACTAGCACATACATACACATAGCTTACCAACAAACACACTAGCCATCACTAGCATATACATATATGTAGCTTACCAACAACCATGCTAGCCATCACAAGCACATACATACACATAGCTTACCAACAAACATGCTAGCCATCACTAGCACATACATACACGTAGTTTACCAACAAACACGCTAGCCATTACTAGCACATACACAAACCACATACGTAGCTTACAAACATACTTGCTAGCCATCACTAGCACACACTTACTTCAAACACACTTACAACCCACATGTATGTCATATGCATTTCAACATAGCATAATTTATCCTCTTATATCATGCAAATGGATCATGGTTTAACATCCAAAACATTGAATAATATAATCCTATCATGCTGCTACTCATTCAAAGCATGCTATCATGAAATTACGAGTTCAAAGCTCCCCTACCTCGTAAGCATGACGTTTGATAGTAAACACATTACAGTGGCGGCGTTGGTGGCAAAAAACATTGCCAATTAGTGAGAGATGTTGTCCTAAGGTTTTAGGAAATGCCGGAAGAAATACAACCAAATGGGGTGACACGGATCAACACAAAAAAATCCGCAATCCACGGTGGCACACTAAGGGTGCCCGAAAGAAAGATTGTGCCAACATAAGTGGCGGTGAGACCAGAAGTTGAGGGTGTACTCATTGAAGTCGGCCAGTAGCTGAGAAGTACTTGGTCGGCTGCAAGACGTCGAAATCGGCTATGGACAGCACCCATCGGCGGTGATTTCGTGTCATTAAGGGCCCACATAAGGGCGGATGCCATAGGGAAATGCTTGCAGACAGAGGAGAGGTGGTGGATGGCTCTAGTGTCAGCTCTATTTGGTGGCAAAGCCAACTGATGGCTAGGCGGTGTGAATGCAGTGCCTAAACCCTAAACCACACAGGCGACAACATACACATGCAGCCCAAAGGGAGTCACTCGAGGAGGAGATGGGCAGTCAGTGGGTCCGGAGGTGGTTCTAGGCTCACAAGGGCAATAGAGCTAAGACCACGATGTGGTGGCTCACCAAAGTGGCGACATCGCCGATCACTACCCACAACCAAAACTAATGGTGCAGGTGGTTGTCTCTGGTAGTTACTAGGCTGAGGCAGAATCCATGGTGGTCGTTCGGCCATTGCCGGCCAAAGCCAGTGACGTCAAAAACCAAAATAGAGGGTTGACTGGGTGAAAAAGTGGAGCCGGGATGGGCCAGGATGACTCCACCTGCTACGTCGGGCTGAGACTATCCGGCCAGAGGCCTTCTAGAGGCTACTGGCCATTGGCCAGCTATGGCTCTCCCGAGCAAACCAATAATAGTGGAAAAATATCATTCTTAAAAATAGAGGCAAAATGATTGGTGGACGGTGAAGCTCAGCCGGGGGGAAGGAGGTGGCATCGGACTGAAAGCGGTTTCCTGCCTCCATCATAGGGCTAGGGTAGATCCGAACGGTGGTCTAGTCAGCCCTTGTCGGCCTACAAAGGCGACAGAAAGAGGGAACTAGAGCCCGGAACAGAGGGGAGGGAAGGTGAGGCCAAAGCAGCGCGGGGCAGGGCGGAGGCTGAACAAGGCCCGAAGGGGTGGCTCACTGGTGTCACTAGGCTGGGGTGGAGCTAGACGGAGGTCCGTTGGTTGTGGCTCACTGCCGACAACCTTTGTTTAATCAAAACAGTTCACTAGTGGAAAATAGGGCAAAGGAGGGAAAAACATGGGGCGGCGGAGGAGAGGCCCTCTGGGGCTGGGAGGGACAACCTCTACTGTTGCTAGCCCAAGGCGGAGCCATGCCCTTTCCGGCGTATGGCGATGGCAGAACAACACAAAATAGAGAAGGGAGGGCTAACCAGGAGAGATAGGGTGGAGGGCGGAGTGGCCATGGGGCTAGGGCGGTGGCCCCCTGCCATCGCAAAGCCGGGGCCGAGCCAGTGGTGGCGGCCCTACGGCCCACCAGTTGCCTGTGGTGGCTAGGGACAAAGAGAAACGAGAGGGGTGGGCGTGTGCTTCTCGGTTTTTTTCTGGAACGGGATCAGGCTCGCTTGATCCTTCTTTTATTTTTCTTATTTTTTTCCTTTTCTCTCCCTTATCATCTGCTCTCTAGATTTTTTGTGCCGTAAGAGCGCATCGAGGCCCTTGGCCTATGACTGAACCCCATACCCGACTCTACGGGTACAAATATCGAGGCCAAATACGCTGAAGTGTCACATTTTCATGCCAAAAATGATAAAAAATAGCATAAAATTACATGAAATTGTAGAAAATTCAAGGACCTTACATGGTGAACTCACCAATAGTTATCAGCAAGGAAATTGACCTATCCCTAAGGTTACCGATGAAACCTCATAACCGCTATTGACAAGGTTCGGCATATCAATGAACCCATTGATGGTCATCAATGGGGTAATCGACATGTCAGCATAGCTGCTGATGAAACATGTAATTTGTGGATTTCATTGTAATTATAACTAGGGTATGCTATAATAATTATAATTAATATTGCATGGTTTTTAATGTATTATGTGATGTGGATGAAGGATCAAATATGCACGTATTACGTAGGGGTTAGTAAACCCTAATGCATGTGTATGAGATTCTTGATTGTGATGAATCAGTAACCAAAGACTATTCATATGACATTCAAGGTTGCAGAAGCCCTTAGTGCATTGGCTCTAAAAGTGAGTTACTGTCCACATAGATTGAAATGGTCCAGTATAAAATAGGACCAAAGTTTTTTGGCTTTCTAAGGATGGGAGTTAAGTAGAATCGCTTTTCAGACCCAGGAGTCATGTTCGAATGAATTACAATAGTAAAAGATGACTAGTGCCGCGTAGCACAATATAAGAGGTTTCAATGATTATGAAAAATCAAAATCCTAACATTAGGGTTCATGACCCCAAATGAGCCTTTACTTCATAACATGGATGGGGAGACATAGACTTCAAAGAATTGAGGTCGTAATGTGATGACCTATTATCTAGTAGAGTGGAGCTCCTACATGAGGTCACAATACCTATAAAACCTTTAGAAGTTTGCTTATGAATGAAATGATTAATATGAAAGGTATATACTCTTTTAATTGTGATGAATCGTCTGGTTTTCTAACAAGGATTCATTTGTATGTTGATCAAATCTTTATGTTTATTTAAGATTATTATCTGACTGAGTATTCTTGTATATTCAACATCTATTGTGGTGCAAGTGTTCAGGTCGAGATTATAAAGTAATTGGAAGGTTGTAGCTATAGTAAAGTTCTACTCTGCTATTATGGAGTTTCTTCAGCTAGGTTTGACTAGGCAAGTGAGTATGTTATTTTTCTTTTATTGGTTTGTATATTATTAACAGACAACGATAAACTTATAGATCTTGTGAATATTTTAATGTAATAAGTACATAGACTCTTATTAAAGTTATTAGTATAACTTCAAATAATTGTAAAAGTTGATTATCCTCATACCCTAATTTTTTTTTATTTTAATGATTTACTTTATATATTTTACCGTTGCATTTGACAAAAAAAGGATAGAGATTTGTGTTATTTTCTTTTAAAAAGGAAAAAATGTATATTTCATGAAAATTTCTAAGTAGAAATTAGGGGTGTGACACCTTCTTAGCAACCTAGGCAAATTTTGTATTTAAAAATTAGTGCAAAAACTTGAGTTGTGACATCAATAGCCTTCTTCTTTGGCGCCAACTTGCCTCTTTTACTGTGAAGAGATAACATATAGCTGACAGTTGACATAATATACAATTATTTGGTATAATTGTATAGAGGCAAGCCACTATTTTATAGAAGTATGAAGTTTATTTGGTGCTTAAGAAAATTTTAAAATTGGGTAAAAATGAAACTTATTGTTGATTTGAAGTAGTTAAAGATGTTCATTAGTTTTTTTTTTTTTAGGTTAGAGCTTGTAGAGACGAAGCAAAATTTAAGTAGCTTTACAACTAAGTTTTTGGTCGGTTCCACTAAAGTCTAGTAGGAGGTGAAGGAGGAAGTAGAGAATAAGGTAAAGAAGGAAGAGAAGGAAGAGAATAAAAAGGATTGGGGATGAGGAGGCGGGAAAAGGAAGAGGAAAAGGTGGCAGTGAAGGAAGAAAAAGACAAGGAGGTAAAAGAGGTGGTGGAGATGGAGGAGGAGCTGATGTAGTGTGGCTTTCACATATGGCTTTCTATTTATACTTAAAATGCAGCACATTTAGGAGATTATGAGGTCTATTTCTATAAATCCTCATCATACTGGCGCACCAAACATGGAAATCTTGCAACAACTTCCCTTCCTTTCGTCCAGTATGTTCTATGTGTTACATAGTCATTGCCCTTCTTCATCTCCATTATTTATCTTCTTCATCTCCATTCATTAAATTAACCTGCACTTTGGCATGAATTGCGTTTCTAAACCCAGGGTTCTTCTCCGGCCAGAAGAAAGTCCCTTCTTACGCGTATGAGCTGAAACTAAAAAAGAAAGAAAAACATGGCACTCGGTCTCGGGTCAATGTTGGATAACTGGGCCAGTCACAGCATGAAGGCACTAAACCATGGGTTTCACGTGCAGCATAGTATTATATTTTGGTTTGAGACGGGGGACACATAGTGACACGTGAGAACAAGTGAAAATCTTTAAAAAGGGGCTTCCCTTCCTAATCAATCAGCTAGAGGTGCCAACAGCTAGGCGAGCTCAAACTTAACTTTGGTTGAAATATCAGAGGGCTCCACCTTTAGCATTTTAAATATGACACGTCTACCCTGATTGGGCTCTGATTAGAGGTCAAATAGCCTCTATGCTACCTCACATAGGGCTCTAAATATGTTATACAAAGGACAATTTACTATTTATATACAATTGTCTTCTTATGTGTTATGGTCGGTGCCTATATAAGCTGGTCATTGGGCTCAAAGTTGGATAGGAAAATATTTTTTTATAAAAAATTAAGTAAATTTAATTAAAATCATATTATTAAGTATGTTTTATGTTGAATATTTTTTTGATTATAAAGAGTAACAAAATGAGCTGAGTTCTCTTGAGCTAAACCTTGACCCATTTTGCTAAGCTGAGCACTAATTGACTCTAGTATGAAAACAAACTTAACTGGCCAGTTCGACTTGACTCAGCTTGATATAACCCCTACAAAAAGCTGCTCAAGAATTATATGAGTAGTTACTGAGTTTTTTAAATTTCACTACTCCATCCACTCTAGTAGTTAACACTAGAATACAATAAAATAATTAAAATTAAATCTATTTCAGACATCACCGGCTGGCCCCTTCACAATTGGAGAGTCCACACTATGGGTGCTAATATATAGACTTGTTTTCGATAAATAATACTTCCTCTACCCCACTTTAACAATTCACAATAGAAACCAAAATAAGCTAAATATTACTCCTTTCATCCTCTTATATTAATAGTTTCATTTGACAAAAAAATTTGTTTCAAATTAACAGTTCTATTTTGTGGCTGATTACTTTAAAAAAAATATCATAAACTTATTTTTTCTCCTCTTAAATATAAGTTTTACCATTTAATAAAAAATATTATTTTTTTAAATATAACTATTAATATTAGATGAAGGGGAGTATGCCGTAACAATGTTTAGCCTTTACTCAAAAGTAAGCAAAATTAATGAACAAGACAATATTGCAATACCATTGAACCAAAGGTTAAATTACCTTAATGAACAAGACAAATATTGCAATACCATTGAAACAAGGGTTAAATTACCTTACTCGATGATAAAACCTATGCCCAAATAATGCTAGCGGTGGGAGCCGTTAGATTATGTGGGGCCTATAATGATATGATAGGTCCTACCCCTAAGCACATACTGAAAACCTATTTTAGGGCACAAGGCTTCTCTTTATATTTTTTTGGGACTTTAAAATGACCCGAAACTAAAACATATATCTTTTTGCTTATGAGATTATAAAATGGCAATTGGCAGGTTTTTCTAGCCAAGCTGAACAAGGCAACAAGCCCTAGCTTGAAGTCAAGTTAATTAATGAAATAGAAGGGTCGTTGCCTTTGTTAGTTAAGGCATTAAGAACATGTGGAAGTAGGGTTTGACTCACTAAGCTTTTCCTCTTTCAGTGTGGAAACACCTAAAAAGACTTTTGGACCATTTCAGCATGAACCACACGGAATGGAAGACGAAAATGAGATAATGGAAGTCAATAAGACAGCCTGTGATTACCAAACCCACTTCTGACTCATTTTTTGAGTTGAGAATTGTCAATCATAATCTAGTTGACTGATTAATTAACTTGGCATAATAACTTTCCAAGTTCGCATTAGTTATCAGTTTATAGCCATTAGAAAGATAATGTGGTCAGCCTTACATTATGACCCATTTTTTGGCACTCCTTACTTTGACTTTATATGAGTTCTTAACACGACCAAAAGCCCGTGCATTGAATTAACAACTTTTACTAGTTGTTAACACCGTCCACAGCCTCTTTTTGAGACTCCTTAGTGCCCCATGGAAGTGTGGGTGGGACCCTGTGAGGTTTAAAGTGGGGCCCATAAATTAGGACAGACTGGATCACTTTAAAATTTCGAGACCACGAGATTTTTGAAAGAGAAATATTCCCTTTGTTTTAAATTAATAAATTTATTAATTTTTTAAAAATAAATTAAAATTAATTTATTTTAAAAAATTCAATAGAACTCAAATTAAATTAAGATAGATGAAAGGAGTCAAAAACTAGGCGGATGTTTTAGTTCTCCTTGCCCTCCTACCCTAGTTTACCAAATAAAGGGGCAAATTTTTTTGGTCTACATTGCTGTTGTGTACACCGCCGAAGCCAATACTTAAAACTATCTTCGTTTATTTTTGTACCTTAGTTTTATTATAAAATATTATTCCTTTTGTTCTATATTAATAATTTTTTTCAAATAAACTAACTTTAGTTATTTTTAAAAAAAATTATATAAAACAGTTTGAAACAAAGAGAGTATGAGCCCTGTTAGCCCTAATCACCAGGGATAACATTATTTTGATTGCAATGTGCCTTAAATTCAGGGAGCAGGCATGTGCTTTTGTAACATATTACCTCCCTAGTTAACGTGCAGTCCGCAATATGCTATGAGTGTTTCTACACTTACGTGGGCTAATCCACCTAATGAACCTACGGGCGCATGCGTAGCCGTAACATGTGGGGTCCGTAATTAAAAAATACGGTCTAGATCATTTCAAAGCCAAGCCCGTGGGTTATCCCGTAGGTACCTACCCGTGAGTTTAACAATTGTCTTCGGAAGATCTGCGCCAAGTCTCCTCCAACTTCCTTAACCTCGACCACCGGCGTGCGTTGGGTCAGCCCGGTGCCCGGCCCAGACAGTGGGGCCCGCCTACGAAGCTGAAAAACAATCTCCACCGTCCATCTTCCCTCCGCATTCCGCGTCCACGAGAACCTTCCCTGATCTCGCCCCTCCGTCTCCGCGAAGAAACCGTCCACTCCCCAGAAAAGCGACGAGCGCCAGGGCCCACTAGCAACGGCGGCAGCCCGCTTTTCGCCAAGCACGGGGTCGGTGGCCGCTTTTCGCCAGTCCCCCAGCATCCCCACGCCCAAAACGTGACAAAATCTGCCACGTCGGACGGCGACGAGCGCGAAGGGCGACCGCAGCTATTTATCTCAGCATCTCTCTCTTCTTCGTCTCCACGGAATGTCTGAATTTTTTGATTCTTTTCGGACCAAAAAATAAAAATCTAATTTTTCTTTGTCGATCACGAAAATATAGTTTAGATAAAAAATCTGACTAATTATCCGCCTCTAAATTCATAGCGCCAGATTCTGTAGTTCTTGTTCGCTCCACCAAAAATCTCATTTTTTTCTCATTTTTTCATCAGCAATTTTGATTTGTTCTGAAATTGATATTCTTGGTCGAGAATCTGGATTTGACCTTGTTTTTGGGTCCTGGGTCGATCCTGGTTTCGTCTGTTGATTGAGTTTTCATGGCCATGGCGGAGGTGCTGGTGTGCCTGGCGCAGCTCTGGGTGGCGCTGCTGGTTGGGCTCGTGGTGGGCTGGGTGTGGAAGCCGAAATGGGCGGCCAAGCATTTGGGCTGGTGCGTGCCGGAGGAACCTGCCGCGCAGGCACCGAAGCCCTCGCCGAGTCTGGTCTTCAGCTCCGTGAAAGTCCACCCGCAGAGACTAGTCTCGGAGGTTCAAGAGGAAGAGGAGCCGTTTTCAGCCACGACGAAGAGTTCGTACCAGAGGTAACTCGAATTCCTTGTAGAGGTGTGACGAATTTCTGTTCTTTGATGTTCAATACATGGCGATTGTGCTGAAAATGGTATCCGGTTTTTGTCGAGCAGGTTGTCGGAGGCGGAAAATGAGAAATTAGGGCTGAAATTGGAGGACTTGGATTACTTGTGTCAGCTGGTGGAGGTGAAGGATGGTGGGTCTCCGTGGATACCAATGATGGACCGCTCCACGGCGAAGATGAGCTACCAGGCTTGGAGAAGGGACCCTGAGGTGAGAATTCCTTGCTAAAAATTGTTTGCTTTCTGTGTTTAGTTTGTCTGGATTATGATTTATTACGGTTTTTGTGTATCACAAACCAGACGGGACCTCCTCAGTATCGCAGTAAAACAGTTTTTGAGGACGCGACGCCGGAGCTGGTGAGGGATTTTTTCTGGGATGATGAATTCAGGCCCAAATGGGATGACATGCTTATAAATGCCTCCACATTGGAGGAGTGCCCCACTACTGGAACTATGATTGTTCGTTGGGTTCGAAAGGTGGGATTATTTTGCTTTAGGTTCTTCTGTTAGGTGTTTTTTCTTCTGTTGGTTGGTTATGTTTATGCTATTTGTTTTTCTCTGCAGTTTCCCTTCTTCTGTAGTGACAGGGAATACATCATTGGTCGTCGCATTTGGGAGTCAGGCAGATCTTACTACTGTGTGACAAAGGTATCACAGTTTCTTGTTGACTCTTTTCTGTTGGGCAAGGATACGAGAATTATTTAAATTGTCGACTGTATTATGTGAAGTTCATGCATTTGAATGCTTGGTTTAATTCGTGAATGCGCTGCAATTTTTAAGCTAGTTTTGTTTGCAAATGAACTTGGTGCCAATCATTTTTATTGACTGAATCTTCGAAACAATGATCCATCTTTTCTAAAATATTGTTCTATCTCCCATAAGAATCTTTGTTTGAGTAACAAAAGCAATTACAACACAAAATCAATAATTTAACATGAGTGTTACTTTGTGATGACCATGAAGATGTCCTATATATGTTATTTCAACTAAGGAGAATTTTAATTAAACTGTTAATTGAAAAATGCAAATCTAGTATAAGAACTGACAGTCAGTGTCTCTCAGGATGCTATAAGCGTAATTAGTTTTTCAATTGTGTGGGTTTCCTGCTTTTGTTTGGCTGCTTATTGTAGAGATAAAATAGTCACTTTATTTGTCATGAGTGCTGGTTGTAGATTAACCATTACAATACCTTCCATTTTCTGCTTCACTATTTGAAAAGTATCACTTGGTCTGTTTTCCTTATGTTTAGCATTTCATTTTGCATGATATTTGCCCTCTTTATGTAGTGTAATTGCAGTGATTCTCCTTTTGATTTAGATATGTACCGATTGTGGCTTTTGTTCTATTGATGTTGAAGCAAGTGCTTTCTATGGTTTAGGGTGTACCATATGACTCCATTCCTCGCCAAAACAAGCCAAGACGCGTGGACTTGTACTATTCGAGTTGGTGTATTCGTGCAGGTAATGCAAATTTCATCTAGAACTGTCTTTGACTAAATCTTTTGTTTTCTGTCTTCGGCTCACTTTGCCTTTTCTGAGAATCATTTTCTGCAATAAAGCTCAAGTGCAAAAGTTTTACTTGAGAAGGTTTCAAAATATTTTATATGAGTAAATTTAATATGAAAGAGTCAGGAGAATGAATTTGATACTCACATTAGAGTAGAAGAAAGCTAAGAAAAATAACATCTATGGTATACTTGTATGTTAATTTATTGAAGCATAGAGAATCCCAAGCAGATTCCTCCATTTATCTTCTGATTATGAATTTGATATTTTTGTTCAATAATTGGGAATTTAACCAATCTGAAAGTACTGACGCTTAATCTATACATATGAACCAGTGGAATCAAATAGAGGTGATGGTCAAATGACTGCGTGTGAGGTGCTGCTCTTCCATTACGAAGACATGGGAATTCCATGGGAAATTGCGAAGTTGGGAGTCCGACAGGGGATGTGGGGTGCAGTTAAGAAGATTGAGCCTGGCCTTCGATCATATCAGACAGGCAGAAGGTCTGGGAACCCACCATCTCGATGTGCCTTTATGGCCCAAATTAACTCCAAGATCGACCCCGATCATCTACGGATACTGGAAACAGCCAGTGGTGATTCATTAGCAGATGAAACCAGGAAGTCACCAGAACATCATTGGGTTAAAAACCTACCCAAGCTTCTTGTAGTTGGCGGTGCAGTCGCTCTCGCGTGTAGTCTTGACCAGGGTCTGTTGACGAAGGCAATTATATTTGGAGTTGGCAAAAGGTTTGGAAAGCTGGGAAAGGGGTTGTGATACAGGAGGAATGGCTGGGATCAGTTGATGATTTTTCCACGGAATATACCATTGATTCTACAATTTTTGAATTTTTTCAAGGAACATAAAAAGGTGTAGAATGTCTTCCAATTCACATGTTAACACTGGTAGCGGGGAGTGATTATAGGAAAATCTTGTAAGTTGTAACCAAAAGAAAGATACCTTGGGTTTACAGGTATGAATTGTATGGCAGCCCACTTGTTTTGTTTGCGGCTGTGCTTTCTTATAGATTCGTCCGTCAAACTTATCAATGATTGTGTAGGAATTTACCGACTGTTAACTGTGTTGTATAAAGGTGACATGGAAAGGTTGGAATCAATTGACGGTGCATAAGCTAAGTGTGTATTGTTGATTGTCTATATGAAATAATAATGGCTCCAATGTATGGCTTACACCGAACTCATTATAAGAGGAGAGCATAGTCCGAAAAACTCTTCCCGAAAATTTTTGCTCTTATGTTACTGAACCTCATTAACTTCCCAGTTCAGAAATACTTCATTTCATAGACCATCAAACTCCTGTCTAGAGGGCTGGTTTTCAGAAGAGTCTGAGCCTCTTCAATGAGACTGATCCCCTTGAAATTGCAAACTGACTGCGCAAATGTTGGGGCTGTGCCAGTGATTGTACTATTTGAAGTAGGCAAAACTCTTTAAAGACCCACCATAGTACAAAAATATCAATTCAATAGAAGAGAAAGAACAGAGCGGTGTTTGGGAATATAAATGGTCTAGGATAGTTGAACTATAAAGAGAGGGGTAAGCCTAGGATGTGACCTAGCCAAATGATAAAAAAACATATAGTGGGTAGAATGTTACGTCTAAAATAGGGAAATACTTTGGCATTTCCTCAGCGGTCAGCGAAAAAAATGAGGCATCACCTCAGAGGCTACAGCATTTCTGACGCGAGACATCATCATTTTCAAATGGCATCTTACATGGTCAATTTAGCGCCCCAACCACTCGAACCTCTTTTTACCCCTCTTTTCCTTTTCACGGTTGGTTTTTTTTATCACTCTTCATCTAAAACTATTTACGTCTTTCATTTCTATTTTCTCTTTATGTTAAATAGTATTTTTTTTATTTTAAGCTATTCTTCTCTTTCTTTCCAACATTCTTAAACATGACTCTTCAAATAAATGCTCTTATGAAGACTTTGAAACACAAGTGCCTCAAGGTCTACACAAAAATATACATAGTTGAGGTACTGGTTTTAAAATGGAAGAAGATATTGTTCTTATAAATGCATGACTCAATATTAGCATGGATACGGTACACAAAAATGAGCTTTTTAGGACCGAGTGGTAAAATACTATCAGGCTATAAAACAATTTGAGAGCAACCGTTCCTCCAAGATGCTAAAATAGCATTGGAGTAAAATTCAAGCAATTGTCAATAAATTCTGTAGGTGTGTTACATCTATAAGTTCTAGAAATTAAAGTGACACACATGAACTAGACAAGGTAAGGATATATTTCAATGTTAAGTATATAAATTTATAATATTATCCTCTCTAAATTTAATTGAGTTATATTAATTTTTAAATTGTATGCGCAAAGAAAATGTATGAAGATTTATATAGATCAAAATTCAACTTGGACCATGCTTGGAATTAATTTACTAAGGCATCAACTGAAGTGGGTACAATTGCAATAACATACAGACATGAAAACACCTTCCAAAAGATTAAAAACTTCATCACCTATTGATTGCTCTTTGTCTTCTAATTCAACCTTTCCTATAAACCTTAATAAAGATGACTCTTATACTAATATGTATGATCATGCTTTGATACCATGAGGAGGAAATTTGAGAAAAGAAAAATGAAAGAAACAATTAGAGTTGCATCCATTCATGTTGCAGACCTTATCCAAAGAATGCAAGATGACACTTCTTCAGGAAAAAAATGAAGTAAGATAAACATAAATTCAAACGAAAAATGGAGTAGAAAAAAAAGAGGATGCAATTGAAGAAAATATAAATAGAAAAAAAAATCTTCTGTGATGTCTAAAGAGCCAAAGCTATATTATGCCCAGCAAAGACGAGAAATTCTTTGAGGAACATTAGTGGAAATGGGAACTAACTAGCATTATGTATTTTTAATTTTAATACTTTTTATGTATTTTTTATTTTAATGTTCTTAGTTATTTTTGGAAGATTATTTATTTATATATATTTTTATATTTTTTTATTAATAACATGAACACTATGCATTTTTCACTATTATTTTTGAGTTAAAAAATATATATTTTAAAGTAAATTTTAATTAAACTAAAAAAATATTAAAATAATAAATTCAACATCTATAGTTGGAGTTCATAGGTCTTTTTTAAGATGCTCTTAGAACCAAAGAGCTCCTCAAGTGTCTTTGTTATTTCAATTGAGTTTGTCAACAACAAAAAAAGAAAGGAGAACTTGAATTGTACTGTAAATTTGAAAATGCAATTCAATTATAAGAAGAAAAATGTTTACTTTACATTAAAAAATATACGTCAAAAGCCCACTTCATCTTCCCATCACCATTGATGAGTGGGACCTAATAGGTCCCACTCATCAATGGTGATGGGAAGATGAAGTATACTTTTGACGTACATTTTTTAACGTAAAGTTAGCATTACTCTTATAAGAATTATCAGTCAATGCCTCGGTATGCTGTCATTTTAATAAGTTTTATGATTGTGTTGGTTTCCTGAATTTTGTTTGAATGCTAGTGTCGACAAACCATTATTGTACCTTTACAATTTTTTGTCTTATATTTGAAAGGAGAAGAGTTTTTATGTTCTCTGCTCACTATGAGGCCAACATAAGGAACGTCTAGGGACCATTTATTTTTAAGAAACAAACATGTTAGCCTTCATCTATTTCTTTTGCTAGGCTCATAGTGAGCGGGAGGCATAAAAAATGCTTCATTTGAAAGGATGGTTTAGTTTATCTTCCTCATGAAATAAAAAATTCTTCATTTGAAAGGATAATTTAGTTTCTCTTCCTCATAATTAGCAATTCATTTATGCATGATATTTGCCCCCTTTATTTGTGTACTTCTTGTGCTTTTCCTTTTGATTTTTTTCTCTGGCAAATATTGTTATGTGCTGTTTGTCGGTTTCATTCTATTGATGTTGAAGCAATTGCTTTCTATGGTTTTAGAGTGTACCACATGACTCCAGCCCTGAAACAAGCCAAGATGTGTGGACTTGTACTATTCGAGTTGGTTCATTCGTGCAGGTAATGCAAATTTCCATCTAGAACTATCTTGACTCAAAGCTTTTATTTTGTGTTTTGAACAAACTTTGCCTTTTTTGAGCATCATTTTCTCTTTTAAACTTCATGCGCAAAATATTTGTTAGAAATTGTGTTGCATGAAACACAACATAAAAAAATTTCTTAAGTTTTTAGCCATGCAATATGGGCATGGACCCTAATGGAATGGGTTGATGGGATTAAGAATGATTTAAGTTGTAGAGAATGGGCAGATAAATATCGAATGAATAAGAACGATTAAATTGTAGAGAAGGGGAAGAATTATAGTCCCACATCTAATAGTAGAAGTGTCTTGAGTTAATATATTCATGGCTTAAGATGCAACCCACTTTTGTAGGGGAGAAAGATCTTAGACAGTAGGGGTTTGGGGCTTGACCTCATTTATGAGATAGTCTAACCGCATATGGGTGCGACCTATCACAGAGTAGCGAAGCTTGTGATACGTGCTGGGGGAACACACATGTGTAGTAGGTGTGTTGTATACTTTGTGTGTGCAACATTGTGCAAAATGTGTATACGGTTGTTTGGAGTATTAACGTGTCCCCTCCAACTAAAATAGTGTTGGAAAAACTTATGCTCTAGGGCCCCAAAATACTCCAAATAATAAATTAGCCAACCAAGTGTCTAAACATGGCCAACCATGTGTGCATATCGTTGTTTAGATTTTGTGCAACGCTGCGAATGACCTTCCCCACAATACATGCGTACAAGGTACACAATATTGTGATTAGACTCAACAACACGACCTAACTGGAGTTTGTGTTATCGATAACATGACCTCACTGAAATTTATGTTGTCAAAAACACGATCAAAGGGATTATGTGTTACTAATTGCACGATAACAAAATGAGTAACAATGAAATGGCGTAGAGATGCACTACATAAATAATTTACATATTATATACTGGAAAAAAATATTACTACAAAATTGGCATATTACATTGAAAAAATAAAATTTACAACTTATTTAAAGAAGCATCGAACTCCTGGTCAATTTTTTCACAAAGAATTGTTGCACATATTTGTGGCCTAACCAACATAGTGATCTTTAATTGCATGAAATCTGGTTAAAGGACATGTGTCACTAGCTTCGCAAAATAGTATATTAGGAAGACCCTGCAGTCTTCATTCGTCTCTTGATAGGGATATTTTTTATTTTTGTAAGTTGCTATGGCAATGTAGAGTCTAACCATATCGACCTCAACAAAGTGGTAATTGTAGTCACTCTTTAGTCAATTATACCACCTAAACCTCTTCTCCTTGCATCAGGCAATAAGAAGACAAAAATGGCGTAGATCGAAATGAAGGCACTCTCAATGTTTACATTCAACTGGCTCATCAAGTTGATGATTTTGAGACACATCTCCACCTTATCATGATGCCTCCCTATGTTGTAGCAATATTGGTTGAAATTTTTTTCGAAGAAGCAATTCAGATAAACTCCGGGATTCTTCATATTTCGATCAACAAGTAGCTGGAAAAAGACATTTATAACCTAATATCATAAAACATATATTACTATGTAAGTGATAACATGACTGATGATAAGTCGTATAAATAACAACACAATACTCTAACCCATCGTGTGTCTAAGAAATGCAAATTATGTCTATCATGTTATTGATAACACGAACAAAAATATGAACTTATTCTTACTTCATTTGTTATGCACTCCTGACAAAGCAGACCCATAATTAATATGCAAAAGCGTCGCCATAGGCCATTGCTAGTGTGGGTTGACAGTAAACTCCTTGATTATCTCACGATCTTCACTATGTAATACCTCCATGTGGAATTAGTGTTGGAGGTCAAGGTAGTTTTGCGGCTTCTCTACAGCCTTCTCCTTTTCCTTTAGCTTCTTTTTATGCTTCTTAGTGTACTTTTCGACCTCTTTAATGCTTTAGATACTATCTAGTAGTTCCTGATCAACTGAATCAGGAGTATCCAATATGGTGGCCAAGCTATAATGGGCAATTGACTGCTCAATGGCTGGGGTAGGAGAATTTGCAGCATTCTCCTCTTCCAGGGTAGGGACAACGTACGTTGTAGGGATGGTTGCCAACGGAACTTCATCCCCCTATCTCACCTCCTTCTTCTCCTTTGTCTGCTCGTTTGTCTTACCAAGCTTCATGGCCACGTAGCTACTAAGATACTTTGGACGAACCGGGGCTGGCTCCTCCTTGGTTGCCTCCACCTTGGCTACCTCCTCTTTTTATGCCTCCCCTTTGGATACCTTTGTCGGTGGATTAGCCACCATGTATCTCGTCCTCCTAGGTATGGGTGGTAGCAAAGATGTGATAGGGCCATCATCAGAAGTTTTTCATTTTTTAATCTTCAGCTTTAATTACTTCGGTGGCTTCTCATAGGTTGTACCGCTTCCTCATTAATTTTCTTGAGGAATATGATGATAATGTTTGTTTGACCTTGGGATCCCTTTTATTTTTCTTTGGGGAGTCACCTTTGGGTTCCCTTTCCTCTGCAAAATTCTTATAACAAGTTGTATTTGTATATATATATGAAAACTAGATAAAGAATGTTATGACATGACTATTCCAAAAGTTTTGAATATAAGACGATAATACAATATGTTGTGTTATTGATGACACAATGTACCACCTCACTGTTTAAACAATAATATGAAACGAATATATGTCATGTTATCGATAACACACCTTTCTACTATAGGTCGTATTTATAATATGACATAATAACCCAGTGATAACAAAACTTAGGGATCCACTTACATAAAATAAAATCTTTATCTCCAGATTGAGGAAGAGATTTTATGTGTTATTCATGAACAAAATGATGAATAACTTCACTTGATTTTGACGCTCAAGCCTTCACCCTCACAAACTTCTCTCCTTCAATTTTTGGCGGAAGGGGTGTTGTTTGACGTTTCTCCAGTTGAGGGACTCCGTGTGGAGGCTGGGTTTCTAGTTATACATGTGGAGACTGCATCTGTTCAATTAACCCTGTGGACACCTCGATCAAATTTTTGACTCTTTGCAACACAATTTCCACACTTCTGGTGCTCCAATGGCATTGTTTGTACATGGCAGCCTTCTCGAATACTACATCAATAATCCCTGTCATGACATCTAGTGGCATGGCAAAGCTCTCAATGACATATGTGCTGAGTTGATATTGTCTTGACGTTTGGCCACAATGTCTTTGAACAAGAACCATTCTCCTCTGTATCATTGAATGTGGTTGTCTTCTTTGCCTCTTAGGCCAAATGTTGGCCCCCGATCAAGTGGGCCTCTTCATCAATTAGAGTTATTTGTGATACGACTTCGGAATTGACCTTCAGCCGCTCAAACATCTCCCTGTACCACTTCTTCATCCTGTGATGAGCCAACAACTTATTCCTTGACTTTTCATCAGTTGGGTCAAGTTTAAGGGCCTTATCAATATCCTTCAGCAATACACCTTGGACTACATGAAGGAGAACTTGACGCCCATATAGAAGTGTACTAAAAAATTTACATCTACGTTAGCAAAACAATTTCGTTAATAGTGATCTAATATCATGTATGTCATGTAATCGATAACATACATATTAAACTAATTGTGTCATTGATTATACAAAATACTTATATAGTGTAATTGAAGATATATGATACAATAATTTATCATGTTATCGAAAATATGTTAACCTAACTAGCGTGCAATCAATAACATGCAAATCAAATTAGAATACTATCAACAACATGCTAATCACAATAGCGTATTGCTGATAACACGATATACCTAAAATGCTAATATTTGGTTATGTTATCAAGTCTACGATAATATAAGTAATTGTGTTATCAATCATACAAAAATTTACCTCTAGCATGAATGAAGCCTCGATGATAATACCGGTTGTGGTGTAGCACTCGTCTTCTCTGTTCTTGATATTGCAGTGGGCTGAAGATATGCCAATATATCATAAACTACTTCTGACTAGTTGTACCTCCCCACAACAGCCATGTCATTGAAGATGTTATACAAAAATGAGGGGACAAATTTGTTGCTACGTGTGAATAATATGAGGGCCCCATTTGCAAGATGGCCCCGCCAAGGTCTTCGTCATCCAGCCCCGTCTCCGCCCCGATACATTCCTTGGCGCCAAGCTCTTCCAGGCTCTTAACGTTGCTAATTCTCTATAGGAACATCGCTATGCAATGGCAGACAGAGAGAGGGAGCTTCTTTCCCACCTCTTGGTACAGAATCCTGCCGCCAGGTCCCTTAGGGTTCACTCAGGTTGGTCTGAATTCTCCCTCTTCTGTTATGAAGATGGAATGCTGCAAAATTTAGGCATGACGAATTGGCACACATTGCCTGAGAAAAAAGACTAGTTTCATTAGTATCATTTTGTTGGAAGATCATAACTTGTGATACTGTTGCAGCTTTGTGAGAATTCTGGTCATAATTTATTGTCATACAACTATGATCAAAGTTTCACATTTTTTTCTCCAAGCATCTGCAGACTGTTATTGTTGGTGTTCTTTTATTTTGACTCTTGCAACTGGACAGAATTTTAAGAGCAATTGATTAAATCTAAAATCATGGGACAACTTAGGTTTTTGAGTGCTTTATGAGCGCAATTAAGGGGTTTACAAAAAAGTATGTAAACACTGACTTTTATTACTGAAAACTGTACAATATTATATTGTTTAAACTGTATAGAACTTGAAGAGTAATTGATTCAATTCAAAATTCTGGGACAACTTAGGTTTTTAAGTGCTTTATGAGAACAATTGAGGGGTTTACATAAATGTATGGAAACACTGAAAACCGTAAAATGCTACATTGTTTATATCAGTCCACAAGCATTTTGCAATGCAGGTTATTTATTTTCCAGTTTCCTGTGATTGGCTTGCTATCTGGAGCTGTAAATAATTCTATTTGCTAAACTTTAGTGGAGTTCTATTTCTCTGTCTTGTGAGGTTGATCTTCTAATATCTTGACTCATTTATGCTCCGTTCTACAGTGTTATACCTTCGTTTTTTAGTTGAACCTTAGATGGGATTGACGTAATTTCTATGATTTTTTATGTTTCTATATTGTGAGCAAAGAGGATGCCATATATGTCAGTGACTTGTGCCATTTGAGATAGCGCTTAGCATTACACATTTTGAATCAGCTTGAATGTGAAGATTGATTGTCTGTATGTTTCCTTGCATGCTTGTTGTATACATATTTTGGAAATCGATGCAGTTTTGTCTACACAAATCTTTCAAGGATTCAACAGCGTATTTTGGAGACATGCTCTCTACCTTTACAGTCTAGTGTCTTGGACCAATAAATGAAAACCAATTTTTATTATATTGTTACACTTTCTTGCAAACTGATCTTGACTTTTGAATGTCAGAGGACAAAGAAAACCAAATTTGGATCGTGCTCGGCTTGTAATAGAGATTTTCAATGGCCATGACCAAACAAAGGAAGCTAAACTTCAGGTTTAGGTTGATTTAGGATATGCTTTTAGTATTGCCACACTATTTGCTGGTTTAGCCATCAAAAGGGAATTGCCAGCATCTGCACCAGAAGACATTACAGAACGAAGCCTTAATGATGTTAATCCCTCCGACACTCCTGTTAGATAGGCCAATGACATACTAATACTGTTAACACTGATAGGCATGGAAAATGGAAGTGAAAGCACAGGGGACATTTGAGGAATGACATACTAATACTGTTTCAGTGCTTCTCCTGTAACTAAGATCAAAAGCAGACACAAAAGCAGACGTTGGATCTCCAAATATATGTTAATACTTAACAACATCCATACACATCAAATGGCTCCAGCTCGCCTTTATACCTGCTTATCGAGCACATATACAATACAATTCAGTTCTCCACATAAGATTTTGGTGATCAGCAGATGGGCCAGATGCACAAGCAGCATACAAACAATTGACAACTACAACAATACAGAGCACAAATTCATTGGGAAGGGAATACAAAGGAAACACCTGTCTGGAGATCAGTCTTTGGATTGCGTCAGCACAGACAAATTCCTCCACAGGTAGCGGCCGCTTGTCATGTCCTCACAAGTCCAGAACCACGAGCAAATAGCATACAAAACCTGAAAGAAAAATAAATATGAATCAGATAAAGGGAAAAAGAACACATTCGTATCAAGAAGCGAGAGGACAAACAAAAACCACGTAGAAATACTATGTATGTATCCACATTCACCTCCAAAAGGTAACAAATGAGAACAAAATTCAGAATCTCTAACAACTATCAGACAGAACCCTACACCAGAATTTCAAATAAGTAAAAAGATGAACTTCTTCATGTTAAGTTTAATCACTTGCCAAACAAAACCAAAAACAAGCAAAACCAACGGCACTCAGATTGAAAAAACAAAGAACAAGTTGCAGGACCGAGATTTAAGCCAGGAGAAGCCCCGAAAATGAGGAAGAAACAACACAAACAACTTTCATGAATGATTTGAAGAAGATGGAGCTCTGTCCCGGCCGGACCTTCGAAGAGCGGGAGTCGCTGGACTCGTCGAGGGAAGCTTGGCACTTGTTGCTGCTGTTAGCGGGTCGTTGGAGTTCGTCGGAAGCAGAGTTTAGGTCCTGGAGGAGGGGGGCCGGCAGGCTGACCAAGTTCTGTGACGTGTTTGTTTTCGAGTGGTGTCCAATAAACAAAGCTCCCAGCAGATTCGCCTGGCTGGGCTTCTTAGTTCTTTACAGTCAATAATTCAACAAACCCATTCTTTTTTGTCCCAGTAAGTCAACAGACCCGACACCTTCCTCGCTCTTTCGCATCAGAAGTTCAACAGTGAGAGATAGATCAACACAGAGAAGCTCGAGCTTGCGAAATCGCCGGAGTTCAGATGGCCGGAGCTCAGATGGCCGGAGCTGTGGTGCGTCTTGTTGCAGAGCACCTAGCAGTGATCATTAAGGAAGAGGCGGAGTTGTTGGGTGGAGTGCGCCACGAGGTGATCGAATTGGAAAAGAGTTTAAGAAGCATAAGTGCCTTCTTGATAGATATGGAGACACTTCAGGGCAGGAAAGAAGGTGTGAAAGAATGGGTAAGACAAGTTAAAGATGTGGCCTATGATATTGAGAACGTGGTGGACGAGTTCCTACTTCGAATTGGACCGAAACGACCTCATCGGCGGGGCTTTGCCGGCCGTCTTTCTAGAATTGCCCGCTTCACCTGGCAGTCGAGAGCACGACATCAAATCGGTGTCGAGATTAAAAGGATCAAAAAGCTGCTTCATGGAATTGATGAGAGGAAGAATATGTTCTCCACTACATCTTTAGTCGAGAGAGTCATCAGCTCCGGTGATTCATATGACACTCGACGATTGAATCAACCTCTATTCATAGAGGATTCAGACATCGTAGGCATTGAGAAGCCCAAGCATGAGCTGATGGAGAAACTGCTAAATGAAAATTCGAGCCTTGCAGTGATCTCTGTGTTTGGGATGGGGGGTCTCGGCAAGACGACCCTTGTTCGGAAAGTCTATCAGAATGAGAGAGTACAAAGAAGATTCAATTGCTTTGCTTGGGTTACTGTGTCTCAGTCCTTTTCCTCAACTGTTCTCTTCAAAAGATTGCTCATTGATTTCATGGGCACAAGGAAGGAAAGTTTTATAGGCTGTGACGAGGAGCACCATTCCATGGGGGAAAAGCATCAATATTCGATTGAAGAAATCGAGCGCATGGACCATGCCCACATAGTCGACAGGCTGAGCGCTTTCATGCGGAGTAAGAGGTATATAGTTGTTTTAGATGACGTTTGGACTACAAGTGCATGGGAGGATTTAAGATATGTTTTCCCTGAAAATGGATTGAGATGTCGAATAATGATCACTACTCGTAGGCATGATGTTGCATTGTATTGTTCAAGGTTCAAAGAAAATGTCCACAAAATGGAACCTCTACCTGAAAAAGTGGCAAGGGCCCTATTATGTAAAAAGGCCTTCGGTGGAACTTGCCCTCCTGAATTGGAAACCCCATTGATGAATATCCTCAAATTATGCAAAGGATTGCCACTAGCAATTGTGACCATGGGAGGTCTTTTGTTGGCAAAGACACCAAGTACAACTGAATGGAATAGGGTGATTGAGACTCTCACTGTGAGTCTAGAACAAAATGAAACCACCAGTTTTATGAATCAAGTGCTTTCCCTCAGTTATGATGATCTCCCCCATTACCTCAAGTATTGCATGCTGCATATTGGGTCATATCCCGAAGACTCTTTGGTTAATGCAAGAGTTCTTTACCAGTGGCTTGCCGAGGGTTTTGTTAAGCTAACAAATCAACGGTCCCAAACAGAAGTTGCCTATGAATACCTCCATGAGCTGGTTAACAGGAGCTTAGTAGAGGTCGTGGAATATAGGTATGATGGACGTGTTATGAAATTTAGGGTTCATGACTTAATGCACAGAGTAATACGTAAAAAAATGAGTGAGGAAAATTTCTTTACCTTAGCAACTGATGACATAAATCCTATTGATGAAATCCGCCGTCTTTCAGTCAACATTGGTGACATTGTTCCAAGGGGTAGAAATTTCTCTCGAGTTCGTAACTTGCGGATGTTGGAAGCAAGAGAAATTCCTGCATTGTTAAGCTTCAGAATGTTGAGAATATTGAATCTGAGTGGGGCACAGATCCAAATGTTTCCAAGTAAAATTACAAAGCTATACCATCTGAAGTACTTGAATTTGAGCAATACAAGTATTGACATGATTCCCAAATCTATCAAGAACCTGCACAAGTTGCAAACTTTAGATCTACGGCTTACTAATGTCACGGAGTTGCCATATGAGCTCCTTCATCTCCATTCTATTCGCCATTTGTTGACCTCCACAAAAAATCATTATCAGGGAGTGTGGATGCCCACAGAACTAGGCACATTAAGATGCTTACAAGAATTATTGTTTCTTAGATTGGATGGGGACATGAAGCAGGCGATTGAGTTGGGGAAATTAACGGAACTGAGATATCTATCCATTACCAATTTGCAAAATCAGGATTATGTTGCAATATGTGATTCCGTCGCAAACATGAGGCACCTCCAACAACTCTACATAGTAACAAATAATGGAGAGGAAGAGTCGTTCGACATAGCCTTCATGTCAACGCTTTCGCCTACTCTATTTAGCATATACTTCGTTGGGCGCCTTCAGATGTTGCCAGAATTGACTGGGTCATTTTTAAGTCTTGTGCAATTAACATTGGGATTTTCAGGTCTAAGGGAGGACCCTCTCAAAGCCTTGCAGCATCTGCCCCTGTTAAGGCGGCTTGTGCTTCTCGAAGATGCTTTCATGGGGGAAGAGATGTCATGTGGGGAAGATGGTTATCAGAGGCTTGAAAAAGTCATAGTTGAAAATTTAGGTCAATTGAGGTTTGTGCATATTGGGAAAGGAGCCATGCCAAAACTGGCTGTAATGGTTATTTCCCAGTGTTTGAAGCTGGATGGGCTTCCATTTGGGGTGGAGAACCTCAAGGCAATTAGAGAGCTCACTTTTTATGATATGCCAAGAGAATTCATTGAGAATGTTAGGGAGGAGGAACGTGAACAGTTGGCCAAAGTAAAGCATATCCCTCTTGTGCAACACTTTTTTTGGGATGGTGAAAGGCGTGAGGTCGAAGACCTTTCTTGACCATTTTCAACAATAAACTCTGCTTTGATTGAAATTGAACTGCTGGTGAAAGATCTAGTATGCTATTCAGTGTATAAGGCAAGCGTAAATGTTGAGCAAAATCGCCTTGCATCTTGTCTGTTTCCATTTACTTGTAAGAAGTTTGTCTTGCCTTAGAGTTTGATTGTTCATTCAGTTTTTGGTGTTTTTTCTTTTGGTTGCCGAATTCAGTGGTAAAGTTCCTTGCTTTGTTATTTTCCTATAATAGTTTTTCAAAGACTTCCTCGTTTGTTGGTGACACAATGCATATTATAATTTGTTTTACAATAGAGCTTGACATATTCATTTTATCTGTGCAACATATTTGATCCAAATTAATGGATCAAATGTATCAAGTCCAAAACTTGTTCTTTGCCTCTGATCTTGATGGTTCGCCTGTACCATACTAATGCTCTTCCAAATCTCTGCTTACAGAGGTATGCCTCTATAGTAGCTTCCAATACCCTCAGCATTAGATAGCACATGTATTATTCATTAGATTGCCTTCATGTAATGAATATTGCATTTGACGTTCTTAGTTGGATTGCCTCCATACTTGACAGAGTGAGAGATGAAGACAATAACATGTGGGCAATCATAAACTTCAGTTACAGAAATATTTCTACTGATTTTTAGGTAATATAGCCGAAGCTTGTTTTCTTATTATAGCCCAAGTTTTTGTTTTTTTGGGTAATATAACCGAAGCTCATAAATCTTGGTCGTGTATTGTCCATTTGAATCTGTTACCTCGAAGGGAAGGCAGGAAAAGCAAGAATCTCTCAGCCACTTGATTAAGATTGGTGCCATTATGCAAAAGAACATAGTAGCTTCACCAACAGAACTGTCGTTCCCCAAGATCGGTAGTGCACACGAAGCACACACTCAGTATCGGATTATGATTTGGCATATGAACTATGTGCTCGCATATACGCCATCGATCTTGGGAACTAAGCTGGTAAACTTGACTAGCGTATTTAAATTCTCAGATACATGAACTTAAGTTCGATTGGGGCCATTTTGTTGGCGCTTTTCGCTACCCATTTTCGGAATCCCTTTTGTAACTACTATGCCAAAGACTAGGGACGGAGCCAAGTAAGGGCATCTGCAGCCGTGGCCTCCATGGTCATTTACTTATATTTTTAGGTGGGATCATGTGGCCCCCTCTAAGTGGGACCATGTACAGAGAAGAAGGTCAAGAAATACCGAACACAGAGGAAAGGGAGAAGCCCTCGTTCACATAGTTGGAAAGCTACCATTAAATTGATATAGAAAATTTTTCCTTGAATCGCCCTCATCCAAGGAATTTGATTTCCAACAAAGCATGTTTTGAAGGTGTTTTTTTCCATCAATAGGACAAAGAGACATGCTGGACTGAGACCGAGCTCATGCACATCAACATAAGCTCATGCATAATAGGCCGATAACGCTTAGAACTCAAGGGATGCAAATTTAAATCACCACTTGCCCCCTTCTCTATCAGATTGAGATGTCGGGGCTCACATAACTCTAAGTGTTTGGTAATTATTAGAGTACTGTATCCCCATTGTTAATTGTGAAATTAGTTTATGTAGACCTTGTAGATATAGTCATTTCTTTGACAGTAAATCACTTAAAATATTATGTCTTCTATGTGTTTGTTGAATTGCCTTATTAGTAAACTTGTTTTATCGGTATGCAAACTTGCATATCTTACCCCTAAGAAGTGTAGAGAATACACTTAAATTACTCTTTTAAGTCTAATATTATTCTTTTTTGTGTTTCTTAACTAGTATAAAAGAGAAAAAATGGTATAATTTTCCCCACAGAGAAAACATTATAAATAGAAAACACACATACACACACACATATATATACTCTCTCCGTGTTATATTAATAATTTTATTTCTCATTTTTATGATTTTATCAAATTATAAGTCTCACGTAAATATAACCATAATAAAACTCCCTGTTATTTTCTGCGCATTGCACATCCTTACGATAGAGAGCATAAAAGCCCTTTTGACACAGAGAAGCACGGTTGTTGGACCTATGCCATCTATTTGACACTCCAGCATTGCCTCCAGAGCCTCATCGACACTGCCCGCGAGAGTTGGACCTATGTCATCTATTGGTAGGGCCACCTAGGATGGGGCTAGAGGTGTCCTACTAGGGTGGGGTGACGAGTACTACAAGGGCGAGGCTGACGGCGACAAGCGGGTCTGGGTTGGTGGTGTCGCTTCCCCTTGATAGCAGGAGCACCGGAAAAAGGTTCTTTGCGAGCTCAACACCCTCATCTCTAGCGAGAAGCCATGTGACTACGCCATCAATAAGGAGGCTACCGACTCCGAGTGGTTCTTCCTCGTCTCCATGATCAGTCCTTTGCCCACAACGCTAGGCTTTCGAGCAGTTGCTTCTTCAGCATCGGGCCCACCTATTGGTTGGCGTAGCGGAAGCTTGGTGGTGAGCCCGACTTGTGGATGTGCAAAAAAAAATCTACCTTTATGTCCCTCTCAAGCAATTTACATGCATTTACACAAACACATATATAAGCAGTAGAACAAATTGAAATTACTTTAAATTGACATGAATTAAAGCAAGAATTAATTACTACTAGCCTGTAGGGGTTGAGCCCCAAGGACATGGCCAATCACCTAGAAGCATGCAGGACCTTTTATTTATATCAAATATAAATGAGGGAAATAGAATTACTTCTTTAATTGATGAATCACTTCTCTTCTAATAAGAGAAACCCTTTTATTCCTTAGCTAAATTGTTGGGATAATTTGGCTTGAATGGGGTTAATTACCACTTATCAAAGAGAAGATGAGACTTTAGAAAATGAAGAAGAAACCAATGAACTTCCTTCTATCCGCGGCAAGAGAAAAGAGATGGAAGATTGTGGTTGACCGGACCAAGAGAATGAAGAGGAAGAAGGTTTGCAGCTCTACCTTTTCTTCACTTTTTCTTCTCTGGTTTTTCTATCGTAGAGAAAGAGATGATGATCTCTCTTTGATCTGTTGCCTAGTTTTTATATAACTAACTTTGCCGACGTAGTTATCCTACTTGAATTAGAATTGGGGCCCACTTAATTTTCCTCCTCTCACATATCTCTCAAACCAGACTATTTTCTTTCCCGATTTAAGTGGGCACATCACCCACTACCCAACACCACCTAGCTTGTTGGCACCGACTGCCTAGCTGCCTGCAACTGCAAGCGGGCTTGCTAGGCCGAGACCTTCGGCCTCCAGACTATGGTTTTCATCCCTTGGCCATGGGTGTGGTCGAGTTGGACTCCACCGAGCCAATTTTCTAGAGTGCGGATCTCATGAGCAAGGTGAAAACTTTGTCATCTAGTTTAGGATTGATGAATGGAGCAGAAATAGGCATTTGATCTTGTTTGGTGTTGAAGCTTTGGTCTCTGTCTGAACTGGGCTCCAGAGGCTCAATTTCAAGTGGCTAATATTGGAGGTTGAGCCAACCACTTCTTAATTCTATTGAGCTACTAAATCTATTGTTTGGTCAAGTAGTGGAAATGCATGAATATATCATATTTATGTTGTGATCTCATTGTCACAGCCATGAGCTTGAAGACAAGAAAGTCAAGAATCAGCGAAGGATCTATCTCCTCAGCTCAAGGTAGAGCTAGGATTTTTTCTCAGGTGGAGCAAAAGATTTTACTTTAAGATTTTATCAACATATATTATAAAAAGTATTATAATTAATAATTTTTTTTACACTTGTTCACAATAGGTACTCGTATTCTTGAAGAGAACTTATTGATAACGACTGAATAGGTGAAAAGATTTGTAAAAAAGAGTAGTATGCAGGGTTGCGTTGAAAACCTCAGACCCCGACCCAATCCAAATGGAATAGACCCAAGATTAACTTAAGTGAGGTTGGGTCCTATTTTGAGTTAGGTCAAGCCCAAAAAAAATACCTAGATAAATCTCGAGTCAAATCTATCATGTGAAAATTCTAAAGACTGACCTAAGTTCTTAATTAACTTACAAAATTATATTTAACCATAGCTATATAATTTTTTATACTTTTTTATTGATGGAATTGACTCATGGTTTGAATTATTAGAACTAACTTGACCTAAGATAGAATTTTGATTCGTATTTTGATTCTCAAGTTTTTCGGTTCTATCTTAGGTTGAGTTAAGTCTAAAAAATTCAATTTATATCTCAAGTTAAGTTGGGTTTAGTCTAAAAAACTTGATTCTTACATCTAGTAGGGTCGGATACTGCAAAGCCCGACCTGAAATGTAACCTTAGTAATATGTTTGTCCCCTTTTTTTGCCTGTGTTTTTTATATGAAAATTACTTCAAATATGAGTCCCCATATTGTTCCACTTTTTCTAAGTTTTTAATATAGAAATGAGTGGTGGGATATGACTTAGAAATCTAACTTCAGTAAACTTGCCTTCCAAAATCATACAGCGCTGAAATTTTTTTTAACTTCCTTTGTTTGTTATTATTATATTAATAACTTTCGGACTTTTCTTTAAAGTTATCAATGCCATTTGGCCCACTTATCATCTGTTAGTTTCTTTTTATTTCTTTTAACCGTTGGGAGGTGTTACTATTGAGAAGTGAAAACTTGTATTCATATTAAAAATTTTTGGGCAATTAATGAAATACCTATAATACTACTATAAGGGTTTCAAAAATTGAATTGCCCCATGCCTAAGCTTATGCTTTATAAATGATTGATTAGTCTCTTCTGGCTACATATAGTCCACCTTTTAAGTAACTCTTAGCATATTTATGGACGCGACTAACCTGATTGGCCTATGACCGGAGCTATGTGACCATGCTACATGGGATTCTTGTAGTTGTACACATAGTCTTGTACGGACTCTATGTACTATGTTAATAGTCTTATGTAGCATGGTCTCGAACATAGTTTGTGAAACATTTTCAACCGTCTATGACCACTTTGAACCATCTTTGAGACCACATATCGTACAGTAGAGGTGGACAAAAAAAATTACATTTCAAGAATAAAACGCAAAAGAAGTTACATTCATCATCATTTTACAAGAAAGAGGACACGATCCAACATATGTGATCTCATTTTAACAACTTGAACGGCACAAATATCAAAAGAACAAGAAAAAAAATTTCAACAGCTCAACATCATGTGTCCCCTGTGTGCGATGCTTTAGTAGATTCTAGGGAAAAAACACATAATTCTGTTGCATACACAGGTACTTCGTAGCAGCACACTGTTTTTGCATAAACTGTAACATGACTCTGCTTTAGCACATCTATGGTGGACAAAAGCAACGTGTATCGCGCGGTTATGGGATAAGAGGTAAATATCATATTTCCATGGATTCCCACACTCAATAATTGAACAAACTTTTGTTTTTTCATCACAATAATTCAACACCTTTGCATGTGCTTGGTAGTGGTAGGCCATCCAATTAGTTTTCCTTCCTCGGTTACTCTTTCTGCAAAAAGAAATTCGGCAGTGAGAGATAGATCAACACAGAAAAGCTCAAGCTTGCAAAATGGCCGGAGTTGAGATGGCCGGAGCTGTGGTGGGTCTTGTTGCAGAGTACCTAGCAGTGATCATTAAGGAAGAGGTGGAGTCGTTGGGTGGGGTGCGCCACGAAGTGGCAGAATTTGAAAAGAGTTTAAGAAGCATAAGTGCCTTCTTGAAAGATGCAGAGACACTGCAGGACAGGAAAGAGGGTGTGAAAGAATGGGTAAGACAAGTTAGAGATGTGGCCTATGATATTGAGAACGTGGTGGATGAGTTCCTACTTTGCCTTGGACCGAAACAACCTCATCGGCGGGGCTTTGCTAGCTGTCCTTCCAGATTTGCCCGCTTCACCAGGCAATTGAGAGCACGACGTCAAATCGGTGCCGAAATTAAAAGGATCAAAAGGCTGCTTCATGGAATTGAAGAGAGGAAGAATATGTTCTCTACTACATCTTTAGTCGAGAAAGTCACCGGCTCCGATGCTTCCTCTGACACTCGGCGACTGACTCAGCCTCTGTTCACTGAGGATTCAGAGATCGTAGGCATTGAGAAGCCCAAGCATGAGCTGATGGAGAAATTGTTCGACGAAAATTCGAGTCTTGCAGTGATCTCTGTGTTCGGGATGGGGGGTCTTGGCAAGACGACCCTTGTTCGAAAAGTGTATCAGAATGAGAGAGTACAAAGAAGATTCAATTGCTTTGCTTGGGTTACTGTGTCTCAGTCCTTTTCCTCAACTGTCATCTTCAGAAGATTGCTCATTGATTTCATGGGCACAAGGAAGGAAAGTTTTATTGGCTGTGACGAGGAGCACCATTCCATGGGGGAAAAGCACCAATATTCGATAGAAGAAATGGAGCGCATGGACCATGCCCACATAGTCGAAAGGCTGAGCGCTTTTATGCGGAGTAAGAGGTATGTAGTTGTTTTAGATGATGTTTGGACTACAAGTGCATGGGAGGACTTAAGATATGTTTTCCCTGAAAATGGATTGAGATGTCGAATAATGATCACTACTCGTAGGCATGATGTTGCGTTGTATTGTTCAAGGTCCCAAGAAAATGTCCATAAAATGGAACCTCTACCTGAAAAAGTGGCAAGGGCCCTATTATGTAAAAAGGCCTTCGGTGGAACTTGCCCTCCTGAATTGGAAACCCCATTGATGAATATCCTCAAAATATGCAAAGGATTGCCACTAGCAATTGTGACCATGGGGGGTCTTTTGTTGTCAAAGGCACCAAGTACAGTTGAATGGAATAGGGTGCTTGCGAATCTCACTGCGATTCTAGAAAAAAATGAAACCACCAATTTCATGAATCAAGTGCTTTCCCTCAGTTATGATGATCTCCCCCACTATCTTAAGTATTGCATGTTATATTTTGGGTCTTATCCTGAAGACTTTTTGTTTAATGCATTTGGAGTTATTCAACAGTGGGTTGCCGAGGGTTTTGTGAAGTCAATGAATGAATGGACCCATGTAGACCTTGCGAATGACTACCTCCATGAACTTGTTAACAGGAGCTTAATTGAGATCGTGGAATATGATTGTGATGGAAGTGTTTGGACATATAGGGTTCATGACTTAATGCACCGCCTAATCCGTCAGAAAATGAGGGAGGAAAATTTCTTTACCTTAGCAACTGACGACATAAATCCCAATAAAGAAGTTCGCCGTCTTTCTGTCAGAAGAGGTGACAATGTTCCGACGGGTAGAAATTTCTCTCGACTTCGTAACTTGCGGATGTTGGAAGCAACAGAAATTCCTGCATTGTCAAGCTTCCGAATGCTGAGACTATTGAATCTGAGTGGGGCACAAATCCAAATGTTTCCAAGTGAAATTACAAAGCTATACCACCTCAAGTACTTGAATTTGAAGAATACTAGTATTGACATGATTCCTAGGTCGATCAAGAACCTGCACAAGTTGCAAACTTTAGATCTACGGCGTACTGATGTCATGGAGTTGCCAGTTGAGCTCCTTCATCTCCATTCCATTCGCCATTTGCGGACTTCTAACAAAATACCTTTTGAAGGAGTGAGGATGCCAACAGAACTAGGCACATTAAAATGTTTACAAGAGTTATTGTTCCTTAGGTTGGATGGGATCAAGGAGCAGGCCATACAGTTGGGAAAATTAACGGAATTGAGAATTCTATCCATTAGCAATTTACAAAAACAGGATTATGGTGTAATATGCGATTCCATCATGAATATGAGGCACCTCAAAAAACTCTACATAGCAACAAATAATGGAGAGGAAGAGTCGTTCCACATAAACTTTATGTCAACACTTTCCCCTACTCTATTGTGCGTAGACTTCTTTGGGCGCCTAAAGATGTTGCCAGAATTGATTGGGCCATTTTTAAGTCTTGTGTATTTAACATTGGGGTCCTTAGGGCTAAGGGAGGACCCTCTCAAAGCCTTGCAGCATCTGCCCATGTTAAGGCGGCTTGTGCTTTTCCAAGACGCTTTCATGGGGGAAGAGATGTCATGTGGGGAAGATGGTTATCGGAGGCTTGAAAAAGTCATAATTGAAAAATTAGGTCAATTGAGGTTTGTGCATATTGGGAAAGGAGCCATGCCAAAACTGGCTGCAATGGTCATTTCCCAGTGTTTGAAGCTGGATGGGCTTCCATTTGGGGTGGAGAACCTCAAGGCAATTAGAGAGCTCACTTTTCAGGATATGCCAAGAGAATTCATTGAGAATGTAAGGGAGAAGAAAAGTGAACAGTTGGCCAAAGTAAAGCATATCCCTCTTGTGCAACACTTTTTTTGGGATGGTAAAAGGCGTGAGGTCGAAGACCTTTCTTGACCACTTTCAACAATAAACTCTGCTTTGATTGAAATTGAACCGCTGGTGAAAGATCTAGTATGCTATTCAGGGTACAAGGCAAGCACAGAGGTTGAGCAAAATCACCTTGCATCTTGTATGTTTCCATTTACTTGTAAGAAGTTTGTCTGGCCTAGAGTTTGATTGTTCATTCAGTTTTTGGTGTTTTTTCCTTTGGTTGCCGAATTCAGTGGTAAAGTTCCTTGTTTTGTTATTTTCCTATAATAGTTTTTCAAAGACTTCCTCGTCTGTTGGTGATACCATGCATATTATAATTTGTTTCACAATAGAGATTGACATATTCATTTTATCTGTGCAACATATTTGATCCAAATTAATGGATCAAATGTATCAAGTCCAAAACTTGTTCTTTGCCTCTGATCTTGATGGTTCGCCTGTACCATACTGATGCTCTTCCAAATCTCTGCTTACAGAGGTATGCCTCTATAGTAGCTTCCAATACCCTCAGCATTGGATAGCACATGTATTATTCATTAGATTGCCTTCATGTAATGAATATTCCATTTGACGTTCTTAGTTGGATTGCCTCCATACTTGACAAAGTGAGAGATGAAGACAATAACATGTGGGCAATCATAAGCTTCAGTTACAGAAATATTTCTATTGATTTTTAACTTGTTTTCTTATTATAGCCCAAGTGTTTGTTTTTTTGGGTAATATAACCGAAGCTTATAAATCTTGGTCGTGTGTTGTCCATTTCAATCTGATGTATTTCATTTTACAATAGTAAATTCTACTAAATCTGCTACTTCAAAGGCAAGAGAACCAAGAATCTCCCAGTCACTTGATTAAGATCTTGGGATTATCCAGGCTGGTAAAACTTGACTAGCGGATATAAATTCTGAAATACATGAACTTAAAGTCCTATAATTCAGTCATGACAAAGGATAATAGGCAGTCCTATTATCCAGCATGCCAATGGCAAGATTGGCCCCATTGGTTGTGGCTGCCATAGGTTCCGTTATGGTGAAAGTGAAGACTATATGACCATTTTGTTGGCGGTTTTTGCTGTCCATTTTTCCAATCCCTTTTGTAACTGGTTTGCCAAGGACTAGGGACGGAGCCAAGTAGGGGCCTATGCAGCCATGGCCCCCATGATCATTTATTTATCTTTTGAGGTGGGATCATGTGGCACCCACTAGGTGGGACCACGTACAGAGAAGCAAGTCAAGTCAAGAAATACCGGTTACAGAGGAAAGGAAGCAGCCCTTGCTCGCATAGTTGGAAAGCTACCATCAAATTGATACAGAAAAATTATGTTCCTTAAATCGCCGCCCTCAAGGAATCCGATTTCTACCAAAATATATGATTTGTAAATAGTTTTTTATATATATAAATAAAAGAATGAAGCTATATGCATCCTAATAATCCTTTTAGTACCCCATTTTACTTATAAATTTAAGAAGGGGTTTATGCAGCACTAAAAGAATTATTGGGGTAGCCTCTTCTAAATAAATGAGACTTGGATCACGGTGACTCAAGTGTTTGATTATTATTTGTCATTTTATGCATTTTCTTATTTATTATTAATGTTTAATAAATAAATTAATTCCATCAGAGACCAAACAGGGTCCATAGCTCAGTGGTAGAGCATTTGACTGCAGATCAAGAGGTCACCGGTTGGAACCCGGTTGGGCCCTTTTTTGTTTTCTTATTTTTTTTGTATTGTATGTCATTTCGTCTCTTACTTATTTCAGAGCTCGAGTTGTGTTTAGGGATTTTTATTTTGTCTTAGAATTAAGAATACAGAATTAATAAAACGTTCATTTTTTAAAAAAGATTACAAACTATGCTTTTTTAATGAAATAGAATAAAATACAAATGTAAAACATTATATAACATAGCTTGATTTCTTTTTAGTGTATTGTTTCGTTTGTCTTTAAATTAAACCCAAGTTTCAACCGATATTTTGCCTTCTAGTAAAATTAAAAATCGCAGATCATCTTTATTTATTGGCACCTAACATAACTTTTCACCTTACACTCTATTTTCTTATTTTTAATCAAGTGTTAACTTCTAAAAAATATAACTAAGTGAAGTAGCCATTACTTCAAAAAAATTGTTTTATTCCTACCGCTCTTGTAATTTTGCAAGACACATGTAGGGATGATAAGGAGCCAAATGTGTTGACCAGACTCATGGCTTGATATTCAACATGTTGAGCAGCCTCAACTCAATTAAAAATACTCTCTCTCTCTCTCTCTCATTATAATTCATATTAAATAATTAAAATAAACTAATTTTAGATTAAAAATATGTCATAGCATGAGAAGCGTTTTTTATGCTCAACTCGGAGTATAAGCCGAGCGTAAGGAACGCCTGAGAATCGTCTAATTTCAAAATCGATGGCGCACACGCTAACCGAGCGTGTGCACTACCGATCTTGAGATCAGACAATTCCCAAATATTTTTTACGCTCGGCTTATGCTAAAGAATAAGCATAAAAAATACTTCCCATAGCATAAGTATATTTTGTTTGAGCGTTAATAGATTTGATGGTGTTTCCTATCCCCGACAGTGTTATAGGAAAATCTTCAAACCGTAGAAGGTGCAAGTATTTACTTTGTTTTCTTTACCAAACAGTAAGCCAAAAGGAGAAAAGGTAAGAAGATGAAATTGGCCGCACAAATCACCGCCGCGACACCTCATCTGCATCTGGCCGACTTCTGCAGGTGTTTACTCTTGCATACATTACTAGCTGCCCCTGCCGGCCCTTCTGTAGGCGGCCAGCCAGCCGTCGTGCTTTGCCACTGTCTCTATTTGGAGACGCCCTTAGCGCAGGAAGCACAAACTAGATTGTCACCTTCAATAATCGTATTAATAAACACAATAAAAACATTGTATTATTAAACCCCACATTCGACTGCGGGATCGCCGACTCCATGCTCGCCAGCGTCCGCTCCTCCTCCTCCCGCTGCTTCGGCTCCCGGTCGATCCGCCGCTGCTCTTGCCAGCTCCTAGATGTGGGTTTCTTCGGCTTCGATGGCTGGGTCGATAGAATTTGAGCAGGGTACTGTGACAAGCGGGTCTCCGTCGAGACCATTAATAACTTGATCAGGGTACTCGAGCTTCCTTCCAGCGCAGTTCCTCTCGGGCTCAATCCCTCTGGCCCTCCCTTTCTCTCGTGGGTACGGAATCAGAAAACCCTCAGCCTCGTGATCCGTGTTTCCAATTTGTAAGTGAAATTTCTTGTCTTGCTGCTAATCCCTCCAAAAATGGGTTCTTTTTGTCTTGTCTTCTCTCAATTCGCTGTTTTAGCTGCTGCTTTATCCGCCGTCGTCATTGAAATTGAGACTTTGATGGGTTTTTTTCTTGTGTTTTCTATATGCAATCTGTTTGGTTGCTATCCTCAGCAAATTTTGTTCTTTCAGATTGATTTGGTATCGTATTGCTATGTGCCCTGAGTTGCATCAGTTCAGCTTGTTCCAATAAATTTGGTTACTGAGATACCGAGCAGAAAAGAAAAGGTTATTGAGTGAACAAATATTGTAATGATAGTTCAGTAGGGAAGTGTGATTTATTGTGATGGGTTCAGTGTGGAGCCGGGACTAATGAAACTTGGGAAGGACCCATGTTTCAATAGTAAGTATTAGACTATTGTTTTATAGTAAGTCTGCAAATAGTTAACTTAGTTGCTCAATGTTTCTATCAATAATCTGATTAGAGCTCTTCAAGAGGTCTTATTTCGCCTGGAAAGTGCTGCTTTAGGATGGGCATTTATCTCAATTTTTTATCAGATTGGAGGTTGAGAGGAGGTTCCAATTTTCTGCCATTTATTTTACTCACATGGATTAAGAACGGGTGGAGGGGGGAATCACTGTTTGTTGTAAAAATGTAAATTGGTCCATAGATCGGGCAATGCTTTTAGTTATTACAATTATGATTTCTGCCCAGCCATTGCGAAGAGACTTTTCTTGGAAACCTGCTTGTGCTAGGTTTTATCTGCAATAGTACTGTGTATTGACCTAATTTTCTCCTCGAGCTAGAAACTGATTTCTTTTCTGTTTTGTTTATCTAAGCAGAAGGAATAGGGGTGAAGTGCCAGAATCCGATTAAGCCAAGAGAGTGCGCCCCCGCCCCCCCTCCCCCCCCATGGCTACTAGTCCCTGCCATTGCCTTGCCAATCATCCTTTGCCGTTAACCATATAAAGAGATGGGCTATGTGGGTCTTGTTTTACTGATGAAATGTCAGATTCTTGATGGAGGGATTTAATGGAATATTGCACGTAGGTGGTACAGTATGTATTTGTATTTGAGTTCTATTACAAACGTAATTACTATTCAAAAATAAAACTAAACTACACTGCATTTTTCAGAAAGTTCCTGTTATACGTATACAAGGACAATTGGGAAACAAACGGCAGCTTTGGCCATTAAACAAATAGAAATAAAAGTAAAAGATACACAACAAATTTTTGTTGGATGTAGATAGCCTGAAGGATAATTAGTTAGTGCTGTTTTTCTTGGTTGGCATTTGAAGTTGATGGTGAAGCGGAGGCTCTAGGTGGTCCATTAGTCCTTGGCCTAGTAGGAGTAATTTTTGCAAGAGTGGAATGCTCCGACTGAGAGGAGCCGATGAAGATGTGCATACAGCAGTAACTAGCCCAGCTGATACTGTGATTCCCTTTTAAGTTGATAGGAATTGAGACCACTTGAAGAACTTGTATGGGCAGAAGCTAAGAAGACATGACCAGAAGGTAAGAACAGTTCTCGTTAAAAGTTGTTCTTACCATGCCAGAAAATTGGTCAGCCTTTCAGGCTCGTCAAAGTTATTTAATGGTTTGCCCATGTTGTTAGTAGTTAGATTAGTGTACGTACTCTTTGTATTTATATTTGTGTACCCTAATCTTTTAGGGAAGTAGTAGAAAGTTTATTCTTTATGTACTATGTACAACCTTTCTTTGTACATATTATCAGTCTTTCCTTCAATGACAACTCAAATCAATTAAAAAAGGAATTAGACTGGATTTCAGATCTCATAGCATCATAAGGACTACAGGGAACTCACATGATCCCACTAGGTAATGTAATTCAAGTCCTAGAGCACCCTTGACTCATTCAAAAATTCTATGATTAGAAGCACATAGTTATTTTTAATCTTCATGTACAAATAAAGCATTTTAAAATTAATATTAAATAAAAAATTATTGTGCATCATCTAGATGAAGAATCCTTCATTAGTCACTTTATAATACTCTTGGGTCCTAAATTGACTGAGCCATTGTAAAGTTGATACAACTTAATCTACTCAAAACACCATTATTTTCATTGGATAAGTAATGAGTTTTATATCTTAAAAATACATATTCAAATATTCTACCCTTCATGCCAAGTCAAGCAAAATTCCTTATAAGTGGACTACTTGTAGGTGAGACATTCTTGTTCATTTGCTATTAATACATACTGTTTAAACACCTAATAGAGATTCAATAATTTTACTTTATAATAAATGCTATGACCGCTCACTGTAAGCTCGTCACAATGTGTATACATTATGGCCAAATGTGGGCCTTATGCCTTCATTAGAGTTATGTGTGGCGAGCATTCTTCCTCGACACAAGTGATTATAGCAATTGGCATCAGAAACCTCTTATTTTGTAATATGATCTAAATTAAATAATTTTATTTGAAAAATTACATATGGCACTACCAAATCTATTTTCTCTAAATATGTACCTTTACAAGAGTTCTTATGTACATTTACCTCAAAAAATATTATCTCTTTGACAACAGGGGAAATTACTGTGTGTTCCTATTTTACAAGAGTTCTTGTGTACGTCATATAAATTCCACCTCTCTGCACCAGCATCATGGCCCAGCTGTTCTTGGATCCAGAGCTCTTGGGTCTTGAAGTTTCTTTGTTTTTTTTTTTATTTCTGTGTTCGCCATTTGAATTAACAAATGGAAAAACCAATTAGGCCACCTTCTATTTTAATTCAAAACAAGCCCAATACTGTCAACTCAAGCGGGCATTGCAGGAGACCCATGTGGTCCATTATATGGTGACGAGGAAGATTGATCATTTCAGATGCTGAACCAGATAAGATCAATGCAAGAGTATACTGTCAAATACTGGGCGGGAAAGAAGAAAGAGAAAATCTGTTTTTCCGAAGTCAACAACCGCTCATTATCCTTCAAAAGTAAATGAAAAAAATTTAGAGCAAAATTAACATGCATTCCAAAATACAAAATCCGAACAGAAGTTTCAAGCATGGAAATTAAAGAGCTAAAAAAAAGGCAAACTTGCACTTTGACCCCACCGGAGTGGCTCAAAATATGGGAGGAGGAATAGCCTCTACAACCACATAAAATGTAGTTGGAGGAAGGACTCGAACTTGTCTTCTTGCCACCACTCTTCCGAATCTACAATTTCACAATCGCGTAGTGTCCTGTTTTCATTCCTGAGGCTTAATGGCAGCTTCTCCAGCCTTGGACAGTTGACCAAGTAAAAATTCGAGTTTTCTCACCGCCTTCAATAGCAAGCTTCTCAAGCTGTTGAAGAGGCTGAAGCCAGGTAAAATATTTGAGCCTGTAGCATCCTTTGATTTCCAAGGTTTGAAGGCTGGACAACTCACCTACGTCGATTGCACTCAAGTTACTATATGCTAGAACACTGAGCATGACAAGGCTAGAAAAGCTAGTGCTCTCAGTACCAGATTTAATTTTTTCTAGTTGACATTCCTTAATACACAGCTCTGACAATCTATTCATTTTCCCAAAAAGAGGCAGCAATTCTATTGGGCTAGTACTAGAACAATTCTCGATCCATAGCTTTGTCAGAGAGTTCGATAATCTTCCAAGCCCTGACAATCCGTTTACAAAGATTGCAAGGTTATCCAGACTGTAGGTCTGCCAATTTGCAAAGCTCAACTGCAGTGAATCTCATAGTATTGGAGCCCACAAATGGCAGATGTTTCAAGTTCTTTAATTCCCAAAACTCTTCTGGCAACATCTTAATTCTTGTTTCACTTAGATCTAGATATCAACTCAGCCAGCTTCCCTATTGTCGTTGGGAGCTTCTCAAGATTGGTGTTATACAGATTCAACACCTCCAACTTTGTCAAATTCCTGACTTCTGCTGGCAATGTTGCGAGACAAGTATTTTGTAGATTAAGATGCCTCAACTGAACGAGTTGCCCAATTGTACTTGGAAGTGAAATGGCACCTTGGGACAAATCCAAAATCTCCAACTTGGCCAAGTTCCCCAACCATGATGGTAATGTTATTGGGCCGCTTATGCTAAGATATCTCAACTCAAATAATTGCTCAATTGATTTAGGAAACTCTTGACAGATTGTGGCATAGGTCTAGGACTTTTAGAACGGGAATGGAAGTGAAAAGACCATGCAAGTCAGAGGACTCATTGTTGATGATCAATGTTAAAAGCTTCGCACACTCAGGATATATAGGCAATTCTTTCGCATCCAATGTAAAAAATCCTGTGGGCATCCCTCCATCTAGCAGTAGTTTGTGAGTTTGTCAGTCCAAGACTAGGATGCACGAAGAACTCAAGACTTCTGCTTCCCATCTTCTGATGCAATCCACAGGCCCATGTCACGCTTTACATCATGCATCTTCACATGCAGCGCTCTCCTGTGGAATTTTCCAACAGAAATGCTGCCTGAAGTGTGCTAATGTAATGGTGCCCTCTGTTCCTTGCCTCAATTAGGTTCTCATCAATGCCCCAAAACCCTTCACCGATCCAGTAATAAAAAAGTTTTTCTTTATTGATCAACCAGTCTTCAGGAAAAAAGCAACAGTACAGAAAACAAGCTCTTATTGTTGAATTTGGTAGGGCATCATAACTGAGCTTTAGGCAGGAAAACAAGCTTTTTTCTGTACCTGGAATCTCTGAGGGTGATTTGCGATGAGTAGCCAATGCATGCTCCCAGTCCTGTGGAATACATTTACTTGCCATGGCTTGACGTATGACAGTGACAGCAAGTGGTAGTCCTCTTCATTCTCTAGCTAATTGTTCAGCAAGATCTCATATTCTAGGATGAGAATCAAAAGCCTTTTCACCTACATGTTTCTTAAATAAAATCCATGCATCATTCCACTCTAAGCTATCAACTTTTACCTGTTGATGAGGGTGCATTTGGGCACAAACCTCCTCTGATCGAGTTGTGAAGGCCCTGCAGCACATGCTGGACCTCCCGGAGGAGGTGGAGAAGGCCTTCGACTCCCTCACGAGGACCTACGTCTGGGACGCCAAGGCCATGGCCTCTACCCCAGCTGACGTCAAGGAGTACCTGAACTCGTACGTCTTCATCATCAACATGCCGGGACATCGAGGTGCAGGTGGAGGACAACAATGTGCTGGTGATCACTGGCGAGCAGAAGCAGGAGGAGGAGGGCGCCAAGTACCTCCGTATGGAGCGCCGCATGGGCAAGTTCATGCGCAAGTTCGTCCTGCCCGAATACGCTTGTGGTCGGCGCTGGAGAGGTCGAGACCAAGCTTCTCCCCCATGCGGACCTTGAACTCGGTCATCTTCTCCATGTTGGCGTCTTTCAGGACGGCCAGCACCGTCTCCTTGATCTTATGCTTTGTCTCCGGCTCCACTGATCTCATCAAATGTCCGCTCGAAAATGCTCAATTCGGACAACGACAAGCTTTCAAACTGCCCCTGCTCTCGCTACTGCAACAACTGCAAGTTCCATCGCTGCAGCTTCTTTGAGTTCCTCGGCATGCCAGACGCTGGCTACCAGGTCACCCGCTACCTCTACTCCACCTCCATCATTGCCCCCCCCAAATTCTTCCAAAAACTGGCTCGAGTGGATCGCCGATCTGATGGACTTCCTATTGCCCTTCCACTTATCTGAGAAGCTCTTGAGACTCTAACTAATGGCTTAAATTAGCCAAATGGAGCAATTACTGTAGAACACTTTTTTTTTTTCTATTGGAGCTATTAATATAGGACGGAGGGAGTATGAAAAAAACAATACAAGAGAATCAAGGACTCAACTCATACTGAAATTCATACAAAAAATTAACTTCGTACACATGCTTGGTATGAAGTCTCCCACTACTCTTCATCAAACCAGAACTGGATTAATTTTTGCACAAGCCCAATCAATTTAATTTCTTTTTTATTTGAGCTTTTTCTCCATCATCGAAAAAAGTTTACTCCCATGGTACAAATAACATGCAACTTATCAACTGAGCCACACAATCTTGAGAACTATCCTTATCCTGTACTTCCCTGTGCTTGAAATGGTATCAATTGCCTTCCTGGCCAAGTTTCTATTTTCTCAAAGAATCTGACTGGAACAACTCCATCAAAACCCTCAGTCAAAATCACTTTGTTGTCCGAAATGTAGAGCTTCATGCCCTCTATAGAGAAAGGAGAACATGGAAAAAACATAATATATAAGGTTGGTGAATAAAAGCGTGAAACCATGAAAATCAATCAGTCCAGGACTCTTAAGATACCTTCTAATGCTTTTCTTACATCTAAGAAAACCAATATGTTCACATCCCTTCGCATGCCTGGAAATGAAAAATGTCAGAAGAAAATTGAAAATAGAAAAATACATCTGAAATTTGCTGCATAAATGACAAATTGAGTTCATGGGAGATACAAGTGCTACTAATTATACACTTATCTTGTTCGAACCCAATGTATGAATCACTACTGTGGTTTTACATGGTGGGCCCCCACAAATTAATTGTAGTGATGCATACAGTGGATTGTAACGTGAGTTTTTTAAGAAGAGATATCATTACCAGTCACTAATATTGACATAATGTGTTATGGCTATTACACAGCAAAACAATGATAACATCTTGATTCTCGCCAGGAGCACTGATGCTATCATTATTTACTACTGATCCAAAATAATATTATTATTAATAATAATAACTTGCAACCTATGAAGTGGCCTACTAGCTTTGTTCAGAAAATTTTCTTAAACATATATAGTATATCACGTACAAAGAAGACCAACAGATTCCCCGGTAAGAAGGTTGAAAGGGATCTATGTAAATGATGACAAAAGAGGGAGAGGGAGACCTAAGAGAACTTAGATAGAGTTAATAAAAAAGAGACAACTATGTTATCTCTTACGAAAGAGTTGACACTGAACAAACTAAAATGGAGGCAACAGATCCATGTCAAACGACCCCAAATTGCTAGGAAAATGTGCTACTTAATTATGATTATAATTATGATAAATAGTGTATCACATAATGCACATCTGATTTAAAACTACTCTTCTCATTTTACATGTACCAAATTAGAAACATTGACAAGAGAAATGAATTTGTAATGTCTCAGGATAAACTATAACAATGATGCATCATCCACTTAAATGTTCTTAGCATTGGCATATGAAGATTAAAGATTAGTGTAAAATGAATAAAATATATGTACTATTTGAAACTAGAAAATATGATGTTGCTTCCTGTTTCAGAAGTTCGCAATTAGCCATGAAAATTGTCAAAACCACCACAGCTTATTATTGCATATCGTTCAAGCAGAAATGGTATTTAGAATCTTAATATAATGAATTTCAAAACAAGTGCACTTTAAAGTGAAAGACCACAAGCAAATGACAACTTTAACTGCATGCTAAAATCATCCATGCAAACGGCATTTATATATTCTACACAATTGCAGTTAGTATCTTAAATCAAAAGAGGTTTTCTGTCAAGTATCAAGCATCCCAGTGAAAAGTGAAGGTAAGAATAATGACCACGACTAACGCAAAAAAGTATGTCGCTTACTAAAGTAATAGCATGATCTCAACTGTCAGTGATCTAATTGAAGCAAATCTGAGATTGCTTGAATATGAGCCAAACGGACATTTGAAGAGGGTTTCTCCTGTGTAAATATACTGGTTTTCTAATGCCAGAGCAAGACACTCTCAAAACACCTAATAGCTGTTTAATATTGAAAATCAAACTCACATACCACTTATTACTTCACCATCAGTCGGCAAGCCACTTGAAAAATGAACATGTAACCTCTTCATACGTTTAAGACCAGACTCCAGAATTGAATCCAGATTTCTTCTATAGGTTCCATGCACACAAACTAGTATGAAATAAATTAGAGTCTATGTTAGCAATATTTTTTTGTTTTTGAAAATTAAATGAAAGCCTATGCCAATTTTACCTGCAATTTCATCGGCCGAAAGTATGGGCTTTAGCAAGCTTTCAGATTCAACAACCTAAAGCCCATAAGGTTACACCAAACAATAGTTTCTGAGATAAATGTTGTCCAAGAAGTAAAAGAAAAGATACGTAACAAAAAGTATCAGAGAACAATAATTTTCTTCAGGTAACACTAAACAAAAGACAGAAGGAATGCCCTTAAAAAGTTTACTAATTAAAATCATCCCATCATCTTATTAAAACTAAGTTACCAAATATCTTTAATATTTCAAGATGGAAGAAGGGTAGAAAACATAACTAGCTACAACAAACTAGAACCCATTGCAACAGAAACTGGAAATCCAGTCATAATGGATTGATAGCCAATTGTAAGTTGTGAATTTACATTAGAATGTGGACAAGAGACAATGATGTAGATCATCCTAACAATGTAACTAGTTAATCAAGTTGCTTGGACTAATTGATAAATGAAATTCACATTAGTTTCTGGTCACACTAAACAGAAATAAAGATAACTCTGAGGTACAAATGCTGGATGATGGCATTAACTCACAACTCATAGATCACTTACTCTGCCTTCTCAAGCGTTCATTGTAAGTAATTTAGCTCATGCACTAAGCCATTAACTAAAAGTGACCCACAATTGCAACCAAATTTCCATTGCATGAACCGTCATACATTTAATCAAAAAGGATATTACCGTTACTGTGTGCCCCTGGCTTGCGCGAATCAACAGCTCTCCATCCTCTTCCAAGAGGCCAAACCGCTGCTTATTGTCCCTTCTAACAGCCTATGAAACAAGTGTATGACTAATTTAGCACCATTCATATCCCGTGGCGTTTAAAAGGAAAAGAACACAAAATAGAGGGTACAACCAATTTATCATTATAAACTTCGTTTAAAACTGAAGCAATATAACAAGCAGAAGCAATGGCCAACAGTTGCAACGTAAAAAATAAAAAAAGGAATTTACCTCACGAATATCCTCTACAGTGTGGGATCTTAGCCGAACGTTGGCAAAGGTGGTCAAGTTCAATTGCAGCAAATCTCTCACGCGGACATACCCATCACTCCTCATATTCAAATTCAGTTGGGAAGCCATATGCCGAAGCACCCGAGTTCTAAAACATACAAACCGGAATGTGAACATATACAAAATAAAACTAAAACAATAAAGTACACATATAAACAAACTACAATTAACAAATTCATTACAACAATCTTCCGAGAGCATCAATCCTATCCATTTTACCGTCTCTCCCTCCCCCACCGCCGCCGCCGCGGCCCCTCTGTCGATTTTCTCCGATCTGAAATCCAGCAGAGTCCGAACCTCGTCCCCTGCCACTGAAACACAGAAGCGAAAAGAAACAAGTGGAACAGATTAGAGGGCGAATTGCTACAGCGGAGAGAGAGATACAGCAGGAAAGAAGAAGATGGGTGAAGGTGCCTTCTTCTGGGGTGGGCAGAGGCGGAGAAGGAAGCGGAGGAGCCGGGGGCGTCGGCCATGAGAGCCAGGGCGGGCGAAGGGAAGGCGATAAGGCGAGAGCAGCCGCAGAGCAGCAGGCGCAGACCAAGAGCGGCACAAGGCGGCATCGGCGTCGCCCGTGCGCCTTGGTTAGCGGTTTTCTTATTGTTACAGGGGATGGAGTCCCCCCTGTTTTGAGCCATGTTTTTAAAACCGGCCCGGCTATTGACTCAAATTTTTGGCTCTGGGTCGGTTTGACTTGACCCGGCTGCTAACGTCTAACCTTCTTCCCAGTTCTCATCTTTCCCTCCTCACCAAACCACGTCTTCAATTAATAGCTTTATTTAATAAAAAATTTATTTAATTTAAATAAGTTAATACTTAAAAAATATTTTAAATTTATTTTTTTTTCTAATATATAAATTTATTTATTTAAAATTTTTTAAAAAAAATATAATCATTAATATTAGACGCAGAAAAAGCAAATCTTTTATTTAAAAAATCATACATTATGAATAAAATAGCCCGCTCCGAAAACCAACCAACTAAATGACACGCAAAATCCAGAGATGATAATTAATCAGAATGTCACATAAAAAAACCGCAACCAAACAAATAGTTGAGATCAAATGCAGAAATATGTGAGTATTAAAACGAATTCGGAATCCAGCACACACGCATTAGAATGGGAAAACTTTGAAATCGAGGATCACGTACCCGTCACCAAAAAGGAAGGAGGGAAAAACTTGGTCTTGGACGGAAGAAAACCGGGAATGGAGATGGGAGAAATCAGGTGGGGGCGGATGGCAAAGGAGATGGAACTTCGAAGGGGCACGCAGGATGGCCAGCCGGGAAGACTTGGTCTAAAGGGCTGTTTGGGTATTGAATCTTTAGAAGAATTACTTGATTCACCTTCAATTTAGGCTTAAATTTTTAAAATTTTGTTTGTATAGGAGCTGGGCAAAATTAAAAATTTAGCCTTAGAAGTTAATTTAGGTCGTTTAAAGCCTGAATCACTAAAGTACCTCATGTCGATTTAGTCTTTTAGTCCCTGTTTTGAAAATTACAGATTTTATTATTTTTTAACAGTTATCTTTTATATCGATTTGAGCCTCAAGAAATGTGACATATAGGTAGGACCTACTTTGAAAGTTTAAAATTAGCTACCCTTATCGGATCTTGTTTGATAGAGTTCTAATTTAGAAATGTAATGGTACGAAGAACATACATATCCAAGTTCGAGATAGAGAGTTATATTAGTTTAAAGTTTTAAAATTGGGTTTGATGCGACACCTAAATTTATTCCAACAAATTATCTTACCAAACGTAATTCACATTCAGCAGTGAATTTTTTGAATTAATTCGCTACTAGATTAATTCACTAATGAATTAATTCAATACCCAAACGGCCCCTAAATGGAAGACTCAATAACATTGGGAATTGTGGAGGAGAGCAATTGGGTTGGGACAAACAGCAAGGGGGACAGGCGCCACTGGGATCGGGTTGTGTTTTTAAAATCAACCTGGCCACTGACCTGGATTGGTAGTTGGGTCAAGTTAACTCAGTCCAACTGGCGAGTCAGTCAGGTTGGCCTGGGTTGGGATAGTAGCAGAGAAAACCTTTCATTCCCCCCTCAAGACCTAAACACGACTCTTAAAAAAATATTAACTTTCTAAAGCATACACTTCAGTGGGATAATCTATTAAACATGTGGTATACTCAAACCAACACCAAAGTTTGCACACATATGTAATTGAGAAGAGTTTTTCATCCCTCTGACAAGCCCAACATAAAGAATGTATGAGAACCTTTGATATTTAAAATCGATGGTGCACGTACTAGTGCACTTTAGTGTTAGTACCTTACGTCATGCGTTTCTTTTATTGGGCTCATTGTCATAGCATAACCTCCAGTCTTGCAGTAGAGAGTAGTTGAATGGAAAACATTAATGAAGTAAAAAAGAAACTTGCACGAGCAGTTGTTGGGGTCATGCTAATAATTGATGCATGGCGCGGAAGGCAACATGCTTGTGGAGGATGTTGAGTTGCTTCTTGTGGTTGATAGAGATGATGGAGAGGATACCGGAGGTCTGACTAGAGTTGTCGGTTGCAGCATAATCGGCCCAACTGCATAGGGCACATAGGAGACTGGTGGTCTAACAAAAGTCACAACAAGAGGCGGGGACGCCAAAAAGCTTCTTGGACGGTAGAGAGGACTTCGGAACGTGTTGTCGGAAGCCTAAGGGCTCATATGCACGCCTCTCTCAAAATTGCAATTTGTCGGCCTGAAGAGGGGAAGAGGAAGAGTCGGGCTCGGAGTGGGGGAGGGAACATTTATATATATACAAGTCCGGTGAACCGATCTGGTCCGAGTTAACCAGCCAGCGGTTTACCCAGGCATGCTATTAAGACCCGGATAGGTTGTCTCACCCATAAAACCTAGCTAGTCTGGCCCGACTTCAAAACTAGGCCTAGTCCAATCTAGTTGGGCCTGGTTGGTTTTTAAAACAGTGGCTCTAGATTAGAATGAGATTTTACTTTTACTTGCCAAACTGGTTTGGGTGGCCAGGTTGCTAGTTCAACCGACAAAGTTAAAATTGAACTGGTCGGGTCACTTGTCTATTAACCTCGATGGACCGTCTCATTATTTTTATCTGGTCCGATAGAACCCGGTCGAACTAGCCAAGCTAATCCATGTTTTACATGTAACACCGGAGAAGTTTTTAAATTTCTTATACTTGGGCACATAGATATAAATGGGTTTGACCCTTAGGTCTTCTTAGTATAATAACTTCATTTACATATAGAGTTTGGATATGAAACTTTATTATTGAATACTAAACATAAAGAGTTCTATTAAGCTCCCAGGAGGCACAAATCGAAGTTGTGCGGCACACACATTTCAAGGTAAAAGCATTGCCTTTGTGGCGTTTAACCATCGACTGGCATCGCTCTCTATGTCACACCCTGAGATTTTAAGATTCATTTTTACTACAACTAATAGGGTCCAGCCCAAATACATAATATACAACAATGCAAGTAATTGGCACTCACATGCCTAAACTTAAGTACGCACATACAAGAAATTCAACTAATAGAGTCAAGAGTCCTATATAAAATAATGAAGTAATTGGTCATCCTTTCCAAACACTAAGATGTCAACCTGATCACTCGTCATGCTAACCTGCATCACAAGGATGTTAAGTATAGGAATATACCCAATGTGATAACTAAACAAAAACCAAAATAATAACAACATAACCATAATTCAATAGCACAATACAAGTATATCATGATCATCATCACATGTACCACATCAAGTAAGGCATAAGGATATAAGCAAACAATAGTACAAGAGCACACTCATAAACATAAAACATATAATTTTGAAAACATGACTATACTCATGAGTCAATTTCCTCCACTAAGTGCAAATGACCAATGTTCTCTATGATACAATAGCCACATCTAGGAGTCCTCCCTCACTAGACCATGAATAACTCACAAATAGATTTCAATTTTTCTAAAGCCTACCCGCTCCATCCATGCCATGAAGATAAGGCTCATAGACCAAAGTGGTAGAGATCTTAACTACCATGATTATCAAAACCTCTTGTATTATATTTTGTGGAACCAGTCAACTTTTAATACTCTAGTGCATTCAAACCTAACTCCCAGGCCAGGGAAGCGACTCTACATAACTCCCACCCTTGGGAAAATAGAATATCATGATCATTTTTTATAGCATAGCCTTCTGTATACATGGCTAAGTGACTCACTTTAGGAGCCAACCAGATATTACAATCTGTTGTCCTTAAGTGTTGAATATCATTCGTCCAGGGGATTATCCAACACAAGGATTCATACAACAAACAAACAAGTTTACCCACACATCAACATGTTCATCATCACATATACATGCATTCATATACATTGTAGATCATGTCATTATTGTCATGCCCCGACGATGCTTGACCCGAGCCGAACCCGGTCCAAGGGCCGGTCAAGCACACGGGCGCGACAAAGGGAAATTGAGAAACGATTTAGCGGAAGACTTAACCCTAACCATAGGCGACTTAACAGAATTACGGAGTATGCACATTCCTTTGAGCAAGAGTAAATAAGAAGAAAAGAAAGAGAGTTGCTTAACACAAAGTAAACAACTAGTCTCAAACCTACATGCTTAGTTAACTATAGCCCACACTGGCTCAAAATAAGTCTTAAGCAACACAACTATAAGATGTGACATAATCCAACAGAGAACCCTACACAAAGGTTCTAAACATAAAGCATAAAACTAAGGAAAATAAGTCACACAAGAATCTTCACGATCACATCTAAGTCATCTCCGACTTTTCCTCAAAGAGGAGATCCTGTCTGTCTGCGTGTCGCACCACGTAGCCCCAAAGCAAAACACAAGAAAGAGGGGTGAGTTTAATAAACTCAACAATGGTTTTTAATATAACTATCATCATCGAAAATACAATAGCATAGCAATATAATCATTCAGATCAAAGATTGACAAGGTGCATCATTTTCTGATCACACATATACATCACCTAAACCTGCATCATAATGCATGATCCACATAGTGTCATTCACATCATAACAACCTACATGAATGTATCTCTAACATACATATTATATCATGCATCACATCATAATAACCTGCATGAATGTATCTCTAACATACATATTCCATCATGCATCACATCATAACAACCTGCATGAATGTATCTCTAACATACATATTCCATCATGCATCACATCATAATAACCTACATGAATGTATCTCTAACATACATATTCCATCATGCATCACATCATAACAACCTGCATGAATGTATCTCTAACATACATATTTCATCATGCATCACATCATAACATCCTCCTTCAAGGAGTAATCACAATTTAGTGTCACACAGACGGGAACATAGACAAGGCCACGAAGGCGTGTCATGGTCCAAAATTCTACACAAGAATTAAAGAAAGTTTGGGGTTGTCAATCCCTAAAGCTGCTCGCCCTAGACGATCCTGGACAAGGATGTCCCATTCTCACACAGAGAATCTAGAGCAGGGGTGTTTGCCCAGAGACATCTCCTGCAGAGGAGAAAGCCCAAGTTCTCACATAGGAAACCCTAGAACACGTGGTAGCGGGTGCACACGGCATACCACACTGGATTCTCAAGGTCCAAATGACACTCATAATAACAATCTCACATCCGCAAGACAAGTACACAACTCGTCCCCACATAATTCCATTTTTCTAGACTCAACCCGGGGAGTGCACTCATTCCACATAGGAACTCAAATCAAAACATGCCCTTTTAGACCAATCAAGTTTCGATTAAGCCACAACCGATCAATCCGGCACACAATTTCCCACATTGCATCCAATCGGTCAAATTCGATTAACCTCGATAAAGCCTCAATTGAAAATCCATTTTTATGATGCATGCAGCATGGTACATATGTGGGCAAGGCATACATGAATCCTAATCCATGATAAGTGCTCTCATCAGCCCCTAATGCATCATTCATAATCATAACATCAAGCTTCAACATCATCATTTAAACCCCACATGTGTGTGTGTACTTAGTAGAAGTACTTCACTCAATACATTTCAATATGCTTGAAATTAACTCACTACTACACAATACATGTGAATTAACATTTAATCATGAATTCCAGTGGAAATCATAGGAGAAGAATCATTGAAATCATAACTCAAATCAAAACTCAACCACAAAGGCTAACCACATATACGATCATTCATTTCATCCTTAAGCTATGACATTCACCAACATCCACACATCAACTAACCACATTCTATCATGACAAATCAGTCTATTAATAGGTTGTAGTCCTACTGAAAATATGCTTAACCATAGAGAATCAACCATTCATAATTTCAAGATGACAATTCCAATATCATGCCACAAACCATAAGTCATAGCACAAATCTCTAATTATATATCTCAACTTCATAACCTCAATAGTGTGCCTATCCAGTAGCATAATATAACTCAAAACACTCCACATTCATATAAAATTGGCAAGTTAAAGTGGAATCATCGAAATAAACATCATGCAATTAGAACACAATTATGCTGTGTAGCCGTTCGAACGCCCAGAAGGCCGTTCGATCGGCTAAACAGGGAAAATTTTAAATTTATAGTTTGGTCGTTCGAACGCCCTGCAGGCCGTTCGATCAGCTGAACTAGAAATCTGTCGATCCGACAGTGTTGCCATTTGAACGCCCAAAGGGGTCGTTCAAAAGCCAACAAGGCAGAACTGACCATCTTCTTCCTTTCACATTTTCAAATTGAAACTCTATTGATAACACTTCAAATCACCATCTAACAACCTAAATGCCATCAATAGTCCACCATGACTTCCAGAATGCTAAACCACATCATAACAAGATAAAACCCTATGAAATCGGGATTAAAGATTACTATTTTCTAATCATGTCATTAGCACACTAAATCAAGTAACTCCATTCAAAATAAACCACAAAATCAAGAGTTTTACCATAGATAAACTGAAATTTCGAAAGTCCATTACCTTATCCCTTGATTAGGCTTGGATTTGATGGTCACCCTTCTTGAAAACCTTACAAAGACATAGAGTTTGAATTAAACTCCATTAAAATCGATTTACCAAAGAAAACCCTAATTAAAAACTTAGATCTAGGGCTTGTTGAATATAAAAATCGGATTTTGAGAGCTAGGGTTTGTAGTAAAAATACAAATCAGTAATTTTGATGTCCAAAAACGAATTGAAACAAAGAGGAAATGGTAGATTTAAAGGAGATTAAGAAGAAAACTAGGATTTAGTGCTTAATTAGAATAGGCTTACCTTAAACACCTTCTAATTCGGGCCTAATTAGAGATTAGGCCTGACCTCTCCTCGTTAGCCTATTCCCAAAATGGGAATGACTCAGTTTTGGCCTTTTATAGTAGGCTTTGGGGTGTGTGTGGGTAAGTTATGGGGTGTAAATAGAAAAAGTAGGCTAAAAATGAGTATTTTACAAATTTGAGCACTAATTAAGTCTAAGAAAATTCTGAAAATTTTTGTATAACCTTAAGTAGATATTTGGGTTTATTTGACATAAAAATCAAAATTTTGACAGTGGGGCCCACAGGGGTCCCGCCAAAACCCTAATTTTTGAAAAAATAGTAAAAATTCAGAAAAATCCCAAAAATTCACATTTGATTCAAAATCACTTAAAACCACTAAATTTAAGTTTATTTTGATTAAAACTATCATAAACACCATTTATTTACGAAACCACCGAATAAATCAAAAAATGCGTTAACCTCATGATAACCGATAATTAAAGAAAACCAAAAGTTGGTTTAGAGATGAGAGTCCTTACAGGCACTGCCCAACCCGAGCCGAACCCGGTCCAAGGGCCAAACCAATGCACAAGGGCGACGGATTGAAACGATTGAGGAAAATAGCGGAAGACTTGTGCCCCAACTACGGGCAATCTAATTTACGGAGTTTGCGCACTACTTTGAGCAAGAGTAAATAGGTAGAACCAAAAGAGTTAAACTCTAATTAATCCATAATCTCAAACCCACATACTAATAATTCATAGCCACATACTTGACTCCAAAACAAGTCTCAAAGAAACTAAAAACATAGTATCTCACAAATCTAAGACAAGGATCATCCACAAGGTTCTAACATCCAAAATAAGATAAACGAAGAGACATGCAAAACTAGGAGCTTCTACGACTACTCCCAAGCTCTCTGCGACCTTTCCTCATATAAAGGATCCTGTTCGTCTGCGTGTCACGCCACGCAGCCCCAAAACAAAACAAGAAAGTGGGGTGAGTATAAAAACTCAATAATGGTTTTGAATATAACTATAATCACCAGAAAATACAACGGCATGGCGATGAAGCAAATCAAATATATGATTAACATGCTATACCACTTTCTGATCTTACATTCATATCACGCAAACCTGCATAATAGTGTCTTAATCATACTATTCATGATCATGCATTCATATCATATAAACCTGCATAATAGTGTCTCATTCACACCAATTCTAATCATGCATTCATATCACATAAACCTGCATAATAGTGTCTCAAACACACCATTTCTGATCATGCATTCATATCACATAAACCTGCATAATAGTGCCTCAAACACACCATTTCTGATCATGCATTCATATTACATAAACCTGCATATTAGTGTCTCAAACACACCATTTCTGATCATGCATGTGTCTCACATAAACCTGCATAATAGTGTCTCAAACACCATTTCTGATCATGCATTCATATCACATAAACTACATTCACCCTACACGACAAATGTGTCAACCACATGATACACAATCATGCATAGCATTCATAATAGACATACATCAATACAAATGGTGAATGCCTCCATCAAGGAGTAAACACAAGCATTGCCACACAGGCAAGAATACAGTCAAGGCCACGAAGGCGATAACATGGTCAAATTTCCACATAGGAAATGAAAAAGGGTCGGGGTTGTCAATCCCTAAAGCTGCTCGCCCTAGACGATCTTGGCCAAGGATGTCCCATTCTCACATAGAGAATCTAGAGCAGAAGTGTTCGCCTAGGGACATCTCCTGCAGAGAGGAGAGCCCGAATTCCCACACAGGGAACCCTAGAACATGTGGTCACCGGTGCACATGGCATACCACACTGAATTCTCAGGGTCCAGATGACACTCATAATAATAATCTCAAATCCGCAAGACAAGTACACAACTCGTCCCCACATAATTCCATTTCTCTAGACTCAACCTGGGGAGTATACACGTTCCACACAGGAACTTAAATTGAAAACATGTCCTTTCGGACCAACCAAGTTTTGATTAATTCACCAAGCGATTAATTTGGCACGCAATTTTAAGCATTGCATACAATCGATTAATTCCGGTTAAATATCGATAAAACTTCGTCCATGAATAACGATCCATGATGCATGCTAACATGATACATCCGTGAGCAAGACCTACGTGAGTTCCAACACATGGAACGTGGTCCTAATCAGTCCCCTCATGCATCATAGTCACCTCATAATAAACTACAATGTCATAGTAAATTCCCCATACGTGTGTGTTTATGCATATCTAAGCATACAATCAATGCTTTGATATAAACTCATAAGGCAATCTATGCATGCTTAACCCATTCAAAATAATGAATTCTAACTGAAATCACAAGCAAAATCCACCACAAAGCTTAAATCTATCCATGTGAAATTGAACATTCTCATCCACAACCATGATTTTTCCACACATTAAACTACGACATGAGCACATCCATCACCCATAAATCATACTCATTATAGGAGAACTCATCCCACCATTTTTTCTCATAACATCCCTACTGGAAACATATTCCAATCACAAGAATTGCCAACATGCACAAGTTCAAGGTACTTCAATATCAATATGCATAACTATCAACCTAATATCATGCCACAAGACTATAAACACATTCCATAAATTTTCCATCATTAATTCTACACCTCCAGTAGCCTAATATCATCATATAATACCTCTCATAACCCTTAGAATCATCAATTGAAGTAAAACATTGAAATGTGCATAAGTTTCAAAAATAGCAAAAACTACCAGCCGATCGAACACCCTGCAGGGCCGTTCGATTGGCTATACTGCAAATCAGTAAAAAATGTAGTGTTTCCGTTCTAATGCCCTGGCAGGCCGTTCTAACGCCAACACAGCCATTTTGACCTTCTTCTTCATTTCGAATTTCAAAACCGAAACACCATGAAAACACCTTCAAATCTTCATCCATGGTACCAAACATTATCAAAAACTCATGAAACCTTTCAGAACACTAATCTATACCATTCTAAAACAAAGCCCTAAGAAATCGGATCAAGAAATTAACATTTACTAATCCCACCATTAAAGCACTAAATCAAACAAATTCATTCCAAATAAACCATAAAAATCGAGATTTTACCATAAGAAAACTGAGATTTGAAGACCCATTACCTTGTCACTTGTTTAGGGATTTGACCTTCACCCTTATTGGAAACCTTCCAAAAACATAGTGTCTAAGTTAAACTCCATTAAAAATTGATTTAACATTGAAAACCTTAAAGAAATCTTAAATCTACGGTTTGTTAAGCATAAAAAACGAATTTTGATAAATAGGGTTTGAAGTAAGGGAGTAAATCAGTGACTTTGATGTTTGAAATCAAATCAAATCAAAGGGGAAATGTTGGATTAAGAAAGGATTAGGAGAAAATCTAGAGTTTAAGCTTAATTAAAGAATAACATACCTTAATCTCCTCTAATCTGGGCCTAATTGGGGAACTAGGCCCTAATCACCTCCTCTCAGCCTATTCCCAAAATGGAAATGGCTTAGCCCTTTCCCTTTTATAGTAGGGTTTTGGGGTACACTTAATGAACTAATGGGGTGTAAGTAAAATTTTGGGCTAAAAATGAGTATTTTACAAATTTGAGCACTAATTAAATCTGAAAAAAATTTGAAAATTTTTGTATGAGCTTAAGTTGATGTCTGGGGTATTTTAGTCTAAAAATCTTAATTTCGTCGGTGGGGCCCACAAGGGGGTTCCGCCAACCCTAATTTTTTGGACAATTAGTAAAAAAATAGAAAAATCCTAAAAATTCAGAATTGACTAAAAATCACTTAAAACTCATAAATGTAGAGTTAGTTTTGCTTAAAACCTTTAGAAATCTCATTTATCTTAAAAAACCACATAATTTAGATTAGAAAATGCGTAAACCACACATTAACTGATAAATAACATTAAAATAAAACTGGTTCAAAAATGAGAGTCCTTACAATTATAATATTTAATAATAACATATATAACCTCATAACTCATATTTGAAAAAACTCAACACTGACATGTGAGCTAGTATGTTGATGCCCCTCGGCAACCCATTGACGCTTAGAACCATCACTGACAATGGGTTGGCTGGGATAGCCCACTTCATCGATGTCACACCGATGCACCTACCTCATTGCCGATGACTGACTTGTTGAACACCAATGCATTGATGTTTGTCAGTGTCAATATTGTCATCTCTTTCCTTTCACTGATGTCATCACTGACATGTCAATGATTATACTGATGATCAGGAAATAAATAGTACTCAAAATTATGTCATAATGCAATCCTTCCTACACAAACCTTCCCATAAAGATAAATGTTGATTCTTACTATCAAATAATTAGTAAACATAGAAAAACATGATCTCATAGCATAATCATGAAAAAAAATCAGAAATCATTCTCAACATGTTTTTATGCCAAATAACAACCATAAATCATGTCATATATTCACTTCACAGCCAAATCATCATAACAAGTGTAGTAATCTAACATTTTTCTTCTACCAAACACTAAGGTCTCCAAAATATGGTCTCTTCCCCTCCTCTAGACTTTGACGTGCCATAATCCTTCCTCTTCAACTCAAAGTCAAAGATTTTGAAAGATTTAAGTCAAGGGAGGCTAAAGGTATTTATATTAGGGGGAAATAACAATATTTTGGTGCATAACCGTTTTAAAACTGCATGAAACTATTTTATCGTGTAGTTTTGAATCCCATTAGTAAGACACACTCAGAACACTGACACGTCGATGGTCCACCAATAGTGAAAAAGGCATTTCATCAATGCGGGCAATAGCGTGCTGAACCTTACCGACAATGGCCTAAAATTATCAATGATGTGTTGATGCTTACTAGAAACAACTTTTTGTTCCAAAAAGCTGAAACATTCTAATTTTAACTTTATTATTATTGCTACTTTTCTTAGTTTATTACTCAGTAGCACCATCATTACCCAATGAGTTTGCTGATACGTCAAAATTAATGCCAATAGACTCAAACCACAAAAATCAAGGATAGTAATAATAGATTAACAATGAATTAAACACATAAGAATGTTTCACAAAAATCATGAGTGTCGCACTTTGTCCCTCTTTTTGACCATCAACAATGTTGAATTGCTATTGTTGGGTTCTATCCACCAACGGTTTCGGCATCTCTCAGCTGGTCAAGTGCTTCTTAGGTGCCTGCCGACCTTCATTTCGCCCACCTCCATCTCAAGTCACACTCGCCACTTCTATTAGTGCAACCCCCGCTCCCGGCTGCCCCTTGGGTGTTGTTGTCAACTACAGATTTTGCCGCCTAGATTTATGTCATGCCCTTCCATCTTGCTAACTAACTACCTTTGACATTCACTAAACCCTGAGACAACATCTCTCTCTATAAGATGATGCATGTGGCTGCCAACTGCACCACCAACGCTGCCATCATCGCGTGCTCGCCATCGGACTTGCGTGGACAATAAGGCTGGGGACTTTGAACTTGTACTTCCATGATAACATATTTCAATTGATTAGGAGGATGCTAGTATTATATGATGAGACATATATGTCATTCATATGTTGTAAAATGAATGGCAGATTATGGTATGCTAGTGCGACAAATTGCATCCATGTTAGTTAGATGGATTGTTGTATGCTTATGCCATGAATGATGAGTATGCTAGATGTGTGCATGATGGATGATAAGTTATGTGGGATTTGTTATGTGTGGACTTTATGGATTCGTGGTGGTATATTTGATGTCGTTGGGTGTATGAATGATGGGCAAATGTTGGTTTAAATTGGATTGAACGTTGCAGCAGTGAGCAGAAAGCCACAGATAGAAAGATTTCAAAGCATAATTTTACCAGCATAATGTACATATTGTGAATTAAAATGTATTGAAGTAAATTATTAGTAAGGGTTTGATGGATTTAGTTAGTTTAGACTGATTGAGTTTGATAAATTATGAGCACATTTATTTGCCTATAGTATGAATGACATAGAATGTATGTGTATATGAAGAGTATGTTACATTGATATGTTGGAAAATATGTGTATATGAAGAATATGTTACATTGATATGCTGGAATGTATGTTGGATTACGGTTATGCGATAAATGGGTTAAGTGAAGTATGTTGCACTAATGGCTAGGGTTTCAGAACAGGCTCGACATTAGATTAGTTAGCATAAGACAGTGAGATAGGAGGATTTTGGAGCATAATTATACCACAAAATATTTAATTCAAACTTAAATGTTAAGCAAAACTAATATGATAACTTTGTGAGGATGAGACTTTAAGGGTTAGATGATTGGTCAGCTGAGCATCTATCATGTCTAGCTATGGTGTTTATCCAAAAGGATATTATTTTGATATTGTATTTAACCCCACATGTTTGATGCTCTATTGAGAGCATTGTATGATTTTGCCCTTAGATGACACTGTGATTCCACCCATATATGCCACTATAAGATTTCAGCCGGAAAGTGCTGGCATTCTATGATTTTCCCCCTTAGTTGGCACTATATAGCCGTTAGTTGATATTGTATAGCCCTAGAGAGTGGGCATTTGTGCGTCCAAATAAGTAGTACCATAGATCTACTATAACACCCTATATTATATAGCCCTTAGTTGTCAATGGACTTATCGATGGTACTCAAGAAATTTTCATTAGTAGACTCATCGACGTGTTGATGAAATCGCCAATGGTAATTGCTTGCATGCAATTACTTCAGAATATGAGGCAATTAATTAGTTTCAGATTTTGTGGGTAGTTATGATAGTATTTAAGGCTTAGAAATGGTGTGAGAAGAGGACAAAGGAGTCCAAAGGGAGACTTACAGCCAGAGAAGAGAGCAATGGATGACTGGGAGTGAGGTGAAAGCCAAAAAATCAGGTGATGTTTATGTTTCAAGGTCGGATGACTTTTTGAACTTAAGATTTTCTCAAATTAATGCAGTTTTGGGTTTCCTTCATGTGCTTCATGATTTATGTTGAAGATAACGTCATTTGAAGTGAAGTTTGTGAGGTTTATAGTTTTCTGAGTCAAATTTCTTATTTTTACTGTATTAGTAATTAAAACTGTGGTTTGGGTTAATGATTCCTTCTTTTGTGAAAATTTTTCAATGAGTATATATATAAATATGGTTTTCCAAAACAAAAGAGAGCATATGGGCATGATTATGATCATTGGTGAAGTCACCAACATGTCGGTGGTTTCACCAACCCGTATGTGAAGTCACCGATAGAGACTAATATCTCTGTTGGTGATAGTGGACATGTCAGTGAACTTACCGATGGTTATCGGTGAGGGTGTGATGCCCCATTTGTCGATTTCATTAACTGTGAGAGATTGAGAATAATTATTAATTTTTAGAGGGAGATTAGTCAAAATGGAGGAGTAAAACTCCCCTATGTAGGTAGAGCTCGAAGAAATGAGCGTAACAAGTGAGAAACAGAGGTTGTGAGTGAAAGTTACGACCTTGAGAAGTGTGTCTCATAGGTGAGACCCACTTAAAAAGAGTAGGATAACCTACTTTGAGTAGTTTAGTTTCACCAAGAACACGTGAATTTGATTCCAGGGCTAGAAAGATATAGATATTTGAAGATAGAAATGATTAAAAAAAAGCCACGCACCCACCACATAGGGCAAACACATGCATTGCAACTCAGGTGTGTTACGCGCAGATGCCATGCATGCAGCACAACCAAAAATGGTGGCACAGCGCCACCATTTGGGCGGTGTTGCACCTTATAAATAGCATGGTGTTCTTTTGAACCACAAACCTAATTTCTTTGTTTTTGTGTCATTTTAAGTTTGATTTATCCGTTCAAAAGTTCTTGACTAAATCGAAGGTGCTGACCTCCACCATCGGGCTGTGAAGAGAGACATGTCCCAGGTAAGGGGAGGTTTTACCTACCACCTTCGAGTGCAAAAAGAATGAAACATCTCCGAACAAGGGGAGGCTTCGTCACTTTCGGGGGTACTGAGAGAAACATCTCTAGGCAAGGGGATGTTATGTCCTCCGTTTTATGGGCTAGGAAAGAAGAAACATTATGGAGCAAGAGGAGGCTCCGCCCAACGTATCCGCACCGGAAGGGTAGGGCACCATGATGGAAGGAGCAACGCTGAACGACACTACTTCCAGAAACCTCAAGGGAGTAAGTATTTCTGACATTCCGATTTTAATACATATCTTAATAAATGCATGTGCATCTTAAGTAGTTAACTTAAGATGTTGAATTAGATATATGCTTTGCTTTTCTTTGATTTGATCTACTATGATATGCTCTACTTTGTCTAATCTAATACGTTCTGATATGCTATGCTTTGCTCTATGAAAGAAAGAGATGTCTAATTTTGATGATTTATTAGCTTTCATCTTACTCCAATGATTTATGAGTTTTCATCTGATTCCAATGATTTGTTAGATTTTTGTCTCTCCGAATGATTTATCGAATAATAAGTAAATGAAATATATAATTTTGTGCTGCCTGATGCATGTATTAACTGTTTGGTAGAACTACATTCAGATCTGGTCGTATTGGAATAACATTGTAGATGTTATGCGTAGGCAACCAATGGCATGACAACATTGACCTGATCAAAATTAGTTATAAATACATGTTTTGTTTTGGCCTACATGGTGCAAAGGTTTGAAGCTCCGTAGTGCATTAGAGAAACGTTACAACTCTTGCACATAGAATATACTTCCTCGTTTTAAGGAATAAAAATTTTAATTTGAGATTTTTGAACCCCCGATTAGTCAAGGTCGTTACAGAGGTTGCCAACTTGTTTGTAACCTATAGATATTAACATCTCTGTCGGTGATAGTTGACGCGTTGGTGAACTCACTAATAGCTATCAGTGTGGGTCACCGATAGATTCTATTAATAAGGTTCGATGCGTCGGTGAACTCATTGATGGTTATCGGCGAGATCATTGATGTCACACCCAAGGTTTTTCCTTACATTTAATTAAATTTTTTACAAATATTTAATTTTGAAATTCGGATGTAAATTAAAAGAACCAACAAAATTCAAAACGTGTGAAAATAATTTTCATAAATTAATTCATCTTACAACAAACAAACATTCTCAGGCATGACCCAAAACAAAAAAATAGAAAAATGAAACCTGCCATGGCCATGGCCTTTAAAAACAAAATAAACCTCTCAGACATCGTTGAGTACAATTTCTTTATCAGCTTGAAAAATGAATTGTACATACATACACAAGTCTAGTAAATAATACATTTCTCTCACCTTAATCAATCCATGAGATCATGACACTAAAATCCACAAAGCTTCACTATGATTTCGCTGCACTCCAGGTCGATGAAGAATAGTTCACCACAGGGATTAGTCCAGTCCAAACAGCTATTGAACGACCTGCAAAAGCCTCCAGACAAAGGGGCGACAAAAATAGAGTGAGTATTTTCATACTCAGTAGGAAAATACCCAGTAGGAGAAATGAATCAATGAACTTCGTAAGATCATACATAGATGCATTCATGCAACCATACATGATGCAATAAATACATGCAGCATAAATAAAGTATCTTACACACATACGATCCTACTGACTGAACTTACACTTACTCTTGTAGCATACTCTTACACTTACACTTACACTTACATTTACAATTACACTATGAATCAGAGTCTTACGAACTTACTTGTACAACATAGCTTTCTCATAGAACTTACACACACACGTACGACCTTACTCGTACGAACTTACTTATACAATCTTACTCTTGCTCATAACTTACTCTTACTGTCTTCCTTTGAATCTTACACTTACTCTTACTATCGTACACATACTATCAACAACTGAAGCACTAGCGTCGGAAAGGAAAGGAATGCCACTGGGGCGTCACCTTAACCTTCGGGGAGCAACTAGACTCCATGGACTTTTCCGAAGGCAAGGCATACCTATGCTCATGGGGGACAAGATCAAACAGGTACGGGCAGGTCTATGATATTGTTTACCTGAGCGTGCAAATGCACACTCTCTAGGGCCATATAGTGCCAACAAGGGCCATTCAATGCCAACTAAGGGCGGAAAACATACGATGCCACTCTTGGGCAGGAATCTTACAACGCCACTCTTGGGAGAATATGAAGTGTCATCTGTAGGCAGAAATACATACAGTGCCCACAAAGCGCAGAAACTTACAGTGCTCTCAATAGAGCATCAAATGTCTATGCTAAAATACAACTCTAAGACTAAATCCCGCAGGATAACACCATGGTTAGACCAAGAAAGATGCTCAAATGATTACTTATCGACTGGCACAAAAATGGAACTTAATCCATTGAAACCGTCAGTCTCAAACTCACAACGTAATCAAATTAGGGTGGCTTACCATTCAAGTTCATATTAGGTAACTTATGCATGTACAATTATGTTCGGAACTACTTATGTCTTACATTTTTCAGCGAATAAAGCTAGATCTGCGCCCGTTCTAAAGCTCTAAACCACAAAAGTAACATTCTTTACTTAGCTCATCCCCCACCCTTACACTTACCATCTTACGAATCTCAGCATAGTCTTACCTGTCAAACTCGAATTCCATACTCACACTTTTACCATCAAATACTTATGGGCTTACATCTTACACCATCCGCCTTAAAATCAAATTGACTTACTCGAACTCCTCAAATAAAACCCTTTAGACCTAAATCAAGTCATCAAACCCTTACTAATTTCTTACTCATTATTCTTCCGTTATAATTCATATTATGTATATTATGCGTGTACAATTATGTTATTATCTCTTACTACCTCACAGTCCCCCAAAGGCGCTCTGAATCTTAAGTCTTCAAATCCTTACATCCCCTATGCTTCCTGCGCATCGCTCCAATGTACCAACCGGTTTAGTCCAAATCAATCCCCTAACCACATCAAATCCATCATTCACCAATCTTACATCTTCTGTAGCCATAAATCTCCCCATCAAAGCCATGAATCATCCATTTGACAAACATCCCATCCAATGCACATGCCCTTACCCATCATCCACATATATTGATCACATGCTCTAATCACATACAAATAAATCAACTCCTTACTATCATACCCTTAGTCTTTGCTAGCATACACATAATTCACATATAAAAGATGCTCATTTAATTAGCATATGTCATGCAAATTATTAAGTTACAAATTCCTAGCATGTTACTATACAATCAAAGCATGCTATCATAAAATTATGAGTTCAAGGTCCCCTACCTCGTAATCCATGAGAAACTAATGGCGAGTACACGACGGTGGCAGCTCGAAGGCGGAATCGGCAACCAAAAGCATCGCATTGAGAGAGTTGTTGTCTTGAGGATTTTCAGAAATGTTGGAATTAATCTTGATAAGGTTAGACTAATTTCACTCAAAGCATAAGACTGGGTGCACTAGTGCGGCCGAAACACAAGGTTGTGCCACTAGGGATGGCAGAGCGACCATAGAATAGGAGGTGACTAATTGAAGGTCGGCCAACAACTAAAATCACTTTGTTGGCCACAAAATGTTAAAATATACCGTGGACCACATCCAACGGCAACAATTCCACATTGTCGAAGCCTCACAACATAGCAAAGGGCTTGGTTGCGTACTCACGGACATAGGAGAGACAGAGGAGGGCTTTAGCAGCCATATTGCCTAGTGGTGGAGTTGTTCCATAAACACACGTTGAGGCGCTAAGGCCTAGCATAGGTGGTTGACAAAGGCGGCGTCATTTCTAAACGCTACCCACAACCAAATCATCATACAAATGGACATGCATCAAGTACGACTTATGGTAGAGGATATGGGCACGACATCGGTCGAGCCTTCAATGGACTGAGTCTAATGGCTGATAATTTTACTTCCCCTTGGAAGAATCGGAATTTGGGAACTCTTTCCCGAAGGTTTTGGATCATGCATAATAAAAGTGGGGGTGCAGAGGTAGAATCAGTCCAGAAGTGCTGGCCCTAGCCATTGCTAGGTAGGGTCAGAGCCCATGACATTAGACAGGCAGCCCAAGTACTCACGGTGTCAAGATGAATCGTTAGCCCTAGGCTGGGGTGGGTCTCACGGCGGCACTAAGAAATGTAGCCCGAAGTTTGGGGGCATGGTTTGGGCAGCATACATGCAACCGCTGATGGCGGGAAGGCCGGGACGGCAGTGGCAGGAGGTCATCGTGGCCGGGGCAGAGCTGTGGTGGCAAGCTAGCAGCCATGCAACCACTGATGGCGGCAAATCGGGGCAAAATCCACAATTAGATGTCTCTGTTAGGCTGAAACGGAAAAGGGGGGAATAGAGCGGCGGTGGCCAACAAGACCAAGCCGGGGAGGCAGTGGCGGCATTGCCAAGCCAAGGCCGGCCAGGCAGAGGTCGGTGGCCAGTGGTAACGCCACCTCTGGCCTCACAGAGTGAAGGGGGCCTTCCTCCTTCACTGTTCGCTCTGTGGGGTCGGGCGCACCCGATCCATTTTTATATTTTTTTCTTTCTCCCCTTTTTTTCTTCCCATTTTTGTTCTCCCGCGTCTCGTCCTATTTTCGAGCCAATTTTTTTTGTGATGCGTTGAGTCCCATGACCTACGACTAAACACCACTCCTGACTCTTATGGTCACGAATGTCACAAATACGTATACGCCAAAGCGTCAAATTTCATCATTGAATATGCAAGCAGAAAACTGCTAAAAATTGAAGGAAATGGCAAAACATTACAGAAAAATAGCAAAAATTGCAGAAAAACTAGGGATGTTAGTATTGACCCATCAATGAGATTACTAATGGACCTCATAGTCACTGTCAAGAGGGTTCAACGTGTTGACGAGTCCACAGATGGTCTCATAGTCACTTTCAGTAGGGTTTGATGTGTTGACGAGTCCACCGATGGTCATCGCTGGGGTCATCGACATGTTGGCATGTCTACTCATAGAATATATGATTGTGGATTTCATTGTGATTACAGCTAATGTATGCTATAGCATTTACAATTAATATTGCATGTTATTTATGTGATGTGGATGAAAGATCAATTAAGCATATATTACTTAGGGGTTAAAATCCTTAATGCATGTGGATAAAACTATTGATTGTGATGAATGGGTACCCAAAAGACTATGCATATGACAACCAAGGTTGTAGGATGTAACAACCCGACCCGAGCCAGGCCCACAAAATCACTAATAGGAAATTTTCTCTTTCCTTGAGCCAGGAATCATCGTCTGAGTGCGAGAGGTACAACGTTCGTCTACGCACTACGGAGCTTTAAGGCTTCCTCGTACGTAGACTTAGGTTGTAACGAACACGTACACACAACGAAGCTTCATAGTTTGTCACGTGTAAAACAGAATAAAATATATTATTATAATGATTTGGATCGGGCCAATGTTGCCTTGCCGTTGGTTGCCTACGTACGTATTGGATATTATTCCAATACAATCGGATCCGAATGTAGTTTTGCCTAATGGTTACTACATACAACAAGCATCACAGAAGCATACGTATAAAATACATATCTCTGAATATCTAATCAGAGTATACAAAAACTCATCATATATTGGAGTCAAGCGGAAGTTAATAAATTAACGGAATCGTACATCTCACTCTATCACAAAGCGGGATCAAAATCTCATACACATATCTCACTTCATTACTGAATCGAGACTGAGCATATCACCCGGCTCGCTCTATCACTGAGCCGAGACCGGACACACACATCACGTGTCTCGCTCTACCCTAGAGCGAGACAACACACATCATGGCATATAAGCACACATCAAGCATATGGGTCATAGCATAGCACACACGCCATTCTATAATAAAAACGGGAGATCAGAAAAGCTTACTGCCCTCATGTCTCGTATAGTAGCGGTATGCAGAGTTGCTCACATGAGCATCCTCCCCTTCATATCCGAAGATATTAGACGAAGCTTCCTCTAGCCTCCATACGTTCCTCGTCTTGTACCAAAAGGCTATGTATAAATGTTCTCCTTGCCGGAGACTCTTCTCGTTTTCTATGCCCATGAGCGGCAGACAGAACCTCCCCTAGTCTGGATTACTTCTCTTAATGTAGCTTGGCAACTCCGGACAGAATCCCGTCTTGCTCTGGGCCCATATTTCTTGTTCGTTGCTTGAGGATTACGGGTGGAGCCTCTCCTTGTCTCAAGGCATTTCCTCCTTATACGGTTACCAAATCAAAGAATGGACCTCTCCATCATGTAGAACATACTCAATTTAGTCAAGAACGCCTCTTGAACCGACTAAATCAGAGTTGGGATGGCCAGAAACAGAGAAAACAAAGTTGGTCGGTACGGGTAGAACCTTTCCTTGTCTTGGGGCGTTTCCTCTTCATATGATAGCCAAATCAGAAAACGGAACCCTCCACCACGTAGAACATACTTGATTTAGTCAAGAACGCCTCTTGAATCGACTAAATCGGAGTTAGGATGGTCAGAAACAGAGAAAATGAAGTTGGTCGGTGCATGAAGATAACTGGCAGGACCTCCTCTTGTCTTGGGACGTTTCTCATCATACGGTCTCCAACTCGAAGAACGGACAGCCTCATTGCGTAGAGCATACTCAATTTAGTAGGAAATGGGTCTTGAACGGCCTTAATCGGCCTCAGAACGGTCAGAAACGGGGGTGGAGAAGTTCTGGCTGAAGAATGAAGCGAAAATGGGGGTATAAATAGCCCCCGAACCGCCGAAACCGCGGCGCCGCGCCGCCAAAAACGGCAGCGCTGTAGTTTCGGGCGGCGGCGCCCGTGAAAATGTGCAGCGCACCTGTGGCACCCGCCAAAATGCACGGTGCGCCGTGGCGCCCGCCGTTTCGCGTCGCTCGCGCGCAGCGCGACGAGCGCGTGTACCGCGCGCGGTGACCGTTAAATCAAATCTTCAAACGCGTGTATCTCTCTACCCCGGATTCGGATTTGCGCGTTCCAGGTACCGTTGGACTCGTATTGACAAGCCCTTCAATATAAACCCACTTAAAGCAGCAAATCACACTATTTCCAAGTGGGTCCCGCCTATATTGCACGTTTCCCGAGGTCATCACTTCTGGTCCCGACTTCCGTTTCATGTGTTCTTCAAATCGTTATGCTCGTTATGCCAAGATCTACCTGGCTACGGGTATTTCATCTAATAAAAACCCTTAACATTAATCTCAAATTACCAAATTACCCTTAACCCTCCCGGGTTAAGCGTAACCAAAAAATGGGTCGTTATATTGGAGCCCTTCGTGATTCGATAGCCATGTAGACGGAAGGGGGTTGGTATGAAAAAAAATAAAGTCTTCCAGTTCTCTAAAAATGAGATTTATGTAGAATCGCTTCCTTAGCTTGGGAGTCATGTTCGAATGAACTAGAACATTAAAAGATGACTAGTCTCGCACAATAAAATACAAGAGGTTTAGATTATTATAGAAAGTTGGAATTTCAACACTAGGGTCCATGAGCCTTAGTAAACCTTTACTTCATAGCATAGATGGCGAGAGGCAGACTTCAATGCAAAGAGGTCATTATGTGATGACTCAATATCTAAAGTGAGAAACTCCTAGATTAAGTCATTGTGTTTAGAGAACCTTCGAGAAGGGTTTTGCTTATGAATAGAATGATTAATATGAAAGACATGTATTCTTTATATGGTGATGAATTGATTGGTTTTCTAAGGAGAATTTCATGGCATGTTGATCGAACTTTTATAATTATTTAAGATTGTTAGCCCACTAAGTATTCTTGTATACTGAAAATCCTTTGTTGTGTAGGTATTTGGGTTGAGACTTGAAAGTATGTAAAGGTAATAGATATGGTGAAGATCTATTCGAGATTTTTGTAGATACTTCAGCTAGGTTTCATTAGGCACATGAGTGTGTCATTTCTTTTTCATTAATTTATATGTTGTTAACAAACAATTGTAAACTTGTGAGTCTTGTGAATATTTTAATGTAATAGTTATATAAATCTTTATTATAGTTATTATTATCAAATTCAAATATTGTAAAGATAGATAATACTCATACCCCCATTTTTTTATTTTGAATGATTTATTTGGCATGTTTTTACTGCTGCAACAAAGAAGATGGATGAATGAGATATAAGATATTTTCTTTTAAAACGAAGGGAAAATTTGTATTTTGCGAAAAAATTATACGTGGAAATTTGGGGTATGACATCTACTCTTGCTTGTCTGATCATATGTCCCATGAATATAGGTGTGTCTTGCATTCAGAGCAGTTCATAACATCTAGTTATTCCTTAAAGGTTAAAGTGATGACATAGAGGTATTCCTTCATGCCCTCCAATGGCATTGAAGAGCTATAAAAGGGGTGGGGGTGATGATTCTCTTTCACACCATTTTCACCTCTATGAAAAACTTCTGCTCTTATTTATAAGCCATTTTTTGCCCAATTTTCTCCATTCGAAAACTGTTCCTAGCTAATTCGAGGGTGTTCTACGTTGTAGAGGGGCCTGTTTTTCATGTTAGCCATTCTAAAGGTAGGAACCAACCTAAAGGGAGGCTTCGTTTGCCGCTTTCAGGCCGAGAAGAGGAGGAAACATCTTAGTTCAAGGGGAAACTATGGCTGCCACTTTCAGTCCGGAAGGAGAATTTATCCTAGCGCAAGGGGATGCTCCGTCCTCCCCTTTTGAGCCCAAAAGGAGATTCTATCCCAGCGTAACGGGAGGTTCCACCCACCGCTCTTAAACTCAGGAACAAGATAAGGCTCCGACAGCCAGTTGTGACTTCGATCAATTTCAAAGAACGAAGTGTAGGTGGATTTAAACTTTAATTTTGTGCTACGACTAGACTATATAATTTTGTAATCTTTTATAGAATATTATTTCCAAAAATATGGTTTTACTACGGGTCGGACAAACGCTAAAATAATAGCGTCTTGTATACCTCTTAGTGGGATTTCATCAGGATACAGACTTTAAAATATTATTATTTAAATGACATTTACAAATGATTTTTCCTGGATTTGAAGGGTAGTTATTTGGTATAAAGCCCACAAATTATCATTGGTTTTGAAAGGTAGCTATTTGGTATAAAGCCCAAAAGCTATCGGAGTTATTACTCCTAAGTATCGCCTTTTAAAGCATATGGTGTAATGTCCCTAATTTTTCTACAATTTTTTAATTATTTTCGGCAGGAAAATGTGATGCTTCAACGTATTTGGCCTTAGTATTTGTACCGGTAGAGTCGGGTGTGGGGTCAGTTATGGGCCGCGAGCATCAACTCACATTTTTAGCGCGAAAAAGAGAAAAGAAAGAATACAGAAAGTGAGAGAAAAGCTATGGGCAAAAAAATGCGAACCAATCCTGAATCATATGGAAGAGACGACCCCCCTCAGGCTTCTCTATCCCTAGCCACCACCGGCTGCCGATGGGCCGGAGGGCCGCTGCTGCCTGCTCCACCTCATTGGTACAACAGCAAGGGGCCACTGCCCCGGCCCCCCATGGCCGTTCTGTGTAACGCCTGAGATTTTTCACACATTTTCCTTAAAATGACGAAATCAAAACCTGATAAAACATTTTATAATTTAAAACAGTAAACATCCATTTTCCATCTAAATATTTTCATCATACGGTTAAACATCGTACGACCAAAGCAAATATCATCAGGCGCTACTCGAAAACACACGTACGAATAAATTGCTATGATCATAGACTTTAAATACAAATCACTCTCCCAGGCATCCCTGAGTGCAAGTCCCATAACAGTCCACTAACTGATCCAAATGAAAGTCCTGAATAAACATCTTAACGTCTCGTCTCACCCAATACATCGGATCGTGGCACAATTAAGCTCGCAGTGAGAAAAGCATATACCTGAGTCCAAGGGAATCAATCCACCTCGGAAGCGAGCATCTATCTCCAGGAGCTCTCCGCACAACCTGCAAAACCTCCCGTACCAAGGGGCTAAAAAGATAGTAGGGTGAGTATTTTCATACTTAGTAGGAAAATACCCAATAGGGGAAACCCCAAACAGTGAACTCAATAAGTTCAAAAATACATGCGTTCATGCAACTCAAACATGAAGCAGTCAACATAATATAATCATAAACATGCTCATATGCATACGATCATACCAAAGGCACCAACGTGCCAAAATCATACTGTCCAATCAACTTACACAAACACCCTTATCCAGGGTCATACAAACTTACACAAATACCCTTATCCAGGGTCATACTAACTTACTCGTACCGCCGTACGCTTACTCATATAGCTTACACATACTTGTACGACCTTACTCGTACAATCATACTCGTACACAAACTCTTACAGTCGTGCTCATCCACATACTCTTACATTCGTGCTCATACTCATACGCTTACAGTCGTGCTCATACTCATACGCTTACAGTCGTGCTCATACTCATACGCTTACAGTCTTACTCATACTCATACACTTACAGTCCTGCTCATACTCATACAATCGTACTCACACTCATACAGTCGTACTCATAATCGTACACATATCAACGACCACTGAAGCTCATTACAACTAATAAGCTCCAGCGTTGAAATGGAAAAGAATATCACTGGGGCAACACCTTAACCTCCGGGGAGTGACTAGACGCCATGGACTTTTCCGAAGGTAAGGCACACCAATGCTCATGGGGCACTGGATCAAATAGGTAAGAGTAGATCCATAATACTACTTACCTGAGCGCGCAAACATAAACACCCACACATAAGGGGTCATACAGTTGCCCACCATAATGGGTCTTATAGTGCCATAGAATCGCCCACCATAATGGGTCTTATAGTGCCAGAGAATTGCCCACCATAATAGGTCTTTTAGTGTCATTGCCACTCTTGGGCAGAAAACACACAGTGCCACTTGGGCAGAAACATATAGTGCCACTCTTGGGCGGGAACATACAACGCTCTCAACAGAGCATCAGACGTCTGGGCTTCATACAGCACACAGACAAAGTCGAAAACGTACATCGCTCTCAACAGAGCATCAAACGTCTGGGCTTATACAACACGTAGACCAAATCAGAAACATACGTCGCTCTCAGCAGAGCATCAGACGTCTGGTGCCCTATACAGCACACAGACAACATCCCGCAGGATAAACACCATGGCCAGACATGAGAAATGCTCAGCCGACTCATTATCGGCTAGCTCAAACACGGAACTTAATCCGTCAAACCCTCAGGTCTCAAACTCACACCGCTATCATTAGCTGTGATTATAATTCAAGTTTGAATTAAGTAAATTATGCGGTACAATTATGCCACACAAACTCATAGTCCTCGACTGGTCAAATTGAAGCTGAGCCCAATCCGAAACCCAAGTTCGTCAGGGCAACAGACTTCACTTACCCGTCCACATCATGGACAAAACTCATCGTACACCAAACTCTTACAGTCTTACATACTTTGCCATCCATCTTATGGCCAAATCCTCTTACACTGACATCCTCAAATAACTCTCCTCAGAGCCAACCCAGTTGTCGCCCTCTTACTTATATCTCACTTATTATACTTACTTTTCACTTCATAATCTGTACGTTATGCTTGTACAATTATGAACACTCTTACTGTCTGACAATCACCCAACATACAATCTACCCCAAACCGATCCATTCTAATCCCTGCCCATCATACTCATATCCTCTGTCATACACTTACACAACCGTATCCAAATTCAGACAAAGTCTCTGTTACCTCTTACTGTCCATCGCCCATACCTCTGCCCACATACACTTACGCATAACCATATCATAGGCAAAAGTCATCATACATACATATGTCTCACACATACGTATAACATACACATACGGTCATACATACGCAGCTTACCACATGCACGCTAGCCATCACTAGCACATGCATACATCAAACATACACGCTAGTCATCACTAGCACATGCACACATATTCATACATACTTCAAACATGCACGCTAGCCATCACTAGCACATGCACACATATTCATACATACTTCAAACATGCACGCTAGCCATCACTAGCACATGCATAACACAAACGTAGCATACTGACATATTTGCTAGCCCTTGCTAGCGCATACATAATCCACATCCATAAAACGTGCATACATCTCATGCATATCAATCATACCATACAATCATGCTTACACACAGATCATGCAATCGGATCGTTACTTAACATCCAAGCATGGAATCATACAATCCTAGCATGCTGCTACTCATTCAAAGCATGCTTCATGAATTTACGAGTTCAAAGCTCCCCTACCTCGTAATCATGACATTTGATGGCGAGCACACGACGGTGGCGGCGTCGGCTGCGGAGTTGGCGGTCAAAACCATTGCCTGGTTGAGAGAGCTGCTGTCCCGAGGGTTTTAGGATGCGTCGGAACTATCACGGCCAAACAGGGTGTCAGAAGTCAATGCGGAAAAACCCGCGATCCACGGCGGCACACAAGCGCGGCCGGGAGAAATATCGTGCCAACATATGTGGCAGTGCAACCAGATATCGAGGGTGTACTCACTGAAGATCGGCCAGTGGCTAAGACGTGCACAGCCGGCCACAAGACGTCGAAATCGGCCGTGGACAGCACCCAACAGCAACGATTTCGGTCAACAAATGCCCACATACAGGCGGAGAGCGTGGGGCAACGCTCGAGAACAAAGGAAGGGTGGTGGAGGCTCTAGTGGTCAACTCCACTCGGTGGCCAAGCCATCCGATAGTTAGGCGGCGCAAATGCGGCGCCTAAACCCAGAAGTACACGTGTGGCCACATGCACACACGACCCAAAAGGGGCGGGGGAGAGGGCTAAACAGAGACGACCCAAGGCCCACAAAAGCCAACAGGGCTAAGGCCCTAGCTGTGGCCAATCTAAGCGGCGACATCGCCGATCGCCACCCACAACCAATACCCATGGTGCGGGCGGTTGTGCATCTCGCACGGTATAGGGCAAGGGGAGGGTTCAAGGTCGAGCAAAGGCCACGAGGCCGTCACTGGCCAAGGCTTGTGCAGGTGAACTCATCCACCTTCGGTCACGGTAAGTCATACAAATTCTTGCCCGAGGCCGTTCGGTATTGACTGCGTAAAATGGGCAAGAAGGGTCAACGACACACATGCCGGTAAGGCGGAACTAGCTGTGGCTACAGGCCGCAAGGCTGAACAAGGCCCGGAGGGGTGGCCCATTGGCATCACCGGGCCGGGGCGGAGCCGAACTAAGGTCTGCTAAATCAAATCCGGCGTCCGACTAATAACGTTAGTCACACGGTCTAAAACAGACGTAGACCAAGAATAGGGGATGCCCGAACTGAGCAAGGGAGATACGGAGGGGACAGAGGCTGAACCGATCTGGGTGGGGCTGTCCCAAGACCGGGGTGGAGCCCACGGTGGTCAAGTCACCCTCACCCGCCAACGATGGCGGTGCTAGCCCACTGGAAAATCCACCCACAGTACCGCGCAAATCGGATTGGGTGAAGCAGAGGACGGCAGAGGGGATGGAACCGGGCTGGATGGAGTGGTCCCTAGCCTTCGCCCGAGCAAGGCAAGGCAAGAGGGAGGTCAAGACGGCCACGAATCACCGCCGGCGGCCACTGTTTACCCAAAACAGTGAACCGGCGGAACAAGGCATAGGAAACACCCACTGGGGCGGCAGTGCATAGGCCCCCTACGGCGGGGAGGAGTGGCTCCTCGCCATCGCCGGACCAAGGCGGGCCAGACGGAGCCCAGCCGGGCCATCCAACGGCGGCGAAAGCCGGCCGGCGAGGTCGACAGAAAGGGGGCAAAAAACAGAGGTAGTGGGGAAAATAGAGCGGGACGGCGGAGCGGAGGCCCATTAGGCCGGGAGGAGTGTCCTCCCACCGTCGCTGGCCCATGGTGGAGCCGTGGGCGGCCGGCCGGCCCTCGCCGGCTCACGGCGGCAGCGCAAATGAAACAGAGGGGAGAGAGGGCAAACCAGGGGAGGAGGCGGCGCGGCCGTGGGCGGCCGGGGCAGTGGCCCCTCGGCGTCGTACCACCGGGGCGGAGCCGGTGGCGGCGGCCTTGCGGCCCACCGGCGGCCGGGCACAAGGAACAGATGCAAGGGGGGGCGGCACACTATTCACCATCCAGTGGATCGGGATCGCGATCCCGATCCCGATCCCTCTTTTTTTTTTCTTTTATTTATTTTTTCCCCAAACATATACTCAACGCGCGTTAACTCACTCGTTACGCATCGAACCTCCAAAATTCGCGCCGTAAGCGTGCAGCGAGGCCCGTGGCTCGCGACTAAGCCCCACACCCGACTCTACGAGGAAAATACATAAATACACATACGCTGAAACGTCACATTTTTCTGCCGAAAATGACCAGAAAAATAGCAGGAAAATCCCAGAAAATTATAGAAAAATAAGGGACCTTACATTCCGTGCTTCCTCCCATTTTTGCCCGGTCTCTTCCCTCTCTGTCTCATGGTTGGCAGCACTGGTGGTGGCCGATGGGCTCCACCTGGCCTCCGTTTGGCCAGCCATAGGCCGGTGACAATAGATTTGTGTCGAAGAGCTCCCAAAGATGGATGCTCGTTTCTACATAAGATTGATTCCCTTTGACTCAGGTATATACTTGACTTACTACGAGTATTTACTTTGTGCCACGATTTGATGTATTGGGTGAGATGAGAATTAAGATGTTTATGCTTTCTGGACTTATGATTTGGATTAGATTGTAGACAATAGACTGTTATGGGACTTGCACTCTGGGATGCCTGGGAGAAATTTATATTTAAAGTATACGATCATAGCAATTTATTCGTACGCTTATTTTCGAGTAGTGTCTAAGGATGTTTGGTTTGGTCGTACAATATTTGGTTGAATGAGCTAAAATTTGTCAGATTCTGGTAACATAAAATTTATTCGTACCATCTTGCATATGAATGATGATTTATCTGACTTTGATAGATTTATCAGATTCTGGTGACGAACAATTTATCCGAGTTTATCAGATTATGTGAAGGGCTATTTTATCTGACTTTTTGTATAAGAAGTATGTTTGGATTTTGTTATTCAATAATATTATTTGGGTTGACTTTTGAATATAAATTATGAGGAGAATATTTTATGTGTCTTTGATTATGCTTTATATTTTAACATGCTAATAGAATTTAATCCTCTCTACTGGGTATAATTATACTCTCCCACCCCTAGACACTGCAGGTCTGAGCTAAGGAGTCAATATTAATGAAGATAGCCTGTAAAACTTAAAAAATATACACTTGGATTTATTTTGTCAAGTTCTTTTGTTATGTATTAATTATGCACTTTTACACTATTTTGATTTTGTTAGAGCATGTTAAGCCCTCTTATATTTTGTAAGTTTTTGTAATTTTGTACATTAATGAAAAATTACTCTTTTGTACACGGTTGATCATGGCCCATTTTTATTACAAATTGACGTCACTCCGACTTCTAAGTTAATTAAAAAGTCGAGGCACTAGAGAGAGTAAGAAAAATATTGTATGAGTATGAGTAAAATTGTATGAAAATGAGAATGATTATATGAGAAAGATTGTATGAGTAAGGCTATGTGAGCAAAACTTTATATGTAAGAGTATGTGTAAGACTATATAGTAAGATGGTACAAGTATAAGTATGTTGGTATGTGTATGTGTATAAGTACGAGTATGTTGTTATGTGAGACTAATTTATGTATGAAAATACTCATTTTCTCCCTTTTCATTGACAGATTAATATATACTGACTTCAGGTTTACTGTTGACTTGATATGAGTAGTTTGTTGTTTTGCCACGACGCGATGTACCATTATGATTACGTATGTATTGAGTGAGGTGAGATTTTGATATATAAATATTTTCTAGACTTGTATTTGAGATTGTGTATTTTGGATTGATATGGACTTGTACTTAGTGGTGTTTGAGATATGTTTTTGCTTAAACCCATGGCCATGACATTTACTCGTGTTAGTTTCAATTCTCGCCTAAGAGTGTTTGATTTTGGACTCATGATGATTTGAAAAGATAATGTCATAAATATTAATGTATGATGGCCTAAATTTTAAAATTTTTGTTCATATGTTCGAGATTTTGTTAATTTTTCTTAAAAGATAGCCGTTACATTGTAATAAAGTTTTGTGAAATTTTTAAAAAATATTTAGAAAAATCTCAAATGTGAAAACAACAAAAGAGATTTCAATGATCATGAAAGTTGAGAATCTAGACCACTTGGGTTTATGATCCCTTGTAGGCCTTAGCTTCATGACATGGAAGGAGTGGGCAAGAGTCTTCATCAAAAGTAAAATTATTAGTGTTAGTGGCATAAATTTTAAGGAGTCATGGTGATCTCCTTGATGTTGCCATAAAGTCATAGTGACCTTGTGTTTTGTATGTAATGTGTAATGGTAGATTTGAAATATTAAATAAATTATTTATCTTCTTATTATAAGTTATGGTTATTGTTTGGTCATCTCACTAAGTATATTTATATACTCAGCATCCTTATGATGCAAATATTAAAGAAAATTAAGTTGCTAGAAGAAATTGGTGTGTGTGACAATGAAGATATTTTTAGACTACTTAGTGTGTAGTATTTCTAGTGTTTTGAAGTTAAGTCTTAGACTATTATAATTGATTGTACGCACATGAATGTTAATTTATTTTCGTTAGTATGTATGATGTTCCTAGACATGTACTCAAGCAAGATATGTTTCCTTTATACAATAGTTTCGATAATGGATAAGTACTCTGATTTGATGATATTCTAGTTTCAAAAAGCAAGGAGTTCATCCCTAAGATTTCTTAATGTGAGTTTTGATTTGTCGACATTATTGTTGAATTTTTCCCACTCTAAGATTTATGAAAATGAAATTAAAAATCTTGAGGTGCGACATTGCTCCCCTCAAATCATTTTTATCCCTAGCCCAAAAACTTTGAACATGCCCCAACAAAGGCCATAGGTCCTAAGTGTGCGAAGTATCCAAACACAATATTAAAAAAAATTAATACATGTCATGGTGTGTACTTCGAATATACAACATGATGCATCATGTACCGTCAAAAATTGAGATCCGATGAGGTGTGTGTTTTAAGGGGTGGACATAATACAAAAATCATTCTTGCCCCTTATACTATGAGTGTCATGCAATCGAAATTATGTGGCCCCATGGCACCCGACACATGCATGTGTGAGGTCGAGCACCTAACGCATATAAATGAGAGTACAATATTACAAATGAATGAACAACATTAGTTACAACTAATACTCCCTATGTCCCATATTAATAGTTCCGTTTGAAGAAAATAATACTCCCTTATCCTATATTAATAGTTATATTTAAAAAAATAGTAATTTTTATTGAATAGTGAAACCCACGTCTAAAATAGGAGAAAATAAGCTTATGATACTATTTTTTTAAGTACATAAATACTTAAATTAAATAAAATAAAGATATTAATATAGAACTTTTTTTTTTGCTAAATGGAGCAATTAATGTGGGCAGAGAGAGTATTATGCTATATTAATAGCTCTATTTGTCTTAATTTAAGCGACTGGGTACTTAAATAAGCATATGAGAAACTTAATTTCCATTTTTTTGTCTATAGGTCCCACCATTTAAAAAAAATATTATTTTTCTAAATAAAATTATTAATATAAAAGAGAAAAATATCAAATTAACAGTAGGACAAAGACCTAAGAGAACAGTACTTGGGGAAGCCAACCCCATGTGGGAAGCTGACTCCCAATGTTGAAAGGGGAATGACAAATTAAAAACCAAATCCGAAGTTGTGGGGGGCTGAGCGTCTATCCTGATGTCTCCGGAGGTCTGAAATTTGGCCCGGGCAATTGGCCCAATTCTCCACGTAACAGATTTGACCGTGAAATGGTAAAAGATAAAAATTTTGAGGTTTCACGTGGGTTTTGGATTAGCTGGGGCCCAAACAAGTGGATCCTTCACCTAGCCTGAGCATTCATAGGCTAAATACATGGGACCCATACATCAAAATGAGCTGAACACCTATGTGGAAATGCATTTCCATTTCCGCCATTCTTTTCCGGCACGATTAAGAGAGGCCTAAAAGGAAACAGAAAAGAAATAAGAGTTCGTTAGATGCTGTCTGGGGGTCAATTTTGGCCTCCGGTTTGGTGCATATAGGCATCAAATACAGCTTCTTTCCTTGAGGTGCTTCAGTGAAGCAAAAGGCAATCCATGCCAAAGTGAAAGGAGCAAGACATGAGATGTCCACCATTTAAAAAGTGACAAAAAATGTCTGCCATGCCTCCATTAACTTGCCTTCCCATATGCTTTCCTGCTTTTTATGTCAAGTGCACAGTGTTTGTTAGCCTTCATCACTCTCTCTTGACAAATGACAAGGCAAAGTTAGATTTGTTTCTTTTGATCATCTTTCAATGCATTTTTCTCCCACTGCCTTTCACCAGCTTTTTCTGAAGATGCTCGCACCCCTGAGACATCTGTTTATATTCTCTTCAGTTGCAAAAGTACATGAAGTCTCATGAACATGATGCCTTCCTTTAATCAGTTAAAGAATGTTTTATTCTCTCATTTGTCCCATTCTTTTGTTTGGATTATGAGTAATGGATGCTTACAATGATCTAATGTGATGTATAAAGAAATATCCAATGTGAAAGTAGGTTAAAATAAAGGGGTATGAAGTGAAGCCATTGGATTCTACTAATATATACTCCGTATTAAAGAAATAATTAACTTAATTTTTTTTAAGAAATAGTTAAGATGAGCCAAAGCTCATGTGTTAGTGTGAGCTCAGGCATTGTAAGTCGTCGGATTAAGATTTAATGGTGTCCTTTAATAGAGGGGATAGACAGAATACAACTCTGCAAGTCCCTCCAAGGGCCTACAATGACCTGCTATTGTTGCCGTGCATGAACCCGATCGAGCTCATATAAACCGGACGCAATAATGTTAATTACTGTGAAGTTGAAGTGTCAAAGTAACTTCAAAGTTAGAGAAAGCTGACTCCCCTCCAAAGGCACTGCCAAAGTTTATCAAAAGCATAAGGAAACAAGGATGCCACTTTCTTTAGGAACCTATTCCTGTTGGACCCATCTTCCAACAAGGCAAACACTCAGTACTAAATGAACGAGGAACAGAATGGAAAGTGCTGCACCCAACTGTAATTTTTCAAATTCATCAGACAAATTTGAAATTCATACTGGTTGTTGGATGCCATTACTTCCCATTTAAGATTTTTGTGCTAGCTGGATATGCATACCAGATTGATTTCCCCTCAAGTGAACTGAAGAGGACTTGTTCCTATTTCTGCCCACAGGATGGAAACAAGGAGGTCATAGTTAGTTTACCTCAAATGCCCTAGACTTGAGGCTATCAAAATGCAGTAACACAGCACAAATAAACCAAAAAGAAAAAAGCTTTGATGTGAAAAAACACTAGTAGGATTTTCTAGAAAGAGACAAGGACGATTCTCCCTTTTCAAGGCCCCCACCCATAACATTGATAGGATGGAATCATTTAGCCGTCCATGCCCTACAAACAATTATGCCTTGCTTTTTCCACCCTTTTTCATGCACTTCATCATGGCCCTTGATTGATAGAAACATCAATTATACTCAAGCCAATTCATGATCTCATCATGTACTAGTTATTCCATTGTTTGAATTTTGTACGTAAAGAAAACACAATTAGGGTCCTCCCCATCACTCCAGTCCTTTCTTAGACTGGTCCAGTATCTCAGCCCCACCATTTCTTTCTTCTCAAATCATATAAGGGGGGCACTAAGTTCGATTATCTTCCGTAAATCCAACCTAATTGTTGTCAAAGAGGAAATTGTAATGAGAGAGAGGCACAAGAGACAGCATTTGTGTAAAAAAAAAAGAAAACACGAGTAAGTTGAACAGTGTTAAAGTTGCGGACAATTAATTATAAAAAATATTTTTTATATTCTTTATTTCTTTATTGACAGTGAGCTTATTATAAGAAACGTATAAAAGATGTTCGTCTAAAAGATCAACAACACAAGATAATACATGCTAGCGTATATACCATCAATTTTAAATACCAACAGCTCCAATGCATTCCTTACCGGCCTCACTCTGAAGTAAATAAAAATGCTTCCCTATTCTGGCGGGGTTGGCTTCTTATAATGCATCCTGATCCAAACTTTGTTTCATGTGTAATAATATTATAATTGAGGTGGTTACCTCATGGCACAAGTGACAAAACACCAGGGTCATAGGTACTAGTGCAATAAGCCTCCAAGTAGAGATGAATAAACAACACTAAGCACGATTAATATCAAATTAACAGTGGGACAGAACCCTAAGCAAGCAGGGGCTTGGGGAAGCCAACCCCACGTGGATGCTCTCTCTCCTTAGACTTCCAATGTTGCAATGGAATGTCAAATTCTAAGAAAACAAAATAAAAATATATATAGTTAAGCAGCTAGCCAATTGAAAGGTGCCACATGGACATGAGCAGCCTGCCCTATGCAGTGGAAGGAGGAAATTAAAGGTGTATTGGTGTGGGGCCCGCTATTCTGTCCTTGAGGGGATAAATTTTGGGGAAATGGGGGGTGTTTGTCTGAATCATTTGGGCAGGTTTCAAAATTTGAACTGGGCCTCCACGGCTGTTGGCTTTTAATTACTTGGTGGGCCTGTTCTGTCATGTCTGAGGGAGACTGTCAGGAATCCCGGGCTGATGGCGTGGCCCAAAAAACGAGATGGGGAGATCGGGACCGTTCATCCTGAATCTGCCAGATGCTAAGGGAGGGGCCTTTTCGATATATTATGCAACAAATGGGGTGAAAATAAGAGTTAGCTTTCGGAAGCCATGTCAATTGTCAAGTGTCAACCCGGCCAGGCGCCTGCTCCATGCGGGTATGGAGCGCAATTGTTATCCGGGTCTGAAACGCGGGCAGAAGGTTCCATGTCTAACCGGAATCGGATTTTGTCATGGTGTGCGTGTCTTTACTTTTGATTGGAGTAAAAAAATAGGCATCTAACTAATTAAACCCTGGCACCCTGCCATATTAATTTTTTTTCTTAAAATATGTCTAGCATAAAGTATGCGTCAGAATTATTAACATTTCATATGGATAATATATACGTCACTATAAATACTTATGTTATAAAATATAAAAATTTATTTCGTATTAATAATTTAGTTTGTTATTATAAGTATATTTTTTCTTATCTTAAATGTAGGTTTTACTATTTAATATAAATTATTATTTTTCTAAATATAATTATTAATATAAGAAAAGAGAATATATATAATTATATTTATTTATAATATAGTTAATAAATATTTTATCTACACTTAAAAAGGGAAAATTTACATCAAAATTTCACAAAACAACCAAGGCGGAGGAAGAACGATGTCATAATTTTCAAAAAAAATAAAAAAAATGTATCTACCTCGAAAAGAGGAAGACTAACACGAGTCTCACATTAAAAATATTAACTATTATATTCATTACTCAAGGTAATTTATAATTATATAATTTAACAACCAAAATAAATATTGAATGTTTATAATATTTTTAATTAGTGTACAATTTAATTTTATCATTTCAATAATATTAAATTTGCTTGCATAAGCATGTTTGTTGAATGGGTACCACGAACCTATCCATAGGCACTCATACAAACATCCATATGCTTTTATATATATGCGCTCAATGCTTTGTGACTTGTCAAATCTCAATTACATGACATGTGTTCAACCCGTTACCTTTATTTTACATACATGTAATTATTAATTTGACGGTTGAAACGCATATCTAATGTATTTGGTACATGTAAATGAGACTCATATTATATACTCCGTTTTAAATAAGTTAAATTAAAAATAAATTTATTCTATATTAATAATTATATATTATTAAATTTAAATAATTAGGTAATATTATAAATTTATTTTTTATTCTCTTAGGTAGATTTCACCGTTAAATAAAATATATTATTATTTTTAAATATTATTATTAATTTAAGATTAAAAGAGTTTTTTTATATATTAATTTAATTACTAAACTACTTAAGAACAAAATAATACTAATATAAATATAAATTCTACAAATTGAAATTAGTGACTCATAACACGGGTCTTGGAGCATGGACCCATAACATACCAATTACGGATCCGGGCCCGGGTCGACCCATTTATAGCGCAAATTCGAAACGAAAGGCCAGTTCGAATCATATGACAGATAGATGAACGGCCCACATATGTCCTCCCACGTGACCGATCCCTCCCGAGACCGGATATCTGACCACCTAGACCCCATCTTACACGCGTCGCACGTGCGAAAATTCTGTATTTCTATTTACCCGCCAGTGCCCCGAAATTTAAAAAATTACGATTTATTCCCCTCCTCCTCCTCCTCCTCCTCCTCGTCTTCCCCACCGGTTCCTGAGCCACCCAGAGCCCCAGACTGGCTCCTTCGGCGTCTCTGCCATTGTCTCCCCTCCCCCTCTGCCTCTAAATTCCCGTCGCCATTCAAAACCCACCACCCAATACCAACAACGAGCGTTGCGGCTGAACAAGACGAAGTAGAAGCTGTAGAAGGAGGAGAAAGATCCCGTCTTTCCGTATCATGGGTTCTTTTCTCGTCCTCTTCCTCTTCCTGGTACTTGTCGTTCTCGCCCCGACGCCTGTTCGAGGGAATGCCGAGCTGAGAGCGCTTCTGGGCCTGAAGGCGGCTCTGGACCCGGACGGTCGCTTCCTTTCCTCGTGGTCGGCCGAGGGGGACCCATGCGGTGGCTTTTTCGAAGGGGTCGCCTGCAACGAGCGCGGCAAGGTGGCTAACATTTCGTTGCAGGGGAAGGGCCTTACTGGGTTCTTGTCTCCTGCTGTTTCTGGGCTCAAGTGCTTGTCCGGGCTCTACCTGCACTACAACTCGATAGGCGGGGAGATACCCAAGGAGATTTCGAACCTCACTGAGCTTAGTGATTTGTACCTCAACATGAATAACCTTTCTGGGGAGATCCCTCAGCAGATTGGAAGTATGTCTAGTTTGCAAGGTAATGGGAGTGTAAAAATAGTATCTTTTGTGAAGATTATTGCTCCCTTCTGCAACAACGTTTTCTGGGTTAAACCTTTTCTTCTTCTCTGGGTGATTATTCTCCTCTGCTGCCTCATTGGTACTTGAAGAAACGTTCAAAAATTTTCCTTTTCATTGAACTAGGAGCATGCCTTTTTCTACTATTTGTGGAAGAAAAGTTTTGCTTCCAAAAAATATCTTCTGGCTATTTTTTCCTCCAAATGACTAAGACTCTGCTTTCGGTGATTTTTTTCTTCGCTACCCACGGAGTCAGTTGAGGTTCAAGCATTCACCAGTAAAAAGCCTGTTTTTTGCTTAGCTTGTGTTGTTCATTTTGTGTTGGAAAACTTTACTTTTGTATCATTTGCCGTGTCGCTTCCCCAGCCATTGGTTTTTGCCAGCCTGATAGTTTACATTGCAGCTCGAGCTGGAAATCTTGCTTGTATCTTTACTAGATTGTATCCGCCACTGATTGATATCATTGTTTTCGCAAACAAAATTTGATCTTTTTCTCTTGGTAATATAGATCATTAATGTTTTTTTTTTCCAATTTTTTGGCAGATGATTTATAGTTTATTTTTTTGGGTGTAGTTTTGCAGCTCTCTTATAATCAGTTGACCGGAAGCATCCCTACTCAGCTTGGGCATCTGAAGAAGCTAAGTGTTCTTGCTCTTCAATCTAACCGTTTGAAGGGGGCGATTCCGGCAAGTTTAGGAAATTTGAGCATGTTGGTAAGAATGGATTTGAGCTACAATCAGCTGTTTGGTTCGATTCCTGAGAAGCTAGCTGATGTGCCCCTCTTGGAGTTCCTAGATGTTACAAACAACACGCTCTCTGGGAATGTCCCTCCTGGTAAGGATGTTAGTGTTTACTACCATTTCGTAGATTTTCTTTTGATGTCATTTCATTTTCCTACTAGGTTTGTTGTTCTTTTGTTTTCTCCGTGTCAATCACAATTGTTAGATTCTCATTTGGATTTGATTTTATTTTTAGTACAATTTTTTTGTTCCTTCACTTTCTCATTTTCAATTCATTCAAGTGTCTCTTGGTTTACTGAAAGATTTCGCATTTAATGAGTGATGGATCCCAAGAGCCACTATATTTATTTTTTGTACCAATATTTAAGCCCCTCTTCTGCATGTTCGAAATTTGCATTGAATTGCTGCCTTGCTATTTCTACTTTTTTTAATTGTGTTGTTGGGTGGACTGAGCAAGTTTTTGTCTTGATATCTGGATGAAGCTCTGAAGCGACTGAACCATGGTTTTTTATATGGAAACAACACGGAGTTATGTGGAATTGGCTTTTCAGCATTGAGTGAGTGCAAGTCATCCGCCCAGCTGAATCCTAACAGACTCGAACCCTTTGGAGCGGATGCTTCTGGCCTTCCATCGAAAGATATTCCCCAGTCAGCAAACGTTCAGCTGCATTGTAACAAACCTAAATGCCCAAATTCCGCAAAATCCCCAGCAGTTGCACTTACTGTTGGGATCATAGCTCTTGTTGTTGGAGCAACAGTGTGCGGTCTTCTTGCATTCTCTTGGTATCGCCGCAGGAAGCAAAAGATTGGAAGTGCATTTGAGCACTCTGATAGCCGGCTTAGCACTGACCAGGCAAAAGAGTTCTACCGAAAGAGTGGATCACCACTAGCTAATGTGGAATACTCAAATGGTTGGGACCCTTTGGCTGATGATAGAAATGGGGTAGGCTTCTCTCAGGAGGTTTTCCAAGCCCTCCGATTTAATCTAGATGAAGTGGAGTCGGCAACCCAGTACTTCTCGGAGGTGAATTTGTTGGGGAAGAGCAACTTTGCCGCAATCTATAAAGGAATTTTGAGAGATGGGTCTGTTGTTGCTGTTAAGAGTATTAGTAAGACCAGTTGCAAGTCAGAGGAGGTTGAGTTCCTGAAGGGGATGAAAATTCTCACTTCATTGCAACACGAGAACCTTGTTAGGCTGAGAGGTTTCTGTAGCTCAAAAGGCAGAGGCGAGTCCTTTCTCATATATGATTTTGTTACAAATGGGAGTTTGTTGCAATTTCTTGATGCTAAAGATGGAAGCGGGAGGGTTCTTGACTGGTCTACCAGAATCTCCATTATTAATGGAATCGCAAAAGGTATTTTTTAACTCAGCTTTAAAATTGTTGTTGATCTTAGGAATGTGAAAACTAAAACATGTCTCATGAATTCTAAAATTATTTATGGTGTCTTCCTCCAATCAGGAATTGAGTATTTACATGCCAGCAAGCCTAGCAAGCCTTCTCTTGTTCATCAGAACATCTCCGCGCAGAAAGTCCTCCTGGACAAGCACTTCAAACCGTTGCTCTCGGACTCTGGTTTCCACAAGCTTCTGGCTGATGATGCGGTTTTCTCAATCCTCAAGGCTAGTGCTGCCATGGGGTATTTAGCCCCGGAGTACACAACCATTGGCAAGTTTACTGAAAAGAGTGATATCTACGCCTTTGGGGTGATTATCCTTCAGATCATGAGTGGGAAAAGCAGGATCACTCACTGGCTGCGACCTGGTGCAGAATTAATCAAAGTAGATGATCTGATTGATGAGAACCTTCATGGTAAATTATCTGAATATGAAGCGGAAATATTGGTGAAGATTGCATCTCAATGCACCAGTGAAATTCCGAGCCAAAGGCCGAGTATGGAAGTGTTGATTGAAGAACTTGGCAAGTGTAGCAGTATCAGCAATAGCTGATTAGTCTGATCTTCCATATCGATTTATTGTATCATTTTGTTTCTTGACTTCCTTGCTCTAGAGGGTGTGCCACCCAAAATGGGCGAGGGAGCGCTGGCATTGCCATACTAACTACTGATGCTCCACATTCGCGTTGTAAGTTACTCGCTTTGAGGACTTGTGCTTGTTTTGTTGTAAACGCTTATGTACATCATCCTTTTACTCGAGGATGTGTATTAAAACTTGGTGTTTGCAGTTCTCTATCCTAAACACTGTTGAATGATTTCATTCTTGTTCAATTCTCTACAGTTCTTCCACCAGCTGCAAAACTAGAGATCTCTGTGGTGGTGTTGTCTTGGAATTTATTTATTAGACCAGTCTTAAAATTGTCAAAACAAATAAATCTACTCGCCTAAATATTGTCATTTGTACATGCTTGTTTTAGAAACGTGATAAGATCTGTTTCATGAAGGTCCTGCACAAAGTTTGTTCAATTATAAACAAACAATAATGTTGCTACTTAAAATACTACGAACTTCAAAAGCAAAAATTGACATTTTCAAGCTCTGTTATAGGAGCAACATGAAGTTATTAATATAAGTAGTAGCATTTATTGACGAGAGGACCAGAAGTTCCAAAAATCACTGTGTCGTCAATATTTGTCAGCTAATTAGTAACGCCATGTGATATCCGAGGCCTTGCAGAAGCTGCCTTGGCTGTTTCAAATATAGGAAACAGATACAAGCATCCAAGAATCTGTTCACTTCGGGCTGGTGATGTCCATGGGTCATCCTGAAACCACACTGACCACACTTCGATTGCAATGCTTCTCTGGACATTCCTGCCAAGGGAAAACAGCCACAGCACGGGGCAGCCCGTGAAACGTCAAACAGGACGAGCTCTGGGGACCATTGAAGAAACAGCCAATTCAGGAAATGACAAATCAATGGGATCGACCCCTCTGGAATTTGGTGTTTTCTTGCTGTGATTGAGATGTTGGTAGGATAGGCTGTCTGTTTCTGGTTTCCCTCTCAGTCTGGGAAGATTTCAATTACCTGATTGGTACAACTCGGCCGACTGGCAGGGTGCAGTACTCTTCCTTAATGTGTTGTTTTTATTTTATCTTAAATAATAACTTTATTTGACAAAAAAGTTTGTCATATTAATAGTTTTATTTTATTAAATGTAAATAATTAGGTATTTAAAAGGAGTATCTTACAGAGGGAATAGTATTTTTACCCTATCATTCTAACAAATTAAGCATATTAGACTGTTATTTGGGCTCCCACACTATTATTGGGCTCAGGGTTTTTTAGACCCCTTCGTATATTCTTGTACACCAACTCCGTGATCAATACCAAATCTGGCAAACTTTAAGCTGATTGACTCCTTATTATAATGACAAAATAAATTATGATATGACGTGGAATGTTAGTTTGAGAAATTGTGGGCAGATGATGTAAGAGTACAAAGGACTAATTTTTTAAAAGGAAAAAGTTAATACGATTCACCACACATTTAAAATATGCGTTAATTCCCATTACCTACCATCCAATCAAAATTTGACGTGTAGTATTTGAGGTGGCACGCAGGCTATAAAGTCCTATGTGTCCGAATATTACGGAAGCCTTTTTCATTCTTCCTTTTTAATGTGAACCTTATTTATTCTTCCTTTTTAATGTAAACTGTGCATAAAGAATAATTGAGAAGCGTCCGATTTTGAGATCGACAACACATATAATAACATACGTTAATTTAAATAAATATTTATATTAACATATATTAGCGTGTGTGCCATCAATCTTGAAATTTAGGCATTCCTTACGCTCAACTCACTATTTGAGTAGAGTATAGAAAAATCTTCTCAATATTATAAGTGCTACAACAAAGCTACTACATGTATTTCCTTGTTATCTCTAGCAGTGGATTTATCTTGTAACACTCTAGTTATTAGTAATTTTAATATATTTTTAGTGTTAGTATTTGTATTATAAATATTTTAGTTTGTAAGAATGGTTATGAATTGGCTGATATGTTAAGCTTAGTGCTTAGATATGCTCACATTTGCTTGATTTTAAATGCACTTAGTTTAAGGAATTTTATGCCAAGGTACGGATTGACTTCGGTATTGGCAGTCGATTGATTTAGGAGACTGAAAATCTTTTTGAGGTAGATAGATGTGTATCCATATGGAGGTATGTATAAGTTCTTCTAAGTATATTAAAAAATTAAAGTCATGGTAAAAGATTGTCATGATGTAGTCCCTAATGACATCAACACAGTTTAGGGTTTGGTATTTCCTATAATGATTTGAATTCACCTACTCACGTGAGTGACTTGTTCGCATAGGAAAATAACAAATCTAAGTCCAACTGGACTCTTCTGTTGTAACCAACGTTAAATGCTATAAAAGTGGGCATAGGGTACAAATATAGATGTAGAAAAGTGAATTGGTTTTTGTTGCTTTTTGTAATAGATAGTGATATTCTTACCAAAAAAACTCACACAAAAACTCATACAAGAGTTTGGATTGGACTTTATAAGTGCGTCCTACACAAAGTTCATATGAGTTTATTTATCTAGACCAATCAAAATTCATATATGAGTTTTTTATGTATAGTTTTGATGTAAAAATATTATTTTTTTTTATAATAGTGAAAGAAAAAAAAAGAAAAAAGAGAAGAGAAAAGAGATAAGTGAATTATCATTTTTCTTATTTTTCTAGAGTTTGGAAGAAGGTGTTCATTAGTGACTTGAGGCTTTGCTAGTGAGAATTTTTGGATTTTTTTTCTGAATTATAGTGGATTTTACTTAGTGGCATTAGTGATTGACTAAACCACATTAAAGTTATATGATTTATTATATTTGATGGATTAGACCTCGTCTAGGTTGGTGACAATGACTTGTTACTTTTAATTATTTTTAAACCTGTTATTTGAGTTCTTGTTTGCAACACTATCCTTGTACTACAAACATGACACGATGAAAATCACACAACCCAAAATACTCACGCATATGTCCATTACTGTGTGCACTAATACATGTATTGTCGAGATTCATTTTGAAATACCATGGAATTTCCTTCATATTTAGGTTAAGTGACCAATTTGTAATATAATAATATTATTAATCTATACTTTCCTCCTTATTAATCTTCCTCTTCCCCAATCATCGAAAGATTCCACAACAATGAAAAAGAATTTCCATGTATCTTGTTTGGATGGGTGTGAAGGAGATGATAGAAAGGGCACATAATAAGAGAGAAGAATAGAATTCCCTCAGTTACATAGCAACCACTACTACTATGTAGTATTTTCACTCAAAATAGACTGGTCCTTTTTGGGGCCTACTAGTAGGACCACTGTCGATGAGATGTATACTATGAACAACTATCACTCGAGACAGATAGTCGGGCTCCTTTTGCAAGCATGCAAGTAGTGCCCATAAATTTCAACTGAGATTTCAAGTAATTTCGATTGAACAACTGAAGTCATCAAAAGAGCCCATAAGTTGGGTCGCTTTTGCAAATCCCCTATTACCCACTATGAGAGGATGCATTTCATCATTTTATCTTCCCTTGGGATGATTTGCAAGGGAAACTCACCCACCATACAATGAGATTACGAGTTGGCATGAGCCCGGGCTTCATGGGCAATCGGACTTTTCGATATGACAGTACATGTTACTTAAAGGAGCATGCGGTTTGAAGGACTTGCCTATTGCCTTTATTAATGTGTACAATTAACTCTTAATTTTGACAATGAGTCCAACGTAAGTTACACATGAGGAGTCATAAATATTTAAGATGGATAACACATACATTATTAGTGATGATAATGTGTGCTAGCTCTAGCTCTGCAACGTCAATCTTGTGGATAAACGACTCCCATGAATAGTTTAAACTGGGCTCATTGTTAGTGAAGAATATGAAAAACTCTTCCTAGCTTGTGATACCCAAACTCACAACTAATATTAACTTTAGTGAGTAGCAATATTTCTACCCTACTTAGTTATCCTCCTAACAAATTAGGCATATTAGACAAAAAGCCTTCACCAAATCCCTTTAATAAAGTAATTTTTTGGATTTCCCCCCTTGTTTTAGAGGTCATATGGCACTCTCGTGCGTGGCACTTACTCACTGTGAACCCTAATTTTCCATCTTCCTTTTAATAACATGTGAAACATCCTGCCCTAAAGTGCACGTGGAATGTGTGCTCAGGGAGCCATCACATCTCAGGTTATCTATAACACTTAGTGATCTAGAGTTCTAGTCTCACTGCATGTTTGCATGATTTGACGGCCTTTGGGAAGCTTGTGAGACCTTAAAATTTTATAATATTATTTAATTTTGTTATATAATTATTTGGTTTGATTATAAATTTTTTTAGTCTTTGTTCTAAATTTTTATTGGAGAATTAATGTACCGGTTCTATTGGGTTAACTGAGGTGTGACACCCATTCTCATAGTCATAAGGTGGAATAACTAATAGAGAACATTAGTGCCTAGCATAAACCACTATGTAACCACACTAATTGTTGTAATTTCTATGAATTTTCTTATATTAAGGAAGTGTACCTTACTCTAAGACCCACAATCATCTTCGTCGCACTAACTTCTTGAGCCACCAACTGTTGTGCACGATTGCACACAATGCTCAGACTCCTTTTTATCACTTTACTGTTTTGACTATTTAGTTGAATTGTAGTCTTTTACTTATTGGTTCAATTGGTCTTAGATTAAATTGTATGAACCGGGCGGGCTGGGTTGGTTCAGCTGGTCCGGTTCCCTAGGGGGGGTCGTCTCCCATAAGGGGCAGCCTGAACTCTTGTTTTGGTTATGCAATTGGTGATTCAGACTTCTCCCCTTTCTTCTACAATTCTCCCCTTTCCCTGCGCAATCCTCTTAGATACTGATCGTGCCTGCATCGGGCACATCATTGGTATCGGAGCTTGTGCGATCCTCGACCATGGTGCGTGGCAAACAGGCTATGGTGCAAGAGGCGGCGTCAGAGAAGGAGGCACCAGTGCCAACTTCAACAGACAGTCCGCAGGCCAGTTCCGCTGTCAATGATGCCCGGTTGTCAGAGATCCTCACAACAGTGCAAGCTCTTGCGGCCGACCTCGCCAGAGTGAAGGTACAGCAGGAAGCCATGGCAGCGCGCTTCATGCCTATTCTACCTGCACCGACCGCTGTTAACCCGGAGAAGGGCGAGCCCTCGCAGGCCCCAGAACCGACCCTGACAGCCACCCCAGTGCCTGCCAGCGTCAACTTGGGAGGCCGAGCCCATCCTGCAGGCTATGACCCTGGCCAGACAGTGCTGGGAGGGAGGTGCCATGTAACGCCCGAGATTTTTCATCCCTTTTTCTTAAAACTCATAGAAATTTTTTTTTCCATAAATCGGAGTCAAAACGATAAAATCAAAACCTGTATAAACATTTTATAATTTAAACATCATATGGTTAAACATCGTACTGCCAAATCAAATATCTTCAGGCGCTACCCGAAAACACACATACAAATAAATTGCTATGATCATAGACTTTTAAATACAAATCACTCTCCCAGGCATCCCTGAGTACAAGTCCCATAACAGTCCACTGACTAATCCAAATGAAAGTCCAAAATAAACATTTTGAAGTCTCATCTCACTCAATACAGGAGATCGTGGCACAAATAAACTCGCAATGAGTCAAGCAGATACCTGAGTCAACGGGAATCAATCCACCGCTAAAACGAGCGTCCATCTCCAGGAGCTCTCCGCACAACCTGCAAAACCTCTCGTGCAACGGGGCTAAAAATAGTAGGGTGAGTATTTTCATACTCAGTAGGAAAATACCCAGTAGGGGAATCCAAAACGGTGAACTCCATAAGTTCATAATCACATGCGTCATGCAACTCAAACATGAAGCAGTCAACATAACATAATCATAACATGCTCAAACGCATACGATCATACCAAATGCACCAATGTGCCAAGACATACCAAATGCACCATCGTGCCAAAATCATACCAAGGCACCATCATGCCAAAATCATACCAAAGGCACCATCGTGCCAGAATCATAATATCCAATCAACTTACACAAACACCCTTATCCAGGGTCATACAAACTTACTCGTACCACCGTACGCATACTCATATAACATACGCATACTTGTACGACCTTACTCATACAATCGTATGCTCACTCATACAGCTTACCCATACATGTACGACCTTACTCGTACAATCAGACTCGTACGACCTTACTCGTACAGTCTGCACAAAATCATACTTACTGTCTTACTCAGAAACATATTCTCACAATCATACCCGTACTCTTACAGTCGTGCTCATACTCATACGCTTACAGTTCTGCTCATACACACTCTTACAGTCTTGCTCATACACATACAGTCGTACTCACACTCATACAGTCGTACTCATACACATAATCGTACACATATCAACGACCACTGAAGCTCATTACAACTAATAAGCTCCAGCGTCGAAAAGGAAAAGAATGCCACTGGGGCAACACCTTAACCTCCGGGGAGTGACTAGACGCCATGGACTTTTCCGAAGGTAAGGCACACCAATGCTCATGGGCACTGGATCAAACAGGTAAGAGTAGATCCATGATACTACTTACCTGAGTACGCAAACATAAACACCCACATATAAGGGGTCATACAGTTGCCCACCATAATGGGTCTTATAGTGCCAGAGAATTGCCCACCATAATGGGTCTTATAGTGCCAGAGAATTGCCCACCATAATGGGTCTTATAGTGCCAGAGAATTGCCCACCATAATGGGTCTTATAGTGCCAGAGAATTTCCTACCATAATGGGTCTTATAGTGCCAGATAATTGCCCACCATAATGGGTCTTATAGTGCCAGATAATTGCCCACCATAATGGGTCTTATAGTGCCATTGCCACTCTTGGGCAGAAAACATACAGTGCCACTTCGGCAGAAACGTACAGTGCCACTTGGGCAGAAACGTACAGTGCCACTCTTGGGCGGAAACATACAACGCTCTCAACAAAGCATCAAACGTCTGGGCTTATATAGCACATACCAAACCGAAAACATACTTCACTCTTAACAGAGCATCAGACGTCTAGGCTTCATACAGCACGCAGACAAAGTCAGAAACGTACATCGCTCTCAATAGAGCATAAAACGTTTGGGCTTATACATCACATAGACCAAATCAGAAACAACGTCGCTCTCAGCAGAGCATCAGACGTCCGGTGCTCTACATAGCACACAGACAACATCCCGCAGGATAAACACCATGGCAAGATATGATAAATGCTCGGCTGACTCACTAGCGGCCAGCTCAAACACGAAACTTAATCCGTCGAACCCTCAGGTCTCAAACTCACAACGCTATCATTAGCTGTGCTTATAATTCAAGTTTGAATTAAGTACATTATGCGGTACAATTAGGCCACACAACTCACAGTCCTCGACTGATCAAACCGAAGCTGAGCCCGATTCGAAACCCAAGTTTGTCAGGGCAACAAACTTCACTTACCCGTCCACATCATGGACAAAACTCATCGTACAACCAACCCTTACAGTCTTACACACTTCGCCATCCATCTTATGGCCAAATCAGCTTACACTGACATCCTCAAATAACGCTCCTCAGAGCCAACCCAGTTGTTGCCCTCTTACTTATATCTTACTTATTATACTTATTTTTCACTTCATAATTTGTACGTTATGCTTGTACAATTATGCACGCTCTTACTGTCTGACAAACGCCCAACATACAATCCAACCCAAACTGATCCATTCTAATCCTTGCCCATCACACTCTTATCCTCTGTCCTTTGTCATACGCTTACACAACCGTATCCAAATTCGGACAAAGTCTCTGCCACCTCTTACTGTCCATCGCCCATACCTCTGCCCACATACACTTACACATAACCATATCATAGTCAAATAGTCATCATACATACGTATGTCTCACACATACGTATAACATACTCATACGATCATACATACGTAACTTACAAACATGCACGCTAGCCATCACTAGCACATGCATACATTCATACATATGTCAAACATGCACGCTAGCCATCACTAGCACATGCATACATCAAACATACACGCTAGTCATTACTAGCACAGGCATAATTCATACCTACTCCAAACATGCACGCTAGCCATCACTAGCACATGCATAACCCATACATAGCATACTGACATATTTGCTAGCCATCGCCAGCGCATACATAATCCACATCCATAAAACATGCATACATCTCATGCATATCAATCATACCATACAATCACGCTTACACGCACCTCATGCAATCGGATCGTTACTTAACATCCAAGCATGGAATCATACAATCCTAGCATGCTGCTACTCATTCAAAGCATGCTTCATGAATTTACGAGTTCAAAGCTCCCCTACCTCGTAATCATGACGTTCGATGGCGAGCACACGACGGTGGCGGCGTCGACGGCAGAGTTGGCGGTCAAAACCATTGCCTGGCTGAGAGAGCTGCTGTCCCGAGGATTTTAGGAAGCGCCGGAACTATCACGGCCAAACACGGTGTCAGATATCAATGCGGCAAAACCCGCGATCCACGGCGGCACCCTGGGGCGGCCGGGAGAAAAGTCGTGCCAACATAAGTGGTGGTGCGACCAGATGTCGGGGGTGTACTCACTGAAGATCGGCCGGTGGCTAAAACGTGCACAGCCGACCTCAAGAAGTCGAAATCAGCCGTGGACAGCACCCAGCAGCGACGATTTCGGTCAACAGAGGCCCACATACGGGCAGAGAGCGTGGGGCAACGCTCGAGAACAAAGGAGAGGTGGTGGAGGCTCTAGCGGTCAACTCCACTCGGTGGCAAAGCCAATCGATGGTCAGGCAGCGCGAATGCGGCGCCTAAGCCCAAAAGCACACGCGTGGCTACATGCGCACGCGGCCCAAAAGGGCGAGGGAGATGGCTGAAATGAGGCGACTCAAGGCCCACAAAAGCCAACATGGCTAAGGCCCTAGCGGTGGCCAATCTAAGCGGTGACATCGCCGATCTCCACCCACAACCAATACCCATGGTGCGGGCGGCTGTGCATCTCGCACGGTATAGGGCAAATGACAAGCGGCCCATTCCGAGCGGTAATATAATTAGGCCAAGTGGGGCTGACCCTCACTGTCGCCGAGCCGGGGCAGAGCCCATAATGGCCAAATAGCATACGGCTTGCCAATGACCACGGCCCAAGACGCACCCAAAGCGTCTAATCGGGCGGAGCATGGCAATAGGGGCGAGGCGGGGTCGGAAACGGAAACCCCCTACCGACACTGGGTCGAGGTAGGCTGGACGGAGCCCATCTGGTGGCCGGACGACGACCGAAAACACACCGGCGTCTAAAACATCCCACGGACAGTGAGATGCAAATAGTAACAAAAACCCGACCAAAAGATCGGTAGCTCACCACGGAGCGAACAAAGCGTGGCAGCAGCTCTAGCCAGCGCCTATGGGTCCCTGGCGGCCAACTAAACATAAGTCTAGTTGAGAGCGGCCGCAAACGATGTCAAAATCGTACACCCATAGTGCAAAAACGGGATTGAAGGAGAGAAAAACCCGAAAAAAGGTTCGGTACCTCGTGGAGGAGCGAAGAGGCCGTGGTGGCGGTCATAGCTGGTACCTACGGACTCGTGGCGGTGAGGCAAAGTGGATCCTGACAAGAATCGAAGGAATCCAACGACGGAGGAGGGAGAACGGCGGAGTGACCGGATATGCCCTCGAGTTTTCTCTTCTCCTCTCTGGACGTGAAATCTTTTTCACTGGATGTCGGTTCTGTGAAAAACCGATGAATGATTTCTTTATATAGTTAAATCTTTTCAATTTTTACATCTATGTCCCTAATGCACATTAACTCACTGGTTACACGCTATAGCTCCAAACTTCGCGCCGTAAGCACGCAGCGAGGCCCGTGGCCCACGACTAAGCCTCACACCCAACTCTATGGGTATAAATACGAGGTATAAATACATAAATACAAATACGCCAAAGCGTCACATTTTCCCGCCAAAAATGACCAAAAAAATAGCAGGAAAATCCCAGAAAATCGTAGAAAAATCAGGGACCTTACACGCCAGGCCTGGGACACGCGAGGCACACCAGGTGTTCGTGAAAATGCCCCTATGATGCCACCCCATGCTAACCACTTCCAAGATGCTGAGGACGAGTGGGACGAGTTCCCTCAGCATGGTGGGGGTCACAGAGCGGGCGCTGAACCCCGTCTGGCCCGACTGCAGTTCCCGCGCTACAACGGGGATGACGACCCGGTTGAATGGTTGTATAAGGCTAACAAATTTTTCTCCTACCAAGGCACTCATTCAGAGGAAGAGCGCTTGCGCATCGCAGCCTTCCACCTTGATGGCAATGCATCCGTGTGGTTCCAGAGTTTTGAGAAAGAGGTACGATACCCAACATGGGCGGCCTTTTCTGATGAGCTCTGCGTGCAATTTGGACCAAACGAATTCCAGGATTTCAATGAGATGCTGTCCTCCATGCGCCAGACTACCACCGTCCGTGCATACTACACCGAGTTTATGAAGGTGGTCAACCGGCTGCCCGACTGGCCGGTCGCCGCCTTGGTGGGTACCTTCAAGCATGGCCTCAAGCCCGAAATTTCAGAGGAGATGCGTCACTTTCCGTTTGCCAATATGCGGGATGTGGTACGCCACACTCGCATCGAAGAGGAGAAACTAACGAGGCAGCGCAGAGGGGGTCGACTTGGACCATTGGGCCGTTCTGCCCCTAGCGCCACTCTTACTCAACCGCCGGCCAGCAGTGCTATTCCTGGCCGACCCAATCCGCTCCCTTCCATTGCGGGTCCGATTGTCTGGCGTTTAACTCCGGCTCAAATGGAGGAACGCCATTCAAAGGGGTTATGCTTCCGCTGCGATGAGAAATTTGTGCCTGGGCACCACTGTTCTGTTAAGGGCAGTCTTCTAGTGGAAGAAGTGGACGATGGCGACACAGTTTGTGATGGTTCGGCCTTGTCTGCCAGTGACGAGCTCTTGCCAGAGATCTCAGTGCATGCGTTCTCTGGGGCTTTTACACCCCGCACGATGCGCGTCGAGGGGCTTCTCAAGTGCGAATAGGTAGCTATCCTGATCGACAGTGGTTCTACTCACAATTTTATTAATGACAGGGTCGCCAACCATCTTGGGTGTTTCGTATCGGACTCCAAGCCTTTTGATGTACTAATCGGCGACGGCAAGCACCTCCGGAGCAATGGGGTGTGTGTGCAGGTTACTTTATCTATACAGGGCCATGCATTCGTCACTGATCTCTTCCTGTTGCCGACAAAAGGGGCAAATGTTGTATTGGGTGTCCAGTGGCTCCAGGAGCTCGGCGATGTCGTGTGGAACTTTAGGGAAATGTGGATGGATTTTGAACTCCAAGGGTAGCGCGTCCGGTTGGAAGGTTCTAGGCTGGGCACTCTTCTCTCCGGCCATTCGTCGAGCAGCTTGTACCGGTACGCCCCCCAAGGGCTCCTCTTACAGCAACGTGCAGTTATTGAAGTTCCTCAAGCTATAGTGCCGGCTGACCTCAGTGAGTTGTTGACGATTACCAAGACCTATTCGCTGAACCACAGGGCCTCCCGCCTAGCCGCTCCCATGATCATCAGATTCCGATTACACCGGGTACCGCCCCAACCAATGTACGGCCATACCGCTACCCCCATATTCAGAAGGCTGAGATCGAGCGGCTGGTGGCCGATATGCTTCAGGCAGGAATTATCCGGCCCAGCACAAGCTCTTATTCTTCGCCAGTGTTGCTTGTGCGCAAGAAGGACGGCATATGGCGCTTCTGTGTGGACTACCACGCCCTCAATGTTGTGACTGTGAAAGACAAGTACCCGATTCCAGTGATTGAGGAGTTACTCGATGAATTGACAGGCGCGACGGTGTTTAATAAGCTCGACTTGTGTTCGGGCTATCATCAGATTCGCATGAGAGCTGCTGATGTGCACAAGACAGCTTTTCGGACTCACGACGGTCACTTTGAGTTCCTCGTGATGCCGTTTGGTTTGACTAATGCTCCATCCACCTTCCAGTGCCTTATGAACGACCTCTTCCGCCCCTTCCTGCGCCGTTATATATTGGTTTTCTTTTATGACATTCTGGTATACAGCAGATCGTGGGCCGAGCATTTGTCCCACCTTAGGTCCGTTCTCAATTCTGCGTGATAACTCTTTATGTTTGAAACGTTCGAAGTGCTCCTTTGGCAGTCGACAGGTGGATTACTTGGGCCACATTATATCAGAGAAGGGTGTCGCCACCGACCCAGCCAAGGTCACCGCCATGCTGTCTTGGCCTATTCCCACCAGCGTTCGAGCACTTCGTGGTTTCCTAGGCCTCACTGGGTACTACCAGTGCTTCATCAGTCGCTATGGGGAAATGGCTAGGCCGTTGACAGTGCTGCTCAAACGGGGCACTTTTGTTTGGACTCCAGAGGCGCAGGCAACATTTGACGGGCTGAAGCACGCCATGGCTTCCGCCCCCGTCTTGATCTTGCCTGACTTCAGACGCCCATTTGTGGTCGAGACGGATGCTTCGGACACTGGCTTAGGGGCAGTTTTGTTACAGGATGAGCGTCCCATAGCATATTTCAGCAAGGCATTGACGGGCAGATCCTTGGCACTGTCTGTCTATGAGAAGGAGATGCTAGCTATCATCCATGCCGTCACCAAATGGTGGCCGTACCTCTTGGGTTGGCTGTTCCTGATTCATACTGACCATCAACTATTGAAGTATTTCCTCGAACAGCGGGTGTCCACCCCATCTCAGCAGCGTTGGGTCAATAAACTTCTGGGTTATGATTATGAAGTGGTTTATAAGAAGGGATCCGACAACACAGTGGCTGACGCTCTTTCCCATATACCGACATCAAGGTCGTGCCTCACATTCTCCATGCTCTCTTGTCCTTTTATCGATGAGCTAAAGCATGCCTACTGTTCTGATGCTTCGACACAGACGTTGATCGCTGCCCTTCAGCAGGACCCGGCTGGTCGCCCGTTTTACAACTGGCGGGATGATTTACTATTCTGGAAGGACCGTTTGTGGGTTCCTAATGTTGCTGATCTGCACCGCCGTATCATATCTCATTTCCATGACTCTCCGGTTGCTGGCCACGAGGGGGTTTTCCACACTTACAAACTGGTCAGCCAGAGTTTCTTATGGTTGGGAGTTCGTCGGGCTATGCATGAGTATGTGACAGCTTGTGATATTTGTCAGCGTGCCAAGGCGGCCACCACTTCTCCCGCTGGGCTGCTCCAACCCCTACCGATTCTGGACAAAGTATGGGAGGATGTATAGATGGATTTTGTGGAAGCCTTGCCGTTGGTGCAAGGTAAGTCGGTGATCATGGTGGTGGTTGACCGCCTCTCTAAGTATGCTCATTTTTGTGCGTTGGGTCACCCCTTTACTGCTAAAACGGTGGTTGACTTGTATGTTCGGGAGGTGGCGAAGCTTCATGGTATGCCTCGTACCATTGTGTCTGATCGTGATTGTATCTTCTTTTCTCAATTCTGGCAGGAGTTCTTTACCTTACAGGGTACGTCCCTTCATATGAGCACTGCCTATCACCCTCAAACAGATGGGCAGACAGAGTTCGTCAACTGCTGTTTGGAGCAGTACTTGAGGTGCTTCACGATGTCACAGCCCCGCCGATGGTTGCAGCTTCTTCCGTGGGCAGAGTGGTCCTATAATACTGCTTATCACACGCGTGTGGGTTTCACTCCATTCGAGGTGTTGTATGGCCGTCCTCCCCCTACTATTCTGTCATATGTGCCGCATCGATCTTCAGTGGCTGAGGTGGATTATACGCTACAAACTCATGATGAGGTCTTGCGCCAGTTGAAGATGAATCCGGCTGAGGCTCAGAATCGGATGAAATAGCTCTATGATGGCCGCCAAACTGATCGGGAGTTCCAAGTTGGTGACTTGGTCTATGTTTTTGTCTTACTGCAGCGCCAGTCTTCTTTATTCCAGCCCGGGCACTCCAAGCTCGCTCCCATGTTTCATGGTCCATACCCGGTGGAGGCTCGCGTTGGACCGGTCGCTTACCACCTGTCCTTGCTGCCTACTTCCTTGGTTCATCCGGTGTTCCATGTGTCCCGCCTTCGCAGGTTTGTGGGTGATCGTAGCTTGGCCGTGGATGCGTCCCCTCCGCCACTGATGGGTCCTGTTCCGCCCACTGATCCTGCCCCTGTATCTGTGCTTGAGAAGAGGCGGGTGCATCATTCGGGTCGCATTGTTACTGAGGTTTTGGTTTCATGGCAGGGTCAGCCTTTGGAGGATGAGACGTTGTAACGCCCGAGATTTTTCATCCCTTTTTTCTCAAAACTCATAGAATTTTTTTTTTTCATAAATCGGAGTCAAAACGATAAAATCAAAACCTGTTTATAATTTAAAACATCATAAGGTTAAACATCGTACTGTCAAATCAAATATCCTCAGGCGCTACCCGAAAACACATGTACGAATAAATTCTGCTATGATCATAGACTTTTAAATACAAATCACTCCCGGGCATCCCTGAGTACAAGTCCCATAACAGTCCACAGACTAATCTAATCGAAAGTCCAGAATAAAACATCTTAAAGTCTCATCTCACTCAATACAGGAGATCGTGGCACAAATGAACTCGCAGAGAGTCAAGCTGATATCTGAGTCAACGGGAATTGATCCACCGCTGAAACGAGCGTCCATCTCCAGGAGCTCTCCGCACAACCTGCAAAACCTCCCGTACAACGGGGCTAAAAATAGTAGGGTGAGTATTTTCATACTCAGTAGGAAAATACCCAGTAGGGGAAATCCCAAACGGTGAACTCCATAAGTTAAGAAATGCATGCGTCATGCAACTCAAACATGAAGCAGTCAACATAACATAATCAAATCGTGCACATACACATACGATCATACCAAAGGCACCATCGTGCCACAAACATATCGAAGGCACCATCGTGCCAATATCATACTGTCCAATCAACTTACACAAACACCCTTATCCAGGGTCATACAACTTACTCGTACCACCGTACGCATACTCATACAACATACGCATACTTGTACGACCTTACTCGTACAATCGTATGCTCACTCATACAGCTTACTCATACATGTACGACCTTACTCGTACAATCAGACTCGTACGACCTCACTCGTACAGTCTGCACAAAATCATACTTACTGTCTTACTCAGAACCATATTCTCACAACCGTACTCATACTCTTACAGTCGTGCTCATACACATACACTTACAGTCTTACTCATCCTCATACACTTACAGTCCTGCTTATACACACTCTTACAGTCTTACTCATACTCATACAGTCGTACCCGTACACATAATCGTACACATATCAACGACCACTGAAGCTCATTACAACTAATAAACTCCAGCGTCGAAATAGAAAGGAATGCCACTGGGGCAACACCTTAACCTCCGGGGAGTGACTAGATGCCATGGACTTTTCCGAAGGTAAGGCACACCAATGCTCATGGGGCACTGGATCAAACAGGTAAGAGTAGATCCATGATACTACTTACCTGAGCGCGCAAACATAAACACCCACCCATAAGGGGTCACACAGTTGCCCACCATAATGGGTCTTATAGTGCCATAGAATCGCCCACCATAATGGGTCTTATAGTGCCATAGAATCGCCCACCATAATGGGTCTTATAGTGCCATAGAATCGCCCACCATAATGGGTCTTATAGTGCCATAGAATCGCCCACCATAATGGGTCTTATAGTGCCATTGCCACTCTTGGGCAGAAAACATACAGTGCCACTCTTGGGCGAAAACATACAACGCTCTCAACAGAGCATCAAACGTCTGGGCTTACACAGCACACAGACCAAATCAGAAACATACGTCGCTCTCAGCAGAGCATCAGACGTCTGGGCTTCATACAACATGCAGACAAAGTCAGAAACGTACATCGCTCTCAACAGAGCATCAAACGTCTGGGCTTATACAGCACACAGACCAAATCAGAAACAACGTCGCTCTCGGCGAGCATCGTACGTCCGGTGCTCTACATAGCACACAGACAACATCCCGCAGGATAAACACCATGGCAAGACATGATAAACGCTCGGCCAACTCATCAGCGGCCAGCTCAAACACGAAACTTAATCCGTCGAACCCTCAGGTCTCAAACTCACAACGCTATCATTAGCTGTGCTTATAATTCAAGTTTGAATTAAGTATATTATGTGGTACAATTATGCCACACAAACTCACAGTCCTCGACTGGTCAAACTGAAGCTGAGCCCGATCCGAAACCCAAGTTCGTTAGGGCAGCAGACTTCACTTACCCGTCCACATCATGGACAAAACTCATCATACAACAAACCCTTACAGTCTTACGTACTTCGCCATCCATCTTATGGCCAAAACCTCTTACACTGACATCCTCAAATAACGCTCCTAAGAGCCAACCCAATTGTCGCCCTCTTACTTATATCTCACTTATTATACTTATTTTTCACTTCATAATCTGTACGTTATGCTTGTACAATTATGAACACTCTTACTGTCTGACAAACGCCCAACATACAATCTAACCCAAACCGATCCATTCTAATCCTTGCCCGTCATACTCAAATCCTCTGTCATACGCTTACACAACTGTATCCAAATCCAGACAAAGCTTCTGTCACCTCTTACTGTCCATCGCCCATACTTCTGCCCACAACACTTACACACATCCAAAGCATAGGCAAAATGCCATCATACATACGTATGTCCCACACATACGTATAACATACACATACGGTCATACATACATAACTTACAAACATGCATGCTAGCCATCACTAGCGCATGCATACACACGTCAAACGTGCACGCTAGCCATCACTAGCATATGCATACATTCACACATACATCAAACATGCACGCTAGCCATCACTAGCACATGCATACATCAAACGTACACGCTAGTCATCTCTAGCACGTGCACACACACATTCATACATACTTCAAACATGCACGCTAGCCATCACTAGCACATGCATAACCCATACATAGCATACTGACATATTTGCTAGCCATCGCCAGCGCATACATAATCCACATCCATAAAACATGCATACATCTCATGCATATCAATCATACCATACAATCATGCTTACACACACCTCATGCAATCGGATCGTTACTTAACATCCAAACATGGAATCATACAATCCTAGCATGCTGCTACTCATTCAAAGCATGCTTCATGAATTTACGAGTTCAAAGCTCCCCTACCTCGTAATCATGACGTTCGATGGTGAGCACCCGACGGTGGCGGCGTTGGCGGTCAAAACCGTTGCCTGGCTGAGAGAGCTGCTGTCCCGAGGATTTTAGGATGCGCCGGAACTATCACGGCCAAGCAGAGTGTCAGAACTCAATGCGGTAAAACCCGCGAACTACGGCGGCACACTAGGGCGGCCGGGAGAAATGTCAAGCCAACATATGTGGCGGTGCGACCCGAAGTCGATGGTGTACACTGAAGATCGGCCGCTAGCTAAAACGTGCTCAGCCGGCCACAAAGACGTCGAAATCGGCTGTGGACAGCACCCAACGGCAACGATTCCGATCAACAAAGGCCCACATAAGGGCGGAGAGCGTGGGGCAACGCTCGAGAATCAAAGGAGAGGTGGAGGATAGCTCTAGTGGTCAACTCCACTCGGTGGCAAAGCCAACCGATGGTTAGGCGGCACGAATGCGGCGCCTAAACCCAGAAGTACACGCGTAGCTACATGCACACGCGGCCCAAAGGGCGGGGGAAGAGGGCTGAACGGAGACGACTCAAGGCCCACAAAAGCCAACAGGGCTAAGGCCCTTAGCTGTGGCCAATCTAAACGGCAACATCGCCGATCGCCACCCACAACCAATACCCATGGTGCGGGCGGCTGTGCATCTCGCACGACAGAGAGCAGGGGGAGGGTTCACGGTCGAGCAAAGGCTATGAGGCCGTCACTGGCCAAGGCCTGAGCAGGTGAACTCGTCCACCTTCTGTCAAGGTAAGACATACAAATTCTTGCCCGAGGCCGTCCGGTACCGACGGCGTAAAATGGGCAAGAAGGGTCAACGGCACACATGCCGGTAAGGCGGACTAGCTGCGGCTACGGGCCGCAAGGCCGAACAAGACCCAGAGGGGTGGCCCATTGGCATCACCGGGCTGGGGCGGAGCCAAACTAAGGTCCACCAAAACAAATCCGGTGTCCGACTGATAACGTCAGTCACCACGTCCAAAACGGACGCAGGCCAAAAATAGGGGACGACCGGGGAAAACCCATAAGGGCGGAGCGGCCATGGGGGCGGCGGCTGAATCGGGCATAGAAGTGTAGTCCACTGCCTTCGCCGGAGCAAGGCGGGGCTGGGGGAAGGCCGAATCGGCCGCAGATCACCGCCGGCGGCCACTGTTTGCCCAAAACAGTCCGTCGGCGGAACAGTGCACAGAGGGGGAAAGAGGGTGGGGCGGCGGTGCTGAGGCCCACCGGGCCGGGAGGAGGGGCTCCTCGCCGTCGCCGGCCCAGGGCGAAGCCATGGCCGGCCGGTCGGGCCGAGCCGGCCCGTGGCGGCGGCGGAACGGCGTGAAACAGACGGGCGGCAAAACAGGGCAGTGGGGAATTGAAGCGGGACGGCGGACCTGAGGCCGTCCGGGGCCGGGGGGACTGGCCTCCTGCCGTCGCCGGCCCATGGCGGAGCCGTGGGCGGCCGGCTAGTCCTCGCCGGCCTACGACGGCGGCGGAATCCAAAAATGACCGTGAGGAGGCTAACCAAAAAAGTCGGGGCGGAGTGGCCGTGGGGCCGGGACGGCGGCTCCCCTGCCGTCGCACGGCCAGGGCGGAGCCGGTGCAGCGGTCCAGCGGCCGGCGGCGGCCGGGCACACTGAGCAGACAGGAAGGGGGTGGCGGCGGTACTGTTCACAGTCCAGGAGCTTCTGGATCGGGCGATCCCGATCCCGATCCGAACTTTTCTTTTTTATTTTTATTTTCTTTTATTTTTCCAAACGTACCCCCAACGCGCGTTAACCCACTGGTTACGCGTCGAACCTCCAAAATTCGCGCCGTAAGCGCGCAGCGAGGCCCGTGGCCCGCGACTAAGCCCCACACCCGACTCTACGGGTATAAATACGGGGAAAAGACACAAATACCCATACGCTGAAACGTCACATTTTCCTGCCGAAAATGACCAGAAAAATGGCAGAAAAATCCTAAAAAATCGTAGAAAAATCAGGGACCTTACAGACGTGGATGCTTGAGGATGATTTCTTGACTCGTTATCCAGCTTGGTCGCCTTGAGAACAAGTCGACTAGCGGAAGCGTGGTGAAGTGTTGTGCACGATTGCACACGATGCTCAGACTCCTTTTTATTACTTTACTGCTTTGACTATTTAGTTGAATTGTAGTCTTTTACTTATTGGTTCAATTAGTCTTAGATTAAACTGTATGAACCGGGCGGGCTGGGTTGGTTCAGCTGGTCCGGTTCCCTAGGGGGGGCCGTTTCCCATAAGGGGTGGCCTGAACTCTTGTTTTGGTTATGCAATTGGTGATTCAGACTTCTCCCCTTTCTTCTACATTTCTCCCCTTTCCCTGCGCAATCCTCTTAGATACTGATCGTGCCTGCATCGGGCACATCACCAACCTTCATTTGAAATCTTGATGGGCTTAAGCCCTTTACATTTATTTTAGCCTATTTCCCAAGGTGAGTTTTATTTGTTCCTTTTTTAGGCAAATGCAAGCCCACTTACTCACCCACTAGTATAAATAGCCAACTTAGTCTATTCCTTCATTTGGGGGTAGCTGAGATTCAAAGGTTTATTATACTCTAACCTCTCACTAGAAGGGAATGCATGTATTCTAGCTTCATCCAACGTAAGTCAAGCAAATCTACTTCAAGATTTCTTATGTTTTTACCTCCCATATTCTACTTGCTTACATTTGATTCCATGTCATCTACTCTTCAAAGTTTCTTATTTTACCCATGATTTAGAGCCTTAAATTCTTATTTCATGTTTCTACTCTTGTGTTTCATGTTTGGGCATAAGGGAATGTTTGATTTTTCTTGCTATTAGTGGTTTTGAGTCTCTATTTGGTAGAAATGTGTAGTTTTTTATTACGCTTAAATGTGACATAATTTGTTGGTTATGGATTTTTTGAATTTAGGAAGAAATTGAACGAACTACTTACTGATTTGAGGTAAGGGGTTTTTGTTTGGTGAAGTTTTCCTTACATTAACATCATGGACTATGTGTTGAATTATATTCTTGATGCATGTTGGTGTGTATGAATTTAGATCTTCTTGGATATGTATTTTTGTGATGTATTAACATGAATGTGTATAAGTTATGTTGGATCTATCATATATAAAGCCTAGATGCAGTTTATTTAAAGTTTAATGAGATTTTGATAGAAGATAAAACTTGTGTTGACAAAGAAAATGTTGATTTTTCTTGTTTCAGGGCACGACCGATTGGTCACCCTTGAAGGTCGATCGATTAGGAAAGAGGTGTCTTCGGAATTAATGAAGACCAACCGATTGCCCTGAAGTCCCGATTGATCGCTAAAACAATTGTTTGCCACTTCTTAGGGCCTGATCAATCGCCCTTATGGATGATCAATTGCCCAAGTGTAATGTGACTTTTATGCTTATTGTGAAGTCAGATTTTGATAGTTTCACCGTGTCTCTTACATGTAACTAGTAAAGTATTATCATACTAAAGTAAGAGTGTTTGTACACATGATATTATTTATGCATAAACTATGCTTCATGTACTTCAAATCATTTATGGATATAACTATTTATGTTTATATGAACTTATGTTTACATGATCATATTATCCATACACGAACCGTCTCATGCATGATAGAACTAATCATTGGTATGAATACTTATGTTTGTATGCATTTAGCATTATTCACGAATGACTCATGCCATGTACATTATGACAATGGTTTATTAAACTATGTTTAACCATGATTAGCTATAGTATTTTGTAGTTTTTGGACTAGCCGTATCAGAGATTTAAATAAATTGATTTGTTGTCCGAAAGGGAAGTATTTTCCATCCAAAATGTCAGGGTTTTTCGTACCGAAAGGCCATGTTTTTCCTCCAAGAGTTGAGAAGAGTGAAATGCTACAAAGAGGACACTAATTGAGACTTTTGGAGTGAGCTCCAAGTAGGTTTGTTCGTGTGCACCGACCATTCTAGTTTACAGGAGTGCCAACTTCTTTTGATATGTACAGCTTAGGAATATAAGGTAAGCAGGTATATGATATCATTGGGTACTAGGATTACTCTAGTGTTGATTTTATGGATTATTATTCATTTACACAGGTTTTATGTATGAATTGTGGCACTCTATTGAGGCATTTATACAGGTTTTGTGTATGAATTATGATGCATGGTTGAGATTTTTGCACAGGTTTTATGTGAAGGAATTTGACATGCTTGTGCAATCTTGACACTCGTATTGCATAAAGTTTATGTTATACATCTTTAGATTATGTTTAATGGTGTTAGTGTGAGCTACATATTTTCAAACCTTTGATGGGTTATGCTCACCCCTTTACCTTGTTTTTTTTATCCCTCTGAGATCCTTTGTGTGTTGTGTCACGTAGGTACTAAGGATGACTTGTTTTGCGAGCATGATGGAAATCAAACAAATGCGAAGTGGGGATAGTTGACCTATTTTGGCATAGTCAGTAGTTGATATATGATGTAACCATGAGACTTAATTATGTTTGCGGGAGATCCTTTCATGTTGATAGCATGGGCTTGTTTAGTGCTTCTTGAAGGCTTGAGACACCCTTATGATTATGAATCAATAGTGGGTATAAGAATGCTTAATAGTTTCATTTAATTTTCTTTATCTTTCGATAATTACTTTTGCACAAAGTGATGACTTTGTACTTCTATCTAGCTCAGGTTTGGGTTAATATTTAACTCAACTCACTACACCTTTGTCATTCCTTCTCGGGTTTGGGTCAAGGGGGCACAATTGGGGCATGACAAAGTATAATGTCCCTAATTTTTCTACGATTTTCTGTGATTTTCCTGTTCCTAGTCATTTTCGGCAGGAAAATATGACGCTTTGGCATTTTATCTTTGGTATTTATACCTGTAGATTCAAGTGTGGGGTTCAGTTGTAGGCCACAGGCTTGAACGCGTCTTCTAGCGCGAAACAGAGAGAAAATAAGAGACTTGATTAGAGAGAGTAAGTGGGAAAAAAAAGAAAAAAAAGGAGCCCGACCCTAATCCAAAACTGTCTGGAAGAGACGACCCCCCTCTCATCTATCCGAGCCGGAGGAGCGCCGTAGGCCGGCCTTGGCCTAGTCATGGCTAGGTGACGGTGAGGCTGCCTCCCCGGTGCTGCCCCAGCCTGATTCGACCCCTATGTGCTCCTCCCCAATTTGCCCTCTTCCCTCTCTGTTTTGATTGTGCTGCCAACCGGATGCCGGACCTGGCCAAGTGAACCTTCATCCGGCTCCGCCCTGGCTTGGTGACGCCAGTGGGCCACCTCTCCGGACCTTGTTCAGCCTCTGTCCCCTTCGTTTTGTTGGAACCAGATCCATATCTCTTGTCAAGTGCTATGTTCGGACCAAAAAATAGAGCCTTTGCTCTTCCTCTATGTGTTGTTTGTCCGGCGTGCCGCTAGTGCCCTTGGTTGTCAACTCTGGCTAGAGATAGATCCTCCTGGCCATTAGGGCCACGACTGAGCCAGTTAGAATTGCTGGTAACCCCTTGCTCTTCTCTGTGTTCCCTGGCCCCTTTATGTTTTCTGGCTGTTTTTATGTTTTGGGCCATCGTAGCACCTTTGGATGTCAGACGACCTTTGGATCACCTCTGTCCAGCCGGTTTTAGCCTGAGATGGCTGGGTCACTGCCCTAACATGGTACCACCTTTCTTTGTCCTACATTGTAACGACCCGTTTTTCGGTTACGCTTAACCCGGGTGGGTTAAGGGTAATTTAGTAAAATTAGTGTTAGGGGGTTTCATTAGGTGAAATCCTCGTATCCGGGTAGAGCTCGGAGTAACGAGTGTAATGGATCGAAGAACACACGAAATGGAGGTCGGGAGCGAAAGCTACGGCCTCGGGAAGTGTGCCACATGGGTGGGGCCTGCTCGAAAAGTGCGGGATAACCTACCCATGTGTGGTCTAGTTTCAAAGGGCTCGTCGATACGAGTCTATCGGTACTAAGAACGCACGATTCCGACCTCGGAAAAAAAATGTCATATGGGTGGGACCCACTTTGAAAGTGCGGGATGACCTACCCATGTTTTGGTCTTATTTCGAAGGGCTCGTTGACACGAGTCCATCGGTATCAAGAGCGTACGATTCCAACATCAAGGTTGGAAGTTATCGCGTTTTGAGGTTAAAATATTATTTAAATAAAATAATGTCTTTCTGGATAGGATCAACGACGCAGTGGATAGGACTGCTGACAAAGCGGATAGGATTGATAGTGGATAGGATTGTTGACAAAGCGGATAGGATCGATAGTGGATAGACTTGCTGACAAAGCAGATAGGATTGATAGTGGATAGGATTGCTGACAAAGCGGATAGGGTTGACACGTGTCAACCTCACATCTATCCAATTCTTCTATAAATATCATCCTTGACATCCAGAAAAGAAGAAGAATTCTCTCCCACGTTTTCCTATTTCTAACCCACGTTCAGAAACTTCTATTCTTCGTTTCTCACTCATTTTAAGTCCGATTCGAGTAGTTCTTGAGGCGTTCCTACCTAATTCGAGGGTGATCTACGCAATGGCATAGTCCATCCCTCAAGTTGGCACTCCTAGAAGAGAGGAACGAACCGGGGCAAGAGGAGGCTATGTCCGCTGTCTCCGGAAGGGGAGGACACCCAGAAAGGAGCATCCCGAATACCGCTACCTCGTGAGACATCAGGGGAGTAAGAGTTTCTTACCTTCTATTTAATTATGGAATGACATGTGTTAGTTGTGGTGTGTGCCGTCTCACTCTGGATTAGAGAGAGACGGGTTGTGTGTGTGTTATATTATGATATGTGTTGCTTATATGCATGATGTGTGCCGTCTCGCTCTGGGTTAGAGCGAGACGGGTTGTGTGTGTGTTCGTTCTCGGCTCAGTGATGGAGCGAGACATGTGAATGTGATGTATCCGCTCTGGAATAGAGCAAGGCATGTTGTGGTGGTCGTGTGGTGCTCGTCTCTATGAAAGAGCGAGATGTGTGTTGTCGGTGTTTTATCAGGTTTTTGTATAACTCCGATTAAATATTCGGAGATACGTATTTTCTACGTATGTGTTTTTGGTATGCCAGTTGTATGTAGTAGCCAATAGGCAGAACTACGTCCGGATCCGATCGTATCGGAGTAACATCGTGGATGTTATCCGATATGTACGTAGGCAACCAACGGCAAGGCAACGTTGGCCCGGTCCGAATTAGTTATTTAATTAGGCCAGTTCTTGCCTACGCGCAATAGAGTGCTAAAGTTCTGTAGCACGTAGAGGAATGAAAAGACTCTCGCACTCAGAGTGTGCTGCTTTTGGTTCTGGGTTTGGTTTTCATTGGTTTTCATCAATTTCGGACCCCCGGCCCGGGTCGGTTTTCGGGTCGGGGCGCTACATACATGAGTTAGACTCCCCCTCTATTGGTTATGTGTTTGACCGCGCTATTCAGAGCGCCACCGTTCTACCTCCGCGGGACGCCGATTGGCCTCTAATTGGCTTACCTTGACACGACAATGGCAAAGGCTGTCTTTGTCGGTCACCACCCTTGAGCATGGACCTATTGCCCCTTTTGAGCCTTGGACCTCCTTTGTCCATTCCTCTCCCCCGCCCTGACGGGTCGCGTGTGCATGTAGCCACGTGTGCATTTTAGGGTTTTGGCGCCGCATTTGTGTCTCCTGACCATCGGCTGGCTCTGCCACCGAATGAAGTTGACACAGAGCCCTCCTCCACCTCTCCTCTATCCTCGAACGTTGCCTCACGCACTCCGCCCTTATGTGGGCCTTTGTTGACTTAAAATCGACGTCGTTAGGTGCTGTTGACGACCAATTTTGATGTCTTGTAGCAAGTCGAGTACTTCTCAACTGCCAGCCGACCTTTAGTGAGTACACCATCGACTTCTAGTCACACTGACACTTATGTTGGCATGATCTTTCTCTCGTCCACCCCTAATGTGCCGTTGTGGATCACATATTTTTTTGCATTGACTTTTGACACCCCATTTGGCCGTGAATACTTTCGGCGCTTCCTAAACCATTGGGACAATAACTCTCTTAACTTGGCGATGCTTTTGGCCGCCAACTATGCCGTCGACACTGTCACTATCGTGTGCTCACTATCAAACGTCATGATTACGAGGTAGGGGAGCTTTGAACTCGTAATTTCATGATAGCATGCTTTGAATGTGTAGCAACATGTTAGGATTGTATGATTCAATGCTTTGGATGTTAAACAAGGATCCATTTGCATGATGTAATGCCATGCTGAAATGCATATGATGCGTATGTGAGTTGTAAGCATATTTTATGTATGTGAAATATGTATGTGCTAGTGATGGCTAGCAAATATGTTAGTATGCTACATATGTGTATTTTGTATGTGCTAGTGATGGCTAGTGAATATGTTGGTAAGTTACGTATGTGGGCTATTTGTGTGGGCAAAAGTTTGGGCGATGATTGGTAAGAGGTGACAGAGGGTTTGGTATGGAGTTGGATGTCGATGTGGATGTGTAAGCATATAACAAAAGAAGGAGTATGTAAGTTTGATAGACAAGGATTTGAGCGGATTGGTTTGGTTCAGATAGAGCGTATGTTTGGGAATTGTCAGATAGTAAGAGTGTGTATAATTGTACAAGCATAACGTACAAATTATGAAGTGTAAAGTAAGCATAATAAGTGAGGTATTAAGTGATAGAATGATAATGGGGATATACTAGGAGGAGCTCAGTTTGATGATATTTGTGTAAGATGATTTGTCCATAAGGTAGATGGAGGAGATTGTATGAATACATATAAGGATTTGTGTACGGTGAGCTATGTTGTGAGTTGGATGGGTTAAGTGAAGTCTGACGCCTTGATGAACTAGGGTTTCGGATCGGGCTCAGCTTCAGTGTGATCAGTGGAGCGCTGTATGCTTGAGAGTTTTTATAGCATAATTGTACTACATGACTTACTTAAATCAAACTTTAATTATAGAACAACTAATGATAGCGTTGTGAGCTTGAGACATGAGGGTTCGACAGATTAAGTTCCATATTTGAGCTAGCCGATAATAAGTCGACTGAGCATTTTTCATGTCTTACCATGGTGTTTATCCTGTAGGATGTTATTTGTGTGTTGTATTGAGCCCCAGACATTTGATGTTCTATTGAGAGCAATGTATGTTTTTGATTTGGTCTGTGTGTCATATAAGCCCAGACGTTTAGACGTTTGATGCTCTATTGAGATCATTGTATAATTCTTCCCAAGAGTGACATTATATGATTTTGCCCAAGAGTGGCACTGTATGATTTCTGCCAAAGAGTGGCACTGGCACTATAAGACCCATAATGGTGGGCAATTGTATGGCCCCTAAAGTGTGGGCGTTTGTGTTTATGTCTATGCGCTTAGGTAAGTTGTATTATGGACATGCTCTTACCTGTTTGATCTTATGCCCCATGAGCATTTGTGTGCCTTGCCTTCGGAAAAGTCCATGGTGTCTAGTCACTCCCTGGAGGTTAAGGTGATGCCCTAGTGGCAATTTTTTCCATTTCGATGCTTAATCTTATTAGTTGTAATGAGCTTCAGTGGTCGATAGTATGTGTACGACTGTATGAGTATGAGTAGCACGACTGTAAGAATATGAGTATGAGCACGACTATAAAAGTATGAGTATGACTATGACTATGACTATAAGAGTATGATTTTGAGTAAAATTGTAAGAATATGATTCTGAACAAGACTATAAGTGTAAGATTGTACGAGTAAGGTCATACGAGTACAAGGTTGTACAAGTATGTGTAAGTTGTATGAGTAAGCGTGTAAGTTTGTAAGACTTTGATTAAGAGTGTATGTGTAAGATTGATTTGATGGTGTTTGTTTGGCATGATTATATGCGCGATTATATGCATATGAGCATGATTATTATATATGTGCTTACTTCATGTTTGAGTTGCATGAACATATCTATGTATGGACTTATTGAGTTCACTGTTTAGAACTCCCCTACTGGGTATTTTCCTATTGAGTATGAAAATACTCATTACCCAATTTTTTTGCCTCATTGTTCGAGAAGCTTTTGTAGGTTTGTTACAGAGAGCTCCTGGAGATGGATGCTCATTTCGACAGTGGATTGATTCCATTTGATTCAGGTATATCTGTGGCTCACTGTGAGTATTATTTGTGTCATGATCTGATGTATTGGGTGAGACGAGAATTAAGATATTTATGCTTTCTGGACTTTTAATTTGGATTTAACTGTAGACTGTTATGGGATTTGTATTTAAAGTCTATGATCATAGCAATTTATTCGTACGTTTGATTTCGAGTATTGCCTGAGGATGTTTGGTTTGGCTGTACGATATTTGATTGAATGAGCAAAAATTTGTATGGGAAAAATTGATGTGTTATGTTTTAAATTATAAAACTGTTTTTACAGGTTTCATATTTGTCATTTTCCCCGATTTACAACCATTATATTGCAAAAGTTTTCCTTGAATTTTAAAGAAAATGTGATGAAAAACTCGGGCGTTACACATATCCCTTCCCGTATTTTACTGTCACGCCTCACCAACCCTCTTGATCACAACCTAGCTCAAAGAGAGATGATGAAGGTGGGACCAAGTGGGAAGCTAATCCAAAACTAGGCTAGATTGAAATACACAAGTCTTCCTTTGTGCAAAAGTAATTAACGGAATATAAAGAAAATTAATTGAAGTCTATTAGTCATTCACATACCCACATAAGTCACAAAATAACGTAATAATTCTTTAGCCTAAAAAGGCAACGACATCTCTAAGTCATCAACAAAGCTCTCCATAAAAATGTAAATTATCATATTTATGTCTCAAGTTATAACTTAAGTCATCAAAAGCCTATCCCAAGAAAATAAGAGCTATCCCACACTCCATATGCATCTATTCGCCTCAAAGCTAGTAAATTGGATCATACTAAGCACCAATATGGCACAACCATATAACCCTAAAATAAAACGACACAAACGGGGTTAGGTTAGCTTAGTAAAGATTTTAATATGTAAAGCTCACTTTAACACTAAAACATAATCCATAAGAAGCATCACATAAGTCTCATGTAAACCGGTGTTAATAACACATGAGCATATTAATTCCCTCTTACATAAAACCTATGAAAATATCTCATTCATACATAACATATCCATAAGAAACACATGCACATCATGTTTAAATTATATTTCATAATACATAACACATCATGTGCATTCAAGTATCATAATCCATACATATCCTACATGATCAAGTATCATAATTATACACATTCTGCATGGTTGTGTCATAATCCATACACATTCAGCATGATCAAGTATCACAATCTATACACATCATGCAAGGTTAAGTGTCATAATTCATACATAACCGGTGTAAACATAAACATCAACTTGCTCATCGTATAAATAGTACAATGAATGTTTTACGATAGAGAAATCAACTTGCTCATGATGGCATTATGAAGAAGGAAGGCCTAATCAACTTGCTTACCGTGGAATTCCTAAGAAGGAAGACCTAAACATTTTAAAAAAAATTAAATAGAAGTGCCCCTGGTTAGCTAGTGCACACAGACAAACCAACTTAGATTCTTAGTGTGAAAATCTCAATAATTTTCTCATTATAATATGTTGTTCTTCTCACCCGGGGAGGAAATTTGCCATTTCGGAATGGAAAACCCTACCCATAGGATAAAAACCCTGCCCGATGGACGAAAAATTGATTCGTTAAATCTCCAATATGATTAATTCAGAAAACTACAATACACAATCGTCTAATCATAGTTAAACACAGTTAATTATGGATTAGCCAATAATTTTCATGATGCATGCAACATTATATATGCGTGAACAATGCTCGGCATATGCAAACATAAGAAGTCATATACTAGTCAATCCTATCATGCATGAAACATGGTCTATATATGACAAATGAGATCATGTAACCATAAGTAAGAAGAAACATACATGGTCATGTTTATAAATAAGCAAAAATATGTGTAACATGGTTCATACATAATTAATGTCGCATGTCTGTAAGCATTCATGCTTCATTATGATCATATTCTACTAGTGTCACGTGAGAAACATGAAGAATATCAAAATCTGGCTTAAAAATAAGCCTAGAATTATTATTATTTATGGTCGATTGATTAGTCACAAGGGCAATTGATCGGTTGAAATTTTTTTCGAATTTCCTTTGTTGTTGATCGATCGGCCTATCTGGGCAATCAATCAGCTCGCTGATCAAATTGTCAAGCCGAGAAACCTACAAATAGTTCATTTTGTTGCTTGAAACCGATTCAAATTCATTGCAAAAATCCATAAAAATTCATATAATTTCATATAATCATTATTAGATCCCAAGACATGATAGATGTAATATTTTTTATGCATATTCATGTAAAAACAATATTAAATCATTCATTCAAGAAGATTAAAGTTCACTCATCCATAAGCTTTAAGAATATGATTTTACCCATAAACATGATGTTAATGCAAGTAAAATCTCATCAAACAAAAATTCCTTACCTAAAATAAAATTATAGACCATTGAATTACCTCCAAAGCTCAAGGACACTCTACATAACAAATTAGGTTACATTTGCCCTAATAAAAAATCTAACATTTTTACCAAATAAAGACTCAAAACTACTAATAGAAGATATATCTAACACCCTCTTGTGTCCAAAACGAAAATCACAAGAATAGAAGTAAGAAATCTAAATATATGGTTTCGAAACATGGGTAAAAGAATGAACTTGAGAAGAAAGAAACCTAGAAACTCATTCAAGAGCAGAAGAATATGGGATTTAGAGCAAAAATGAAAAGAGATTAGAGAAATTTATATTGGATTAAGTTTTTCCTTCTTGAGAGGGGTAAAGCTCTCCCAAATCTTAGCCCACCATTTCTCCCCTTTGATGATCTGCAAGGGAAAATCACCCACCATGTAATGAGATTATACAAATTTGGTGTATTGTGTTGAAGATGGGAGACTAAAATGCGCAAAAGGAAGAGGCGATCAAATGCTAGTGCAATGTGATCAAATTTTAGGAATAAAATTAGTTTTTGTATGGACCAATTGATTGCAAGCATGGGCACAATCGTTTAGGGTACCACAAAGTTACTACAAGGAAAAAAAGAAGCAACTGATCACCAATGTCGATCGCCTGCTTGCAATTTCACTTTGATTGACTCTTTCTAATTGGATGTTTCAAGATTTATTTTTCTAAATATGCTTGTACGATTATGTATGTCTATGTGACTATAAAAGGGCTGCTGAAGAACACTAGAGAGGATAATGGATAATTGACAATAGTGTAAAAAGCTTATGATTTGAGAATTAGAGGCTTTGAGAATTGTAATCTTCTCCTCTATAATTCTTATAAAAATAGTAAATTTGTATGATAAGTAGAGGTTCTTCTGAAAATCGTAAATTTGTATGATGGAGGTTAGAACATTGCTAAACCACTTTAATTCTTATCATTTCTCTTGTTAGATCCATTTTTCACTTTTTAGATCGTTGTTGCACGCCTCTCATAAGGGGGGTTGCTTCCCAATAAATGATTGGTCAGATTTACATTGTTTTAGGTATTGAAAATTCAACTTTTGGGAAGTAAAACACAAATTTACCTACTATTAATGTAAGATGCCCGGCACGCTGCGCCATGACCACTTGTCACACCCTTGCCGAAGCGCAGGGCTTACGGTTGGCATAGTGTTTGCAATTTTGCATAGTGCACATGCATCGTGGCCAACATGCGGCTAGCTGTCTAGGGCGTGTGTAGCATTGCCCTTCCTTCACCAGCCCAATAATGAGTGGTGGATTTATGTGGTGGCCTAGGTGGTCAAATGACCACCTTGCCTTTTTGGATTTCTCTTCAACCACCCCTTATACCTTTGAGTTAGGGAAGGAGAAAAATTAAAACTCATTTATCGACGCCGACGGGTTACAAACACGCCTTGCCTATATCATGTCCACATCCATTTACACCCCTACTTAATTCGAGTCCCCTATTCTAAAAAGTTAGCAACAAAGGGGAACAGTTATTTGAAAATTTTGAACTAGTTATCGGTTATTATCTGCAACTTATCCTTCTAAGTTCTATCTTCGCAGCTAGAACCTTCGCAGATAGAACACTCAGCGAGCTTCCGCTGGCTTTTTCTTTTTTTGCTACAACAGCTTCCGTACAGTAAAGTGGCTACCCTGCAAAATGACGCCCAGTGAGCTGAAATATAGACCAAGTCCCTTCAATTTCAATTCTCATGTGTACAACAATAAAATGTACCCCTTATTTTTTTCGCCTCAAATCTGGTAATAAAGGCTTTAATGAATAAAATTACCATGAATACTACAATAACTATTATTTGGGTACAATGTTACAATAACTTGAACCCCATGCGTAGATGCAGGCTAATTCATCCAGTCAACTTGTGTACAAAGAGGTGTCAAACTCCTGTAAAATGAATTGACTCCTGCGTATTGCCAATGGAAACTCAAGCCTACCTATGGTTTCTTCTGTCGACAACAGCAACCAACAAAACTTGCAAAATTGGCTGTTTTAAGCACAACGCTCTTAACTTGAATTGGCTTGTTCGTGATGTTGAACCTATTCTTCGGGCCACCAGTCAGGTCGAAATACTTTCACATATACATCTTCCTGTCCTTGGATACTCAAATTACCCGACTCTTTGAAGGCTTCTTCTAATCTGAGGACTCCCATTCCACGGCATCCAAGTGCAGTTGTCACACTTCCAGCCTTCCTACCAGATTCGGTGTTAACCACTTCTGACCCTGGAGCCACCTTACTCATTACTTCTGCACAAATTCGGTTGACATAGAGTCAAGTTTAAGCTTAGAAAATTAAACAACCAAAACATGAGCACAATAAAGGATGACTTGGTACCACCTTTCCCATGCTCATCAACAAATTTGAGAGGAAGCAAGCGCTTCCGAATGACACCACGATGATGGGTCCGAGCAATCAACTCCTGCCCGACATAGCAGCCTTTGTCAAAGCTGATTGCATTCAGGCCCACAAAATTGTACTCGAGTGGAATTGCTTCGCCTGATAGTGCAAGACAAGAAAATCATCATCATACCAAGCACGAAGCATGAAAACATCAAATATATCCTCCCACTTGAATAATTACATAATCAAACATGTTAACAGAGAGAAGCTTCAACCCAAATCGCATATAGGAGCAAACACAAAGATGGCCTCATCCAGCAAGTGTCTAACTATTTACCAATACACTAATAAATTAGGGCAGACAAATAGGACGGAAAGAAGAAGCAACATCTTTGACACACTAATCATTTACTATCTTTCAGGATCAGAGCTGTTAGTGCAATCAAACACTGGACTATAGCAAATGTCATGCTACCAGTCTAACACAAACTAGAAACTAACCATAGATAGTGGAAATCGAAATATACTTACTCCTCATATTATTAAAGAAAATATATGCATTTACATGTGTCATTGCATTTTCATTTGAAGGATGCAAAAAACTTCCTACATAATCCCTACGACATAGGACATGCATTGTCAGACAATTACCTTTTGAAATCTCTGTAGAACCTTCTGCAACTCCCTTCTCTAATCTCCACAAGAGGTAGTGTTCTTCACTGCTTTGTTTGTCAGCTTCAACTAATGGCGCTGCAAGAGGTTTAGAGAGAAAAAAATAAGCATAATATATGAGATTGAACAAATTGGCGCACATGGTTAACAAAAGAAACATCAAAATAATTTCATTAAAAAGAAAGTTCTTACGAATTATATCTGATGGGAATATTCCCCTAAACCCAAGGGAATCTAGTCTAGGATCTTTATACCATTGCCACCCTGAAGTATTTCCTTGTGCTGCAGCTAAACCAGCACGATCAACAGCTCCACCCCATCCAACAGATGAAGCCTCAGGTTCATCTCCAGAAGAGGTTCCACCAGATAGGCCCCCACCAAAGCGTTGCCAACAAGAAAATTCCTTTGACATGTCAGCTATCTCAACCTTTGCCCTCAACCGGTATCTGCCATGTAATATGTGAAGAAAGTATAAGGCCCATTTATTGGTTTTGCACACCAATGCAAGTAGAGGCAGTTTTTTCTTTTTCTTTTGAAAAAAAAAGGTTTCACCAAAAACTATTATTCATACAAAGTGCAAGCGGGCAGTGACTACTGTGACTTCCAATATTATTCATAAAATTGGAACTTCAGTTTTCCGTGCATGCAACTATAGCCAACAAGGTCATACACAAAACATGAAAAGTTAAAGCCTTACAATTAGCTGTACAGATGCATAGCAACTAATATTCTTCAAATTACTAACAAGCATAAAAACGGAGGATAATCAGTTTCTTTAGCCAATGGGACGATGGTCTTTAATGGTAGTCACATTTGAAAATGTTTACACTGTATCTTTGGTTTCCATACCAGAGAATGACTGATTGTATGCATTGCTGTAAGCTACAGCAAGCATGAAGATAAAAGCTACAACTTTGCTCATTCAAAACATCTTATCATATACGCAAACAGATATACTTAAAAAAAATCGCTACCATCAATATTAAGAACAGCAGTTTCATCCTTGACAGCATCTAGATCATAGAGCAAGAGCTAATTTAATTGCTCTTGCAAAGGAATGCAATTCATCTCCGCACAACTTACCAGCTACAATCACTTTTTCAGTAAAAAAAATTAGAATATCTAAATTTGAATTTATATATGGGATTCAACCTCAGGCGAAAGCTGAGTTATTTACTATTGCAACATGATCAAGGACTCAAGTACCTAAAAAACTGGAAAAATAAAACGATCGAGATGAAAAATATGAAGTCTGAGGGACTCGCCTCTTGAAGCAGTCAAGGACTTCGTCCAATACAGAAGCATCCACTTCCGCCAGCAATGTGAACGGCTCATCCGAGCTTGGGCCAGGGCCAGAGCCGATGTGGTCAAGCTTCTCATCCGGTCGGCACGGCCGATAGAGGAACAAGTCGTACAAGAACCGTCCCTGGGGCGTCAGCAGGGCCGCATACATGGGCGCCGCCGCATGTAGCGGAAGATTCGGAGTGCTCAAGGTCGCCGCCTTTTCATCCCGTGGGGCCTCCTCGAACCGCCTCACGTCGTTGGTCAGGAGGCCCTGGAGGAATTTCACGGTGTCAGGCCCCTGGAAGCGGATAACCGAGCGGCTGGCGAGGCGGGCGGATAAGGGCCCCGAGTGCTCGAGACTCTCCGATGCCTGCTGATGATGAGCGAAGAACTTCGACGGGCAGAAATGAAGGCTCCTGCAATGGGTAAGGACTCGCCGGGACCGGAGAAGCGACATCTCTCTGGGTCTGTTCCTCTTTCGGTTGGCTTTCTTACAAGCGACTACTGGCTGAAGCCATGGCCGTGAGCCCAAGAGAGAAGAAGTGGTTGGTGTTCAGGCGGACAAGTGTTCCTTCAGCATCTATCAAGTTCCACCATTTGTCGCAGCAGCGATGTGGGGAGCTGGTCGTGGCGGCTGCGTGTTCGTCGAAATGCCTGAGAAAATGGAGTGGCAACTGGCAACGGCCCTACACAAAGGTGCTATTTGTCCGAGGATATGGGAAGAGAAGTTGATCAGACCTCCGAGCAGTGCTCGAAGAACCGGACCGTAATACACCCACTTATGGCCGTTTCAACCGGGCATGATGATTTTGCAAGTGTTTTATTCATCAAAGGAATTAGTCAATATAATGTGCCGAGGTGGCTCATTGTTTGCTGTAAGATTGAGATCTGATCAGATATGCATATTAAACGCGCCGCCCCTTATTCATGTGGTTTGTGAGTTGTGATGTGTTTTCCAGTAACGAATGCTCAGATGAATTGCTATTTACATGTGTAATTAAGTGATGCATCTACAATGTCATGCCCAAGAAACTGAGCATGTAGAGTCTGAACTAAGTGAACGCTCATCTTGTCCAACAGGAGATATATCTCTTTGGATTGAGGATGAGATTGGTCTCCCACAACAAACTCATGAACACTACCATCAATTTCAATCCAGCTGCAGCCAGGAATCCTCTGTATCTCGTTCTTCTTCATCATCAACCTAACCTTACTTACATCTTCCCAGAGTCCAGCCCCTGCGTACAAATTGGAGAGCAATACATATGAACTTGAACAACATGAATCCAGCTCAATCAGATGCCTGGCTGCCACCTGACCAATCTCTACGTTACCATGATTCTTGCATGCACTGAGCAATGCCCTCCACACCACATCATTTGGCTCAATGGGCATATCCTCTATCACCCTTCTCGCCACTTCCAACATTCCTGCTCGGCCAAGAATGTCTACCACGCACCCAAAGTGTTGGACCTTAGGCTTTATACTGTGCACTCTTCGCATCAGCTCAAAGCATGACAAACCTTTCTCCACCAGACCTGCGTGGCTGCAAGCAGTCAAGACCCCAATAAATGTGATATCATCTGGCTCGACTGAATGCATTTCCATCTCTTTAAAAAGCTGAAGAGCCATGTCACCTAAACCATGGATAGCTAGCCCGCCTATCATGGCGTTCCAATGATCAACAGTTCTCAGCCGTGAATTCTTGAAAACGCACATTGCTTTATCTATATCCCCGCATTTTGAATACATGTCTATGAGCGCAACTCCAAGCTTTCCGTCTACACAAAATCCATTCTTCTCCAAATACTCATGTATCATTATACCTTCATCAACGCGGCCTAGTTCAGCAACAGCAGCTAGAGCAGTTACAAGAGAGGCATTATCAGGAGTTAGTGCCCCTTCAGTTCTCATCTTGTGAAAAAGATATAGTGCTTCGGCGTAGTTCCCATTCTGAACATAGCCACTGATCATGACATTCCAAGCAATTACATCTCTTTCCGGCATTTTATTGAACAAAAATCTGGCTGTGTCAACAAGCCCCATTTTCGCATACCCATTGATCAAGTTTGCCCAAGTGATCACGTCCCATCTCGGCATTTGACGAAGCAAACAAAGTGCGTCGTCCAACCTTCCATGCTTTACATACCCATCAATCATAGTATTCCAAGAAACCAAATCTCTATCCGGCATTTCATCAAACAACGCCCTTGCATAATCAAGTCTATCCTCAAGCTGCACGTATCCACTGATAATGGAATTCCAAGTTATCAAATTTCTGTCCTCCACCCTCATCCTATCGAAAAGCTCACGGGCAGGATCCATCATCCCCAGCTTAACATACCCATCGATCATCGAATTCCAAGACACTGAATCCCGTTCCAGCATTTTATCGAACAACAACCGAGCTAACTCCACTTGGCCGCACCGGGAGTACAAGCAAATCAAGGAATTTCGCAAAAACAAATTCGACCCACATTCCCATTTTTCTATCAGACCTTGTATCTGCATCGCTTCCTCAAACAAAGCCACCCGAGAGCAGGCTTTCAGAACGAAAGACACAGTGAAGCTATCGGGAAAAACGCCACTGTCGAGCATGAGTGCGAACAGAATCACAGCCTCCCTGGGGTCCTGGCCGCGGGAGACGGCCCTAATGACCGAGTTCCAGAGGCAGAGGTGGGTCCGGAGGCGGGGGTGAGAGAAGACGAGGTGGCGGGCGAAGTGGAGGAGGTGGGGATGGGAGGAGGAAGAGAGAGAAAAGATGAGCTTGGCGGCGAGGGAGGGATTCCGGAGGAGGCCAGCGGTGGTGATGCGGGCGTGGATTTGGTGGACGTCTTTAAGGGTTTTGCACTGCGGGATGAGGAGGAGGGTGGAGGCGGCCAAGCTCCATGGCTGGTTCGCTTGAGCGGAAACCAGCATAGTTGAAGGAGCGCGGGCGCCTCACGCCATCTGTCTGTCCGGACTGGGAGGAGAACTGCGGAGGATGCTCAGGCATCCCCTGTGGGCTGGGCCGAAGTGGGCTGGGCCGTAGTAAGAAAATGGGCTCTGAAAAATATGTGGATCATTGGCCAGTGAAGAAACAGAGACATCGATGTTTTTTCATTAACCCACTCTTAACGGTGGGGTTATAACTCAGTTACAATTGTCAAACTAAAGTAACTAAGAACAACAAAGTTATTATATATGACTTATATGCCCTTCTACCACCAAGCCGAGACATACGCTCAAATGTATTTAACATCCCCCGCAAGCTCATGATGGATCTTGTACCATGATATTGGATTTCAACTGGTGAAACCAAGCTGCTGCTAAGGGTTTGGTAAAGACATCTTAGGAGAAGATATGTGCAAACCATGGAGAACCACGTTTACCCAAATTAATTAAGTAATTGTATATGCTAAGGTCTTATATTCTCTGACTCGATGATTTTGCAATCTCTTGTTTTTGTTAATTTTGATGAAGAAAATTCACATAAATAAGATGATCGAATCAAACACGTACATTCTATTTTTAAGACAAAATTTGTTCTCGCTATTGGTGTTTAGGAATTTATTGGATGTCTGTTTCTCAAGATAAGATGATTTACCATATTATAGAAGTACCTTCACATAACGTATACAATGAACTAATATTATGGAATTATTCTCACATAAGATGGAGACGAAAGTCCTATAAACGATGATACAAAAAATAATTTTATTATTTTATAAAAAAATCTCATTGAAGATAACTTGTCCCGTTTAAAGGGACACGTCCATCTATTAACAAATACATTTTGGTGAAAAGAAAATTGAGCCCATTTTGGGTTAAGAAAAAATTAAATAAATTTATTTTAAAAATAATTATCTTGTCAACCCAATCTAACCTAGCCTGGCCAGCAAAGCATGCAAATCAAGCTGGCTAGACGGGCAGTGGCATGCATGGGTACCCACCTAGGTGTATGGGTCCAATATGTATTTTTCCCATAACAGTGAGGTAGCTTAAGGGCTTAACTTGAAAGGCTAAATTTATATTTTATATACCAACACCATCATTTTTTTTAGGTAATGCGAGACTATTCTCACCTTGAACTAATTTACATGTATGATTCTCATCCACTTCATATCATAGTATGCTTGGGTTCTTGGGCTCTCAATACTTAAATGGGTTTAACCCATATACCCACTTCTAAAAAATATGACTTTTTGTATAATTAGACTTCATCATGTAGATACAATAACCTGTGATGGCGACGATCAATGGGATCCCCTACCCAATCAACATAAAAAAACAGTTAAGACAAATTCCCAGGCTGAAGTAATAGTTCCTTAATCGAATAGTAACTTTGATGTATCGAAATATGCACTTGGCATCACTAAAATACACATTAGAAGGATGGTCCCTAACAGTATTAACTACAACAGAAAGATTTGGTCAAGTATTTATTAAATTTTGTAATGCTACAATACTCTTACAATGACCAAGATCTAGAAATAAATCAGAAGATGCATGAATTAGTTTCTGTTTGAATGACAAGGTCTGGGAGCTAGAACATATTGGATCATGTATAGAAGCCCTTTTCAAGAATTTCAGCAGCATAATGAGACTGAGATGAGAAAAGACCTGCTGTTGTGCGCTTAACTTCCATCCCAGAAATTGATGTACCTAATTAAGATCTTTCATAGTAAAGGAAACCCAAAATCATGAATCAACTATTGAATATATCTAGAATGGTGATTTTGGAACCAATTTTTTAAACAAATAAAGAGGTATTAGCATAGCACATTCCAAAGCCTTTGGAGAACATAAAAGAAGAGTATTTCATACCGTACTCGTGGAACCTGCTTGAGTCCATACAAAGCCTTTTGGAGCCTACATACATGCATTGGGAACTATGGATCTTCAAAACCTTCAGGTTGTGTCATATAGATGATTTCTTTAAGTTCACCGTGTAGGAAAGCATGGGAAACATCTAATTGCTTTACACACCACTTGTTAGATAAAGCAAGAGTAAGAACAATGTTTATAGTGCACTAATTAATAACCGGGTTGAATGTTTCATTATAATCAAACCCCTCTTGTTGTTGAAACACTTTAGCAATGAAATGTGCTTTATATCAAGAAATAGAACTATCAACAATGCTTTTGATTTTGTAAATCCATATGCAACCTACAAGATTACACCCAACAGTAGGTAGAACTAAGGTCCATGTCCTTTGGTGTTGAAGTGCATCATACTCAGATTGCATAGCTTCTTGCCACTATAAATATTATTTAACATAGATATAAGAATATGGCTCAACTTGTGAAGGAGGGTGTAAAGACCTATTTTTCGGTTATGCCTAACCCAATAGGTTAAGGATAATTTTAGATGACTATTTAAGGGGTTTCAAAGGATGAAAGCCCCTCAAGTGGGTAGAGCTCGAAGTAACAAGCATAATGAATCGAAGAACACATAAAACGAAGGTTGTGAGTAAAAGTTATGACCTCAGGAAACATACTATATAGGCGGAACCCATATGAAAAGCGCAGGATAACCTACCCACATGTAGTCTATTTTTGAAGGGCTTGTCAATACAAGTCTATCGATACCAAGAACGCGCAATTTCGACTTCGGAGTAAGAAGTTATCGCGTTTTAAAATTTGGATATTTTTATATTAAAATATTATGAGAAATATATTAAAATAAAAGAGAAAGGGACAAAATAGTAAGCATCATTGATGACACTAGCATGTGACGTTAGCCACGCTGCCCGACTCATGGTGCGGATCAACATGGCTTGGGGGGCCATGGGCCCGCGTCATTGCAGGCTATCCCGCATGACGCACGGTGAGCCACGCGCCCTCTCGTCCGTGGGATGCATCCGGGCTCCCTCACAATGTGCGAGAGCCACACGGCATGGGCTAGGGCCTGTACGACGCATGGCGTGTGCATGCATGTTATTTCGTCCTTCGTGTGCTCTTGGGCATTCCATTATAAATTGGAATCCCATTCAACTTCCGGGGGAGTTTTATGGCTCGTTTTGAGTAAGTTTTCTTCTGTTCAAAAGGAGTTCCTATTTAATTTAAGGGTAATCTATGTAATGGCATAGTCCATTACTCGAATTGGTATCTCTAGAAGGGGGGACAACTCGGAGCAAGAGGAGGTTGTGTCCACCACCCCTGTGCCCCAAAGAGAGAGAAGCAGCCTGAAGAGAAAGGTGGCTCTATCCTCTGTCATTAGGCTACATCAAGTGAAGTGGCAAGGCTCTATTATCCACTGAAGGACCAACGCAGTGTGAGAAACATCTTCGGGTAAGAGGATGTTCTGTCTGTAGCTTACGAACAAGGAAAAAGAAAAGTCTCTAGGTAAGGGGAGGTTTTGTCTACTGCATACGTGCAGTAAGTGTGAAGTGTCTCTCGGAATGGGGAGGATCAGCTCGATACAAGGGTAGGCTCTATTCGCTACCCTCGTGCCCTGAAGAGAGAGAAGTAGCCTGGAAAAAGAGAAGGCCCCATCCTCCGTCATTGGGCTGCATCAAGAGAAGTGGCTCAGAGTAGGAGAGGCCTCGTCCTCCACAGAATGACAGCACAATGTGAGAAGCATCCTCGAGTAAGGGGAGGTTCTATCCGTAGCCTACGTGTCACGCCCCGGCATGCCCGACCCAAGCCGAACCCGGTCCAGGGGCCGGTCAAGCGCGCGGGGGCGACAAAGGAAGATTGAGAAACGATCTAGCGGAAGACTTAACCTTAACCACGGGTGATTAACAGAAATACTGAGTACGCACAATCCTTTGAGTAAGAGTAAATAAAAGGGAAGAAAGAGTATTGCTTATCACGAAGTAAACAACAATCTCAAACCCACAAGCTTAGTTAAGTAAAGCCCACACCGACTCAAAATAAGTCATAAGCATCACAACGGTAAAATGTGACATAAATCCAAAACAAGAACCCTACACAAAGGTTCTAAACATAAGCATGAAACAAAAGAAGGTAAGTCACACAACGATCTCCAAGATCACATCCAAGCCATCTCCGACCTTTCCTCGAAGAGGAGATCCTGTCCGTCTGTGTGTCGCACCACACAGCCCCAAATCAAAACACAAGAAAGAGGGGTGAGTTTAACAAACTCAGCAATGGTTTTAATATCACTATCAACATCGAAAATACGATAGCATAGTAATAAGATCATTCAGATCAAAGATTTACATGGTGCATCACTTTCTGATCACACATACATATCACCTAACACTGCATCATGGTGCATAATCAACCTGCATGGATGTATCTCTAACATACATATTCCCACATACATTGTATCAAATCAAACTGCATGGATGTATCTTTAACATACATATTCCCACATGCATTATATCATAACATCAACCTGCATGGATGTATCTCTAACATACATATTCCCACATGCATAACATCAACATCAACCTGCATGGATGTATATCTAACATACATATTCCCACATGCATAACATCAACATCAACCTGCATGGATGTATCTCTAGCATACATGTTCCCATATGCATAACATCAAAATTAACCTACATGGATGTATCTCTAACATACATGTTCCCACATGCATAACATCAAAATCAACATGCATGGATGTATCTCTAACATACATATTCCACATGCATTATATCAAAATCAACCTCCATCAAGGAGTAATCACACATTAATGTCACACAGACGGGAGCATAGACAAGGCCACGAATGTGTGTCATGGTCCAAAATTCTACACAAGAATTAAAGAAAGATCGGGGTTGTCAATCCCTAATGCTGCTCGCCCTGGACGATCCTGGCCAAGAATGTCCCATTCTCACACAGAGAATCTAGAGCAAGGGTGTTCACCCAGGGACATCTCCTGCGGAGGGAAGAGCCCGAGTTCTCACACAGAGAACCCTAGAACACGTGGTAGCGGGGTGCACACGGCATACTACACTGGATTCTTAGGGTCCAGATGACACTCATAATAACATTCTCACAATCCGCAAGACAAGTACACAACTCGTCCCCACATCATTCCATTTAACAAGACTCAACCCGGGGAGTGCACTCGTTCTACACAGGAACTCAAATCAAAATATGTCCTTTCGTACCAATCAACTTACGATTAATCCACGACCAATCAATCCGGCACACAATTTCATCACATTGCATCTAATCGGTCAAATTCGATTAACCACGATGAAGCCCTAATTGGAAATTCATTTTCATGATGCATGCAGCATGGTACATACGTGGGCAAAGCATACATGAATCCTAATCCATGATAAGTGCTCTCATCAGCCCCTAATGCATCATTCATAATCACAATATCAAGCTTCAACATCATCATTTAACCCCCACATGTGTGTATAACTAGTAGAAGCATTTCACACAATGCATGTCAACATGCTTGAAAATAAACTCACTACCACACTACACATGTGAATTACCATCTAAACATGAATTCCAGCGGAAATCATAGAAGAAGAAACATTGAAATCATATCTCAATTCAAAACTTAACCACAAAGGCTAAACACATATAACATCACTCATTTCATCATTGAGTCATGACATTCACCAACATCCACACACCAACTAACCACACTCTATCATACAAATCAATCCAATAATAGGTTGTAATCTTACTGAAAATATACTCAACCATAGGAAATCAACCATTCACAATTTCAAGATGACAATTCCAACATCATGCCATAAAACATAAGCCATTCTATAAATCACTAAGCATATATCCCAACTTCACAACCTCAATAGCATGCATTTTTAGTAGCATAATATGGCTCAAAATACTCCACATTCATATAAAATTGGCAAGCTAAAGTGGAATCATCAAAATAGACATCATATGCACAACATACAATTTACTGTGTAGCCGATCGAACGCCCTTCAGGCCGTTCGATCAATTAAACACAAAATTTTGAATTTCACTGTTTTGCCGTTCAAACGCCCAGCAGGCCGTTCAATTGGCTGAACTGGAAAAGTGTCGTTCCGACAGTGTTGCCATTCGAACGCCCAGAAGGGCCGTTTTAACGCCAACAAGGCAGAACAGTCCATCTTCTTCCTTTTGCAAATTCAAACCGAAACACCATAGATAACACTTCAAATCCACATCTAGCACCCTAATCATCATCAAAAGTCCTCCTTGACTTCTAGAACATCAAACCATACCATAATAATACAAAACCCTAAGAAATCGGGATTAAATAATTTTATTTTCTAATCTTACCATTAACACACCAAATCAAGCAACTCCATTTCGAAATAAGCCAAAAATGAAAAATTTTACCATGGATAAACAGAGATTTTGAAGACCCATTACCTCAGCACTTGATTAAGCTCGGATTGAAGAGTCACCCTTCTTGAAATCCTTGAAAACACAATGAGTTTGAATTAAACTCTAATAGAAATCGATTTACCCAAGAAATCCCTAATTAAATCTTAGATCTAGGGCTTATTGGTAGTAAAAATTGAATTTTGAATGTTAGGGTTTATAGTAAAACACAAATCAGTAGTTTTTGATGCCCAAAAATGAATTGAATCAAGGGGAAAATGGTAGATTTGAAAGAAATTAAGAAGAAAGTCATGGATTAGTGCTTAATTAGAGTAAACTTACCTTAATCAGCTTCTAATTCGGGCCTAAATGGGGATTAGGCCAGCCCTCCCTCCTTAGCCTATTCCCAAAAATAGAAATGGCTCAGGTCTTCCCTTTTATAGTAAGGGTTGGGGTATGCATAGGTAAGTTTTGGGGTATAAATAAGAAAAGTAGGCTAAAAATGAATATTTTACAAATTTAAGCACTAATTAAGCCTAATAAAATTCTGAAAATTTTTTTATAACCTTAGGTAGATGTCTAAGTTCATTTCACCCAAAAATAAAATTTTTGACGGTGGGGCCCACAGGGGTCCCGCCAAAACCCTAATTCTTGGGAAAATAGTAAAAATTCCAAAAAATCTCAAAAATTCACATTTGGTTTAAAATCACTTAAAACCACTAATACTAAAGTTAATTTTGGTTAAAACCATCACAAATACTATTTATTTACGAAATCACCGAATAAGATCAGAAAACACGTTAATCTCACGATAACCAACAATTAAAGAAAACCAAAACCGGTTTAGAGATGAGGGTCCTTATACTACAGGTGTGGGAAGTGTAAAGTGTCTCCAGGTAAGGGGAGGTTATGTTTGTCGCCTTAGGGCAAAATGAGATAAACATGCTAGAGCTAGAGTATGCTTCGTTTGCAGTCTCTGGACGTCAAGGGGAGGACTCCTCGAAGGAAGGAGCAATTTTGAAAGCCGCTACATTCAAAACTATAGGGGAGTAAGTGCTTCTGACCTTCCTATTTATTATGATTATATGAATGCATGTGTTAATTAAAATATATGTTATGCTCTTATGTGATCAGATGTGTTGTTATGTGATACGTTTTACTCTAATATGTTTTGTTATACAGAATCTAATATGGGATATACTCCGATTTGATATGATATGATAGGATATGGTTGGATAAGACCTAAAATGATTTGATGCGATTTGTGCTGATGTATTATGTTCTACTCTGTGGTAGTGCGAGATGTGTTATTATGTTATTGTTATTCCCCACTCTATGGTAAAGTGAGATATATGACTGTGTTAGTGTTTTGCTCCACTCTATGATAGAGTGAGATGTGTGATTCTGCTGAGTTATTGGCTTCTATTTGACTCTAATGATTTATGAGTTTTCATATGACTCTGATTAAATATTTAGATATATATATTTTAACGTATGTATTCTTGTGATGCCAACGATGCATGTAATAGACATTTGGTAGAACTACGTTCGAATTTGATCATATTATAATAATATCGTAAATATTATCTAATACATATGTAGGCAACCAACGATAAGATAATATTGACCCGATCTAAATTAGTTATAAAATTAGGTTTATTTTGGCCTATGAGTAATGGAGTGAAAAAGCTTTGTAGTACGTAGAGGAATGTTACAACTCTTGTACTTAGACTCTGCCACTCCTAATTTAATTTTATATTTTTAGGAACCCAAAGTATGGGTGATTCCTTGTGAACCCCCAATCCGAGTCAATTTCCAGTGCGGGGAGTTAACAAGGGATTGAGGCAAAAGAAGAGGGATACGAGGTTTAACTTGCTCCTAGTTATCATATGATTATTATTGAGAAAGATAGAAGGCATTTTTGGTGAAAGATGAGAGGAAGGTTCACATGAAAATAACTAACTGGATGGACTAGACATAATTGGAACAAAATCAATATGTGAGGGAGAAGGATGAGTTGTTCGCAAAAATGGAGTACTAGGAGAAGATGTATAAGTGAGAGTGTGAAGTAAGGACATGGAGGTAGACTGACTAGGGGCACAACAACCAGTCATGGAATTTGGAGGTGAAGCAACAAGAATTCAAAAAGTCAAAAAAGGAGCGGCAAAAGCGAAAATAGTTTCACAAAACTGTACATGTCTAGAAACAAAAACTAAACTTGATTAGTGACACCTATAACCTTTGGAGGTGAGAGAATAACTAATAAAAACACATACTCATTACCTTGGTTCTAACTTGTTGGAGTTGTGTGGCTACAACTGAGGAAAACACTTGCACCCAAGAACAAGTCGTATAATCAAAGGGAAGAGTGAAATAAAACTTTAAATGGGGATTAATGTGTAAGAGTAGATGAGGGAACACGAGAGAAGATGATTAATCAAGAAGGTTACAATACAGACTGCGTTAGACTAAAATTTTAAGGGCATGTAAGCTGTGAGTAAAAGAAAAATGACAATCTCAATAACATATCGGTGTTTCTTTTCTGCTACCTTATTTTGTTAGAGAGTATATGGGCATGAGAGTTTGTGAATTATACCAATAGTAGAACACAATTTTTTAAACTTGAAATTCACAAACACTCCACCATAATCGGATCGGAAATGAACAATAGAAATATTTAGTAATTTTTAACCATTGCTTTGAAAATAAGAAAGCAATAAAAAACCTCACTTTTGTACTTATGTGGATACAACCAAGTAAACTGTGCATAATTATCAACAAACAATAGTATTGAAAACCAAAAAAGAAGAAATGGGTCCCGGACCCCACACATCAGAATGGACAATTTCTAGTCGACGAGAAGAAGTTTCAGAAACTAGTAAGAATGCACGCACATTTCATGTGTACATATTTATTAGATAAGAACAATAAAATATGCATAAAAAAAGTTTTTCTTGCACGCTATAGTTATAATACATGCTTTAAGGATCATAATGATTATAAATTATCCACACATATAATTATAAGCACTATAATAACCCATATACACAAGTTATAATTTTATATGCATAATATTAAGTTATACATTGACGAAGATAATGGTTCCAAAAGACTTTGCATTGAGGAGTGCATAATTTATATTCATGACTAGTTTGACAACAAGTCCCATTTAATGGAGCTTGTCGGGAATTTTCCAATGATGTAAAAAATACACGAATTTGAACATGTGTAATATAAGTAAAAAAACATAAAATTATTATTGTGAAGCATGTTATATGTATAGGACTCATAAAAAAGTTTGAGAAAACATATTCATGTAAAATCTCATTGTATCAAGCTTGATTAGGGCTTTTCAACAATACTAAGAATATAAGAATTCGATTTTGGGAGTGCAAGATATAGCTTTACAAAGTTAAAATTCACATAACATAAAAAGCAGGGCCTAGTCGTATTAGCAACCAGTATGTGGCAACCATGCATATAAAGAATCTAAGTAAATAGTTTTGAAAAAATACTCTTGTATTGCATACTAACTCAAACTGGTATTAAAGAGCTTTATAAAAAAATATGAAAGCAATTCAAATTTTTACTATAATACTCTTATAGCACATATTATTTCAAGTTTATATTAAAAGCATTCTACTAAAAGAAAAATCATAGTATGAGCTCACACTCACACATCTTGAGCTATTGGATCTCGATTGGACAACGTGAAGGGGCAGGCAGACAATGATTCAAACCTACCTGCCCCCTGAGTTATTTGTGTCATCATGTCAAAATCCAATGGCCTGTGATGCTCGGGCTCATGTTGACATGCGTGAGCCCGAGCTCATATATATGACTATCTATAAAAAAATATGAGAATAATATAAAAAATTGGCAAAGATCTATTGTTATTCAATTTAATTTATATAGTAACTAATGAGAATGCATGCGCATTGTAACACCCATAGTTTTTGAAAGGAATTTTTGAACACTTTTAATGATAATATTGTAGAATAAATTATTTAAAAAAATAGTAATAATTTTAGGTTAGGAAGTAAAAAAATTATGATCTATTTTGAAGGTCGGAGTTTCTTCAATGAACCACTGACAAGTCGATAAACTTGTAGATGAAACAATATTTTCACTATCGGTGACATTCGACGTGTAAATGAACTTATAGATGGAACAATAATATCTCTGTCGATGATATTTTTGACATATCAATGGACTAGCCAATGAAGCTATAATTTCACTGTCGATAAGGTTTGATGCGTAAGTGGCACAGGAATTGACTTACGATGGTATGGAACTATTATTCAAGTGATTTTCGACAGTTTTTAGAGTTAGTTACGCACCAAAATTATGTTCTTATACTTCCTTATAAATACCTTTGACAAATCTTTGACTCAAAGGCTATGAACTCCCCAACTTTAAGGGAGAGCAATGGTTTAGGGCATGTCAAGGAAACAAAAATCAATTTGTGCATATCTCTTTATTGTTTTGGTTCAGAGGGTAGATTGTTGACTTCAAACTCTGATATTAAGACAAGAAAGCATGTTTGGTGCATGTTAATAAAGTAATATTCATATTATGGTTGAATTAAATTCAAGATTTGTATTTATGCTATGTTATTCTTGAGACTGGTTGTTTAGTAGCATAACATACATTATTTTACCATATGTGATAAATGACTAACGAATTTAATGAATTATATAATTAGATTTCATGAGAGGAAGTTATTTTAGTGATTATAGAAAATTCTGTAAATTTCCATTCATTAGTAGAATCATTGACGTGTCGATGATGCTACCGATGCAGAAGGAAGACGATGAGAAAATAGTGCAGTGAACCGATGATTATATCAGTCACCGACACTAATATTGACGTGTCAATGAGGACATCAATGATAATTATTTTCCTTTTTCATTCCACTATTGGTAAGGGGAGCTTGACACGTCGATGGGTTACCAATGGTCATCAGTGACCTTGTCGACATGTCGATGAGTCCACCTACGGTGTGTTAGTGTTGGGTATTTTTAGGAGAAATTGTTATGAATATTAGGTTATTATTAAGATTTTTAATAATATGTTATTCTTTGTATAAAGTTGTAATTATGTGTGGTGACCCATGCACATTTGTATATGAATATCCTTGTAATGGATCACAATCAAGACTGGTGTCTTTTGGCATTTGAGGTAAAAGAATCCTCAATGCCTTAGCTCCTCAAGTGAGTCTTCAGCCATGTTGAAAAAATGGTTTGATATGAAAAAAGACTAGGGTCTTCCACCTATCAAAGAACATGAGTTATGTAGAACCACTTATTTGGTTTGGGAGTCGTGTTTGAATGGACTAGAGTATTAAAATATAACTAGTCCTATAGAAGGTTTCGATGATCATGGAATTCATAACTTTAACCACTTGGGTCTATGAGCCCCTTATGGGCCTTAGCTTCATAATGTGGATGAGGTGGGCACACATTGGAGTATCAAAAGTTGGAATGCAGATAGCTTGTAGTCTCATGAGGCAAGACTGTACTCCAGGACTATGAATACTATGTCATAGAGAGCCTATGACACTAACTTAAGAAGTTGTTGGAGACTTCTAAGTGGTTGTCACGCTATTTTAAAAAAGATTGAAATTGCATGTTTATTTATTTTTCTTCTAATGATTGAAGTATGATATACTTGATATTGAATTTGTACTTGCCTTTGGAAGGTATGTAAGATGTGATTTTTGAAGTATTATCTTTTTTGTTTAGCCATCCCACTGGGCATATTCATATAATCAACATCTGTTGTTGATGCAAGTTCTTTAGAAGAATAGCGGGTAAGACACTTGTACGAAGGACAAGATGTATGTCCCTGATTTTTTTACAATTTTTTGTAATTTTTTTACTGTTTTGTGATCATTTTCGTCGGCAAAATGTGATGCTTCGGCATATTTATATTTACATATTTGACCTCAATATTATACCCATAGAGTCAAGTGTGGGGCTTAGTTGCGGGCCGTAGGCCTTGCCGCACGCTTTCGCCGTGAATTTAGAGGTACGACATGTAAACAAGAGGCTAACATGTGATGGGGACATAGATGGAAAAAATGAAGATAAAAAGTGGATCATGGCAAAGAGCCGTGATCATTTCAGTTTCTATGTGAGACGTCCAATACGTCCAGAAACTTTGAGAGAAACCCGAGTCAATTTTTGGTCACTCTATCGTGCATTCTCCATCATTGGATTCCATCGGTTCTTGCCGGGATACACTTCACCTTATCGCCATGAGTCCATTGGTACTGGCTATGACCGCCACCATGTCCTCTTTGCTCGTCCACGAGATATCGGTCTTTTCTTCGATTTTTCTCTCCTTCTAAATTCGTTTTTGGGTCATAGGAGGGCGATTTTGCTAGTGTTTGCTACTACCCTCAATTAGACTTATCTTCGTTTGCCCGCCAGGAACCCATAGGCACTAGCCAGGGCTGCCGCCATGCTTACCTTGCTCATCTGCTAGCTATCGTACTTTATCTCGGTTTTGTTTCTTTCTCATTTTGTGTAACACCCCGACCCGCACCACCTAACCCGGACCGGGGGTTAGATCGGAAGACACAATCGGAGTGTCAAAAATTAGCGAAAAAATTAAAACCGACTGACCAGGAGCTGCAGACTCTGAGTGCGAGAGTCGTAACGTTCATATGCGCACTATGGAGCTTTAACGTTCCATTGTGCGTAGATCAGAATAAACCTAATTTTATAACTAATTTGGATCGGGCCAACGTTATTTTATCGTTGGTTGCCTACGTACATATTGGATACCATCTCTGACGTTATTCCAATACGATCGGATCCGAACGTAGTTCTGCCTAATGGCTAATACATTTACCAAACATCAGAAAATCATATACGATAAAATACGTATACGTTATATCTGAATGATTCATCCGGAATTCAACGGAAATCTTATCAGTCGTCGGAGTTAAATGAAAGCCAATAAATCAGAAAACACATATCTCATATAGGTGAGAAGAAGACTAACAAAACACATATCCCACTCTATCATAGAGCGGAGCAGAACACACTACAGAACCTGTTCGATCATATCAGATCATATCAGATTTTACCCGACCATACTGGTCATATCAGATCAGAGTATGTCACGTCATAGCAGAGAGCATTTCATATCACAACAGAATAAATCAAGATGTGCAGTCATATAAAGCATATTAAACTAGAAGGTCAGGAAAGCGTACTCCCCTCCAATTTCGAAAGTGGCGATGTTCGGAGTTGCTCGTTTCCTCAGAGCGTCCGCCCTTTCCGATCCGGAGGCTGCGGCCAGAACCTCATGTAACTTCGGAATACTTTACCCTTCTTGTGTCCGTAAACGGAAGACAGAACCTCCCCTTACCCGGAGACATTTTACCCTCACAGTGCCAGTAGGCAGCGGACAGAACCTCCCCTTGTCCGAGACACTTTTCCCTTCCCGTGCCCATAGGCAACGGGCAGAACCTCCCCTTACCCTTGGGATGTTTCTCTCACAAAACATTGATAATTCGAGGAGTGGATGCTTCCATTGCATTGCTCACCATCGAATTAGCTAGGAAGGCCTCTTAAACGACTCTAATCGGATTTAAAATGAGTAATAAATGAAGAACGGAAGATGAGAAAACGTGGGAGAATTTCCCCTTACCCGGAGATATTTTACCCTTTTCGCGCCCATAGGCGGCGGACATAACCTCCCCTTGGCCCGGGACGTTTCCCCTATATAGAGTTGCTAACTTGAAAAATTGACGCTTCCATTGCGTAGAGCACCCTCGATTTAGCTAGGAACGCATCTTGAATGGAAGAAAACGGACGCAGAATGACTCCAGAAAACTCTTCCAGAACAATGAACGAAATGAGCTATTTATAGAAAACTGGCGTGCGAGCGTACGGAAGAAGAGGAAAGACGCGCGCACGCGCTCGTGCCACGTGGCGCATCGCAATTGGCCCAAAATCAGAGGCGGTACGTATAATGCGCGTGTTACACGCGCGTTAACGTGCTGCGCACGGCGCGCAGGACCGCGCCGTGCGTCTCCCGCGCGACGCGTGCATCCGCCGCGCGATCGCGCGGGACCCGCGTCGCGCGGACGGCCGCGATCGCGCGCCGCCGCGTGGTGCGCGGCTCAGGCGCGACTCGGCTCCGGCTTGGCTCGACTCGGCTGCTGACGTCATCTATTCTGTCTTTTTCTGAATATTTTATTATTATTTTAATTAAACACAATTCCAACTTCAAAACGCGATAACTTTTTATCCCGAAGTCGGAATCGTACGATCTTAGTACCGATGGACTCGTATTGACGAGCCCTTCAAAACTAGACCCCACATGGGTAGGTTATCTCACACTTTTAAAGTGGGTCCCGCCCATGTGGCACATTTCCCGAGGTCGTAACTTTCGTTCCCGACCTCCGTTTTGAGTGTTCTTGGGTGCGTTGTGTTCGTTACTTTGAGCTCTTCCCAGATACAGGGATTTCACCTAATGAAACCCCGTAACCTTTATATCAAATTACTAAATTACCCTTAACCCCTCCGGGTTAAGCATAACCGGAAGACGGGTTGTTACATTTTGCCAAAACGATTTGGCCATGGGATGATTTTTCATCACCTCCATCAATTGTTTCCGATTGGCAACCACTCCTCCATCCCATGTGTGGACGGATATACCTTCTATGCCCTCTCTGCTCCTCTCCTCCGCCCGCTTCCACCTCCACCTCACTATTCCTCTATTTTTTTGCCTGATTAGACGCGTTAGGTGCTTCTCGGGTCTTTGCCATTGGTGAGCTGTGGGCCATTTGGCCATCGTGGGCTCTGCCCCAGCTTGACGACAAAGACGACCAACCCCACTTGGCCCGATTACACCTCTACCCAGAATGGGCCGCTTACCTTTGCCCTATGCTGTGCGAGATGCACAACTGCCCGCACCAAATGTGTTGATTGTGGGTGACGATCAGTGATGTTGCCCTTTTGTGGGCCTTGGGCCACCACCGTCTGACCCATCTCCCCCTATAGTAGCCCTTTTTGGCTGTGTGTGCATGTGGCTATGCATACATTTCAAGGCTTAGGCGTTGCTCTTGTGCTACCTGACCATCAGGTGGCTTTGCCACATTATGGATTTGACACCAGAGCCCTTCTCCACCTCTCCTCCAACCTTGAGTGTCACCCCATGCCCTCCGGCCTTATGTGGGCCCTTGTAGACGCGAAATCGATGTCATTGGGTGTTGTCCACCACCAATTTTGACGTATTACAGCCGGCCTACTTCTCAACTACCAGCCTACCTTTAGTGAGTACACCTCGACTTCCGGTTACACCTGCCACTCATTGGCACGACCTTTTTCTTGGTCGCCCCTAGTGTGCCGTTGTGGATCATGGATTTTTCCGTATTGATTTGTGTCACCCCATTTGGCCATGAGTACTTTCGGCGCTTCCTAGACCCTCGAGACAACAACTCTTTCAACTTTGCAATGTTTTTGGCCACCCACACTACCACTGTCATGTGCTTGCCACCAAACGTCATGATTACGAAATAGGGGAGCTTTGAACTTATAATTTCATGATAGCATGCTTTGAATATGTAACAGCATGCTACGATTGTATGATTCAATATTTTAGATGTTAAATCATGATCTGTTTGCATGATGTAAGAGGATAAATTATGTCATGCTGGAATGCATATGACTTGCATGTGAGCTGTAAATATGGTTGATGTATGTGGATTGTGTGTGCTAGTGATGGCTAGCAAGTATGTTGGTAAGCTACATGTATAGATGCGTATGTATGTGCTAGTGATAACTAGTGAGTATGTGGATAAGTTACGTATGTGGATTATGTAAGTGCTAGTGATGGCTAGTGAGTATGTTAGTAAGCGACATATGTGGATTGTGTGCGCGCTAGTGATGGCTAACAAGTTTGTGGTAAGCTATGTATAGAATGGTGTGTGTGAAGGGCATACATATGTATGATGGCTATGCGCTTGTGTGATGGATGTGTATGTGTGTGTAGGCAAAAGTATGGGCGATGGACGGTAAGAGGTGACAGAGGGTTTGGTACAGAGTTGAATGTGAAAGCGTATTATGGAAGATAGAGAATATAAGTTTGATGGGCGAAGATTGGAGTGGATTGGTTTGGATCAAAGCATATATCTAGGGATTGGTAGACAGTAAGAGTCTTGCATAATTGTACAAGCATAATGTACATATTATTAAGTGAAAAGTAAGCATAATAAGTAAGGTAAAAGTAAGAGGGTGATAGCTGGGGTTGGCTCTGAGGAGCTCAGAATGATGACTTCCGCGTAAGATGTGTTAGTTATAAGGTGGATGGCAGAGACTGCATGAATATGTAAGTATTTGGTGTATGGTGAGTTATGAAAATGAGATGGATGGGTTAAGTAAAGTATGTTGCCTTGACGAAGTGGGGTTTTAGATAGGGCTCAACTTCAATTCGATCAGTGGACCATTGCATGTTTGAGAGTTTTTGTGGCATAATTGTACCGCATAACATACTTAATTCAAATTTAAATAATAAGAAAAGCTAATGATAGCATTGTGAGTTTGATACCTAAGGGTTTCGATGGATTAAGTTTTGTGTTTGAGCTAGTCGATAATGAGTCAGCTAAGCATTTCTCATGTCTTGCCATGGTGTTAATCCTGCGGGGTGTTGTTTGTGTGTTGTATTGAGCCTCAGATGTTTGATGCTCTGTTGAGAGCAATGTATGTTTTCGATTTGGTCTATGTGTTGTATTAAGCCCAGACATTTGATGCTGTAATGAGAGTGCTTCATGATTCTGCCCGAGTGGCACTGGCACTATAAGATCCCTAGAGTGTGGGCAATTGTATGACCCTTTTATGTGTGGGTGTTTATGTTTATGTTCTCAGGTAAGTAGTATCATAGAATTGCTCTTACCTGTTTGATCTTGTGCCCCATGAGCATTGGTGTGTCTTGCCTTCTGAAAAGTTCATGGTGTCTAGTCACTTACTAGAGATTAAGGTGATGCCTCAGTGACATTCCTTTCCATTTCGATGTTGGAGTTTATTAGTTGTAATAAGCTTCAGCAGTCGATAGCATATGTACAGTCTGTATGAGTGAGTATGTATGTTTCTGAGAAAGTGTAAGTTTCTTAGTAAGACTGTAAGAGTATGATTCTGAACACGACTGTAAGAGTATGATTTTGAACAATAATGTAAGAGTATGATTTTGAGCACAACTGTAAGAGTAGGATTCCAAGTACGACTGTAAGAGTATGATTCTGAGCACAACTGTAAGAGTATAATTCTGAGTAAGACTGTAAGTGTATATGCATTCATAGTAGATAACTATGAGTCTAAATCTTATAGGTTAAATATTATATCATAGATTGGTGAAGACAATGATGTTGAATGACTTTGTATCATATAGTATGCTCCTTTTATTCAGAACTAGTTTGATGGAGAACCTCATTTGATAAAGCTCTTTGGGAGTTTTTCGAAGGTATAAAAATATGAAAATATGAACATATATAAAATAGATAAAATATAAAAAAGTGTATTACATAAGTGGGGCACACAAAAAAGTTTGAGAAAACATATTTATGTTAGATATCATTTGATAGAATACATCGATAGCTTTTTAACAATACAAAAAACGCACAAATCCAAGTTCAAAAGTAAAAATAAATTTAATATTAATATATCATAAAAGATATGGTTCATGTCATATCAACCCATGTTATTATGTTGACATATAACAAAATATCTAAAAAATCTAATGAAATAATTTTATTAAAGGATCCTCAAATCACATACCAATTCAAATTAATATCATAGAACAAAAGAATATAAAATATAAGTAAATTCAGAATCAAAGGTAAAAACACAAATAAAATAAATTAAAAATAAAAAATTTATAACGACCAAATTTATTTTACATTCTCACTTTTTAATACTAATAGTTTTATTTATAAAAATAATAAATTTTATTTAATAATGAAATCCATATTTAAAAGAAGAGAAAATAAGTTTATAATACTATTTTTTAAGTACTTAATTATTTTAATTAAATAAAATAAAATTATTAATATAAAATAAAATTTTATCAAATAAAATTAATAATAAGATAAAAAAATTAATAATATAATATATTAAATGGGCTTATGCCGTATATTAGGCACGCCTCCAAAATCGGATACTCATGTATTGTTTATACATATGGCTGGTAAAGAAAGTCATGATTAAAATCCTAGCAACTACTAGTAAGGAACCGCTCATTAATACGATGTCTGCCACTATTAAACAATCGGGAAAAAGCAAGCAGAACGTCTACATCATTCTCTATTCCATACGTAATCCATGATCCAATATTCCTGCCCCCCACATCGTACTGCAGCAGCCTTTCTCCCACTTGTGCAGGGCGTTTGACCTAACTGCCAAAATAATAAAACAAAGTGGATATGACCTGTCTCCATCTTCATTTGTTTCCCGTGAAAAGACTTTCTTCCCACTGTTGTATCCCTCCTTCCATCCCTTGTAATTGGCGGATTAGCAGAGCCTCGTGTGTAAATGACACATTATGATAGTGTATAAAATTTTTAACATCTTTATTTTTATAAGTTTTATTTTTTGTTGGCCTCGGATTGATGTGCACACTTAGCATATAAAATTCATAAAAAAAATACTCTCTTAATCCAACATTAATAACTTCATTTGACAAAAAAATTATTTTATATTAATAACTTCATGTTCAATTTAAGCAGTTGAATTTTTAAAAAAGGGTATCAATATCATAAGCTTGTTTTTCTCATTATTTAATAAAAAAATACTATTTTTTTAAATATAGCTATAAATATAAAACTAAGTGAATATAATTCTTATACATATTTTGTGCGCTTTAATGTGGAGGATTAATACAAGGCCATTGACAACGAATGAAACATTGAATTCTTCACTGCTTAGCACAAGGTACACGTTCATGCTTCCCCCTTTGGCAGCAATTCAATGACCAGTGATAGTGAGTTCTGCCCTTCCAGTCTCCTGGTTCAACCGTTCAATGCAACCATCATCGTCCTCCAAATAGACTCAGAGCTGTCCATCAGCTCTATTCACGGGCCACATTGAATAACACACACCTCCATGCACAACGCAGGAAGCTTCTTCCTCTTCTTTCCTTTGAGAATAGTCAAGTAGGACTTGTACAGTCCTATCTCCCCCCATTGCTTCAACACAAACTACGGAAAATCTTGGTTTCCATTGCTTCCTTTCCAGTTACCAGTGGAATTCATGAACAGGGTTTTGGACAGTAAGTTGACTTCTGGGGGGTTCAGATGCAATGTACCCATGATGCTGCTGTCATGCTGAGCAAATGAATGGAGTTTAGTGGTGTTTATCATGTCTTCTATGGCGATTTATGACCAAATCTTCCATAAATTAGTCCTAATATGACTCGTACTCGCGTCAATTAGGGGGTTGGCTCTTTGCTTTGAGCAAATGGATCAGTTCGTTCTTCATTGATTAGCACTTGGTGATAAGAAGAACGTCATTAATACTGATTATGTTAACAATAATCCCTTGTAGAAGGTTTCAAGCATTGACTAGCCGTAGCACGGAAATGTTTCGTTTTCTTCTTGTTTTCCCCCCAGAATAGACCATTTAATAATTATTTTTATTTATTTGTTTGCCAACCGAATATAATCACATAATCAGCTTTACTAGTAAAGTTTCACTAGCCGTTGATTTGTTCATTTGACGGCGTACATGTTAGCACAACGTCTATATACTTTTTATGTGCAACAGTACGTGTTCACTACTGATCGGACGGTTCACCAACAACTTCGCTGAAGCTTCACTGAGCTGATTAGGACTCCACAACTTGATGATTGATTATGGATTTTTTATATTTAATTCAACCCTTGTCGGCATCCATCACTAAGTTGACTTCTTTCCGGAGCTCAAAAACAAAAGATGTAGATTGTTGTTTAGTTGATATATTTATACTGGCATTAAAAAATGTACAAATACTTCTCTTGTCCCACATTAATAATGTATCATACCACAGTAGCTCCATGTCAGAGGCTTATAAGCAACTCAACTTTAGGCAAATGTCAATGATAAGAAGATAAAGGACTAGGTAAGGCATCTACCTGATAAGATCTAGTATTTCACACATGGATATTGACCCAATCAAACTTCATGTAAGTAGACAAAAAAACTGGCTTGAGCTATTGTTTAATCAAGTGGTAGAAAATGCATGTATATATCACAAATCATGGTTACACCCATGAGCTTAAATACAAGGAAGTCAAGAACTTTCAAGCCTATCGGGAAGTAATTTATACTCCCCCCCGTTCCACATTAATAGTAATTTAGTTCATTTTAAACAAAGTTATTAATATAGGCCAATTAACCTTATGGCAGAGTTGTGCATATCAGCCTTTTTTTATCAAGGTACATACATAGTCCAACTTTGAAGTTATGCTGCTAACTGACGTAAAAAGAAATATAGGAGACGTTTGATCACAGTTGCTGAAGTCAGCCACTTTTTAAGTAACTGAACTTTCAAGCAAATTTGACTAATATGATATAGAAGAATTAGGTAAGGCTAAGCCATCAAACTAGTGAGATCTAGTATTTGACAGAAAGAGACATCGACACAAACAAAAGCTTTAAGCTTGGATCCAAGCAAGCCCTCATGTCCTAATGACCCAATATAAAATATGATGTTAGGCTAGGAAAATATGCTTTTAGAGTTAATTGATACTTCATCTATCTTATATTAATAGCTATATTTAAACAAAAATTATTTTTTATTGCATGGTGAAGCCCACATCTATTTGAAAGAAAAATAAGTTTATGATATTCTTTTTAATCACCCAATCATTTAAATTGAATAAAATAGAACTATTAATAAGGAACAATTTTTTTACCAAATAAAGCTATTAATTTGGGACAAAGAGAGTAGTATATTTGATCAAGTGGTAACACATTGCATTTCAATTGTGATCTCACGGTTATACCCTTGAGTTGCAGACAAGAAAGTCAATAACCATCCAAGGATCTAATCTCCTAATTACGACGTTATTGCCACTCAATTCCACTAGCGAAGCATCACCAACCATTGATCGTGCATATTCAGTACACCCAGACTATAAAATTGCATACAATTTGCGCGCTAGTGGGTGTGGCATCAGATTTTCCTAATACCAGCTGATTTGATTTTACTTAGAGGTATGAGATGTGTCTGATAAATGATTGAGTAGTCTCTTATAGTCAAGTTGTGCATATCATCCTTTTATCTAGCCGCATATATATAGTCCAATTTGAGCCACATAATGAACTCACATGAGGTTGACATTAACCTAAAAACACCCACTAATCAACTTGTTGTTATTCTTCTAAGTTGTACTTAATGTGCCAAATTTAAAACTTCCACTTGAAGGAAATGGGTCCGTTTGCTTAAATCAAATTATTAAGGTGCGGTTTGAGATGTATTTTGAAGGAGAAATCTTTCCCCTATTGAATGTAATGTCACATCAAAAAGGAGAAAATTATTTTTTCTTCTAACTCTCTTTAGGGGAAAGTACTTTTCCCACCCCACATAGCCTCCCAAACGACCCCTAAGTAAGGTAATTTTTTATTTTTTATTTTTGCTAGGAAATAAATTAAATTTTCTTATTAGCAAATATGTGGGCAAGTTTGACATTGGCATTTCAAAGGGACAAAATTTTATGCTTCTTCTCAAAAGATATTCGCTGGGATATCCTCCATGAATAGAGAATTGATAGTTCACATACTAAGACATATTAGTATGATATGCCAACAAATATTTACTAGTATGTATGTCATTATGAAAATTGATAGTTCACATACTAATACATATTAGTATGAAAAATATCATGACAGATACCAATTCAAAATAACAAAAAATAATTTCCTTAAAAGATGAAAAATAATATTTCTATACCTATTTCTCTTATACTATAAGCTTTACAATACTTTTGATTAAATAAGGAAGATGTCAGATTTATGCTAAAATAAAGGTCTCACCTGATAATATAAAAATTATTTTTTTAATCTAATTATAAATGGAATAAGAACATATAATATAAAAAAATAAAGTATAAAAATATCATTTTCCTTAAAAGATATGTTCAGCTTGCCCACAGCAGTGGCAAGTTTGCATTTTCATGAAATGTGTTATGACCTTTCAGCCCTCTTTCTTAATCTCCAAGTTATTATACTAATGCACTCTATAACGTGTTTTCTTTTTTGAATTTTAAAGCTAATGACAGAAATGGAGGCACTGACCTGAGAGGGGCATGACGTGTTGAGCCAATCCCAGCCAATAAACATATCCCACGAACCTGATTCTGCGGCACGAGATTGACATGTCGGATATGAATGTTCCACACCCTCTCATACTTCTGATATTTACAGGCAATTTACTGCCAGTACAACCCGTTATTTCCGTGAGGGACATCCCTTCATACCCTTTTTAATCCTCAACTTATTTCAAGAAAAAAACTCAATATCTAGTTTGCTTAGTTAAAATTTTAATTTTTTATTTATTAAAATTATTTCATTCGTCTTAAAATAAATTATTAAATATTAAATAAAATATTTATTTTGGAACATAGTGAATATTTTCTCCATCTTATAATAATTAAAAAGCTAAAACAAACTCAAGCGGTTAAAGGAGTATTTTAAATTTTAAAATAAAATTTGACTAACTTTATACTAGAGGAGGAGATTTACATATGTTAGTAAAATTTACATACTTCAACTTCTTTTGTATTTATTACATATTTATAGAGGAATTCTATGACATCGTAAAATTAATTTTCTATGAATATCATATAATTGATATATAAATATATAATAAATATAAAAATTAATAAAGACATGTAAATTTAGCATCACTGACTTAACTTATGTAAATTTCTCTCATTTTATTAGTATTTTATACTTTTTGTCTCATGTTAATAGTTTTATTTAGTTTTTTTATTTTAAAAAGCTAAATATAATTATTAATTCAGGATAAAGAGAATATATAATTAAGAGTATATAAAATATATAATATAACATTTATTAAAAAATCAAATTTAATTATTTTATATAACCTACTTCCATTTGGATGAATTGAAGTTTACAGGCGATGATATGAACTCAAATATTACTAGTTATTAGATCTAAATCTAACACTGGACATAAATTCAGGGGCCAAATTGCCATTGGCCAATGGATCTCAATCCAATTGCTCATAGTACTCAAACTCTCGAACTCACGTGAACACGGGCTCATATTAACTATTTTTTTAATTTTTTTTAATAATATACCTTTTCATATCTCATACTTAGAAATAATGGTAGTTCACGTAATTATTCAAAAGAACGGGGGCAATTCTCGAAAGCAAAAGGTCATGTCGGCGCACTCAGTGTGCGTAGCCAGCAAAAGGCAAAAAGCCCAGGACCCTTGGCCGGTCCAAATTAAGTCCTTGGATTTTTGCGGCTTGATTCGCGCAAGCAGTTTCGTGGACACCAAGAGACGTTTTCGGCCCTCGCAGCCCCCCACAATTTCCATTTTGCCACTCCTTAGACATATAAAATGCCCGCCTCACCAGCGTTCCCCGACCATCGAAACAAATGGGGAAGGAGATGAAGCCGAGCTGGTGCGCGGACACAGCGTCCAAGGCCTACCTCGACACTGTCCGGGCCATCCAGCCCGGCGGAGTCGCGGCCGCTCCGTCCGGCCTGGACGAGCCGAACGTGGCGGAGCTGGTGGCGGCCCTGGCCGCTGGGTCAGGGTCGCGGCTGATCGTGGAGGCGTGGGCGCGGGGCGACGGGGCCGCGACGAGCGTGGCACTCTCGATCGCTGGGCGGCACACGGGCGGGAGGCACGTGTGCGTGGTGCCGGACGAGCGGACGCAGGCGGAGTATGCGGCCGCGCTGGCCGAGGCGGGGATAGTGGGGGACGCGGCGGCGGAGGTGTTGGTGGGGAAGGCTGAGGAGGTGGTGGGGGCCATGGGTGTGGCGGACTTCGTTGTGGCTGACTGCCGGCGGAGGGACTGGGGGAAGGTGTTCCGGCACGCGAAGTTGGGGCCGAGGGGGGCGGTGCTGGTGTGCAAGAGCGCGGGCCCGCGGGGTGTCCGGTGGCGGGGGGTGCTTGGGGGAGGCTCGCGGGTGGTGCGGACGGCGTTTCTGCCGGTGGGGAAGGGGGTGGAGATCGCTCAGGTCGTGCCCGATATCGGCGGCGTGGCCGTGGCCGTGGCCGGGAGGAGCCGGTGGATCAAGCATGTCGATCGGTACACCGGGGAGGAGCACGTATTCCGCCGATAAATGTTTTTTTTTTTTAAATCAAATTATGAATACCGTCTTCTTCAAAGACTCGCTTTTGTTGTAAAATGCAAATGAGAAAAAAATTATGATGTTTTATTTTGTTCTGTTGTAAATAACTGGTGGAAATATGTGATTTTGATATTAAATTTGCTTAATTTGAAATTCGACAAGATTTGTCTATTTCTTGACAGATTTTTGCTCTGCAAATTACAGAAGGGGCTTGGAATGAGGGAGGACTTTTTTTGTTTTGGTACAAGGTAAGGACGATTATGATTAGTGGACGAAGCGTGCGGACAGGTTAGTTCTTTTGTCCAACCCAGTGAGGTCGTGAAGGTTCTCTTTCGACTATGTTGGTGCATGCCCTAGCCCTAGCCCTACCCAATTCGTTGGAAGCATTTTTTAATAAGTACAAGGAGGCGGTAGATCTTAAATATTAAGGGTTTTTATGCTTTGAGGTCACTGTTAATGTAGAGAATTAAAAATACTTCCCAATTATAAGTGTAAGCCCCGTATACATATATTATATTTACGGATCGATGGTCCATGGCTTTAGGCTTTGGTAGCCCTTGCGTATGTACAATCTCCGTAGGTGGACAGCCGAGAGTGTTTGAACTCAAGACCTATACGCCTTATCTTTAAAGACACTGATCTTAGCCATCTCATATACGGAAGAGTTTTTTATTATACTTCGTGTTGACAGTAAGTAGAGTATAAAGAATACATGTAAGCGCGTTCATTTTTAAAATTGACAGTACACAAGTTAACTCACGTTAGCATAAATACCACTGTCCTACCAAGTGGCCATGGATACTTTCATACACATTTTTCCACGTAAACCTAAGCTAATTATTCAAATCACTCACGTTCAAACATATAAAAAAATCAACATGCTCCACTATTTTCGGGTTCTAGCCAGTGGAACCCCATTTCGATCGAAGGCCCACACTAATCCCCTGCGCTATTCGGTCTAGTGTTTTTGGCAGTCTCCGTATACCTGTTGTAAGAAAATAAGACTGGTCTTGTGTTTTGTGGGAGTCTCGGTAGCAGTCTTCCAAAATCCGTACAACTGTAGTTGTAAGAAAATGAGTCTCCTTTCTTCTGAACAACGAAGTTTCTGCTTTCTGTGGGTGGCTTCCAGGATAGCGATCCAGCAAGTACAGCGGGCCTCAGCGTTTGACCTTTTGTACAATTTTCTTTCAGAAAAAACGTGACAGGATTTCATCACGAGCACATCGAAGAAATTTCTGAAGGTCAAATAAGCTAAGTCGTACACGGTTATCTGGGAATAAACTACACAGCTAAAAAAATGTGTATCCCTGTTAATTTGCAATGAGTGAACAATCATGACAACACTAAAGAAGAGTTTCAGTGTTTCTCCAATTAATTTGCCAAACAAAAAAGAATATCTATATGTCATTTCCCCCTTGTGTTGCTGCAACCAATTTTTCTTTTGAAAGGCTTCTCTCGTTGGTGAATCTAAAAGTTCGGCGTTTTGATGGTTGCTTTCATATTGGTCACTTCCTGATCAACCGCTTAACCTGGAAGCCTGCACGGCGTTCACATTGTATCTAGATGGGTATGCTACATCTGTAACTCATGTTGGCCCTTAGACACGGTCTCTTTGACTTCATCTGGTAGTCTGCCAAACAAAAATATGACGACTATCCCTTATGAATTCTAGAATAACAGGAAAAGTACGAAATAATATACATGAGACCAACGTGGATAGCAGACGATGGTGCATCCCCTATTAGAAGCTCGGCTCCTCACCTTGCATTTCAGTCCCAACTATCTTTGCTTCTCCTAAATGATTTCTTTTGTGAAAGCACCTTCTTGCTCTGTAATCTCTTCTGTTCCCCAATAGCAGCCCTTAATGTCGAGGAGAGTTATAATCAAGCCAAATAAATCATCATCAAGTAACACCATGAATTTTGTGTTTATTATCAACCATTGTAAAATTTTACTCATGAATGGTTCATTAAAATCATACTAAAGGTCTGAAAGCTTTTCAACCCAGAAGCATGACAGATATGCAAACTGCAGAGCAAAGCAAATATGCAAAAATACAATAGTCATAGATAAAGTGCATACATTTTCGCAATTTTTTTCTTTTGCTCCTCTGAAGGTGGTGGTGGGACATATGAAGCAGCATCAATGATGGCCTGTTCAACAGAAAACACAATAAGTACAGAACTAACTAGGGTAGGGAACAGAACAAGCAAATGATATAAAGATTTGGATAAATGGAGAAAGCCTCAGCTCAACCACTTGACATTGGCGGGTCTAATGTCTGTTAACATGAACCACTAGAATGGTCCTGAAAACAATGGGCAGTGCTTGTATACAAGTTGATAATGTACCTGAAGTTTTGCCAAAGCATCCTCAATGTTGCCCCTGTAAAGCATAAGGGTCAGAACAAGATGTTTAGGAATATGCAATAAATTTAATTTGCTCATGAACAATAGGGAAGAGCAAACTTTTGTGTCCTGGTCTTGGTGGACGAAATCACAATTTCTCCATCTTTGTTTATCCGATTCTTCTCCTATCAACATCATTATATTAAAAGTTATTCACACACGGGCAACACAGATATTTGTCAATTCCTGAAAGATCAACACAAATAACGAAACCAAAAACAGACCATTTGCATTATCTTTTCCCTGACCCTGTCACTTAACCAATATGCATTCTTCACATTGAAGCGCATGTCCACCTTAGTATTTACTGTAAGAATTCCAACATGTCAACTGACGGCCCCCAAGAACAAGGACTAATGCCATGATGTATAACATAGCATGATATTAAACAGTAACACACCTTTGTTCACATTTTGACCTCCTGGACCACCGCTTCTTGCAAAATTGACTGTAACATGGTCTGCAAATCCAAAGCAAACTTCATACCAAAAATATATCTGTAACTAGTTTCGGATTACAAGCCTTTGTAGATTTTATTTTTCTGATTGATGATAAATGCAGAAGTCCTCAAACTTTTTTCCCATGATAGCACTGATTGTACATGCAAACCCTTAGATATTTTTAAGTGACAGTCATTTTTAGTAATTGTACATATTAATATGATTGAGTAATTCAAAAAATTCCAACTTCTGGAAATATTTTCTTAGAACTGAATCAATATGATTTATTAGAATGACAAGTACAAAGAAGTGGGCGAAAAGCGTAAAGCTCATTTGGTGTACAAACAAAAATTCTTTGCCAAGTCTGATTTACATGGGGCTAATGAGCTACCAAATTGGTGCAAAGGCACATGCCGACCTTTCATTTTTATCATAGCGAATTCCTTGGTTCACTTTGAGTCATTGCTGGAATTGAAATTTTACTCGTATTTGGAAACTATCTACCTTGATTTACTGCCATGTATTGTTCGTTCTAGATCAAAACAGGTCGATACAACAAATTGACTTAAATTCATATAAACTAGTGGAAAAACTCTACACTCAAAATAATAGGGATGAGAATTTCTCTCTGCACAAGAGTAGCCCCTTTTATTGCATTGGATGAGATGGGTCATTAAATCAAATTTGCTCGCTTCGGAAGTGGCAAAGGTAATTCATTCAAACTCCTCTCATAGGATATTTGTAATTTTATGTAACATGTTTTCGTAAAAGAAATATTATCAACACTTCACCCTTAACTGAACACACATCCACTACAACAATAACATGCCGCTAATTTCCTTGTCAAATTTATCTTTCTTCACTTTTAAAAACATGACTCATGTCAACAATTAATAATAATAAATATACAAATACTTGTACATAAAATACAGATTGAGGCCACTAATTAGCATAGCATGTGAAAATCACCCGTTTCTCTCAACATTTAAATATTATAAAAAAATCTATTGACCCAGAGTAAAACAGAAAAAACAATGAACATTTAAGCGCCCGGGTAACTAAAATATGTTCACAAGAGAAGAAAAACGGAAAATAATTCCAGATTGGAAAAAAAAATGCATCATTGTGAACAAGGTTTGATTTTTTTCTCACCAAGGGTAATGTTCGGGATGGGCTCGTTTCCGGCAGAAGAAGCCCTCTCCTCAGCCTCCCGAAGGAGCTGCTGCACCTGAGAAAGACGAGACGAGAACTTCCTCCCATCGCCGTCGCCGGAATCCGACGCCATGCAACGAACGGGGACAATACGGATGGCGGGAAAAGACGGGGACCCCGTGTACCGAGTCCGGAGCTTGGGACGGTATCTGGGTAGGGATGGGGAGGCGGAAAGGATTCCCCTCAGCAGCAGGTTGCTTCTGACAGCCGCCATGGCCACCCAATTCTTCCCCACCGCCAAAGGACCCAATACAGAGAAAAGACCAGGGATTCAAATGGAACGCAGAGCTGGGTGTCAGAGGGGAGGAGAGTGGAGTGAGAGAGCTCTGGTTGCTGTAGGCAGAACCGCAGGAGTAGTCGGAAGCGAAACCGTGGTGTAAATTGCGGCCAACCTTCTTCTGCTGGGACCCGCGGTGGGGCCTGCAAAACATGACCCTCTTTTTTCCAAAGTGTTTTCTATAATTACTACCACACACATCGTGCAAATATAAATTAAATAAAATAAATCAAAAATAATATATATATATTGAACATAAGTTTGCTTGCATTCTATATTTGTAATATGAGTCTCGTTAGTATGAGCCCGGGCTCAGGTGCACCGGCGTGCGCCCGGGCTAATTCGGCCGTCAGATTCCCATCAAACTCACAGGGTATTTAAACTTGTGAGTTTGATGGGTCATCGGATTTATATCCAACGGCCTAATGAGCCCGAGCGCACACCGGCATACATGTTCTCGGGCTCATATTAACATTTTCCTTATAATATATATTTTTAAGATCATAATAATTATAAATTATGTATATAAATTTTATATTAACTTAAATAAATTTATATAAATATTTACGAGTTTAAATTTCATAAGCTAAATATTATGTCATAGGTGAGCAAAGGCAATAGTGCTACAAGACTCTATCATAAAGTATGTTATTCATATTAGGGCCACTTAAATAATGGATCTCATTTGAGAGTTAAGGTAGCATCTTGATTTGGTCTTGGTTGATTTATGTAAAAATCAGACTGAAGTTGAAACTGGAATATCATAACAAAACCAGAACTGTCATGGAACCAAAACTGAACCAAGAACTAATTTAGAATTGAAATTTTCCAGGCCTCAACCAAGCTCACGACACCCTACACTTCATTTGCCTTTAATGGATAGCCGATCTTTGGGGTTCCTAACCAATTTGTCACAACAAATTGATTGATGGTAGCTAATGGACAAAATGGGAGGGGAACCCTGATGGCCACTTGTCCATGCTTGGAAGGCTGTGTTGGTGGCACTGTGGTAGGATAGCGTTGAAGAAGTTGGTCAGCTAGAGAGGAATATGTTTGGGTCAAAGTGGCAGCCAGCGCAGGAAAGGCAAAGGGAACCAGATGAGAGTGGAGAGACAACTAAGGACGAGGGGAGGTGGGATCAGGGTGGTGGCCGATGGGAGTAGGGGGTGGTGGAGGGAGAGGGCCAAAGGGGAGTCAAGATTGGGGTGGTAGTGTTGTGAACGATGTAGGGGATACTAGGGGCTGCCACTAGGGCCACATATTAGGGTAATTAGGGTTTTAATGTAATAAGGGTATTTAGGTAATTAGGTTAATTAGATAATTAATATTTTTTTAATTATGCTAATGGGCCTTAGGTGCTTGTTAGTGAGCCCACTTAGCTAGTCTATTTAAATGTAAGGGTTATGCTCTGATTTAGTTAGTGAATGATTAATTATCTTGTCTTCTCCTCTTTCTTCTATGTTTCTCCCTTTTTGTCCGATGGCCATGTCATCCACTCTCCCCTTTCCCAATTTCCCTACGCCACTCCCTGCCCGTGGACAACCGTCCACATCAGTTAGCTAGCAAGAGAGGAAGTAATGGAAGGCAAAGCGGCATCATATTAGCTGTTGGAGAGGGAGAGGGGAGGTAGGGTTGGGGTAGTGGCCGATAGGAAAGGAAGCAGTGTCAAGGAGAGGGGAGGTGGCGTCAGAAGAGGGTTGGGGCAGTGGGGAAAGGAGGCCACGTCGAAAAGAGGGGAGACGACTGGCGGGAATGGAGTGGTGGAGGGCAGAGAAACATAATGGAGGGGAAATGGGGAGGAAGGATGGGTAGTGGGACGAATGGGGAGGGTTAGGGTATAATAAAAAGGCAAGACTTTGATCTCAACCACTCATTCAAATGAGTAGTTGATATTAGAGTAGAAAAAATAGAACTAGGTACGGTTCGGTTTCAAGTTTTAAAAGCTAAAATTGAACCGGAACCAAATTAGGAATCAGACTAGATAATTTTAGTTTGGTTTTATTCAGACAGTTCTAGTTTTTGGGTGCAATACTAGATTGAGTTCTCTAGGAGTTTTCCAATGACGTTAAAATACACTAATATGAACATGTATAATGTAGATAGAAAAAAGAAAGTATTAACAAGAAGTGTGTATTATATATGTATGGCCCACCAAAAAGTTTGAGAGAACAAAGTCATATAGATCTCATTTGATAGAGCTCGTTGAGAACTTTCTAAAGATGCAAATAACCTATGAATTTGAATTTGGGAGTGCACGATAAAACATTATATAGTTAAAATCAACATGACTTAAAAAATTGTGTTCACACCTTATATTATGTTAACATGTATTCTATAGTCACCCAATTTACTTTATATAGTAGTATGATTAATATGAGATCCCTAAATCCTAAACTGATTTATTAAATTTATTTCGTTGTCATTGTGTGGTGTAATGTTAAATTTGGTCGGTTTTGATTTATTTTTTAATTTAAAGTGGTTAACAAAGGTTTTAATAAAAAAAATTTTACTTTGATGTGTTTTATGTTAAGTCAATTCAAAATCTTTTGAAATTTTTAACTATTTTTCTAAAAGTTAGGGGACGCGACCCATCGTGGGCCCCAAGTTCATAAATTGGGATGATGGGTCCTACAAGATCCTCAAAACATCTTATTACAATAATTAAGGGTTCCAAAATTTTTAGACTTCATTTTAGACTTAAAATAAATAATTTTTTTTATTTTTAGTATTAAATTCTATTTATACCCTATATTCTTATTAGGTCTACCCCAATACTTACTATAAATAAAAATGCACAACCTTATTCCTATTTAGGAAGGGCTGGATTCTGGAGCTTAGGAGGCCCTAATCCTCATTTCAAAAGAAGGAAAGATGATTAAGATAATGATACGCTTATTTTTCTAAATACTTTCTTTTACCAAGGATTAATTTGAATTTTTACCCTTAAAACTTCTGATTTTGACCTCTATTTCAAACCTATATAGAAAGAAACATTTTTGAACTCAATAAACCCTAGATCTACAAGTCTACAAGTGATTTAGGCATTTTTTAGCAGATTTATGCAAGTATTAATAAAACCTTATTGTAGGTAGAATTTTGAAGGAGTTGGAGCATCGATTTCAAGTCAAGAAAGACACTGAAGGTAAGAGATTTCTTCCTAAAAAGGTCTGTATTTTCGGATTTGAGTTTGGTGAAGTTTCAAGGGGGTTTGCATGAAGTTGAGTTTTAATAGCGGATTAAGAAAAGCTAAACTTTTCTTGCGATTTCTTCATGTTTTTGTTGATAAATGCCTAGATTTACTATCTCATAGGCTTAGATTTCATTATGGTGATGTTTGGTAGTGAGATTTGAAGGTTTAAGATGATTTGTGTATTTTCGGTTTTGGGTTCGAAAGGAAGAAGATGAACCAAAACTGCAATTATGGCATTTGAATGGCCCTGCAAAGCATTCAAACAGCAACATTGCAGTTTGGTCGTTTTGTTTATTTTGCTCATTTTTGCTTTTTCTTTTCTAGTACCATTTCTTATGATTATGAATGAGTAATTTGTGTTATGTAGAGCTACTGGAAAGACATGAATTTGATGTTGTAAGCTTTGATGAATGTTTAAGTGTTATGTGCATTACATATTATTCGGTTAAGCATATTATGATTTCTTATCTTGAATCCATGTCGAATGATTCTTCATATTTTATGTATGATTCTAGTAAGGTTATAGAATGAGAATGGATTTGTATGACTTCACATATTATGATTAAATTATGGGCGAATGATAATGTCATGTTTAGCTTTAAGTATGATAATGAATATATTTACTTAAGTCTAATGTGAGATTGCACTTAATTTTGAATTATGTTTTTCGATGGTTTTTACTCATGATTTTAGTAAGGAACCATCATTCAATGTTAAATAGCATGTGTGTAGTATGTTAATGGGATGTTTATAATGCATATTCATATGGTTAGGATTGAATGTTTCTACTATGTCCACACACATGTGGGGGTAATTATGGTAATTATAGATACTTATGATTAGAAATGATGCATGTATGGTTGATGAGGAACATGTTTCATGAATTAGAGTAAATGTAGTCATTTCTCACATATGTACCATGTTGCATGCATGATGAGATGAATTTACGAATTAGATTTTATCGAGATTGGCCATGGTTGATCGATTGGATGCAATTGTGTGATATTGTTTGCCGGGTTAATCAATCGGAGGATTATTGATTCGGTTTTACGTCCGAAAGGACGGGGTTTTATGTCCCTCGAGGACAGGTTTTCCTCCTCAGGTTGAGTAAAACAACAATGCTATAAGGAGATCAAAATTATTGAGACCATCTGGACCCTGAAAATTCAGGCTAATGTAGCCGAGTACACCGGCTTACTAGGGGGTAATCTTCCTCGTTAGGGAATTTACCTAAACTGTGTAATTCCTTCAAACTATCTAATCGGGGATTGTTTGAAGTAAGTAGAGACTCCTTAAGTTTCGGCCAATTAACCAAGGTTGATTTTTATCAATATGCATGGTTATGATCAGTGTTTTAAAAATCGGCCCGACGATTGACCTAGATTGGTCGTCGGGCTGAGTTAACTCGGTTCAACCGAAGGTCAACCCCGGTTGACCCATTTTCTTATTTATTAGATTAAATAAAATATTTAGTATAAATTCTTACACAAGATATTTGTAACTCAATTGTTTAGATCGCATATTGTATTATGACTTACGTCCTGCATTCAAATCCCACCATGAGCAACATTACGTCCTGCATTCGAATCCCACCGTGAGCAACATTACGTCCTGCATTCGAATCCCACCGTGAGCAACATTTTTTTCTGGTATGTTATAAATAAGTTGTTTAAATAATATAGATATAGATACACATACATGAAAACAGATTAGCCCAGTGGGTAAGGCTCATCATGGGCTTTACTATGGCGTGAGTTCGAATCCTCCTCCAAGCAAAAAAAATTTTCTTCTCTTGAAACCGGTTTGACCTAGTCAACTGGTTGGCGGTTCAATCGGCCAAATCGTATTGACCCGGCCGGGTGAACTCAACCCGAAAAATCAGTCAGGTCTGATTGAACCTGGTTCGACCAGCCCGGCCGGTTTGGGTTTTAAAATAGTAGTTATGATATTGTGTTTGAGACACTTACATGCATGTTAAATGTTTATGGACATGCATGATATGATTGTATGTTAGAGACAGTTCTCATGCAGGTTGTTTATGAATATGTATAGTGTGATTTGAGACACTCTTCATACAGGATGGTTGTTATGAATACATATGGATATGTATAATGTGATTGAGACACTTTTCGTGCAGGATGGTTGTTTATGAACATGCATGGATATGTATGGTGTATTTGAGACACTTTTCATGCAGCATAGATGTTCATGTCTTAATGTGATTATTCATACGATGGGTAGTATGTTCAGATACTTTCATGTAGGATAATTATTTATGGTTAAGTATGGATTATGAATGAAAATGTGATATAAAATGAGGCATTATATGATGTGTTGATGTGATCAATCATGTTGATATGCTATGGTTGTTTTTCAGATTTACCATTTTAACATTCAAAACCTTACAAAGTTTTATACTCACCCCATTTATGTGTTTTCTGTTTTCGGGCTGCATGGTGCGACATGCAGACGATCAAGTCGTTTTTTATGAGGTGCATGTGGATGATGATCGGGTATAGGCATGGGAGCCTAGAGATCTTACGATCTTTTCTAATTATTTCTGTTGTTTTATTAAAACTTCATGTTTAGATAAGTTTGTCTTGTTTTCTATTAGCCGTTGTGACTTTGACTTATTTTTCAGATGTTATGAAATTAGCCATGTTGAACGGCTTAGTGGTTGTAAGTTTGTGGGTTGAGACTTGAAGACTATTTAAGATATAATGTCTTTTATACTTTTACTTATTTCTCTTGTACAAAGATAAAGTAGTGTGTAACTCCGTGTGTATCATACCCGTTAGAGGGGTCAAGTCTTATGCAATTTTAAATTTGCACTTTGGTTGTCCTTTGGACGTAGTTTGGATTGGGTCGGGCAGGTGCCGGGGCGTAACAATTAAGAGCAAAGATTTTGATCACAAAGGGAAAGAAAGTGGTAAAATTTTGAAAAAATGATGCAACTTGAAATTATTTTTTGCAATGTTGTGTTTGCATGTATTTGAGATTATTGCTTAAATTATGCGGTTAATTTTTGTGTTGGCTAATTCTATGACAAAATAATGTTGATTTTATACTTCTTTTGTTCTACAATAGTTCATTTTGAAAATCAAGTGGAACTATTAATGTGAGACAGAATGAGTATATTTTGAAAAATTGATATTCCTACTCTGTACCAAAATCTTATGCTACTATTTAACTGGACAGAGAAAAGTTGATCCCCTTATTATTAAGATTAAGTGAGACCTATCTTTCACTAACCAATCAAACCTAAAGTAAGGTTTTGGTTTAGGGAAAGTGAAGGAATATTAGCATCTAATATTTTGGATCTATATATTTTTTAACCAATGGTTATGTGTCATTAAGTTACAAGTCAAGGGACGCACTGGGGAGTCTATGATGGCAAATTTAAGGTGAATCTACTCATATGATAATTAAACAACAATGTAAAGCCATTTTCAGGTAATTTAACATGACACAGTAGGTAAAAATAGAAATTGTTTAATAGTGTGAACTGTAGAAGGAATTTTATTTTCGTGAAGGTGATCTAGCCTAACGTTCAATCACGAGTCCGAATGCAAATTAATTTGGAAGGGTGTGGTATAATTAGTTTTTAACAACATTGCCTTTCATTTTCCGTTGTCACGGTATCAATTTGGGATAGGTTTGATGTTTTTGTAAAATGGTTTGTTTTTTATTGACTTAATTGTTCGATTTTGTTTAAAGTATTATGCAACATTAATGCAGTAGAGCAATCATGCTTTCAAACACGCAGCTGGTTCTCCAATTGAAACCTAAGCGAATTTATGATTTCTTCTCTTACCCACTAAGGGCACATTTAGGAGGCATTTGGATTAGGGGAAAACTATTTCTCCTCTAACTCTCTTCATCAGGTAACTTAGAGGAGAAAGAGAATATCCTCCGTCAATGTGACATATTGTACTAAAAGGGAGAAGTCATTTCTCCTCCAATGTGCCTCCCAATCAGCCCCTAAGTATAAGTTATTACAACTGTTGAATTGAATTAGCTCCTCATTGTCATTAATAAACAAGTAGGCTTCACTTCACAGTGGTAATTAATTTTTGATTTGATGAGAATAATCTTTATATTACTTCCTTCCTTTAATTATTATCATATTTTCTATTTTTCTCTTCTAAACTCTGTTTGCCAAATAGACAAGAAAATGCTATCCTAAGCACCCACCATCACCACCCTCCCTGACCAGAAAGTGTTTTGAAAGAGGTGGAGGAGGGAACCTGGGAACCGCACCTTTGTTGACGCGATAGTCATAAAAACTTAGTAAGGAGAATGTCTCTATAAGCACCCTAATAATCCTCTCAATACCCGGTAAGTAAATTAAAAAAATCTTTAAATTTTGAAGTGAAATAAGGTACTAAGAGAATTATTAAGGTGCATATACGTAATCTACTTAGGAAGTCTAATTAGGCTAGAAGAGTCGAATTAAAGTTAGTAGAGACTTGTTACATTAATTGAGTCACCTTTAACTAGGTCCTATCAAAGTAAAAGCGTCATAACAGATCCGACTTTATGTTGCTTGGGGCCTAAACTACAGCTAGGGTACTTAGGCAGCTACACTGGAGAACATGTTGTACAGTTTTATGACTAATCAGCACTTGAAAAGCATTACATTGATCAAACAAGTTATCTTACACTTACAGGCCGAATAATCAGAGAAATTCTTGTACAGACTCAATCCTTAGTGCCAAAAAGACAAAGGACGAGATGGGTAAATAAAGATTCTAATCACAAACCTCTTTGAGGCACGAGTTAATTAAAGTTAGTTAATTCTTAGGGTTTTGAGATAAATGGCTCAAACCAAATTAAGAAAGAGACACAAAACTCTCCCCTAATTAAGCTCCCCACCTAGGGTTTGTGACTCTAAACACATGCTCTTCCCCAGTGTTCTCATCAATCCTCACCACCCATCTACTCTTCCTTGTGCCACACTTCCTACTCTTGCCACCAACGTTCACCCTAGCCACCTGCAGCCCATCTCCGATGGGCAGCATCACAGTCTTGCACTCAGCTTGCCATGATCCACCATGGAAGGCGTTGTACCCGACCACGACGGTGCCGTCGCCGCTCCGGCCCATTTGCGCAGACCTTAGCACGCCTTCATGGTCCTCGAGGTCACAGTCTATGAGCACAAAGTCTGCACCCCGGTAGTCGGTGAGCAAAAGGGAGGAAGCATCTCCGGTGACGAATTCGACGATTTCGGCGTAAGGGCCGACTGCTTCCTTCGATTGCCGGAGCTCCCGACCGCTGGGAAGAATGCAAACCACCTGGCCGCCGATCTGGTGGGCTGCAGCCACTAGTGCTAGCGTAGTTGCACCAGCTGGGCCGCCGCATGCCTCAACCATGAGCTGCGAGTTGTTGCCTGCAGCGATCGCTGATATGAATTCAGAGAGATTGGGCTCTTTATATTGCTTTCCCTGCATAGAATGAAGAAGACCCAGATGAGAAATCTAAAGAAATGGATCATATACGGTCAACATGCATGATCATATGAAAGGAGAAAATGAAATGTGTTAAATGCTTACCATTTTGAGGGATTGGAGATAGGCTTTGGTGGCACTCTCAGCAGACCAAGCCATGCTTCTTTTCTCTGAGTGATCTCTGCACATCTTGCAAACCTTTCGGTGACTCTTTGTTCTTGGATGAATGGATTGGGCTTCTTGTGATGCCAACTCCTGTATTTATTCAGATGAAGGGAATATTATATTATTTCTATGGTTGAAGGATGATCGGCTTGACAGCTTATTGGCTTATGAGACTCTACAAGCTGATCTGCTTTCATTTGATAAGATATTTATGTTTTTTCAAGCCAAAGATAGCAAGAGGAAACAAATGATCAGCAAATTGCCTCAATAAATTTTATTAAGAAATCTGCTTGAAATTAGTGTGTAGTTAGTTTTAATAAAACGGTATTTAGAGATCAACATACAATATTCTGAAGATCTACAAGAGCAGCTTTGAGCTGAGCCATATTTACTAAACTAATCACTGGGGACCTTCATGGCTGGTTCTCCTAAGTAACATTATTGCCATAAAAGTAATGTTTTTCCTGCAAATCCAGGAAGAACATGGACTCAAAACCATTCCCCCAAATATTCCTCTCTTAGCTGTAATGTCCTGACCAAACTGAGCCATGATGCATTTAATATACTGAGGAGTTGCAGCCTTGCAGGCTTACAGCATCTGTAGGCATTTCAGTGGGACAAGCCAAGCAACCCATGTTGCTTTGAGCAGCAACGACACTGCTTAATACATTATTTTTTGTAATTAATTATAATTGATTGTAATTAATTATAATTGATCCCTGATACCTCCTTCCAGGAAACAACATCACTGAACCTGCTCACGGTTTACCTTGTTAGCCTGTTGCCCCCTTCCCTAACAGTTTTAGCTTTAGGGTGCAACAGTTATCAATGTAAACCAAACCACCACAAGCCCTCAGATTAAGAGACCTCTCCGTCGGATGCAACAGCAACTAAACCTCAATCCTACTAATAGCACATTCAGGCTGTCCGTATTTTTCAATCAGTTTTGTGTCTTGCGAAGGATTATCTTCTCATTTTGTTTAGTGTGGTTAATACAAAATTACAAACAGTTAGTCCCAAAGCAACACCAACAATTGGGTATGCAACTTGAGTTGGATTTTTTTGGTATCCGACCCAACCCGACCTCAATGGATTAGGTTTAGCTTAAACTATATAGTAAAATAGACCGAGTTTGGGATTTTAATCTTCACCGGAGTCAGATTTGGGTTTTACCTAAACCAACATGAGTAGGATATAACCATTTATATATAGATAAGTAGGTTGTAATTAATACTCCCTCCATTTCAAATTAATAGCTTCATTTGGGAAAAAAATTATTTTATATTTATAGCTTTGTTTTATTCAATTTGAGTAATTGAGTACTTAAAAAAGAGTATCATAAACTTATTTTGCTGCCTCTTAAATGTGGGTTTCACCATTTAATAAAAATTATTATTTTTTTAAACATAACTATTAATATGGGATGGAAGGAGTATTTTTATTCTACTGAAAATTAACTACGTATAACTCAATGATCTATGAAAAATATCTTGGGTGAAGTGACATATAGCATGTATGGTAGCAATATAATTAGATTGTATTATAGGTATTGGATAAGATTCACTTTTAATAGAATAAAAAAATTGTATTAGAAGTAACCTAAACTCGATTCTATTTGACATGATTGGGTCATATTGAAATCTTGACTCAACCCAGTTTGATTAGGCTATAGATTGGGATTTTCTGGTAATAAATTTGGGTTTACCAAACCCGAACCAGCAACGCTACTAACAATATTCACTTTTGTTTTGTCCTTTTTATTGATGTATGATATGATATGAATGAAAATTGAATTGCTTGCACTAACGTTGAATTAGGGTACATAAAATGACAACTCTTAAATTGAACCTCAGTATCTGACCAGGAGACCAATCCGTGCTCAAAACAAAATACAAACAGTTTATGTTTATAGATATCAGTAGATGAGGGGACAAAAGGAGCACAACGCGGCGAGTGCTGCAAGGCAAGAGGAATCTCACCTCCACCGCCCAGCAAACCTACACCAAGATGACAGGATCCAGCCTTCTAATCACGCTTTGCTAGGTTGGTTTCTTGCATAATCAACACAATTTGGTCAGATAATCAATTGTTTCTGCTCGTGGCTCCCTCGTGCAACAGCTCAAGATTTGAAGACTTTGGTTGACCCCCATGAATGCATAAACATCTGTTAATTATCAGATAAACATGCTGTACGGTCTGTACCAACCGGCATTGGCCCTAAAATTTTGATTCACATGACCAGGCCTCTCCCGTACATGGGACAACATCTAGTAGAATACCTGCTCAGTCATGATAACTGGAAGTTAATTTATGGGTAATCTATATATGCTTTCTCCGTTCTAAATTAATAGTTTTATTTAGCAAAAAAATATACCATCTTAACAAGTCTATTTTGTTAAATTTAAGTGGTTGAGTACTTAAAAAAATTTATATTATAAGTTTATTTTTCCTTAATATAACCATTCAAGAAACACCATTATTTTCTAAATTTTGCTATTAATTATATGGGACGGAGAGAGTATGATCTAAAGTTTCTACATGAATATCCAAATGAGCAAGGTGCATACATATAGAACATTATAACTCCTTACTAGGCTTCATTATACCGGTACATTTGAACAATTTCTATTCGAGTTCATTCATCTCCTTCAAACTAAGCAGTTGGCTGCATCAATCAGGACTTGAGACAAGAGGACGGGACCATGTTCTGAGATGCAGCAGTTCCATAGGCATTTGAACAGGAAGCCATTGAATCCTTCCCTTCATGCAGTAGATGGATGTCATTCAGTTCCACATCCCTGCATGGAACATCTTTGCTGCATAGAAGCTCAACTGCAACCTTAGATTGGGAATCTCCCCTGATGTTATTGAAGCTAACATGGCTGATTGCAACATGTGATGAAGACCCTTTATTACATGAGTCAGAATCACAATAGCTCTGGTCAATAATGATGGGGTTCTGGACATTGTTCATGACTATGTTGTGGTAGGTGATGTTGGTGGCCTGGCTCTGGTAAGGTGTATCCCAGGTCTTGATCCGCGCCCCATTCGTCGTTCCCGTCAATGTGCAGTCCCGGACAGTCACGTCGCGGACGTCGCCTTCGCCGGCCTCCTTTCCTAGGCTGCCAATGCTGATGCCGTGCCCTGGACCACAAACAATGTTAGAGATAGTGATATCGGAGTTTCCCGGTCCTATTGAGATGCAGTCGTCTCCGGTGGCGATGACGGAGCCGGAGATGTTGATGCCAGTCGACTGTGCAATGTGAATCCCGTCGGTGTTGGGGCTGTGCCCCGGTGCAGTGATGTTAACGGATTGAAGCACCATATTTTGGCTTTCCTCTATGATAATGTGGAAGTACTTGCTGTCCACGAATGTTATGCTTTGGACCCTTGCATTGTTGATGGATTTAAACTTCATTGACTGAAAAAAAAATCATTAATAAGAATCACTTCAATGGAAAATAGAAATGTCATGCTACGTATATCAGATGTCTGGAAGTACTAGCTAGCGTCAATGTGATGCACTTGCTTATCTAGAAACCCTAATCCAAGATGGTACAGGCCAATAACTGTTCAGGATTCAGGTTGCTTTAATTGTTTCGTGAAAATTAGACTTGAGCTGTTTTGAGGATACCTGATTTCTTAATCAATATTAAATCAATTGAAATAGTACCAATATAATGTTCTACTAATTATTAAAATTTTGTACATATTGAGTTGCCCAATAAGGTGATCTTCAACATGGGATATTAACATCCAATTTTCGCCATCTACATATTCATATGATAAAATAAAAGAGTCTCATTTATATCTGCCCACATGATTTTGATCGTGAGGCAGGAATGACTCGGGTAGCAGGGTTTTGATCCGCCTGCCTTCCCCGTGATACACTCATTGTTGGACCCGCATATGACCTGGGGCATCTTAACTTTTTTCCAAAATAAAGTACAAGACTATTGTACCAAATCGTTCATGGTATATAGCAGTAGAAGAACAAAAAAAAATAGAAAAAAAAAACAGAAGAAGAAGAAGAAAGGCAATAGTTAGCAAATAATAACAAAGTCATACTATAAAAAATAATAATAATAATAATAAAAAACAAAAACAGACAGAGAAGAAAAGATGGTGATCGATTAACTGAAGCTTACCACGGGTAAAGTCGTACAATGCTTTTCAGTTTTGCAATGGTTAGAGGGCCAAGCAGAGGCTCCCCGCCCGTCTACACTTCCACCGCCGGTGACCGTCAGGCCGGCCACATCGTGGAAGAAGATCCAACTATTGGTGGTAAACTTGTCTAGCTCTGTTGGAGCCTTGAGGACGCCCTGGATTTGGAACACCATGTCGCCTTTGCAGGTCCCCCTCAGCAACACGGGCTCCAGATAGAACGTTCCTTCTGGAACCAGAACCTCTCCCGTTCCATTCCATGCACACGCATCCTTCCATGCACTCAACACAGCCTGCAAACTCAAGTAAAATCAGATTAATTTAGTCTGATGACAATGGCCATCTATTGAAAATTTGTAATTAAAAGAAGAAGCGACAAGAATTAGACAATTGCAACCTGACTAATATCGGTGATTCCATCATCTACTGCTCCATATTGCTTGACATTGAAAACTTGCTGCTGGCCGGCATTAATCTGCAGCATAAACAAGGCATAGAATATTAGAGAGAACAATATCCTACCCATGTTTTTTCCCTTGTAAAACAAAACTCAATGGTCGTGGAATTATGAAGCCAAGGATCGCCAGTTTAATCTGGTTTATAATTACATTTAACATAGGAATCGTTTTCTTTTAATCTTTTGTCAAAACCAGAAGTTCAATTGAAGAAAACTTCCTTCCGCCACCACTACCTCATTTTCTTCCACGATTTTGTCAAAAACAGAAGTTTAATTTAAGTTTAAGTCCAACTTAACCAGATGGTTTCTGTGGCTGCAGAACCGGCCCACGTCAATTTTACCTGGTCTATGGCTGCAGAACCGGCCCACGTCAAGTTTACCTGGACCTACGTGTGGGCTGATGATTTGATTCTTCGGTTTTGGGCCCTCATGTTCTGATTAGCCTTCTAGGCCTTTAAAGAGGAAAAAATATATACGTGCGGGCAATCTTACTTGTGTTAATTTAAAGAAAATATTTTTAATATTCTACTTTGACAATAAACTTAAGTACAAGGGAGTTCTTAATATTTGATATTTGAAATCAATGGCACATGTATTAATGCATATTAGATCATGTGCACCGTTAATTTTAAATATTAATGGCTCATATACATTTATTATATTATGCTCATTGTAGAGTAGAAGATCATGAAAAACTCTTTCTAACTTAAGTTATAGTGTACGTGACCTTTTCTAAAAATAAAATTGACGTGTAAAGTGGGAGTACATCCCACGTCATAACACTTTATACCATAAGTGTAACCAATAGTTTCTCCTTAAATAGACATTCCAACATATTTGTAGCAGTATTAAAACGGAACCACATCAGCCCAACATAAAGTAAGGAAGGCTGCTTCTTTTACGGACTTAGAGCAACGAGATATCATCCGGGCTCCACAGTAGAATGATTGCAACCGTGTAGTGAGCCCCATGCATCAACAGGTCTGCGTAAATTTATCATATATGAATATTAGTAATTTTTATTAAACATGATTTTAACGAAACATGAATTGGGAATAGGTTCCTATGAGGCAGGGATAGAACTAGGGAAAGATTATTATGGGTGTGTTTGGATTGGTAGAAATCGAGAAAAATGGAAAGAGAAAGAGAAAATAAATCTAGGTAAAAAAAAATTAAGAGATTCTAAAAAAAATTATCACTGTTTAGTTGCATAAATGATGTTAGAGAAAATTGTCGGTGACAATGGTGGTAGCGATGGTAGTAGTAGTAGTGGCAGTGTAGGTAGTGGTAACGGCTGCTGTAGCGGTGGCGGCGGCGGCGGCGATAGCGACAGTAGTGGTAGAGGTGACAGCAATAGCGGTGGCAGTTGTGGTGGTGATAGTAGCAGCAACAGTGGTGGTGGCGACAACGGTGCTAGTAGTCGAGGCGATAACAGCAGTGGTGGTAGCTACAACGGCGGTGGTAGAGTCAGTGACAGCGAGACATAAATCTTTAGTACACTGATTTTATCCCAAAATCTATAGGTTGATAGGCGGAAAGTTTTTGGGCCAATTTTTCATCTATTTTCTTTTAGTTTTTACTCTAGTTTCTCTTTCTTTGTTGCACCAAATAGTGAAAACTTAGGGATTTTAAGAAGATTTATTTCATTTCTCCCACTTTCTACTAATCCAAACCGACCCTAGGGGTCCACCTTGTTATATCAATAAGAAAAAAAGATTAATGCTTCAGGGCCTAAAATAAAAATGTTCAAATGTTGGGGGGACATGAGCCGCATGACCTCCTCTAGCTTTGTCCTTGGATTGAACCCTGTAAACAATAAAAAAAATTTGACCCTACCTAGTTGTCTCTAATAGGGATGTCACCCTTGGTAGGGGTGACCCTTTTATGGGCTGACCCACTGGCCTAGACCTACCCAGCCCATAAAATACGGGTTAATGCTTAAATCTTTTAGCTTATTTTAAATAGAGTGAGGCCATGGCTAGGAGAAAAAAAATCCTTAAGGCTCATTCTCAAGTATAAAAATAATTATTTGTATTTATAAGATAATGAAAAAAAATAGAGTTTGTATAGGTTAAAGAAGTTTAAGATATTTTTAACTTAAAAAATTATAATGTTTGGTTGTGAAGGATCTCACCCAAATTAAAATATTTATGATATGATGCCCTAGGAACTTTATTAGTAGGACTCAATTTAAAAGTTATATACATTTTTAAAATAATATAAAATAAAAAAGAATAAAAACTCACGGGCTAGCCCAAGCCTACCTAGGGCTAAACTTTTGGAAGCCATTGTATGTTAGGGTCGCGCCAATGCCTAACTTGGGGCCTCTGTGACTTGACTTGATTGCAACCCTACTAGTCGGTTAAGTACATGGGAAAAACCTGACTTATTTAGGTTCACAATTAAAATTTAAACTACATTAACAACTTGAGGTTGGGTTTCAAATGGCCTAATTTGACCTCACTAGCTTAGGTTATAATAAAATTAATTTTTATATTTTTATTTTATTAGGCTAAAGGCCATCAAAAGGAAGGCGCATCGCACATAGATGGTTTGAAATTAAGGGGTTATTTGATATGAAATTTCTAAAAAATTCTATTGATTCTACCTCAATTTTGACATAAATTACCATAATTATATTTGAGTATACAAAGTGGGTAGCATTAAAAATTTTGCTAGAAAGTTGATTTGAAGTCATTTTGAGCTGGAATCAGCCGGAATTACTGAATCACTTCATGAGGTGATTTTGTCGATTCTAACTCTCTAACCCTTATTTTAGAATTACAAATTTTATTATTTTTTAACGATTAACTTAATAAACATGTTGTATATGTAATACCCGCTATAAAAGTTTAAAATTACTTACTATTGTAAAATTTTATTTGATAGGGCTTAAATTTAAAAACATAATAGTATAAAAAAGCATGCATATCCAAATTTGTAAGAGAAAATTATACTAATTTAAAATTTTAAAAATAAGTTTGATGAGATGTCTGAATTTTTTTTAAAAATTTCTATTATCAAATATAATTATAATTCAGTAATAAATTATTGAAAGATTTTACTCGTGTTTCTATTTCCGTTTCTAAAAACAGCTCATTTGCCTCTTTTTTTGTATGCACATGCATCCCCTTCTGCTAAGAATAACTATGTCCAACCCATGCTTACAACGATGTGGATAATTCCAAGGTGTAAAAAATTTGATGTTCTTGTTGAAATTTACAAGAATTTCTAGTCTGCCATGTCCCACAACGGGTCTACATATTACACCCTCTGTATGTAGTCCCTCTTTCATACATTAATAACTTTATTTATTTTTTTAAAATAAATTAATTTTAATTTATTTTAAAAAACCAAATCGAACTATTAATATTATGGTGGGACAGGAGTATTTTATAACATTGCGTTTTGTTACAAACGAATGAACAGCAGGGCACTAAAACTCAGTTTTAAATTGGAGAACCATGTGTTTATCTCTTTAGCAAGCAATCCACAAATTAGTACAGAAGAAAGGCAAACCAGAAACTTGCACAAAAAAAAAAAACAATTTACAAAGGTTTGAGTTTTCTATATTCTCTGCGCTTACGAAAAAAAGATGAAAGCAACCCACCCAGTCCTTTACCAAATGGAAACTCACACCAGAGTGCCCAATATTACCTCCTCTACTTAAATAGTTTTATATTCTTATTTTGAAGTTTATCCACTCCGGCAGTCCAGCCACTGCAATTCTCATCTAACAATTCCTTTCCTAAGAAGCTTTCAACACTCAACGAAACGCATCAAATAACATCTTCAGGTACCGGAGACTTTTGGCTATAAACCTTAACAAGGTGTTCTTAATCATGAGGGCAGCTGCTGCACATGAAGGAAGAGTCCACGGAATGCACACACCAACAACCACCGTCAAAGAAATGGATCTAATGAACAAATGGGTAGCTTATAGAACTGATGATGCAACAAGAAGCACCAACTCGTGAAGCATCACACAAACTAAACTCGAAGTACCATTGATGACTCATACGAAGTTAGGGAAGGGATAATTACTGCATCGTTTATGAAGTCCAAACATATTCGTTGAAAACAAATCTCAGGATCCCACTCTCCTTACATTCTCAGAAAGAAAAAAGGCATCTCCCTTCCCTCTTCTCTCAAACCAAATACAGCAACGGTGCAATAATGATGTAGCTCTTACATGTCGCTGTTAGCTATCTTGCTACATGATGTTTCCAACAAGCAATCACTTTCTTCCATTAAATCAGCTTTCGCTTACCGTCAACATGTGCCCTCGCTCTCTCTTGATTATTACCGACGAAATTACGCTGCATATTGTTATGGGGTGTCATTCTCTCTTGCGCCTGTGGCTGCTCTGTCGAGGGAAGCGCCCATCCACGCGAGCCTTGACCGTTCTGCCGAATACTATTCTCTCCAGAACCTGTATTCCATCATGCATAATTAAGAAGGATAAGCATGAAACCCCATAAATCAGGCGAATGGCCTGTCTATGAGACTATGACTTTCTGCAATTATTTTCTAGCTCATAACTGGCATTCCCCAGGTCGACGCGAAAAAGTTCTAAAAATTACTATCATACAAATCATCAAATCCTAGTTAGTGGCGAAGACATGTAACAACTCAAAAAACAGACACTTCACCTGGATGGCCGCTCATGTTAAATTCCTGCTCCCAGCCCGGCAAATACTTCCTCGCATTCCCCTTCCATGCTTCATCAAAACCGGCAAGCTCATCTATAATAAAACAAATAAGTCTCAACACCTCATTACCAAATATCAATCCCAAACGCTTCCATTTTGTATAAAATAAAGAGTATACCCTCGTTCAAATTGTGTAGTGTCTGCATCGTGTTGACCCTTCCATCAGAATTAAGTTTTCTAGTGACCGAGTGACCCTGGAATGCCATGGGAACCATCAGCATTTGCAGACTACAGCCAACATTAGGTGTGCGATGTAAGTACAAAAAGATCCAAACCTTATCTCGGATTCCCCTTGAAAGCCGGTGTTTTGCTTTGCCCGTAGTCGAATCAGCTTCCTTGCTCTCTTCCACAACCACCTAATTTACAACCAATTATGAACGAGACGCGGTGTTAATAACTGTACCACATGTATGCATTTTACTACGTACTCAGCCAACTTACCCCATCACCACCCATCCTCTTGGTTGTAGAAGAAGTATAGTAAGCTCCATTCGCCCCACCATATGTCACAGATGAACTATGAAAGCTGAAAGTCTGAGCCTGTGGATTCACTCCACTCATCCTGTTGTAATCCCTCCTAAATTGCGTTTGCTTACTTCTACTTCTATCTACAAAACAACAATTCCAAACCACCTCTAAACACCTACTAGATAACAGTAACTAAAAGGCCAAAATCAGCAGCTAAAAATCAACTAAAACGCAAATATGTTTACTTTCAGCTTCATCATCAGGGACCTCGACCACTGGCTCATCATTCGACCTAGAATGCTTCCTGGGGTGTTTTATCTCCCCCTTATTGTCTTCCTCATCCTCTTCATCATCAGAAGTCAGCTCTCTGATGATGGGGCCTTTCGACTGATTCCGCTGCTGGGGAGGCTGAGGCTCATGCTCAATAAACCCGGCTGCAGGCGAAGAATCAAACATGCTCGGGCCAAGCATGCCCCCAAAAGGACGTGAGAAGAATGGGTCACCACCGAAGATGCTGCCGCCAAGCGGACGAGTAAAGAATGGATCATCAAAAGGGTCCCGGCCGCCGAAGAAGCCCGAGACCAGGCTTTCAGGAGGCCCGAAGCCGCCAAACCCGGCGAAAGGATCACCGAATTCAAAGAAACCCCGCCTTCCTCCGCGTCCTCCCTGCATTTTCCTTACCCACCTGCGGGCACCTCAATAAGGAAGATTGCATCGGAGCCTAATCAGTCAAATTCTTCCGAAATTCTCGAAGAACAGCATCAAAAGCGGAAATTCAAGATTTCGATAATAGTAGAAATGCGAATGATAAAAAAAACAGAACTAAGAAACCAATCAAAATAATTAAAAAAAAATATCTTTGTGGAACAAAATCAAGCACATACCAAAATTTAACCTTCCCAGAAAAATAAAAATTCGTGAAATTTCGAAAACAAGAACAAGTCGTCTTCCACCGGAGGTTACGAAATCAACAGCAGAAAATGAAAAATTACGGTAGCATGAAAAGCCGATGAGGAACAAAATCGAAGCAGACGTACCAAATTGGGAAACGATGCGAAGTCGTTAAGCAAAGCAGCGATCACTCGAGCGGTCAATTAGGGTTTGCAATTGATTTGGGTATCGGGGACCTGTGATCGCCGAAGGGAAGAAAAAAGGGAGAACGGAATTTGGGGGAGGAATAGAGCGCAGGAGGTATTTATACGTGGCGTTTTACTTTCGGAAAGAAGATTCTAGGATGGATGTCGAGAAGTTTCCGTGGCGAGGAAGACACGTATGGCTGGACGAATATCGTATCATATAAGTGTTAAAGGTGATGTTTAATTATTATTTTAAATTTATTATAATAAAAATATAAATTAATATTAATATTTAATTTATGACCCCGGTGTTTATAATGTTACACTCTAACAATGAGTTAAACGTAACGAATGCACGAAAAACTCTTAAAAGGAATACATAAGAACTTTTGATATTGATATTTAAGATCAATGGATTATATATTAGCACCACTACTACTTGTTCTAATGTGTGCTAATGTGTATGTTATTAATTTTATGGTTAAATGGTTTTCATATATTTTTTATATTAAACTCATTATTAGAGTAAAACATTAAAAATATTTCTGTTGATATGGTATGTGTCTAGTGCATATTTCTTGCATGATGATAATAGGGGCCAAAATTACCCCCCAAGCCACTGGATTTTGATTCGGCTGCCCATAAGCACATATCAACTATCATAATAATTTATTTATAATTTTTTAATAAAACCTTTTACTTAAACTTCTAAGTTATCATACCTTAACTTATGAAATACTGAATTAGTGTACTCCCACTTAAATAGAAAAAATATAGGGCTAAATAATCCCTACTTAAAAGAGATGGTAAAATTTAATTGGCCAGAGGAGTCATGGCCACCCCTAGTCCCTAGCTCTTCCTCGCCTCGAGGAGTTCGTTTCACATTACTAGTATGTATCAGCCAAGTACAAATTGTAGTAATATGACATATGGCTTTATTTTTTATACTCCCTCTTAAATTAATAGCTCTATTTGACAAAAAATTTTTTATGTATTAATAGCTTCATTTTTTTAAATCTAAGTTGTTGGGTACTTAAAAAAATTATTATCAGTTTATTTTTCCTTTTCTTAGATATGAGTTTTACCTTTAAATAAAAACTACTATTTTTAAAAAAAAATAGCTATTAATATGGGATAGGACATAGGAATTATTATGTTATTTTTAATTTTTTAATGTTGTATGTTACATACTCTCAAGCTTGTATTCATGTGATCATGATAATTAGAAATCTCTCAATGAGCTATCAAATTAATAGAGTATATTTTCATGCTAGGATGAGGTTCTTGACAATAAATTTTTATATTTTTGCATATATTTGATATGTTCCTAATTAGATTAGTATGTTAATTACATTACTTCTTTTACTTTCCTACATTAGTCTATTTTTTACTTTTACTAGGATTAGTCTTACTTACCATATTTTTGTAGGAACACTAGTTTACTTTTCTATAAATTGTAGTGCATAGCCTATTCTAAATCAGACAATAGAAAATCAAATTACTTTTATGTAAAATTTTGCCCTAATCGTTCTATTCTCTCTTCTTTCTTTTTAATCATTCCTGTGTAGACCCCTTGGTCTACACCATTGATAGCTGAGGACTGTTTATGCTCCCTATGCTCATCCACCCTCCCACCCTTTTGCTGGCATGAGTCAGCCGCATCGGCAAAGACCGACGTCAGGCATCACACCACCTTTCATGGTAGCGAAGTCCTTGGCTCTCCGTTACATGCCCGTCTGAGAGTCCTCTCTTGCTTGTCTTCAAACTCACATACAATAATTGGAAACTCAAGTTAAAGCAACGATTTCGGAGCTTACCGATGTGAAGATTGCTATTGCCACCAACCAAGTTGCGCAGGTAGAAGCTCACGGTATGCTCCTTCGCTCCATCTACTCGCTCACGTATGTTGCTTGCTCGTTTCATATGCATTTGCTAGAGTCTTCCAGCGCTTCATCCTTTGCAGCACTCACCAGTCAAACTGATCCTTCTCTGCCACTGGCTGCACAATGCTATCACAGGTCGATTTTGATACTCTCGATGGACAAAACACCTCTTTTTCTCCACCGACTGTTTCTTCCTCGTTGTTGCTCGACTTCACATTGCCGCCGGCCACCTAGATCCAGGATCTGCCCCTTGTTTCAACCCTGAAACTGGCAGACGCTGCTCCCATTACTTTTGGTTGTCTCTCCCCCTTTGCTGGAACTTCACTTGCTAGACAAGTTGCTGCCTTTTCACCATCCATTCTTCTGCCGCCATCATCCTTAGCCTTGGTCACCTCCTACATTGATCTATTATGTGACACTTCGTGCTTTTATTGATGTCGTGGATACTACTCTTCAAACTCATGATGAGGTTTTGCAGAAGCTTCATCTTAACCTGACAGCCTTATAGAACCGTATGCACCAAATTTATGACAAATGTCACATGGATCATGAGTTTGAAGTTGGTGATCTTGTTTATCTTTGTCACTAGCCTAATTGACAGACTTCACTTCATAATCTAACGAGAAACTGAACCATTACTTTCAAGGTCCTTATCTGATTTTAGCATATTGGCAAGGTTGCTTATCATCTCCAATTGTCGCCGGATGCACAGATTCACCTGATGTTTCATGTTTCTCGTCTTTAGAAGTTTGCTGGTGATCCTTCATATATTCCGCCGTTGATTCTTCCATCGATTTCATATTATTTGGCCCTTTCGATGCCTCGTACTATTTTAGAATTGTGATGTATTTGTTTTCATAGATGTATTGTTTCAAAGGTTTTTATCGCTTGGTTACACCGTTCTTTAGAGAATGCTATTTATATGCTAGAGAATGCGTTCCTTCAGCAATATCCATATTGGTCACCTTGAGGACAAGGCGATGCAGTGCATGGTGGAATGATATGTCCCTAATTAGATTACAATCCTAATTAAATTTTCTTTTATTCTTAGATTAGTATATTTTCTAATTTCACTAGGATCAGTCTTGCTTAAGTAGGGAATACTACTTTTCTATAAATTATAGTGCTTAGCTTATTATGAATCAGACAATAGAAAATCAAATTACTTTTATTGAAATTTCTTATCTTCTATCTCATTTCTCTTCAATTATTCCTGTGTAAACCCATTGGTCTACACTAATATTACACATGCTTAGATCTACACATTCTTAATACCTTGAAAATATAAACTATGTCTAAGGATATAGTATATATTTCTAACAAAAATGAACCTAATGGGCTTTAGAAATGAAAATTAAGCTTTATTTTTTAGAGGTGATAACCACTATTGAAATATTGATTGTTTTTCATATCTGATTAAGTGCTAAATAAGATGAGAGTCCATGTTCTTATGCATTATATATCTTTTAATGTCACATTAAATTCTTATGTTGGCTAAGATCAACATCATAAAATTTTGTCTTTAAACATAAACAAAATTACTTTATACATAATGCATGTGCATTTTTGTTAAACACGAGTCATATGCGAAGGACATATATATACAAAGGATAAGACTTTTTAGCACCCTAAAACTTCTCAGTATCGTCCATTTTTTATTTTAAAAAATTTCCTTCTCAATGACACCCCACCCTCACTCATCTCCTCTTCCCTTTCTTAGTGGCCAACCCCATGGCCTATTGTTGAGATGTTGGGGCCTCCATGGCCTAAAAGGGCTACCATGCCATGGCTAGCCAATCACGTTGCTATCAACCACTAGGGTTAGGGCTTCCAAAGATGCAAGATGTTGGAAGATGGATGTTACCCCATTCACAAGCTACATGATAGTTTGGGGGGGTGTCTGTAACGACCCGTTTTTCGGTTACGCTTAACCCGGGAGGGTTAAGGGTAATTCGGTAATTTGAGATTAATGTTAAGGGTTTTCATTAGATGAAATACCCGTAGCCAGGTAGAGCTTGGCATAATGAGCGTAATGATTCGAAGAACGCGCGAAACAGAGGTCGGGACCGGAAATTACGATATTTGAGAAACGTGCAATATAAGTGGGACCCACTTGGAAATAGTTTGTTTTGCTACTTTAAGTGGGTTGGTATCGAAGGGCTCGTCGATACGAGTCCAACGGTACCTAGAACGCGCGAATCCGATTCCGGGGTAGAAAGATGCGCGCATTTGTAATTTTAAGTATAAAAATAAAAAAGAAAAATGGAATTTGGGTTAGCCGGCGCGCGGCGCGCGGCTGGCGCGCGCCGCAGCGCGAGCCAGCGCGGCGCGGCGCGGACGCGCGCCAGCGTTACCGCGGGCGCCGCGGTTCCGCGCGCCGCGGTTCCGCACGGGCCGCGGGTTTGAGCGCGGTCGCGACCCGCGTAACGCGCGGGCACGACCCGCGCGCGTTTTCGGCGGGCGCGGGCGGCGGAACAGCGGGGCCGCCGGTTTTGGCGGCGCGGCGCCGCGGTTTCGGCGGCTCGGGGGCTATTTAAACCCCCATTTCTCTCCATTCTTCACCCAGATATTCATTTCCTCCGTTCTTGACCGTTCTGAGGCCGATTAAGGCCGTTCAAGACCCGTTTCCTACTAAATCGAGTATGCTCTACACAATGGAGCTGTCCGTTCTTTGAGTTGAAGACCGTATGATGAGGAAACGTCCCAAGACAAGAGGAGGTCCTGCCCGTTATCTTCATGCACCGACGAACTTCGTTTTCTCTGTTTCTGGTCATCCCAACTCCGATTTAGTCAGTCAAAGAGGCGTTCTTGACTAAATCAAGTATGTTCTATGCGATGGAGAGGTCCGTTCTTTCATTCGGCAACCGTATAAGGAGGAAATGCCCCGAGACAAGGAGAGGCTCCACCCGTCATCCTCGAGCAACGAACAAGAAATATGGGCCCGGAGCAAGACGGGATTTTGTCCGGTTGCCAAGCTACATCAAGAGAAGTAATCTAGACTAAGGGAGGTTCTGTCCGCCACTCACGGGCACAGGAAACGAGAAGAGTCTCCGGTAAGGAGAACATTTATACGTAGTCTTTCTGTACAAGACGAGGAACATATGAAGGCTAGAGGAAGCTCCGTCTAATATCTTTGGATCTGAAGGGAAGGATGCTCGTGCGAGCAACTCCGTGTACCTCTACTATACGAGACATAAGGGCGATAAGCAACTACGTATCCCGCTACTATACCTATATGCTATATATCTATATGTCATGCTAGGTGCCTATATGCCATGCTATGTGCCTATATACTATGCTATGTGCCTATATACTATGCTATGTGCCTATATACTATGCTATGTGCCTATATACTATGCCATGTACCTATATACTATGCCATGTACCTATATGCCATGCTAGGTGCCTATATGCCATGTTATGTGCCTATATACTATGCTATGTGCCTATATACCATGCTATGTGCCTATATACTATGCTATGTGCCTATATGCCATGCTAGGTGCCTATATGCCATGCTAGGTGCCTATATGCCATGCTAGGTGCCTATATACTATGCTATGTGCCTATATACTATGCCATGTACCTATATACTATGCCATGTGCCTATATGCCATGCTATGTGCCTATATACCATGCTATGTGCCTATATACTATGCTATGTACCTATATGTCATGCTAGGTGCCTATATGCCATGCTAGGTGCCTATATGCCATGCTATGTGCCTATATACTATGCTATGTACCTATATGCCATGCTATGTGCCTATATGCCATGCTATGTGCCTATATACTATGCTATATACCTATATGTCATACTATGTCCTATATGCCATGCTATATGCCTATATGCCATGCTATGTGCCTATATACTATGCTATGTGCCTATATGTCATGCTATGTGCCTATATGTCATGCTATGTACCTATATGCCATGCTATGTACCTATATGCCATGCTATGTGCCTATATGTCATGCTATGTACCTATATGTCATGTTATGTACCTATATGCCATGCTATATACCTAGATGCCATGATATATACTTATATGACGTGTGTGGTCTCACTCTAGGGTAGAGCGAGACATGTAATTTGTGTTCTCGGTCTCGGCTCAGTGATAGAGCGAGATACGTGTATGAGATTCCGATCCCGCTCTATGGTAGAGCGAGATGTACGATTCCGTTAATTTATTAATTTCCGCTTGACTCCGATATATGATGAGTGTTTGTATACTCCGATTAAATATTCGGAGATATGTATTTTATACGTATGATTTTGTGATGTTTGTAGTATGTAGTAGCCATTAGGCAGAACTACGTTCGGATCCGATCATATTGGGATAATATCCAATACGTACGTAGGCAACCAACGGCAAGGCAACGTTGGCCCGATCCAAATCATTATAATAATATATTTTATTTTGTTTTACACGCGACGAACTATGAAGCTTCGTCGTGTGTATATGTTCGTTACAACTTAAGTCTACGTACGAGGAAGCCTTAAAGCTCCGTAGTGCGTAGACGAACGTTGTACCTCTCGCACTCAGACGATGATTCCTGGCTCAAGGAAAGAAAAATTTCCTATTAGTGATTTTTGTGGGCCCGGCTCGGGTCGGGACGCCACAGTGTCCTTGTAACTCATTTATTATAGGACCATCGTAACATGTTCTATTTTTTTCTCTAAAAATTTTAGAGATTTTTTGGGAGTCCTTGGAATCAATGATTTTGTTCAAAGTCTTCCTGTACTCATTTTTATCTTAAATTTCTAAAAGAGTATTTTGAATAATTACTCACGATCTGGTAAAAATTTTAGAGGATTTTATGAGGTTTTGCTCGATTAAAGAGTCATCTATTCATGTGCTTGATTTTTGAACAATTGGGGATCCGGATTGAGAATGTCGTTTCTCATTTCTTTAAGAAATGGACTTGCAAAAATTATTGAAGATTTGTTTTCGTATCTATTTTATCTTTTGTTTTTGGAGATTTTTTAAGATCGAATAGGAATTATTAGATTTTCTATCATCCATGTTGTTCCATATTAACATATATGTAAATTTGTGTCTCATTATTTTTTTCAAATTCATTTAGAATATGATTGCTCCCAAAAAATTTGTGGGCAATGTTCTATGTGTTATATGTACATCATAAAAATTTGTAGTCATTTCCAAAATTCTGAATAAATTAATTTTTGGTGTTAGACTGTACCCCCAATTTATTTATGAGTCTTTGGTTGGGTAAGTCTCAATGTTCCAAGTTTCATTTGATTAGATATTGTTAAGTATTTTTCCAAAAATTCAAACTCAACTACTATCCAAAAATAAGGGTATTAACCTAACATGTGTAGTTTGATATTTTGGCTCACACAATGTTACGAAATAGCTTCACATTTTGGCTCACACAATGTTACAAAATGGTTTCTAAGCACTTCCAAAATGTTTTTCCACTGGTTGTTATACCACAGGGTGGGATTGGTTTAAATTCTTGTACATGTAACAAGATAATGAAACTAAAAAAGTTTTGTGTTGAGAACACACCTAGAAAATTACTGAAATAGTTCAAGTGGGCTCTTGAGGACTTTATGGTAGCGTGCTATGTAATGGCATAAGAACCAATGTTGGCTACAAGAGGGCAGTTCATTACAGACACTTTTATGATGGGTGTTGAGCAAAGTGGAAGATGATTGTTTATATTTTTTGTAAATCATTATATGTGATTTATAAATAATTGTTAGAAGCGGAATGCTTCATATTTGTGTTCCTACATATTTGTATACTTTAATATGTAGTTTTCAAAGCATGAGAACATGGTTTAGTGTGTGCATGTTTCTTATTGAGCATAAGCTCATGGGTGATGTTTTTTCATGAACTTGTTCACCACATGTACTTCTACACACATATATGTTTGACTTTGCATATGCTTAGCGAGAAGATTATGAGAGTTTACGGAATACTATTTGTCCTTTGTGATAAGGGTAGAAGACTAGTTGTTGCTAGATAATGAGACTCTTAGTTAGTTGTTTCCTTTGATTTTAAAATATTATAATAAATTCCCACAAGACAAATCTTGTCGTGGATTTATTTACTTTAAGTTGGATTATCTAGTTGAGCATAATTAATAATAAATGATTATTGCACTCAAGCGGTCCACATTGCGTTGCTTGCACTCCCCCCTTGTTGTGGCTTTGGGTGCTCAGGGTTAGGGTGTAAGATCTTCTAATTTATTATCTTTTGATATGTGTGAATTTTTTTTTTGTTTGATTTAATTTTCTTTGAGTAATATGTTAGTTTAGTTATAATTATCTTAAGGTTTAATTTTATTTAAAAATTAGTGTCAAACTTGATTCACCAAATTTCTACCAATTTAAGGGCATTTTCTTTCTAGTTTTCTTGGCCATAGAAGTGGGCCTGCCATGGGACCCACATTTATGTGGGATGGCGTGCTACCTATTTCGGTTGCTAACATTTTATTGATTTGTCTAAATAGTCTTGGGTGTGATTAAATTCATTTATTAATTAGATGTGCACTTAAATAAGTTACTTAGGGTCTATTCACCTATTTTCTAACCTAATAATTTAATTTTTAGCCCACAAGCCCTTATTATAAAAGAAAAACTCTAGCCTATTTCCTAAATGGGGAAGGGCTAAGAATAAGGAGGCTAGGTTCTAGCCCCATTTCTCAAAGGAGAAACCCTTCTTAAGGTAATTTTTTTTCTAATTACACCTTAATCCTTTCAATTTTTGTTTAAATCATCTCATCTTTTACTTCTCCTATTTGGATTCTTAGTTTCTTTCCATCAAGATAATTTTTTTAATTCCAATTTAGAACCCAAATCTATGTTATTTTTGTTTTTTTACCTAAGGAGTTTTGAATCTATCATTCTCATGTTGATTTGAGTATGTTAATTAGGCTTTGATTAGGACTAACCAAAAGCCTAATTTTTTGGTAGTATTTCTTAAAGTCGAAGTTCGTTCAAGAGATTCACAAGTTGAATAGAGGTAAGAAGTTTTCACCTTGAGTGGTTTTCTTTCTTAGAATGTCATGATTGTGAATTTATTTGAGCTTTTGAAGCATCTTGAAGGGTCATGGTGATTTCTATAAAACATGTGTTTTATTATTACTTTTGTGTGATAAAGTATGAAAATTGTTACATCCATCATGTTTTAGGCTTAAGTATTGATTATATGATATTTTATGGTGTTCTGGGAATTTATATAAAATTTTGGAATGATTTTGGTTTAGATTTCGAGAGGTAAAAGACGAACTAGAGTAAACTATCTTGATTGTATGAACAGGTTGTTTGACCATTCAAACAACCATATAGGAAATTACAAATTGTGTGTTGCTATTCGAATAGTATGAAAGGGCGTTTAAACGGCTACACAATAGTTTTATTACATGTGTATTTTAGTATATTTTGATCGTTTCTTTATTCTTTTCTCACAATTTCAGTATGTTATGACCATGATGAGTTAGGATTACTAACACATGTCACTTAATTTTCATATGGAGTATGTTATATATGTTTTAGCTTAATTAAATAGATGACTATGCATGTCGAAGCTTAGTATGATTCTCTATTTAGTTTAAATCTGTATTTTGATTATTTCCTTATATTTATTCCATGACACCGGTAGCTTATGATCATGAGAGGATATAAATGCTTGTACATGTTAATTTAATCATAAATGAGCCATATGTTTTTCACTCAATTAAGAATGTTTCACATATTTTTCACTCAATTAAGAATGTATCATGAATGTATTTCTTATCCATGCTTACATTACCTTATTTTTCACAAATGGTCTATTTTAATGCAAATTAGGACTGATTAGATTAGGTTTACCTTTGCTTGCATCTATTAAACATTGCTTGTAACACCCCATTTTTCGATTACGTCTAACTAAGGGGATTAGAGGTAATTAATATTTTTTTCTAATAAATTATAGATGGCTTCAACCTTTGAAACCTCTGTATTTGAGTAGAGCTCGAAGAAACGAGCATAATGAATCAAAGAACGAGCAAAACAAAGGTCGGGACCGGAAGTTAAAATACTCGAAAAATGTGCAATATAGGTGGGACCCACTTATAAAGAGCACAATTTATTACTTTAAGTAGGTTTGTATCGAAGTTCTCATCGATACGAGTCCAACGATACCAAGAACGCACGAATCCGAATCCGGGGTAGGGAGATACGCGCATTTGAAGATTTGGATTTTTAAAAAAAATAATAGAAAAAAAGATGGCGGCGCGTGTCTAGCGGGCCGCGGCCCGGGCAAACGCGGGATGCACGCACTGTGGAACTGCAGGAGCCGTGGTTACGTGGGCGCGACCCGAGCCGGATGTGATTTCGGCGGCCGCCGCCGCCGAAACCGCGGCGCCACGGATTCAGCGCGCTGGGGTCTATAAAACCCCTGCAATTCGGTTTTTCAAGGGAGAACTTCTCCTCCCCTATTTTTGACCGTTCTGAGGCCGATTAAGGTTGTTGAAGACCCATTTCTTACTAAATTGAGTGTGCTATATGCAATGGAGTGGTCCTTTCTTCGAGTTGGAGTCCTTATAAGGAGGAAAACGCCCCAAGACAAGGAGAGGTTCTGCCCATTACCTTCGAGCATTGACCAACTTCATTTTCTCTGTTTCTGGCTATCCTAACTCCGATTTAGTCGATTCAAGAGGCATTCTTGACTAAATCGAGTATGTTCTACACGATGGAGGGTTCTATTTTCTAAGTTGGCAATTGTATGAAGAGGAAACACCTCAAGACAAGGAAAGGTTCTACCCGTACCGACTAACTTCATTTTCTTTGTTTCCGGCCATCCTAACTCCGATTTAGTCGATTCAAGAGGCGTTCTTGACTAAATCGAGTATGTTCTACGCGATGGAGGGTTCCATTTTTTGAGTTGGTGATCGTATGAAGAGGAAACACCCCAAGATAAGGAAATGTTCTACCCGTACCGACTAACTTCGTTTTCTTTGTTTCTGGCCATCCTAACTCCGATTTAGTCTATTCAAGAGGCGTTCTTGACTAAATCGAGTATGTTCTACACGATGGAAGGCTCTATTTTTTGAGTTGGCAACTGTATCAAGAGAAAATGCTCCAAGACAAGAAGAGGCCCTGCCCGTTATCCTCGAACACCGAAACGAGAGAAAAGAGACCTGGAGTAGGACATGGTTCTGTTCGTAGATATCGATACCTTACGAGACATGAAGGGAGTAAGCATTCCTGATCTCCCATTTTAATTATAGAATGACATGTGCTAGTTATGATGTGTATTATACTACGATCTATATGCTTGTTGTGCTATGTGCTTATATGCTATGATTGTGTGCCTATATGCCATGATGTGTGTTTTATATGCCATGATGTACGCTTATATGCTATGACGTGTGTGGTCTCGCTCTAGGGTAGAGAGAGACATCTAATATGTGTTTTTGGTCTCGGCTCAGTGATAGAGCGAGACGTGTATGTGTGGTTTTGATCCCGCTCGGTGGTAGAGCAAGATGTACATTTTTAGTTTATTAACTTCCTCTTGACTCCGATATATGACGAATTTTTTTAAATATCAGTATATACGTATTTTAATGTATATAATTTTGTGACGATTGTTGTATGTAGTAGCTGTTAGGCAGAACTACGTTCGGATCTGATCGTGTTGGAATAATATCCAATACGTACGTAGGCAACCAACGGTAAGGCAACGTTGGCCCGATCCAAATTAATTATAAATATATGTTTTAATTCTGTTTTACACACAATGAACTATGAAGCTTCATTGTGTGTATGTGTTCGTCACAACCTAAGTCTACGTATGAGGAAGCCTTGAAGCTCCGTAGTGTGTAGATGAACGTTGTACCTCTCGCACACAGACGATGATTCCTGGCTCAAAGAAAAGAAAAATTTTCTATTAGTGATTTTGTGGACCCGGCTCGGGTCGGGTCGTTACATTGCTCACATATGTATCATGTTGCATACATCATTAAAATGATTGTTAAGTCATAATTAACTGTATTTACTACGATTAGCCATTTGGGTGTCGTTGTTTTCTGGATTAGCCATATAGGAGATTAACCGCTAGTTTTATGTCCCTTGAGGGCGGGTTTCATAGATGATATAAAAACTATTTCTTTTCTTGTACTTAATTATACTTACAAGTTTGGTAGATATTTAATTACATATGTGGTTGTACTTGTTTTGATGTTTATGATTTGTTCCTCTTCACTTCAAGAAATTAGGATGTTATTTTTGTATATCATGAAGCTTTGATGGTCCAAATGTATTACAAATTAATTTAAATTCTGCTTGTGCTTGCTGTTTAAATTTGTAAATGTAACTTGTACAATAGAGAATATATTTGTGCTCATACTAATATTGCCCACCATCCTAGAAATTTAGTTGTGCCCCTAACTCCAAAACACTTCAATCAGTTTAGATGAGATTTTCTTTTATGTTTAAAATTACCATATGTGGAAATCTCACTTACATTATTCATGTTTCTAAAAGTTTTATTGGTACTGGATTTTTTGTAAGTTCGTACCTGCTGTTATGTCATTTAGATTCTTCATCCAAATCAACTACAACACTGCTAGCATTTTAACAGATTTGTCATTTATTTTTACTTCTAAACATCATTGTGCCTGTGAATTATTGTAACGTTGCTGAAATTTGATGTAAATATTTTCAGGTGTGGAATGAGTAGAGGTGTGTTTTGGTCTAGCTTTGGGTTTTTGGAATGAATGATGGACTCAGTATGAAGGAGAGAATCTATTAGTTATCTTAAAATTGTAATCCTTTTGTGTTTATGCTTTTGTAGTTTGTATCATCTAATCTTGCTTTTTTTAAAGCTTCATCATCTACTCACTTCTAATGTTATTGTCTTAACTCAATGCAGCGTAACTGAACCTGTCACCTAGCCATTGGAAGATTCGATCTAAATACTGTCACTTCCTTATGGATTTGAGATATTTGTTTGTCATTTCACTGTTTGTTGAGTTTGGTGAATTCAAGACTTTGAAAATGTAATTGTTTTGTTTGGACTTTGGGGCCAACTCTGTTTATGGACTCAATTATGATGCGGACATAGATTTTACTTACTTATTTAGCTCTTTAGTTTACTACGAGATCTACCTTGGAAGTTTGAGTTGTTTTGATTAGAAATGGCATTACAAAAAAAGATGTAATTTAGTATGGGCCCATTTTGCAACTTCTTGAGGGTGTGTTTCCTCCCTAGGTGAGAAGAGAGGATTTGTTAATGTGATAAACTATTGTGACCTTCTAGACTAGAGAATTCAGGCTAGTATGTTTGTATGCACCAGCTAACTAGGGGTAATTTCCCTGTTATGGATTTACCGAAACAGTTCAGTCTTCCTTTAGGAATTCAGACTTTTTTTCTAGGATTTCCAAGAGCAACTGCTCTAGTCTTCCTTTAGGAACTTAGACTCATTTTTAGGATTTTCAAGGTGAGCAGGACTACTTCAATCTTCCTTTTTAGGAATTTAGACTTTTCTTTAAGATTTCCAGGGTGTGCAAGATTGTTTTATCTATTGTGAGACATTCATTGCATTATTTATGCATGGATATGGATTATAACGCTTATTGACACAGGTTATATTGAGACAATGATGTTTATGTTACACATGATGCATACATAATGATTATGCATGAAACATGCATGATGGAATAGGTTTGATACACTTGATTATGCAGGGTAAATGTGAATTTTGATACTTGATTGATGTAGGATATGAATGAACTATGAAACTTAAATGATTGCACAAGTTGTGCAGATGTGTTATGAATTATGAATGATCATATGATGCACATGTGTAGAGAATAGATATGTGATGTATGTTTAAATTGACTTCTATGAGAAAAATGCATGTAGTATTATCATGAGCTTAAGTTTTGTTTTAAAACCCTTATTGAGTTAAGCTCGCCCCTCTTTTATTTGTAATTTTGTTTTGGGGATATATGTTGTGCATGTAGGTATTTAGATGGTTTATATGTCGAGTTTGAGGATGGGTATTCGCCATAAGAAGGGGCTAGATGTTTGGGTTATATTAGACTTATGTCATGTATTATATTGATATTAGACTTAACTTTATTTCATACTTGGGATATCCTTGTGAGGGCTTAGACTTGTAGTCGTGTTGGACTTGATGTTGACTTAAGGTTTATGACTATTTATTTTATGTGTTGATGTGGGTGAGATTATGACTAAGTGAGACTTAATATTTATCTCTTTTACCTTTGGTTATTTACTTTTGCACAAAGGGCACATGTGTATTTCGATAAAAACCCAAGATGGGTTAGTTTTCCACTTCGTCACACCATGTCTTACCACCTAGACCAAGTTCAGGTCAAGGGGGTGTGGCGGGGCGTGACATAGGGTCGTGACAAATGGTAGTAGCTGAGGAAAATAATCATAAGTTTCAAGATTAAAGCCTAACCTAGGGTCAAGGAATGGGTATGAAATGAAATAAAAAACTTGGCAATCTCTAGGATAAGAGATGTGCTAGAATTAGCCTTCTTGCTTTGCTTTATGAGTTTTGAGTAAAATACCCTCGAAAGTTGTGTATTCTCATTATTGCTTTTAAGTATGCTAAGAGTCTTGTTTGATATGGGTTCGTCGCACTCTTTTATTTCACAGAGATCCACCAAATGATAAGACCCACTAAAGTTACAAATCCGACTATTGTTACCACTCCATCTACTTCGATGAAGGTGGAGGTGTTTCTTAAGAGTGTGCCAATAGAGATAGATGATAAGGAATAGTCAATGAATTTAATTATCCCGAACATGATTAATTTTGACGTGTTGTTTGGCATGACCATTTCATTTAAGTTCCATGCAAATGTGAACTACGATAAAAAGTAGGTTGTATTATGTGTTCCAGGCCATGTGCCTTTCATTTTCAAAGGACTTTTGCGAACTATAACTTCCTTTCTTATCTATTTTTCAAGGGTTGAAAAGCTCTTGAAGCAAAGATATTTAGCTTTCTTTTTCTGTTGTATAGGAAGAAGAGACCAACAGTTCATTGAAGGATGTTTTTGTCATTTGAAACTTTGAAGAAGTACATCCTAAATATTTGTATGGATTACCACCTAAGAGAGAGATGGACTTCACCATAGATTTCCAACCTAGAGCGGCACAAATTTTGAAGGCAGCGTATCGGATGACATCTGTAGAACTTAAGGAACTGAAGAGTCAACTACAAGAATTTCTTACTAGTTGAAATCAAGTGACGATCAAGAATAAGTACCCTTTGCCAAGGATTGATCTTCGATCAGGCTATCACTAACTTCTGATTAAAGATGAAGATGTTCAAAAGACAACTTTCAGAATGCATTATGGTCACTAAGAGTTCTTGGTAATGCATTTTGGATTGACTGATGTACCAACTTCGTTTATGGATATGATGAAAAGAGTTTTCCACCCTTACTTGGACCAATTCATGATTGTGTTCTTGGACATTTGTTTTACTCACCAAGTGAAGGGGAATACTATAGACTTTAGGATCATTAGTTATGTATGTGAAACTTAACAAGTGCAAGTTCTTGTTAGGTAAGGTTATATTTCTTGTACATGTTGTCTTGAAAAAAAATCATGTAGATCCAACCAAAGTGGAAGCAATACTTAATTGGGAGAGACTAACAAAAATCAAAAGTTTCTTGGGGTTGGTATGATATTACCGAAGGTGTCCCTATAGTTTTATTATTTCTGCACCTATGACAACGATGACCCCAACAAATGAGAAGTTTCTTTGGAGTGAAAAATGTAAACTAGTTTCCAAGAGCTTAAAGAGAAGTTGACTTATGAGCTATTTCTTAGCTATGATTAGGCACAATAAGTTTCGTCAACTACAGTGATGCTTCTAATAAGGGACTTGGATGTGTTCTAATGCAAAGAATAACATTGTAATGTATGCATCCAGATAGCTAAAGATTCACAAGTGGAATTTTCCAACACGTAAAGCTTGCAACGGTGGTGTTCACTCTAAAGATTTGGAGACAATATATGTATGGAGAACAATTAGAAATTTTCACGGATAATAAGAGTGAAGTATTTATTCTCTCAAAAAGATCTCGACCTGAGGCAACAAACATAGGAAAGAATTGTTAAAGGATTATTATTTTACTATTGTGTATCATTCGGGAAAGGCTAATGTGGTCGCAAACGTGCTTAGCAGGAAGCCTAGTTCAACACTTGCAATAGTTTGGATTTAGCCATGGAAGTTATTGGAGATTGTTTCAAACTTACAACACAAAGTATTGATGAAAAGCACTTGGAGAATGTATGCAGAATTGTAAAAGGAAGACGAAGGGACTCAAGGACTAAAAGCTAAAATCTTGGATGTAAAATTACATTTTCTCACCTTGTGCACAAATGGAGTAATATAGTTCAAAGATTGTTTTCTTGTTTCAAGAAACAAAGACTTGGGGAAAGAAATTCTGATGAAATTGCATTGTTCTAAGTTTTCTATTAATCCTAAAACTACTAAGATGTACATAGACCTCAATTGAAATTTTTGGTGAGAATGAATGAAGTTCGTTTCAAAGTGCCTCGTTTGTTAACAAATCAAAGTAGAGCATTAGCGTCCCAAAGAAACATTGCAACCCTTGCTGATGCCAGAGTGAAAGTGGGAAAACATCATAATAGATTTTGTAGTTGGATTGCCGATGACATCAAAGGGAAATTATTGTTGATCTCATAAGTATCATACCAAATCCCATCAATCGAATCACCTTTTTGAGAAATATGAGACAAACCATTTTGAATCTGACTCACTTTACTTCTAACCGCGCAAGGGATTTGATTCCCCCTATATTCTAGTATAATTAATCTAGTCGCACGTCGAGGTACTACAAAAGAAAAGTTGCAAAATCCAATCCCATTTATCGTAATCGATAACAACCCACTGGGTGCTACATCATAAGCACATTGATTTGGGTAGTCTGGGCAAATTACCCAAGTCGACTAACTTTCTTGTCACAAAGATGAATATGTCATTGGATTCACTTGCTACTTTCTTCATCTGCAAAGTTGTTTGCTTGGAGTCCTAGTTTCTATTGTTTCTTATAGAGATTTTTGTTTTACATTGATGTTTTGGAGGAGATTTTAGAAAGCTTTGAGATTAGCAACATGCATTAATATAACTTTTCACCCTCAGATAGATGGACAATCAGAACATATGATTAGAACTCTAGAAGACATGTTAAGAGCTTGTGTACTTGACTAGAACTAGGATCAACACCTTTTGCTCATCAAATTTGCATACAACAAAAGTTATCAAGCATGCATTGGAGTGGCGCAATTTGAAGCTTTGGATTAGAGACCATGTAGATCTCTACTTTGTTGGACTGAGGTAGGCGACCAGCAAATAACTGGACCGGAGCTTGTAAAGCAAACCAACAAAGTTGTCAAAAGAATTCAAAAGCTACTTATTGCAGCTCAAAGTCGGCATAAGGAGCATGATGACAAGCATTGAAGACCATTCGAGTTTTGAGGTTGAAGACCACGTTTTGTTGAAGATCTCGCCAATGAAAAGATTAATGTGGTTTGAAACCAAAGAAAATTTATCATCTCGATATATTGGACCATTCGAGATTTTTCATTAGATTAGTGAGGTGGTATATCATTTTGTTCTACTTCCCAAACATGCAAATGTTCATAATATGTTTCACATGTTGAGGAAGTGCAACCCAAATCCTAATCATATTACTTACAAGGAGGAGCATGTCCAAATTCTCAATGAGAAGGAGCAAGTGTTGCATACCAAGAGGATTCATCTTGTCAAAGTTCTTTGGAGAAATCATGAAGTCAAGGAAAGCGAGGATGAGATAAAGAAAGCATATCCACATCTTTTCGTGACAACTTAAGTTGTAAATTCCGATGAAGGAGTTTCTTCTTAAGGTAGGTAGAATGTATAACACCCTTGATTTTTGTTCTAGAATTTTTAGAGATATTTTGGGAATTTTTATGACTTTGTTTAATAGAAAACTAGTAAACGGGCATGTGGGCATGTGGGCTCACTAGATTGGGCTAGGTTGGGCGCATGCCCGTTGGCCCGTCTATCATGTTTGTTTGGTGCCAAGTTAAGGATAACCCAAAATTGATTTGAATGACCATAATTTGATTTGATCCACCCTAATTTGATTTGATCACATTGGATAAGTATGGAAGGGAAATCAACCAATCAAAACACTTGTTATGTGAAGGTAACCCCTCAAAAGAAAGGCCACCCTCCCCCTCCCCTCATTCTCCTCTCCCCTTAATAGAACCCCCCTCTCGCTCTTCTCCCTCGTGGTGGACGAACCAGTGGCCGAACCAGCCCTCTCCCCTTCTCACTTCTCTCCTTGCTCTCTCGATTCTCCCTACTCATCTTGCCACCATTGAACCTCCATTGAAGTATGTTCAAGAACCTTGGGAGAAAATTATTAAAATATCAATTTGGGAGAAATCTACTATGACTTGGTGTGCCATTAGAGAAACTTTCTAAGAGTGTTTTGATCAATTCGAGGTAAGTTAAATTGAATCCTCGTTGTTGATTGTGTAATTTAAAACATGATTCTTAGGGTTTTGATTCTTGAATTAGGGTTTGATAAAAAAAATGTTTCTTTCTTCTCTCTTCTACAAGAATCAAATTTTGGAATTAGATTTCAAAGTATGTGACTTCTCACTTGTTGAGCTACTTTTTTATAGCTATTTACATGCACGTTTTAAGTGATTAAGTCTTGGGTTTTGTTAAATCATGTTTTAATTGTGATTACTACATGATTTGAACGATTATTTCTAGAGTATTAAAGCATGCTGTTTTATTTTAGTTTAATTAAATGAAATCTACTAAGTAAAATTGAAATAGTAGACGGACACCCAACAATTGTGGGCAAACCTTGCAGCAATTTTTATGCCGTTTATTGACAGGATTGAATACTTGTTATAAGGATTGCAAACCAACGTTAGGATGAACTGATGCAAAAGCAATGGTGGACCCATGTGGCCTTAGGCCCTTTTGTAACGAGTTATTCTATTTAACTACTTCTATTAAAAATGGACTTTTTACAATTGTACTTTTTGTAATCAAAATTTACTTGAGCTTGACTTTTTCTAGGATGAAAACTTAAGCCTACTTACATTATCAAATTAGTCGATAATTTTCATATTTTCCCTACATCTCTCCTCTTCTCTGACCCCCTCTAACCTTCCTCTACTTCATGCATCCATATTCTTTTCCTTTTTCCCCCTCTTACCTCTTTCCAGCAACTACATCGCCCTTTTTGCCCTCAGTCCTCACTGCCAGACGACCTTGTACAGTTGTACCTTACACCATTGAGAATCGAGTTGCAGCACCAAAAACTAGTTCTCTTTCAGGGTCTAAAGAAACTCCCGGCATACTTTTTGGTAAAAGGTTTTAGATATCTCTTCCTATGGGAGCGCCTAATGCTAGAACGCCTACCCTACCAGGTCAATGTCCTGCAAGATGTATCATATGATATAAACAAACTGTGGTTAATTATACACCTACCACATAGATTACACCTTGAAAAATATGAAGATGATTGTACACAATATAGTTAAACCCTCAAGCCCTTCCCACCGTCCACATGAACCATTTAATACGAAATGAAACCTGGATCCCCACAGCAAAAGGCAGAGAGGCCCATCTACATTGGCACTCAAACCTCTTGTCTCCATCTTCTCTTCCACTACAAATAACTTTAGGGCAGATGTATGTGGCAAATGCCGGAGTACTGGGCTTCGCTCGTTCAATTTATAAGAAATCTGTTCTTTTTCCTTCACGCGCCATGCATTGTTGGTGTTACGGATCATCAATTACAGCCTAATCTTCTGGTCAAAACTCTTGGGCATCTAACTCGGGCTTGGATGGGTACTCCAGACCATGGAGCGCTGGCATTCTTCTGAGATCCTCCTCGGCGTATGCAGGGATGAACCAGTAGCTTTTATCTGCTCCAAATACCTGGGAGCCAATTAAACTGGATATTAATCCAAAAACTGTGCATTATGTTTGTCAATGGTACAAAAATATACTAACCTGCTCGAAATTCTTTTTTCGACCCAGGTCATACCTCCATTTTGGAGAAGTTTTCTTCTCATATGCCTACAAGGAACAAAATTCAACTCTCGCCATCAACGAACTTGAGAGGAGAGAGATAAGGGGCGGTGGGGGTTGGGGAGAGAAGGCAAATACCTCAATGGTTGTTGTATTACCCGCCACCAAAGATATATGCATAATCAAGAACCCCAGAACACTCAGTGCAAAGGCCAAATTTAACACTAGATACAACAGACAATCGTTAGAAAATCCTGGAAAGAATAATTGAGAAAGCAATACAAAGTTGAATTTGGCATACCAAATGCAAGAAATGTGGATGCAAGGCTTCCTGGTGATCCAGGAATCTCTCCATCGCCAAAGAATGCAATAAAATGTGGTAACAATGACAAGGTAACAAGACTTGTCTCCAGAAATGTGTAGAACTGCACCATGAATCAGTATCATAACAGGTAAGTAAATCATCCTCGAGTTTGTTTTTTTCACTTCAACAATGTATGAGTTCTGGTATGAAGAGTTTACAAGGGCATGTACATAAATTTTATATCAACATAGGACACAAGGTGTAGATATGACACGAAGCTCAGTAAAATATGAAATTTCCAAATGGATGGAAGTAGACATATGGATGCACTACCAATTCATGGCCATATAGGGAGTGAATTAAAGATGCTGCTACAAAAAAAAATCACTTGTAAGTAGGTCATATCCCTTTAAAGCATAGTACAGGTAGCACAATCCTCATTTTATATGACAACAGATGCATAAATAAGTTGATATATTTCACATTCGGTAACTCCACAGGAATAATAACAACTTCACAAAAGTCATACACCACAAGCAATACAATCTTACCTGGTCATTGTATTCTAGAACAGCATTACAGAATAATTTCTTTCAATATCAGAAAACAAATGTCTCGATGTCAAAGTACATAGGGGGAGTCCGAAAACAGTACAAAAATCATTATTTATGTTTTATGCTTTTAGACTCTAAACTAGCAACCAACAATAGGTCCACCGGCATTGTTTCCAAAAACCAATTTCACGATTCTCATTACAGTCTATAATCTTTTTACTGCAGACTATACAAATTAGGTAAAATCTTCCAGTAGCAAATCTCTTTTTCTTCCCATATTGACATCAAACCAGAACTGAAAATTATAATACTCATTGAGGACTTGATAAGCATTTCTCTCACAGTTCAAAAATGTCTGTGTAAAAAGATCTTTTGGTATTTACTTGAAGAACTAACAATGTAAAGTAAGCCTAAACTGATACATAGGAAAGAGAGTAAAAGCAGGGGATAGAGTCAATAGTTACAGATTCTTCCTTGTCACCTTTATATGTTGTTTTCACAAGAGATTTAGCAGAAATTGTATCTAAAACCACGAGATAAAGTGAATGCACTATGGCTAACTCTTGGGTAATGCACAGCAAGACAGACTGCATTATAACAAATGTAAGACCAGGCACACTTACTAGGTGCTTCCTATCATTCAAAATGAATCTGAGAAAAATAAAATAACAGGAACATAAAAATATGTAATCGTTTTCTATAAAACCTGCTGTAATCCAGCGCGCTGTAGTTTTTTACAAGTATCTCTTGTTTTCATCATACATCAAACAACAATTAAGTATTTTCTCATATTGGCACTGGTCGTCTTGACAATATGCTCACATGTATAGTTTCCAGAACTGTCCAAACCCCTTTAGGCACTGACGTCAGACAAGGAAAGAAGTTCAATAGTCTACAGTAAAATTCAAAGCCAGGAGTTGGTATTGGAGTCATAGCACTTAGAAGACGTCTTATGTCTTTTAGTATACCTATTGTAATGTTTAGGAATATGTAGTATGCTTAGAACTATGTAGTATGTACCACTTCTATCCTTGTCCTACGTCAGGTACAAGCTTCCGCTTTAGTCATCAATTTCGTAATTAGCTCTTTTTTCAAAATGAGTCTGTAGGTGCAAATTTATTCACTGGTTCACTATAAAAGAAGATCAGTTGGACGATATCAATTATGCCAAATGAAAGATTCTAATTCTGACATAATGAAAAACACGTAATCCATAGGGTTACAGAATATTATAGAACTTTTAAAAGGGCAAAGGCTTTCCAAATTAGGATAAGCTAGTTCGTTATTGAAGGCATACCAGGAAAAGAAGGAAATATTTGTAATTCAATGCTCCGACACAATTGACTACCCATACACAATGGTGATCCATTTTGAGCACGCACCTCCCACCTATAACAGCAACCCAGTTAAATTAAATAGACCACAAACTCAACTTATACATTCGTCCAAATTGAAATGGAAAAGTGAAGGAATTTATAACAACTCACAAACTGAGCAGTGATGACAGCGGGGTGGCTTCAGCTGGTCGCACTTCCTACAATATCTGATCCCAGGATTGGCCGGGTTCGGAGAAGGTCCCCCCGGCTGCGACCCGGCAAACTCAGGTCCTGCCAACGGGTCGGTCTCCCCTTGCTCCTCGTCCACCGCCGGCCGCCAATTTGTCGGAACGCCCCCCGGATCCGTCAGCACCACCGAAAAGTAGCTCCACAGCAGCATCACCAACTGCAAAAAAGTTCCAATTTTTCCCAAAACTGAGAAGAATCACAAAAAGGGTCATCTCAAAAAACAGTAAAACGACGGGATTGAGCAAAAAAAAAACAGATAAAAATTACGAGGGCGTGGAAGGGGAGCAAGATGGCGAAGGAGAAAACTGAATCCAGCCCGCCATGGAAGAGGAGGGGCCCGTAGTTGGAGACAACGACGGCATAGTAGGTGACGCCGACGATGCCGAGGACGAGGAGGATCATGACGGAGCCCAGGCCGCGCAGAGCCGTGCAGAACTTGAACACGTTCAAGGCCATCACGGCTCCGGATCTGTGCATCCTACACAGCAACAAGACACGGAGGAACTAAGAAATGGCTAAATTTCTTCTCCTCTGTGCGTGAATTTGAATCTTCTAATGAATTTCTGAAGCACGGGATCAGGTTTTGCGGCGGAGGGGGGGAGGGATCAGGTGATTCAGGTAAGGGAAGGGCTCTTTCCGGGGAAGAAGAAGAAGGACCGCCTTCCTGCGTACTGATTGGATATCAGGCTTTTTTGCGCGTCAGTCCCTGATGTTTTGGGATTTTTAGGAAAGAACGCGGCTATTTTCCCATATTATACTCAAGCCCCTATCCCGTACTTTACATACCTTAAAAAAAATTAATTAAATTATTAAATACCCCCACTTACAATATATTTTTAACTCTAGTTTTACTCTTTAATTAATCTCCCCTTATGGTGTGAGCTATTTTATCTCTCTCGTCACTTATGACTTTTTTTTTTTGACCAAGTTCTTTTTTTACCTCACTTGTAGCTCATTTTTTAGAATTAATTTTTTCTCTCCCTTATCTAACTATTTTTTTGGAAAATTTTTAGATAATTTTTAATAGGGGTAGTTACGGTTAAAATATGTAAAATTTAATAAAAAATAAAGATCTCCGTTTAAGTAAGTTTTATTAAATTTTGAGATGGTTTCTAGTGGGGAGAGGTCATTGCCACAATATACAAATATTAACGAGAACCATTGTTCTTTATATAATACAATTTTATTTGTCGAATGGCACCTTCTACCATAAAATTTTCAAAAATTTAAAACTTCTAAAAGGGGGTGTCATTACCACAATATGCAGAATTTGATGCTTAAGGTCTTTAGCCAAATCAATTTTATTTGACAAAATATTTCACCCACTAAAAAACCTTTAAAAATTTTAAAAAATTAAAGTAACATGAATAAAATTATAAGAAGATATAGGGGTTAGAGTTGTCAGAAAATGCTAATTTCTCAAAAAGGAGATATGAGGTAAAATAAATAAAATTAGAGGGAGGTGGGGGTTATTATGAAAATGTCATTCATTTTTTTTTGGGCCGGGGAGGGGGGACGGGAGAATAAATTATTTATACCAAAAGCCTTCTCTAACTCACCTAACGTATTCAAAGTAACTCACCTAATCTATTCAAAGTAGATTTTTAGTGTAAAAAAATAGAGTCAAAATATCCACTTCTTTTTTACCTAATAAAAATATCTACTTCTTGACTAATTAACTTTTCGCGACTCAGATGTAACATTCTCTTGAATGTGATTAATAAAAAAAACTTTTTAGTTGAAAACTATTTTTAAATTATCTATCCGTTTAAGCTTATGTATATTGAAATCATAGTAATAACTTAGGCAATTTGGCTTTAACTCGTGAAGGGTGGCAAAAAAAAGCAAAAGAGGATACAATTAGGACTGCACATGGAGAAAGTCTTAAGACTTTTTGTCTCAATTTTTTGTCATCAAAATAAATCACTGCCAAAAACCCCAATAAACTCATAAAACCAGGAAAACTCACCCAAATCTGCACCCAAAATAAAACACTACATTGAACTTAAATGACAAATTTTGTCAAAAAAATCCAATTTTGCCGCATTTTTGGTGAATTTTATTGCTAATATTGTAATGTATGTAATTAGGAAAAATGAATATGTAGCTACGTATATTTTAAATATGAGCAATTGCACATCGCATTGTGTGAGATCGAGATTAGATGGTGCATATAATTCAGAAGGAGGCAAGTAACCTCTTGTGATGGGCATACAATTATAGAACTTAAGTGATTATTAATATTTACCTGATTACTTTATAATTAGCACATGTTCATGGCAAACAAAAATAAAATGGGGGACATTGCATTGTTTTTTTTTTTTAAAAAAAATCATACACTCTCTTAATTTACTTTAATAGGCCCATTTGGTATTTAAATTTTAAAAAATTAAATAAAACTATTAATATTGGACAAAATGAGTACTTAATTAATTTTAAACTAATTAAAACCAAAATAACCTGGGAGAGATATGATACTAGCAAAATCTATAGGACCTCAAGCAAATGGAAGGCCGGATTATTATACTTCTGTAATTCATAATTTCATTAGCCTAATCAAACAATTCGAGTATTTTAATTTGTAGCACCTAGGAAGATTAAGGGCTTGTTTGTTTAGCTTAATTAGATCTTACTTGATTAAGTATTTGATAAGTGGGTTAAAAGCCTACTTATAAGATTGTTTGTTTCAAGCTTATGTCTTAGCTGGTTAAGCTGAAAAGTAAGCCCACGATCTTTAAAAAATCATATGAGTTTAACCGGCTGATTTGGCTGAAAAACATCGCGATTTCCATCCCCTGCCTCCTTCCCCTCTTCCATCGCTTTACTGCTGCAGACAAAGCAACGCCGACCCTTTCTCTTGCGTCTTCCTCTCCGATTGTCTCCCTTGCGGGCTTTCCACCATGAGTTTGAGCCGTACTAGTCTGCGAGAGGGAGGAGGCAGAGGAGAAGGGGCTTAGGTTCGGATGGGGAAGATGGCAAGGATGTCGAGGAAGGGGAAGAAGGCATGGCGGGCCAACATCCTGACCGACTACATTGATGAGTTCTTTGAGAAGTCCACCAAGGACGCCCTCAGCGGCGGCAGCCTCGAAGCTGCCCCCTCCTATTCCCTCTTCTTCCTCGACAATTCCAGAGGTCCCCTTTTACGTTCCTTTGCTTTACCTTCATAAACTAGCCTGACTTTCCTCTTATGGCCCTGTAGCTCTATTTATGGTCTACTGCTATCTCGGGTTTGCTATATTATTATGAGTTTGCGATGTTAAATGATATGTTAGTTTACGTTCCTGTATTGGAAAAAAAAGAAGAAGTTTGCAATGAAAAGTTCGCGTTTTGTCTGTGCATATCGAACTAGTATGAGGTGATTGGGTGCTATATGAAATTGTAGTACATTTTTCTATGTTCTGTACAATTGCTCCTTATTTTTTGCTTCAAGTTTTTGTTTATCTGACATATAAAGTGAAAGTGCTCAATTGCACTTCATTTATGGATTAGAAAAGAAGTTTTAGCATGAGGATGAAATTCATAATGGGTTATATTATGCTTCTAAAACATTCGTTCTTCTTGGTAAGTTTCCCTTCATATTGCTGCTAAATTATTGTTTTATTTAAAGGTAGGCAGATAGATGTCTATAGTATGGAAATGATTTGCATATAATAGATGAGTGAGAACCATATAACGTATGAAATCGGCAATTGCATGAAGACTCAATTTAGCAGCTTTTGAACCTCTAAAGTATAAATCCTCATTAAATGCTGAACATCTATATGAGGCGCTTGAAAAGGGGTATCTTGTCATTATTACAACTTGAAAGGAGGAATGGAGAACCTGTTGAGTAAGTGATTGTTTGGTTGACTGGGTACATTGAAAATGTTTATTGGATTATAGTAAATAAAAATGTAATTCCAATCGCATTTATAAGTTTTTATCCTTGTATTGGATCAAAAAGCACTTAATGTGTGTGGAAAACTTGCAAAATCTCACTCGTACTTTTAAAGTTTTGATGCTTTGGAGGAGGAAATGGACTGAATATTTGTTCACAGCAGCTATGCTAAAGTTTCAAGTTGGCTAAGTCCATTTGTGATTTTATATAGAGAGCCAATTGACGTATTTTATTAGGGAAAAGTGTCCATTAGGAGTTGGTATTATGTTAGTTATGCTTATAAACATTGGTTATACGATTGTTTTTTATGGCTTTTATGTGATGTCGTAAAATTCGTGATCACATTATTAAGCTCCAAAAGCGAGTCTAAAGAGAAGGGCAGAAATCAGCAGATCTCTTATTTTGTTTATTGTATTGTTATATTTATATTCTACAAGTAATATTTTCTTTGTGGTTAGTGAAGTTGGGTTCTCCGGTATTGGCACCATGTAGGTTAGCTCTGGCATGGCTAAGCATTAGTCTTATCTAAATTTTTAGCTGTTAGAGAGTTGTAATTTTTGCGATTATGGGGAAACACCTCTTTTTTAGTTTCTTAGACAAAATTCTTCTTCTTGGTGTTTGTAAATATGCCATGTACTACCTCGATCATCTTTTAAATTGAATGAATGGCCTCATTTTTTTCCTTGTAAAATTTTTTTATGGTGTGTTTCTTAAGTTACACGGTACCTGATCTTATTATTATCCTATATGTTTAGAACTTTCAATCAAGTGAAAGATAGAAATCATCGGGACAAAGTCCTTTGCTGCAATAGCATTTTGCAGAGTAACCCATATGTTTAACTGTCTCATTTTCAGCATTGAAGAAATCAAAGAAAAAGAAAAATATAGTACCAAAAGCAAAAGCAGAAACTCTCATTATGCTTACAGCCCATAACGTTTCTCAGGTATGATAATCTTTTAATTTCTATGGTTAGGGTCTTGTTGGGATCTCTTATCTTACATTTACTCTTTCTTAGATCTCTCAGGGAAAATAAAGCTCAACTACTGGTATGATTGATATATGGGCAACTGAAGGTACTAATTTACCTAATTCACATATAAACACTTCAATTTGGCTCTGGTCTTTGACCTAAAAAGGTATACTTGCCTGTCATGTTATCTATTGGATTTGCTCTTTTCCGTCAATGCTAAGGGTCTATGGCATGTCTTCAATTTGGTTATACGTTTGCTTTTTGTTCTACATGCAAGGTAGTGTTGTACAAGGGACATATATTCTTCAATTTGGTTCCAGATATAGGTACTCATAAATATGGTCCTATGGCATGTCTTATGGCATCAAAGGGATGGAGGGGGCCGGGCTTGATCGGGCTTCTTTATTTTATGTGTAATTAGTGTATCAAATATTTTAGCAACAATGTATAATGACTAATGAGTGATATCAATTGAACACAAGAGATAATGATGTTTTTTTCCTTTTCTTTTTATTTTGAAAATTAATGGATCTCAGAATTAACTGAGGTCAACTTTGTCACGTTGAAGCTTAAATTGAAGATGCAAGTTGCAGTTTTTGATCATTTATGAACATCCTAACCAGTTTATAAACATCTCTCCATTCCAATTTAAATTCAGCTAATTCAGGTTCAGATTCAGGTTCAGATTAGCTAATTCAGTTTCAGATTCAGCTAAATTAGATAATTAACTTTTCAGCTAATTAAGATAACTTTTCAGATTCAGATTCAGCCGAAACAAACGGACCCTAAGTAAAAATCTTTTTCTTTTGGCTACAAAAGATAAGGTCAGATTCCATTTCAGGAACCAAGGTATCGGCAATCCTATGCTTAATTAAGTTTCATTTATTCATTACTAATTAAGTCTTAGGGTCTGTTTGTTTAGCTTAACATTTGATAAGTCAGTTAAAAGTCGACTTATAAACCAAACTCAGTAGCCTGAAAACTTGATAAATGTTTAGGAACAAGATAGGTAAATTGACTCTTTGAAGGCGCCCAAAGTTCAAATCATAAATTTGCCTGGTCCTACTTGTACGTCGTGTGCCACTGTGGAAGCAAAATCCAAGTAACTTTCCGTGACTGAACCGGGTTCAAGGGTTCAATCAATTACTAATTAATCACCCAACCATTAGTCTAGTATAGTAATATTTCCTCCTCCTTACATTAATAGCTTCATTTGGTAAAAAAAAATTTGGTATATATTAATAGCTCTATTTTGTTAAATTTAAGTAGATGAGTACTTAGAAAGAAGTATCATGAGCTTATATTTCATTCTCTTATCTTAAAAGGTGGGTTTCACCATTCAATAAAAATTACTATTTTTTTAAATATAGCTATTAGTACAGGATGGAGGGTATTGTTGATACTTGAGCCTGATTTCATGATACTCAGCTCAAAGTTAGACTTGAGTTTGATCGACTCTCTTGGCTACAACTCAAGTAGGTAATTTGTTATATCGTACCAATATATCAAGTGGAGTGTTGAATCAATCTGTACATATGGAGGGAGAGATCCTATGTTCGAGTGGACCCTTTGTCATCTTGTACGTGTGAGTTGTACCAATAAATAAATACACTTGATACTCGAACCGAGCTTGAATACCATATACATGAAAATTGAGCTTGACCTTGACCTAGGCTCCATCCACACCACTCTCTACCTTTATGATCGATTAGGGGTGTTAAAGTAAGCTCAAAAGCTCAATTTGGCTTGACTTGCAAAGCACAAACTCAAAGTTAGTCAAGCTAATCTCAAACATACTTTCATTTCATTTGACTCATCTTGGCTCAGTTTAAAGCTTGAGAAAAAGTTTGAGCTCACATTATATACATTATTTTTTAAAATACATTTATGCAATATTACACACCACTATCTACATTGCATGTTTCCCAACCATCAAATATATCATTTTTAGGTACAAATACCCCAAGTTTTTTATTAGATGAAATAGATAATATGTTGCATAGGAATTAGAATTAATTTTTATAGTTCATTTTGTTTTCTAATCCCAACACATTGAACCACTCATGTGTCGTATTAGTGATTTTTTCCCTAAATATACCTCTAGCCACCAATTATAAAACCAAAAATGATTACAAGCTAAAGCAATTTGACTCAACTTGAGGTTGACTTCAACTCGAAATAGAAATTTCAAGATCAAGCTCAAAGAATCTAAAGTTCAATGAAGCTTGCCGGCTCACCCCCCACTTGATAGGTGAAAAGACTAAAAGATAAAATAAGGGGATGGACATTGGCTCCACTTTGGCCATACCCTCTTGTTGTGTCCCAATCGGACACAAACAATACCTAGCTTCGAGTAGGGGAAAAAATGAGGAGTTTGGACGAAGGAAGAAGAAGAATAGTTTTTATTTTTGCATAAAAACAATGGAGGAAGATGACCCCCCTTTATGGGAGGGCGCGACTTCCTTGGGGTGTGTGTGCCAGTTGGTGGGCCCCATGCTAATTAGCGGGCCACCAGCTAGTTCGTTACAAATCATGAATCAATCCCCCCCAAAGTAAACTTAATATAATAGGTCCTAAAAATAGAAAATAGTGCAAGGCGGGAGATGTCCCACCTCCTAAATAGCGTACACAACACCTCTACAAATACGAAGCATTTTCTATGCTCCCCACTAACAAAGCTCCCAACATAAGGAATGCCTATGAGTCATCAACTTTTTGGATGAACAACTATCAATAAGGAGCATAGAGAATGCATCCCTACCAATATTAGTAAGGGCATCAACTACAAATTCTAACCTTGGAAAGCATATTCTTTGTTTTAATATTATAATATACTCTCTTTATCCCATATTAATAGCTCTATATGATTTTTTAAAATAAATTTATTTTAATTATTTTAATAAATCAAATACTATTAAAGTGGGATAGAGAAAATACATATATGTACATGTATTGATTTATATTAGAGTCCTCTTTGGATGAGCATGGGTCATGCGTGTTAGAGTGAGCCCGAGTATCTTCGGCATTCGGATTTTGATCCAACAACAAACATTACTTAGGGAGCATATTGGTTTTTTGCCCCCTCTATTGTCGGAACTCAATCCAATGACTCATCATACCCGAGCTCTTGCTTACATGTGGGAGCCCAAGCTCATTCAAACTTTTTCCTTTTTATTAATTGTTTAAATTTAAAAAAATATCTCATACTGATTGTGTTATTTTATTTTTTTCATAATAAGAAATGGATATAATAAAAAAAATTGATAGATGTTGTAAATAAGTTATGATATTGAAAAAAAATTATAAGAGCTCGAGCAGGCGACTACGTGAGCCTGGGCATCACGAGCCATCTTATCAAAATTTGATGGTACAAGGAGGCATAAAACCAATATGCCCCTAAGTTATGTATGCCATTAGATCAAATCTGATAGCATGTGATGCACGGGCTTATGCAGTCACGCCGGCTCATATAAATGAGACTATTATATGAACTTCAAATATCACTTCGACAACAAAAATTTTTGAGTAATCTGAGTCAAGCCAAGTGGATCGATGAGCCATTTTCAAGGCACAACTTAATTTTCTTTTTTGTCCAAAAAAAATAATTAGCAACGTATCCCAACTTCCATCAATATTCAGTTCTCATAACTTGGGTATTAATTAGAACAAAAAAAACATAATAAGATTTTTTGCGTTAGGCTTGGGTTGATGCTAGGGACGTTTCATTTTTCATTTTTTTTTATCAACAAACTCACTTGAGGTTAATTGGCCTCTTGTGGGAGAGGCCCAAGGTCAAATCTCATTGGCTTAAAATGTGTGAGAGTGTGTGAATCTTACCTAATTAAAAAACTTTAGATTCATTAATTTAGCTATTTTATTAACTGATCAAATTTTATTATATTTATTCCAATATTCCATTGACTTAGATAAATACGCAAACTGTAAATATGAGCCCGAGTATCATGGGCCATCGAATTACGATTCGATGGCGGCAAATGGGAAAGTAACTTGTGTGCCCCATGTGTAATGTTTATTGGATTTCGATCTAACAGTTAAAGTTACATGCACCCTAGCTTATTATAATTGGACCCATATATGAAGGTTGACTAGAGCATCACACTTTTTTATTTTGCCCTTAGATGAGAATTGGGCAGCTAGGATTTGCGCAGTTTACTTGGCTTACAGATATATGAGCCCATTGTATCTTCTGTTTCTTTCCTCTATATCTCTCTTTATATATATATATATATATATATATAAAAGAAAAATCAGAGCAATGAACAACTATTGTATTCACGTAAATGCATTTTCATTGGTTAAGGCAAGTGCTTTTCCAGAACCTCTCCACTTATCCAGATTCCAGGGTTCGTTAAACTTAAAAAATTCTTTACTTACATCACTAATCGCTTAACTACACATCGTCTATAACAGCTCCATCTGCCTTATTTATAGCCCCAAGTCTTAAGGTTCATGTTCAAATGCAAGTCATAGACACATAATTCTTGCCAATTAAATATTGCTTCTCCATTCCCCCCCTCTACTGACAATTTACCAATTTCTTTTTTAAAAAGAAAACTAATCAAGGAAAAGATAAGGTAATGGGTTTGGTGAAGGGATCATTGACTTCGGTCCTAAAATGCCAACAACGTAAGCCACCCAGTAAACAAAGAGATGACTTCTTCTGAACTTGGCCAAATGGCCAGTTCAATGCTTGAAAATTTCAGCCATACTTGTCAATTGACACAAGCAACACCCTGGGTCATGGTTTTTGGAATATGAATTCCTCCTAAGGTGATTGGTTTCTAGTCAGAAAATTTGCACAATATCTGCTGGCAATTAAGAACATTCCTAGGCTGACTTTCACCCCTCATACCCCAGACTTGGCCCTTTCGTGGTCAGTCTTCCGGTCTTTCCACACGCAGTTCTTGTTTTTCTTTAAAAATGTTGAACGCGGATTCCTCGTGGAACTAATTTGCTAGTTAATGGATGTATTAATCTTCCTCTCCAATTTCCATAAGCCCAGGAATATTAAAAAAAAGAAGAGTATAAACATTGCTTCTCACTTTTCTTTAATACTCCTTACATTTCAAGCTCCTTTTAAGCTATGTTCATTTAGGGGCTCATTAGGCAAGGATTTAATTGTTGGGAGAATGCAATTCTATAATATATCCATTTAATTTAGATTATTTTTAAATTAGTTTACAGGCCCACCAACAATCTAGATTGTTGGCCCAAATTATCTATTGAGAATTCCTTTAAAAAGAGGAGGATTGCCTTAGTACTTAAGATTGTGATGGAAATAATCAAGAGTGATAGATGGCTTACCAGTAGCCATTGATGCAAAACTCTTAACTTATTTCAGTAAATCCCTGTTTAATTGTTTAACTTGGGCTTTGGATGAGATTAATTATCTCATTTAATACCATAGGATGACTGGTGATATATTTATAACTAAATGGCAAGCCGATGATCAAAATTTGTCACTTAAACCACAAATTAATGGACATTCAAATCTGAAGCCCATTACCTATGAAGTTTCCAAAGCCAATAAATAATATGTCAATGGAGAGCTTGGCTAATTCATGTAATCAATCCCAGAAGATTATAGTTTTTTTAATTTAGATATCAACATTTAATTTCATGGTATTATTTTTTATGTAATATGAGTTTGGTACCCATGTGGCTTCATGGAAGGTCGTACCAATCGACACAGGTATCTATCAACCGATATGTACCTATATTGGTCATTACAAATACATAAGGGTGGTATGCCTTCTACATGAATCAAGAGTACATTTCTAGTGTTTTGGTCATATCATATCGTTACGGTTTATACATATTGATAGACAGATATCATGACCAATTTTCAATTTTTTTTCACAATTTGAACCAGCCACTTCATAGGTTTAAAGTTGACTATGTTCATATAAAATTATTTTACACTCATTTATATTTTTTATAAAAGTTAATTTTTTTTTGCAATTACATGAGATCAATAAAAGTGTGTCCATATAATTTATGCAATTTTTTTAATATAATGTTCCATGCCTATGCACTTACTTACACAACTACCATATGGGATTCCATGTATATTTATTTGTCTCATATTAAGTGTCTTATTTGGCTTTAAAATAAACTAGAACACTTAATATGGGACAGAGGGACAAATAGTTTATAGGGCACATATTTTTGTTATATATTACAATGAGCCTAATTCACTATACAAAAGATTGACCCACATTTGAGTTTATTCGTAACATTGCCTCCTCTTATCTTAAAATCTTTTGTGAGGATGGTCATCATCTAAGAATTACATACTCCTTAAATCAACATGTATTACTAATATTAGTGTTCTATGTTTACTTATAACTTTCTTTTTTCATCTATTATGTCTTTAGTATGTATTATAGGTTCATACCCATTCGATGCATACCAAATATTTCATCCATGCATTTACATGTCAGTAGTCATTTATACAAAGAAAAATATTTTTGTGACATTGAAAAATCAACGTTAAAAAACTACTTCATCATTTCAAAACCGTTGATGGGTGGAACCTATAAAAATGGGCCCCACTCATCAACGGTTTTGAGATGAAGAAGTAGTTTTTTGACGTTGATTTCTCAACGTCAGAATAACATTACTCTTATACAAATTCATGGCCTTCCATGTGTAGGTCTCACGTCAAATTTCTATCCAACCAATCTGTCCAACTAAATCCTCCAACTTAACCTTAATTTGATAAAAAATGTGAGCCCAAGTGAGCCTTATGTGAGGTAAATTTGTTACGTCCAACCAAAAACGACTTGGAGGGTTTTATTGGACAATTTTGTTAGGTGTATAACATCATCCAAGTGCACAATGTGTTTTCTTACAACTTTCTGAAAACACTTAGATAATTAATTAAACCGTCCAATGCAATAGTTAAAATTGAAGTTCAATGCATTCTCATAAGAGCAAGACTTGATATATGTATGATGGAATGCAACTCTTGCATTGGATGGCTTATATATATGAAATGGCAATTTCAGCTCAAACCCAGAAAAAAAGCTTTTTTGTTGATTTCAAAAATAAGGGCCCTATTAATATTTGTTGAGGACGGAACTAAGAGAAATTGAAAGAACATAAAAATGGGGGACTATAAATTTTAAGTCAATTCAGGCGAATGGGTCCCTTTCATCAAAATACTTCAACCTCACTGTCTAATTAATTACTGAAATTACATTTCCTAATTTAGGTCCCTAAAAGCTATATAAGAAATGAGAGAGCCCAACTAGGATTTAAAGACCCCTTTTAACAATAGGGGTCTATCAAATTCAGGGTTATTTTAATACATGAAGCCCGTTTATTTAACCTTATCAATTTTTTAATAATTAATTTAGAATTAAAACTTTAACCCGCCTTGAGAAGTGGGTCTCACTTATCAATAAGGGCCTAAACTTCACAATGTATAACTCCATGATTTAAACTTATGACCCTATGAAAATAGGTTTCTAACAACTCAACCTGAGAAACATAAACACAGGTTAGACATGAAAATACCACCTCTCTCTGTATATATAGTAAGTATTAAACCCTAGTTATGGGAGAAGGGCCTTCTACTCCGCCATTACTCTCTTTATCAGTCAAACTTAAATTGGTTACAAAAGATTAGATAGATAGATTGGCTTACATACATATTAATGACTGGTATATATTAGTAACTTCTAAGAGCTTTTTGCGATCAGATTTGCAGTCTTAAATCTTAATATGTCCAAACTGTGCCACTGGGGAGGGACCACTGAATTTCTTGCATCTAGCTCCTTCTAAATCAGTCACTGTTGTACTCAGTATTTAGACCCAACTTGCTAGTCATTGTTATATTTATACATCCGATACTAGGCTAGCCAGTACACGTGATGCTCCAGAATGAAGCCATTCCATCCACCCTGTGACTTTTGAAAGGCCCATAACATAGACAGTATACACGCTTTGACCTTAACAGTTATCAGCATTTAGAATGAAGGTCAACCTCACGCTGTCGTCTTTGCCGTCTTACCTAGTTCTACCCAATATTGTTTGAAAATATTTACTATGCGATCTTATATTTCAAATATTCATCGTGGGGCATTGATAGTCTTCGCATCTTCGCGTAATTTTGAGGGGAGGGTGGGATATAATTATATGTTTGTCCCTTATATTATATTCTTTGGAAATATTTACTATGCAATTAAAGTTGCGCGATCCCACCACGCGCATGCGCCAAGCGCATTTAAAGAGGGTTTATGTTGTTTTCTTACCTGCCTCCTTCCATCCATGCTCTCCTTTGTCTTCCTTGCTCCTCCTAGGACCTCTAACACTTTATCTCTTAGTGGCCTTGTTTTTATTTTTTTTAATTTTTTGTTGTTTATCTTTGTACACATAATATTAAGATGTATGAAATTTGTATAGTAGCACATTCCCCAACACTTTCACATCTCAAGCTTAAATAACTTACAATTTGTACAAATGATAAGATATACTCCTACATGTTATCATTTCAAAATGGGATACTTTACAATTTATATATACAAAATATGCATTTAATTAAATGTGTCGATAAACAAGTCTTATTGATGTTAATTACTCCCTCTATCTCATATTGATAGTAACATTTGAAAAAATAATAATTTTTATTAAATAGTAAAACCCACATTTAAGAGAATAGAAAATAAGTTTATAATATTTTTTTTAAATACCTAATTATTTAAATTGAATAAAATTAAACTATTAATATAAAAAAATTAAATAAAATTATTAATGTGGGATGAACAGAGTATTTTTTAGCAAGAATTGACGTACTTGGTATTGAGCAAGGAGTGATTTATTTAAGGACCAGGACGCTACACAACTATAGGACAAAAAACAAATTTTAGTCGGACCATACCAACAACATGCCTTCATTAATAACTTTATTTAATTTTTAAAATGACCACGACATCCCTAGCCCCCTTGGCTTCGCCTTTACAAATGTATCGGTTAACTCAGGACAAATGGAGCATTATTTTATAGCACATCTCTCAAGCATAATTGCATACACCTACATTGAATTCCTTTTTGGTTTACAAATTTCAATAAGAATGATACAATGGGAAGTCTAATTGTCTAAAGCTAATTTATTAATTTAACTTATTATTCAGGGAAGATTACTCCATTGGATGTATGGGCCAACCTACATTGCACATACAAGGCAAATTCAGGGGACAGCTACAAGGCCCATGGGCTCGGCCCACACGCCAGAACAGTTGGCAGCACTGGCGGAAACAGGGAAGATCCGATATCGTGCCGGAGAGCAGACGGCAGACGACCCGCGAAGACGAAGCCCGCATCTGCAAGGGACACCACCCACGTGACTGACGAAGCTACAAGCCGCGTACGGCCGCAGAATGCGGGGCCCACATCCGCATCTAACTTCATCCTCGCATTTAATTCTGGTCACATGTTGGCTTGCATCTACCACTTGCGGTCCCCAGGCCCACTCTCTCCAATCCGGGCCTCCCAAAATTTAATCTGGTTGTTGGCCCAGACGACCCCATTTATTGCCCACATTTACTCACTTGGTCAAGTGGGCCCCCGCCTCCCTCTCTAATCTATTTTCGTTTATGAGGTTTTTGTTGTTAATGAGATGGTGAGGCTTCACTGGCACAAGAAAAATGTGTTTTTCTTGACCAGGACCGGATTTAATAACCAATGGGCATGTGGAGGGGGGTATATATATGAGAACTGTTATATCCATTTCCCTAAATTTCTATATTACTCATATGTGGCAGCGTCAAAGTTGGTTAGGCTAGACAAGTGCCCAATCGAATTGTATTAATGGCCTAAAATTAAGACGTACGATATCTTCACAATGTCGACATTAATGAGGTTTTTCGTAATCTTTGTGCGCTAGACTGTGCCTTATTGATTTCGGACTAAACGGTCAGTAAAACTTCACTCCACTAGTGAATCTTCATCAGCGAATTTGAGTTCATGTCCTACTATTTACAACCTCACTAGAGGGGCAGGCAATCCCGAGTTCCTAAGACGCTAGTAATGGAGATATGATGAACGGAGACGGGTTAGGCAGATGGGTTCTATGCCCTTTACTACTATGTCCCTACAGCACTAATAGATGGGTTTTTTGCTCCCTACTACCATTATGTAACTTATAATTATGTTAACAAAACTCATCTACAATGATTATATCTTCACTTATCTAACGCATATTTCTTCCGTCCAATATTAATAACACCAACCAAATGAAGCTATTAATCTTGGCTATTAATCTAGGATAAATGGAGTATGATATATATAGCTCGATTCAACCAGCAAAGAAACTTTGTGCTCTAAGATATTGGTTTTCTTACGCATAACACATGAGATCAATTCCTTTAGTGAAATTTTATTAATAGAGTCCTTGGTGAAACTTCACAACCATGGATAAGGGAAATATGCTATTGAAGGTGAAACTTTAATCAGCCATGGACACCCGGAAAAATTGATGTCACACACATTAGTGCACTAACACAAATGCGGGTAGCTAATGCGGTAATGACTAAACTTCCTCCAATATTAGTGATTTACAATTAGTGAAGCTTCACCAAGGATTTAATTTCTTTAGACATCAAAGCAACCCCCCATGTTAAAAAAATAAATTTAAAATTGCATTTCATCATTTATCAATTATAGGTTCAATTAATTTTTTTGTTACCTATAAGCTTAATTAATTAATATATGGCGTGTTTATTTCAGGACCCTTAATCTTGCAATAAATTTGTTTGTTTCCAGATATCTCCTTGGGGGGTGGGTGCTAGTGCCTCATTTCTGGTTGAGGCCCAACTGAAAACCAGCGAAGGGAAAGCTTCCAACACAGCCAGTGGAAGATGGGAATGAAACAGGAAAAGAAAGGAGGAAGAAGAGATGCAGCTGAGCCATCAACCACCATGACCGTGGCCTCTTCTTCTTCTTCCTCCTTCCGTGCTTCCCCTTGTACAGAGCCCTTCTCCCCCTTGTTCACCCCGGTATGTTTGTTTGTTCCTCGTTCATCCTTCGCTCCTCTTCTCCGCCTTCATCTTCATCTCCATTTCTGACATGTCTTTTGTTTTTTTTTTTTCTGTGTGTTTCTCTTTTCTGTACTGAAAGATTTCTGAGCAGGAAGAGATGGGCAGGACGGAAGTCGGGCAGGTGAGGTGCTTTGTTACCAGGGCCAGGACGCCGGACAAGACATACAAGCACCAGCCCACGCCACTCCACTGCCCTGCCAGCCGGGCATCTGGCGAGGAACCTGAAGATGATGACGGGGGCCGGTCAGTCTCCTGCAACAAATGCCGACCCAGCTCCCGGGACAAGATCTCCATCGTCCCCCTCGACCCTGGACGGAAGCGAGCCTCCTCGGCCACCCCCACCCTTAGCCCCGTTCCCAACGGTCTGTTCAAGAACATCTTCTCCTCCCTCACCCGGAAGAGCCCCCGTCCGGGCGATTCCTCCTCCTCCGCTGCCTCGTCGGTCGCCGGTAAGGAGGAACATTGGAAGCTGGCCCTGGCGGAGCTCTCCCACAAGCTCCTCCAGGCCAGCCGGAAGCGGGACGAGGCCCTAGTCGAGGCCGCCCGGCTCAAGCTCTCCGTGTCCGAGCTTGAGAAGAAGCTCGACAAGCTCGAGCTATACTGCCGCGACCTCCGGTCCGGTCTCGATGTCTGCACCGGCACAGAGACGGGAGGAAGCTCCGGCGCCAGCCTGGTTCTGGTCGTGGAGCCGTTCCTGCGCGCGGTGGGAGATGCCCGAGGCGGCGTGCGCCAACTAAGCCGTTCGCTGGCGCTACAATTGCGGCAGGCCGGCGCGGGGAAGGTAGCTGAGCGCGTGGCGGCGCTTCTCCAGCCGCAAGAGCCGAAGGCCAGCGCGCCGAGCCGCCATGCCAGGAGCCTGGTGTTCTACATGGAGGCGCTCCTGAACCGGGCCTTCTACGATGACTTCGAATCGTCCGGTTTCCAGAAGGGCGTGTCGAACCCGATACTGGGCCCGAAACAGCGATGTGAGGCGAATTTTGCCGCCTACACGCTGCTAAGAGGGCTCACTTGGGATGAGGTGCTCATCAAGGGCACCAGGCACTTCAGCGAGGACTTTAGCAGGTATACTTGTTATTGCAATTATGTTATTTTTTGTTATTTTAAGTCCATTAAATATGGGTAACCCAATGTTTACGAGTCATCGGATGAAAATCCAACATTACATATTAATTACGTACTAATAATGTGTATTAAACTTGGGCTCTACAGGTTATTAACCGCATTATCTCTGTTTTAATATGTATCATCAAATATTGATCTGACAGCCCATGATACAGCATGTAATATACTGACACGTGAAATGGGGCACACATTAATTTTTTCTTATTACTATTGTTGTTGTTATTGTCATTGCTAATTATGTAAATTTTATATTTTTGTTATTATGATGAGTGATCCTTACATGTTTGACACGGTCCTCTTAGTCCTAACCCCAAGCACATGGGGTGGAAGGCTTATTAATATCATATGGACCTAATCAGTGGCGGAGCTATTATATAATTATTAGATGTGTCTAAGTAGAAGAAAAAGGATTGGTCTAGGCCCCCATGATATTTCACCTCTGGTTCCGCCACTGGACCCAATGAAGCCTAGTGATAAGAGGCACTAAATGCACTATAGTTAAAAAATGTAGAAATGATTTGTAGTGGATTAGTGGTATATACCCACTATAGGTGATTATGAAAACAAATGATGATTACAATGATGATGATGATAATAAAAATAAATGATGATTATAATGATGATAGTAATATAGAAGATAAACTAATAATTTTGGTGTGATTTGGGTGAATTAGGTTTTGTGACCGGAAGATGAGTGAGATAGTGGGGATGTTGGGCTGGAGTCGGGCATGGCCGGAGGCGGTGTTGCAAGCATTTTTCGGGGCGGCCAAGGGGGTGTGGCTGGTGCACCTGCTAGCCTTTGCAGTGCACCCGAGCTTGCCCATCTTCCGGGTGGAGAAGGGAACCAAGTTTGACGGCGGGTACATGGAGGACTTGGCTGGAGGTGTCGGCGGCGAGACAAGACGGCTAGTACCGGGCACGGTGCTCGCCATGGTGGCTCCGGGGTTTTACGTGCATAGCAGCGTCGTCAAGTGCAAGGTGCTTTGCCGGTATAACCAACATACCAAAGGCACAGCGGAGGGAAATTAGGTTTGATAATTAGGAAGATTACATGGGAGAAGGAAGCAAGGAAATGTTGAACATGGTGTGGCCCGAGTACATGTTCGATGTTGAAAATGTAAAGTGTGATATTGCGCAATTTTGATCTTATTGGTGCTCGGTGATGAGCCCTGATCGCATGGGCCTAATAGATTTGAGGTGAAGTTAACTCATTTCGATTAATTTTCAACATGCTACTTGATAACTTGGTCAAAAATAGAATACAAGTTCCAAATGATGATATGACATAGAAAAGCAAAGAGGGTAGTATCATGTTCCCTCCATCCTATATTAATCACGTTATTTGTTTTTTTAAAGTAAATTAATTTTAGTTTATTTTAAAATTTTAAATAGAAATATTAATATGGTCAAGATGGAAGGAATGGGATTTTAAGGAATAAAAGGATGTCAATAAGATGTAAATGTTATTGTTTATAGATTTTAAACTTTATTTTGACTGAAAAATTCTATAAGTTGAGTTAACTTCTTTGCCTTTTTAGTCAAATTCCACTGTGACTCGAAATTTTATTGATGCCTTGGGTGACTCCATTGATTCCCGAGGCAATTCCAAAACTCTTCAAACTTCATTAGCGTGTTAATAGACCTTCATTTTGTCTATAATATTTTCTTTTCAAATTTGTAAAAAATAAGCATATAAAATTATTCAACTCTAAGCTTAGTCTCATGCTAATTGGAATATTAAATTGTATTAATTTATATTTTAATCTGTTCATAAAATAGTGTGATATTTGCACAACTGTCTACATTTTTACACTAAATTCAGTGCATTTGTATACTATTTTTTAACTAAAACTAATATTTTAGTATATTAGTATGCTTAAGATTTTAGTACTCCTATATCATTCAATTGAGCCCTTTAAGACTCTGAATTGACTCTACTCAAATAGTTTTGAAGCCAAGTTATGTATATGGGAGGTGGGCCATTCGTCAATATATCAAAACATACTCCCTCTGTTTCATTTAGTTTTTAGTTTATTTTGAAAAACTAAATAAAATAAATATAGGATATAAATCACCATAACATATAAACCATTTTTGTAGGCCTAACACCTATCCCGACTGGTTGGATCCTTCTCTACCTAGTGCTTAGGTACTACTTTTATCCCGCATTGATAGTTTTATTTAGTTTAAAAAAAAAACTAAAATTTGTTCACTTTAAAAATTAAATAAAATTATTAATATGAAAAAGGAGCACTTAACTTTTTTTAATATTCAATACTGTCAAATTCACGAGTTAGTTGAACATGCGACTTTGTTTTCAATTATAGTTGTGATACTGACCACTCACCATGAATGTCACATAAGCCAAAAGAGGAGCTCACGAATACGAGCTTTAGTACATTGTTGTAATCCCAGTAAGGCTTCCTTCCATAGCTGTTTCTATAAAGCTCATGTCCAAATGCCACAAAACAAAGACCGAAGCCACCTGCTTCGGAGAGGGAACTCTTCTAAAATTAAGTGTCTAGTTGGTATAAGATTTGTGCCTGAGCCCTGGTACTATAGGCTGTCGGATTTTAATTTATTTGTATAAGTTACTCATGGCAGGCGGGGGTGCATGTTACTCAAAGAGCACGTGGGTGTGTACATTACTCACTCAGATAGGCAAGTTTAATCATCTACTTGACCTCTTTATTAATACATACTATTAAATCTTTGATAGAATAGTTCGCAATGCCTAAGCTCAAGTTGATACACGTAAATCTAAGTTTATGTTAAGTTTTTAATAAGTAATTATTAAATTAAAAATTATTTTAGTGATATTATATTTTAAAACGTAGTTATTTGAACCCCATTTTTTTCTCTGTGTCCCCCCAAAACAAAGAAAAAAAAATATTTTTTTACTTCTTTCCCCCCAATCTCTCCTATCTTTTTTACCCATGCTCCTCCCAAACATATTTCCTTCTATCTCTCTCAATTCTTCTTTTCCGGTGTCGGCAGCCATCACCAACTCTTGCTAACACACGGTCGCGGCTGTCGCAACCAGTATAGGTCGTAGCCGGCCAGATTTGGCTGGCCGCGACCTATGCGCAAAGCTGTAGCCTGCGCATAGCCTGTGTGCACAGCTGAAGCCTGCGTGGCCAGCATGCAGCTGCGGCCTACATAGACAGCGCACGGCTGCGACTAGCCAGATCTAGCCGGCCGCTGCGAATATACACGGTGGTAGCCTACAAGCAGCCACAGTGACAAAAAGAAGACGTTGGGGCCGGAGAAGAAAAGGGAAGAAAAAGAAGAAAAACAAAAAAGTGAAGAAACTGCGTAAAAATAAGAGATATTGGAGATTTTAATAAAAAGTAGTAGGGTAAAAAATAATAAAGGACACAAAAAAAAATAATAGGGTCCAAATAGCCACATTTATTAATAATTTATTTTATCCAAACATCCTTGATGAGTAAGGTTTATTTTTTTAAACGTCGTTAATCTTCGGCGCCTAAATAATGAAGTGGGTTTCTTGCCTTGCAAAACTTAACGTCAGTGTAACATCACTCTATTAAATAAGATTCCCCATCAAATTTAATATTAGCAATCTAAGCAGATTGTTGCCGTTTGCGCTTTCACATTTATTCACCAGTTTTCGTGATCCTATCCTAAAATAACAAAAAGACAATTGAATGGGAAAATGACTTTGTTAGCTTTCTTTATCCCTCTTCATTTCCATTTCCAAGTGATAAGCAATGAGCTGGCTTCTTGCTGAAATGGGACCACCTCATATCACCTCCTACATGTCATGTGAACTAATTTCCCTTCAAATATACGTTTGCATATCTGCATGGTCGAATCTTTTCATGTGGTAGAAGAGTTATTTTACGCAGAGGACGGGAAAGCAGGCAAAGTGAACCAGGGCAGTTCTAGTCTGTGGGGCCCACAATCCAGTTGCATTTCTTCCTGTTTTCCCGTCTGCAGTCTTCTTTTTTTCTATAGAAATTTAGGTCAGTGGAGGCCAAAGATCCATCATCCAAGCCGGTAGACATTATTACTTGGTACAAACATAACATCACAAGTAGGTACACAATCAAGGGAGACAATCAAAGTATTGACAAGAGCAGGAGCTTACAAGAGATGTATCATCCATGTGGAGTGTCTCCTTGCACCAAATTCATTGATTTGTATGGTTTCAGGGCTTGTTCATGTATTTTTCTATGCTTTAAAGTGCTTTTATATAACATTAAAATATTCTCTCTGTCCTATATCAATAGTTACATTTGGTTTTATAAAATAAATTAATTTTAATTCAATTTGAAATATCAAATGTAGCTATTAATTTGAAACAAAGGGAGTACATATTTTTATTTGAATTGGTCTCCTGCAGCTGGTATGATTGTATGCATGGTTTCTTTAATAGCATTTCCTCCCTTTGGGGCTCTTGTTATAAAAAAATTCAGCATTTAGACTGGATTGAACTGCCTCATGTTCGTTCCGGTTTGGATTTGCTCTAAGAGCACTCGTATGTGAGTGCCTCATAGATTCATGTCATGAAAATTCATGGTTACATGACACATAGTTTACGTATCAAATTGTTGTTGGGCACCCACATCTGAATGTACTCTATTTTTAGTTCAAAGCCCCTAGTGTGCATCATACTGTTGAATAAAAAAATCATCAACGGTAATTTGCATTCTTTAATGTGGTTATAAGAAGAGGAAACATTCCTACTTTTTGGTTGAAAGTGTTCCAACTTCCTATTAGAGCTGATTGTGAAATGTTAATCATCGATTTATGGGTAAACTGGTCATACTGACAGGTTGGAAGCTTGTGAGCTACCACAGCACATAGTCCCCTTTACTATGTACTTTATTACTTTCAATTAAAGAATATAAATGGTTTTCACATTGGAGATTTGAGGCCTCTTATAGTATGCGCCTAATGCATCTGGTAACGTGTGCGCCGAGCACAAATGGACTATTAGATCTCATCTTGAGCAAGTAGGTTTAAATTATCCAGCTGCATTTACGGTAATGCACACCGTCTAAACGAGTTTTGATGGCTTGCGACACACCTTGTGCATATCTGACAGCTCACGACGTGCTAACTACATCCACAACATCTACATAATGACTCAGGATGTGCCTAGTGCATGCGTAGCCAGATGAGCCATGCACATACTACTGCAATGATAGTATTTGAGAAAATAGACAAAAATAAAATTAATCAGATCATGGTCAAAACCAACCATAATCTTCAACTTTGTCTATCTCTGGCTAGACATCCTCTTCTTATTATACTAAAGTCTAAAGTCACGCAATTTACACCCCCAATAGTTCCAAATTGAAATGGTTAAAAAAAAGTAGTAACATTTTTTTTCGCATAAATTGCTATAGGAAAGGATCAACACGCTAGAGAGGAAAATGTGGTTGGGGATAGGGCTGTCAATGTAATCGTTTATCCGTTGCCTAAACCATACCGTTATAAAATTAAATAGGTTAGGTAAAATTACCTATTTGTTAAACTGTTTTGTTAATAAAATGGGTATGAAAAAATGATCTCCATAACCATACCTGTTACCCATTTAGTAAAATTGTACATACAAAAAATTTCATGTTCTCATTTGTGGCACCTTAGGTCTTTAAGGAACATAATAAGAACACCCTTTAAACCCCAAGCCCTTGACTTGGTGAGTCAACCCCTGTGTATTGAGTTCGGCCATTCAATCTCTATCTCCCTCACACATGGCCGCTGTGAATGACCCCTTTCTATTAATACTCCCTCCATCTCACATTTAACAAAAAAAGCTTGTTCTATATTAATATTATCATTTTATTTAATTTAAGTAGTTGAATACTTAAAAAAAAGTAACATAATTATAGTAGTTATGGAGTTATTCAATTTAAGTAGTTGAATAAAAGCTAGAAATATCAATAACCGGATGATAAAATGGGTAACAATTAATCATATGGGTAACGGGTAATGAAATAGTAGTTATGGAGTTATTTATATTATTAGGATGTTTGGTAATAGGTAAAAATCTGGCAAATAATTATAGTCATGGAAGAAGTCTTACCCATACCATAATTAATTCACTGGCAGCCCTAATTAGGGATTTGAAGAGCAACGTCCTTCGCAAGAGTCCATGACCTAACCAGTTGAGATGGGCCATAATACAAAGATTATGTATAAGCACGTCCATAAAAATTGATTGTTTGGAGGGAAAAAAATTGACCCATATTCATAATTAAGTCCACTTTTTTGTCCACGACTCTGATGTTTCTGCCTTTATGAACAACTGATGTGGGCCCTCCATATGTCGCAAACTCATAGGATTAAAGAGGACGAAAAAGTGCACATTATCAATGGGCCCATCAATTAAAATGTTTGAGGATTTCGTGGCGTTCAGTCCCTTTCGGGTTCATGCAGTTTCGACATATCATGCATCCTTTGCAGAAGCCAGAAAGCAAAAAATTTAGATGTGAATATCTGAAACAGAAAATAAAATAAAAGACATGGGAGCAACTGGCACAGGCTCTGGCTGCCGATCTTAACGAGACAAATTGAACAAATGTACTTAGAGAGCTTTTCTGTATATATAAATGCTGTGGTTGGAAGTTACTGAAGAGAGCGTGACAGAGAAAACAGTAGAGAAACACAGAGCCACAGTGAGAGCATACCCAAGTAAGAGAGAAGAGCTTCATCGTGAGCCCATAAGTTTCAAAATTGATAGCCCACACGTTAGTACATATCAGGATAAATAATACTTACGCTAGCATGCACTAATATGTGCGTGGTCAATCTTAAAAACGAACGCTTCACATGTATTGCTTATGCTCGGCTAACGCTTCCAAGTAAGATAAGAAAGAACTGGTCTGGGGGAGCTGGATTCTTAGCCTCCTGGTTGATAATGAGACTTCTTCAGCATGGCTATACTGTCAGAACCACAGTGAGAGCAGACCCAAGTAAAGTCCTTACCTTGCTTAAAGAGAAGTGGTAAAGTAAGATATTTTTGTTATATCTTCGTACCTTTGCCTTATAAGTGATGAAAAATGTTACTGGAAAGTCTATGATCGAATCAAGCAATCAGCTCTGTCCTTAAGACAGAATTCGCCCTCCCTACTGGTGTTTAGGACTCGTGGACGTCTGCCTCCCAGGATAAGACGATCAACTATATATCGTAGGAACACCTCCAACACGGTATATGCAGCGAACCACAGTGAGTATGCTAACACAGAACACAGATGCTAACACAGAACACAGATGTTAACACAGAACACAGATGAACGGAACGGACAGGAAAATCCCAAATCGGATCATTTGCAGAAAGAGTTTTTCATGGTTTTATAGAAAATCCCGTTGAAGACAATCTTACCCGTGGACCCATTTTGGTTAAGAGAAAAACCAAACCAAATAGAAAACCGAACCAAATGAATTTGTCCCAAAATATTATCTTGTTGACCCGACCCGGCCGGACGGCGGCGGCGCGTGCGTGGGTTAGCCCACCTAGGTGCATTGGTCCAACATCTCTCTCCCCCACAAAAGTGGGTTGGCCCAAGGGCCTAACATGAAAGGCCAAACTAAAGCCTTATATACCAACACCATCACCTTCACGTAGGCGATGTGGGACTATTTACTCCTTCAACCAATTCCCATGTGATATTCTCATTCAATATGAAGTGGGCTTGGGCTTTCTTTACCAAATGGGCTTGACCCACTTGAGTAATATGGGCTTGACCCACTTATAATGCCCACTTCTAACAATTTTTTGGTCAAAATATTAGAGTTAGAATTCACTAACTTGGTAAGCACACGTCAGTTATACTTGATTTTCTCAAAGCTCATGGTTTAGAGCCTCGATCAAAACTTTCTTGTGCTCAACATTGATTCACAAAAGTAATCAATATCAACGGATAATATGTCTCCATTTTTTTAAACTGCATTATCATGTTCATCTGCCTTAGCTCAATAGATGCCATAAAGCTGTAATGCCACCAACTAATTACCCAACCACCCTTAAGATTCTGGTAGTTAAATGGTTTTTAAATTCTTTTCTTAACCAGGATTCAAGGAAGTCACCACTCACCAGCCACCTTAGATCCCTCCCCGGAGCATCTAAATACTACAGATCGTTGAAGCGGACCTCAACAACCCATCTAGCTTCGAAGCCGTCGTAAATGGCTGTGTTGGAGTCTTCTACATAGCCCATCCACACCACCTACGACCCAAACGCCTCCATAGGCTCGGTGATCAAAACTGCCATCTCGATGGAGTCCTTGGACTATTTGAGGCCTTGTGCCCAGCCATGTTCGGCAAGAGCAACGAGGATGACAAAGAGGTGGACGAAAATAGCTGGACCGATGTGGACATGGTCCAAGCCCAACAGCCCCCTATATTATCACAAAGATACTCTCAGAGAAGGCAGTCCTGGAGTTTGCAGAGAAGCTTGTCTTGGATCACATGACACTTCTTCCTTCATTAGTATTAAAATCTGCCCTTCAGCTTTCCCTACTCCTCTATCTCTGATTATGGGTATGTTGCATGCGTTTTTGTTTGGTTTTTAAAATAAAATAAAGATAATTGATTTTAAAAAATTATAAATATAATAAAAATAATTATTTTTAAAAAACCAAACTAGTATTTGTCATAATTCACTTGTTCAGGAAGTGGGCGGCATTTAAAAGTGCGGACAAGATCACCCTTTGTGCATGTAGACAAGTGGACTCCGCAGCCGTATTCGTGATTGAGTGCCCAGCGGCGAGTGATATCTAAATGGGTTTTCATCAGATTACTGCAGGAAGAGAATGGTAAGAAACACAGCTTTCAACTAAGCAGTCTACGAAACTGGGAGTTGGGCTTCAGGTTCAAGCACAGCCTGGAGGAGATATTTGATCAAGCAATTCAATGTTGTAAACGGAAAGGTATCGTCTAAAAGCTCCTTGGTAAGCCGGGTGCTTGGGTTTTTAAGGTGCGGGTAGTAAATCGTGAGAAGATTCAGTTAATTCAGCCTCAATTCAACATGGAATTTTTAAAATCCTGTTTGTGTATAAAAGTTGCATTGAATTAAAAATTTAGTACTTAAGTTAGATTTAGGCTATTTTAAGCCTGAATTAGTCTGAATCACTGAATCACCTCAGTCGATTTAGTCTCTTAATTACCGTTTTAAAAATTATAAATTTTATATTTTTCAATGGTTATTATTCATATCGATTTGAGTCTCGACAAATATGCCATATAGGTAAAACCCACTTTAAAAATTCAATATTACCTACCCTTGTGAGATCTTGTTTGATAAAACTCGAATTTAGAAGCATAATTGTAAAAAAAACATGCATATCCGAATTCGAGAGAGACAGTTGTATTAGTTTAAAATTTTAAAATTGGGTTTGACACAATATCTGAATTTATTCTAATAAATTCTCTTACCAAATGTAATTCACTTTCGACGGTAAATTTTTTAAATTAATTCCACATACGAATGCATATTTAATTGACATAATTAACACTTATACTTTGATTGAGGACTTTAGTGCATCATGTCAATCGATACTTAGGGAGCATGATAATGTATTTCGTAACTTGCCACTACTTCAGTGGGTAATTACAAATTTTCATACATATTATCCTGTTGACGAGGCCACTTAGACACAACCGAGGCACGATTCATTTCATGATATTCCATCTTCAGCAACAACACATAGCTCTCCTCGCCGTTCATTATTTCCAGTCATTGCACATGTAACTCAACCAAATCTAATTTTATATTATAGATAATATCGGTCAACTCGTATTAAGCCATCTATTACTTATGCTGAATAGAAACCAGAGCCACATCCGAAGCCAAAGCTAGAACCAGAACAAGTAGATCATGAAGAGGAACTCGTACAACACCATTGAAGTCAAGAATATAAGAGATCATGACATTGAATATATTAAATTTGTTATATATTTCTTTTAAACTAAATATTTTATTAATATATGATGCAATATATTTAATAAATATATTTATTTTATTTTTATTTTTATTAGTTGATGTCAATAACTTTAATGTTATATTCGTTATGCATAGAATGTATGAAATAAATAAACATGGTGAATACATAATATGTTTAAATAAATAAATAAAAACATGTGTTATTAGTTCAAAATAATTTTAAAAAAAAATAATTAAATTTTATCATTCAAAAAGACGAAATCAATACATAATTACTCATTTCTTCTCGGGTTGGCAAAATGCCATAATTTCGTCCTTCCATATAAAGTAATTTTATCATTTAAAAAGACAACATTGCTTTAAAGTGATTTCGTCTTTCTTAACTCTTATATACCGAAGAACCGATTTCATCTTTTTCTCAGCTTAAACTTAATTTCGTCATTCCAAAAGACAAAATCATATAAAATAAAATAAAAACTATTTGGTGCTTGCATGACAAAAAGCAACATCATTTTAAAAAATATTTCCCAAATTAATTAATTTGGTAAAAAAAATTAATTATTATTTAAATAATTTTCCCTTTTAATTAAGACTCCTGATAAAGCCATTTCCTCCCTTTCCACTTCAAGCTGCCAATGAGCCGTGGAAGGCTTTTTATTGCCAAATGTTTCAAATTTTGAATTACGAGAAATTATGTAGAAGATATATACAACTACACAAGAAATGTTACATTTACCAAGAACAGCTCCATGTAACATTGAGCAAGGACCCATCAGGTCGATAGAAGGATGGATCACATAAAAAAATCGAACATCGCCATGGATACAGCTCCTAATACTCGGATGATAGTCTAGTATAAGATTAACAAGAACAATTATAACGAACCAAAAAATAACCAAAAATAAAAAGAAGCTATTGCCACAAACCAGAGGCCAACAATATCGAGCTATATTTGAAGATCATCGATAGATAAGTCTCCAGCAGTTAGCATCTTCAGTTTCTGCAATTTGACATAATACGATAAATCAAGCATAAGCATAAAAAACTGTTTTGTAATTTCATTCTACGCAAAAAATAACAAGATTAAGAAACTTTAATGTGGAAACATTATCCCTAAATTATGCTCTCGTTAACTACTACCAAGTCCTCTCATCACTCAAATATGCACCTGATACATTAATTGGTAAAGATCTAAAACTAAAATACAAAATGCATCAACTATCGGATTAAAATTTTGTGAGATCTCACGTCTGGGTAATCTTCTGATTCTGATGAAGTAAAGGCTAGCAAATGCCGTTAACTAAACAGTCAATAGGTAGCTTCTCAATTAGTGACAACAATATAATTCTAGACAAATGGTGGGTAATATAAAACAAATGTTCTATTCTAGATCCTAGAGATATTACAGTAGAATTAAACGGCAACAGAACCAGCTCAATTCTCTTCTTGTCCCTAATATAGGAAGGAGGGAGTATAATCTAACAAACATCATCCAGTTCATATAAACTATAAGTAGAGTGTTATCTCACCGTAATAAATTGGGGAGGATCATCAATACTAGACGAACCAAGAATAACTTCCCTCCGAAGCTTTGTGGTCAGCTTGTGACAAGCACGGAGCTAAAAAAACATTTAGAAGACAGTAAACATGAGTTGCATTCATGAGATCAAACAAAAAAGTAAATCGGAAACAGTGCAAAGTCAGGGAACATTGAATGCCTGCACACCTCAGAACGAGTAGCTCCACCAATGACAAATACAAAAATCCGCTGGCCCATCTTTTTGAAATCACTAGAAGTATGCCTCAAGATAGAATCACTGTAAGAACAACGAAAAACTACATTAAAGACTCCAGAACTGGAATATTTTAATTACATTAAAGAACACAAAGAATTAAATAACGATTGTAGCTCAAATTCTTGGGCTGGCCCCAAATTATGCTGATTATATTTTTTGCAAAGAAGATGCCAAACTATACCTTGAGTACCCATCATCAGAGCTGTGAGACCTAGAGGCCCAAGTTGCAGTTCTTCTTGATCTCAAAGAGTGAGCAGGTTGAACAAGATTAGCCCGCATTGATGACCCCTGGGTGTCGCTTCCATGGACAGTTTGACTAGGACCATTCATGCATGGATACTCATTCTTAGGTAGGTCGCCTTTACTTAGTTTTTCAATCAGCTCCTTTAACAACCACAGAGGACATAAATATACTTCTGTACAGCAACTGGCTATGGAGTAAAAAGCTAGCTGTCAAATCACATATAGAAAAATTTTTACCTCTATCAAAGGATAAAAACGTGATAGTTGCCACTGCGCTTCACCTTCAGTTCGGTCTTTCCTAGCAGCATGCTTTTTCTGATTGTTATCAAAAGACAAGTAATATAAAAAAGAGTTAAAATAAGTTTACATACAAGTACAAGACAACTAACTTCTTATAAAATATGTATACTCTGCTGAAGCATATTTAATGAAAATCACCTTTTGAATATCAAACTTAAGAGAAAAACCTCCAGTTGAGGCCTTTTTGGTGTCTGTTCCTCCCAAAAATCTCAAGTTCGTCACAGCATTCATGTCATCAGCAGATAGTCTTGCCAACTGATAAGGATGGCAGAGATTGAGATAGTACATTATAAGCACAAAAAATAATGATTTATAAACCAGAAGCCATATGACCACGATTTCCCAAATTGCAAAAAAGACCAATGATATGCAGACCTGCATCAATTTTAAGCCTTTGTCCCCTTCAAATTTCTCAGGATAAATTGATGCATAAATCATTAACAGCCGCAATTTACTTTCAGGGCTGGCATCCTGCACAGCAAAGATATAAGAATTGATCTTGTGTACCGATCATAACACATGTAGATGGCAACTGAAACATTTACTTGAAATAATTGAAGACAGCAAACCTGCTTTATCCTGAGGAAATTAATTACTTCTTTCGTCCCAGCATCACCAAAGACAAGATCCTGCTCCAATTGCCCAATGTCTTTTAACGCCAGCTCTCCAATGACTTTCTTAATTTTTTCTGCAATCTGCAGTAGGACACAAGGGGTAGTTAAATAAACTGGCAACTAGCAGAATCAACTAAAATTGAGCATTTGCAAGTACATGCCATATAAATCAATAATCTAGGAAAGTAAAGCACATCATAAAATGTCAGGATCAACAACTAGTTTTTACTTATGCAATCAATTCGGAATACTTTAAACCCATCAAACTTGACAAACACAATTGACACAAGCATCAATTTCATCAATTCAGCAAATGCACAACAAAGTATAGCCAGAACAAAGTATTTTCAGGATGTTAGGATGCTACAGAACACTGACAGTCATATTGCACATTTAATGAAATTAATGGAACTTTGTACAGAGAGAGGATCAGGAGTACCAATCACAATTTGTACACTGCTAGAGCCCCCTAGGTCCTATGATTCAAAGCTACTATAACCAACTTGTAGGCTTCCTTACCAATAAAAAAACAGAAAAAAACTATAAAAATGAATTGGTGCCCCTCAATTTTAATCTAAACACATCTTCTTTATTCGAAAGCAGGCAGGGCCTAAGATTCGAAAGAATCACTTGACTGTCACTGCATATCGGGAATAAAAAGCTATTCCTTTTCATCAAAGATAAATGCCATCCCTTTTGATCAAATATACCATGGTCAAGCACCAAACTTATGTAAAATTATTCTCAACATAAGATATCGCCGCCTTTATATGGAGACAAGATTAAGAGTAACTTCAAGCTATGTCCTGCAGGGATTTGCCCTCTCGATTACTCTGCAGGACACAAGTTGTCTCTTGGGAAAAGTCAGGGGTTCATCTCCCCTTGATGCTCCCCACTGTCCCCAAAAAATAAAAAAGCTCATCTAAAAAAAGTCATGGTTCAGAATTATAATTACTTTTATCTGCACTAAAATTATTAAGTGCAAGATCAGCCTCTTGTCACTCCACAAAAATTTTCTCATGGTTGCAACGTCTGTTGCATGCTTCCTTTCCTTCTTTTTACCTATTTCCCTCATTCATTCAGCTCATCCAACTATATGCTTAACACCCAGAAGGTCTTCAGTCAGTAAAACAGTACTAAAATGCACCAGCATATTTAATCGCTTGCAAACAAACAGAATACTGCAAAACATACATTAGGATAACAATCCAAAAGCGACACAATCTCTGACCTAACTTCGTTTTAATGGTGTTTAATTCGTTAGCTGCTATGTCCTCAAGGTTTTAAATGATAAATATAGCTAAAGTACAATTTCAAGCAAAGAGACATTGTATAGAAAAGATAACTGAATAAAGTTTTAAATGAGAAATATGGCCAGATTACAATTTCAAGCAAAGAGACATCGTGTAGAAAAGATAACTGAATAAAGAGAGTTCATATAGTAAAAGATGATAACTAACCCCCACATGGAGTGAAAGCTTGTCGTACTGTTCACTATACTGTGGCAGAGCTTGAACCACCTTCTGCATATCTTTTGTTGATAATTCACCGCCACCTCTGTGTAACAATACAAGAGAAACAAACATATCAAGCTCGTTCTGCTAAAAGATGCATAAGATTAATAGATAAAAAGAGTACAATTATTACAAAATGAAATTTAAGCTTTAAACTACTACATCAATAATTATAGAGAATCATCCCTGCAACTATCTATTAAATAATGACATAGACAGACGTCCAGACAAGATTACTAATGCTGAAAACCAATCAGATAAAGCATAAGTTCACAACAAGCAGCACCAAGCAGGGGCTTATTTGTGTTAATCAATAATAACTGAGCGAAAAACTGCATCTTGATTTCAATGAAGCTACTTACAACCCAAACTAAGTTCCACAGTCAAAACTCTTCATGAAGCTATACATGTTATGATGACCATGGTTTCCCATATTGGCGGCATATTCATCAATATATAGGTATTTGGTGGCATCATCTGCGTTTGATAAGGTGAAAAACAATTTTTAGAAAATATCCATATTATCGGCAATATATTGACAATAATTTCTATATATTCCTGATACTGCAGGCTCATGATTTCTCCATTTGCATTTTGGATCCGGAGTCCTGGACTAGCGCTCCCCTCTCAATTCCAGCAGTCAGCAGCAGAACCAGCAATCACCCCAGCAGTTGGCAGCAACATTCAGGAGCGAGAAAGGTAAGTTTCTTCTTCTTCCTGGAAATTGATCTGGCTGGGTTTTTTCCCCCTAAACTGCCAGCAGTTTGAATGCTGGAAGCAGATGGCTGCTGACAACTCTTCTGTTTCTTTTCCTTCAACTGCTGGAAGCCATTCTGCTACCAGCAGTTTGAAGGCTTTATTTTTTCTTCTTTTCCTTCAACTGTCGGCAGTCTATATGCCGGCAGCAGATTGCTACCAGCACTTTGAAGGGTTTTTTCCCGTCCAACAGCCAGCAGCAGAACACTTCTGGAAGATGACTGCAGGCAGCTCTTCTTTCTTTTCTTCCCTTCAACTGATGACAGCCATTCAGCTGCTACTAGTAGTTAATCAAACCAGTTAGCAGCGGTCTGCTGCCGGCAGTTTGAAGCGTAAATGTTTGAGATTAATATTAGTGATTCGAGATGTTAACATATAGAGGTTTAGCAGCCCATTTAAGGTTGTATGAAATAAACATTTTAGCAGGATTGATTCTGGGGTAAAGTAGATGAGATGGGCATTGATTGCACCTCAAAATAGAGAGAAACTCATTCATGGCAATATGTCCTCCAGAGGAGAAATCAGTTTTTCCATGAATGGATTCCAGGTCTATTTCAACACGGCACCGCATTTCGAGGCCATTCATGAAGCATTTGCTGGTGAACTGAGCATTTGTGTCACCAAACAAGAAACCATATAACCCATTCATAGGAAAACTGATTTTAGGATGAAAAAGTGCATCTAAACCAAACGAAATTTTGGTTGAATCCTCCACAATTGACAAGACTGAGATCCAAGACAGCGAACCAGGATGATGACCTTAAAAAAGCTAGATTACTTTAAAAGACAAACAATTATAGATGGACCCATTAAAACCCGTGCAACCTATTTTTCATTACTGACCCCGAGCTATGCACTTGAGCTGCTTTGTTTTTCGATACAAAGTTTCTCATCTTGTCATCTAACCGTTCAAAAACCTGGCACACAATTCATTTCACAATTAGTACTCTCACTGAGATCACGCAACCATTTAACATTTTGAGTTCCAGTCGACACATACCTCTGCAATATGTGAATGCCGCAACTCAAGCCAGACTGGATCATGATCTTCCAAGAGGGCTTCCTTCTTCTCTGTTACACCTCCCGGTTTTGTTATCTAAACAACCCTTATATAAGCACAAAATCAAAAGGTATACAAGATAAATTATTTTTAGGACGTGTTTGACAGAGATAGTATACCTCGTGGACATATTTATTTCCATCCATATTCAACAAATCGTGACACATGGCATCGTAGGTCCATTCATGAATCACAGGAGCAATCTGTAAGAGTGCCACATTAGTTACCTTAAAGGATAGGGTGAGATTGTTCAATTGAACTTCCACTGTAATAAACAGACAGAAAAAATTTAAACCTGATCAATGGATCTGTCCACAATGAGTAGCTCACATGTTTCTGACTGGGGGAAATTAGGAATTGACTGCTTATACTTTAAAAGACAATTCCATACAGAAGCAGCAAGCTTTGTTGCAACTAAATCACGTAATGTCGTCATTGTGGATGCATCGAAAGATGACTTGGCAGCACGATACCGCACATAAGGAAGCTCCTGGTAATATACAAAACAATGAAAATTTTAAATACATAAAAGTCAAAACCTGACGAAGCATTGGCCTTTGCTGTGTATATTGTTGGGGATACCAAAACCAACCCTCCACCAAGTTATATGCTGTATCATGAAGGCCACAATTAAATAAAAAAGAGTGAACGAGAGACCTAGGATTACAGTGTTCACAAAGCAAATTTAAGAAAATTTGAAGGCATTGTTGTCCATCAGACAAATCATAGAAGAGAGCCATGAACTCAATGCAATTGTTTTAAAGGAGAACGGTATTTCTACTATAAAAAAATGGAAGTACCCAAAAACAAGGAGTCTAGTAGATGATAGCAATCCGTCTTCCCACTAATATTTCATGAGTATATACTAAAAGCAATACAAAATGTTTGAATTGAATAGAAAGGAGAAACTTTTAAAAACTACATTAAATGAATCGGGAGGTATGTAGCATTCGGGTGGTGCTGGTAACCCTACACCGAATTTTAAAATAAAAAAGAATATAAATTATGCATATCAAGTAGGAACATGACTCATTCAACTCTCGCTGTTGGATGAATCAGTTTGTTAATGGGTAACTATACACAAATTTGCCACGTACTTTTATGTGGGTCAGGGAAGGGTCAAGAGACCCATAGAGCTAAAAAGTGCACCCCAGTGATATGTGGGTCACCTTACTCTACCCTTCACAATTTGACAGGTTGAACCAGTCCATACACATGCAAGATCATATTTAGAGGGTGCCGTGTTCTATAGCCTATTCCAGGCTTCTAGCCCAGGTGGACCTCAGTAAGGCCCACAGATAGAGAGGGTGCTGGCGATGTAGGAAACAGAAAATACATAAGGTATGGCATTCATTGTGGGCCCCATGAAATCAGTACTTGGGTAATTTCCTTCAGAATCAGGACCTGCAATGCCATGTGTCACATATTCAATCTCCCATGAATGTGGCACATTCTTCATTGATCGAGCTAGATCTTTTCAATTATGTGTATGGCAATTTAAAAAAAAAAATTGAAAATGAAAAACGCCTCAGCATGTCAATAAAAAAATGCTCGAAAGCCAGTTTACATCATCTCAAGTCTCGGTGAAGACAAAGAAACCGTGATCTCACGATATTGCGAACCATGGTTGCTATGCATCTTGCAAGGATGGAGGTTACACAAGTAAAAAGGTGAAAGAAACAGAGAAGATGAAAAAAAAAATTGTTTCCTTCACTTTATATTTGTGGATAGCATCACATATATATCAAACCTTTGAATACAGGAAAAAATAAAAGAATCAAAACAAACTACTACCTATACAAGTAAAGATTTATACAAAGTTCAGCACTGTCCAAGGATAATAGAATTGAGCATTACAAAGATGCTAACCATTATGACTAACATCTTAAGGTGCTGAGTCCATACCCTTAATGAAGCAAAAACGGTGGCTACACGGCTACCCATTGTGTTTATACAAGCATCATACTTGCGAGAGCTTTCAACATTTTCTCCAAAAAGTTCCTCCATAGCTCTCTCATGGTCAGTGATAAAACCCTGTTTACGAGTATTAGTACAGTAGAAACCATGCTAAAAAAACAAAAATGACTACCACAGCTATTTCTAAAATCCCTCGAATCACAACTCATTGCCATCTGAACCCAAGAATGACTACAACCACTAGTTTTAAAGATCTCAAAAGAAAATTCCTAGGTACCATCAAATGCTTTGGAAAACAAAACTGCATACCTGACTATCAATAGCAAAATACTCCAAATTCATCTGCAAACACCCAAAATCATCATATAATTCAAATCCTTCACAGCCAAAAGGTTAAAGGAAAAAATGACGCTATTATAAATGTTGTAATATAGTCAGAACATTCTCAAAAGTAAGTTCAAAACTCATCATCTACGGCAGTCAACCTCTTTAAGTGCACCAATCCGAGGCAGCACACTTGTATCTTTCTTAATGTGAGCAACCAAGTCTTTTGGAATAGGTGAGCTGAAGAATATGTATGCCCTGAAAGAGAATCGACATCATAATAAAGGCAACCAAAAGTAACTTATCTCAGAAATTCCAAGGACAAAGTCGTGTACAGAAACACCCTTAAAGAAACTTGATGCTACAACAATATATTGAGCAAGATTTTACAAGGATTATCCACATACTTTTTGTACAGCGGACATCTTCCTGACATGTCGGAGAGAAACATCACAACACTGTACGTAACAAAGAAATAGTTATTATTGCTATATCAATAAAGAAAAAAAAATTACACAAGTAATTTAAAAACAACAAAGCAGACATATAAACTAAATTTCATAGTACACACTTTTCTTTGGAGGGCTGAATAAAGTATATAGCATCCATAGAGGGTAAAGGTTGCCTTCTCTTAAACAAGTCTTCCACCACTATAAAAAACAAAAAAAATTCACCGTGAGGTTCAGAAAAGGAATAAAATAAAAGATCATTTACATACAAACACATAAGAAAAATAAAGAAAATAATACAGAGACATTGCTATAAACAAAATGCTAATCAGGATAAAATAGCAAGATTATCTATTTAATATTTTGCTGCAGTACATTGCCTAAAAGTTAAAACATGGACTACAAGATAAAAACTTCTTTTGAAAGAAAGATAATACATTGCTGCCTACAGTCTATCAATATTTTGTTCATCTAGTCTATGGTTTGCCATCTCGAATCTTCATGAGAACTTAGAAGGCCAAAAAAAAGAGAGATCTTGGCAAAATCCAAAAACAATTGGAAATCTCTGTCTCATAATCACATATAGCAAACTATGCATCTATACATGTTTAACACCTAATGTAACGTCAAATGCAAACTAAAATTACAATTCTGACAAATATACACATGCCACTTTTTATGTACTGTAATGCATATGTTCATAGATGTATGAATTGCACCGACATATGAGAATATAACTGCGGACACCTATAGAGATACTAATTGTAAATTAAAAAAACCTTCAAGAAAATCAATAACGTGGTTAGGGAGAAAGTGTAGAGGATCAAAGTCAAGATCATCTCCTTGGATATCTGTCTTGCCAAAGTGGAAAAACAAAGATCGCTCTTCATATGGTCGTACCTCAATTCTTAACTAAAAGCATTTCACAGTAAGTCACTTCAGAAGCTGATCAATCTTTCTTTTAATCCTCTCTGTTCACCCAGCAACAAGGTGTCCTGTTGGGCTGATTCATTAAAAAAAAAATTGTAGCCTTTCCATGATAATACTCCCCTCCATCCCGTAAAGTTTGCCTGGATCTGACAATGGTTGTTTTTTACCTCTCTCCTTTTAATGGCACATGTGATTCACATCCAATCCAACTCCATGTAACTCAAAAATGCCCTTCATATTTTTCTGAATCTACCTGACTACCCTTGACTTTTCTGATGAGCTGATAGCAGCAAGTGTAATAAATTCGTGAAAGATAAAGGGAAGTCATAGCGAAGAAATTGCAACGAACCCGAAGCCTCTTCATAAATGCCTCTTAGGGTTTAATGTGTGTAGGAAATTTACAAAGGTTAGCCTCCTTGTGTTACATGAGAGGCTTGTGAGAAGCTCATAGAGGATTTTTAGGGCCAAATTAGACAACTTTTGTAGAACAATTTTTTTAACAAAAGGACAATTACAGCAGGGTGGAGGGGGTTTACCATATAGTAAGTATGATTTATAAATTCAAGACATGCCCATCACCAAAACATTGGGTGAGAAAGAAAACAAAATTTTGGAATTTAACAAGGATCAAAGACCATAAATAAAGATGATAAGAACATCAACTTAGTAAAGAAAAAACAGGATAAGATAGGAACAACAGTTATGATTACTTTAGGACACCTAAATTAAGTTGCTAATTTTCTCTACTTGTGCTTGATTTATTCATCATGTCTTATTATTATTCTAGTGACCACGAGGATTTAGATTCTAAATTCTTATTGGAAAAGCCATTGAATGGGGTAAAAAAATAAGAAATTAGAGAAAATTGTCAAGGCTAATGAAGAGACAATTAAATTAATTTCTTTTGAAAATTTCCAATTGCTGAAGATAAGGAATCATTAGAAAAAGAGGTTCAAAATTTGATGTGTGAAATTAAGAAAAGAAAGAAATCTAGGTTTTTAGAGGTTAATTTCTTACATGAAACACCTTCCTCCGTAATATCAGCCATCTTGCAAGAGTAAGACATAACTTTCACAGTAAATTTGTCCATAATGAGAACCTATTCAAAGACAATCAATTACACACCTGATTATATAATATCATGAAATCCACCAGTCAAACAGGTATCCTAATTAAAACATTAAGAGGAGAAGTCACAATTTCAGAATTGTATCTTAAACCATTTCATGTAAAGCCTTATATGATGATCCCCATAAGATGATAGCAGTACCTTCCAAGTTGATTTTGAGTCTCCTACTCTAGTTGATCGAAGCATCTCGAGCAACAACCCTGCAGTAACATAGAGAACAGAAAAAAGAAATGAATGAAGAAGATACAACTATTGAAGTAAAAGGATCCTCCAAAAATGTTTCCCTACAAACAGAACAACATAAGAAATAAATGGAATGAAGCATGGTGCTCTAAAAAAAATGCACTTACTTAAGCATGGAATAATGATGAAAAGGAACCTTGAATGCTACTTGCGCTATTGCATAAGGAAGTGGAAAGTGTCCAAATATGCAATGCTAGTATGCTCAGTTACAAAAATAAGTAACTACTGAACTTTCCAAGTAACTTATTGCCTACATTCTTCACTAAAGGTGCTGATATGACCATCATTTACAATATCTAATTCTGCCTATTTGTGTGGTTTGCATAATGTCATCAACTCCAGCCATAGCAATTAATTCAAATCTTTCTGTCTCCTAGGCAGCTGATATGTCCATCATTTACAATATCTAAATTTGCATATCTGTGTGGTTTGCATAATGTTATCCACTCCAGTCACAGCGATTAATTCAAATTTCTCTCTCCAATGAACAGTCCTAGGCAGCTGATATGACCATCATTTACAATATCTAGTTCTGCCTATCCGTGTGGTTTGCATAATGTCATAAACTCCAATAGTAGCGATTAATCCAAATATTTCTTCTCTCCAATGAACAGTCTTAGGCAGCTTTGACGTTCTATATTCTCTTAGGCAACAGAAGTACAAATTACGCAGCAGAGTGCTAACATTCCATAATTGATTTAACGCATACACAAAGCTCATTTGACTATCGAATAAAATCCAACAAATGAATACATATGGACCGAAATTTTCACCACAGAAAAAAATAAACGCCTCATTAAGTATCCACCACAAAGTCGACAAAAAACAAATGGGAAGTTCAATTCGCATTTAAATCATGTTCATCACACCCGGAATAATTACGAACCTCAAACTCCCACCCAAAAAAGCGTCAACGGTAGCATTTTCAAAAGAAAGAGAAATAGGCAACTCAAATCACGACATACACAAATAAATGAAACATCCGCATCAGAAGAAACAGAGAAAATACGCGAGCAGAAGGGATTGAACAGCTGAGAACAGAAACGTACGCTCGCGGCTAATCTGCCGGAAGGTCTTGTAGTCCCCTCCATTCGACGAGTCGCTGTCCGACATGATCCCGCCCTCCCTTCCCCTCGCCTCCTAGGGCTTTGCAGGGCTCTGCCCCCTCTTTGCCAAGCAGAATCGGCCTATCGGCGGTGGCGGTTTGGATCTTCCGAAGGTCCGTCCGGCTTCGTCTTCCTGTTTTGCGCGTGGGGGAAATGGAAAGCAGCCTCCCCTGTCTTCGTCAGGCGTCAACAAATCCCTTTCTGGTTTATGAAATGACGAGAATGGCCCTCGGGGTGGAGCTGGGCGGGATCGGAAGGCGCGATGAAGGCTGCGCTGCGGGAAGGTTCGGAAGACGGTGACGCGGGTTTTTTTACCAGACCGGTCCGAGTCGCGCGCGGGTCAAAAAAATGGACCGTTGGTGGCATTTATAGTTCGTCATTTGTGGTTAACCGTTAAGCTTCTTTTGTTACGAAAATGAGGCATGAACATCAATGCGTAAGCCAAATTTGTTAACATTTTTTATTGAGTTCCACATGTTTCAGATGGGTGCTGAGTTACTGAACAGAGATTGCTAAAAATGTGTAAATATGATTTTTTTCTTCTTGTTTTATGGCAAATAACTTACCTGGATGAGGTTGATCTATTAGAATTTCATATGAGTAGTTATACAACCTAAAAAGTTTATTAGTTTAATATTCTCTTTGTCTTAAATCAATTACCTTTAGTTGGCAAGAACAATTATTCTATATTTATAGCTCTATTATGTTTGTTTTATGTGATTGTACTTAAATAAGATGATCACAAGCTTATTTTTCTTTCTCTTAAACGTGTTCAGCATTCAATAAAAATTACTATTTTTTTAAATACAATTATTATTATATGATAGAGGGAGTACAATAGATATGAAAAAGGAGGACAATATTACACAAGAATACAAATTTGAAAGGCACATTTATCATCTTTTCTCCTCGCAGTTATATCTACATGTTAAACATTGAGAGATGCTTGTACATGTGGAGTAGGGGATGTTGAGATATAAATATTATAATAACACTTTATTAATAACTTAAGCTCATAGTATTAAAGCTAAGTTATTGAGTTTGAAACTCGTAGGGAGTAATTTTTCCCATTTGTATTTTGGGGCACATTTCCCAAAGTCTTAGTTTTATACCGAGTGAAGTGTGCTATTTTTTGTTATTTATGTTATAGGGAACATTTGTCCTCCCCTTATTATCTTCACTTACTAAGCTTTAATGAATATTTGCAGGTGATGTAGGAATCTTGAGGTCTAAAATCTAATGGTTTGTTTCCTAAAGGGATAAGTTATTGGGAAACAATTATAATTTAATACCTTTGGCCCCACACATATTGAACTTGCAAGGCTCACTTTTGTATATTAAGAAGAGTTCCTTTAATGGTTATGTGTATTCCACAAATTTGCTAGGGGTTAAATGTAATTTATATTTGTTTAAAAGCAGAACAAGACCCACTTGTAGATTCCAACTAGAAATTAACGCTTATCTAGGTTGTTTCATTCTAGTATGAGAAATTGGTGACCAGGCTTATCCACCACTTTGCACAAAAACAAAAACAAAACACATAGAAAAAAAGAAGGAGAGGAGGAGGTAGAGGTAGAAGAGGAGAACCGGGAGGAGGTTGGTGACTCATCTAGTCAAATTCAATTGAACCGACTTGACTAGCAAAACAGGTTGGTGATCAGCTTTTAAAACACTGCGACAGTACTTTCCCTTAATATCTCCCCACTCATACATACTCTAATGTGAGATTCAAATATTCCCTCCATCCATGTTATTAGTTCCATTTGAAAAAATATTATTCCCTCCGTCTTATATTAATAATTATATTTTAAAAAAAGTGACTTTTATTGAATAGTAAAATTCAGATTTAATAAAAAAAAATTAAGTTTATGATACTTTTTTTTAAGTACCTAATTATTTAAATTTAACAAAATAAAATTATTAATATGAAACAAATTATTTTGTTAAATAGAGTTATTAATTTAAGATAGAGAGAATAATTTTTATTAAATAATAAGACTTACAACTAAGAGAATAAAAAAATATATTTTTATATATTTTGAAGTATCTAATCACTTAAATTGAGCCAAATGAAACTATTAACATGTGACAGAGAAAATGCATAAGAAGGGGTTCATATTTTCAATAGTTGCTGCCTTTATGCATGGCCATGTATAGGTGGGGAGATTTGGGAGGAAAACAATGTGCAGACTATAATGTTATTCATAACCTTTCTATATTCATTACTGTTTTGTATGTTTTTTCAGAACATATAGACTATTTATGGAATCATTTGCTCATTTGTCAATAGTTTATGAGCTTTCCATATTGGGACCCCTTAGTATGAGCTTGGTGCACACAGTGCATAAGGCCGTGTTTATTGTCTGGCATGACTTATTTTCATAACCAACGCTAATGACTAATAATAAAAAACTGTCACATCACTATAAAAATGATGAGAAAAAAAAATTAAGAAACTGGATCCAACAGCTCCTAAGGTTTCCCCCTCCCAATTCCCATTGTCTACTGGTTTTACATTATGGTCATAATAAGAGGTCATAAAAATATTTTTCTAAGGGATAATATTGAGGTAAGGTGATTCTAGGCCCCGCTTGATGGCTCAACAGGTTTAGTTCACAATTTAGCTCAACCTGTTTTTGTTATTGTTAGGACATACCACATATGAATATGATCTGATGGTCATTCTTTGCAGCAGACCTTTGACGCTAATTTAGCTTTTTATTGAATTGGCCCAAATGGTGGCTTCTAGAACTGCCTACTATGGAACATTCATTGAATGAGAGAACTTTTATGAGACTACGCCACAGCCATAATAGCCTGAAGACAAAGTATTCCAGCTAGCCTCTCCAATGGTGTGCACAATCTATATGCAAATGTAACAATAAAAGTGAAAATGATATCAATATTCTACTTATGAAGAAGAGTTAATTAGATTTGAATTAAGATTAAGAGAATCTTTTAGTTGTATATAAATGGCAACACTTGGAATATGACATGAACCAAACCACTTCATTTAACTGCTGGGTAGAAAGCTTGAAAAGTCTTCACGTTGGATGGTAAACTTCAAGGCTTCTATTCCTAAAATGAAGTGCTAAGTTGAAAGCAGTCTGCGTTGCAATCCTTGAACTTTCTAAATTGTTTTTATCTCGTAAGAAATAGGGCATTAAATGTAAAGGGAGCAATCTTCAATTGATCCCAGCCTGGTTTCTGCAGGCCCTTCACATCTAAGTTGAAAGACTGCAGGAGACATTGACAATTCAATCTTCTCTGCTCCTTCAATTACAGCTGCACCAATTGAAAAGCTAGTATTCTTCCAAAATCTCTGCCGCTGACTTGCAAAACCTCCTAGAAGGAGTGTGACAAAGCACCGAAGGAAATTTCCTGCGGTCAAATTGGTGTACAGGTATTTCTTTCAAAGAAATATGTCGGCAAAACTTAAGGTGGAAGGCTTTAAAATCATCAGTTTGTAAGTTTCATGTTTCCACCACCATAGCATCAAGAACAGTAGTATACTTTCATATTCCAGGTCCTTGCCCAACCATTGCACCTTCAAGATGTGCCATGATCTTGCTCGTGAGAGTTATTCATGAATTTACTACGACAGAGCAAACTTTGACTCCCACAAATTTCAAAACATTACAACTTGAGATGGATTTTTTTTCAAATTGGAATCCAGCTCTAGATAAGGAAATTGAGGATACATACTAGGCTTGTAATATTGCCTTCAATCGACATACCTGCCTTTCTTCTTTCTATGTAGAGCTGTAAGTCGGTAAGGTATGGGTCGGGTAAGGCTTTACCTTTATTTATACCCGATTCCTAAAATTTTACCTATATCCTACCAATTACTCATTTTCTCATTAATTATTCATATCCTACCCATTACCTATTAGGTAAATGGGAGGATAATATATAAATAACCAATAGAACAATAAACAAAGAAAATAATAAACAATAAAAAATAAATTGTCATAAACAATATTTATTTCTTAAAAGTCTATCCAATGTATATCTATATAAGCTTATTCTTATGACACGTTCAATCTAGATGTATAATGATCTAGATTATTTAGTATTGCTCAACTATGCCAAAGCCAACTAATTACGAATATTATCCAATTAAAGCACAATTTGTATTATATACAAATACATTCTCTTTGAAGTCATGGCAACATTTGCAACTTCATAAACATGAGGGTTGTCTATAAACTTCTGTCAGCAAGCAACAAGTGTTTCACTTCCATATAAAAATACCTCTTTGAGAGGATTAATGACAACCAATAGAGAGCCAACTTTGGTCTACAACAAAGGAATTATAACACATAAATGAATTAATTATAAAAAATTAAAATATTTATAGCATTATGTCAAACCCTACTACCAATGAGCAATAAGAATGAGTATTTGATAAAAAATACTTACATAAACTTTATCACAAAAATATTTGTTACTAAGATGGGCAGCATGAGCCAAATGAGAGTAGATGGGCTAAATGGGTCATATAGGTAATTGCATATTGGATTTGGGTAATGAAAATGTTATGTATATGACCGGGGTATGGACAAGGGATTACTCATACCTTATCCGCTTAACAAATTGGCAGGTAAAATTATGCACATACTTTACCCATTACCCATTTATAACCTACACCCACCCACAAATTTTGGATTGGGTGGTTGATTGGAAGAGTCAAGTAAATGGGTACCCATTGACATCCATTTTTCTCTACATATGCTCACATTGATATTAGTTTTAAAAGGTTGATATATGACTTCCTATATATGAAGTGTGAACAATGGAAATGTATTGTTACACCCCAAAAGTTTTTAAATTCATTTTTGTGAATAAAACAATGAAATTATTTTTTAATCAAAATATTTGTCAAGATATCTTGGGGTGTGAGCCAATTATTTTTTAAATATATAAATATCAAATTAAAATACAATAGTAATCAAGGTCAAACCAAATTATAAACTGAACGGGCCCCTCCTTAAGTACATGTCTAAATATCCTAATGCTCACCAATGTAAATAGATTAACACTCACATGCCTACAATTTCCACTCTTAGTAAGATAACAATTAAATATAATAAATATACCAAAAAAACTAGCAATGTTGTCCTTGTCGCATAAGCAGTTTCAACAAAAGAACTTTAATCCTACACCACATGGATACTGAGTATACAAGTATACCCTATGGTATGGCTAAACAAGCAGTCACACAATTCATTATGCTCACAACGTGTATATATATACACACAAAATATGTGACACCCCTTATTTTTTTAAGAAAAATGTGATATTTTATTTTCAAATTTTCTTTTTCACCGCAAGCCACCAACGTGTTGATGCTCGCATTGGTGAAGAATAATTTAAACTATCGATGGGTCCAACGGCAAAGTTTGTAAGTTGTAGCTTTTCAAAAATTGTGAGAAGTTATGCAATTTAGGACTCTTTGAAGCAGTTATGCCCTATTTAAAGGGAAAAGATCATGAAATTTTGGGTTGTAGAGAAGTTTATGGGAAGTTCTATGTTTTTCATACTCTTTGAAATTTTTAACAAGTTTTGGATGTATGCATGGGTATTTTATCATAGGACATTAACCATGTTTAGTGTAACAATGGTAATTGTACTCTACAATTATTTTACAATCCATTCTTGTGTTCAATCCATAAAGAACTCGATCTTTGTAAAGATTTTATCTCATTTTCCTAAAAGGAAATGTTCAGAGAACCTACGTGTTCATTGTTTGTTTTCTTCCTATTCATTGACATGTTGATGACCGCGTCTGTGATAGGAGGAGGATGAACAGTATCGGAATCGACATGCTAGCCATGTCACTAGTCACTGGTAGTTTGATTGACATGTCAGTAAGACATTGGTAAGGTAGGATCCCACAACCTATCTACTATCCATAAGGGTTTGACACTTTAATGGGACATTGATGGTCATTGACGCCTTGGCGACACTTCGGTGAAGTAACCAATGGTATATCGGTGTTTTGGGATTTAAAGTATGTTTTATGATGAAGAGCAAACATAGTGTGCTCCACTTGAAGATAATAATCATTTACAACTAATTATGCTTCAATTAAATAATCCATAATCCAATAGTAAATAAGTCTAACCACATGATCTATCACATAGTAGAGTTATTACAACTATCTAAAATAAAAGAACATCTAAGTAAAGCCCCATCAATTAGAAAATTTCTAATGCTTCTACCCTTGCCACTTAAGATAATTATTGTTTCACGTGCTCTAAAAAACTCTTTATTTAGCATCAACAAACTCAAATGTGTTTATGTGTACAAGTACGTGCAGTGGAGAGGTTCATGCAAAACAAAACCACATATGAGCTTACACTGTCATGCCTCGGCACCCGCCTGACCCGAGCCGAACCTAGTCCAAGGGACGGTCGAAGCGCAGAGGGGCGACATTGTGTTTAATTGCCAAAGACTTGACCTCTCTAGCAGGTAAATTACATATACGGAGTTACGCATCATTAAATTTTTGTGCAAGAGTAATAAGTAAAAGTAGAAAGGACTTTATCTCTAAAATAGTCTTCAAGTCTTAACCCACAATACTTTAAACACTGAGCCAACAAACAAGGCTAGAATCATAAAGTCATAAACAGGTCTAAAACCACAATAACTACAAGAGTCTGGAACAAGATCAACTAAAATGTTCTAACAACATAGCAGAATAAATAAGAAAACATAGTAGGGTCTCTAGACACCCTTGCCTACTCCAAAGCACTTGTCAGCTATTCCTCTTACAGAGGATCCTGATGGACTGCATGTCACACCATGCAGCCCCAAAATAAACATAAGAAATGGTAAATCAAAAAACAACCACGACATATCAACATGGTCTATCAGATCTATATATCATATAATATCTCATTTCTGATTACTTCCCTTACCATAACCATACTTGCTCATAAGTAATTATCTTGTATATAAGTATCTCAAACATACTATTCATAGCATGAATAATCATATTATAACATAAGTATCCATCCTGCATGAAGAGTGTCTTAAGCACACTATATATATCCATGCATACTCATTCTCCTTCATAACATTCAACTTACATGATACTTATCTCCAACACACAATCACATCATGCATATCCATAACCATTAACCTGCATGAGAAGTGTCTCTAACACACAATCATATCATGCATATTTATCACATTTAACCTGCACGAGAAATGTCTCTAACATACCATCACATCATGCATATTCATAATCAATCAACTAACATGTAAAGTGTCTCTAACACACTATCACAACCATACAAATCAATAAAGCAACTCTGCTTAATCTGCTGAATCTTAAGCAGTCCCTACTCACTCCAAACAATCCAGATCAAAAAATTTGAAGGAATTATGTAGTTTGAGTGAATTCCCTAGTAGGGAAGAATACCCCTAGTAAGCTGGTGCACTCGGCCACACTAGCTTGGTTCTCAGGGTCCATATGGTCTCAATAATTTTAATCTCCTTATAACATTGCCGCTCTTCTCAACCCGGGGAGGAAAACTCATCCTCGAGGGACATAAAACTTTGTCCTTTTGAACGTAAAACCAATCGATAACCCTCTAATCGATCAACCCAGCAAGCAATATCACACAATTGCATCTAATCAATCAACACGGCTAATCTCAATAAAATCTCATTCGTAAATCCCTTGCATGATGCATTCAACATGGTACATACGTGAGCAATGACTACATGAATTCTAATTCATGAAACGTGCTCCCCATCAGCCATGCATGCATCATTTCTAATCATATATATTAAATAATCACCATAAATAAACCCCCACATGATGGCATTTTAAAAAAAAATTATATCTTTGAATATATAATTGCATGGTAGTGGCGCATGTGTATATAGGGGTCACGACCGATTGTTTAAGTACCCAAATATTTTAAATTAAAATACTACATCTCTTATAGATAAAACATTTTTTGTTCATCCATTGCTCAAACCTTAGAAGACTCGGTATATTTAATGTGTTTAAAACAATATATTATTTTTGCATTATTGCCAAAACATTTTTGGAGTATTGCTAAAACGTTTTGGTACTATTGCCAAAACGTTTTAGCACAAGCACCAAAACATTTTAACAGTATTGATAAAAACATTTTAGCACTATGTCTAAAATATTTTAGCAATATTACTAAAATGTTTTGTCAATAGTGCTAAAATGTTTTAACGAAATACTTGTAGTTTTAATTAATATTAAAAAATTAATTAATTTTAATATTATAAAAATAAATATTAAAAAATATAAAACAAACTTCTTAAATATAATATATTTTGTTTATTACTCACTACAACAAAATGTACTATTAGCGACAAAAAAACAAGCGTCGCTAAAAAGTGCTAATTGCGACACATAAACAAGTGTTGCAAAAAAAGTAATAATCAGCGATGCTTAATATAAAGTGTTGCTAATAGTCATATATAAGCGACACATAATATAAAGTATCGCTAATACTAATCATATTAATGACGCTTTATATTATACGTAGCTAAAAGTTATTTTCTTTGCAACACTTGTGAATAAGCGTCACAAAAAGATATATACATTCAATCTTTTTAAAAAAATTCATAACTATTAGCGACACTTTTTCATATGTGTCACTAATAGTTTTACATTTTAAAAAATATAAATTTTGGATAATTAGGGATGCTTAATTCAAAGCATCCCTAATAGTAAATATTAGGGACACTTATCTCTAGTTAAAGTATCAATGTCACTTGTAAAAGTGTGTGGCTAATAGTTTTAAATTTAATAAAAAAATTTAAAAATTTCATATTATTAGGGACACTTAAATATAAGCATCCCTAATAGTATTACTACTATTAGAGACGCTTCGAATTAAGCGTCCCTTATAGTGGACCTATTAGCGACATTTGTAAAGGAGTGTTGCGAATAGTTTTACATTTAATAAAAACATTAAAAAATTTAGACTATTAGGGACACTTAAAGTAAAGAGTCCCTAATAGCTAATAATTTTAAATTTAATAAATAAATAACTAAATATTAAAAAATTCCCACTCCTCAGAGCCGGGAAGAGAGAGAGTGTAAGTAGATAGAGAGGAGAGAGAGAAAAGAGAGATGGGAGAGAGAGTGACGAGTGTGAGGGGAGAGGAGAGGAGAGGAGAGGAGAGAGAAAAGAGATAGACATAGAGAGGCTAGAGAGGGTGGGGAGAGAGAGAAAATAGAGGGGAGAGAGAGTGCGCCGAGTGTGAGGGGAGAAGTGAGACTGAAGGAGAGAGAGAGAGAAGAGAGAGAGGGGTGAGAGAGGGTGAGGAGAGAGATGTGGGAGAGAAAGAAAAAGAGAGGAGAGAGAGAGAGAGTGCAACAAGTGTAAGGGGAGAGGAGAGACAAAAAGCTGGGGAGATAGAAAAGAGACAGAGAGTAGAGAGAGAGACAAGGGTGAGGGGAGTGGGGGAGAGAGAAAAGACTAATAAGTTTTTTTTAAGACGCTTATTGATTAAACATTTTAACAATATTGATAGAACATTTTGAAACTATAGCTAGAGAGTAGAGAGAGAGAGAGACGAGGGTGAGGGGAGGGGTGAGAGAGAGCGGGGGAGAGAGAAAAGATTAATAAGTTTTTTTAAGACACTTATTGATTAAACATTTTGGCAATATTGATAAAATATTTTGAAACTATAGCTAAATTATTTTAGCATTATTGCTAAAATGTATTAGCACTATTGCTAAATATTTATTAGCATAATATAAGACGCCGTTAATATTAATCATATTAGTAATGCTTTATATTATGCGTCGCTAATAAAAGCGACGCTTGTGAACAAGCGTCACTAAAAGATATATGCATTAAATTTTAAAAATAAATTATCACTATTAGCGACATTTTTTAGTATGCGTCGCTAATAGTTTTAAATTTTTTAAAAAAAAAATTCAGACAATTAATAGTAAATATTAGGAACGCTTATCTCTAAGCATCCCTTGGACCTCAAAAGTAAAATCTAGATTTGGTTCATTAAATATATTTGTAGGTAAAATCTAGATATAGTTCACTATATTTCTAATTCTAAACAAATATGATTGGTTGAATTAAGAATATTTATTATGTAAGTAAAATTACGTATTTATATTTATTATGATTAGAATGATTAAAGGTAGCATTTAAAAATTAAATAATATTATATAGATGAATAAAGGTAGAATAGAAATATAATAATTTATCACACCTACATTCTCAATTTTATTAGTAGTAGGATTTATATTTGTTAGAAATAAAATAGCATAATATGGGTATTATATACCATATTATATAGTATATTATATGGAAAAAGATAAGCTGAAGTCAACTTGATAAAAGAGTTTATGGGGTTGATTTTCAAAATATAGATTTTACAATATTTGTTGAGCATGAGACCAAAGAAAATAAAAAGAGTATCATAAAAAATAGGGGCCATAAATTTTGGGCCCATTTGAGCATATGGGCCCCATTAATCATGACGCTTCAATCTCACAATCAAATCAACGGTTAAGATTACATTTTCTAATTTGGGTCTTTAGAGTTGTACAATATGTGTAAAACTAATTAAGATTTAAATATCTTATTTGAAGATGTTGGTTTACAAATTTTGACATTATTTCAATATGTAGGACCATTTATTTAAACAATATTAAATTTAAGCAATTAATTTGGGGTTGAAACTTTGACCGGCTTTAATGAGCGGGTCCCACTTATCAAAATTGACCAAAAAATGTATTAACTTCTTTTCCATATGATTTGTCACACATCCCCTTGGTCCCATACCCCCATTTGATGTGGCCCACAAAATTAGGCCTTCTAAAAAATTCAACATGATATAGAGTTTATCAAGTTGACTTGATATTACCCCCCTCGTATTATATACCATGTACTAATATAATATATATATATATATATATATTATAAAATAACATAGAATATTATGGATACATGAAAGGTGAAAGTTAACAAATTTATATAATATGAGTATAGTACGTAAGAAATGATATGTAACAAATCGAGTCGAGTTCGAGCCGAGCTTCGAGTGAATCTCGAGTGGAACCGATTATGCTTCGAGTTGAGTTGGCCTTTGCTCCCATTGTTTTAAAAATTGATCCAGATCGGCCGGTTTGATAGGATTTAACCAGACCTATTATAAAAAATAGGTTGGTTCAGTCTAAATTCCGAGTCTCTGAGTCGATTTAACTGGGTCAGGTCAATGTGACCCAGGCGGTTAAACCAGTTACCCGATGTTCATGTCTGGTATGGGTTTTGAAAAAAACACATTACGATGAGACTCTCCCATCTCCATTGGGAGTTCGGGACTATGGGCGATTTGGGGGTGACTATGAGCGGCGATTGGCAACTAAAGCGAGGCATTTCTCCCGCGAAAATATGGCAATTTACCGGTGAGTATTCTCCCTTAATCTCCTTTTCCTTTATCTTTTTCCTTATTCTTGCCTCCGCCTAGCTCCACCAAATCTCCATCTCTCCTGTCGGTCTCTATCCCACCCTCCTCTCTTCCACTACTACTCCACTTTCCTCTCTTGTCATCTCACTCTCTTCCTCGCATTGGTCTCTCGCCGGTTCTCCACCTCTCCCCTCTGTCCCGATCTCTTGTTGGATCTCCACCTCTCCCCTTTGTCCTGGTCTCCCTCCACCATCCACTCCCTCTTTTCTAGCTTTGGCCCACCTTCACCCTTCTTGCCAGCACCACCAAGTCACTGTTTTTGTAATATCCCTAATTTTCCCGAGTTTCGAAATTTAAATACGTGGAAATTATGGTGCTTGACCTATTGACATTCTTATTAGAATAACTTTCCCCCTAAATAGAATTTGAGGCTGAAACTTATTTTATTGGAAAGTAGACATAAAGAGCTTCGAAAGGCCACCAAGAACACAAGAATCGGATTCCGGATAAAGGAGAAACGACTGTTTGAAGTTGAACATATCGTGTAGGACCCGTTTACCCGCATTGAACGTGCGAATTATCCGTTTAAGTCATTTTATGGACCCGATCAATTAGCATTCCGAATTTTTTTAGGGGGCTCAATTTGGTTGCTAAATTGAAGAGGTTTTAACCCAAATTCTCATGGGATTAGGGCTCCTAATCCCATGCCTATAAAAGGAGAATTAGGGCTAATAGAAGGGGGGTCTTTTTGCCCGATTGGGGGAGCTTTTTGACCGGTGAAGGAAAGTAAATTTTTCGGCGAGACTCCGGCGATGCGTTGGCAGTAGTGGATCGATAACAACTCGACCTTAGAGGTAAGATTTCGAATTGAGACTGACGAAGACGTCGTTAATTAATTTTAATGAAAGTTATAGTGATTTCTGCAAATTTCTGCAAAAACTGTTTATGTGATAGAAATACAAGCATTGCATTTCAATCGCCGGAATCATCCTAGAAAGGGGACCACTGGCCCTCGCCATGGCGACCGTGGCGACCGTGGCTCTGGCCACTGAAGCCCCTACTCCAATGGCCTTGGCGGTGGCAGTGAAACTGCCGCTGTAGGCCGTTTGGTCGTCGCCGCAAAAAAAAAAGATAGTGAGACATTGCGCGCCGGTCCCGGCTGTGCCGGCCCAGGCCATGACGAACTTGTACGCACCGGCCTGGGCCGCACTGGCTCCGGCCGAGGCGGCATCACCGCCTGTTTAAAAAAAAGGCCAGCTTTTTGGCCGCCGGTCGGACATCGGACGGCAGCGGGACTGACCTTGTCGATTCCACCGTGCTCCGACGATCCGGGGCCTGTGTGCCGCTGATACCTCTGCCGCGGGGGTGGCGGCGCCACCTGTCACGACCCGAATTTTTAAAAACCCTTTTTAATGCAGAACCATCGATAAATCACGATAATAAATTTTTTTTTAAATCAAATCAATTCAGCTGACTAAGTATCCAGGTCATAATCATTGGGGTTCGTAAATACGGATAGCAAATCATATAATATCATATAAGAGTAACCAAAAATCCACAAATAAATGAACCATCCATCTAAGTGCAACCCTTATATCTGTCTGGAAATAAGCAACTAATCAAAGTTGGCTCTCACGCCATTATTACAATCATTCAAAATGTACTGAAATAATGGAACTAAATCCTACTAGAGCTAAGTCGTCCTCAATCTGAAAGTCCAGTCCCGATCCTGCTAGTCCTCACCAAAAGATCCTGCAAAACTAGGTCGCTGAGTATACTAATACCCAGTAGGAAGCTGAATAATATGAATGCAAAATGTTATTACATGTTATGCAAAACTGTTAGGTTTCCACTTGAACCAATTATCAAATTTGTCCTGATTATAATTTCCCTTTAGTCTCTCCCTCTTGGGAAAAACCAATAATCCACCTAACTTCATAGACAAAAACATACATCAGATGTCATCCTAAGTGACAAATGATACCCACCATAGACCACCCCTTAAGGATGATCCATAGTGAAACCCTGGAATCCACCAGGACCCTGGAATCCACCAGGAAGTGTCATCTCCCAACCTAGCCCATAAGGGCCTGACCGGAGTGGAAGGGCATGGCCCACAACTGCACCTGAACAGAAGTGGTCAGAGACGCCAACCAAGCAGGATGTCAGCGACCCTAGATGCGTGTACACTATGTGATCCTCAATAGACCAGTGTGAGCCCGGCTCACATACAACTCCCTCCAATGGGGAGGTGCAACTACACGGTCAAATCAAATGGCCCATCAATAGAGCTAACTCAAAGGTCAACCCTAACCTCAATAGCCTCATCAGGCTGGGTTAAGGTTTCCCCCCAAAAACCATCCTTGGTTCATCAACCAAGTCAAAAGGCAGGTCAGAACCCCCATTCAATTCATAAACGGGTTTTCGACCACTCTAAGGGTAATTTAGTCTTTATCTTAATTAGTTGTCAACTCCTAATCCAAAGCCTTCTACCCTTAACCATTATTTTGTATTAATTTCTATGCATTAATTCTCAAGATGCAACTATACACACAGAACAATTTAATAAAGTCTAACAACTCATAAATAACTTAGCCATAACTATTTGTGTTTTAGGCTCAACAATCACTAAAAAGCCCAGCTTCACTGTCTGCATAGGGCTCGGGTTGACAGAACGGTCGAATTCCACTTAAATTTCAATAACAGTTCCTATGTACCATACTGCACATATATGTACTAGGTAGGATACGTTATATATATATATTTCTACGATTCAATAAGCCCAACGGGCACCTCTGCCCAGACACGTTTGACATAATTTGCTCCTTTTTTTTTTGGGTTTGGGCCCTGAAACCCGGCCCACTGGCCCAGCCCAGTGGCCTGGTTCGGGCCGGGTCAGAAAAGATGACCTCAGGCCGGGTCGGCCTGAGGTCGTCTTCAACCTCCAGACGCCCAGTGTGTTTGTGATTTCTTCCCCTTCTGAGGCGCGCAACGGCGGCATCCGGCACAAACGCAGCGGGGCTTCGTCAGACGACGGAGAAACGACACGGAACGCCACCCCCAGCCTACACGACCGGCGTCCTCCTCCGCCATCCAACAACTATCCCGACCCTTCCGGAAGACTGAGATCCACCCGGCGAAGCAAGGCCGACTGGGGTGGTCTCAATCCTCCGGTCATCAGTCGCCGGTCAAGTGAGATTCTAAGACGGTTAATCGAATTTTTGCTGCTCAGACACAACAAAATTTCCGATCGACAGCCGATTACTAACAATTCCGCAGTCCTCCGGGGATTCCGCCGTCCGTTCTGCATATGCCAAGAGACATCATGTCGCTACTGCTGGTGGCAGAAAGCGGCCTCTTCATCCCACTCCGTCTCGCCAGTTAACGACGGTGAAGCTGCTCTGGCCCGAACAGAGCAGAGCCACCGGAAAGTCCCCTTTTTTTTTGTTTGCGTGCAACTCCCTTCCGGCGACCAAAAATTTGGGTCGGAAGTGAAGATCCGACTACTCAAGGAAGAAAGATCGGCCGGCCGGTAGTCGGCCGGCAACCAATCCCTTGAAACAACACCGATATATTGTTCTTAGAGTTTTTTTAAAAAAAAACAGTAATCTCTGTGTTCTAAACAGTGTTCTTTGCATTACAGTAATATCTGCATTTTAGTTATCGAATTATACTACTATTTGCAGATTTTCATAATCATCATATCTATACTTTAATTATTTAACAAACAGTCATTAATCTCGACTCTAAACTAAGACATCGATCCTACCTCAAACGCCGATTTGTCGTCGATCCACAAACGCCGGAGCTCCACCTTCAATCACCTTCTTCTCTAATTTTTCTAGGCAAAATTAGAGTTAAAATTAGGGGAACATCTAAATTTGTAGAGAGGGGATTAGGGTTTAATTGGGTAAGGATTAAACCAAGTAGGATAGGGAATCCTAAGTGGTTTAAACCCTCCCAAATTAAGTGGTTCGTCCACCACTTAATTGGGCTTGCAATGGGCTCTACAGATCTTTCTGCACAGCCCAAAAACTATTCTGCATACCCCAAATCCTGTAAATTCCTAAAAAAATCCAGAAATAGGGAAAAATTCTAGAAAAATACCTAAAATTTCCTGGACATTACACCACCAGAGACCGAAATGCCTCTGGCTGGACGCGGGGAAGACGACCCGCATTGCGGGTCGTCGACCCAAACCGACCCGGTCCAGGTCGGTTTTAAAAAGAAAAAAAAAGAAGAGAGAAGGGAGTGAACCGGGTCCGGTTCAATGGGCTAAAAGTGTCAAATAAATTCTAGAAAAATATTTATGTATCTGGAGAGGTTGGGGATTATTCTGACCGAGTTTCAGCTAAGGGGAAAATCCCAGAGACTATGAAATGTCCTTTTTACCCCTATTAGTTAATTATTATATAATATTAACTTACCCAAGTTCGGGGCTCCGGTTCAGGGGCCTATGAGTTGATCTAAAAAGTGGGGAAATTCTCAGTGATAGTTTAATGTGTAAACTAATTATAGACCAAACCACTTAGTGAGTAAAAATCCCAATGAGTGGAAAATTAACCTTTTTGCCCCTAGGTCTAATCATAAATTATTAAATAAACCTGGGTTGGTTCAAGGGGTTCATGACCCTGTCGCATGCCAAGAAAATTACACAGGGTCCATGAAATCAAGTAGTACCCTTGAGTTTAATTTTGGTCCCATTGGATGTCATTAAAGCCTTAAACTAAATGACAAAAATACCCCTATGCAAACTGGCCCGCATTCGTGTGGATGTTGTTAACGGGCCAATGTGATACCGAAATCTTTTGAGAGGTTATGATGTGCCTGGGGATGGCACAATCGGTATGGAATCGGATCATCGTAGGATCATCGTGCACAACAGGTTAAAGACTTACCCGAGTGCAGAGAGGATTGTGTCCAATGTTGGATAATTACTCTAATGCCCTTAAGTACATTACGACCAGTTTCATAAAGATTTATTAAGATAACCCAAGGAGGGTTAGGGCATGAGAGCTCGAATGATTCTTATATCATTAATGAATTCTATTATTGATATTATGATATGCTTGGACCTATGTAGTTATGATTGTTTATGTTGTTCTTTGTTTCGATTTTTGATATTGATGTTGTGATAGTAATTTATCACTAGTTAAAAAATATTAAAAGAACAATTACTTGGGGTTTGATAGCTTTGGATTGGGCAAGAACACCTAATCAAGATAAAGACTAAAATACCTCAAAGGGGTCTGGGACTAGTTCATACAGTGAACAAAGCCTTTGACCTGGTGATTTGCCTTGGTTGATGAACCGATGGCATGTCTCGAGATTGTAAACCTTAGTCTAGAAGGGACTAATAGGGTTTGGGATAGTCATTCAGAATCCTGGCTTATAGATGCGCAAGATAGGGTTCAGAATGGTTTCCTGAGTTTTAACTCTATTGAGGAGCCACTGATTTGACCGTGTAGTTGCACCTCCCCATTGGAGGGAGTTTTTTGTGAGCCGGGTTCACCGCAGATCTATTGAGGATCTTTTTAGTGTACACGCAATTAGGGTCGTTGACATCCTGCTTGGTTGGTGTCTCTGACCACTTCTGTTTAGGTGCAGTTGTGGGCCATGCCCTTCCATTCCGGTCAGGTCCTTATGGGCTAGGTTGGGAGATGACACTTCTTGGTGGATTCTAGGGGCCTGGTGGATTCCATGATGTTTCGTTGTCATTTGTCCCTTTGGTTGACATTTGATGAGTCTGTCTGTCATTGGGATTAAACATTGATTGATATTGCTTGTTTAATTAAAACAAGTGGAACGATTAAAGGACTTGCATAGAATGTAGGTTGCTTGAAAATACTTAAGCATTGCATAAGTGATGCTATGCTTCTTAGTATAGTGTAATTTTTAGGCAAAACTACGTCTGGATCCGATCTTGTTTGAAACATTGGAGATGTTGTCTGATGAGTACGTAGGCAACTAACATCGGGTGATGTTGGCCCGATCTGAAAAATATTAATAAAACCATTTGTCCTTTGGAAGCTCTTTTCCTGAAAGCGGAGAGATTCCATTATTGTTGTGGTTGTTTTGTTTGCTATGTTGCAGATTCTCCAGGCGACGACAAGTCAGACCAAGCCAGGCGAGCTCAAGAGGTTTCCGCATTTTTTGAAACTCCAATATGTAAGTGTACCTTAAGCATGAGAGTCAACTTGTTATTTATTTTCAGACGGGTGACAGACTTGTACTTAGATGGATGAGCTAGTCTTTATGAAATTTTAGACGTTAAATAATATCATGTGATTTGATATTCGTATTTGTGAACCCTAGTTATCATGACCTGGATATTTAATCGAATGTTTTGTTTTGTATTTAAAGGAAAATTTTTTTTCGCTACCTACCATTCGTGCTATTTAAAAATGCTTTAAAAAATCCGGGTCGTGACAGTTTTTCTCTTCGTCTTAGGCCCAACCCATAGCCTCCTCAAGCCGCCACCTCTACTTGCCGCTCCACCTTGCACTGCCGGTTGCATTAGAGGTAAAAAAAATCATTCTGTGGCCATGGCAGCAACAGTTATGGTTGAGACCCGCCATGACTCTGCCCCCTCCGATTGCTCCCTTGTCCATAAAGGGCTATTGAGCTGGTCCAGCAATGGGTCTCCTGCTTCAAGGTGGTCCTTCCGAACGTTGGCACTGCTACGGGAAGCACCTCCAAGTTCAAAAGGTAGAGACAGTGGTGATTGTTGAGTTTATGGTGGTTGAGGTTTTGGAAGAAGACAACAGTTGCGAGGAGGACGGTGCCCGTGGACACACTAATTGCTGACCCAAGGCGGGCAATCCTTGATGCCTGGACCATCTTGGCTTTCATTTTAGTTCTTTTTTTATTGCCTAACAATATGTTTACATACGATGAAATGTATAAATTTCTATGGAGAAGTTGGGGAAAATGGTATATTTTGAGGAGATAACTCTTTCTATGTGTGTATTTGGATAGTTGTTACTAAAAATTTAACATTTACTTTTCCTTTGTTGTTGTGGCCATGGGATTGCCAAAGCTTATCTGTAGCTGATAATGATATTTTGACTCATTTTGAATTACATTTTTTCCTTGTAAATCATACTAAAGTTCATTTTTCTGGATAATGGCACAAATTTTTTAATTTTATATGGGCATTCACTTAAAGGTTAGGCTTAGTTATCCAATTGACAAGGGGGAACTCTTAGCTTTTTTTTTTAAAGTGATGACATCATCTTTCCGGTCAACCCGGGTTGACCCACGATTCAACTGAGTTGACTCAGCCCAGTCACTAATCCTGGTCGAGGTTTAGGTTAGATTTTAAGACATTGAGATCAGCTCGTTTACTTTAGAGTTTGAACAGAGCTCAAGTCGAAATTCTTTTAAGTCGAGCTAAATTTAAGTCAAACTAAGCCGAGCCTATTTAGCTCAACAAGCTGGCTCGAGTTGTTAGCAACCTTAGCTAGGACTGGGACACTAGGAGCTCCTCTCTTCCCCAACCGTGCTTGCCTACTCCATCTGCAATGCAATGGCAAAGGTCCAACCTCGACTTCCTTGGATGCTCTCCCTCTATTCCTTTCGGATCTGACTTACTCTGGCCTCTCACCTCTACTCGTCGATCCAATTCCTCTTTACTCCTCATTCTTCCTCATATTTTGCTTCAACCTCTTCTTTTTACATTAGTCGTCTACATTCACATCAACCCCAAAGGATTTCAAGTTCAAGCCACCATTTTTGTGTGGAAATAGCTTCTCAAGGGTTTCGGTTGTTTATTGAAAGGCTAGGATGTGAGGAAATTCAATCCTCATGCTTGTAAGAGCACCCAAGTCTAATTAAAATGAAAGGTTAATGTTAAAGTAATTATTGTTCTTTTTATTTTTAGGGTTTGATAAAGACTCCAAAGTGATATGAACTTGCGTACTTAGAAGTCAACATAAGAAATTACTCCTTACTAATATTTTAGTTGTTTATATCTGCTAAACTAAATTTTATAGGGTGTGACCCAAAGTTCGAATTTTCTTATAATATAGCTGAGATCATGTATATATACGTGCAAGTCTATTGATTTACATGAAATGGTATACTTCCCCTTTAATATATGCATGTTAAAAGTGATGACTTTTGACAGATTTCGAGTCATGTTATTGCAGGAAATTAGTACTTATATGTGAAGTTCAATAATAAAATAATTTAGGGGTATTTTGTGCTAACTATAAAAAAAATTACTAATTTGTCATTATCTCTAAATTGAATATTTAGACAAAAATGTTATTCAAATCCCTTTGCTCCACTTCCAAATCGATGCTCTAAACCTGACCAAACAATGCTCTCTGTTGTCGTCGTCCTCGGAATCAAGCAAAAAGCAACTATAAATCATCGTTGTCATCACCCCTTGAAATATCCTCATCCTAGAACACCCACTTTGATTTTATTGAATCCATGGAGCCCAATTCTTCATTCTCCCTCTCAGAGCCCTCCTCTGCCATTTTCCAAATGCCCAAAAATAAACCAATTAAATTGTACCAGCAACAACCAAAACTCTCATTTCATAAAATAAGACACAAAGGGTCATGAAATGGGAGGTTCCTTAGTTGCAATTAGAAATCAACCCAAAAAAAAATTATCTAAAAATCAACTATAGAAAATTAAAAAAAAAGGTTAAATATTAAAACATACAAATTCACCAACATCTATTCACTTCTGGATTGTTCTAATGCTTAGGCCTTTAGGTAATATGCTTGGTCTTGTATTATTTGAAATTTACCTAGAAACTGTAAATATTTACTCACTTTATTATATACAAATAGAGTAAATTATTTTTTTTTGTATATAACTAAGTGAGTAAATATTTACTACCTGTATCATATATGCCAACTCCTCTCAGACTTACCCTACATTGCCCTAGCCCAATTGGTAAATAAGCTAGGCCCAATCCTCCACCTCTAGTTGGGCCACATCTTGACCCTCGTTGTCTCCTCCCCACATCTGGCTCGAGAGGTCATCAAGACCCAAGACCAAATATTCACAAGCTGGCCCCATATGTCCACTGTCCATCCACCATCTTTCATTCAACTGCCTCAACATCACCTTCTCCCCCTCTAGTCCCTATTGGCAGTAGGCTTGTTGAATCATCGTCTTGGACCTCCTTAACACTAAACGAGTGGCTATCTACTATGATTTCTTCTCTGGGTGGGGTTGGATAAATTTAGTCACCCATCTGACCTGGCGATTGGACTGGAACCTGAGAAATTTGAGGACCTTGTGCGACGAGTTAATAAAGGAGCAGGAGGCAAAGAGAGTTAACAACAGATGAGATATCGGAGAAGAAAAGAAAAAAAAAACTTAGAACTGGAAGAGGCATAAGAGAAAAAAAGCGATGTCGGAGAAAAAAAAGGAGAAAAAGACTCGCCAATAGCCAAGGAGACATTGGAGAATAATTGGAAAATAACATAAGGATAAATTTATCCAAAAATGTAAATGATGTGGAGTTTATAAATAATTTATAAAGTTGTCTCTAGTCCATTAGAGTAGACGACAATTTTTTCAATAATTTATACATAGTAATATTATTAAATATTGAAGTAAGATGCGGATTAACATGTATAAATATATTTTTCTTGTAACTTTTCTAATTTAGTTATGCTTGAAACGAAAAATACTTTTGTGACGTTGAAAAATCAATGTCAAAAAGTTACTTTATCGTTTTAAAATCATTGATGTGTGAGACCTATAAAAATAAAAATAAAAATAAGCCCCACTCATAAATGGTTTTGAGACGTATATGTAATTTTCTGACATTGATTTCTCATAGAATAACATTACATATACGTCAATCAGATTTTAAAAATAAAATATTAAAATTTTAAAATCTCTCTTTAGTCGTTTTATATTGTTTATATCGGATTTACAATCTAGTATTAATATACAGTATTAAAATTTAATATTCAAATATAAAGTTAGTAAATTAATCAATTGATTAGTATATATTTAAAATATAAAATTAATTAAAAAATGATTTTAGCTCGTTAAGATTTAGTTAGTAATTTATTACGTATAAATTAGAAGTGAGATTTTACAACAAAGGAGGTGGTATTTGCTAGGGCACCCACTAGAAAAGGCGTGGCCGCCATCCTCTTGGAGGAGGCCGCCAGTCTCAGGCGGCGACTGGTGCTTGGCGGAGGCCGCCATCCCTACCGGAGAGGTAACGTCTTCTTCGTCTCTCTCACCCTCCTACCGCCGCTTTTCTTCCGCTCTCTGTTTTTGGTTATTTCCCTCGTCTTGAGTGCTCCGCTCATGGCCGCCTCCCGCTCCGACCCGACCTTGGCCATCCTCTTGTCTGAGACCTTCTCTCTTCTCTCTAGTTTTCCTTTGTTTTTCTACGCTTTCCATAACGATCCGGCTGTTCCCACTGTTGTGCTTTTCGGCGATTCCCAGTTCCGAAATCAGAAACCTAGTCCCTTTTCGAAAGACTACTCAGCCAATCCCCTTAAAATCGACCGCTGAAACCCTTATGCAGTGATGTCCTCTACTCCTGCCCAAAGTTGTTTGAAATCTACCCACCGCAACACTTCTCCTGGCTTCTTCCCCTCCAAGCAAGAGCTACTACGGCTCCTTGGCATCATTGCCATTGCTTCTCTCGTTGCATTGGCCTGCAACTACTCAACCAGTCTCCTTAATCGACCACTGAAACCCTTCTGCTGTGATGGTCTACCTGATAATCCTCTCTCTGGTCAGTTTTTTATCTGTAATTTTCTGTGTAGTCTTCATTTTCTGAAGTCAGTTGGAAAGCACACTTTTTTTTTCAAATTTACAATTTTTTTGCTGTATCCAATGAGATTTGGTGGTTCAAATTTACAATTTTTTTTGCTGTATACAATTTTTTTGCTTCCGAAATTTGTATTGGCGTGCATAATTTATTTCGTGGAATTTTTGTTCTTGAGCAGTGATTGGCATTTTTGTGGTTATCTTGGGTAAGTGATTGGCATTTTTGTTGTTATCTTGCATAATTTGCATGATTAGCATTTTTGTGGTTATCTTGGTGAAATTATTTGCAAAAAAATTAATACAGAAGCCTGTAAAAATTATACTAATCGATATGATCCACTACACCTATGAAGTATAGCAAAAAAAAGTACATAATTCTCATGTCTTGTTAAAACTGGCACATAACCCCTATGAAGTTAAGGTAACTAACGACCAACTTCATAATTTTTTATAACAGTTTCACGCTTATATGTTAAATGACTTACGATCCCATGAATTAATGCAAAGAATCTCTTCTGTTGTTGCCTAAAAAACCTCACCAGAGTAGCAGACAGAGAAAGCATGACCATTGTTAAGGCACAAGAAACGAAGTCTTACTTCAAGCGCTTTAAGGTCAGGTTCTAGAAAATGCTCTGATTTTGCTGATTAACCAAGACAAGAACAAGTATAATGCACCAAAATATTGATTTGTTGCTCGTTTTACAAAGATAGGCATAATAGTGTAGATCATTCTGTGGGTATTGCTGGTCATGTTGTCCTTCCAACAGTGCATTACCACGAGTTACCTCAATATGGTCTTGAAGCTGGTCTCACTGACACCAAACTATGCTGAAACTAATTGCACAGACCTTTTCTTGTCTTGTTGGGTCTTGGAGATGCTCGTGATGGATGATGTAGAAATACCAAGAGGAGATCATTTCGTTGAACTTACAGAGAGGAGGAGGCCTTCCCAGGCTCTTTTGGGTGTTTGTCTTGAAATAGGGAATGAATGTGGAAAATTTTAATGGAAGCTTTTGAGTTTGATTCTATTTTAAGTGAAAATTAACTGCATAGTGTGATGCTTGTTCGTCCCCAATTTACTAATGCATGAGTAACACAATTAAGCTTGTGGTAATTTTTTAGTCTGACCCGTTAATGGTGGGGCAAAAAGTGGGAACAATCATAGGCCTTGCAAGTGAAAGTGCTTGACCCATCATCATATGCATAGCTGCAAGCCTTGGGGCAAGCCGTCTTGAAGATGGTTGAATAGAAAGAAGGCCTGCATGTGTCTAGACTCCCAAACGCCCCATTGCACTCTTGCATGCAATTACCCCACCAGCTGAACCAGCATCACCATCCACCACATGCAGCTCCTTGTGGCAACCTGTAACATCATTACCAGACTCGTAAAACAACTTTTTTATTTGCAACAGAGTCTTTGCTCCTCTGGCATATATATCTTGTTTTCTTGGTGATAACTATTTTGTTACTACAGTAGGCAATGCAGACTGAATTAGCAGTTGTGTGATGAATATAGTTTGATGTTTGGATTTTTTTTTCTTTCAAGTTGTTAACAATACTGGCATTGAGATTAGCTGTACATCCAGTAATATTGCATCCCCTAGAGCTGGGTCCGGCTACCAGCTGCAGGTTGTATTTATCAACAAAGCTAACGTTGTAGTAGTCTTTGTCTTGTCCTTGTCGGAGTGTGATCTCAAATAGGGTTGCCGGTGGCGAGGCACCCATGCCACTACGTGCCATTTTCCCATCACAGTCTCTCGTCTCACACGTAGCTGCCCCATTCTCATCAAACACACACCCCATCGACTGGACCACCCTCGAGGTGGCCTACGATTATTCCCTCACTTTTTGCCCCACCATTAACACAATATATTTTGTTATTCTATGCATATTAGTAAAACTATATTGCATGTCTTAAGTTTTTGCTGACATTGTGTCATTCTGTATTATAAGATGAAATTGATTACTTTATTAGTTGTATCATGAATGATGATCAGTTCAGTTTGTACAATATATCTCTTGATATATTCAATACTAATTAGAAGGTTGTGTTAAAGGTATGCACGTTATGGATTAAAATATGCATGTTATGTTATAAGAATGTAACATGCAGAATATCTTTAAAGGATGGTTAAGAATTGGATCAACCTAGGTTCCCACAGTTATGACAAATTGTTGCTATCACCGTCTATGGCTTTATGTACCTCTGTTTTGGCTTGTTGCTTGTACTTTGTAAGTTCTCTTTCTTTTGTAAAGTAAATATACTTTTGTAAAGTGTTATTGTAGTATCTACTTTTTACTTTTTATTTTAATTTTATTAGGCATGGGCACACTTATTGTAATTTGTCTTTTGAACAGGGAAGTTCTATTTGGTAGATTGTGGCCGTCTAAATAGACATAATTTTTTAGTGCCATATCGTGCAACTCGTTATCATCTCAGCGAGTATAGTACACAAGCAAAAAGTCGTCCATGCAATCCAAATGAAGTGTTTAATCATAGACATGCATCTTTGATGAATGTTATTGAGAGAATTTTTGGGGGCTTAAAATCACGTTTCAAAATTTTTAAAGATCATCCACCCTCATTTCCATATGAAACTCAAGTAAAGATGGTTCTTGTTGTGAATTGCATAATTACCTTCATAGGGAAAATAATGAAGATGTATTTGATCCTAATCTTGAAGAGGGTGAAGCACCACGAAATGTCCCACTAGATCCTAATGTAGGTTTTGATTCATATGATGATATGACATCTCAAGTGGAACAAAGGGCCGTGGCTATTGCATGGAGGGATGGAATAGGTGTAGAAATGTGGAATGATGCAATGTTTATGACGATGGGCTTATAAATTGAGTCTTGCATTATTTAGTGGTCCTAGGCATCATTGCATGTAAGTTTTTATTAAAAAAGTTAATTTTGTAATATTAGTATTTTTATTTTATGTGTTAATAACATGTTTGAAGTTATTAGACTCTAGTAGATTATGGATTAGTCACATTTGAAAATTGTAGATCAAATTTTTTAAGAGTTAATTATTTTGAAATCTGACAAGCAAATCCAAGGATTCTAGCAATACAAGAGTTAATTATTTTGAAATCTGAAAGTCAAATCCAAGGATTCTAGCAATACAAGATTTGGGCATCCAAATATTTTTAAATTTGGCAGTTCAAATCCAAGAATTTGGATTATATTATGAAATCTCATATTCCAAATCCTATAAAAGCTTAATTGACTAACCCCCTGTTAGAGTAATTGTTAAAATGATTTGTGTAGTGGTTAAGTTTGAAATAGAGGCTGCTCATGTTATTGGCTTATTGTGTAAGGTGTGTCAATCAATTTTAATGTGTTTCTTACTTGAATCTTTTTGTGCCTCAATTTTGTGTGCTTGTTAGTGTCTTTACATGAATTGGTTTTTTTATATACAAGTTGCTATGAATACATGCATTTTTCTTTGTTTTCTAATGCGCCAAATCTTTCCCAAATTTTTTCCCAAACCGAATAGAATTTAACTCGCGCTGAATCCTGAACTAGTCACTATACACCTTTGCATCCAACTTTCCAACAGAACACAGCAACAATTTGTCAGTGGAGGAAACACACAATCTTTGTTATTGCTAGAAAGGAAGCACACAATTTGCTGAATTGCAGGCCATCTTGTTATTGTTAAAAAATCTGCTTAATAAAGGTTTTTTTTCTTTCTAAACATTACTATTTCCTGTTATAGCAGGTTTTTAAATCTTCTGTAACCTGCAAGTTATAATATGGTTGAAAAGATTGCTGTTTTTGTCATCTCATGTATAATTCATCTGGGTTTTTGTATTTCATTGTACTAAAGAAGTTTTCTCTTTGTGTAAGTTGTTTTTTAATTTTTATGGGCTCTGTGAATCGCAAGCATCTTGTTTTTCATCTTGTTTTCAACCTGATTGGCAAACTACCTGGGCGAAATTTTGTGCTATACCTGTCTCTCATCTTCATCTTTGTCATAGGGATCGACTGTCTAACTCTGTTATGATGAAATTTAATGGTGGGTTATCTTGATTATCTAACTGTTAAAATTTAAATAGGTATATTGGACCCGCTTGAGTTATTTCCCCACCTGTGTACTAGAAGAATGGCGAAAACTTCTTATACTCGACTGAAGGGCAGCAAGCATTTCCGTCAGCGTCTCCTGCTGGCCACTCTCTCAGCTACTCCTATAATAATTGAAGACATCCGGAACAATGACACATGGCCAGGACTCCAAGCACATGAGATCTCATTCCTCCGATTGATTGAGAAGGTCTGTGATGATTGCAATATTGAGATTAATGAAACAGGTAAGAACCAAACTTGATGCATGTACCAAAATTACTTGGAATTTTAGCTTTTTCGAATGTTTCTATGCTGATTGTCTAATGGAGCTTATAGGAACCAAATTGAAGTACAAACCAGGGGTTGTGATTGGTGGGAAAAATTTGGTGCACGACTGTGGAGTCAGCCGCGCGATTGGGTATTTCTTGGAGCCACTGGTTGTGCTTGGATTGTTTGGAAAAAAGCCTCTTTTAATAAGGCTGAAAGGTAGCTTACTTTCCTTTTATGTCATATCCATTCTATATATTTCTACTTTGCATTTCACGATAGTGAAACTGATTCTCTTGTTTCTATATAACATATCAATATTTGCTTAATTCCAATGTACATGCTATTTATTTTCAAGGCTTTCTTTATGTTGTGATTGGGTTTTCATCATTTTTCTTACTCTTTCAAAAGGCTTTTATTAGCTTCCTTTGTTGATATTTTTGGTTTATAGTTGACAAAATTATATGAGAGAAAGAAACATAATGACAATTTTCTAAAGGGAAAGCAATTGTATGCAATGCTTTGCAGGCATTACAAATGACTCTAAGGACCCTTCTGTCGATACTTTCAAGACAACTACACTACATATGCTCAAGCATTTTGGAGTTCCTTTGGAAGGTCTGGAATTTAAAATTGAAAGTCGTGGATCTCCTCCACTTGGTGGTGGTGAAGTTGCCCTTGGGGTTCCAATTGTGCCCAATAGCTTACAAGTGAGTTTTTTTCCTATTCAAAGAAAAAGAGAAGATAAGGAAATTGGAAAGAAAGTATTTGAAACATTACATTCAGTATTCTTACGTTTGGTGAGTTTTTTGTTAATATTTTTCTGTGTACGTTTTTATTGCAGGCAGTCACTTGGGTTGAAGAAGGAATGGTGAAGTCCATTAGAGGAGTGACATTCACCACAAGAATGTCTCCTGATTTTGAAAATCGCATGATATATGCTGCACGTGGAATCTTTAATCGCCTGCTTCCTGATGTTCATATTTTTGTGGACCATAGATCAGGTCAAGCTGCTGGGAGGTATAGTTTTAACCGTTTCTTTATTTTATTTTTTGTCTGTTTGAGATGTCTTGCACTTATTCTCTGACAAAATTATATAACCAAGTACTTTATGTTCATCTACCTCTACGACCAGGTCACCTGGTTATGGGATCTCTTTAGTTGCACAGACCACAGCTGGTTGCTTATTATCTACTGACATTGCGGTGAGTGAGACACCTCAAAACATTGCAGAGGGCCTTGATGAAGATGAGAAACCTGAGTTGACACCTCCTGAGGAGCTTGGTGTTCAAGCAGCTTCTATGCTTCTTGAAGAGATAGAGCAAGGTGGAGTGGTCGATTCAACTCACCAGGTATACCTGCTGTGTTTTCATGGCCTTCTATGTGTTTGCATATTTGACAATTAGTATTTTATTAACGTTTTCCCCTTTTTTTTGCAGGGTTTGCTGTTTCTTCTTTGCGCATTGTGCCCACAGGACGTTTCCAAAGTTCGTGTGGGAAAGATCACTCCCTATGCCATGGAGACCCTTAGAAACATAAGGGATTTTCTCGGTGTCAAATTTGTTATCAAGCCAGACCCATCCACGAATACAGTAATTCTTAAATGTGTAGGATGCGGCTTGAAAAACTTTTCAAGAAAGGTGTCATAGACAGCCAATGAAGCAAAACACTACATTTTTTCAACATACATTGAATGCATCATTGCAGGAAAACATTGCCTATTAAGAAACTGTTTTCCGGATGGGAGTTCTATAGTTGGGTTGGTGCACTTACTGCGGGACTGAAAAGGAGTAGCTCCAGTTTTGTAGCTCCTTGTAGTAAAATGCTTCCTTCGGATGTATCTAAGAGTGTTTGTCATTTTTGAGGCAAGGTTGATCGCAAGGCAGCAACATTCATTCCGTGTAGTATTCTCTAGCAATAGCACTGCAATACTCAAGGCGCAAGACAGCAGCATTCATTCTATGTATTATTCTCTAGCAATAGCACATCATTACTCAAAGCAGACATTTTCTCTTGTAATTACAGTTGATTGATTACAGTTCCTTTCGTCTAGAATTTACTTTACCCACACCAATTTGACGATTCTTCAAAACATTCCAGTCACTACTTTAACAATTCTTCTAAACGATTCTTTCCATGCATTATTCTCTGGCAATAGCATATCATTACTCAAAGCAGACATTTTCTATTGTAATAACAGTTGATTGATTGCAGTTCCTTTTGTCTAGAATTTGCGTTACCCAGTCCAATTTGAACGATTCTTCAAAACATTCCAGTGACTACTTTAACCATTCTGCTAAACATTCTTTCTAATCAAGTCATTCCAGTCACTACTTTAATGTTTCTTCTAGACAATTCATTCCATGTATTATTCTCTAAGCAAAGAAATTTTCTCTTGTAATTGCAGTTCCTGTCCAGAACTTGCGTTACCCACACCAATTTGACGATTCTTCAAAGCGTGCACTACCCATTCTTACTAAAATCACAGTAAAAGAATAAACACTTTAGACATCGATTTGGATGGAGGTCGCGAGACCGCGGACCCCCGCTACCACAAATAATGACGTCGATTCTCCCACTGTGGGGAGATCGTAGAACAACTCTCCCCCTTAATGTGCAATGGGGGCAGTTGCCCTAGGCCATCAACCTTGTTGATCACCGATTGACCCCGCCCAGGTAAGTATGCTGTCCAAATCGCTCTCCCTCCCTTCTTCTAGCCCCACCTTCGCCTTCGTTCTCATCCTCCAGCCGATGTGGGACTTAAACATACTCCCCTCATTTCCACTTCCCCTCCGGATCCCGTTGGCTTAAATTCTGATGTCATTCAATCTCTGGCCCACTTCATATCTGGGCTCAACCCATCCAACAGAGTGTGCTCATTCCTTCCAATAATCACCGTAAGCCAAGTTTCGTCATGATCGCATCTCATCTTTTCATGGGGATCATTCAGAATTATTAGCTTCTCCTGAAGGCCAATTCATGTCCCACGATCAGATAATCAATGCCGACTTCATTCCCACAAATATGAGAACATCATCTCACCAGTAAGCACTTCTGGGCATTCCATATTAAACCGAAGCCCTTAATTAAGCATCTATGTGACATAAATTAGATAGGCCAGATAGCTGTTCCCTGCTTAAACAAACTTTATTATTCGAACTAAACAGGCACCGGACAAGGAAATAGTACGCCAGCTTCCAGCACTAGTTACAAGTAGTCACAATACAAAGCACTGGAATTATCAATAAGTGCTATTATATTTTATATCCAATTTTTCCAACTTTAAACAATATTAACAAAGTTTTGACAGCCGAGAATTCTGTGTATCTTCCAGGACAAAATAGCCTAAGCAGATTGAGCACTGGATGCCTCCAACATCCCATTGCGGATCTGGTTGGATATGTCCTTCACATGACCAGGACCGTGGGGCAGAAAAACAGTAGTGTTCTTTGAGGAATTACCAAGGTCTTTGATCGTGTCGAAGTATTGGGTTATCAAGATCAGGTCCATCACCTCCTTCGCAGAAGTGCCCTCAACGTTGTGGGAGAAGTTCAGTATGTTGTCTCTCAGACCATCAGTAATAGCCTGTCTTTGCCTTGCAACCCCAAGCCCGCCAAGGTACTTAGCCTCTGCCTCTGCTTCAGCCTTCTTCACAAGCAGCACCTTCTCAGCCTCCCCTTTATACACACTAGCAAGCTGAAGCCTCTGAGCTGGAAACAATGAGCGTTCATATCAATCTATGAAAGATGGATGGGATAACACGAAACATAATCTAGCTACTCTTCGACAAAAATTTTAGCTGTGTAACGTATGCATCTTAAGATTTAGCTTCACATGAAAACAGGTGGAAATGTAGAAGTACAAACCTGCATTTATTTCATTCATTGCCTTGCGCACAGAAGGATCTGGAATGATGTCAACCATAAGAATCTGCTCTATGTTATAACCATATGCTTCCATCACCTGATCCACCAACCCAACACAAACCAAGATATCTTTAATAAAAATAAAATTTAGCCAGGTTGACCTCTCAAGAATATGGTGACATACATATGTTGAATATTATTGTATTTTCAATATCTATAGGAGTAAACAATCGAGAAACAACATAAAAAATGAAACATCTCTTCAAGCTTCAAATAAACAAGCAAGGATCACAGAAAACCATCTACTTAAATATTAAAATGCTATATGCACTCGCACACAGGAACATTCACAGCGTTTTGCAAACTAAAACAAAATAAATCATGTAACTGTAGATAACCTTTTCAAGTTCCTCCAAGACGGCTTTAGCAACATCACTCTTCTGCTCAAAGAGCGCATCCAGAGTCATCTTTGGAACATGAGCTCTAACAACTGAGTGAATTCATATACAAAAACTTCAAATAAAAAAGGCAAAATGCACAAGAGCGATTGCAATTTCTACAGAACAGAAGCAAAGAAGATTACCATCAAACACATAAGCTTGAATCTGTTCTTGGGGGTTTTGAAGCTCGTAAAAGGCATCATCCGCATTTGCCTTAATAATCCGATACTGAATGGAACAAAGCAATTGCACAAAGACATTATCCTGCAACATACACCAAATATCACTACACAAGAAAAGGCAGAAACAGCAACTACAAATGAAAAATCAAACAATCATGAATACATCCTTCCAAAACCAATGAATGCTGGTATGCTACCCACAACACAACCGTGTCATTCGGCATCTAAGAAGTTAACCCGCCTTCAAGCCGATCAAACCAATCCATTGATTTGGTGACTAACACAATTAATGACAAAAATGATATCAGCATGATCTTCATAATTTATTGCATGATGCAAAAACATAAATAAACGATCTGAAACGTCAAAAGCAAGTAGCACTTCATTCTAATAAGGTAATTTCAACATGCCCAGAGCAATGGCCACCACACAAATACCAAAGGATGAGCAACAAACTCATGTCACGAAGGAAGGGGATCAAGGCTCGTGCAGAGAAGGAAAGATAAGAGAGGGGAGATGGAGGGGAAGGAGGGAACCTTGGTCTTGGTCTCGACGCGGACGTCCAGGGAGGAGAGGCGGGTGGAGAGGACGCCGGCCATGCACTGGCCGAGGAAGGGGTTGAGGAAGCTGAGGCCCGGCGGGGCGAGCCTCTCGAACCGGCCCCATCTCTCCACGATGCCGACGCTCGCCTGGTCTATGCACGCGCAGAACAAACAGAAGGTGTTCACCATCTCTAGATCGGCGTCAGCGCTTCGTCGTCGTCGTGTGTGTGATCTCGTCGGTGTTGCAGAACCGCCACAAGTCCTCCCGCGTCTCCGCCCCACGAAAGATCAAAACCACCGTGCCAGGTCACGAGTTTTCAATACCAGTGGGGCCCCGCATGGCCCCTTCTCTCTTTTTTTTTAAAGAAGATATTTTTTTCCTACAGATATTTTTGGAAAAGGCTACATGCTGACTAATTAGCAACTAGATTGCTCATTTCTTCTTCCTTTTTTTTGGGTACTTTTTTCCTTTGAAGCCCATGTGGATAATTTTAAACACGCAGCTAAATTAATCAAGAGGCAGGCGAATAGCGCGGTTATCATGAAACACAGTTTTATGAGGCAGTAATCTTCCGTAAAAGAGTAACATTTTGTTTTTGTTTTTTATAATAAAAGAATAACATTTGTGGCAACAAACATAACAAAATATTAAAATTGTGGGAGTGCCACAGGAAATGTTTTTGGCCAATCAAAAAAAAAAACCAAGAAACGCACGGAACAAGGCTTTCCATTTCCATTTAGAGCCCAACCAAATGCTCATGGCCCAAGCGTGGATCAGGTCGATCCGAGAAGAGCCCAAGCCCAACTATGAGCCCTAGCTTAGTTAATTTCGGCTCGGCTAGTTAATTGAACTATCTGGAGGAAGCCTAGCCCCAAGCTGTCATTACCCGCCCACTTTAAAAGGGGAACCACTGCACACTGGCCTGCTTCCATCTCCAGAGCGGGGTAGATATCTCTAAGTCTAGACGTAATACCTAGAATCACTTGCCATGAACTTTGATGAGTAATCAAGCCGAAGCTTCCGGCTTGTTCACAACCATCCAAGATATAAATAATTGTTCGCGTGCTAGGCCTAATAACATGCATAACTCACCATCTATCACAAAAACGAAGTTCATCGTTCACTTGGGCTCTCAGACAAGAGAAACGTTGTTCGTGAACAAAGTCGAGCTGAAACTCGGCACCCTATTTTTACTACTACTAAAGAAAGTATTTTTTATATTCTCTGCTGAGAGTGAGCCTAGTGTAAAAAAATACATAAGAGCTGTTACTATTTTAAATTAAGGGCGCACATACTAGTGCATATTAACATTATTGGCTATAACACTAAAGTGCACTAGCGTATGCTCCACCAATTTTAGCTCCCATATATTCCTTACGCTAGGCTCACAGCTCCCATATATTCCTTATGCTTGGCTCACCGTCATTGAGGAGCATAAAAAATATTTAATGAAGCCACTGTGCCTATTGTCGAATTTGAGGCTCTAATACAAGAAACTAGGTTCGGTTAGGGGTAACTTCTCCATGCGCTACATGCTTCACGCTGTCCCTCTAAATTCAAAGGCCATGCAATTTGCGCATAGGCGTAGAACATTATTTTTGTGCACGGGCATAGACTAACAGGAATCGATAGTTCCTAGCCACTTAATGTTCAAAATAAAATTATTATTGTGGCATGTCTGCAGTAAAATCAGTGTACCCATATCATAAGAGCAGCAAGGTATGGAACACTGAAAATTTTGGATCCACCTCGAGCATAAATCTAGCACACTTGCTCAGTGGCTTCAGTTATGGAAAAATGCAAATTAAGAATATCAGCATGATATATATGCAGGCTTGTGGCAGTCAGACTTCCTGCTCATATGGCCACATGTCTCCTTGTTATATGTACAAATCAACAAGGTATGCCATTATCTGGCAGATCATCTCGAGCCAAAGCTTTAAGAAATATCAATCATCTCTCTCAGAAATCTGAGTCACCATATATTCTGTCTTGGAGCCCCATAAGGTCAGCGAAACATGGCTTATTGGACGAGAATAAAACTTTCAAAACCCATGCATTTGAATTTTGAGGTGATCAACTCCTGAACCGAGTACCTCCATGCGCAGAATAGAATTCTACTATCGGATAAAATGAACTCAAGGAAGAGTAAATTACCTCTGCAAAAGATAAAGATCTAAGGATCTTTGTGCCATATATGCCCCACATCAACAAGCTTTTGCAACACTAGTAATACTGCCTCGGTAGTGGAGGTGCATATGCCCTACTCGCAGGATAGGCCCCAGAACTTGATGAAGGATAAGTCGCACCAGTTGGTAGATATGCTGCATTGACATGAGGGTAAGCCCTAGAATTGGGAGCATACGCAGCATTGCCATGTGGATATGCATAAGCAGTCTGTCAATAAAACATAGACATACAACACGTTAAGAACTCTGTCAATAAAACATAGACATACAACACGTTAAGAACTATGTGACACAAAACCCTTCCACATTAAAATGATATGTTCAAATATGACAGGCAAAATCTTGTTTCTTCTTTTGCGTTTTTCTGATGATCCAACATACTCGTTCATTCACATATCAGTAGATGATGCATTAGAGAACTGCTACAACAGCCAATTCCCAACACCAATCAAAGCCTTTTAACTAAAATTTATATCCAAGTCCTTAATTTAACCTTTTTCTTTAAATTTCTTAACAGAACATGTCAAAAGCCTTTTACATAAAATTTACACCCACGTCCTTGATTTAACCTTTTTCTTTAAATGTCTTAATAGAACATGCTTTCATAACTACTACTTGTAAAACTTAGTGCCATTACAATGCATCTCTCAAGATATGAGTGAGGGTCAATGACAGATAGTGTTTGTACATGACACTCGCTACTTCTTACACCCATTTGAGAGGACCTAATCCAGCTCCTTCAGTCCAACATTCCACATGACAAATACCAAGGTTTCCATTGCTAAAAACATGTTAATAATTACTGAAGACCTACAATTCTTTTGAACCACTAAATAAGCTATTATCAAGAGTACCACCAGATACCCTGTGTGTGTTTGTGCGCGCGCGCGCGCGCGTGTGTGTGTGAGAGAGAGAGAGAGAGAACCTCATATCCTGATCTTGAGTACTCGGTACCATATGAAGGTTGGCCTACTGACCCAGCTGCTACAACACAAGCACCAACTTAGTCATTATAAAAAAAATATAATAATGGGTTTCAATCCACTCATTCTAGACAAAGCTGCGAGGGTTTTTTTATAAATATTGGGTTAATGGTTGACCGGGGTAGTCAAGGGACACCTGAACAGGGGATTCTCAGGAATTAAGGAAACAAGATTTCCTGTGCACAGATATATTATATATAAAGTTTTGTTAAGTAAAGACAGAAGTTTGATTCCAAACTCTTTTCTAAACCATTCTAAATATATACTGATAATTTTTTTCAAATAGATTGTCACATTCCAATTATTAAATGTTAAAATTTTCAAATATTCAATTAGGCACAAAAACTTTCAAATGAAGAGGTTAAAAAAAATTTAATCTAAAAGTAATGCTTCAAACTGGAGATTCTACCTTGTGCATAACCACCAGCTGAGCCAGCTTGCTTGTCATAACCACCGCTACTGATTAAAAAATGAGAGAAGCCAAATTGGCAATGACGTTAGGGTCATGCATAAGAGAAAATCATCGCTTCAAAATAAAATACCTAAACAAAAACATGTAGCATTGGAGGACTTACCTTCTTTGTTCATAAACATAAGAGTTTCGGCTCTGATTAGCAGGAGGAACCAGAAATCCAGCATGAGGTTCCTGAAAGATAAAACCCATGACCAAATGCTTGCATCTGAGAAACGTGGAGAAAGTGCAAGTAGGATGAATTGCATACCAAATCAGAATACTGCTGCTTGGTTCCAGAGACAGCACCACGCATGTGCCCATAGGGGCTAGTTGTGCTTGCACCATATCCACCTGGTGCATATGGATCCCAATATGGTGCGGGCCGAGATGAGTATTTACCCTTTGGTTTTCCAGATGAAGAATTTCTTCGGTTACCAAAGTCATTCATTGGCCTAGCTTGCACATTTCCTGCAAATCCAGGCACAAATTACTCAAACCATTGGGTCATCCCATCCTTTAGTATAAAGCAAAAAATGGATGTTCAGTGAAAACTGTCTTCACCACGTGGTCTTTTTGTAGGTCTTGGGTTGTAATCATAAGGCCCATCTAGACCATGCTTGCTACTTTTATATTGTTGATCTCTCCTCTGTCGGTCATGAAACCCAGAACCTTGGTTTCCACTGACTTTTCCATGAGACCTAGATGAATGTTCACCTCTAGCAATTTTACGGTTTGGACGATTCTTCCCCTTTATATCAACCTTTTTAACCTTTCCCTGGGATTTCATCTTATTCGAGTTACTTTCTACTTCTGTATTTCCCCTATTCTTTGCAATCTTAAACCCCCCTCGAGCACCTTGCTTTGCAAGTCGGCTCTTGTTTTGAGGTCTTGCCAGATTAGCTTTCACCTGAAGCAGAAGAGTACTTAAAATAACACTAGCAATCAATCTTGAATACTGTCAACATAAGAAAATGGAAATAACACATATTTTTTGCCTAGTGAAGATGAAAATATATATAATATGTGACATCAAGCTACCTTTGTCTCTCCTTCCCCAACTTGGGCACCATTTACTCCCTCCACGCATGCCAAAGCACTTTCACGCAAACTGAAGGATATGAACCCAAAGTCTTTCCTCCTGGTTGAGAAATTTCGAGATAGTTGAATTTTCTCAATTTCACCATATTGTTCACAATGTTCCTTCACCTTCACCTCGTCCCAAGACATTGGAAGACTTTCCAAATAAACTGTTTTGACCTACAAAGAGGCAAAAAAATGAGTTAATTGCAACTTAACTCTTTTTTATTTTCAATAAACAACATGGCTGCCAGTGGTAGATATTAGAATGTGTGAAACAAGTTCAGAATACAACCATGTAACTGAGTCCAATATATTTCACACCTGAGAAAGAGCCTCCCCAATGGGGTGCATTGAAGACAGTGAAAAAGAAACCTTGGCACTCCTGTCACTGCCAAAAATAGCATCTGGCTTTTTCAACCGCTGAAATGCTGCCACAGCACCAGAATGGGTGCTAAACTCTAGTAGAGCAAAACCTTTAATCTTGCCTTCATTTTTGGGGTCTTCTGGCAAATACAGTTCCTCGATCTGTTCAATCCCGTAAGCCTTTAATGTTTCCAGAACCTACTGGCACCGTAAAACAGTATCAAAGCAGTCACAAAAATATAATATGCAAACTTTTAAAAAAAGAGAACAGAAGTTAATTTAACATAACTTTCTGAATCTTTTCAAAACCTGAAAAGTAAAGAAACAAAAAATATGCATACTTGATCTTTTGTCCATGTCTTGCAAATATTGCCCATGAATAGGGTATCATTATCCTGACTGGCAGAAATACCAACATGTTTACCCTTCACCTGTCCAAGAGATAAGAACCTTATTATGCTGCAACAACAATAGACAGTTGATAATTACAGTCTAAATTTGTAAGGGAATGAAATTGAAACCTCTACACCGTCCTTCAACTCAGAAAGAGCTCTTTTGGCTTGTTCAGCTGTTGCATACCGAACAAATGCAAACCCCTTGCTTTTCTGAGTAGTTGGATGCTTTACAATCCTTGCTGCCTGAATTTCCCCAAATTTTCCAAATACTTCTTTCAAATCTTCCTCGTTTGCTTCCTTTGACAGACCACCTACAAAGATCTCAAATTCTTTTTGTTTCTTCCTATCTGACAGAGGAGCATGCATAAATACAGAAGGGTCTACTTCTTCCTCCTCATTCTCTTCATTATCTCCTTCATCGTCACTTGCATTTGCATTACCATCACCCATCCTACCAGTGATTTCATTAGGACCAGCAGCCTCAAGATCAACTCCATCTGTATCTTCGTCTTCACTGTTTCCTGTCTCCTCTTCAACTACTTCCTGGTCAGAAGCTGCAGCCGCATGCAAGCAAATACAAGACAGGGATCAGTGTCATACGACAAGCACATAAACACAATCCAATGTAAGAAATCCAACATCCACGGAATAGTGGAAAACAAAAATTGCAAAAAAGTACTTTATGCATATGCATTTCCTGTTTCTTAAAATCTACACAAAATTTATAGCAAAAAGAGTGACGCTAGGGTCCTGACAATGTTCTCATCCGTTTAAATCAGTTGTACTATCTGGCTGTCAACTTGGGCCATGTATATCGATGGAAGACTCAGTGAAGGACTAGGTTTATAGGACCCATAGCATTTTCTAAAGCTTTAATAGGTGACACTAGGGGTCTTCCAGCTGGTTCTCTCTGCTTCTTCCCTAATCAAATCACTTGTCCCATCTGCCTTTTTAAGCCAGACATTATGTCAAATCCACCAAGGTAGAGAATTCTTGCATCTCTGAAGTGCACAATTGATAGACTCAATAGGCTGCAATTCTTCAAAAACTGTTATGGTCTACGTTGGACTGGCCTCTGCTTCAAGTTGCCAGATCATAGTTGCTCGCTCGTTAATCAATTAGCTTTCCTAGGTTTATTAATTTAATTAAGCTATGTTTAACCAATAGTTGGTTCCTATTATTATTTGATTTCCTAGTTCGGACTTTAGTTACAAGGCTTGAAACCTCTTATTGTAATAATACATACTCTCTAGAGTATCCCCTTGAGAATTGAGTTCATATTAGCTTAATCAATTTAGTTTTCTTCTTCCCTCTCTCTCTTTCTTTCCTTCATTTCCCACGTATCTACCATTGACACCCTTGTAGACTACCAGGTCTACAACACCGGTTGCAAAAGAACTTGGCTCAACTATTGCTGACTGCCCTAACTTCAATGTCATGATCGGGAATAAGGAGAAGCTTCACAGCAAGGGAGTATGCCACCACATTGCTCCACTTGCTCAGGCTATTACTATCACATCCAATCTCTATGTCGTACCAATCAAAGGTGCAGATATTGTCCTAGGTATGGATTGGCTGCGTACCCTGAACAAGGTTAAGTGTGACTTCGAGTTGATGCAGATGAGTTTCAATTTGGATGGGGTTAGATTCCACCTTAACACCCAACCACCGGACAATCTACATGTGATTCAGCGGGCTCAACTAAATACACATGGGTCCTACAGCCGCTTTCAATTGACAAGACTATCGATCCTTCACAACCTTGAGGACAAGGCCGGGCGGAAGCAGTGGTGGAATCTTATGGCTCACTGGACTGGCCCACCAGGTGCAGGTCCATTCTTCTTAGCCGTCCACCTCCTCTTCCAACTACCAATTGAAGTTTTCTTAATTAATCTTTCAACGTCAATTAATGGTAGTATACTACTAGTACTTTACTTCAGATCTGTTTTTGAAATGAAAGTGAAAGTCAGCCTCAGTTCATTTTTTTGAACGTGGAGGAAAGTTTTCAGGCCTCTAGGATAGCAGTTTCAGCCACCAAAACACAACATATCCATAACGTATGCAAACTGGATATATGTAGTTTCCTGAGCAACCTTTAGATCTAAATAAAGGTTCCTAAATAACCAAGGCAGCTTCGTATTAAAACACCCCAAGTGTGTCATAAAATCAATTAGTGCAAGTTTTTATCAACAGGTGGACTAACTTAAAACTAGATACAACATCCTAAACAAACCAATTAATTTTCAGTTTCCATTTGAAACAAAATATCAAAGCAAACCAACAAAATTAAGCAATGTTAAGAGACAGGTATGGTTTCCACCTTGATCCTGATCCGTGTGGGTGGCTTCAGTTACAACAACACCATCAATAATCTCTTCCGGCTCATCAGAATCCTCCTCATAGTGGTCCTCATCCAAAAGTGCCTCTAGTTCCTCCGGATCCCCTAGATCATTGTCACCTTGATCCGCATCCATGTGGGTGGCTTCAGTCACACCAACACCATCAATAATCTCTTCCGGCTCATCAGAATGTTCCTCGTGCTGCTCCTCATTCAAGGATTTTCCTGAAGATCCCCCTTCCAAATCCTCCGTAATTTCCTCCAGCTCCTCAGGATCCTCCTCATCCTGCTCCTCTTTCGCTTCCAATTCATCGGAACACAAGCTCCCCGCCACATTTCCAATACCCTCTGCCACTTGAGAAACCATCTCATTCATCTCCGGATCCATTTCCGCCTCCTCAGTGCCACCCTCCATCCCAGCCGCAACTTCCCCTCCCGTTTCCCCGTCCACCGCCGCTTCGCAGTCCGGCTCCTCCGACTTCGCAGCCGCCTCCTTCACCTCAGTCTGTACAACAATATCCACCTCAGCCGTCTCAATAGCCGCATGCTCTTCCTTTCCAGCAACCCTCTCCTCTTCAAGGCTAGTCCCCAAACCGCCTCCGCCCCCAACAGAAGTCGGAGAGGCCTCTACCTCCGGCGCAGCTCCGAGCCTCCGAGCCGCGCCCTTAGCCCTCGCCGGCTTCTTCCGCGCCCCGCCCCTCTTCACTCTAGGAGGCATCCTTCCTCTGCTCCGGTGTGGACGGAAGAAAATTGAAAATGGAGGGAAAAGGTCGTGAGCTTTCCTGGGAAGGCCAAGAGGAAAGTGGGGAACGAACTATGGGAGACGAAGATATCGTTTGATGGCCACGGGGCAATCTCGGCCGTCCATCGCTCGAGTCGCGTTGGTTGCACCGTTTTGCTCGCGCGGCGCAGGTGGACGTGGCCGAGTAGGGCCGGCCCGGCGGCCGGTCGGTGAAAATGCGGATTAGGGCCGGCATATTTTTTTGCCCGGGCTGGGCCTTAAAATTTCTGAAAAAGATCGGGCTAGGGCCGATAAAAAATTTGGTATACTTTAGCTTGCTGTTAAGTATTAAAATAATATTTTTTTATATTATTGTATAATCTGACTAAGCTGAACGGGAAGTGGTTACATATTTTAAGCAAGTCTGAGAGATTTTAACCTTATAAATTATCATGATTAGTTATAAATAGGCTAAAGATATATTCTCTGGTTAATTAGTGGGTCTTCACTGAAAGATTATAACTTTTTATTAAAAAAATACGCAACCTAAGCCCATTTAAAACTAAATTAGGGTTAGACTTTTAAAAGTCTACCAAAGGCCAAAATTGGGTCACAGTACATAAAATTAGGATGGCAGATTAGGGCCAAGCCATGCTTAAGGCCTCTAGCTTGATTTCAATTATAGGCTTGAGGTCATGGCATGTCGAAGAGCTCAAAATAAGATCGGCCAAACTCGTTTGGCTCAATTAGCCGGGCTCATGGCCATTTATAGTCATGTTATTTGTTTGTCTAAGGTAGACTCAAACACTGATAGAGGTACCCAAATAAGTAGTTGTCGATGTAGATATGTCGATGTTCGTATTTGTGAAATTCTATGTCCATCCCTTTTAAATGGTTATAGGGATCTTAGTAAAAAAAATAGAGATGAGTAATTGTGTACCATGTTAGGATCCTAACTTAATACATAGTTACTAAACAATAATATATAGTAAAAAAATAGAAATCTAATAGCTATGTTAGTATAAGGTTTGGATTTTAGTGTATGCTCATGTCTGCCTTGTCAGTGACAAATAGAAATAGACAAAATATAAAATAGACAAGGGCGGGCATGAACAAGGGGCTATGTATATAGGAGAGGGATATGGGCAAACATTTACCTACATCCATGTCAAATCGTGAACACCCCTATCAATTTGGCCTTGTTTAAAAGACTACAAGAAATACCCCTATCTCATATTAATAACATATATTGAAAAAATTATGATACTTAAGAATGTCAATCTACCAACCTTTTTACTTCATCTATTAATTTTGTTGACTTCATCTGCAAGTCATTATGAGAATGACAAAATAAATTGAGACAATTTATATGGAAAAAAAATTTATATATAAATGACTAATATGGAACAAAGAAAATATATGTTTTTTGAAGCAGTATAGTTTTTACTATTTTAAATAGCCATATTTTTGCACTATATAGGTATTTGAGCATATAGTTTGATACATTATTCAAATGTAAATTTTTTTAACAAGTAAAGTTTTTTCTTCACTTCAAATATGTAAGAATTGAAGTAAAAAAACTTTAATTTTGACATGAAGGCAGCTCGAATTGGCTTAAGGGCTAGTCAAGCTCAAGACAATATCAAACTAACCAACTTCGGTTCACCTTAAATATGTGGCATGTGGGCAGCTTCAAATCATCAAGTGCTTAATAATTTCTACATGGGACAAAAAAAATTTTACGAGTAAGATGATTAGCTTTTATAGAAGTCAAACATAAAAAATGGCAATATTTTAATGTGGTTGTCTTTTTTCCTTCTTCATCACTTTTAGATGATTAGTTTCTAAAAGTTTAAAAAATGTCAACATTTGAATGAATTTGTCTTTTATACTTCTTTATTTTTTTTTAATAATTCAATGTATGCACCCTTGGGCCTGAAAAATGATAACTTTTTAAACATATGAGAACCAATAGTGACCAACAAGCAAAACAATAATGTTAAAATGACTTCTTGAATATAGATGACCATATATAACACCCCTGGTATAATTTGCAACACAATGGAGTTTCTAGATTTAATGTCATTTTAAATTATTAAAGAAGAGAATAAAATAATTTTGTGAGCACCAAGTCACCATAATATAAATTCTTCCATCTTATAATTTTTTTTCAAAGTTCATTTTATAGTTAAAATGTACATTTTTACATCTTAGAATATAACTATAAAAAATTATAATAAGTGGGCACTTAGCCTTCCCCTTTTTAGTTGATGGCTTTGAAGCCATATTCCTACCCAATTTGATGGTTGAAGTTATTTTTCTTCCTAGTTTGATGATTAAAGTAATTTTTTGCTAATCCTCCTATGGAAAGTTTATTAATTCTTGTTTTGTTATGAAAAAACACTAAACTCGCAAACATTCAAAAAAATAATTACATGAAAAAAAACGTTGAACCATAGTTGTCAATAATGAATATGGCTACACCAATTAATGAGTTTCAAAGCTCCCCATGGGTTCATCCCATGGATGAATTAACATAGGTTTAACATCACTCATTTTTATATAGAAATGTGATCATGAGGGGTTAAATTGTTCTCATCTTATATATTTTTGCATCTTATATATATATATTGCAGTTTTGTGATTGTGTTTACAATTTTATTTTGTGTGAAATGTAAGCAATGACAAATGTGGGTACTTTTAGTTATATATATATATATATATATATGATCCACATGTCAAGCCTATAATGTCATTATCATATTTAAATTTATGCATGTAGGCTAATAATAATTAATGATAAATACGAACAAATTGAGTTGCAAAAATATTTGTCGCATATGGAGCTTATACAATGGTTGTTTACAACTTCATATTACCATTTAGGCATACAAAATAAAGACTATACAAGAGCATAGAGCAACAAAAAGAAAATTATTTGAAACAACTTGCACAACTTAGTATAAAGATTATCAAAATTAGTTATGTTTGAGAATTAATACCTTTATGAGATAACTCATGTTCTAATAGCATGGGTTGTCTTAAAATCTCGAATGAGTTATATAGAGGTGCAGTTGACATACTTCCTTTACAATATGTTTCAAAATTAAATTTCATTTTATGCGATTTTGTGGGTTGACATTTCATAATGTGCTAAATGCAATTATTTCTTTTGAGAGCTATTTTACTAAGCAACCAAATGGATCAAAATTCAACACAAATCAAATATAATGTTGAAAGATGCAAGTTAAAATTTACCAAAGAAATAGTTGTTGTAATGTGAAACATTACACTTTAAATTGTGTTTAGTTATTTCATGATGTGTTTTCTATGTATCCTTACATATATTGATCAATCTAAGATGAAACATGTATTGTTACATATTTTGAACACATGTATGCAAAAATGGTAAACTTTGATGTTTGTTAATGGATGATATAATATGCAATGATATTTTATATTAATTGTATTATTTTATATTTTCCTCATTTATGTTTTTAAGAAGCAAAATGTAAATATTGAATATGAGAAATACCTTTTATGTTTAACCCAAATGGACAAATGTTTTTCTCAAGTATAGAAGGAACAAATGGAATGTAGGCAAGCTATTGATAGATGCTTTACTAGTAATGCATTTATTATTATTTTATACATATTGAAGTTTATTATGTTGCTCGGGAGCATTTTGAGATTGAACGCGATATGGAGCATGTAAAGCAACAAATGAATACACTTCACAAGCAAGTCATAATACTTCAAGAACATTTTGTGAGTTTTGTTTTAATAAAGCTACAAAGACATTTTAAGCCACAAACATAAGTTTAGAATGACAATATAAACGTGAATTAGGTACTTTCTTTATTTTTGCATTATGAATGTGTACTGCAAGAGCATTTATAATTTTAACACTTTATGAATGTGTAATGGTGGTTTCCTATTTGCACATTTGATACAAGACAATTTATAAACAACCTTGTCAAAGAAAGAAGAAGGTATTTAAAGGAGAATATACGCAAGATGACATTATTGACTATCATTATTGACCATCTTATGACACAAAACCTAGATGTTGAACATGACAATTGTGAGTTTTACATTGAAACTAACATGCTGTTTGAATACTTTACACCATCTTTAAGATCCAATAAGTCATTTAGGGTGCCACAAAGTACAAAAAAAATAAAGAACTAAAAGAAAGGCTCGAGCAATGAATTACATATTAAGAACTTCAAGCACTTAAAAGTGGAATGGATGCACTTCATGCATCGTTCTATTGTAGCTAATTTGTCACAAACATATAAAGAGAAAGACATATTGAAAAATTATGGAAGATGAATGTTGTAGATGGGGCTACCAATTGAGAGTCTAAGCTTATTTCATGAGAGAACAAGATAGAGGGCTTTCATGGGTGTCCACCAGTGGCAGATTCATGATTTTGATATAGGGTGGTAAAAAATTAACTAAAATCTAAAATAAAATAACTTTTGTTCATAAGTATTTATAAAAAAGATGTCATAGTATAACTTATTTTATTGTTTTGGGTAAAATGACTTATTTTAGTTGAATGACATAAGCATTTCACATTTTCTCCAAGGAAGCAAATAAATCTTTTCTTTTTTTTCTTTATAAGTTGATCATTTTTTATTCTCTAGCTTATGGTCTAAACAACAGTTTCAAAAGATATATTAACAAATGAATTAATACCGAAAAAAATAGAACATGAATTCAAACAAAAAAAATAAAAATTTGCTAATAATTAAACAAAATAAATTATAGCACTCTATATTAGGTTTATATTTTATTTTGGAGTACATTTTCAAGCAACAAGACCCCCTAACCAACAAATTCGACATTAAAAGCAGAAAATTAAATTCTTTTGATTATAGACAAATTTTATCAATAAAAAAATAATATTCTTGTACTTGAGCATGGAAAGTGCTAATTACTAAATTTATTATAAATAAGACAATAAAAGCAAACCAAATTAGAAAAAAGATACAACCATATACATTCATATCCTTCCCTCCCACTCTTGAATTCTTGCATCTTTTGAGTTATCAATGGAACTTCTAACTAGGTATTTTTCAAAGCCCTCATAACTTTGATGAGCTCACTTTGGTGATGCTTCTCTAACTCCTAATTAATCAAATTATGTCTGTATATATGGAAGACACAACTTGAGTTAGAAGACTACTAAAAATTACTTAAATTTAAAAGTATCAAACTAATGAGATCTTCAATGTCAATTATAAATAATTAAATTGAATGCCAATGTTATGACTTAAGGGAAAAATTGCTTTTACTTTTATCTTTTATTTTTTAGAAAAAGGAGAGATTGAATTGGATGAACATGAAGGTATTGTATCAAACATCATCCCTTCCATTGTTGCAAGGGAATGTAGGCATGTTTTCCATGAGCATGTTCTAGACATTTTTATGGAGAATATTTTGGTGGTCCAAAGATGAGAAACAATATTATTACTCATGCATTTTATCTCTCTAATGCCATTTGTACACAAAAAAAAACCATTAATGACATTTTTGAAAAATCAGCATTCCCACAACTACCCATCATTTATCAAACCTCGTACAACCCATAACCCATAATCTCATGTAAATTCCTATCAAAACAACTCAATTACAAGTCTATTTCCCTGAGCTCGTATGATAATAGCTTAATTGAAATGTTGCCATGTCATGATTATTAAGTTGGCTTTAGAAGGTGTTGGGTCTATTGTGGCGAGGATGTTTTTTAAAAGTGCTCAATGAATTGTGAATAGTGAGGGTGGTTTAAAGAAAATTCAAAATTCAGGGTAGTCATATGACCACTCTGTCTTCAATGTAGATCCGCCACTGGTGTCCACCAATGTATACTAAAAAATGCTTAGATATAACAATATAACGTAATTATTTCATTTTGTGGTCTTAGCAAGTTTTGGATTGTGAGCCCGATACAATTTGAATGGAAAACTTCTGATATGGTTGTTGTATTATGTTAATTAAGTTGAATATATTTATTTGTTTATATGCTACTCTATATGTTATTCTAGTTTCATCAATTTCCTCTAGTGCAACTAAATAATAGAAAGTATTCACAAGTTCACTATCTCATTTTTTCCAAGATTTACTTTCTCTTTCTCCTAATTTTTTAGCACTCCGAACAAAGCATAACAAAAATAAAAAACCAACTCCGTGTTCAATTTGAGGTTTGTTTTACTGATGGACTAGTTCATAAAGAAGCCCGTTAATACAAGTCTATGCTCACGTTTGTCAGCATGAGTCCAAACATCATAGACTATAAAAAGTTGATCTAAGGATGCACATTACTAGGGGCAAGTAAGATTAAACCACCCACCCACCCATCTATTAACGCACATTGCCGAATCTCAATTTGGGTCAAGTTTGCAATGTTCAAGCTCATGCACCCAACAATTCGGGCTCATGTTAACTTTTTTTATATTTTATATGTAACACTTGTGATTTATGTATGATTTTTTGGAGTATTTTGTTGGTTACTAACGTGTTTTTAAAGTAAAAAAAATAACTTTATATTTATGATTTTCTTCAAGTTCTTTTATGATCTTGAAGATACAAGTATATCTATTAATGTGTGTGATTTTCTTAGGAGTTCTCGGGTTGAGTTATGAGAATATCTTGATCTAAGTGTTGCCAAATTTCATTGAAAAAGATAGTATTTTTTAGTGTTAAAACTTAAAAAAGTAGTAACAGTGATAAATATGAACTTTAGATTATCTTTTGTAAGAAAGAAATTTATGTCAGTGTGCATTGACACGTTGATGACCATACTGATGGAAGCTCAGAGTCACTGTCAGCAAGCATTGACACATCAATCAATTTACCGATGAACTGCAAGTATTACTATCAGTAGCTATCAACGCATTGGTGTTCGCTAGCAGTCTTATCAATGGGTTTAAAATTGCACATGAAAATTGTTTCAAAGCGATTTTGGAGGCAGTTATGCATCGAAATGTTGTTAATACTTCCCATATAATACATTTGACAATCCATGACCCAAATAGGCCGAATCTTTTAGATTCTCTAACTTTGGGAAGAAGCAAAGGACTAAGGCGTGCCAAAGTGCAGAGGAAGAGGGCAGAAGACTGGATTATAGAGACCTTAGTATTGGAGACATGTAAATGGTCTAATTGCTAACCTTACTACTGTGATTTGTTGTAGATGAGTATGTATGAAGTGAATTATGTCATTCTTTACATGAAAGCATGTTTAAGCTCATATTTAATGAGTTAAAAATATGACGATGTTGAAGATGTATGATGTTGATATTTTTTGATTATTTGTCAACACATTTCATTATTTAGCATAAATGAATACGTTATACATGAGTAAATACATTTTTACAATGCTCTAGTGGTGCATTTGGAAACTTTGATTTGAATTTAGATATGTGATTTCTAAATCACGTCATTGTCAATCACAATATAAGTGAGATTTGTATTTGAGAATTGAGTATTTGGTAACTGTGTGATTCTAGGAGTGAGAATTGTATTTGAATATTAGTTAAGCGTAGGATTTACAAAAAATATGGTTGACTCTATTATTTATGTTTACCCCTTTTTCTAGTTATAAAACAAATCTCATGATTTGGGTGATTTGGGACAAAAATCAAATCCCACCCTAAAATAAGTTGCTAAATTGGGAATTTGGGCTAAATCACACCTTTTTATAAATCACATGGCCCAAATCTCCATTGCCAAACACACCCTAGAGTAATTTTGGGACAATTAAGAAAATTTTTGTTGTTTCTTTCCAAATCACATGGCCCAAATCTCCATTGCCAAACACACCTTATAGTAATTTTGGGACAATCAAGAAAATTTTTGTTGTTTCTTTCTGATCGTCAGCATGACCATCAACACGTTAGTGATGTTGCTGGTGAAACGGAAGAGATGACGGTACTAGCACCGACATACACATTGACACATCGGTGAGCAACTGGTGTGTCATCAACATTGAGGTCATTAACATTGAGGTCAACACATTGGTGAGGCGTCAATGAGGAAGGCTACCTTGAGTCAACCCACTGTTGGTAAGGGGTTCAATATGTCGGTGAGTTATTGATGGTCATTAGTGACTTGACCAACACATCACTGAGTTTATCGACAAAATATTAGTTTTGGGTACTCTCTAGCAAAAAATGCTATATGTGTAAAGTTATTATTATGAAGTATGATAGTATGATATTTAATCATAATATGTATGATTATGTGATGATATGAGTAATGATGCATTGGACTAAATACATTGTTATGTAAAATTCCTTGTGATGGATTGCACCGTAACTAAAGTATAAATAAGCATAAGGACAAAGGATCTTAGTGTCTAGTTGGCTCTTTAAGTACGTTTTTAACTACTTAATGGAAGGGTTTGATATGAAATAGGATCAAGGTATTCTAGCTCTCAAAAAATGAAAGTTATGTAGAGCCGCTTCCTTGACCATAGGTTTGAATGGACTAGAGCATTAAAAGATAATTAGTCATGCACAACACAATATAATAAGTTTCGATGATCATGGTCTTGACCATTTGGGTCCATAAGCCCTTATAGGCCTTAACTTCGTGATATGGATGGAGTGTGAGTAGTTTTTGATATATTGAGGCATTATTGAATCCTAGATGCTACTATCGAGTCATAGATAACTTTTATGTTTTACACTTACTGAGCAAGTGACTACTAAGTGAAGTCACGTTATTAACTTGAGATCATGTGAAATCATGTATGATTGATATGCTTATTTTCTAGTGTTTGATCATGTTGATGTTTACTATTAAAAATAATAGTTGTTGATCATGAGAGGTTGCATAATAATCATGTACTTTAATATATTATAATATTTGTTTAGCCATCCTACTTAGTATATTCATGTACTCAATATCCTCATTATACAAGTTATCTAGAGGAATAGTCGGGTTGGGTTATTCATACAAGGAAATGACGTCCATGACTTCTATAGTTGATGTAAGATTTCTACTGTTTCTTAGAAAACTTTTAGCATGATTTGTATTTGAATATAGACATATGAGTGTTAATTACTTATAGTTGTATATAGTATAGATCATAACATGTATTCGAGCAAGATTGTGTGTGTTGATATGTGAGTTGACCTTATCATATTTATACATTATAATGGTTTGAATATTAAAAAATGAGTGGATCATCCCCAAGATAGATTTGCCTATGTTTGACTAAAAGTTTTGAAAAAAATTTATTTTTGCTAATTTAATATGAGAGAAATGATATATAAAATCTTGGGGCGTGACACTATAAAATAAAAAAGTTCAAAACCGGGAATAGCCAATTGCCTAACAACAGTAACATTGTTTTGGATAAGCGGGTAATTAATAAACGGGTAATGGATAAAATGTGAAGCTAATTTTACCATCTCCTTTATTAACCAAATAGGGTATGGGTACCCCCTCCTTCCTACCCATTACCCAATTCATTTAATATACTCAATTACCTATTCAACCATTATATTCTCATTATTAACCTAATTACTAATAATAAATCTTTATGCCAACGTTATAAATTTTATTAAAAAAATAAGTTATCTCAGGATGAATCCCATATTAGGGGTATATACTTGGGGACAAGGATAAAACAAAAGAGATTGTTGAATTAGCTACAACATCGATCACACATTTTATACTTTTATGTTGGAAGTCTTGCTAAGTGCAATTTTCGTATCACATATTTTATTATTTTTATTTACTTTTTAAGATGAAGGTTCATGATCAATCGTTATATTTGAATGACGCCGTTTGTTCGCTCAGTTGGCTATTTAACAGTTACTATATGCTTATTATTTTTTAAATAGATATTAAGCAACAGGTAGAATACAGGTAATAATAAGGGAAATAAGTAACGGTAGTAATGGTAGGACATGGACAAAATTTTAGAAAGGGTATGAATGCGGGTAAAACCCTGCACTAGGTTTCTGTAAACGGGTCCAATGGGCCTTAACGGGTCCATCTGTTACCCAGGAGTAAAGGCTGCAACTTCGCTGTTAGACTACTCCTGCGTTCTGCGAGATCCTCTCCGCAGGGCAATATCTCGCCTTCGAGCTGCAATTCCTCTCCAGCGGAAGTAGAAAATGGCTCCACTTCCTGCATCTTCATCCTTCCTTGGGCTTCCGGTTCTCGCCGTCTCCGTCTTCTCCGTCCTCCTCGGAGGCCTCTTCGTCCTCCTCTTCTTCTCCGATTACCTTCGCAAGAGGAGGGCGGAGGTCCAGACCATCGCCGCTCCGGATACCAAGCCCGCCGCCCAGAAGCCAGCCAAGCGCCCGCAGACCAAATTGCACGCCAAACCTCATGGTCATCAAACCGACAAGGTAATTTTTTTATTAATTTTGTTCTGTTAATGCAGCAGAAATTCAGTTAATTTTGCCCCGCTTTTTCTATTTAGGATCAAAGTAAGAAGCATCATCCTCTGGATGTGAATACATTGAAGGGCCATGGGGATTCCATCACTGGACTCTGCTTTTCGTCCGATGGCCGGAACCTGGCAACTGGTAGATCTCAAATTTTCATGATCTCGTACTTTATTTCTTCAATTTTTGAATTCAATGGACTTCATTTAAATTTATCTTCTCATCTCCGTTTTCACTATGCATATTATATGGTGATGGATGCGATATTGCTAAAACTAGTTAGACTTGCTAAACTATTCAGTGATTTAATGTGGATAGAATCCTTTCTATAATAGCTTAATTACAATTTATTTTGGAACCCAGCATGTGCTGATGGAGTGGCTAGAGTGTTTAAGTTGGATGACGCCTCTAGTAAAAGCTACAAGTAAGATCCTCCTTGCATTTTTTCTTACTATGTCTGCCTATTGTTCTTATGCTTGGTATGATTCTCTCTTTTTTTTCTCGTGTTGAGTGTAATAATGTCTGCTTTATTCCACCTCTGATAAGGTTTCTGAGGCTGAACATGCCTGCTGGAAATCCACCAGTGGCTGTGGCCTTCTCTGATGGAGCATCTTCTCTTGTTGTGGCTGCTCATGCACTTTCCGGTTCTTCATTGTACATATACGGGGAAGCAACTGCAAAAGAGGCCAACGAATTAAAGCAGCAGCAACCTAAGCAGCCTCTTCCTGAAATTAAGTGGGAGCATCACAAAGTTCATGATACTAGAAATATTCTAACTCTCAGTGGGACTGCCGCAACATATGGCACCGCTGATGGGAGCACTATCATTGCTTCATGCTCAGAAGGTATTTACTGTCCCTTTGGATTATGGTTATTATCAAAATTTGCAATCTTGGTCTTGGTCTCGATCTTGGTGAACCAAAAATTAGAGATCACGGATAGATCTTGGAGAGAACTCAAAGCGAATGGAAACATGATCTCAATGATAAAAAATGCTTTGTGTACCCCTACTATACTACTTATTTGTCCCCTAATCTCAACCACTGGATAAAAAGCCCACCGCTTTTTTTGGCACCTAAAGAATGCCCACCTTGAGATAATGGAAAAGTTATCTCATCTCATATTTCGGAGTAGGAGTAGGATAAGAAGGATAGTTAACTAGGTTTATCATTTCTTATAAAATCCATTGTTTGCAAGCAGTCAATAGCCAGCAAATTTGGCATTTCATGACTGCAAATTTGAACCATACAATACACCCACAAAGTAAATAGCCCTTTAAAAGATCTCTCTTGTATAATAAGGGTTTTAAGAAGTCTATAAGCTACCATAATAGGAGAATATTATAAAACCGATAAAAAAGAAGTCTATAGGCTCCAAGTGAGCCTATTTTTGTTCAAGAGCAGCTACAAGCTGAAAAGAATCTGTTTATTCAAAAGATAACTGCCTTTTTGTTAGAAAAAGAACCAGCAACAAAGACATTACAATAAAAAATGAGATTGTAAACCTTACTCAAGTCCAGACGCGTTTCTTATGCTGCGGAACAGGGTGCTTGGCATGGGATTACTAGATGATTTCTCTTAACTTGTCAATCTACTTCATTGGACTCAATTTAATTATTTTTTCTTATTGTTTACAAAGTCGATTTGATTTTTGTAAGGGGTGTTAGGATATAAGTTTGATGCTAAATTTATGCATGTAAAATGTGATTTGAAAGGATGAAAATTTAAATGTAAAGCATTTATAATATTTGCTTGTTTTGGTGGTATTGCCAATCCAATCAGAAATATATTATGGTTAAATTCACTTTGACTTAAAGAGCAGTACCCTTGGCTATCTCTATCTGTTTGAGTTTGTGAAAAGAAAGTTCAACTACCGGGGCATTGTTATTGTAGTTCGGCGAAACTATTGATATTGTTTAAATTTAATTGCTGTGCGATGCTTTCCTTTTAGGTACTGACATTAAACTTTGGCATGGGAAAAGTGGGAAAGTTTTAGGGATCGTTGACACAAATCAACTTAAAAACACTATGGCTGTGGTATCACCAAATGGGCGTTTTCTAGCTGCTGCTGCATTCACTGCAGATGTGAAGGTTGGTTATTTTGTACTAAGAAAATTTGTACAGCCTTTATTGGTACTACCAAGGGGTCGACTTTGAATGTCTGCTAACAGTTGCAAGTCTGGTTGTCAACTAGTGACATATGTCCACCTGCCATTTGCAGCTCTGGGAAATTGTGTATTCAAAGGATGGCTCAGTGAAGGAGGTTGCTAAAGTTATGCAACTTAAAGGACATAAGGTTGGTAATCTTACCCTGAGCAGACATTATCTCTTGATTGATAATAGTTTTAAGCTGTGTTGAGAGCCTATTATTTTTTTGAAGATAAGTACATATGAAGAGCTGACATTTTCTGTCTTTTCCATTTTCCATTTTATTTTATTTAATTTCTTTTTTTCTATACTACCAGTTTTCTATATGCTTGTGTATGACTGTATGTTGCTTTGTGAAGGGCCCAAAAATTGAATCTGTTATGGTGTTTATGGATGGCCATCAATGTTTTGCATATCAATTTATTTAAATGGAAACATTTCCGAAGTTGAAATTTTGGAACCATGCTGATATCCGTCAAATAATTGGTTACTTTCACTCAAACAGGATTAGACTTCTCCTTGATGCTTATTAATTAGTAACTGTTCAGTTGATCGAAAACTGATTGTAAATGCTGACTTTTTATCTAACTTTACTGCTACTGCCATTTTTGGTATCAATTGAAGTGCATCTTCCTTGAAAAAATTTGTGCATAATTTAGACAAGATGATGCTGGTATAAACTGTTTTAACTGCTAATGGGTTCTCTCAGACATTCTAGTGGAAAGTTCATTCGAATGCATATAGTTGTTTTGTTGGAGTCCAACCCTTGATAATCCTGTTTCACCCATGTATGTGTGTTATATAATATTTAATATTTTTGGTATTTAGCATGTGTGAGAGTGTCCTGAACTTCTTTTTCTGAAATTTGAATTTGGGAAGGGGAGAAGCCCTAAACCTGCTTGGCAATGGGTTCTCCCCAGTTAAAGGAAGTCCAAACTTCCCTTTTCAAAAACATCCCTGAAAAGAACACCTCCTGACTTCTTTTTTTCAAAGACTTCTTTGGGCTTGGGCATCCTCTCTCACCCATCCCTCTCCTTCACTCATCCATCTCCTGTCACAAGTTCCATCTTCTCTCCATGGTTCCTGTTGCCACCTCCTCTCCTGTTGCTGCCTCGTTCTTAGCCTCTTCTTCCTCCTTCTTTGCTGCTTCTCCCTTCTTCCCAGATGTCAACAGTCCTCTTCTCCCTTCTTCCCACCCAACAACAATCTTCTCTTCATATCCTTCCTGTCAGCTGCAGACCAGTGATCTCCTCTTCCCCAATTGTTGGAGGAACTCGGTCAGAAGAGGGAGAGAACATAGTAACATTTGGACCCGCAGTGCTCTCTCCATTCATGTGTATTCGTTGGTTTTTGGGCCTGATTTAAGCTTGGATAATGCTCTGGTAAGAAGTAGTTCTGTGAGTTCCCTTGCTTCTAGTCGAAAGCTTGATATTTCCTGTCGTAGTTGGATTGCATTCATCTTAACATGCTTGGCCTGAAGTAGTTTTGTAAGTTGTTGCAATGTATTTTTGATTTTATGGGTTTAGTTGGTAGTAGATGTCGCATCAATCATATGACTTCTCCATTTCTCTGGATTCCTGTTGTTTGAATCTGTGTACATCTTGGTCATACTCAGTAAACCATAAACCAAATATCCAATGACTGCTTGCTTCCCATCATCTGGGTCTCTGTTTTTTGTTGCCTGGCATCTTCATCGGATATCATAGTTCCATTAAATGCTCTTGTGATGTTTTTTTTTGCCTGCGTTGCTGGTAATTGTAACTTCTAGGATAATAATTCCGAAATTCTATGAAAGTGCCTTTTTTGGCTGTGGTTTTTGAATGTTTATGTGGTTAGCTCATTGGTCATAGGTCTTTCAACGTTAGATTAATTCAAACTTTATACTATATACATGGAAACTATAATTTCAGTGATTTGCATTTCAAATTCTTACTGCATGCCCAGATCTAATTCGTACTTGTCAGATGCTGATGGAATTGAACTGTTTTTTTTACCTTGCATGCGCACATGTTTCCTGCTCTCTGTTTATGCCTAAGCCTATTGTGGCTACTGGGTAGAATAACAAGTAAGCAGTAAGATGACAACGTTTTGCTCACATGTTGTGTTGGGAAAATTGGCCGGGCTAGTGCTTGGGAAATGATGAGAAAAATTCGAACATTAAATCAGAGGCACATGGTATTGTGCTTGTGCTGATTCTTTTTTTGCACGTCAGTCTGATCCCAGCACCCTTCTTTAGATTATTTGGTTCATCTTCTGATGTTGACAAAGAAGACCAAGAGTTTTATCTGCAGACGGGAGAACATGGTGGGTGCCATTGTTGCTGTTTAAATTTTCCCAGTTGCTTTCTTCCTTTGGAGGAGAGCATTATTATTATAGTAGGGTATTGTTCTCTCTTGACTTCAGGCTGGTGGAAGGGACTTACTTTTCTGTTGTTTCTTCCATGCTCATGTCAAGCTAGTGGAAAAGAGAACGTCAGGCCTCCTTTTGTGGTTTATGTTTTTACTACAAGTAGCAGTGATTGTCGGCCTTGTTTCTCTGTGGTGTTGTTGCTCTTTAAATTTCATTTGGAAATACCTACATAATTCACATCACTGCTTCTAATGAATGTTGTGTGATGGACATGAAAGGAATGGGACACAATCCTGGCTTTTCATCTTGAGGGGCTTAAAAAATCTGCCGGTGTCACTACAAGTTAGAAACGGAGCCTTCAAATACTATATGCAAATGGCTCCTATTATTGTTTTCTAATGTTGATATTTGTCTTTTGCGTATTAAGGTTGTAAACAACAGTACAACAATTTTGTGGCTTGTACATTGTTACCCTGTTTAAATTCTTTTCATTGGATCCTCCTCAAATAATAAGTCTGCCAAGCAAGCAATTCATGTTTTTTAAAAATTAATACAATTTTGCCAAACCGGTCAAAACCTGAAATACAACAACTTCGAAAATGGGACGAATATTTAAAGGCATTATATTTTGGGCATGCTATTGCTGATAAAATAAAAAGAATAAACTCTGCCAAACAGGAACTTGGGGCTTATATTATATGTAGTGACATGCCCACATATTATTAGAATCTATTTTGCCTATATAATCTGTTGTTAGGAAAAATGCTTCTTTGTCTTTTTTAAATTGTCTTGAGATGTATAAACCTCTCCTCATGTCGACAAGTGGATATTTTCTACCAGAGTGCTGTGACTTGGTTATGCTTTGCTCCAAATTCAGAGCAGATAATTACAGCATCAAAGGATGGAACCATGAGAATATGGAATATCAATGGTATGTCTTTCACTGTAATTACGGGCTTTTTCATTTATCTGACGTGCTTGCTTACTAGCAAAAGTTTATTCTTGATTTGTTAGTTTCATGCTCTTTTAGAGACGATCTTTTTACCTTTTGGGTGGAAAATACTTGGTCATTTTACTGTTAAAGGTATAACAGAATATTTAAGAGAAATAATTCTAACTTCGGAATCTTCTTTAATATATCATTGTCATTGGTAATAATGGAGTGCTTTTGCAGCGGCAGTTTGTGACACATGCTAATGATTTCTCAAAGCATACTAATAATGTTTTCCGGAATTCGTAATTAGATTCATGGATGATCTCATATATGAATTGTATATGTAGTGGTTGAAGGAGAACCTTCTGTTTATGTCCCAGAGCCGAATGATTTTTTCTATCACAGTTGTTTCTGCTTTGGATTATCTAGTTGTTCATTTTGAAATTGGGTCTTCCCTGTTGACACGTACCGAGGTCCTTTTTCTTGTGCCTAGATACACAAACTCAATAAGTGATTCAAAGGAATAAACATTGAGATGGACAGTGGCTATATATGCAAACTGAATAAATGATCACAAACATTGAGATGTGCCAATGCCTAGATACACAAACTGAATTAATGATAGAAAGGAAAAAAACATTGAGATGGGCAGTAGATTAATTCCATTAGGCTACTCTATTTTTAATGAAAGATTTACAACGATCCAAAATTTCTACCTGTAAACAGAGTAATATGTATTGCTTATGCTACAAAGATCAAAATTGACATGAGAACAATTTTGTAGTGGCCAGTGTTTTTAAAATTGACCCAACCACCGATCCGGATTGGTGACTGGGTCTGGATTTTCCCGGTTTGACTGGGGCATAAATTGGGTTCTACAGGAAACTGACAACTAAAAGGTCCAACTTGAAAGACGGTCATGCAGGGTTCAGCTGAGTCCTGTTTTTCAAAACAATGGTCTTGGTGCGTCTTATCAACAAATTGCCTTGCGGATACTTAACAATTTAGATGCACTGAATAATATGGGACATAATAAGTGGGCCTTCTTGATGCAACTTTAGTCTTATCTAAGATTGGAGTAGTCACTTTTTCTACTTACTCGTGGCAAGAATACACGGTGCATTTATTCTGGACTATTTGGTATTGCTTATCTCTTTTGTTAATTTTTTTGGTGGGTGGAAAGTATTGAAGTAGGTATCTCTCATATCGTAGTTGAGATGGAACTTTGGCTTGGAAGTATTTGTATTTAATAGTGGTATCCTGGTTGATTGAAATTTCTTTTTTCTTCTTATATTTTCTGTTATAGTTCGATACCATCTAGATGAAGATCCAAAGACCCTGAAGGTGTTCCAAATTCCACTTCGAGATTCAAATGGCTCTGCATTGCATTATGATCATCTGAGTATTTCAAATGATGGAAAGATACTGGCTGCCACACATGGTTCGTTGTTACAGTGGTTGTCCACTGAAACCGGAAATGTTATTGACACTGCAGACAAAGCTCATGATGGTAAATGAAGACTGGCCATTAATCATAGCATTTCTTTCTTTTCAGTTTCAATACATTATTATTACATTAGATAAGGGTGACACCTAGCTTTCGATGTTCTGATATGGCTTTGCAGGTTGACTTTTCACACAAAAGTTATTGATTGAAGTCCTACCTGCAAAAATTCTTGAAAACTCAACTACTTTGTTTATGTTGTAATTATGTAGGTGATATCACTTCCATCGCGTGGGCACCTGTGGCCATTCCTCTGGGTAAGATCACTTGTATAGAGCTATAGATATTTAATATCTGCTAATAAATACGTTTAGCTGTGTGCTACTCGTTAGCTTTCCATGTAGTTCACTTACATACCTATCAAGTCACTCCGTCTATCTTTACCCATCCTCTACAACCTAGGCTCTTCAACTGGGCGATCTTAGAGTCTCTACTGGACTTTTGTCTGCATGTAGCTTGACTTGAATTTGCTTAAGATGAGCTTTTACTAAGAGGATCCCTAGAAATGCCATTCTAGCTGACAGATCTTTGTTTTCTATGACGTGCATATCCATGCCAGTTAATAATTTGCTAAAACATGACGCTTCATCAATTTTGAAGCATTTAATTTGTGTACTGTACTGCTCACTATTTGCATTCAGGGGGAGAACCTGCCGCAATTCTAGCTACAGCGGGTACGGACAAAAAAGTAAAGTTCTGGAAATCTCCACAACTGTGATCTTTATAAGGAGCAACAACATAGATGAAAATTTTGTAGGAGCTTACAGTTTAGTGGTTTTGCGGGAAGAAGGAACCAGATCTTCCAGACTGATCAATGCCCTTTGTAATACCAAAATTTTAGCATACCTAGCAAGAAGCAACGTGGAAAGAATGGTGGAGGGTGAATTCTCTTGTAGATAACTTTTGCTACTCAATATATGATGAATCCAGTATCGGCTGTTTCACAAATTTGAATTTTGTACTAACCTTTATGGGACGACCCATGGACAGAAATTTCCTTCAAACGCAGGGCAGTTTTATGAGAGGATCAGATAAATATAGCATTAAATTATTATTTGTGTTTGATGAAGTTCAGTGATTTCCCTTATTAAAAGGTAATTTCTTTTATTTAGTGTCACGCTTGCCTCCTTTACTTCGCTGATAACACATGCCTCCATCTCCCCGTGTATGTATGAATATATATAAAAAGAAATAGACTTATGCTTATCATAATACCAAAATTATGGTTGGATACCAAAACTAGATTTGTGCATATGCAAACGCCTACATGTGCGTCATGAAAAAAACACCATTGCCCTTGTCTTCAGCATCATCACCAAAATGCTATGGCGAAAAAGACAAAGGGGCCCCCTCCACTTCATAAATAGTCAGTGGGATTGACCGCAAATTGACCGTGGGAGCTATTTAAAATTTTTTTTATTAAAAAAAACCGTTACTACTAAAATTACCTAATTTGATTTTGAGCTTTTTTGAATAACAAAATTTGCATATTTATTAATGGCGGGTTGCCCTATGTACTATGCAATAATAATATAGCTCAGTTGAGTACTTGAGTTAACTAGGTAATTAATTGTTCCTGTGTAATACTTTTTCTAACAAATGGATTCAAGTACTCCTTCCATCCCACATTAAGAGCTTTTTTTAGCAAAAAAATTTGCTCCATATTAATAGCTCTATTTTGGTCAATTTAAGTGGTTGGACACTTAAAAAAAGTATTATAAGCCTATTTTTTCTTTCTTTTAAATGTGAGTTTAACCGTTCAATAAAAACCGTTATTTTTCCAAATGCAACACAAAGGGAGTATTAATATAAACCAAATATATATTTCAATCAAATCCTCCAAAAGAAGGGGATGGTCTGAACTTTTTTGAAGTGTTCATATCTAGAAACAACTTTATATGGCTCAAAGTGAGTGCCTCAGTTAGCCAGAAGTTATTTTCTTCTGGATATCTTAAGTGCTAGCATTCTGTTTACGATGCAAAACATTCAAAATATGATCAACAATAAGGCTCTCTTCGTCTAAAATTATAAAGTTTGTGTAATAGTTCTTACAGATCGAAAAGCAAAATTGTAATGTGTCTAATCTCAAAGTCCTACAAGCCAATTATTTCCCCAATTTTTTTGCAAAATTCTTGGAGTGGGTTTATGAAAGCTAATTTCGAGTAATTAAATTCATGAACTATTTTATCAATCACCCATAGTCCTGAAGACTAGTTTGTTTTGTAAAATCGAAGGTATCTCTTGTATCCAACAAAAGAAAATTGAGAGACCTTCGCAATCTAAATTGAATTCTTTATGCCAAAGCCTAAGTTTAACAAGAGGAGCAGAAAAGATCAGGTCTGAATCTTGGAGTTACACAAAATCACCTGGATTGTTGGAAATTGGCCACTATTTCTTGGAAGCAATTTTTCACCTCCTGGTATCGGCTAGAAATCCTCCACCAGGTTGGAGCCATCGATCGTGAGGATCAACTGACATATGTGCCAGGATCAATGATACATATGTTAGCACATATATTAGTGCACACGTGCTAACGCTTAGTTGCAGTGATATGCGCTAGTGCATGTGACTCTTTGTTCACCAGAGATGTCCAGGGGACCATAAAATTTTCCCTATTTCTTAGGAATAGTCAAGGTCATGAACATGTAGACGCAGTGGTTCATTATAATATTCACATCCGTGTCATTTATGGGTGTTACATCATCATTGTGCTTAAAATTAGGAGTCTAAATGACATCTATTTCTTCGTTATACATCCTCACTTAAATGGATAATATTATTTTTATCCATATTTAATGTGGATGGCTACTAATAAAGAATATATCCAACTGTAGTCATTTGTATCTATTAATTATATATTTTATTATTATTATTTTTAATTGGTACTAAATTAGCAGCTTACATCACTTAATAAATCAGAAAAAAAATTTAAAAATTATATGTCATACTTTCACATGTCTTTCATAGCATTATAATTTATTCCTTTTTTATATGAGACTATCCTACAATTGTTATAACTTATTTTTTAATTAATTTTTATTAATCATCCTTAGGTTTAGAAATAATATATGTTAAATTTTTACCTTAATTTTGTATGAGTCGTATCCGTCGTAGACATATATAGATAGACAAATATATGATTTACATAAAAACAAATAACTACAGACATACCTCATCCACTTTAGTATCCGTATCTATCCATTTACACCCCTACATAATTTGCAAAACCTATTTGGCCAATTGTTTAGAAAATACCCTCCACTTCTCCTACATATAGGACTTGTGTTTTTTATTTCCCAATGTGGCATCAGATTTGAAGGCACATTTTGTGGGAAAATGAAAAATTTGTGTTATTGTCATGACCCGAATTTTTAAAACTATTTTTACAATAAAGGACACACAATAAATTACGATAATTTTTTTTCTTTCTTAAACACAAAACAAATTATCCGATTAAATATCTAAGTCATGATAACTAGGGTTTACAAATACGAATATCAAAACATATGATATTATTATACATGTCAAATTCTGTAAATAGAAGGTTAACCCTCTAAGTATAAGTTTGTCATCTTTCCGAAAATAAATAACCAAGTAAAGTTGGCTCTTACGCTAGTAATTACAATTACTTACACGATTGCAGAAGTAAGAAACTAGATCCCACTAATGCAACGTCGTCCTCAAATGCCCACCAACGTCCTAATCTCGCAACATTCCTATCTAAAGAACCTGCAAGTAAACAAGACCAAACAAGCAACAAAACATCTCCTCCCCTTGGAGGAGCATTCAAAAGAACAAAAATATTATTTAATATTTTTTGGATCGGACCAACATCACCTGATGTTAATTGCCTACGTATTCATAAGACAACATCTCCAATGTTTCCAACAAGATTGGATCTAAACATAGTTCTGCCTAATACTACATTATACTAAAAAGTATAACATCATACATGCAATGCATAAGTATTTTCAATCAACCTACATTTTATGCAAGTCCTTTAATCATTTCACTTGTTCTAATTAAACAAACAATATCAATCACTGTTATTAATTATCTCTCGAACCATTGTTCGATAATTAATATCCATGTCTAATCCCAACGATAGACAGACTCATCAGATGTCAACCTAAGTGACAAATGATAACGAAACACCCTAGAATCCAACAGGCCCCTGGAATCCACCAAGAAGTCTCATATCCCAACTTAGCCCATAAGGACCTGACCGAGTGGAAGAGCATGACCCACAACTACACCTGAATAGAATTGGTCTGGGATGCCAACCAAGCAGGATGTTAGCGACCCCTAAATGCGTGTACATTAAAAGATCCTCAATAGATCTGTGGTGAGTGCGGCTCACATGGAACTCCCTCCAATGGGGAGGTGCAACTACACGGTCAAATCAGCGGCTCCTCAAAATAGCTAAAACTTAGGAAACCATTATGAACCCTATCTTGCTCATCTAAAAGCCAAGATTCCGAATGACTATCCCAAACCCTATTAGTCCCTTCTAGACTAAGGTTTACAACTCGAGACATGCCATCGGTTCATCAACCAAGGCAAATTGTCAGGTCAAAGGCTTTGTTCACTGTATGAACTAGTCATAGACCTCTCTAAGATATTTTAGTTTTTATCTTGATTAAGTGTTCTCGCCCAATCCAAAGCTATCTACCCAAATAATTATTCTTTCAATAAATTTTAACTAGTGATAAATTACTATCACAACATCAATATCAAAAATAGAAACAAAGAACAACATAAACAATTAGGACCACAAAGGTCCAAGCAGATCATAATATTAATAATCAAAATCAATAATGATATTATAATTACTTGGGCTCTCGTGCCCTAACCCTCCATGGGTTAACTTATTAAATCTCTTAAAAAAACTCAACATAATGTACTTGAGGGCATTAAGGTAATTATTTAACATTGAATATGGTCCTCTATGCTCTCTGGTAAGTCTTTAACATCTCAAAAGGTTTCAATATCACATTGGCCCGTTAATAACATCCACGCGAATACGAGCCGGTTTGCCTAAGGGTATTTCTATCATTAGGTTTAAGGCCTTAATGACATCTGACGGGTCCAAAATTGAACTCAAGCATACTACTTGACTTCATGGACTCTGTGTAATTTTCCTGAAATATGACGGGGTTGTGAACCCCCTTGAACCGACCCAGGTTGACTTAACGGTTTACGATTAACCCTAGGGGTAGAATAGTTAATTATCTACATATTGGGATTTTTTTCCACTGTGTAGATTGGCCTAAATTTAGGTTACCCATTACAGTATCATTGAGAATTTTTCTAATTTTTAAGATCACTCATATGCCACTGAACCGGTGCCCCAAAGTTTGGTCATTAACTATTACTCTACGCTTAAACTCACAATGGTAATTTAGTTATTTTAAGGTATCTGAGATTTTTCCACATTGTGAAACTTAATCAAGGTACTATACATAACCTCATGGTGATTCTTAATTTTTTCTGAATTTCCAACTATTTTAACTTACTCCACCGGACCCGGTTCAGTTGGAATATTTTTTTTAAGGAGTCGGACCGAACCGGGTCGGGTTAGCCAACCCGGTCCGGAGAGAACAGACAACCTGTGGGGTCGTCTTCCTCACAACCGGCCGGGCCTTTCGGCCTTTAGCAGTGCTGCCACCCTTGCGACAGAGGGCTGGGCAGCACACAACCCTCGGACCGCCGAAGCACGATGGAACCGACAAGGTCGGTCCCACTGCCGTCCGCTGTCCGGCCGGTGGCCAAAAGGCTAGCCCCCTTTTTTTTATAGTCGGCAAAGCCGCTGCGGCCAAGGCCGCCGCAGTCCAAGCCGCCGCAGCCCAGGCCGGCGCGACCAGGGCCAACACAACCAGGCCTGCGTGGTCCTTTTTATTGTAACTTACTGTGACGACCCGGCAGCAGCCAATCTGTCGCCTCCACGGCCAGGGCCAGGGCCAGGGCCGGCACGCCCCTCCCGTAATGGGTCTAACCACCAGCGGTCGGCTGGTGACTGGCTGGTGGCTAGCCGGTAGTTAGAAAATATACACGGTACAACGAAAGTGAATAGTAATTGTAGACATTACTATTCACCTTATTTACAAAAACGATTTTTATTTTAATAATGAAATATCTCTAATCTTGATTCAAAATCCTACCTTGAAGGCCAAATTGTCGTCGATCCACTATTGCCAAAGCTTTGCCGGAGTCTCGCCGAAAAATTTCCTCCTTTCCTTCATCGTCCAAAAGTTCCTCCAATCAGGCAAAAGTCCCCTAAATTGTGCCATAAGAAGGCCTTCTATAAACATGGGGATTAGAGTTCCTAACCCCCCTAGAATTTTAGGTAATCCTCCCCAATTTGTCCACCTAATTGGGACCTTAAAAATTAATTTCGTAATTATAAACAACTGGGCCCGCAAAAAGACTTAAACGGGCCAAATACAGTCTAAATCAGGTAAACGAGCTTTAAGCAATATACTTAACTTCAAACAGTCGTATCTCCCTCATCCGAACTCCGATTCGCGCGTTCTTGGTGGCGTTTCAAATCTCTATCTGTCTACTTTCTAATAGAATTAGTTTTAGCCATAAATTCTATCTAGGGAAGAAGTTATTCTACTAAGAATATCAATGAACACCCTATTCTCCACGTAGTTAATTTTTGAAACTTAGGAAAATTCGGGATATTACATTCTTCCCTCCTTAAAAAAATTGTGTCCTTGCAATTCACCATAGCCAACCCTTTTCAAGCTCGACGTTTAACCCAAAAGTCATTCTACCCCTTTCAAATCACATCAACTACAACTTCTGATTTATGAAGAACACAGACTTAATATCCCACAAAATTGAGGTCGTTATAGTTATCAAACAAAAAACTATTTGTACCATTTTGTGGGGAAACTAGGTTACATGAAACGGTGCTCTAATTAGGATTTTAGGCAAACCCTCTACAAATGTTTAAAATATGTTCCAAATGTTGCCATATAGGCCCTCAGGCTTATGAAGGGGGGGAGTCACTTCAATATGCTTTTGTGGGTGGATCTATGGCTATTTTTGTAACGCCTAAGATTTTTCACACATTTTCCTTAAAATTCACAGAAATTTTTTGCAATATAACATCTGTAAATCGGAGAAAAAATAGCACACAGACAACATCCCGCAGGATAAACACCATGGCAAGGCATGAAAAATGCTCAGCCAATTCATTATCGGCTAGCTCAAACACGGAACTTAATCCGTCGAACCCTCAGGTCTCAAACTCACAATGCTACCATTAGCTGTGCTTATAATTCAAGTTTGAATTAAGTACATTATGTGGTACGATTATGCCACACAAGCACTCAAGCATACCGTGCTCCCCTGATTAAACCGAAGTTGAGCCTGATCCGAAACCCAAGTTCATCGGGGCAACAGACTTCACTTAATCCGTCCACATCATGATCATAACACATCGTACAACAAACCCTTACAGTCTTACATACTTCGCTATCCATCTTATGGCCAAATCATCTTACACTGACATCATCAAATGAAGCTCCTTAGAGTCAACCCAGTTGTCGCCCTCTTACTTATATCTCACTTATTATGCTTACTTTTCACTTCATCATATGTATGTTATGCTTGTACAATTATGAACACTCTTACTGTCTGACAATCCTCGCCTGTCATACCCATATCTTCTGTCATCCGTCATACGCTTACACATCCATATCCAATCCATACCAAACACTGTCGCTTCATACCATCCATAGCCATACCTCTGCCCACATGTGCATACACATATCCATAGCATAGTCAAATAGTCATTATACATATGTATATCTATCACACATACATATAACATACACATATTGTCTTACATACGTAACTTACAAACATGCTCACTAGCCGTTACTAGTGCATACATACACATTTATACATACGTCAAACATACACGCTAGCCATCACTAACACATGCATACATACGTCAAACATACACGCTAGCCATCACTAGCACATGCATAACCATACATACTCCAAACATGCACGCTAGCCATCACTAACACATGCATAATCCAAACATACTTCAAACATACACGCTAGCCATTACTAGCACATGCATACATATGTCAACATACACGCTAGCCATCACTAATACATACTCAATCAACATACGAAACTTACCAACAAACACGCTAGTCATCACTAGTATATACTTACATACGTCAAACATACACGCTTGGCATCACTAGCACATACATACACATCCATACATACTTCAAACATGTACGGTAGCCATCACTAGCACATGCATAATCCATACATACTCCAAACATGCACGCTAGCCATCACTAGCACATGCATAAGCCAAACATACTTCAAGCATGCTTACATGCACATCATGCAATCAGATCGTTACTTAACATCCAAAGCATGACATCATACAATCCTAGCATGCTGCTACTCATTCAAAGCATGCTGCTACTCATTCAAAGCATGCTATCATGAAACTACGAGTTCAAAGCTCTCCTACCTCGTAATCATGACGTTCGATGGCAAGCACATGATGGTGGCGGCGTCGGCGGTGGAGTTGGCAGTCGAAACCGTTGCCTGGCTGATAGAGTTGCTGTCTCGAGGATTTTAGGAAGCGCCGAAACTAGTCACGGCCAAACAGGGTGTCAGAAGTCAATGCGGCAAAACCCGCGATCCACGGTAGCACACTGGGGCGGCTGGGAGAAATATCATGCCAACATATGTGGCGGTGCGACCAAAAGTTGATGGTGTACTCACTGAAGATGGGCCGATGGCTAAGACATGCTTAGTCGGCCACAAGACTTCAAAATCGGCCATGGATAGCACCCAACAGCGATGATTTCGGTCAACAAAGGCCCACATAAGGGCGGAGAGTGTGGGGCAACGCTTGAGGACATAGGAGAGGTGGAGGAGGGCTATGTATCAAGTCCACTTGGTGGCAAAGTCAACCGATGGTCAGGCGGCGCGAATGCGGCTCCTAAACCCAGAAGCACATGCGTGGCCACATGCACACGCGGCCCAAAGGGGCGAGGGGAGAGGGCTCAAAAGAGGCGAACCAAGGCCCACAAAAGGCCAACAGGGTTAAGGCCCTAGCTGTTGTAAGGACCCTCATCTTTAAACCGGGTTTGATTTTTATTTAATTATGGGTTATCGTGCAATTTTCGTGTTTTCTGATCTTATTCGGTGATTTTGTAAATAAATAGAGTTTGTGATGGTTTTAACCAAAATTAACTTCAATATTAGTGGTTTTAAGTGATTTTAAACCAAATGTGAATTTTTGGAATTTTTTGGATTTTTCACTATTTTCCCAAAAATTAGGGTTTTGGCGGGACCCCTGTGGGCCCCACGGTCGAAAATTTTATTTTTGTGTCAAATGAACCTAAACATATACTTAAGGTCACACAAAAATTTTCAGAATTTTATTAGGCTTAATTCGTGCTTAAATTTGCAAAATAAACACTTTTAGCCTACTTTTCATATTTACACCCCAAAACTTACCTTTGCCTACCCCAACCCTTACTATAAAAGGGCAAACCTGAGCCATTTCCATTTTTGGGAATAGGCTAAGGAAGGAGGGCTGGCCTAATCCCCACTTAGGCCCGAATTAGAAGCCGATTAAGGTAAGCTTGCTCTAATTAAGCACTAATCCATGGCTTTTCTCTTAATTTCTTCTAAATCTACCATTTTCCCCTTGATTCAATTCGTTTTTGACCATCAAAAGCTACTGATTTGTGTTTTACTACAAACCCTAACATTCAAAATTCGATTTTTACTACCAACAAGCCCTAGATCTAAGATTTAATTAGGGATTTCTTAAGTAAATCGATTTCCATTGGTGTTTAATTCAAACTCATTGTATTTTCAAGGATTTCAAGAAGGGTGACTCTTCAATCCGAGCTTAATCAAGTGCTGAGGTAATGGGTCTTCGAAATCTCTGTTTATCCATGGTAAAACTCTTCATTTTTGGCTTATTTCGAAATGGTTTGCTTGATTTAGTGTGTTAATGGTAAGATTAGAAAATGAAATTATTTAATCCCGATTTCTTAGGGTTTTGCATTATTATGGTTTGGTTTGATATTCTGGAAGTCAAGGAGGACTTTTGATGATGATTAGCGTCCTAGATGTGGATTTCAAGTGTTTTCTATGGTGTTTCGGTTTGGATTTGCGAAAGGAAGAAGATGACTGTTTCGCGTGTTAGCGATCGATCGGCCTTGCAGGGCGATCGATCGGATGAACTGAAATTTTCAAAATTTTGCGTGTAACCGATCGGACGGCCTGAAGGGCGATCGATCGGCTACACAGGAAATTTGCATGTTGTGTGTATGATGCCTATTTTGATGATTCTACTTTGGCTTGCCAATTTTATACGAATGTGGAGTATTTTAAGCTATGTTAGGCTACTGGAAATGTATGCTATTGAGTTTATGGAGTTGAGATATATGCTTAGTGATGGTGGAATGACTTATGTTTTGTGGCATGATGTTGGAATCGTTATTTTGAAATTATGAATAGTTGTTTCCCTTTGGTTAAGCATATTTCAAGAGGGACTACAATCATTGTTGGACAGATTTGTCATGATAAATTGTGATTAATGGTGTGTGAATGTTGGTGAATGCCATGACTCAATGATGAAATGAGTGATGTTATAGGTGTTTAGCCTTTGTGGTTGAGTTTTGAATTTAACTATGATTTCAACGATTCTTCTACTATGATTTCCGCTGGAATTCATGTTTAGGTAGAAATTCACATGTGTAGTGTGGTGGTGAGTTGATTTTCAAGCATGTTAATATGCATCATGTGAAAGGCTTCTACTAGTTACACACACACATGTGGGGGTTAAATGATGATGTTGAAGCTTAATATCGTGATTATGAATGATGCATTAGGGGCTGGTGAGAGCACTTATCATGATTAGGGTTCATGTATGCTTTGCCCACGCATGTACCATGTTGCACGCATCATGAAAATGGATTTCCAATTGAGGCTTCATCGTGATTAATCGAATTTGACCGATTGGATGCAATGTGATGGAATTGCGTGCCGGGTTTATCGGTCGTGGATTAATCGCAAGTTGATTGGTCCGAAAGGACATATTTTGATTTGAAGTTCCTGTGTGGAACGATTTGAAGTTCCTGTGTGGAACGATTTGGAGTTCCTGTGTGGAACGAGTGCACTCCCCGGGTTGAGTCTTGTTTAATGGAATGATGAGGGGACGAGTTGTGTACTTGTCTTGCGGATATGTGAGAATATCATTATGTGTGTCATCTGGACCCTGAGAATCCAGTGTGGTATGCCGTGTGCACCCCGCTACCACGTGTTCTAGGGTTCTCTGTGTGAGAACTCGGGTTCTTCCCTCCGCAGGAGATGTCCCTGGGCGAACACCCCTGCTCTAGATTCTCTGTGTGAGAATGGGACATCCTTGGCCAGGATCGTCTGTGGCGAGCAGTATTAGGGATTGACAACCCCGATCTTTCTTGAATTCTTGTGTAGAATTTTGTACCATGACGCGCCTTCGTGGCCTTGTCTATGCTCCCGTTTGTGTGACGTCAATGTGTGATTACTCCTTGATGGAGGTTGATTGTGATAACATTATGCATGTAGGAATATGTATGTTAGAGATACATCCATGCAGGTTGAATTATGCATTTTTATGCAGTGTTAAGTGATATGAATGTATGATCAGAAAATGATGCACCATGTAAATCTTTGATCTGAAACGATCTCATTTCTAAGCTATCGTATTTTTTACGTTGACAGTGATATTAAAAACCATTGCTGAGTGTTAAAACTCACCCCTCTTTTGTGTTTTGATTTGGGGCTGCGTGGTGCGACACGCAGACGGACAGGATTGCCTTTTTGAGGAAAGGTCAGAGGTAGCTTGGGTGTGATGATGGAGATCGTTGCGTGACTTATCATCGTTTCTTTCATGCTTTATGTTCGAACCTTTGTGTAGGGTTCTTGTTGTGGTTTTATGTCACATGTTACAGTTATGTTTGCTTATGACTTATTTTGAGCCGGTGTGGGCTTTACTTAACTAAGTTTGTGGGTTTGAGATTGTTGTTTACTTTGTGATAAGCAACACCTTTTCTTTCCCTTTTTATTTACTCTTGCTCAAAGGATTGTGCGCACTCCGTGTTGCTGTTAATCGCCCGTGGTTAGGGATTAAGTCTTCCGCTAGAATCGTTTCTCAATTTCACTTCGTCGCCCCCGCGCGCTTGACCGGCCCTTGGACCGGGTTCGGCTCGGGTCGGGCATCGCCGGGGCGTGACAGAGTTTTTGGTATCGGAGCACATCTTTGTCCAAGAGTAAATAGGGTTTGTGTGACAAGTCTTGCTTGTTTGCTTGCTTGCTTGTTTGTGTGCTTTTTGTTTGTTTGGCTGTGTGCTTTCGGGTTGTTAGGCTGTACGATTAACGTCTGGTCGTTGTGTAGATGGCTGGTCCTAATCATGCAGGCGCTAATAACCATCGCGGTGCTCGTGACCCAAGGGTGGACGATGTGTTGACCGCCATTGAAGGGTTGACACAGGTGTTCCAGGCTAAGCACGCGAGCGGTAGCAGTTCTGAGTCTCTTTCACTCGAGGGATTCAAGAAGCTTAATCCCCCTAGCTTCAAGGGTGGATTTGATACCTCTGTGGCGGATAATTGGAGGCTTCATATGGAGAAGATTTTTAGTGCTCGACGTTGCTCGGACGAGGAGAAGACTAGACTTGCAGTCTTCACGTTCGAGGGCGAAGCTCGCAGGTGGTGGTTATCGATGGAGCGTCAGAGGTTCCATGGTCGAGAGGACATTCCATGGGAGGAGTTCTTGTCAGCCTTTAACGACAAGTACTTCCCTCTTCATGTCCGAGAGGAGAAGAAGAAGCAGTTTCTCAGTCTCGGCAGGTTCTATGACGGTCTTGGCTTATGAGACTCGTTTCGTGGAGCTTGAGCGCTTTGCTCCTCGCTTCTTCAGCGATGAGTATGAGCGAGCACGTAAGTTTGAGGACGGTCTTAAGCCTTTCATCAAAGGCCGAGTCGTGCCATTCAGGCACAAGACCCTTGCTGAGGTACTTGAGACGGCCATCGCCATGGAGCGTGATTCTGATGAGTATATCCGGAGGAGAGGGCAGCAGCAGCAGCCTAAGAGGTCGAGGGCGGAGGATAGCCATAACCGCCGGGACTTTAAGCGGCGTGATACCCGTCATGTGAGGCATAACACCCAGCATGTGCAGCAGATCCTCGGGACCGCCGTGCTAGTGTGACTTGCTATGATTGTCGGCAGAAGGGGCACTATGCCAATGAGTGTCCGCAGAGGGCTGGTCGTGCTCAGAGACGTGCACCGATGACACCTAATACCGGTCCCAGGCAGCCGTGTGTACCACCGGCGAGAGCACCTACCGGGCAGCCCGATGGCAAGGGGAAGAAGCCGGCTCATGATGGGAGAGTCTTTGCTATTTCAGCGCAGGAGGCGGCTAACTCTTCGGGCGTGGTGGAAGGTATGATTCTCATCGCCTCCCACTATGCTAGAGTGTTATTTGATACCGGTTCCTCTCATTCTTTTGTGTCTCCTCATTTTGCTCATGAGTTGGATGCTTGTTATAAGTTGTTGCATGTTCCTTTGTGTGTTTCTACACCTTCATCCTCTCTTCGAGCGGAAAAGTATGTTGAGATGATTCCTATGGAGATCGGTGGACATGTGCTACATATGGATCTTATTATATTGCCGATGATTGACTTTGATGTGATCCTAGGCATGGATATGATGTTCAAGTTCCATGCGTATGTAGACTGTCGCAGGAGGTGTGTGAAGTTCGAGTTGCCAGGAGCTAAGCCTTTTATCTTTCAAGGGGTGAAGCGTTCTAATGGCAAATTCTTGGTCTCTTCCTTCAAAGCCAAGAAGTGGATCGATAGTGGATGCGAAGCTTTCCTTGCTAGTGTTACGGGGTTGAACATGGAGTTACCTTCTTTGGATTCCGTTCGTGTTGTGGCGGAATTTCCCGATGTCTTCCCTAGTGACTTGGCGAGTTTACCACCGGAGAGGGAGATAGAGTTTTGCATTGACCTTATTCCAGGCACTACTCCTATCTCTAAGGCTCCCTATCGTATGGCTCCAGCCGAACTTAAAGAGCTTAAGGCTCAGCTGCAGGATCTTATGGATAAGGGGTATATTAGGCCGAGTGTATCTCCTTGGGGTGCGCCGGTCTTATTTGTTCGGAAGAAGGATGGTTCTCTACGGTTGTGTATCGACTACCGAATGCTTAATCAGGTAACCATCAAGAACAAGTACCCTTTACCTAGAATTGATGATTTGTTTGATCAGTTGCAGCAGGCACATGTTTTCTCTAAGATCGATTTGAGATCGGGTTATCACCAACTTCGGATCCATCCTGATGATGTTGCTAAGACGGCTTTCCGTACCCGATATGGGCATTATGAGTTCTTAGTTATGCCTTTTGGTCTTACTAATGCACCTGCCTCATTTATGGACTTGATGAACCGAGTCTTTCGGCCTTATCTTGATCGGTTTGTAATTATATTCGTGGATGATATTCTGATCTATTCGGCCAATGAGGAAGAGCATGAAGCACATTTGAGGATTGTCTTGCGAACTTTGCAGGAGCATATGCTCTTTGCAAAGTTTGACAAGTGTGAATTTTGGCTCAAGAAAGTGCATTTCCTTGGTCATGTTATATCGAGAGACGGTGTGGCGGTTGATCCCTCGAAAGTTGAAGCCGTGTTGAATTGGGAGCAACCGAAGAGTGCATCGGAGGTCCGCAGCTTCCTAGGACTTGCCGGGTACTATCGCCGTTTCATCGAGGGTTTTTCTAGCCTTGCGAGCCCTATGACTAAGTTGACAAGGAAGAATGAGAAGTTCGAGTGGAACTCAGCTTGTGAAGAGAGTTTCCAAGAGTTGAAGAAGAGGCTAACTTCAGCTCCAGTTCTAACTTTGCCTTCCGGGAGTGGCAGATTCGTGGTCTATAGTGATGCTTCTCTTCGCGGCTTGGGTTGTGTACTCATGCAGCATGGGAGAGTGGTGGCTTATGCATCTCGACAGCTTAGAGTGCACGAGCGGAATTACCCCACTCATGACTTGGAGTTAGCGGCCGTAGTCTTTGCATTGAAGATTTGGCGGCACTATCTCTATGGTGAGAAGTTTGAGGTATTCACTGATCACAAGAGCTTGAAGTACTTATTCACACAACGAGATCTTAATTTGAGGCAAAGGAGGTGGCTTGAATTCTTGAAGGATTATGACTTCACGATATCGTATCATCCGGGCAAAGCGAACGTGGTGGCGGATGCTTTGAGTCGGAAATCAGCCACTACGGTTGCTTGCATGCGAGTTCGTGAGTGGCTCCTTTATGAGGATGCCATTGAGCTAAGGCCAGAGTTGACTTTGGAGGACACACGGAGCTGGTTTGCTAATCTCTCTATTAGCTCTAGTGTGGTGGATGACGTGGTCGAAGCTCAGAAGGGTGATGAAGAGATTCTAGCTCTTAAGGCTAAGCTAAGGGAGAAGGCAGTGTTGGATTTTGAGGAAAGATCCGATGGAAGCTTGATGTATAAGGGTCGTTGGTGTGTGCCGAACACCGTTGAGCTGAGAGAGCGTATTCTATCGGAGGCACACCATTCTAAGTTCTCTATCCATCCTGGAGGAACGAAGATGTACCACGACGTGAAGAGGACATTTTGGTGGAATGGGATGAAGAAGGACATTGCGGTCTACGTGTCCAAATGCCTTGTATGTTAGCAAGTCAAGGCAGAGCATCGGCATCCAGGCGGTTTACTACAACCACTTCCGATTTCGGAGTGGAAGTGGGAGCACGTCACTATGGATTTCGTTTCCGGACTGCCACGGTCGCCGAGTGGTAATGATGCGGTTTGGGTGATTGTTGATCAACTTACTAAGTCCGCTCATTTCCTCGCGCTTAGAATGACTACTCCTTTGGATGTCTTGGCTGCTCTATATTTGAGGGAGATCGTGCGGTTACATGGGATTCCAGTATCTATTGTCTCTGATCGTGACCCGCGGTTCACTTCGAGGTTTTGGCAGAGCTTTCAGGGTGCTTTGGGCACATCTTTGCATCTTAGCTCCGCTTACCATCCTCAGACGGACGGACAGTCCGAAAGGACCATTCAGACGCTTGAGGACATGCTTCGGGCTTGTATCCTTGAGTGGAAAGGAAGCTGGGAGCAACATTTGCCGCTGGTTGAGTTTTCTTATAATAATAGCTACCAAGCGAGCATCCGGATGGCACCTTTTGAGGCACTTTATGGGCGTCCTTGCCGATCACCGTTGTGTTGGAGTGAGGTTGGAGATCACCTTCTCACTGGCCCAGACCTTATTCAGCAGTCAGTGGAGAAGATACGCCTTATCCGGGAGAGGTTGCAGGCAGCTCAGAGCCGTCAGAAGAGTTATGCCGATAGGCGACGGCGGGAGTTGGAGTTTAGTATTGGTGATCATGTTTTCCTTAAGATCTCTCCGACTCGTGGTGTTGTTCGATTTGGACAACGGGGGAAGTTGTCACCTCGTTTTATTGGTCCATTCGAGATCTTGGAGCGGATTGGCGCCACAGCTTATCGGGTTGCACTTCCACCCCGACTGGCCGATATCCATAATGTTTTCCACGTCTCACTTCTTCGGAAGTATGAGCCGGATCCTACTCATGTCTTGGATTTTGAGCCGTTGGAGCTCCAGGAGAATCTTTCCTACGAGGAGGTACCTATTCAGATTCTTGATCGTAAGGAGAAGGTACTTCGGCAAAAGGCAATCCCACTCGTGAAGGTGTTGTGGAGGAATCATGGAGTCGAGGAAGCCACGTGGGAAACGGAGGACGAGATCAGAAAGAAGTATCCTCATCTTTTTGTCGCTGACCTCTAGCGAATTTTGGGGGACCAAAATTCCTAAGAGGGGGAGGATGTAAGGACCCTCATCTTTAAACCGGGTTTGATTTTTATTTAATTATGGGTTATCGTGCAATTTTCGTGTTTTCTGATCTTATTCGGTGATTTTGTAAATAAATAGAGTTTGTGATGGTTTTAACCAAAATTAACTTCAATATTAGTGGTTTTAAGTGATTTTAAACCAAATGTGAATTTTTGGAATTTTTCGGATTTTTCACTATTTTCCCAAAAATTAGGGTTTTGGCGGGACCCCTGTGGGCCTCACGGTCGAAAATTTTATTTTTGTGTCAAATGAACCTAAACATATACTTAAGGTCACACAAAAATTTTCAGAATTTTATTAGGCTTAATTCGTGCTTAAATTTGCAAAATAAACACTTTTAGCCTACTTTTCATATTTACACCCCAAAACTTACCTTTGCCTACCCCAACCCTTACTATAAAAGGGCAAACCTGAGCCATTTCCATTTTTGGGAATAGGCTAAGGAAGGAGGGCTAGCCTAATCCCCACTTAGGCCCGAATTAGAAGCCGATTAAGGTAAGCTTGCTCTAATTAAGCACTAATCCATGGCTTTTCTCTTAATTTCTTCTAAATCTACCATTTTCCCCTTGATTCAATTCGTTTTTGACCATCAAAAGCTACTGATTTGTGTTTTACTACAAACCCTAACATTCAAAATTTGATTTTTACTACCAACAAGCCCTAGATCTAAGATTTAATTAGGGATTTCTTAAGTAAATCGATTTCCATTGGTGTTTAATTCAAACTCATTGTATTTTCAAGGATTTCAAGAAGGGTGACTCTTCAATCCGAGCTTAATCAAGTGCTGAGGTAATGGGTCTTCGAAATCTCTGTTTATCCATGGTAAAACTCTTCATTTTTGGCTTATTTCGAAATGGTTTGCTTGATTTAGTGTGTTAATGGTAAGATTAGAAAATGAAATTATTTAATCCCGATTTCTTAGGGTTTTGCATTATTATGGTTTGGTTTGATATTCTGGAAGTCAAGGAGGACTTTTGATGATGATTAGGGTGCTAGATGTGGATTTGAAGTGTTTTCTATGGTGTTTCGGTTTGGATTTGCGAAAGGAAGAAGATGACTGTTCTGCCGTGTTAGCGATCGATCGGCCTTGCAGGGCGATCGATCGGCTGAACTGAAATTTTCAAAATTTTGCGTGTAACCGATCGGACGGCCTGAAGGGCGATCGATCGGCTACACAGGAAATTTGCATGTTGTGTGTATGATGCCTATTTTGATGATTCTACTTTGGCTTGCCAATTTTATACGAATGTGGAGTATTTTAAGCTATGTTAGGCTACTGGAAATGTATGCTATTGAGTTTATGGAGTTGAGATATATGCTTAGTGATGGTGGAATGACTTATGTTTTGTGGCATGATGTTGGAATCGTTATTTTGAAATTATGAATAGTTGTTTCCCTTTGGTTAAGCATATTTCAAGAGGGACTACAATCATTGTTGGACAGATTTGTCATGATAAATTGTGATTAATGGTGTGTGAATGTTGGTGAATGCCATGACTCAATGATGAAATGAGTGATGTTATAGGTGTTTAGCCTTTGTGGTTGAGTTTTGAATTTAACTATGATTTCAACGATTCTTCTACTATGATTTCCGCTGGAATTCATGTTTAGGTAGAAATTCACATGTGTAGTGTGGTGGTGAGTTGATTTTCAAGCATGTTAATATGCATCATGTGAAAGGCTTCTACTAGTTACACACACACATGTGGGGGTTAAATGATGATGTTGAAGCTTAATATCGTGATTATGAATGATGCATTAGGGGCTGGTGAGAGCACTTATCATGATTAGGGTTCATGTATGCTTTGCCCACGCATGTACCATGTTGCACGCATCATGAAAATGGATTTCCAATTGAGGCTTCATCGTGATTAATCGAATTTGACCGATTGGATGCAATGTGATGGAATTGCGTGCCGGGTTTATCGGTCGTGGATTAATCGCAAGTTGATTGGTCCGAAAGGACATATTTTGATTTGAAGTTCCTGTGTGGAACGATTTGAAGATGCCTGTGTGGAACGATTTGGAGTTCCTGTGTGGAACGAGTGCACTCCCCGGGTTGAGTCTTGTTTAATGGAATGATGAGGGGACGAGTTGTGTACTTGTCTTGCGGATATGTGAGAATATCATTATGTGTGTCATCTGGACCCTGAGAATCCAGTGTGGTATGCCGTGTGCACCCCGCTACCACGTGTTCTAGGGTTCTCTGTGTGAGAACTCGGGCTCTTCCCTCCGCAGGAGATGTCCCTGGGCGAACACCCCTGCTCTAGATTCTCTGTGTGAGAATGGGACATCCTTGGCCAGGATCGTCCAGGGCGAGCAGTATTAGGGATTGACAACCCCGATCTTTCTTGAATTCTTGTGTAGAATTTTGTACCATGACGCGCCTTCGTGGCCTTGTCTATGCTCCCGTTTGTGTGACGTCAATGTGTGATTACTCCTTGATGGAGGTTGATTGTGATAACATTATGCATGTAGGAATATGTATGTTAGAGATACATCCATGCAGGTTGAATTATGCATTTTTATGCAGTGTTAAGTGATATGAATGTATGATCAGAAAGTGATGCACCATGTAAATCTTTGATCTGAAACGATCTCATTTCTAAGCTATCGTATTTTTTACGTTGACAGTGATATTAAAAACCATTGCTGAGTGTTAAAACTCACCCCTCTTTTGTGTTTTGATTTGGGGCTGCGTGGTGCGACACGCAGACGGACAGGATTGCCTTTTTGAGGAAAGGTCAGAGGTAGCTTGGGTGTGATGATGGAGATCGTTGCGTGACTTATCATCGTTTCTTTCATGCTTTATGTTCGAACCTTTGTGTAGGGTTCTTGTTGTGGTTTTATGTCACATGTTACAGTTATGTTTGCTTATGACTTATTTTGAGCCGGTGTGGGCTTTACTTAACTAAGTTTGTGGGTTTGAGATTGTTGTTTACTTTGTGATAAGCAACACCTTTTCTTTCCCTTTTTATTTACTCTTGCTCAAAGGATTGTGCGCACTCCGTGTTGCTGTTAATCGCCCGTGGTTAGGGATTAAGTCTTCCGCTAGAATCGTTTCTCAATTTCACTTCGTCGCCCCCGCGCGCTTGACCGGCCCTTGGACCGGGTTCGGCTCGGGTCGGGCATCGCCGGGGCGTGACAGCTGTGGTCAATCAAAGTGGTGACATCGTTGATCGCCACCCACATCCAATACCCATAGTGCGGGCGGCTGTGCATCTCGCATGGTATAGGGCAATGACAAGCGGCCCATTCTGGGCGGAGTGTATAATCAGGCCAATCGGGGTTGACCCTCGCTATCACCGAGCCGGGGCAGAGTCCACAATGCCAAAATAGCCCATAGCTTGCCGGTGCCAATGACTTGAGACGCGCCGAAAGCATCTAATTGGGCGGAGCAAAGTAATAGGGGCGAGGCGGGGTTGAAAACGGCAAACCCCTACTGACACTGGATCAAGGTAGGCTGGACGAAGTCCTACCGGTGATCGGACAATGACTGGAAACACACCGGCGTCCAAAAAATCCCACGGACAGTGAGATGGAAATAAAAACAAAACCCAACCAAAGTACCGGTAGTTCACCACAGAGCAAAGAAAGCATGGCGGCGGCTCTAGCCATCGCCTATGGGTTCCTAGCAGCCAACTAAATATAAGTCTAGTTAAGGGCGGCTGCAAATGACGTCGAAATCGTACACCCACAGTTCAAAAAAAGGATTGAAGGAGAGAAAAACCTGAAAAAAGGTTTGGTACCTCGTGGAGGAGCGAAGAGGCTGTGGCGGCAGTCATAGCTGGTACCGACGAACTCATGGCAGTGAGGCAAAACAGATTATGATAAGAACCTCCAGAATCTAATGATGGAAGAGGGAGAACGGACCGATTGAAAATGGGCTTGGGTTTTCTCTTCTCTCTACAGGTCGAAACTTTCTTCTGTAAGTTTCTGGAACAAAATTTACTGGACTCCTGTTTAAAAGCTGTGATTTTATTATTTAATTTTTAAAATTTTTACATCTACATATCTAACATGCGTTCACCCACCGGTTACGTGTTATAGCTCCAAAATTCATGCCGTAAGCGTGCAACAAGGCCCGTGGCCTGCGATTAAGCCCCACACCTGACTCTACGAATATAAATACGGGAAATATAAATACGCCGAAGCGTCATATTTTTTCGCTGAAAATGACTAAAAAAATAGCAAAAAAATCACAAAAAGTTGTAGAAAAATCAAGGACCTTACAATTTCCTCCACAAATGTTCTTCCTCTATAAATAAAATTCATGGGTTTTAACACGTGTTTAGATTTCTAAGCGCATAAATGGAAGGATAATCAAATGAAAATGGTGTCGGGCAACCCATCATCCTTAGGAAGCAAAGACAAATTAAATACTAGCAAAATAAGGGGTAGATCAGACCACATTGAGAAATGGATAGCAAATAGATTGTCCAACTGTCCCTTAAACACTCCACATTCTCCTATTTTTATTTTAAAGAATTCGAGTCCTTGGTGGAATTGGAATCCTCTTTCCACATGTCTTGTGACGTTACTCAATGGAGCATACCCGCTATTGAGAGTTTTTAGAAGATTTACTCCCACCAATTTATATACTATGCTATGATACTGAGCTAAGTGTAAGGAATGCATGTGAAACGTTAATTTTTTAGATCGATAGTGCACATAGTAGTGCATATTAGCTTAAATATTATTTACCCTAAGATGCACTAGTGTGTATGCCATCGATCTCAAAAATAAACATTTTACATGCGTTCTTCACGCTCGGCTCACAGTGAGTAGGGAGCATAAAAAATACCTTCTACACCCAACTATAGGTTAAGAGTAACAAAGCCTAGTCCTTCTTACACTTAAAGGGAATACACACATATGTACTTATGTGTGTTACATTGCAAGAAAATGTTGCAGGAAAGGCCCATAATGTATATAAAAGTACTATTCATATTCCTATGTGACAATAAGCCTAATATAAAGTATGCATAGGAGTAGGGGTGTTCACGGACGTCCAATGTCCGTTTGTCCGTCCGTGTCCGCATCCATAAATACATAGAGAGGACAATTTTTTTGGTCCAGGGCGGACGCAGACACGGACACGGACCATTAAATTTGTCCACCCTTGTAGGTGCCTACGGACGCGGACAAACTGTTGTCTGTGTCCGTTGACGTCCGCGTCCGCCACCTAATTGAAAAATTGGATTATGGTTATATTAAGTACTTGATAGTTATAGTTGACTTAATTACAAAGAAGACTTTGTTTTTGTTATAATTGATAATAAGAATTTTAAAATTTTAGTATTGTTTAATTATGGGTGATTTTTAACTTATTTTAGCATTTTATATATGTATTTTTAAGGTAAAAATATAAATACAGACCTTATGTAGCATGTTAGGACAGTTCTAACATGCTACATAAGGACTATATATGTAAAAATAAAGATTTGGCTTAATTGTCCGCGTCTGTCCATGTCCGTCAGTGTCTGTGACAGACGGACTTGGACAATAGATGCTACGGACATTAGTGGACACGGACGGACGCGGACAATACTTAGCTAATTGGTGGGCGGACGCGGACATACCTCTGTCCGCGTCCGTATTTGTCCGTGAACACCCCTACATAAGAGTCGTTTATCAACGAGATTGATAATATATACACTAATACATATTAACATAAATATTATGTATATTAATTTATATTAATATATGCGCCAGCTATTTAAAATATATTTATATAAACTTAATTTTTTTTTTCTATTATACATATTATATATACAAAGATGAAAATACACATGTGCCCCAACAGATAAACACGTGTATGCACCCCCAACGTATCTCACGAGCACTAGGCCGATGGACCGTGATCGGCCTGCGAATCTATTGCCCAGCTTCCTCTATATTAAAAACTATTAAGTACCAATAAGGTACTTAAGGTAACATGCCTGTCACCAATTAAAATTAAACACACTATACTATTTATTATTAAATAGGCTACTTTTAAACCTAAAATACCCATAAACAAATAAACAAATCGTTTTGCTATTGGTCACCGCTACCTTTATACCTTATCCGTACCTAATAAATAAACAAATCGTTTTACTCCGTCCCTACCCCTCGCTGCTTCCAGTCTTCCACCCTCTCCCGTTCCTTTGTCGCCGGTGGCCGACATCGCTGGTCACTGCCAGTGGCCGCCGCCTGTCATCATCCGTAGTTGGTAATTGCCGCCGATCACTGTCCTGTTCCCGCGTTTGAAACCTCCCCCGTTGGAGTTAACGTCGCCGGTTGTCGCCGCCGGCCATGACTGCCGGTCCTTGCCGCTTCAATACTCGCGAATGAGGAACGCAACCATTTAACCCTCTACTCCGTGCCATGATTTTAGTTTGTATGGAGTGCGATTGGTGTATTCAACAAAACCGGGGAGTTCGATGTTGAAATATTGGAATGCTCGTGAACTGTTCGATAAAAAGCCTGCGAGGGGAACTGGTCAGCGTTTCCAGAAAAGACGAGTTGCAATTTGCAGCCACTAATTTGCCGCCTAAGACAAGATGCCTGCCCATTACGTTTGCAGTCATGTCCAGGGCGTCTAAGGCTCCCTTTGGGAATGTCGTATCCTTCACGTCGTCTCCGATTCCTTCCCTTTTTCCGGCCAGACGTTTCGTGTTGGACTCGCGTCTCTGGATTCTTGTTCGGCCATACCCACAAATTCCTGCCAACTTTGCCACCTTCTGGTTCGAGAGGCTATGCGGAGGAGACCGTGAAAAAGCTCTGATTTTACCAGCTGTGTCAGGTATTGAGCTATGGAGCTGCGCCTCGTCCCGCTGCTGAGGGCGGCGTGGGTCGCCGGGACCCTCCCTATCCTCGTAGCCTCCTTCCCTTCCCCTCGTCTGCGCTTCTTCCGTGAGATGCTGCTGGGATTCGCCAAGAGGGGCAAGATTCTGGAGTCTTCTTCTTGTGTAAGTTTCGGAAATCATTTCTTTCATCTTTTGTACGGTTGTGATTGATGACTACAAGTCTGCACACCTTAGAAATTGAACTGCAACGCCGCGACCTGTAATTGGTAATTGTTAACAGAAGGTGGATTACTTAATAATCTCGTTTAATTCATGTAAAATCGGGAGAGTATTGCTCCAGATTAAACATGGAATGATATCAGGACCGAATTAACTTTGTAAGTTGGTTATTTGAACGAGTTGTTTAGTAAGCTAATGATTTGAAAAAAAATGAGAAAAAAGGCTGAAAAGGGACCTAAAAACCAAAAAGGTGGTAGGCACGTTTATTCGATACAGTAAGGTGCCACTCATCTAACTGTTGGTATTGTTCTTTCTGAAGAAATGGATGATGGAAAGCTGGTCCATTTCTGGATGAAATGTCAGATAACATCCATGAGCTATTTGTTCATGATGGAAATCAAAATTGAAAAATGTCTCATAATTTCTTCTCTTCATCTCATGTATACTTAAATAGATATTCCTTTGTTTGTTACACTTTTACTTACATTTTAAATGCATGTTTTCCTGGTACTGCAGAGATTCACTGTTCCTCAGAGCTTCTTTCTGCACTTCTATGTGATAGCATCAGTTTGGACAACACTGTTATTGTTATGTACATGGTTTTATGCATATATGACAATGGGCTCTCTTGCTTCTGAACCATTCCACTTTTCTACGGTAGCCAGTCACTTGATGGGAGGCTCCCATGTCTTTTCCATTCATAAAACTCAGTCAGCTCTCACAGGACATGGCTACGGAGTTTGGAAAGTAATTTTTTTGCTCTTACTGATGGAAGCTCAAGCCTTGCGTCGCCTCTACGAGACCTTGTTTGTGTTCAACTATAGCCCCACAGCTCGAATGCACATTTCTGGTTATCTAACGGGCCTATAGTGGGTTCCTCATTCAACCTCTATGTTTTATTATCTTCCTACATGTCTTTTGGATTGATGGTTTTCCTGTTTGTGTTGTGTCTGCGAGGTTAGCTTTTATATGGCTGCACCACTGACACTTAGCAGTTCATGGGCTCTTGAGGCATTAAGATATAGTGCTCGTCAAATACCCTTGTTCATCATCAAAAGCCGAGGACCTGATGTTAAGTTTGATTGGTGTGGATGTCTGACTCCTTTTTTAAAATTGGAATTGGTGCAATGGATTGGAGCTGCTATTTTTATTTGGGGTTGGATACATCAGCTCAATTGTCATGCTATTCTTGTAATTACCATTTCTAGACTGTAATGACAAATTACTAATTGGAAAATGATATTCCTACTCTACTTTTTTTACACCAAAAGCCTACTCCGCATCTGATTGGCCTTAGAAAAGTGAGCCTCAGAAAAGTGAATCTCCATGTTGTCAGTTGTAACTCACCTTCTCTATCCAATCAGATGTTGGAGTACAGCTCCCTTTTCTTAGCATAGTTATAGTAAGTAGTGAAAATCAGTAATTATTGTTTTCCAGCATTAATTTTTCCAAAATTTTGCAGGGTTCACTGCGGGAACACAAAGAACAGGCCAGTGACTATGCAATCCCTCGTGGTGATTGGTTTGAGTTGGTCTCATGCCCTCACTACTTGGCTGAAATTGTGCGTCACTCTTGCCAATTTGTGGTATTTGTTGTACAAATAGTTTGCTTCAGCTAAATGCTGCGGTGGTCTGTGTATATGCCTTAATTTCCTGGACAACAATGATGATATCGACTGTTATTTGTCTTCATTAATCTTTCCGAATTCCTGGCAGGTCATATATGCTGGCCTGCTGATTGCTAGTGGGGGTACAGACATCACGATCTGGCTCCTCTTCTTATTCGTGGTATATTTTCTCTTTTCTTATACGGGAAATCTAGTCACCATTTTTTGTTATACTTGTCATGCATTTTCATCCCATGGGAGAATTAACTACTTGAGTCTCAAGTCTTGATTTCAATTGAATGGGATGATGCAGGTTGCAAATCTCGGGTTTGCTGCTTCAGAAACACATCAGTGGTATCATAACAAGTTTGATAATTATCCTCGCTCTAGATGCGCCATTGTTCCCTTTATTTATTAGGCACATGAGGCTGGAGATGAGCTGATCATTAAATCAGACTAGGCGTTCAGAAGATGAGGTGTTAATTGCATCGTAGAATTGATTTGTGTGATTTTCTACCGCTCCTACCCTCGTTCATTTGTTCAGCAGTTAATACTGGGTTTCAGCCTTTTTATCTAATATTGACAAGGCGGTTATGGAATTCCTGGTCCGCCATATCAGCAAGCTAAGCTGCAGAGAACGAACGTAAAAATTGTCTGCTGTTTCACTCACTCTCACTGTTTTATAAACATAACACGAGGGGATGAATTAACGATCTGAGCATTGTATAATCACCGGAAACTTTTACTGTTTTCTATCCTCATTAGTCACACTAACAGTAATCTAGTAATCCTTTTTCTGTGGACACTAACTAATCCAGTAATCTTATGTGTATATAAAATACAAGAGGACCCAGTTACCTGGGCCTTGAAACATAAGGCAAGCCTCGTTGCCATCTTAGGAAGAAGAGGGGGAAAATAGTTAATGGTTTCTATGCGTGGCTCCTATATATTTTCGTCATGGCACCAGTCTACTATGCTTAAGAGTAAACTACGTGTATAAGACAAAGTGCCAATCATTTTTTTAGCTTAAGAAGCATCCACTGGCCCGGCTGATTGAAATTTTCATGAAGAACGTTGGTAGGGACGGATGAACGTTCAGAAATCTTGATTATGTAGCCACGGACCATTACAAGGACAAATAAGAGAATTTTATTAAGTCCATAGGCGTGCACTGGATGCTTTCCGGCCACGTGATTTTGGTTTCTTAGAGGGCAGATGGGTTTGAATCACACTCCTGCCCTTTTTGTAAGAATATGATCCGTTGGTTTGGATCATGTTGGCATATGTTTTTCAATACGTGACTTGACATATACTAAAATATTCTTTTTATTAATAACTACTCTTATTAGCAAATACGGAACATAGTGTGCCCGATATGCCTTCTAGGCAATTCAGGATGAGTTCAATTGCGCTCCTGTCCATCCTTGCCTTGCCTTGGCCCAGTCTAGCCCATTCCTTTGTGAGCCCATATTACAATACCTAATTCAGAATTCACCTTTTTATAACCTATCTTAATCTGAAAAAAAATATAAGTTTTATTGAATGGTGAAATCTACGTCTAAAAAAAGAAAAAAATAAGTTTATAATACTATTTTTTAAGTATTTAATTATTTAATTTAAACTATTAATATAAAATAATTTTTTTTACCAAATAGAATTATAGAGGGAATATTTAGCAGAAAGATTGGCCACATTTGACATATGCTGATTTGGTGCAACTTCATTCTGAAGTATCAAGTATTCTTTCAAGATTGGCTTCTTAGCTAAGCAAATCCCAACCAATGTCACAGCAAAAACAAAAGAAAAAAATCCCAACCAATAACCTCAATCTCACGTGCCAAGGCACTTTTCGCGTCTCATTATTCTCCTCAATTATGAAAGCAATTCATTTTAAGTAGCCCCTGCAACAAATTTGGTCCCAAAATCCAGTTTACCGTGTGTATGTGACACGTGCTTACTTTTGGACCAGTTTGGATGAGAGCCATTATAATATAAGACCCATGATAAAACTTTCCCAACTAAAACATAATACATTGTGTTTAAACTAATCACATCACGTTCATTAATAAATCTACTTCACGTACATTAGGTGACTTTAGTATATAGGTTTGTCTATAACTGGGATGTGGAATTATCAACGAGTGGAAGGGATTAGCGGCATGATTGATGATGATGGGCCTAGCGAACGAAAAGTCAGCAATCACATCACGTTAATCAGGGGTGATCACGGAAATTTGTTATGTAGTTGTTTGTTTGTGTCTGCGCCCGTATTTATATAAAGCGGATTTTTTTAATGTTCACCGCAAATACGGATATAAACCAATTAATTTAATTTACCTTAATAGGTAACTATGGACACAAACATACAGTTGTCTATATCTGTATATGTCCGTGTCTGTCTATTTTTAATGGTATTAAGGACCTTAGTAAAAAAAAGAGGTAAATGAGTCATAATACATAGTTGTTGGATAATGATAGATAGTAAAACAGTTAGGATCTAATAACTATATAATAAGTAAGGATTTGGCCTAATATTGTACATAACTAAGAGTTAGATTTTTGAATGTACATAGCAAATAAACTTGGATAAAACATAATATAAACCAGAGCATATACGAATAAATACGGACAAAAGACCCTTTGTCCATGTCTGGGTTTATTGTGGATTAAGGCCACTAATCCGTCAAAGCCTATCTACTGTTTTTGTCATTATTGAGGCAAGAACTGTCGCCACGCAAATCAACACGAAGAACTAAAAAAGGCCGGCTCTTGAGTACGACCACATAAAATTAAATCATGCTAGGCCGGTTGGTGTACCACCACCGGCTCCGGCACACGCGCACACGGCATGTTGATTAGTGTAGCTGGCAGCTAATCCACCATTTAGTATTCAAATGTGTTGGGCATTGGATCCGTACAAAGAAGGAAGGTAGGGGTTATGCTGATGGCTTGGAAAGATCATGGGTAGACCAACAACAAAAAACAACAAACCATAATTGTATTGCATAAGTGGAAGTGGCAATTAGGTTGAATAAGTGGCGGAAATAATCAGTTTAAACTTTCAAAAAAACTCATGAAGAAGTTTCATATTATAGTTTTATTGTAAAAAAATTATCTTATATTAGTAGGTAAATTTAGCTTAATTTAAATGATTAAATACTTAAAAAAGCATCCCAGGAGTTATTTTTCATCCTCTTAGCTGCGGCCTTGTTGGTCTCACTATTTAATAAAAACTATTATTTTCTATATAAAATTATTAACATACAGTAGATTAGTAGGTAAATTTGGCTTAGTTTAAATGATTAAGTACTTAAAAAAGTAATCCCAGGAGTTATTTTTCATCCTCTTAGCTGCGGCCCTGCTGGTCTCACTATTTAATAAAAATTATTATTTTCTATATAAAACTATTAACTTAGAAACAAGGAAATATAAAAATATAGAGAGGAAAACATAGTCTACTTGTAGGAAAAATATTATTTTATAAGTAATGTAGTCACTTATGTTTCGTTATCAAGTAACATAAATTACATAATTGTAGCACAACTACGTAATATACATAGTGACATACTTCTAGCAATCATATGTTGTTCCCTACTTTATAGAGCTTAGATTTCATGTTAAGAGCCCCTTAGATAAAAATATAAAATTATTATTTTCTTAAAAAAAATTATATGAACCCAAGCTTACACATGCTTGCGTGAACCCGAGCATTATAAGTTGTCAGAACAAGATCCTTACGATACAAAGGGGTAAAAACTAATATATCGCATGAGTTACATGCATTGTTGAATCAAAATCTAATAGTGTAAAAAACAACTGGGCTCACGTAGTAAGTTTAAACCTAGGCTCATGTAAAAGTGATTCGTTTTCTTATCTTTGTATTAGGAATTTTAAATGAAATTCATTACATGGGAAATGCGATGGAATTGATATCTCCCCATCACACCTACGTTATTGGCAGGACTTCATTGGCAACCCATGCACTAGGCACCTATGCCTCACATACACATGCGACTTGGGTGGTGACAACATCGCCTACGTTACATGTGGACTTGATCGTCTCTTAGACCTCGTGGATTCCTCACTCGTGTGTGGTGACACTAGATACTGTACAATTATAAATGCTCGCCAACCCACATGCTTTGCTTTGTTTGAAATGGCATGTGTTGACCGGATAGGACACCACAGTCCACGTCAGTATGGAAGTGTGCTCTAAAATATTTCATGTCTCCAAGGAAGCGTTTTTAATGCTCCCTCTTCAATATACATTGAACGTAAGAAATGTTTATTTACATTAATATGCGCTAGTATGTGTGCTATTCATATTGAAATCTAACCGCCCCTATGTGTTTCTTATACTCGGCGCATTGTCAAAATAGAGCATAAAAAATACTTCTCTTAAATTAATAGTCACATTTAGTTTTTTAAAATTAAATGAAACTATTTTATTTTAAAAAATCAAATGTAGCTATTAATAGAAGACAGGGAGAGTAAGTTGGACCTGGTGAGCATTTTTGTATTAATAATTTTATATAATTTTTTAAAATAAAAAAAAATAAAATTTATTTTAAAAACTAAATGGAGTTAATGTTAAACAGAGGGAATACAAAATAAAATCTCAAATACATATTTGACATTGTAATTGCGAGTGTCTCATAAAATGTTTAGAAATTTTAACCAAATTTGTCTAACATTCAAATGTGAAAAATAAGTGGGAAAGTGCACTTGGCCCCACCGGATTACTATGTCAACTTGATGACATGGTGTTCCAAATGAATCATTATCTCACGAAACAAGTAACTAGAAGAAATGGGGGTAATTTCGATCAAATAGGGTTATAAATATTCAACTTGAACTGCTTACTCAACCCAAAACTAACCCGCCCAACCCGCACTTTACTTGACAACTCTAAAAATAAGGAATAGGGTTTTAAAATTTTATTTATTTTAAAAACAGGGTCGAGTCAAGATTTACTTGCATAACCTGTATCTTAGCCGACTCGATTAAAAATAAGGGTTAGTGTTTTAGAATTTTATTTATTTTAAAAATAGAATTGGGTCAAGATTTACCTACACAACTCTATTATTTAATAATGTCATAACCCCAACTAGAGGAGATTGAAAAGAAATTTTCTTAAAAATCTATTTTCTCCTAAAATTTTATCTTATTTGATAGTTAATTAGTAATTTTTGTAGAGTTTTTATGGTTTTGGATGTGTCTTGTAATGATTCAACATTCTCTCTCTAAGTCACATTTTTTCAAATAATGCAAAAAGTGTTTGAGATCTATCTATAATGTTGTAATGTATATAAACTATTTCTATATTTGGCCCTTGTAAAGAAAAGCTATAAAATATCGAGTTAGTAGAAAAAACTTAATTAAGGAAAATAATAGAATTGCCCCGGCCAGACCAAGGTTAAAATTTACATTTTTAACTTGTTTAAAAAGTACCTAATTTAAGTGCAGCCAACCTGATTTGACTTGACCTGACTCTATTTCTAACCCTAAAATGAAAGGTGTAATTGGGCCATAAAGCTCTCGGGCCTGCGAAGGAGCTCATGAATGGTTGACGGTGTAACGCCCGAGATTTTTCATCCCTTTTTCTCAAAACTCATAGAAATTTTTTTTTTCTTTCCATAAATCGGAGTCAAAACGATAAAATCAAAACCTGTTTATAATTTAAAACATCATACGGTTAAACATCGTACGGCCAAAGCAAATATCCTCAGGCGCTACTCGAAAACAACCGTACGAATAAATTCTGCTATGATCATAGACTTTTAAATACAAATCACTCCCGGGCATCCCTGAGTACAAGTCCCCTAATAGTCCACAGACTAATCCAATCGAAAGTCCAGAATAAAACATCTCAAAGTCTCATCTCACTCAATACAGGAGATCGTGGCACAAATAAACTCGCAGAGAGTCAAGCTGATACCTGAGTCAACGGGAATCAATCCACCGCTGAAACGAGCGTCCATCTCCAGGAGCTCTCCGCACAACCTGCAAAACCTCCCGTACAACGGGGCTAAAAATAGCAGGGTGAGTATTTTCATACTCAGTAGGAAAATACCCAGTAGGGGAAATCCCAAACGGTGAACTCACAAGTTCAGAAATCATGCGTCATGCAACACAAACATGAAGCAGTCATCATAATAATCATAACATGCTCAAACGCATACGATCATACCAAAGGCACCATCGTGCCACAGACATATCGAAGGCACCATCGTGCCAAAATCATACCAAAGGCACCAACGTGCCAAAGCATACTATTCAATCAACTTACACAAACACCCTTATCCAGGGTCATACAACTTACTCGTACCACCGTACGCATACTCATACAACATACGCATACTTGTACGACCTTACTCGTACAATCATATGCTCGCTCATGCAGCTTACCCATACATGTACGACCTTACTCGTACAATCAGACTCGTACGACCTCACTCGTACAGTCTGCACAAAATCATACTTACTGTTTTACTCAGAAACATATTCTCACAATCGTACTCATACTCTTACAGTCGTGCTCATACTCATACGCTTACAGTCTTACTCATACTCATACACTTACAGTCTTGCTCATACTCATACACTTACAGTCCTGCTCATACACATACGCTTACAGTCTTACTCATACTCATACGCTTACAGTCTTACTCATACTCATACGCTTACAGTCTTACTCATACTCATACACTTACAGTCCTGCTCATACACATACAGTCGTACTCACACTCATACAGTCGTACTCATAATCGTACACATATCAACGACCACTGAAGCTCATTACAACTAATAAGCTCCAGCGTCGAAATGGAAAAGAATGCCACTGGGGCAACACCTTAACCTCCGGGGAGTGACTAGACGCCATGGACTTTTCCGAAGGTAAGGCACACCAATGCTCATGGGGCACTGGATCAAACAGGTAAGAGTAGATCCATGATACTACTTACCTGAGCGCGCAAACATAAACACCCACACATAAGGGGTCATACAGTTGCCCACCATAATGGGTCTTATAGTGCCATAGAATCGCCCACCATAATGGGTCTTATAGTGCCAGAGAATTGCCCACCATAATGGGTCTTATAGTGCCATTGCCACTCTTGGGCAGAAAACATACAGTGCCACTTGGGCAGAAACGTACAGTGCCACTCTTGGGCGAAATCATACGACGCTCTCAACAGAGCATCAAACGTCTGGGCATACGCAGCACACAGACCAAATCAGAAATATACGTCGCTCTCAGCAGAGCATCAGACGTCTGGGCTTCATACAGCACGCAGACAAAGTCAGAAACGTACATCGCTCTCAACAGAGCATCAAACGTCTAGGCTTATACAGCACGCAGACCAAATCAAAACGACGTCGCTCTCAGCAGAGCATCAGACGTCCGGTGCTCTACATAGCACACAGACAACATCCCGCAGGATAAACACCATGGCAAGACATGATAAACGCTCGGCCAACTCATCAGCGGCCAGCTCAAACACGGAACTTAATCCGTCGAACCCTCAGGTCTCAAACTCACAACGCTATCATTATCTGTGCTTATAATTCAAGTTTGAATTAAGTATATTATGCGGTACAATTATGCCACACAAACTCACAGTCCTCGACTGGTCAAACTGAAGCTGAGCCCGATCGAAACCCTAGTTCGTCAGGGCAGCAGACTTCACTTACCCGTCCACATCATAGACAAAACTCATCGTACACCAAACCCTTACAGTCTTACATACTTCGCCATCCATCTTATGGCCAAATCAGCTTACACTGACATCCTCAAATAACGCTCCTCAGAGCCAACCCAGTTGTCGCCCTCTTACTTATATCTCACTTATTATACTTACTTTTCACTTCATAATCTATACGTTATGCTTGTACAATTATGAACACTCTTACTGTCTGACAAACGCCCAACACACAATCCACCCCAAGCTGATCCATTCTAATCCTTACCCGTCATACTCTTATCCTCTGTCATACGCTTACACAACTGCATCCCAATTCAGACAGAGCTTCTGTCACCTCTTACTGTCCATCGCCCATATCTCTGCCCACATACTCTTACACACATCCAAAGCATAGGCAAAATGCCATCATACATACGTATGTCTCACACATACGTATAACATACACATATGGTCATACATACATAACTTACAAACATGCACGCTAGCCATCACTAGCACATGCATACACACGTCAAACGTGCACGCTAGCCATCACTAGCACGTGCACACACATTCTTACATACTTCAAACATGCACGCTAGCCATCACTAGCACGTGCATAACCCATACATAGCCTACTGACATATTTGCTAGCCATCGCCAGCGCATACGTAATCCACATCCATAAAACATGCATACATCTCATGCATATCAATCATACCATACAATCATGCTTACACGCACATCATGCAATCGGATCGTTACTTAACATCCAAGCATGGAATCATACAATCCTAGCATGCTGCTACTCATTCAAAGCATGCTTCATGAATTTACGAGTTCATAGCTCCCCTACCTCGTAATCATGACGTTCGATGGCGAGCACCCGACGGTGGCGGCGTCGGCGGCGGAGTTGGCGGTCAAAACCGTTGCCAGGCTGAGAGAGCTGCTGTCCCGAGGATTTCAAAATGCGCCGGAACTATCACGGCCAAACAGAGTGTCAGATATCAATGCGGTAAAAATCCGCGATCCACGGCGGCACACTAGGGCGGCCGGGAGAAATCTCATGCCAACATAAGTGGCGGTGCGACCATAGGTCGAGGGTGTACTCTGAAGATTAGCCGGTGGCTAAAACGTGCTCAGCCGGCCACAAAGACATCGAAATCAGCCGTGGACAGCACCCAACGGCAACGATTCCGGTCAACAAAGGCCCACATAAGGGCGGAGAGCGTGGGGCAACGCTCGAGAACAAAGGAGAGGTGGAGGACGGCTCTAATGGTCAACTCCACTCGGTGGCAAAGCCAACCGATGGTTAGGCGGCACGAATGCGGCGCCTAAACCCAGAAGTACACGCGTGGCTACATGCGCACGCGGCCCAAAGGGCGAGGGAAATGGCTGAAATGAGGCGACTCATGGCCCACAAAAGCCAACCGGGCTAAGGCCCTAGCGGTGGCCAATCTAAGTGGCGACATCGCCGATCGCCACCCACAACCAATACCCATGGTGCGGGCAGCTGTGCATCTCGCACGGCAGAGAGCAGGGGGAGGGTTCACGGTCGAGCAAAGGCTATGAGGCCGTCACTGGCCAAGGCCTGAGCAGGTGAACTCGTCCACCTTCTGTCAAGGTAAGACATACAATCTCTTGCCCGAGGCCGTCCGGTACCGACGGCGTAACATGGGCAAGAGGGGTCAACGGCACACATGCCGGTAAGGCGGACTAGCTGCAGCTATGGGCCGCAAGGCTGAACAAGACCCAGAGGGTGGCCCACTGGTGTCACCAGGCTGGGGCGGAGCCAAACTACGGTCCGCTAAATCAAATCCGGCGTCCGACTGATAACATCAGTCACCACGTCCAAAACGGACGTAGGCAAAAAATAGGGGACGACCGGAGAAAACCCGTAAGGGCGGAGCGGCCATGGGGGCGGCGGCTGAATCGGGCACGAAGGTGTAGTCCATTGCCTTCGCCGGAGCAAGGCGGGACTGGGGGAAGGCCAAATCGGCCGCAGATCACCGCCGGCGGCCCCAAATCGCCCAAACAGTTCGTCGGCGGAAAAACAGGGCAGAGAGGGGGATGAGGACGGGCGGCGGAACGGAGGCCCACCGGGCCGGGAGGAGGGGTTCCTCGCCATCGCCGGCCCAGGGCGAAGCCGTGGCCGGCCGGTCGGGCCGAGCCGGCCCATGGCGGCGGCGGAACGGCGTAAAACAGTCGGGCGGCGAAACAGGGCAGCAGAAAGAGGGAGCGGGACGGCGGAGCTGGGGCCGTCCGGGGCCGAGGGGAGTGGCCTCCCGCCGTCGCCGGCCCTCGCCGGCCTATGACGGCGGCGAAATCCAAAAATGACAGTGAAAGGGGCAAACCGGGAAAATCGAGGTGGAGCGGCCGTGGGGCCGGGACGGTGGCTCCCCTGCCGTCGCACGGCCAGGGCGGAGCCGGCGCGGCGGTCCAGCGGCCTGCCGGCGGCCGGACACAATGAATAGGCGAAAAGGGGGCAGTGGCGCACTGTTCATCCAATTTCTGGATCGGGCCGAGCCCGATGTTTTATTCTGTGCACTTCTTTATTTTTTCCACGTACGTCCCCAATGCGCGTTAACCCACTGGTTACGCGTCAAACCTCCAAAATTCGCGCCGTAAGCACGCAGCGAGGCCCGTGGCCCGCGACTAAGCCCCACACCCGACTCTACGGGTATAAATACAGAGGAAATACACAAATACCCATACGCTGAAACGTCACATTTTCCTGCCGAAAATGACCAGAAAAATGGCAGAAAATCCCAAAAAATCGTAGAAAAATCAGGGACCTTACAGACGGAACTCGAGTTTGAATGACCCACATGTAGAAAATTTATTGGTATCGATTCCTGTCCCCCAATCGAAATGGGTAGGAAATAGGGCACTGTGCTGTAGCATAGGTTTTTTGCTTTAATCACTAGATAAGTGCACATAATATCCAAAGAATATTTAGCATGTCCTTAGATAATGATGAATAAATAGGAGCTATTATCATTTCCATGTATTTTATGAAAGATTAGAAGTAAGTATTATTTTATTTGGGGTCTCATAGGGGGCACATAATTAAAAGAGTTTTTTATGTTTCCTCTTCACTATGAGCCTAGCGTAAGGAACGCCTGAGGGCTGTTCATTTTTAAGATTGACAATGTACGTATTAGTGTATGTTAATGTTAGTATCACTAATGCTAATGCTAATATTCTTTAACATGTGTGACATCGATTTCATAGATGAATAACCCTCATGTATTTCTTATGCTAGTTCATGGTAAGTGAGGAGCATTTAAAATCCTTCTCATATGTAATGCCCGAGATTTTTCATACATTTTTCTTAAAATTCACGAAATTTTTTTGCAATATAACATTTGTAAATCGGAGGAAAAATGACGAAATCAAAACCTAATAAAACACTTTATAATTTAAAACACTAAACATCCCTTTTCCATCAAAATATTTTGATCATACGGTCAAACATCGTACGACCAAAGCAAATATCATCAGGCGCTACTTGAAAACACACATACGAATAAATTGCTATGATCATAAACTTTAAATACAAATCCCTCCCAGGCATCCCTGAGTGTAAGTACCATAACAGTCCATAGACTAATCCAAATGAAAGTCTAGAAAATAAACATCTTAACATCTCGTCTCACCCAATACATCGGATCGTGGCATAAAAATACTCGCAGTAAGTGAAGCATATACCTGAGTCAACGAGAATCAATCCACCACTGAAATGAGCATCCATCTCCAGGAGCTCTCCGCACAACCTGCAAAACCTTCCGTACAACGGGGCTAAAAAGTAGGGTGATGAGTATTTTCATACTCAGTAAGAAAAAACCCAGTAGGGGAAACCAAAACAGTGAACTCACAAAGTTCATAAATACATGCGTTCATGCAACTCAAACATGAAGCAGGTAGGCATATCAATATCATGCTCATACGCATACAAACATACCAAATGCACCATCATGCCAAAGTCATACCAAATGCACTATCGTGCCAAAGTCATACCAAAGGCACCATCGTTCCAAAGTCATACCAAAGGCACCATCATGCCAAAATCATACTATCAAATCAAACTTACACAAACACCCTTATCCAGGGTCTTATGAACTTACTCGTACCACCATACGCTTACTTATACAACATACGCATACTTGTACGACCTTACTCATATAATCATACTCGTACGACCTTACTCGTACAGCTTACACAAAATCATACTTACTGTCTTACTCAGAAACATACTCTCACAATCGTACTCATACACATACTCTTACAGTCGTGCTCATACTCATACGCTTACAGTCGTACTCATACTCATATGCTTACAGTCGTACTCATACTCATACGCTTACAGTCGTGCTCACACTCATACGCTTACAGTCGTGCTCACACTCATACAGTCGTACTCACACTCATAATCGTACACATATCAACGACCACTGAAGCTCATTACAACTAATAAGCTCCAGCGTCGAAATGAAAAAGAATGCCACTGGGGCAACACCTTAACCTTCGGGGAGTGACTAGATGCCATTGACTTTTCCGAAGGTAAGGCACACCAATGCTTATGGGGCACTGGATCAAACAGGTAAGAGTAGATCCATGATATTACTTACCTGAGTGTGCAAACATAAACACCCACACATAAGGGGTCATACAATTGCCCACCATAATGGGTCTTATAGTGCCATAGAATCGCCCACCATAATGGGTCTTATAGTGCCAGAGAATTACCCACCATAATGGGTCTTATAGTGCCAGTGCCACTCTTGGGCAGAAAACATACAGTGCCACTTGGGTAGAAACATACAGTGCCACTTTTGGGCGGAATTATACAACGCTCACAACAGAGCATCAAATGTCTGGGCTTAATACAACACACAGACCAAATCGAAAACGTACATCGCTCTCAACAGAGCATCAACCGTCTGGGCTTATATAGCACGCAGACCAAATCGAAAACATATGTCGCTCTCAATAGAGCATCAGACATCTGGTGCTCTATACAGCACACAGACAACATCTCGTAGGATAAACACCATGGCAAGACATGAGAAATGCTCGGCCGACTCATTATCGGCTAGCTCAAACACAGAACTTAATCCGTTGAACCCTCAGGTCTCAAACTCACAACGCTATCATTAACTATGCTTATAATTCAAGTTTGAATTAAGTACATTATGTGGTATAATTATGCCACACAAACTCACAGTCCTCAAACCGAAGCTGAGCCCGATCTGAAACTCCAGTTCGTTAGGGCAATAGACTTCACGTAATCCGTCCACATCATGATCAAAACTCATTGTACACCAAAATCTTACAGTCTTACATACTTCGCCATCCACCTTATGTCCAAATCATCTTACACTGCCATCATCAAATGAAGCTCCTCAGAGCCAACCCAATTGTCGCCCTCTTACTTATATCTCACTTATTATTCTTACTTTTCACTTCATAATATGTATGTTATGCTTGTACAATTATGAACACTCTTATTGTCTGACAAACCTTACCCGTCATACCCATATCCTCTGTCATCTGTCATACGCTTACACATCCATATCCAAATCCAGACAAAACCTCTGTCACCTCTTACTGTCCATCGCCCATACCTCTGCCCACATACACTTACACATATCCATATCATAGGCAAATAGCCATCATACATACGTATGTCTATCACACATAAGTATAACATATACGTACGGTCATACATACACAACTTACAAACATGCTCACTAGTCATCACTAGTGCATACATACACATTTATACATACGTCAAACATACACGCTAGCCATCACTAGGACATGCATACATACTTCAAACATGCATGCTAGCCATCACTAGTACATGCATAATCCATACATACTCCAAACATGCACGCTAGCCATCACTAGCACATGCATAATCCAAACATACTTCAAACATGCATGCTAGCCATCACTAGCACATGCATACATACGTCAAACATACACGCTAGTCATCACTAGCACATGCATACATACGTCAAATATACACGCTAGCCATCACTAGCACATGTATAATCCATATATACTTCAAACGTGCACGCTAGCCATCACTAGCACATACTTACATCCAACATACTTACAACCAACATGCATGTCATATACATTTCAACATGCCATATAATCATGTTTACATGCACATTATGCAATCGGATCGTTTCTTAACATCCAAAGCATGGAATCATACAATCCTAGCATGCTGCTACTCATTCAAAGCATGCTATCATGAAATTACGAGTTCAAAGCTCCCCTACCTTGTAATCATGATGTTTGATGGTGAGAACATGATGGTGGCAGCGTCGGCGGCGGAGTTGGCAGTCAAAACCATTGCCTGGCTGAGAGAGCTACTGTCCCAAGGATTTTAGGAAGTGCCGAAAATAATCACGGCCAAACAGGGTGTCAAAAGTCAATGCGGCAAAACCTGCGATCCACGGCGGCACACTAGGGCGGCCGGGAGAAATATCATGCCAACATAAGTAGCAGTGCGACTAGAAGTTGATGGTGTACTCTTTGAAGATCGGCCAGTGGCTAAGACATATACAGCCGGCCTCAAGACGTCGAAATCGGCAGTGGACAGCACCCAATGGAGACGATTTCGCGTCAACAAAGGCCCACATAAGGGCAGAGAGCATGGGGCAACACTTGAGGACAAAGGAGAGGTGGTGGAGGACTCTAATGGTCAACTCCACTCAGTGGCAAAGCCAACCGATGATCGGGTGGCGCAAAAGCGGCGCCTAATCCCAAAAGCACATGCGTGGCCACGTGCACACGCGACCCAAAGGGGCGGGGGAGAGGGCTGAAAGGGGGCGACCCAAAGCCCACAAAAGGCCAATAGGGCCAAGGCCCTAGCTGTGGCCAATCAAAGCGGCGACATCGCCGATCGCCACCCACAACCAATACACGTGGTGCGGGCGGCTGTGCATCTCGCACGGTATAGGGCAAACAACAAGCGGCCCATTCTGAGCGGTAAAATAATCGGGCCAAGTGGGGCTGACCCTCACTGTCGCCGAGTGGGGGCAGAGCTCATAATGCCAAATGGCCCGTAACTCGCCGATGGCGCTGACCCGAGACGTACCCAAAGCGTCTAATCGGGCGGAGCAAGGCAATAGGGCGGAGTGGGGTCGGAAACGGCAAACCCCTACTGACACCGGGTTGAGGTAGGCTGGACAGAGTCCTACCGGTGGCCGGACGACAATCGAAAACCCACTGGCGTCCAAAAAATCCTACGGACAGTGAGATGGAAAATGAGAATAAAACCCGACCAAACTGCTGGTAGCTCACCACAGAGTGAATAAAGCATGGCGGCGGCTTTAGCCAGCGCCTATGGGTTCCTAGCAGCCAACTAAACATAAGTCTAGTTGACAGCGGCCGCAAATGATGTCAAAATCGTACACCCACAGTTCAAAAATGGGATTGAAGGAGAGAAAAACCCGAAAAAAGGTTCAGTACCTCGTGGAGGAGCGAAGAGGCCGTGGCGGCGGTCATAGCCGGTACTTACGGACTCGTGGCAGTGAGGCAAAGAAGATCTTGACAAGAACCGCCATAATCCGACGACGGAAGAGGGAGAATGAAGCGATCGGAAATGAGCTCGGGTTTTCTCTTCTCCTATCTGGACGTGAAATTTTTTACTGGATGTCGGTTCTGTAAAACGTCAAATGGATTTCATATATATAGTTAATCATTTTAATTTTTACATCCACATCCTTAACACACGTTCACCTACCAGTTACGCGTTGTAGCTCCAAAATTTATGCCGTAAGCGTGCAGTGAGGCCCACGACCCGTGACTAAGCCCCACACCCGACTCTACGGGTATAAATATAGGGGAAAAAATACACAAATATAAATACACGAAGCGTCACATTTTCCAGCCGAAAATGACAAGAAAAATAGCAGGAAAATCACAAAAAATTGTAGAAAAATCAGGGACCTTACATCATATCATCATAGATGATTGGTGGTGGGTAGGGCAGTTAACGAGCCGAGCTGGCTCGTTGAGCAGGCCCAGCTTGTCTCAGCTCGACACGAATTAAGCTCGACTTGAATCAGGCTCTACTCAAACTCGATTCGAGCTCAAATAGGTTCGAGCCGAGTTCGAGCAAACCCCTGCTTGACTCGGCTCGGCTCAGCTGGAATAAAACTTGAACTCGACACTACTTTGCTCGAACTCTAATATAATTTTAAAATTATATATATAATAATAAATAATACACATATATACATATTTTATATAGACATAATTGTTAATTTAAATATGTTTATGACATACTCCCTCAATTCTAGATTAATAGCTCCATTTGATTAGTTGATTTTGAAAAATCTAATAGAGCTATTAATCTAGGACAGATGGAATATATAGAATGACGTATAATCACGTATATATGCTAATATTATGTATCATATATGATATATGAGACATGTTTATATGAGCCAAAGCTCAATCATGACTGTGTGAGCATCAATGTCATTTATCCTAAAGTAAAAATATTGGAGACACAATATTAATAGTTCTATTTGATTTTTGAAGATGAAGTAAAATTAGTTTAATTGAAAAACCAAATGGAGCTTTAAGTATATAACGGAGAGTCAACATGATATCACACTAATATACTTAAAAATACTTCTAAAAGAAGCATGACATTAGGGACCAACCTTAGTTTAGAAAAAAATGATTAGATATTCTTTCAAAAGTTGCAGCATGACACTGAGACCGTCCTCAACTTACAAAATGTATATATTTTTATATGTACTTTAGAATTTTTTAGAGGTATATTAGGATTAAAGAATAATTCTTTTATTAGTGATTTATAAGCATGTAAAGAAAAGAAAACACGAAGAAGTAGATAACAATGTTGCCTAAATGAGTTTTTATTTTTTGAATCTTTTTTAGTGATTATATGTACATAAAGAGAGAAAATTAGTAATGTTGCATTTTTTAGCATATACAACTAAAACTTATTTGTCATAGTTTTCGTCTTTCATAGTGACTATAGTAAGATATTCAAGGTGTAGTCGTAATATTTGTTGAAGTATATTTATTAATATTTAATACTAAAAGCATATTAGTATGTGTGATACTTCATACACTTTAGATTTATATATAGATTATTTTTATTTTTTTAGTTTGAGCCTAATTCAAGCTTAGACTCATGATTCACTTATTCAAGTTCGAGGTCGAGCCAAACTATAGGTTTTTAATTTGAGCTGAGCTCAAGCTGAAAGTTTTGAGCTTAATCAAACTTCGAGCCGAGCTTCAGCAATTTGAGCTCGAGCCGTAAAAGCCTAATACTCGGCTTAGCTTGTTAACACCCCTAGTGGTAGGCTACAAAATTTAGGCCCATTCTAACATATAAGTCCCTTACATTTTTTTACATGCAACCTTACACACTGGTCGGATTCGACCATGAACCTCTTCCTCAACCGGAACAACTCAAACCATTGCACCACTTGTTACATTGGCCCATCTATCTTATTGACCTCATTTGTTCTGTATAGTAATATGATTTACATGTAAGTTACTAGTTGAGTTTATTAATAAATACTTTATTTGTCTTAAATTAATAGCTCCATTTAACAAAAAACCTTGTTCCATATTAATAACTATATTTTGTTAAATTTAAATAGTTGAGTACTTAAAAAAGAGTAGCACAAGCTTATTTTCCCTTTTCTTATATGCGGTTTCACTGTTTAATAAAAACTACTATTTTTTTTAAATATAACTATTAATATAGGATGGAGGGAGTATGCTTCTAATACATAACTTCTTTCTTACTACATACCACGGTGAAGAGGGGCACGAGGTTGGGGGATTTGAATGCTTGATGTCCATAAGCCACGATGACCTAACTAATTGAAATAGGCCAATATGCTAAGGTATCACAAGCCCTTGGATTTCGATTTAACGACTCATATTACTTAAAGGGCAGAAAGACCTTTAAGTAATGTACACCCTCAAATAAAGATCCAATGGCTTGCGATACCCCAACTCATGTGGTCACCGGGTATAAGTCCAGGCTCATGTTAGCTTTCCTTATAAGGTTTCCTTGCCACCTCTTTTTCTAGGCAGCCCACCCTGTCTGTGTATAAGGGATCATTATACATGAACAGTTCTAAATCACAAACAGTTCCTCCCAGGTATGCAGGTGCATGCATGAACTGTTTTAATCCCATATATGGGTGACATATAATATAGTAGCCTATTATGGGGCAAACTTTTGTATAAAGTTTCTCTAAGAAGCAAAGATGTTGGAAATTATTTTATGTTAAAAAATGGATTATACAATTATCTGGCCCCATGTGCTAATTGCCAATTCCAATTGAGGATGGAGCATTAGTAGGCCATGAACTAAATGTATCATGTTACATGTAAGCATTCATCTGCCACTTTTCTACCAAGGGTAATTAGAATTGACAACAATTGACCATATTGAAGTCCTTATCACCATTTCCATGATGAAACACCTTTCAATAACTTGGAAAGCCTCAAATTTTCGTTCTCATTACCCCCACCATTAACAAAACTTTCCCTCTCTCTCCACTTCTTTTCTTCTGCTTGTCTAGCGAATCTTTGCCAATTTAGTCAGCGTAATTACTATACTTTTAAGTGCCACCTTGTTTGATTTACAACAATGACTCAAAGCTTAAGTGTAAATTTGCCTTTTATCTGGCGAAGATCATGAAATCCTCTTGACTGAAGAAGCTTTTCAGCTGTTCAACAACTCAATCTTGAAGCTCTAGCCATTGATGAACCATATAAGGCATGCCATAATGTTAGCTCTCAGTTCCTTCAATGTAAAAAATGGTGCACCTCAAATTTGACTCTCATGATGATAGAGTAAAAAATGCAGCCTCCATGATCATCACACCGTTCTGATGCAATCATGTTTGCACCCAAGAATCTTCTGGGAAACAAGGACCATCTAAAGCACAACCGAGGAAAGGAAAATGCACAAAGAGCTATCATAGGCTCATTTTCAACATGATTTTTTTGCATAAAGTAAAATAAAATAAGATTCTCATACAAATACATGTCAACTATTGATGGTCCTTTGACATTCATTCAAGTTAAAAAGTTGGATTGTTGATTGTGAAGTGTGAGCTAATTTAAGCAACAAGTAATTATATCATGTTTAACATTTATTGCATTTTGTGAAGGCGTCGTTTCAAAATTGGGACTCCAAGAGTAATGCTATGTAATGTATGTATGCTTGTGAGTAATGCTACTTATGCTCGTGCTCAGGACCGCTAGATGAATGGGTCTCGTAGCAATACCTCATGTAGGCTTGCACCAAAAGGCGAGAACCGAATTAAACGGGGTGGATTCGAATCACAATTAGCTGGTTCAATTCAATTAAGTTCCGGTTTGGTTCTTGGAGTACGTGAACCAATTGAATCTCAATTCTGGTTCGGTTTTAAATGATTAAGAATAAAAAACTGAACTAAACTGAACTGAACCGAACCGGTTATAAAAAAACTAAATCCGATATCCAACATTGAAATCAACCAATTTTACCGTTCTAATTATCTCCTGCCTCCTCTCTCTCCCTCTCCCCCCAATGCTGCTACTCCCCTGTTTACTCCACTGATCCCCGCCTCCAACCTCCTCGTCTCCGCAATTTCATTTTATCACTGCTATGGGGTGAAACTTTTAAAGGGCACCCTAGACCAACCTAACCTGGGCTCATAAAAATATAGATTAGGGCTGAAATTTTTGGGTCCTGTCTTTTAACATTAGGCCTTAAAATTTCTAGTGCGCCTTGAATAGGGTAGGGCTAGTCAAAGGAGCAAAAAGCCAGTGGGCCTTGTTCAGCCCCCTCTCAAGTATTTAGATTTTTTTACATGTTTTGATAATCCAACATATGCCAAAAGGGAAAGAAAAAGGAAAGAATGTTGCATATATTAAGAAAGTTTAAGAGATTTTAAGCTCGCAAGATATAATAATTAGTTGTGAATGATTTCACATAAATGCCAATGATATATTATCTTATGTCTTATGGGGTTGATTGTGATGGCAGCCATTTTAATATGACATAATAATCATAATAATTTTGTCTGATATGCGTAATTATCATGCACTTGATGGCCGTCAATGCTGAACAGGCACAAAATACTTACATATATCGTCAACATGATCAATATAGCATAAAACATAGTCATTGCACAACTAAAAACATGTCATAACTACATAATAAAATTATGAATTCTGCATAATATAATATAATTACATAGGCCAAGGACCACTATACATAGAGCCAATAGTTATGCAAATTTTATAAATCTCAAGGTATATCGTGCCTTTAAACATCAGTCACATAAATAATTACAAAAAATATCTATTATAACAACTAGATAAATTATTTAGAATATGTACCATTTTCACCTTTGTCCTTGCTGCAACACTTGCAGGATCTTAGGGTGGGTGAATATATTTACACTTAGTAGGTTGAGTTAAAATCTAAAATAATACTAAGAAAAAATCCCCAAAACAGATATACTATTTTTGAAATATCTTCATTCATAAAACTGATTATTTAGAAGAAATCCGATTCAAAAATAGATCCACAACATGTCAGTTTGTTCGATAATGATAAAAATAAGGAGTCGTGATACCGAACGATGTTCTCCCCAACGCTCATGGGGTAATCAGAAGGCTCAGGAGGGTAGGAGCTTTCCCATGATGCTCCATGTTTTTTGGCGCACGTGCCAGTGCCAATTATTTTTCTCAGTGGGTATCCTGCTAAAATAGTACATCATTGTTTTTCAGCTAAGGAACTGCCATGGTAGAGCATGCAACCAAAATATAATGCAATGCATGTAATAATTTCTCACAAGTATCATATCTCTTTGTGAGTGTCCAAGTAAATGGTACATTCTTGATTCTTTAGCCAAGAAACTACCATGGTTGAGCATGCAATCAAAACATAATGTAATGCATGCAATCATTCGTTACAAGTATCATATTCTTTCTAGAAAACACAACGAATAAGCGTAATGAAGCAAAATTGCTCAAAAGACTTAAATTCTACGAGTAGAGCATGGATTTATAACACAACGAATAAGTATGACAAAGAATAATAGCTTAGAAGAGTTAAATTCTATAAGCAAAGAATGGGTTTAGAGTTTAAAATCCATACCTCGATTCCTGCACGAGAACAAAGATGACACAAAGGACTCCAAGAACTTGGATGTCACATTTTTGGGCCTTAGAGGTCTCAAAGTAGAAAAATATCTACTCACAAATGTCTGACATGCTCAATTTAGGTATGTACGACTCTTGAACAGCTTAAATCAAACTTAAAACGACATAGAATGAGAGAAATGAAGTTGGAGTGAGAGAGAAAAATTGAACCCCCAAACAACTATTTATAGTCGTTTGTGGCAGTCTGGGCATGCCATGCATCATGCATACAACGTGTGATGCAAGGCCTAGTCCACATGGAGTGTAGTGCTGCATGGTGGCACTACATGTCTTGTCCGCAGTGTGCTGTGCATGGGGCCTAACACACGTACTCATGATGTTGATGTGCAATGCACTAAACACATGCATCGCTAGTTGCGTTGATGGCGCATCGCACTAATGCACATCTTGCTAGAGTCAGCATACTGATGCAATAAATTTATTTCAATTTTTTGTTTTTAAAAATTTTAAAACTTTAAATGCACATAACATTCTCTCCAAGATTTCGATTCACGCGTTCTTGGTACCATTGGGCTCGTATCAATAATGCCTAAAAAATTAGACCCACATGAGTAGGTTATCCTGCACTTTTCAAGTGGGTCTTGCCCATATAATAACATATTTTTCGAGGCTATAACTTTCGGCCCTGGTGTCCGATTCAAGTAGTTGAAGACTTGCTACACTCGTCTTTCAATGCTCTATCACATCACTAATAAAACTCATTGAGTAAATTTTTTTGATTAATTAAAATTTGATAAAAACTTAAATATTATCCTTATAAAGGCAAGAAAATCATATCCGAAAATCAAGGTTGTTACACTAATAATACGACCTCACCCAAAGATTATAATTTTTTTGTTAAAAAAATAGTTTTTTAATAAAAAATAAAAGAAAAAACCACGACCTAGCCCGAGTCGACTTAAAACCAAGCTAGGGCCGGATACTTAAAAGCCCACCTAAGGTGGTGAAAAATTGGATGACAAGCTAGGGCTTTGTTGGTTTTAGTTCTAACCACTGCTCCACCGCTTCACCTTGCCACTTCTCTCCCTCTTTTACTCTGTGTCAGCTCTCCTCTTCACTCATATCCCTCTCTACCTTGCATTTAGTATCTATCCACCCTCTCTCGCCTCCACTTCCCCTTTCCTCACTGTCACCTCATTTGCTCCATAGTCAGTTTTGAGTGTTCTGACCCCCCCTCTCGCCCCACCCTCCTTGCCTAACCTCTCCTCGCCTCACCTTGCATCCCTCCACATCTCCTCTCTCTAGATCTTCTGCCTTTGCTTACCATTTCATCTCTCCTCCTCACCTCTTCCACTATGGCTTCACCAACCCTCACTCCACCTCGATGTCATTCTTTGTCTTTAGCTGTCGACATTGGGTGCTCAGTGTCCAGATGTGATTATCTCAATAAACCTCAACCGCAAGACAAGTATACAACTCGTCATCACATAACTCAATTTGATTTGACTCAACCTGGGGAGTATACATGTTCCACACAAGAACTTAAATCGAAAATATGTCTTTTCGGACCAACCAAGTTCTGATTAATTCGCCAACCGATTAATCCAGCACGCAATCTCAACCAATGCATATACTCAATTAACTCCGGTTAAACATCGGTAAAACTTCGTTCATAAATACCAATCCATGATGCATGATAGCATAATACATCTGTGAACAGGACCTACGTGGGTTCCAACACATGGAACATGCTCCCAATCAGTCCCCTCATGCATCATAATCAAGACATAATTAACTACAATTTCATAGTACATGACCAATGTTTGACATAAACTCATAAGACAATATACTCATGCTTAAACACATTCAAAACAATGGTTCCAAATTGAAATCAAAGCGAAATCCACCATAAAGCTAAAATCCATCCATGTGAAATCGAACTTTCACTCCCACAAACATGATTTTTCCACACATTAAGCCACAACATGATCACATCAATTACCCATAAACCATCCTTATTATAAGAGAACACATCCCACCATTTTCCATGTAATATCTTTACTGGAAACGTATGCTAATCATAAGAATTTCAACATTCAAAAATTCAAGGTACTTCAGTATCAACATGCATAATTATCAACATAATATAATGCCACATCACCACACTTAAACACATTCCATAAACTTCTATCATCAATTCTACACCTTCAGTAGCCTAATTTCATCATAACACACCTCCCATAACTATTAGAATCATTAGAGATAGTAAAACATTGAAAAGAGTATAAATTTCAAAAATAGCAAAACTACCATGTAGCCGTTCGATCGCCCTGCAAGGCAGTTTGATCAGCTAAACTGGAAATCTGATGAAAATGTAGTGTTGCCGATCGATTGGCCTGGTAGGTTGTTTGATTGCCAACAAAGCAGTTTTGACCTTCTTCATTTTAAAAATCAAAACCAAGACACCATAAAAACACCTTAAAATCTTCACCCATGGTCTCATATTGTAAGGTCCCTGATTTTTATATGATTTTTTGTGTTTTTCCTGCTATTTTTTTGGTCATTTTCGATAAGAAAATGTGACGCTTTAGTGTATGTGTAATTGTGTATTTCCCCCGTATTTTTACCCGTAGGACTTAGTCGTGGGCCGCGGGCCTCGCTGTGCATTTTTGGCACGAGTGTGGGACTTATAACGCGTAACCAGTTAGTTAACGCATATTGGGGGTATGATTGGAAAAAAAAAGAATAACAGACAAAAGATCGGGTTCGGCCCAATCTAGGAATTTTTGGAATAGTTCCCTCCCCTTCTCTCCGGCTTCTCTCTGTCCCCCCGGCAGGCCGCAGGATGCCGGCACAGGCTCCACCCCGGCAGTAAGATGCCGAGGGGCCACTGCCCCGGCCGCCCATGGCCGCGCCGCCTCCTCCCCGGTTTGCCCTCTCTCCCCTCTGTTTGATTTGTACCGCCGCCATCGTGGGCCGGCAAGGGCCAGCCGGCAGCCCACGGTTCCGCCCTGGGCCGGCGACGGCAGGAGGACACCCCTCCCGGCCCCACTTGGCCTCCTCCGTCGTCCCGCTCTATTTTCCCCTTTGGCCTCTGTTTTCCGCCCCCCTTCAGTCGACCTCGCCAGCCAGCTTCTGCCGACGTTGGACGGCCTGACTGTGCTCCGTCCGGCCCCGCCTTGGTCCGGCGACAGCAAGGAGCCACTCCTCCCAGCCGTAGGGGGCCTCTGCTCCGCCGCCCTAGTTGTTGTTCCCCCTGCTCTGTTTCCGCCGGCGATCTGTGTTGCTGAAACGGAGGCTGCCGGCGGCGAGCCACGACCGTCTTGACCTCTCTCCAGCCTCATCTTGGTCCGGCGAAGGCTATGGACCACTCCATCCAGCCCGGCTCCATCTCCTCTGCCGTCCTCTACTCCGCCCAGTCCAATTTGCGCTGTACTGTGGGTGGATTTTCCAGTGAGTTGGCACCGCCATCGTTGGCGGGTGAGGGTGACTTGACCACCGTGGGCTCCGCCCCAGCCTGGTGATGGCCTAGGGATGGCCCCACCCACCTGGACCGATTCAGCCTCTGTCCCCATGGCCGCTCTGCCCTTATGGGTTTTCCCCGGTCAGCCCCTCTGTGGTTGGCTTTTGACGCCATCGGCATGGTCGGTAGTGGCCAAATGGCCACCGAGGATTCCGCCTCAGTCTAGTAATGACTAGAGACGGTCCCACATTGCACAGTTTGATCACCTATGAAACGTGCTCCTCCCTTTGGCTCACAACCCTAGCTATTCTGCTCACCGGCATGGTTGCCCGTTGACCCTCTTGCCTATTTTATGCCGTCGGTACCAAACGGCCTATGGCAAGAATTTGTATGACTTACCTTGGTTGAAGGTGGACGAGTTCACCTGCACAGGCCTTGGCTAGTGACAGCCTTGTGGCCTTTGCTCGACCCTGAACCCTCCTCCTGCTCTCTACCGTGCGAGATGCACATCCACCCGCACCATGGGTATTGGTTGTGGGTGGCGATCGGCGATGTCGCCGCTTTGATTGGCCACAGCTAGGGCCTTGGCCCTGTTGGCTTTTGTGGGCCTTGAGTTGCCTCCGTTCAGCCCTTTCCCCCGCCCCTTTGGGTTGCGTGTGCATGTGGCCACGCGCGTGCTTTGGGTTTAGGCGCCGCATTCGAGTCGCCTGACCATCGATTGGCTTTGCCACTGAGTGGAGTTGACCACTAGAGCCTCCACCACCTCTCCTTTGTCCTCAAGCGTTGCCCCACGCTCTCCGCCCATATGTGGGCCTTTGTTGACCGAAATCGTTGCCGTTGGGTGCTGTCCACGGCTGATCTCGACGTCTTGTGGCCGGCTGAGCACATCTTAGCCACCGGCCGATCTTCAATGAGTACACTCTCGACATTTGGTCGCACCGCCACTTTTGTTGGCACGACTTTTCTCCCTGCCGCCCTAGTGTGCCGCCGTGGATTGCAGGTTTTTCTGCATTGACTTCTGACACCCTGTTTGGCCGTGATTGTTTCCGGCACATCCTAAAACCCTCGGGACAGCAGCTCTCTCATCCATGCAATGGTTTGGTCGCCAACTCAGCTACCGACGTAGCCACCGTCGTGTGCTCGCCATCAAACATCATGATTACGAGGTAGGGGAGCTTTGAACTCGTAATTTTATGATAGCATGCTTTGAATAAGTAGCAGCATGCTAGGATTGTATGATTCCATGCTTGGATGTTTAGTAACGATCCGATTGCATGATGTGCATGTAAGCATGATTATATGGTATGTTGAAATGCATATGGCATGCATGTTGGCTGTAAGTATGTGCTAGTAATTGCTAGTGTGTATGTTGACGTATGTATGCATGTGCTAGTGATGACTAGCGTGCATGTTTGAAGTATGTTTGGATTATGCATGTGCTAGTGATGGCTAGAGTGCATGTTTGGCGTATGTATGGATTATGCATGTGCTAGTGATGGCTAGCGTGCATGTCTGACGTATGTATGCATGTGCTAGTGATGGCTAGCGTGTATGTCACGCCCCGGCGATACCCGACCCGAGCCGAACCCGGTCCAAGGGCCGGTCAAGAGCGCGGGGGCAACGAAGGGAAATTGAGAAATGATCTAGCGGAAGATTTAACCCTAACCAGGGGCGATTAATAGAATTACGGAGTATGCACAATCCTTTGAGCAAGAGTAAATAAAAAGGAAAGAAATAGTGTTGCTTATCACAAAGTAAACAACTAATCTCAAAACCCACATGCTTAGTTAACTAAAGCCCACACTAGCTCAAAATAAGTCTTAAGCAAACATAACTGTAAAATGTAACATAAATCCTGTAATGACCCGTTTTTCGATTTTGCCTAACCCGGGTGGGTTAAGGGTAATTTAGTAATTTAAAATTAGTGTTAGGGGGTTTCATTAGGTGAAATCTCTGTATCCGGGTAGAGCTCGGAGTAACAAGTGTAACGAATCAAAGAACACACAAAACGGAGGTCGGGAACGAAAGTTATGACTCGAAAAGCGTGCCACATGGGTGGGGCATGCTCGAAAAGTGCAGGATAACCTACCCATGTGTGGTCTAGTTTCAAAGGGCTTGTCGATACGAGTCTATTGGTACTAAGAACGCACGATTCTGACCTCGGGAAAAAATGTCATATGGGCGGGACCCACTTTGAAAGTGCAGGATGACCTACCCATGTTTTTGTCTTATTTCGAAGGGCTCGTCGACACGAGTCCATCGGTATCAAGGGCGTGCGATTCCAACGTCAAGGTTGAAAGTTATCGCATTTTGAGGTTAAGATATTATTTGAATAAAATAATATCTTTCCGGATAGGATTGATAGTGGATAGGATTGCTGACAAAGCGGATATGATCAATAGTGGATAGGATTGCTGACAAAGCAGATTGGATTGATAGTGGATAGGATTGCTGACAAAGCGGATAGGATTGATAGTGGATAGGATTGCTGACAAAGCGGATAGGATTGATAGTGGATAAGATTGCTGACAAAGCGGATAAGATCGCTGACAAAGCGGATAGGGTTGACACGTGTCAACCTCACATCTATCCAATTTTTCTATAAATAGCATCCTTGACATCCAGAAAGAAAGAGAAGAATTCTCTCCCACGTTTTCCCATTTCTCTCCCACGTTCAGAAACTTCTATTCTTCATTTCTCACTCATTTTAAGTCCGAATCGAGCGATCCAAAAGGCGTTTCCTACAGAATTCAACGTTTTGGACGCTATGGTGGGGTTGGTTTCATTATTTGAGGCTTCTACTGTTACGAATTTGTAACCAAGGGTTAAGGTAGGGGACTTTAAACTCTAAACGTGTGCTTAGTATAACTTCTTTACGCATGATTTAGCATGATTAAGCTTATGTGATTGATTTATGTGAGACATGTTATGTGATGAACTATTTTAGCATAAATATTGATATGTTTTGAACGATGTGATGATTAATTCATGGGCTTAAGAACCCGAAATAATCATAGAGTGATGATGCCCGCCGAGAAAAATAATCGGCAAGTGGCGCGCACAGGGTAGAGCATCGTGGGAAAGCTCTGTCCCTAAGTGGCCCTCGTTTGCCCCATGAGCGCCGAGGGTAGGCCGTAGGGTGTCGCGGCTTTTGGATTTGTTGTGGATTTGTTGTGATTTGGAATCGTTGTGTTTTCTGCATAATTTATCGTGATAAAGGTTTCTAAAAAAAATGTTGTAGGGATTTCAAACAGATTTCTGCTTAGCATCTCTGTTAGATTTTAAATCAACCTGTTGAGTATTTTAAAATACTCACCCACCCCCAGATCCTGCAGGTAATGCAGCGAGGGCGAAGGTGAAGGACGTGTAGTGTCACAAATATTTATCTGCTTTCTGATTTTGGAAAAAAAATGTAATATTTATATGACTACAGATTAAGGGCATGATGTGCCCGAAGACTTGTAAGGCTTGTAAAACTTCAAACTCTACGAACCTAAGTCCATGGTTTGTGTGAAATATGTTATTATTAATATTTTGCTGTGCTATAACTCCGTGGTATGCCTATGATTAATATAAGGCATATATGACTGTGATCCGCATCGACGGCCGTCGTGTTTCGGACGCACATGTGTTGGCGGAGCGTGTCGAACATTATGATGATATAAAAAAAAAAGAGACGGGCGTCACAAATCCAAAACAATGAACCCTACACAAAGGTCCTAAACATAAAGCATAAAACCAAAGGAAAATAAGTCACACAACGATCTCCACGATCACATCCAAGTCATCTCCGACCTTTCCTCAAAGAGGAGATCCTGTCCATCTGCGTGTCACACTACGCAGCCCCAAAGCAAAACACAAGAAAGAGGGGTGAGTTTAACAAACTCAGCAATGGTTTTTAATATCACTATCAACATTGAAAATATGATAGCATAGCAATATGATCATTCAGATCAAAGATTTACATGGTGCATCATTTTCTAATCACGCATACACATCACCTAAAACTGCATCATAATGCATAATTCACATAATGTCATTCTCATCATAACACCCTGCATGAAATATATCTCTAACATACATATTCCATCATGCATCATACCATAATCAACCTGCACGAATGTATCTCTAACATACATATTCCATCATGCATCATATCATAATCAATCTGCATGGATGTATCTCTAACATACATATTCCCACATGCGTCATATCATAACAACCTGCATGAATGTATCTCTAACATACATATTCCATCATACATCATATCATAACATCCTCCATCAAGGAGTAATCACAATTTGGTGTCACACAGATGGGACATAGACAAGGCCACAAAGGTGTGTCATGGTCCAAAATTCTACACAAGAATTAAAGAAAGTTCGGGGTTGTCAATCCCTAAAAACTGCTCGCCCTGGACGATCCTGGCCAAGGATGTCCCATTCTCACACAGAGAATCTAGAGCAGGGGTGTTCGCCCAGGGACATCTCCTGCGGAGGGAATAGCTAGAGTTTCCACACAGGAAACCCTAGAACACATGGTAGCGGGTGCACATGGCATACCACACTGGATTCTCAGGGTCCAGATGGCACTCATAATAACATTCTCACAATCCGCAAGACAAGTACACAACTCATCCCCACATAATTCCATTTAACTAGACTCAACCCGGGGAGTGCACTCGTTCCACACAAGAACTCAAATCAAAACACGTCCTTTCGGACCAATCAACTTTCGATTAATCCACGACCGATCAATCCGGCACACAATTTCACCACATTGCATCCAATCGGTCAAATTCGATTAACCTCGATGAAGCCTCAATTGGAAATCCATTTTCATGATGCATGCAGCATGGTACATACGTGGGCAAGGCATACATGAATCCTAATCCATGATAAGTGCTCTCATCAGCCCCTAATGCATCATTCATAATCACAATATCAAGCTTCAACATCATCATTCAACCCCCACATGTGTGTGTAACTAGTAGAAGCACTCCACACAATGCATGTTAACATGCTTGAAATTAAATTCACTACCACACTACACATGTGAATTACCATCTAAACATTAATTCCAGCGGAAATCATAGGAGAATAAACGTTGAAATCATAATTTAAATCAAAACTTAACCACAAAGGCTACACACATATAAGATCATTCATTTCATCCTTGAGTCATGGCATTTACCAACATCCACACACCAACTAACCACACTCTATCATAACAAATCAGTCTAATAATAGGTTGTAGTCCTACTGAAAATATGCTTAACCATAGGGAATCAACCATTCACAATTTCAAGATGACAATTCCAACATTATGCCATAAAACATAAATCATTCCACAATTTATAATCATATATTTCAACTTTATAACCTCAATAGCATGCCTTTCCAGTAACATAATATAGCTTAAAACACTCCACATTTATACGAAATTGGCAAGCTAAAGTGGAATCATCGAAATGAACATCATACATTAGATCAAAATTCTGCTGTGTAGCCGTTTGAACGCCCTTCAGGCCGTTCGATCGTCTAAACGGGAAAAATTCAAATTCACAGTTTGGCCGTTTGAACACCCATCAGGCCGTTCGATTGGCTGAACTGGAAAACTGTCGATCCGACAGTGTTGCCGTTTGAAAGCCCAAGAGGGCCGTTCGAACGCCAACAAGGCAGAACTGACCATCTTCTTCCTTTCGCAAATTCAAACCGAAACACCATTGATAATACTTCAAATCAACATCTAACACCCTAATCATCATCAAAAGACCTTCATGACTTCCAGAATGTTAAACCATATCATAATAACACAAACCCTAAGAAATCAGGATTAAATATTTCCATTTTCTAATCATGTCATTAACACACTAAATCAAGTAACTCCATTCGAAATAAGCCAAAAATCAAGAGTTTTACCATAGATAAACTGAAATTTCAAAGATCCATTACCTTATCACTTGATTAAGCTCGGATTTGAGGGTCACCCTTCTTGAAAACCTTACAAAAACATAGAGTTTGGATTAAACTCCATTAAAAATTGATTTACCAAAGAAATCCCTAATTAAAACTTAGATCTAGGGCTTGTTGAACATAAAAATCGAATTTTGAAAGTTAGGGTTTGTAGTAAAACACAAATCAGTAGTTTTTGATGTCCAAAAACGAATTAAAACAAGGGGGAAATGGTAGATTTAGAAGAGAATAAGAAGAAAGCTAGGGTTTAGTGTTTAATTAGAGTAGGCTTACCTTAAGCACCTTCTAATTTGGGCCTAATTGGGGATTAGGCCTGACCTCTCCTCCTTAGCCTATCCCAAAAATAGAAATGGCTCAGGTTTGACCTTTTATAGTAAGGGTTGGGGTATGCATGGGTAAGTTATGAGGTGTAAATAGGAAAAGTAGGCTAAAAGTGGGTATTTTGCAAATTTGAGCACTAATTAAGTCTAAGAAAATTTCAAAAATTTTTGTATGACCTTAAGTAGATATCTAGGTTTATTTGACCCAAAAACCAAAATTTTGATAGTGGGGCCCACAGGGGTCCCGCCAAAACCTTAATTTTTGAGAAAATAGTGAAAATTCAAAAAAATCCCAAAAATTCACATTTGTTTTAAAATCACTTAAAACCACTAATCTTAAAGTTGATTTTGGCTAAAACCATCATAAATACTATTTATTCATGAAACCACCGATTAAATCAGAAAAAGCGTTAATCTCATGATAACCGACAATTAAAGAGAACAAAAACCAATTTAGAGATGAGGGTCCTTACAGTGTATGTCTGACGTATGTATGCATGTGCTAGTGATGACTAGCGTGTATGTTTGACGTATGTATAAATGTGTATGTATGCACTAGTCATGGCCAATGAGCATGTTTGTAAGCTGCGTATGTATGACCGTATGTGTAAATTATATGTATGTGTGAGATATACATATGTATGATAGCTTTTTGCCTATGATATGGATATGTGTAAGTGTATGTGGGTAGAGGTATGGGCAATGGACAGTAAGAAGTGACAGAAGTTTGGTCTGGATTTGGATATGGATGTGTAAGCGTATGACATATGACAGAGGATAAGAGTATGACGGGCAAGGATTAGAATGGATCGGTTTGGGTTGGATTGTATGTTGGGCGATTGTCAGACAGTAAGAGTGTGCATAATTGTACAAACATAATGTACAGATTATGAAGTGAAAAGTAAGCATAATAAGTGAGATATAAGTAAAAAGGTGACAACTGGGTTAGCTCTGAGGAGCTTCATTTGAGGATGTCAGTGTAAGATGTTTTGGCCATAAGATGGATGGCGAAGTATGTAAGACTGTAAGGGTTTGATGTATGATGAGTTTTGTCCATGATGTGGATGGGTAAGTGAAGTCTGCTGCCCTGACGAATTTGGGTTTCGATCGGGCTCAACTTCAGTTTGATCAGTCGAGGACTATGAGTTTGTGTGGCATAATTGTACCGCATAATTTACTTAATTCAAACTTGAATTATAAGCAAACTAATGATAACATTGTGAGTTTGAGACCTGAGGGTTCGACGGATTAAGTTCCGTGTTTGGGCTAGCCGGTAATGAGTTGGCCGAGCATTTTTCATGTCTTGCCATGGTGTTTATCTTGCGGGATGTTGTCTGTGTGCTGTCTAGAGCACTGGACGTCTGATGCTCTGTTGAGAGCGACATATGTTTCCGATTTGGTCTGCGTGCTGTATAAGCCTAGACGTTTGATGCCCTGTTGAGAGCGATGTACGTTCCGACTTTGTCTATGTGTTGTATAAAGCCCATACGTTTGATGCTCTGTTGAGAGCGATGTATGTTTTCGATTTGGTCTGTGTGTTGTATAAGCCCAGACGTTTGATGCTCTGTTGAGAGCGTTGTATGTTTCCGCCCAAGAGTGGCACTGTATGTTTCTGCCCAAGTGGCACTGTATGTTTTCTGCCCAAGAGTAGCATTGACACTATAAGACCAATTATGGTGGGCAATTCTTTGGCACTATAAGACCCATTATGGTGGGCAAATTCTCTGGCACTATAAGACCCATTATGGTGGGCAATTCTATGGCACTATAAGACCCATTATGGTGGACAACTGTATGACCCCTTATGTGTGGGTGTTTATGTTTGCGCGCTTAGGTAAGTAGTATCATGGACCTACTCTTACCTGTTTGATCCAATGCCCCATAAGCATTGGTGTGCCTTACCTTCGAAAAAGTCCATGGTGTCTAGTCACTCCCTGGAGGTTAAGGTGTTGCCCCAGTGGCATTCTTTTCCTTTTCAATGCTGGAGCTTATTAATTGTATTGAGCTTCAGTGGTCGTTGATATATGTACGATTATGTGTATGAGTACGACTGTATGAGTGTGAGCATGACTGTAAGTGTATGAGTATGAGCACGACTGTAAGCGTATGAGTATGAGCACGACTATAAGTGTATGAGTATGAGCACGACTGTAAGCGTATGAGTATGAGCACGACTGTAAGAGTATGAGTACGATTGTGAGAGTATGTTTCTGAGTAAGACAGTAAGTGTGATTTTGTGTAAGCTGTACGAGTAAGGTCATACGAGTATGATTATACGTGTAAGGTCGTACAAGTATGCATATATTATATGAGTATGCGTACGATGGTACAAGTAAGTTTGTAAGACCCTGGATAAGGGTGCTTGTGTAAGTTTAATTTGATGACATGATTTTGGCACGATGGTGCCTTTGGTATGATTTTGGCACGATGGTGCCTTTAGTATGACTTTGGCATGATGGTGCCTTTAGTATGATTTTGGCATGATGGTACATTTGGTATGTTTGTATGCGTTTGAGCATGATATTGATATGCCTATCTGCTTCATGTTTGAGTTGCATGAACGCATGTATTTATGAACTTATTGAGTTCACCGTTTGGGTTTTCCCCTACTGGGTATTTTCCTACTGAGTATGAAAATACTCACCCTACTATTTTTAGCCCCATTGCACTGGAGGTTTTGCAGGTTGTGCGGAGAGCTCCTGGAGATGGATGCTCATTTCAGCGGTGGATTGATTCCCGTTGACTCAGGTATATGCTTGACTCACTGCGAGTTTATTTGTGCCACGATCCGATGTATTGAGTGAGATGAGAAGTTAGATGTTTATCATTCTAGACTTTCATTTGGATTAGTCTGTGGACTGTTATGGTACTTGTACTCAGGGATGCCTGGGAGGGATTTGTATTTAAAGTCTATAATCATAGCAATTTATTCGTACGTGTGTTTTCGAGTAGCGCCTGATGATATTTGCTTTGGCCGTACGATGTTTAATCGTATGATGAAAATATTTAGATGAAAAATAGATATTTAGTGTTTTAAATTATAAACTGTTTTATCAGGTTTTGATTTCGTCATTTTTCCTCCGATTTACAGACGTTATATTACAAAAATTTTCCGTGAATTTTATGGAAAATGTATGAAAAATCTCAAGCGTTACACATACACTATCAAAAACCCATCAAACCTTCCAGAACACTAATTTAAACCTTCTAAGACAAAACCCCAAAAAATCGAAGTAAAAGATTAATATTTATTAAACTTACCATTAGAGGTCAAATCAAGCAAATCTCATTCAAATAAAATCATAAAAAATGAGATTTTTACCACTCAAAGCTGAGATTGAAGAACCCATTACCTTTCCTTGTTGATTTGGGTTGGAATGAACCTTCAATCTCCTCCAACACATTCCAAAAACACGATTTTAAGTTAACATACAACTAATCTTGATTTAGCTTTGAAAAACCAAAAGTAAACATTAGATTTAGGGTTTTAGAAGCATAAAAACTAAAATTTGAAGATTAAGGCTCGGAGAAGAGAGGTAAAACAATAGTTTTATGTCTTCAAAACTGATTGAAAAGATGGGGGAAGTCAAGTTCAAAAAGAGTTTAAGAAAAACCTAGAGATTTAAGCTAAACTCACCTCTAATTGTTTCTTTTTTTAGCCTAATCGGGGTTTAGGCTTCCAAATCTCCTAGCTAAATTTATTCCTAAATGAGAAATGACACAACCCTTTCATTTTATAGGAGGGGTTGGGCTATACCTAATAGAAATGTGGGGTAGAAATAGAATTTTTAACTGAAATTAGAAAATTTGACAATTTAATCTGAAATTTGGTCTAAAAAAATTCTAAATTTTTTTATAGTGTCTTCCATTGATATCTGAGGCATTTTAGTCCAAAAAGCTTAATTTCGTCGATGGGGCCTACATGGGGGTCCCGCAAAACCTTAATTTTTAGAAAATTGGTAAAAATTTTAAAAAAATATCAAAATTCAGGTTTGACCCAAAATCACTTAAAACTAATAATTCTGAAGTTGGTTTTAATTAATACATTCAAAAACTTATTTATTTTTAAAAATCACCAAATTTAATCAAAAAACACTTAAACTATACGATGACCGATAAATAATTATTAAAATAAACCGGTTTAAGATGAGAGATATTATATTAGTACTGGACCTTCTCGCCCATGTAGGCGAAGGGGCAATTTGTCCAATCGTAGCTGCAATTGTGGATGCAACACTTGACCTTGAACTCATACATGCGGAACTCATCACAGGCATATGTTCCACATGTATAAGTTCAAGGTTAGCCGTTGCATGTGCGGTCACAACCATAACTAGACTGACATCCTTTTCACCCACTCGGATGAGAAGCGAGCCGCCAAGACCCCCGCCTCCACAACTACTCAACCGACCTATGCCCCGACTTCCGCTACACCACCACTTGCCCCCCCTTACAAGGTCTGCAGATTCGTCTATCCCCTTGCCAATTCTGATTCCTCCCCCTCTCCCCACCCATCATGCTCCTTCCTAGTAGTCATGGCTACCTCTTCTCCAACCTCCAGCCTCATGGGTTTGTCCCGTTTCTCGCCACTGTTGACTCCGCCGAGTTGAGTGGACTACAAGGCCCTATTTGCTGATCTTGTGAACTCAATGGAGGCCACGGATCACTATGTCGTCGTGCTTCTCCAATGCCAGCAACACTCATTCAGATTGTTCAAGCGTAAAGTATATAACACATTTGACCACATGGATTCTGCTTTATCGTTGTGCATTTATTAGCTAAGTGACAAAGTACGAGTAGGGGTCAAGTATAGATAAAAATGATAAAAAAATATAAAATAAATATAAAAATTAACTAAAATATAAAAACTAAATTCCTTTTAGAGTAGAACTATCCATAAGATTTTGTATACCAAAATAAAAGAGAAAAAAATATATTATATAGAAAAATTATGTATTAAACAAAACAATACATATAAAACAGGAAAATTGTGTCCTATTAAAAAAAATAATTATTACGGGGTATAATACAGCTAGAGGAAAAAACACACCATATGCACATATAAAAAGCATATAAAACTTGTACTTTGTCACTTAGTTCATCGGTGAATAAACAACCAACTCCATATTGATGGCGGATGAAGAAAGATTTAGTTATGATGTTCATTTTCTTGGTTATCCTGGTTTAAAAGTATGCCAGGTTGTGTATGAGGGAGCCTAGGTGTGGTATGGGAGTCCCTCCTCTTCTGTTGTAGATGTTTATGTGGAGGACTTCAGAGGTGTAACTTGTCTAAGACTAATATAAGCACACACACAAAATAAAACAAAAAAAATAAAAAGTGGGGCAACTCGGCATAAGTAGGTGCAACAACGAGGAGTGGAGGTTCGACATAGACTAGGAAAAGTGGTAAAGATTTTCCCCTTTGCTCATCAATATATCATCATTGAAATTAAAATATAGGCTTACATATAACAACAAAAAGATAACTTTAAATTTCAAAAATATAATATTAGCACTTAATCTGGGACTTAAACCGAACCATCTCACCAAATAATTGTAATTCTGATGTTTAAGTTAAAGTGTAATTCATTAGAGAATTTATATATATCAAATTGAACAGCCACATCCTTTCGAAGTAAAAAAATAAATAAAAAACAACGATTATTTTTCTAATTTGCCTTGACTAAATGCACCGTTCTTATCAAGTAACTTCATAGATAGTATAGGCCAACATGGCCTTCTACATTAGTATAAAGTCATCTTCAATAATTTAAGCATCTGGTGGAGAAATTTCAAAAAGTAGGCAACAAGATGTAAGCTGGGAGCAATGACTAACTTGTGGGTGGAGAAGATTCTCGTAGAAAGACGTGGTCCTGTAATCGTCATCATGAGAACATCTGTTTGCTGCCTTTTTCCTGTTTCACAAAGACATGAGTTGGGGGACAATACAAGGCCGGTGAAATCGCTTTTACACTCTCCATAGGAGAAGAAGAAAAGGGGAATTTCTAGTTGGTGAGCAGTCAGTGTTAACAAAGCCCTTGCCGACAGGGGGTCCTGTCCCTCCAACCATGGCAAGCTAATCCCATTCTCACCACTACTAAGTCGTAAATACTCATAGCTAACCTTTTTATCTCCCCCTTGCCATGGATGATGTGCATATGGGATTTATTTATTTTTACTGTGGTGGGAGTGAGATTTACTAGTTACTGTGCAGCGAAGACAGGAGAAAAGGTGTTGAATTTGACATGTTTTGCAAGAGAAAGGGTGGAGTAGGCCAGAGCTCAAAACTTGCCTTTTGGGTTCCTATGATAAGGGGAAATGATGGTTATGGCTACTGAAGAAATCTACTGGGATTGCCATCTGCATGTAAAGGGGGGTGGAGGGTATCCAGCAACAGTACTGGGGCTGCCTTTACTAATTACAAAAGAGGATATCCAATGTGCCGTATGATGTGCTGGAAGATATGGAAAAAAAGACAGCTTTCTACCCTTTTTTTTACTTTTCAGTCTTCTTTCTCCTTTTTACATTTTCCCCACAGACTGCTACAGCATTTACCAAATAAATGCTTGTAAAACTGACATTCTATTCAGCCTGACTTGATAACAAAAGAACAAAAAAAGATATAAATATGCTAATAACTGTGTAAGAGGGCCATTGTGATCTAGTGTGGTTAGTTGTATAATATACAACATTACCAAGTTTTGCTGACAGTAGCACTGTAACTGGGACTTTTCTGCTGCAGGAACACTGTCGTCTACGTTTTGGGCTTCTTCAACAACTTGCCTGCTTCTAGCTCTTGTGAATGAACTTTTGTATCAATCTGGGAAAAGCATGGGACGCACCTTTATGTTTTAAACACATGATTAAAAGTTAAAAAAAAATGGAGCGTAAGTTTCAACTCCTGAACGGCTTGGGGAATATGGTAATGTTTAGAAGATAAGTCACCTAAAGATGATTTCAAAGGGAGAGGAGGCCCACCAGGTACACTTTTTCTCTGACCAGTACAAGAGCACTGAGGTGGACATCCACTGCTTCGATGGTAGGGCCGTCGGCAGCCCCAGACACGACGAGAAAAAGGAAAGCAATTGATATAAACCAGCTACAAAGATCCCTTCCCCTCCCCTTCCAAATTTCTAACGAGGTTGACCCTGATTTGCACCACCTGGTTCGCCATCCACCCAACAATTCAAAACCTTCCCCTATAACAAAATCCTCATATCTCACCGCACTTTTCTTTTTACATCACATCTGGGTTTCAAATCAATCTTATTTTTCTCCCCGGAGCTTCTATTTCAAGTTATCCCTTCAGTGTCAAGAAAGTACATATCTCTCAAGAGTTTCCTACTTTCCTCTTTTCTTTTCTTCCGTTTCTGTAGTAGGAATGATTCGAAGTTCTTCTCCCCCCACAATGAGTTTCACAACATCCCTTTTGTAGTGCTGTAACTAGAGACATAATATTAAGCAGAAGTTGCCCTTCTACACAAGCAGAGGCAGGACAGATGAGTTACAGTGTGTAACTCTTGACTGCAAATAAATCCCGCTGGAAATTCTGACAAGAACCGAAAGCAGAACATCACAACTAATCAACAGCAATAAAATCTGTTTTGTTGTTCGGCTGCAATTTTGAGAAGATTAGGGGCATAGCATGGTCCATGCTGGGACTGCTGCCGGTTTCTAATGCTTTCATTTATGTAGTTAAAGGGCACCTGTACTTGCACGCAGACAAAGCATTTAGCAAACTATCAATTGTCAACAAGATGACTTAACACATTGAATTTAAATTTCATCAAAAGAGGTCTACAACTGAAAAGGCTTAGCAATTTTGTGTCAGTTCAATTTTTCCAGATATGACAAACCGAACATGTGAAAAAGAAAATTGGTGTCATAACACAGAAAAGAGGAGAAATGATTTGGATCCCCTTTTGCAAAAGATAAACGATTGTCAGTTCAAATCAGTCGTCATAAAGGATGATGATTTGAATTATATCAGACCGGAAAAGTGCTTTGAGAGGAAACCGTGAGCTCTTATAATGGTTAGTGAGCACTGATGCACCAAACAAATGCATTATAAGGAAGCACAAGGACTCACATGTCGAGAAAGCAAATATTAAATGTATGAATTCTGATGTTGATTCCCTACATTTCACGCAAGCATTCCCCAACAGACACAATGTAGGTTAAATTAAAACTGAGAAGAGCATTCTTCATCAGACCTTTTCTCATTAAGCACACACTTCTCTCACCCAAATGTGAGAAAAGCATTTCAAAGTTCCAGCCTTATGACAGGGAAAAAAAGATGCAAGACTAGCTAGTATGACGAAATTTCCTTACCAGCCTGTCTAAATAGGAGGATCAGCAAGCATATAAAACTTAAATTATTATTACGACATGTCCAAATCAACTTAATATGTATGAGAAAGAATCCATACTGTCACGATTTGCTGAAGTCCATACCTGCATGCAAAAACAGAATAAAAATTGAAGATGATCAGCCCCAAGACCAGCAGCTTCTGAACTAAAGAGCAGTTCTCTTCTTCTTCTTCTTCTTCTTTTTTTTTCTGACAATACGAGCAATTCTCTTTCATTATATAACTGATTCGATACAATGTAGAAAGGTCAATGCAATATATATTCTTTTCATTTCTATCATCAAACATCTATAATCTTGTAAACAAGAGTTTCTTCTGCAAACTCAACAACAATCCCAAAAGAGTGGCTTCACAGGGGCGGGAAGACTTTCAAATTCACAAGAGAAGCCATACGTCAAGAATGCCCATTCCCATTCCATTGAAACAGCCCCAAGTAACACCCACAAAATCTATATCTGATTGAGATTCAAGTAACAAACTACAACAGCAATAACACAAAAAAACAAAAAGGATAAGAAGTGAAAAGAATGTAATAATCCTACAAATGCAATTCTACATGGTGAAATGTTACATTGAGGAAGCATCCACAAAGACTTCATTAAGCACATCGCTTCCCTCACCGTTTGCAAACAGCTCTACATCCTTCTCTTCCTCGTTTGAGAAGTCCCGCCGCTCAAGCTTCGCATTTGCTGCAATAAACATCATCTTCTGCACTCGTTCCATCCCTGCTCTTGATTGCCCCTGGGCATAAACACACCTCAACAAGGACCAATTGCATTTGAAACCACAAGATGTAGCATGTAAGAAGATCAACCTCACTGCCACCTTCCCCAGTGCCTTGAATTCACTTAAACAAGTCTCCCACACTAGCCTACTACTCTGCGGGTTCGCGATCTTCAGTTTCCCTGTCATTGGATCACGCTGCTTCACCTGCACTGCCTGTGCATACAGTGGGTCCAGCCCCTCCGACCGCCACTTCATGAGTTCCATCAGGGCAATGTGAGCCTCCTCCCTCGAAACCAATCGAGTGATCAGCTTATCCACATCCTTCTCCTGCTCAGGACTCAAGCGTTTGAATGGTGGGAGATATTTGCCACTGCTATCTTTCATCAGATACAGTGGATCGAGAATAAATGCAGCTGCCCAGGCCGGATGATAATTCTTCCTAAACCTCCTATCCACAATCTTCTCCACAGGTCCCTCTGCAACACTGAATTTCCCACACCAATCCTTGATCTCCCCCCTGAGCTCCTCCCACAAGGGCAGGCATTGCCCCACGAGAGGCCGCTCCCCCTCCATCTCCGTGGCCCTTGCCCTCACCATCTTCACCAGCGAATGCACTGCCTCCAGTTCAGTCCAAAACCCCACATCCCGGATCATCTCCCCCACCTCCCTCGCCGTGGAATCCTCCCCGGAGGCTGCCTTATACGACTCGTCCATCACCGCCAATTGCAGCGCCCTTCCCGAGCCCCACACATCCTCAACCATTGCAAAAACTGCCATGAAATCACCTCTATCGCCTCCGTCATCGGGCGGGGACATGTGGAGCAGGGCCGAGTAGTCGAGCTCCTGCAGTTGGTATTTGTGGAAGGTGCCCATGATCTCGGGGTGAGTGTTGAAGAGGTTACAAAGCTTGTAGCAGTTGCCGGCCACGGTTTTGAACAGGGGAAGCTCCCTACTCAGGTCCTTGATCAGGCTGATCATCCCCTGCAACTGGCAGGGAAGGTTCACCATCCAGTGGTGCTGGTTCTCCAAATTCCTCAAGGCCTTGGCTTTGTATCTGTCGGCCACGATTCCGACACATTTCTCCGATACCGACCCGAAAATCCCCGCTACGGACTCCCGGAGCACCTCCTCGGCGTACTCCGATGGCGCCCGCCCGGCGCCGACGAAGACCGCCCTGCGGAACACGCTGGTACCATTTGGCAGGTTCACAGTCAAATTTACCAGCTTGTCGGCCGCGGGAGGGGAGGCAACGGGATACGTGCAATTCCACCCGTCTGAGGCGACCTGGAAGAACTTTGCGTCGCGGATTTTGGCTTCCGCGTCGGCGCGGGCCTCTTCGTAGCGGGAGTCTAGGCGGAGACCGGCGAGCTCGCGGCGGGAGACCGGGGGGAGGCCCACCTGAGCGAGGAAGGCCCGAAACTTGGGGTGGTCGAGGGAGGAGAGGGAGACAGCGCCGCCCGACTCGTAGAGCCAGTCGGCAAGGAGACCGACCGCGGCGTCTACTTGCGCCCGGCTTAGAGCCGGGCCTGGAGAGGTCTTCGGGCTCTTGAGCCGCTTCACGCTGTCCTCCAGCATCGCCAGCGCCCCGAGGTCCTCCTTTCCCCCGGACAGCACCAAGGTGTGCGGCGGCAGGAGCGGGGCAGCGGCAGTGGTGATGGCGTAGGTGGCGTCTGGGGGGCAGAAGCGGGACGGGTCCACCACCGCCAGGGGTGTCACCTGGTAGGACGCGGAAGCGGCACCGGCGGCGCCACCACGCTTGCGGGAGGAGGGCTGGGGAGGGGGCGGAGGCAGGGCGAGGGAAGGGAGGGGCGGGCGGGGGAGGCGGGGCGGAGGAGAAGTTGGGGCACGTGCCGCGCTTGAGGTGCTCGGAAGCAGTGCGGGAGGGGTTGGAGGCGGAGAAGGTGGCGGCGCAGAGGGCGCAGCGGAGCTTCACGACCTTGGGCCGGCCCGTGTCGGCGTTGTGGACCAATATAGGCTCCAGATGGGCCCAATACCATGCTCCCTTCCCCTTGATGGCCTTACTCCTCACCGTCACCAGCCCCTCGTATCGCTTATGCGCCGCCTTCGCCGTCAAGTCCTCCACCTCCCCTCCTCCTCCTCCGCCCGACCCCGCTGCGGTCACGACGTCAACGGCGGCAGTGGTCGCGGCGGCGTTGGCCGTAGCCATCCCTGACTAAACACTACAACCACTACTACTACCTTCTTATTCCTTCTCTTCACTCTGCTTCCATGGTCCCTCACGGGGAAATTGGATTCAGCTGACATTTAACCGGAGGAAGCCGGCGCCGGCGGCCAAAATCGCCGGCTTTCCATGCTGGAAGCCGGCGATCTCGAGCAGACCCACAAGCTGAGGAGATGGACTACTAGAGCCAATAGCTATCTAGGCAGTAGTAGTACCTATTCTTGCTTTGCTGAGCTCCTCCTCAGCTGCCTCCCACTGCTTCTTCCACCTCTGTCTCTGCCTGTTGGGCTAATACTAATTCCTCACACTTTTTTGCCTCTGTCTCTCACTCACTCCCTTTCCAAAGCAAGTGCAAGGAAGGGGACAGGGAAAGTTGGAGTAAAATAAAGGGTAGAGAAAGAGAGAAAAGAGGGTAGGAGTCTCCTGTTTCCCCTTGGCATGAATTGCAAAACTACTTAGTTATTTATATCGTTATTGGACTTCTGGAAGATGATTAGCACTTAATCAGTCTTGCAAGACTACTCAGTTATGGCCCCTTTTCGTCCTTTTGCTTGCTATTTTTGATATGACTATTGGACTTTTGGAAGATGGATAGCAATTAATCAGTCTTGCTGTGTACTTAGTTTTATGTTCTATGAGAAGGGTTTAGTCCTTTCCATTGATGATATTTAGAGTTTATTTATGTAGTTATTATTGGACTTTTGGGACATAGATAACCTTTTTTGCTCAAGGATTAAATAGCTATATATTTTTTTGATCTTTTTAAAATCTAGATTTATTATTTTAGTCCATGTGGGTTTTTAGTTTTTGTTATGTATAAACTATATGATCCTCCTGTATATGAGCCGTGGTGTGAGCCTAGGTATCATGCACAATCAATTTTCTATGGGGCGGCATACATAACTTAAGGAACAAATTAGTTTTACCCTTTATATAGTTAACTCTCAATCTTTAGTCTGAACCCACGCTCATACAAACTTTTTTGAAACTATATATTTTGCCACCTAAGATAAGAGGGCCCTCCTCCTCCTAATTAGAATTTTAAGTTTATTATGTATAATATTTGGGATTTTTGAAGGATGAATTACCATGTTTGCTCGAGGATTGAATAGCTATATTTTTTTGGAAGGGCTCTGTTTTTGGAATCTAGATTTACTATTTTAGTCCATGTGAGTAAATAGAAACTTTTGTTTCAACCTACCTAGTTATTTATATATTATATATTTTACCCAAGTTAAGAAGGTCATCTGTCTCTTAGCTAAAAAATTAGTTAAAAGTTAACAGAAGCCCTCACTCACTTGTGCCAACATAACCCCGACTTTGGCATAGATCCTATGGTGCGTATTAATAGAGAGAATAGGTGATTCAAACCCGCCTAATCCTTAAATAACATGCACCATTAGATTTTGATCTAAAGGCTCACAATGCTTAGGTGTGTGTGAGCAGTGATGCATACCAAAAGATTTCAAAATTTAAGTTTATTACTCAGGTATTTGGGACTCATATTAAGGGGACCTTTTGTGAAAGATGGATTTATTATCTTTACTTAGCCATGTGGATAATGTGGAATTGGGATATAAAAGGGGGGTCTAGCAATATAAGGAGGTGTGTAAGCTGTACATTCTTTTCTTCCGGGTCTTTGGGCTTGGTTGACGACCTTCAAGTAGGTAGTAGGGGCAGGGTGCCTTGAAAAGAAATCACCATCAATCAAGGCATTTGCTGCTCCTAGACTCCCAGTGTTAATCAACTGCTCCTCCTCCTCCTCCCCCATGCTCTGACTAGATAGAGCTGGATTTAACATGCTAAGGATTGGAATCAGTTTGAGCCCTTGACTCCACAGTCAACCATGGTGGTTCTTTGACGTGTGATGATTATTAGTCTTGGCTAAGAATTTCCAGCCTGCTCAAGTTATCTTATTTTAGTATTTATGGCCTGGGAATTGTCAAAACGGTCTGCAGATTAGATAAGTGAGTAGAGAGCTACACTCTTTAACCACATGCTATCTGCAAATTAAACAATGTGGACAAGCTTGTCATAAAAAAAACTACATCGACAAACGACTGATAATGAAAGTGTTAGTTTGAGTCCTACAGGCTAATCTCAGCTAGTTTAGTTACCAAAATAAAATAAAATAACCTAGTTAAAATCTTTGGGTCTAGAGCATACTCCCGGGTTCAATCTCCCATCCTCAATGTTCTCTCTAGCATAGTGGTTCTCTTCCCAAAGGCGATGCTTACGAATATAGTAATGATGTAAGACCCTCAATTTTTTTTATAATTTTTGAGAATTTTTCTAATTTAATTTTGGACCAAATATGCATAGAATCGGGTAAGTGGATATTTCATCTTTCTATATTATTTTGTGAAGATTATGAAGAACACCATGAAAAACCTTGAAAAACCCTAGACATTTGGATCATCCACCATTAGAGCACCATATTAAACAATTTCTTCAACTTGCATGCCACACATGGGAATGATTTGAGGGTTATAGTTCGCATTAAGATAAAGGAATAAATTTTATTTATGTTTTATTAAATTGGTGTATTTTTATTCATTGGCACCTAAGATGAATTTTGTAAAAAATTAGGGTTTGTTCAAGAAGAAGGCTTTTTACATCAACTTTAGGGTTTTTGAGGATTAACTTGAGAGGTAAGTGATCCATACCCATTGATTTGTATACTTGTGATTATTTTGATGGATTAGGTTTTTTATCTACATGCAAAAGTCATAAATTTAAATTATGATTTTATGAAATATGATTATATGATGATTGGATATGCTTATCATGATGATTATAGCTGATTATGTTGTATTCTTTTGCTTGGAATCATTTTCTTGTTGTTTAGATTGTGTCTATTGAAGGACAAATTTGTTGGAAGCGATATATAGATTTCTTTTTTAAGATTCTCTATTTTCTATTTTCTTTGCACACCCAGCATGGCCAAATTGTTTCAATAACTTCCAATGTGCTATTTAATCCAATTTTTATATGAGATCTTAAGGACTTCAAGTTTGCCTGGTAAAAAAATCAAAATCTTCTATTGAATATTCATTGGTCAACTGTTGATTTTTTTTATCGAGTTTTGGCTAATTGGCATTGTCTTGGGTTTGGGCTTTGTTTTGAGACTTTTACTTTACTTTTTGGCCTTATGGAAATTTTTCATAGATTCATTGATGAGTCTAGTTTCATGTTTTATTTTTAGGGATTTTTCTCAATTACTATATAATTATTGGATTTTTGTAAGTCACGTGGGTTGGATTTTACAGCTCTATGATTATGTGTTCAAACATGCTTTTTGCTTTTAGATATTGTTATTTTTCTCTCAAATTTCTTAAGGGTAAATTTATATGAGCTATCTATTTAGAATAAATATTCCTAATTTATTTGAAGTCTCTGGACTCTAGAATTTAGATTTGAGTTATGCCCTTTTGTTTATGACTACTCAGATTTTCTAGAACAATTCAATAATTTCCAGAATTGTGAGTTAATTTCTTTGAAGTCAGCTTGGGTCTATAATTAAATTTTGATTCCCTAACGCCTCTCATTTGACTTTGGACAAAATTTTGTGATCATATGAGGTTAGGAAATATTTTGCCCAAAAAATGAAATTAGTCATAATTATGAAATTAAGGTTTTTAAATTTTGCGCATAGATAGGCAATTGACTCAAACATGATTTTGATGTTATATGCTTATTTTTTGAACATATTTTTTTATTGTCATATGTGTCATGGGGTGGGAATGAAATTATTTATATTGGGTAGTAAGATGAAAATTAGTAAGTTTTATTTGTACCAATTGTAGAAAGGAAACTATACAAAATTAGTCCGAGTGAGCTCATGTGTATTTTTGGAGGTTTAGTATGTAATGCCTTCAAGACCGATGTTGGAAACATACGGGCGGTCTACGATGCGGCCCCTTAAGTAAAGAGTGTCCAGTTAAAATGGAAGGTCAATGTTTGTATTTGTAAATTTGGGTATGGTTTACTTAAAGAGGATGCCTAGCAAAGGAGCTAGAGTTGTCGTGAGCTACAACTTTGGCTACTTTTTGTCCTTACTTAAATATGGTTAGGCGGCAACAATGCCTTCATGTTTACTTTTTTGTTAGATATATTTGTTATTTTAATTATGTTTTCAAAACATAAGTTTGCAAATTAGTGTGTGTAAGTAACTTTATTGAGTGTAAGCTCACGAGTGGTTTTTTTTTTTCATAGACTTTCTATTGTTGTATTTATACACACAAATACCTTCAAGTTTATTGATGTTTAATGTTGGAAGCATTGAGAGCACATAAAAGTAAATATTTGTCATTGTGAGAAGACTTGCTAGTTATTTTATTTATTCTTACTATCCATGTGGTAGACCTCTTATTACTCATAGATTTATGGTTCTATTTAATTTGACACTAAGTTATTAGTAAATGGATTTTATCTTCAGGTTGGCTACACTGTGTTTTGCTATTGCGACCTACCTCCAGAGGGATCATCGGGTCAGGGTCGTGACAAAAAGATACTTTAAAATAGTTTCAATGATAAGAATAAGAGAAAAGAAATAGTTAATATGCACCGGGTTGGATGTTGGAAAAGTAAAATATTTTCCTAACTGCATTGATCAATGGCCAAATAATTGTGACCATGCAATATAAGAACCTTAACATAGTACATATAAGCATGTTTTTAGTCATAGAATCCCAATCAGGCTAGATACACTCGTTAAAAACGTATGTGTGGGATGGAGATAGGGGGTCCCATCCAATAAAATTTAATATATTTTCTATTAGGTGGGCCTACATGGCCCATTATTTGTTTTTTTAGTTGCCCCCCTCCAACACACACACACACAAGTAAAGAAAAAAAATCAATGATATTGACTTTCCTTGAGTTATTTTACTTGCACCGTCCCTACATCTGGTACATTGTGAGCCGTTGGATTGCAATTAGATAGGCAAGTGGGAAGGGACATCCAAACTTGTTTGCCCTGTGTTTTGAAGCCCCTAGAACAATCAAAATTGTGTGGCCCAAAAGCGTCAAGTGCACACAGACTCACGTGCGCTAGGTGAGTATAAATAAGGCTTTGAGAGAAATGTTACCCATATGAACGGTCATGTGGGCATAAGGCCCATAATAATGCCCGCTAACCCATGTCGACCTACAGGGCCAATGCCAAAGTGACTGAGAGTAGGTAGCAAGCACTTGTGGTGGGAACAATTTTTTATGTTCTCTTTTGACAATGAGCTTAGTGTAAAAAATGCATGTGAGCCCTTAATATTTGAGATCAATAGTGCACACGTTGGCGTACTTTAGCTCTAGTATCATTAGAGCTAATATGCACTAGCATGTGCACAATCGATCTCATGGATGAAGGGCTCCCATACATTCATTATGCTGGGCTCATTGTCAGAGTGGAACATAAAAAAAATATTTCCTTGCCGATAATGTATAATTTGACTAAGAATAATAAACATTGTAATTGTATGATAATAAAATTTTCTTAAGGCATATGCTAAGGTCAAGTCTATGATTTTGTTTTTGTCAAACCAAATATAAGAGGAAGTTCTTGGATCATGATATGACAATTTCACATCACTTAAATACTGGTAGTGAATTTATTTAATAAACAATCATTTAAACCAAAAGGGAAAACAAGCAGCATGGAAATCCTCCATAAGATGGACAATAAATGAAATATTTTCTATGCTCCCTAGTGAGAGCGAGCCTAGCATAAAGAACGTATGTGAGAGTGGTCCATCCAGAAAATTGATAGCTCACACGCTAGCGCACGTTAGTGCCATGGCCAATTATGCTAACATGCGCTAGTGTGTGTGCTGTCATTTTTTAAAATAAACCTCCCATGTATTTATTATGCTAGGCTTACTGTTACTAAGGAACATTGATCCACAAAGAGGATCTTACGCTAAAAGCTACAATGCTCACAACAAGAGCCAAACATACAAATAACTTAACATCAATGTAACCCTTCCCATACTTCAGAACAATATAAATTAGAAGTATCACATCAAACAAACACCCATAATCAATCAATTCTTCACCAACGAAGAAGCTAATTTGTAACCAAGTCTATAGCAATATTGGATCTCGAACCCTATGACCTTAGGCTATCTCCAAAAGGTTGGCAACATGCTGATAGATTTGTTTGTTCTTACTAACTCTAAGAATTCTCACTAATTTGACTTGCTAAAAAGACTTTTCCAATTGTCTTGACCTTATCTAGCCTCAATAATCACTGCACTATCATCATTAAATAAGCCAAACTAGCTCGACTTGGACCTAAGGTCAAATTTGGGGTTGGAAAGAGGAGCTCAAGCTAAAAATCAAAATCTCAAGTTGGCTAGTTAACAATCCTAATTGTGATTTAAGGCCTTTTATTATATAGGTAAGACTTGTGTAACCTCACACCATAGGTCAATCCTAAGAGATCCAACCAACACAACTATGGCTGGATGGGAAATGTGATGTAAGAAGATTTCCATGTTGTTGGCAGCTAGGACCCATAGAGATAAAGATGTAGTGAATATAAGAAGATTCAGGCTCACATAATTCACAAAAATGTTAGGTATGTCCCCACATGTGGACCTTTTTGGAAATCTAAAAGTCGTGAAAGTAAATAAAAACTCATTTAGAAATGAAAAATCATTTTTTTCATTGAATAAAATAAAATTTTGAAATTAATTTGGTTGTTTATTAAGGGGTATTTTGAGGTTGTTTGAAAAGAATCATTATGAGGCTATCTATATCATATGTCACTCATTACTTTTGAGCTTCTTTTCTATTCCAAATAAGGAGGTGGAGAAGACTTGATATTCTTCATATTTTGTGGGTTATATACATACACATACACTCATGTCAAGTGAACAAGGTATATGTCTTTTTTTCTCTAATTTATTTTATTTGCCTTATGCTTTTTTGATGGTCTAACACAGAGATGCAATACCAAGTAATATTCATTTACATTCATGCAAAGAACAATATTCAAGCCAAAGCCATTTTATATTGCATATGTTTGCCTACTCTTAATTTATCCCTTTAATCTAAACTTTACTACTTTATTAAAGAAAAAGTTTATGTAAGCCTAGGCTTACGCATGTCAATGTGAGCCTAGATATTATAGGCCATAGGATCAAGATCCGATGCTAAGTTATATGTGCTATCAGATTGAAATCTCACGGTGTAGGATGCCAATGCTCATGCAATCATGCATGAGCCTTGGTTCATATAAACGAGTCTCTTTTATTAATGTTTGCAATCGTAATAATTTGTGCTAGATTAGGTTGCACCCACTTGATTATGCATTGGTGAAATGCATATTGTATGGTATATCTATACCTTGCCAAATACCTTTTACCTTTCAAATGACTTATTTTTTTATTATATTTCAAAATACTATTAATTGACATGGAGTTGCTATATATCAGTGTACACAATTAATGTATTACGTCAATTAGAAGCCACGTTTTGTGGTGCCAACACAAAATTAAAGGACCTTTTTTTGACAAGAAATAAAGGAATTTCCTTATGGTCTATTTGGTTTGGTGGAAAGTGGGAAAAGGAAAGGAATCTTTTAAAATTTCCCAAATTTTACTGTTTGGTGCAATGAGGAAAAAAATTAGAGTAAAAAATAGGAAAAAAAAAAGTGAAAAATTGGCCTCAAAACTTTCTACCCCTCAATTGATAGATTTTGGGAAAAAATCTACATATTAAAGACTTATGCCTTTAATATTACTAGTGTCACCCTTGTCGCCGTTACCACTGCTACTACTATCACCGTCGTCACTACCACTACCATTATCACTGCTACCACTACTATCACTGCCATTACTATTGCCACCACCAACAACACCATCACCGCCACCAACTACCGCCACTACCACAATCCCGCTAACCACCGCCACCACCAATACTGCTGCCACCATCATCAATACCGCTGCCACCACTGTCACCGCTACCATTGTTACCACCATTGCTACCACCACCACTGCTAAAGTTGTCGCTTCCACCATCATTGTTGCCACTACCACTACACCACCATGGCTAACTCCACCACCACTACCACTATTTGTGGATTCAAGTTTTAATTTTTTATAGCAACATTTGTGCAAACAAATAGTGAAGTTTTTTTAGAAATCTCTCAGTTTTTCTTTCACCCGGATTTATTTTCTCCTTCTCTTTCCGTTTCTCATTGTTTCCACCAATTGAAACATACCCTTAGTGCACAAAGTAATTGCATGAAATATTAAGTATCTTAAGAGGATTAGGTTAAAATGCAATGGGGCAATAAAGTTTACCAAAATAAATCAATTTAACTAAAGTTTAAGGTATGAGTGATTAGGTTAAAATGTGGTGGAGCCATGATGGAGGTAGTGGAGCCGAAGACGGTGTAGGTGGAAATGAGAAACAATGAATTGGTAAAGTTAAAAGGAAGGAAAGAAAAAAAAGTATTTTAGACGATTCATACCACATGTGTGGAGGTTTACATGTTCATAAGACAATTTTGTATATTATTTAAAAGTAGGAGACATTTTGTGTAATATATTATATTCAAGGGAGCACACTTTGTAGTTGCTAAGCATGGAAACCCTAGCTGGGGTTGAGTTGCTTTGGGTGGTTCACACCAAAAATTTGAACAATTCCATATGCTAGGGGGCCTCATGTTGTTTGGTTTTTAATGGCATTGAATTGAAATTACAACCCATGGAGAATAAATTATTCAGTGCACCCAGAGCAACACTTCATCATGCAAACAAGTTGCTCTAAGCCAATGGCTCGTCAACATGTGTTTTTTACATAGGAATGTAAGAAACATGTTGTACCTGACATCTAAAATGTAGATGCCGCTATGACACTTCATGTACACATGGTAGAGTTCCATGAGTCAAGCAACAAGCCTACACAGTGGGTAGAGTTTTTCATGCTCTCTTCTAACAATAAACCCAACATAAGCTACGTATGGGGGGTTATTAATAGTTAAGATTGAAGGCGCATATGCTAGTGCATGTTAGCATCATTATGCATCGTTGATTTTGTATATGAGCATTTCCCATACATAACTTATGCTGGACTCATTATGTTGGGAGTAGTGAATAATTTCTCTCTGCAGGGGGACCTACTTAACTGTGACTACTTTTGGAATGCCTTTCGAGAGTTACTCTCATTTTACACATGCCCTTAAATCCTCAAGATTGGTGGTGCACACATTAGTGCACATTATTAAGTAAGTGAGAATGTCTCACATTTACATTAATGTGGAGTAAATAAGGAGTAAATAATTTCTTGATGTAAAGGGCACCTCAAAATGATGGCCCAATAATATTAATATTTTTTTTACATGTGGACTCCCTTTAACTCCCAAATTTGAAAAACAAAACCAAAGTATTTTAGATTTTCAAATGGATAGATCAAGCGGGGCCTCATGATAGAAAGGGCTGAAAATTTATGGTCCCCTTATTCTAGGGGTGCACCGGGTCCCACTCTTTGGGGCCCCTTGGATGGGCATTTGATTAGGGAATTGTGGAAGTCATTAGTGGAACCACCAGAGGGGTGTTCATTTGGAAAATGTGGAAGTCATTAAAGGGAGCCAATCTACCAAAATATACGTGTCATTGGCATTGGTTATGACTGTTCATACCCATAGCACCATTAAACATTACTAAAAAAATTTCACTAAAAATTCACAAATTATCGCTAAAGTTATGTTTATGTGCGTTTTTAGGTTACGCTAAATGAACATACCCCAATTAGGTATGGCTATTCATACCTTCTAGTACTACTAAACATAACCCAAAATCAAATCTGTCACTAAAAATTTACAAAATTGTGCTAAAATTATGTTTAGGGGCGTTTGGGGTTCACTCTCAGTGCACATGGGGTATGAATAGACATATACTTGATAATTTTGGCAGGGAGTACGAGACACACAAGTGACAATAGAAACTTCATCTAAGCAAGAACTAAGAACTACTTTATCAAAAATAGAAAAAAAGAACTAAGAACTAGATTAGATCAGCATTGCAGGTGAACTTGAAAATCTAAGACTTGGGCTTTTGGCTGGGTCAATGGTAAGTAGCTGGGTCCTGGGTTCGTGTGTGTTTCCTTGGGCTGGAGTTGTAGGAAGGCTTTTACATGGATTAGCCACACACTTAGTGGGTCCTATAGCTAATGGTATTGGGCCCATCACAAAATTTGAAGCAGCTTACTATCTAAAGAGGTAATTTCTTGAGCCCTGTTTGCATGCGCCCCATGCATCTGGCTGAGGCATGTATAGGGTATTGCAGGCCATCCAATCACAATTTGAGGGCTTACACAAAACTAAGGGGCTGATATGTTTAAATCACCCGCTCACTTCTAGATAGAGATGCTACTTAGGTTAAGTATATAATAAAATTGGACATGGCCCTAATGGATCGGGTTTAATTTTTTAAATTTAATCTAAGTAATTATTTGAGTTAGTTTTGGGTTTTAGATGATTAACTCGACCAACTCGATTAAGATTATAAATACAAAGTTTTAAATTTTTTCTTCATGTTAGGTTGGATTTAGGATTTTAAGATTAATCAAAATAGCTACTCAGGGCAAAATAAGGTTTGTCATTTCTTAAATAATATTACATTCGAGTTTGAAAAAACTTGACCTTAGCCAACCTACTGCAGGATAGGACCCACCTAATTTTTATTCAAAGGACAACCCATCTCAAAATGTGGGTTCAGAGGTCCTGCCCACCTCTTTTTATATGTGCCATTTAATTAAAATCTAATAGGCAGACTAATTTTCCCTTGCGGACAACATTTTGATAAAGAGGAATTTTTTTTCCCATGATCAAATGTAGTTTGCGGGCCCCACAATGGGTGGGACGAAAGGTGATCTGACATAAATTTGCTAGGATAGTGGGGTGCCAAATTTAGGATCGTTCTCACGTATGTGCTCCCTCCATCTAAGCACGTGAATTTTACGAATCACATGTTGGGATCACTGGCCCCATGTATCAAAGTGGTCCTCACCAATCCCCCTAGTCCCACCCAATTGACATTATAGGGTCACTTTCAAAAATGCTAGCAAGGTAACAATAGCAAAAAATTCAACCTCTCAATTGAAAGGAACTGGAAAATAGAATGACAACAATAGTAAGGGGCTAACAGGGTAAGGGCCTCTCCCTAGGGGAACTTTTTTTGTGTCTCCTGAAATAATGAGTCTAAAATAAACCCCTATGGAAGGGGCCCATGACATAGACAGCCAATAATAGCCTATCAAAAGGTAATAAAAGTGGGCCCTTAACCCGTTATTACCGGCTTTTCGCAATAGGGAGTTTATTTTGGGCTCGTATTTTTTAGGAGCACAAAAAGTTCATTCAGTCTGTATGGGGTTTGATACAAATCAATTTTTGGATGGAATTTGGAAGTAAACTACTAAATTAAGATATTCGGGATTAAAAGCAAATTGTTATAGGTCCCCGGTCGCCTCTCCAGCATTGTTATATTTGTTTTGTTTTAATAATGCCTTCACCAAATCTTAATTCTCTGATATAACTATAGGAGTATCAAACGACGTAGATTCTGACAGACTTCCCAACGTGTGATATATGACCAATTAATTTACTGACAAAAGGAAACTGTGCACCACAAAAAATTGCAAGGAATCAATCAAAAGTCTGTTTCTTTCTACTAAAATGGTGAGTCCTAGACGTCAATGCAGTTTAATTTGACATCCGTTATTGGATAATATTGGAACTATACTGATGAATAGGCCCCAATAATCAGCAAAGTTTGGTGGGCACTTAATACAAGTGGACCTCTTTCAAACCCCCACTGACCATTTGGCGTCATGGGGTTCATGTGGACCTGGGCAGAGAGTAGCACGCACGCAGAGTTGAACAGGAAAGAGATGAGCCTGATGTACGTCAGTTGTTTTTTATTGTTTATTTCACATATATTTGCAGTATATAATAAGGTAAGGACTAGGGAGTAATGAATATGAGATCCGTTTATGTAAGTATAGACTCAGAAGTGACTATGGGAGCCTGGGTATCGCGCTCCATTGGATTTCGATCCGACAACCAGGATAATTAGGGGGGCAAATTAGATTCTTTCCCTTTGCGCTTTTGAATCTTTATCTGATGACCCATAATGAATGACTAGTACGTAAAACCATACTCATAAACTTTTTCCAAATGAGTATACGAAATCTCACATTCAAAATTTGATGCTTTGGTTGACATCAATTATATAAAGAGGGTAATGCAGTTGTTGGGTTTGAAGGCTTGTTTTTGTTTTTTTTTTATTTGAATAAGTTTTTTTGTACTTTAAAAATATATTATATTTTATATTAATAATTATATTTAAAAAATAATAATTTTTAGTAAATAGTGAAACCTAAAAGGGAAAAAAAGCTTATGATTCTCTTTTTTAAGTACTTAATTATTTAAATTAAATTAAATAAAATTATTAATATGGAACAAATTTTTTTACTAAATAAAGCTATTAATTTAGGATGGATGGAGCAAAAAAATAGTGATATACACCCAATAAATCTCTGCAATAAGCTCTTTAAGTTTTAATCGGACAGAATCTGTAGACCTACCTCACCTTGACAGATTCGATGGGTGATTATCATTGTTCTGTACAGAAAAGTAGATTGGATTATATAAGCACGATATCGGATTTTAGTTCGATATTAATATGATCATGTTACACCGATAACATATTGTTTTCATCATAGAATGATGGAGTGTGTTCCTGCATCTTAGATCAGCATTTAGTCTGAGCTTTAATGTGTATCTAAGATCAGAATAGTCTGAGCTTAATGCCTTGAAGATGCAATATTTGACTGGCAGGTGAAATTGATTTAATTAACTGTAAACGCATATGTTTGATCGCATATACTATATACATCATCTCAAGCAGTAAGAACTGAGGATGACATGGAATAGATCACAATGCATGTCTATTGCACAAAAGCCGATTATGATGGAGCCAGATTATTACCTTTTGGCTTTCTCCATTCAGCCTTCAGTGAGCTAGACCTAGAAAACCAAGAGATATTAAACATAATTACAATACATTCAGGCATCTATAGATGATATTTGACTGGAGTCTTTTAAATCAGTCTTCCCCCTTCCTCTGAGTTTACACACTTTCCTTCTATAAAAGGAGCTCCGTGCTCAATCCACGGTACATTATGCATGCATAACCCACAATTATGTGATGCTTTCAGTCGGAATAATATGCAAAGAGCAGCTAACAAAGGCGCCAAAACAGTCAAGATTCTTTCACTCCTCCAAACAACAACTTTTTGAAAGCAAGCTAAAATGAAATAGGCCAAACAATTCTCAAAGAGGCTTCTCCAAATACAGTAGAGGAAAAGCCGCAGATGGTATCGCGAGGATAGTACTCAAAATTCAGAAGCCGGGTGAGTGCAATATCTGAGGTTCTGTTTGCTAAAACTGGATTTGATCCAGATAAGGCACTAAAAAGGATTTGGGTGATTACGGCTCGTTGGGTACATGGAAAAATTTGACCAACCCGATTTTAATGGGTTGAGTTTAGGTTTTCAAATTGAACTTTGAATAACTATTTAGGTCAGGTTTTGGTTTCCAATAGTCCAGCATGATCGACCTGATTAAGGCTATAAGTATTAAATATTTATATATTTCTTTGTGTTTTAATAGAAACTCTTAAATTTTTTATATGGGTAAGAGATAAAACAAAATTATTATTTAAAATCTCGTATTTTTTTTTTACTTAAATGAGTTTTTTTAGAAAAATAGGAAAAAATACTGTTTTTTTTGCCAAACGGGTCATATTGGGTGGGGTTCGGGGTTTGAAATATTTGGGTTGAATCATGTTGGGTTTAGGTTAATATTTTTTAAATGGTAATGAATTTCGGTATTTTGGCAAAACCCAACCCCAACATGACACAAGAGGCATCACTAATTGAGACCTACATGACTCTAAATGTCTGACCCAGCTTCCAGCCACTAGAGACCGGACTAACTACGTACATCATAACTAACTACTTACATTACTGCTCACTCGTAAGGCTTCTTTAGGCTCATCACAACAAGACACACAGTTCTTTACCACTTCTCTTAAAAGTATATCCATAGTCCTAACTCCTAAGATGAATTGAATTTGATGGAGAAGCGTATAGTACAAGCAAAGGATTGAAGTTATAGAACTACTCTGAACATGATGAGAACTAAGGGATATTCTCATCAGCCCAATGGTAGTAGTCTACCAAAATCTGATTTACTATCTCATCAGGAGACCTTACCAACTGCTTAATTTTTGTTGTATTTTATACCCTTATCAAACTTTATTAGCTAATTAATATAACTTCATCTTGTCTATAATATTTTAGTTTTTAATATTTAAATAGTGTAATAATATAGCTATGTAAAAATAAGAAAAAGTTAATATCTGGTTACATGTGTATTGGGTGCATCATGAGTTATTAGATTAAGATCTGACGATGCATATTACTCAACAAGATAGGTATGCGAGTGAGTTTACGTGCCATCGAATTTGCGATATATCCAACATGTCTTGCTAGATGCATCGGACACATGCTAATGAGACCCATAGAAATAACAATGATTTAATCCTACTTTGATTGAATATAATAATATTAAATTAATTTATACATCTTTATCCATTGAAAAATAGTGTACCATTTGTCCCCTTTTTTACATTTTCCACTTAATCAAATAAATTTATTATTTATTATATTTTCTCACCAAAATTGATAGCTTTTGCTATATTATATTTATAATTTTAATATTCTCTCCATCCCAAAATAAGTGTTATATTTTAGTTTATTTTTAAAAATTAAATAGGACACTTATTTTAAAACAAGGGAATATATAAATTCTATTTTTACACGGTTGAGAGTCTGATCAAGTTGAGTCTACTCAAAACAGTTTGGAGCCGAGGCAAGTGAAAGTAGTGCATAATGTAACTATGACAACATAGTAATTCCTACCCAACTCTTAAAATATACGTCACTTCCCCAACCAAAGACAAATTAGAGAAGTCTATTGGACCCAAAAGTAGGGAACAAGGGAAGCAATGATAGAGAGAGAACAACCAGCTGATGAAGTCGAGGGAGGGCTAGAAACTTCACCCACAAAGAACAGAATCCTCGTAGATATCATTTTTTGTCAGTTTATGGCCTTCAAATAGACTTATAACCACTTTGTTGCTTCTTTTCCAAATAAGATAATAAATTAAGAGCAATCAAATGAAGAAATTATGCATCACATGTTTGTCTTAGTTTGTCCTATATCAAAATATGGTGTGGTTGGAGGTATTGGATTTGGTGTATCTAACTTGATAGTAATGATAAGTTGTGTTTGACATATAAATACGATAGCGCGGTGGGTAATCACCTAGGCGTTTGAGATACTACCAAGGAAGTATACTTCAATATTTTATGTAAGGTAAAGTAAGCAACATTCATTTTCATCATAGTATTGTACTTTTTTTGTTTCATATTAAGTATCCTATTTTTTAAAGATAAATTATAGGATACTTAATATGAGACAGAGGAGCAATTGAGATGAATTTCATTTAATAATTTTGATTTGAGTAAAGTTGCAAAGATCTTAACACTATAATAAAATGTATTATTAGCGATGTAAATAAAAGTGTCGTTAAAAATTACTACTTGCAATGTATAAATAAGTGTCGATCGCAAAAAATATTACATATTAGCGACGCTTTTTATTAAGTGTCGCTAATAGTTATATATAAAACGTCACTAATACAAGAATTATTAGCAACGCTTAAAATAAGCGTCGCTAAAATATATTTATTTAAAAAACTTATTACTATTAGCGATACTTTTTCTAAAGCGTCGCTAATAATTTTAACAATAGCGACGCTTGGTATAAAGTATCGCGAATAAGTATGCTATTAGCGATGCTTAATAAAAGTGTCACTAATAGTAATGAATTTAAAATTTAAAATTAAATATTTAAAACTATTAGCGATGTTTTTAAACAAGCGTTGCAAATAGCATTGATAATATCGATGCTTGTTTACAAGCATTGCTATTAACTTTATTAATTAATTTTATTTAATAAATAATTATATAATAATTTAATATTAAAAAATTAAAATAAACTTCTTAAATATAATATATTTTATTCAAAAAATTTCTTATTAATTTTAAAATATAATTTATAATAAAAAAGAGAGAGAGAGAAGAGAGCAAGAGAGAAAAGAGAGGAGGAAGAGGAGAGAGAGTGTAGAGAAAGAGGATGAGGAGAAAGAGAAGAGAGAGGGTGAGGAGAGAGAATAGAGGGGGTGAGGAGAGAGAGAATAGAGGGGGTGAGGAGAGAGAGAAGATAGAGAAAGAGGGGAGAGAGAGTGAGGAGAGAGAGAGAAGAGAGAAAAAGAGGGGAGAGGGTAGAGAGAGAGGGTGAGGAGAGAGGGAGGGTAGAGAGAGGATGAGGTGAGAGAGAATAGAGGGAGGAAAGAGAAGATAGTGGTGAGGAGAGAGAGAGAAGAGAGAGAAAGAGGGGAGAGAGGGTAGAGAGAGAGGATGAGGAGAGAGAGGGCAGAGAGAGTGAGGAAAGAGAGAGAGGCAGGGAGGAGAGAGGAGAGAGGGGAGAGAGAGAAAGAGAGAGAGAGGGGGAGAGAGGAGAGGAGAGAGAATTAAAATTATTATTATAAATTATTTAAAAAAATTAAAATAAATTTTTTTTAGTAGTGACATATATACGTATGCGTCGCTACTAGCCTACTGTAGTAGCAACACATACGTTATGCGTGGCTACTAGTTTTTTTTATTTTAAAAAATTTTAAATTAAAAGAGATAGAGAGAGTGTGGAGAGAGGAGGGAGGGAGAGAGTGAGGAGAGAGAGAAAGAGAGAAGAGAGAGGAGATAGGAAGAGAGAGAGGAGGGAGAGAGAATTAAAATTATTATTATAAATTGTTTTTAAAAAAATAAAAAATAAAAAATAAAAAATATTCTTAGTATCGATGCATATAAGTACGTGTCGCTAATAGTTTTTTATTTAAAAAAATTTAAATTAAAAGAGATAGAGTGAGAGAGTGAGGAGAGAGAGAAGAGATATAGAGAGAGGGAGGGAGGAGAGAAGAGGGAGAGAGAGGGGAGAGAGAGAGGGAGGGAGGAGAGAGGAGGGAGAGAGAGGGGATAGAGAGAATTAAAATTATTATTATAAATTATTTTTAAAATTTTTTAAAATTTTTTTAAAAATAAAAAATATTCTTAGTAGTGATGCATATTAGTATGCGTTGCTACTAACTTAAGATAGCAGCGACACATACGTGTATGCGTTGCTACTAACTTACTTTAGTAGCGACGCATACATTATTCATTGCTAATAGTTTTTTATTCTAAATAATTTTAAACTAAAAGAGATAGAGAGTGTGAGGAGAGAGGAGGGTGGAGAGAGGAGAGAGAGAGGGAGGGAGGAGAGAGGAGGGAGAGAGAGGGGAGAGAGAGGAAGGAGGAGAGGGGAGAGAGGAAGAGAGAGAGGGGAGAGGAGAGAGAAGGGAGAGAGAGGAAGAGAGAGAGGAGAGGAAAGAGAAGGGAGTGAGAGAGGAGAGGAGAGAGAAGGGATAGAGAGGAGGATAGGAGAGGAGAGAGAGGAAGAGAGTGAGAGAGAGGAGATAGAAAGGAAATAGAGAGAGAGAGAGGGAGGGAGGGAGAGAGGCTGGAGAGAGGGGAGAGAGATAGAGAGGAAGAGAGAGAGAATTAAATTTTTATTATAAATTATTTTAAAAAAAATTTAAAATAAAAAAATTCTTATTAGCAGCGCATAAGGTATGTGTCATTACTACACTAGTTAGTAGCAACGGATAAGATTATGCATCGCTACTAGCCTAGTGTAGTAAAAAATCTTATTTTTACTATGGTCTGGCAGAGCTTGAAGTCCACATATAGTGCACATTCGACGGATTTTGTTGGAGGCTTGGCCGCCGATGGGGATTGAGAGGTAGAGCATGTGACGAAATGACAATTGAGAGTCTGAGACGGGAGATTGAGATTGCGATCCAATGACTATAGACAGTCCGATGACTGTCATATGAGAAATTCATGTGGTGATTGTCATGGGAGTTGAGTTTGAAACGGGAGAGATTATAGAGCAGAGCATGTAGTGCCACAGTGGAGGTTTAGCAGAATGAGGAGGGGGATGACTGGGGAATGGGGAGCGGTCGGCAGAATGAGAAACGCTGCGATTCTAGTGAGATCTTGAGGAAGAGTGAAGAGAGGCGAGAAGGCCGACGAGCAAAGACAGAAGAGGGGAGAGTGGAGGGTGAACTGGAGGAAGCAATGAAGACTAAAGCTGCAAGTGGCAAATTGGTGAAGGGACTTAGGGTTAAGGCTGAAGTGAAGAGCAGCGAAGATGCGATGATCGGTGGTGAAGAGAGGGCCGGCGAGCAAAGCCAGGAGAGGCGAACTGGAGGAAGCAGTGAAGATTGAAGCGGCGATTGGCGAATTGGCAAAGTGACTTAGGGTTAAGGCTGAAGTGAAGAGCAGTGAAGCTGCGATGAACAACAATGAAGTGAGGCGAAGCGATGAAAGGGACAGATTAACGGGCTTTATTTTGCGGGCTGGGCCGGGCTTTCCCCTTATTTTGCCCAAGCTCGAGCCTTGCCCGAAATTTTTCGAGCTTTCAAATTGGAGGCCCAATTTGACCAGTTTCGTTTATTTTTCAACCCAAGCCCAAAAATTTACAGGCTGGGCCAATCTAACGGGTCGGCCCCTTCTAGGGCTCAACCACCAAGAGTTAGCCCCAATCTTGAAGAAGATATTAACTAGGTGAGAAAAGCCCAAAGACTTTGGTAATATATAATAATATTAAAAAATATAATTCATAGTGTACCCACCACCACAACATAGTCTAAGTGGTACACCCAAAACTTAGGTTACCAAGTAGCATTAAAAGTTATACTTCCTCTATTTAATATTAATAGTTATATTTAAAATAATAATAATTTTTATTCAATGGTCAAACTCACACTTAAGAGAAAAAATAAGCTTATGATGCTCTTTTTAAGTATCAACCTACTTATATTAAACAAAATAAAGCTATTAATATAAAATAAACTTTTTATCCAAATAGATTTATTAATGTAAGACAGAAAATAATTTTCTATCACTTAGTTACATAGTAGTGTATGACAATTGCGTTACCTAGTAACCGAGCCTACGGTCCAACGCTAATTGGTGACTTAGTAACATGATTAATTATGCTAAGTAGTAACATAGCGACATGCCTATTCATTATTGAAAGCCGTGAAGATGTTCTTATAAATGAATTACATACAATTTTGGGCAGAAATGGAAAGCCCATGATCCAAGATGCGGACAAACGGTGCCCATGTGGAACGGGCAAGCGGGTACAGGTCCTTCTCCCACTCGCGCCAGCTGCTCGATCAATTGCCTCGCCCAGACACCTTCACATGGGCTTCTGCCGTCCGGTCTTCCTGCCTCGGAGGCCGCTTCAAAGAGGCCCTGCGTCTATATATTTCCATGCTGAGGTCCCCCTGCTCGCCCACTACCTTCTCCATCTCCTCAGCTCTGAAAGCCTGCGCGCGCATTCCGGCGAAAAGTTCCGGCGCTGCGATTCACGCCCAGGTTCACAAGCTCGGTCATGGGGATGACGTTTATGTGAAGACCGCCCTTGTCGATCTGTACTCGAAATTGGGTGATATGGCGACTGCGAGAAGTGTGTTCGATGATATGCCTGAGAGGAATGTTGTGTCTTGGAATTCGATTCTTTCGGGGTATTTGAAAGCCGGGAACTTGGTGTTGGCCGGAAAGTTGTTTGATGAAATGCCGGAGAAGGACATCGTATCATATAACACGATGGTTTCGACTTATGCAAAAACTGGTAATATGAGTAGCGCTGAGAATCTCTTTCGTCAAATGCCACTTAAAAATGCGGCCTCTTGGAATGGTATGATAGCGGGCTACATTGCGGTTGGTAATATGAGAGTGGCGAGGCGAATGTTTGATCAAATGCCCGAAAGAAGCAATGTTTCTTGGATAGAGATGATTTCTGGGTATTCTAAGTATGGGGCTGTGCGTTCAGCATGTGAGCTTTTCGATCGAATGGATGGAAAGGACTTGGCGGTATGGAATGCCTTGATTGCTTGCTATGCTCAAAACAGTCGGCCTAGAGAGGCCCTGCAACTATTTAATAAAATGCTGAAAGTTGGTGGTGTAGACGAGCCGGATGGGATGACACTTGCTAGTGTTATATCTGCTTGTTCTCAATTGGGAGACTTGAGATATGGAATGTGGGTCGAATCTTATATGCGAGAAGTTGACGTAGAATTGGATGATCATTTGAGGACGGCTTTAATCGATCTATGTGCAAAATGTGGCAGCATGGAGAAGGCATTCAACTTGTTTCATAGCCTGAACACGAGAGACTTGGTCTCTTACAGTGCAATGATCATGGGTTGTGGCATAAATGGCAGACCACTAGATGCAATTCGTTTGTTCCAAGAGATGGTGGCTGCCAAGATCAGCCCAAATGAGATAACGTTTACAGGGCTGCTGACAGCTTACAATCATGCGGGGCTGTTAGACGAAGGGCTTCAGTGCTTCGAATCAATGGCGAGCCGACACCATGTGCCACCCTCAACTGATCACTATGCAATAATGGTGGACCTGCTCGGCCGAGCTGGGCGGTTGGAGGAGGCGCTTGCGCTCATAAGAAGCATGCCCATGCCAGCTCATGCCGGCGTCTGGGGAGCACTGCTTCTTGCTTGCAGAATCCATTGCAATGTTGAACTGGGGGAGCTTGCAGCTCAACGCTGCGTTGAGCTGGAACCTGAAAGTGAAGCCAGTGGATACTATGTTCTCTTGGCCAATATATACTCTTCTGTTGGGAGGTGGGAGGATGCCAAGAAGCTGAGGGAGATGGTAGAGCACAAGGGCTTGAACAAAGTACCTGGAAGCAGTTGGGTACACGCTACTTGATCAATCTTAGTTGAAATACACAGCAAATAAAAAAAAAATACCATTCAAGCTCTGGTAACGGGTTGAAGTGAATGTTGGAAGTGGCTTGTCACGACGTAAGCCCAAACGTATGAGATGCCCACGTTAACGGGCTTGTTAGGTTTTAAGAGCCCAAAAGTCACTTTTATTTAAACGAGAATCCTAGAAAATGAGTTAGCTAGGGAAAACAAATAGTTTCGCATCGTTTAAAAGATGAAATTTAAGTGGGTATATAAGGCTTAAGTTTTGCCATACAAGATAAGCCCTCGGGTTACTTTACTTTTGTGGGGGTAAATATATGTTTGATACATGCATCTATGTAGGTTAACCAACACGTGTGCTACCATCAACCAGCCCATTTCATAACATGGTATTATTCACCAAAATATAGCACTCTATTTACTTAAGTAAAATAAATTTGCTAAACGGAACTTTAAGGGAGACGATGAATATTATGTTAATAAGTTCTGAATTACTTCAAAATATGTGGGGGAAAGCTACAACACCCTGGGTCCAGTAGCACCTTAAATTTAAGGGCAAAACCTAACCTGGCATTCAAAAAATCATAATAATTTTTTTTTACAAATAAGTACTAGGATCATTATATATGTGCAGGAGTTATAACGATTCTCTAATACTTATTTTAAAAGAATAAAAAGAATATTATTAATATTTTTGGATTGGGCTGACATGGTTAGGATGTTGATTACCTATGTACTTATTGGATAATATCTTCAATGTTACTCAAATAAGATCAAATCTAAAAGTAGTTCTACCTAACATTTAAGGTCACTTTATAATGCATGACATTATACATGTAATATTTAAATATTTTCAACTAAAGATGTACTCAAATGTCAAAGTTGATGTAGAAAAAAAATTGTCCATAAATCATTAATTCATGGAATCCAATTAATCATTTACAAAATTGGATAAATCTTTTAATCACATAATCCATTTAATTATTCACATAATCAGATAAATCATTCATTCACATAATCCAATAAATTATATAAATCTTTCATTCACAAATAAATCATTCACTCAATTTGATAAATCATTCGTCAACAAAATGTTGCTGATATCGAAGGAACATACACGTGTGTTCATGGGGCAACAAGATTAGAAAGAAATAAAATGTTGCTGATATCGAAGGAACATACACGTGTGTTCGTGGGGCAACAAGATTAGAAAGAAATAAAAATTCTCATATTATCCTAATTCATACCCAATCATATGCCTCAATAGGCAATATCTAGGAGTCATAACTTCGATAGTTCTTAATTTTTCGACCAAAGAACTACCCTTAAAATATAAAAGTTCGAGTACAGAAAGTCTAAAGGCCCTAATAAGATGAAAAACTTGTTAAATAATCACAAGTCAATCAGAACTTATTTTAAAATATGCATAACATGCATTCGTGTATAATTTTGAAATTATACAAGTCAACTACTTAAGGAAAATATGCATTTTAAACATGCATTAATGTCAATAAGCATTTAATCAAAGTCATAAAATCATAAATGCTTATTCTTCTAAGATTTTCGGAAGCGGCGGATAGAATTTTGCATTTCTCTAGGACTATATCTCCTTAAAAAAATTTGAGCCAATAGAGAACGTCTCCCCTCTCACTAGGACTTTATCCATTTGAGGGTTTGAAGGTGGCAAACAAAGTCTCCCTTCTCACTAAGACAACATTTTGGAAGCAGCGGACAAAATCTCGCCTTACCCCAAAATGTTTCCATTTCTAGATGTAACGCACTAGAATTTTTATGTTTTGAAAATTTTGAACATTTGGCCCCATAAATGAGTTTTAGGGCCCACTAGCCAATTTTTCTTAAAATTGGACCATTTTGAGTTTGATTCTTTCGAAGGAGCTTTAAGGTATTCAAGAGGGCTCGGAGAGATGAACGTATCGAGCCCAAGAACATATCAATCAGACATCGAGATGGTAGTCTATGGCCCTGAAAGCATGTCATAGGCATGACACACTTTAAATTAGTGAGAAAAAGCATACCCTAGTGTGGTCTTGTTTTTAAGGGCTTATCGATATGAGTACACAATGGTACTAAGAATGCGCGATTTTGAGTTCGGGGTAAGGAATTACTCTTGTGTTAGCAGCACATCTGGTGCGCGTGCACTAGCACTGATGCACAATGACTTTTTTAGCCATAAGATGCACACCATGTGGCATGCATCTGACGGTTCCATTTTGCTATAAATAAAGGGAGGGGGACCTTTCCAACTCGCCCCAAATCTTCCTCCATTCTTCTCCTTTGAGCTTTGCCCACCCTCTAAACTTCTGATCCTTGTTTCTAAGCCATTTCTCGCCTAATTCTCTCTATTCAAAAATTGTTCCTAGATAATTCAAGGCACCCTATGCCATAGAAGGGTCCGCCTTTTGAGTTATCTACTCTAAAGGGGGAAAAAGTCTAAGGGAAAACTATGTCCGCCACTTCAGGTCCAAAAGAAGAATTCTTTCCAGCGCAAGGGGAGGCTTCATTTGCCACTCCGAGCCCTGAAGAAGATTTTATCCTAGCGGAGGGGGAGGCTCTACCCACCATTCTTAAGCCTAGGAACAAGATAAGGCATCAACTGCTAGCCTTGACTTCGGTCAAATTCAAGAACAAGGGTAGGTGATTATAAACTCTAATTTTGTGCTACAACTATGCTGTACGATTTCATATTTCTTTATAAAATATTATTTAAAAAAAGATGATATTTATTAGGAGTCAAGCAAACGCTAAAATAATAGTGTATTGTACACCTCTAAGATGAATTTCATCGTAGTATAGACTTTAAAATATTTGTATTATTTAAATAATATTATGATTGATTTTTACCGAATTTTAAGGGTAGTTATTTGGTCTAAAGCCCAAAAACTATCGTCAGTTTTGAAGGGTAGCTATTTGGTATAATGCCCAAAAGCTATTAAAGTTATGATTCCTAGGTACCACCTATTAAGGCATATGGCACACCCATGAAATGAGATATCGTAGGATGATCTTTTTCATTTTGATCTCATTGCCCCATGAGAACGGGTGTATATTGCTTTAGCATCATCGACATTCTATGAATGATGATTTATCCAATTTTGAATTATTTATTGGATTCTGGATACAAATGTTTTATCCAATTTTATCGGATTACGTGAATGACCGTTTATCCGACTTTTTGTATAAGAAGTGTGTTAGATTATGTTAGTCGATAATATTATTTTGAGTTGACTTTTGAATATAAATTATTAGGAGAATATTTTATGCATCTTTTTTTATGCTTTATGTTTTAGCATACTAATAAAATTTAACTTTATCTACTAATTATAATTATACTTACCCACCCCTAGACGTTGTAGGTCCAAACAATGAATATGATTTTGAAGAAGTAACTCGTAGAATTTCGAAAGATCTACACTTGGATTTATTTAGTCAAGTCCTTTTGTTATGTATTAATCACGTACATTGTGCTATTTTGATTTTGCTATGGGATGATAAACCTTATTTGGTAAAGTTCTTGTAATTACAAAAATTAATAAGAAATTACACTTTTGTACACAATTGATCTTGGCCCATTTTTATTACGAATTGGTGGCACTTCAACTTCAAAGTTAATTTAAAAGTCAGGACACTACACTAGATTTGTTATCTCATAAATTTGACTATCCTACAGCATAGAGCACCATCGATTCAGCTAGGTTTGTTTTTTGAATGAGATAAAACAGGTTTAAACGGCTTTAAAATATAGAAAAGAAGGTTTGGAGACTGGTAAATGGGTAAGAGGAAATGAAACAGTCTCCCCTTACCCTAGGATGTTCCACTCTCTAAGATGGTTATCTCACAAATTTTATCCTCCTATGACATAGATCACATTCAATTTAGCTAGGTTAACATTTTGAATGAGCTCAAACAGGTTTAAAATGACTTCAAAATGAGGAAAAAATGTTTAAAAAAGGGTAATCAGGTCAGAGAGCATCAGATGTATGTGAAAAAGTGAAAAATCATCCCCCTATTTATAGGAGAGGGCTACAGTAGATGTGCAACATGTGGAACACATCCATTCGCTACACATTGCTTGGCACCGTGTGGTGTGTTGATGCCATGTGTTGGCTTCAATCGGCTGACGTCAATACTCAATAATTTTTTTTTCTTTTTACTCATTTGATTTTCCATTTTCCAACGACCATAACTCTTTACCTCAAATTTAGATTTACACGTTCTTAGTACCGATGAACTCGTATTGACGACCCCTACAAAATTAGACCTCACATGGTATGTTATCTTGCATTTTAAAAGTGGGGCCTTTGGCTTGATACGCTTGTTTTCTCGAACCCAATCAATGCAATAAAGTTTCATCACTTTAGTCATACAAAATTTTCTCTAAAGTTTAAATATTACACTTAAACCCTCACGTTAAAAGTTATAAGAGAACATGGTGTTACAAACTTCATCTCTTAAAAGAAATTGCATCCTTTATATTTGCCTAAAACCAAATTTCAAAAATTTAACTCTACAATAAAATAACTACAAGGTGACATATCTTAAAGTGTGTTCGTAATGATGTCTTTGAGTCGATACTAGGACTCATGTCCCATACCATGAGTATTTCGCTATGCCCCATAAACAATTTTGCAATGCATTAGTGCAACCAACTTTAGAGCTATCCATTAACACCTCATGTCCCATACCACAAGGGTTTAACAGTTTCCCCTTAGCCGTTTCATAACCTTTCAATACATGTTTACCTATTAATGCTTTTAACGCTAGAGTCGACCAAACACCATTCAAATGAATTTTAGACTACAATTTTGCAATTCCTATATAATCTACACATTTAATTATGTCACATCATTACCCTCTTGTAGACATATCCTCTTGTAGACATATCCTTGCTCTGATACTAGTTGTAACACCCTTGATCTGCAAGCACCATAAATTTAAGGGAAAAATTGACCCAGGGGTAAAAAATCGTAATAAATTTTCTTACAAAGAAATAGCAAGATCATCATTAGTGTGCAACAGTTGTAATTGTAAGATATGTAAAGATTTACTGTTTCCTGTTATTTTGATTTTTGTGTGATGGTTTGGTTCAATTACTAATTTTCTTGGGTTTATTTTAATTTTTACTTAAAAAATATTAGTGCCTAGCTTAATCAACCAAATGTCACGCTAATTATTATCATTTTCCATTTAATTCCTTTTAAATGGGCATGGGTTCTATGGTGTGGAAGTGGTCCTCACTATAGAACCCACTTCCATCTTGGGCGATGTGTCAATTTCGTAGGCTGCCGACCCTCACTTAACATTTTAAATGGGCTTGGGTTTTGTCAAATTTGTTTTTGGCCCATGTCACTAAGTCGGTTTATTTACTTCCTTATTAGGCCCATTCTAATACCAATTTACTAATCTTAACTATAAATAGAGACCTTCGTCATTTCCCTGTTTAGGGTAGGCTTAGATATGGGAGGCTTTGGAGAACTCTACCCCCATTGCAAGAAGAAAAATATTAATAACAATTATAATCATTCAATCTCTTCCATGTTTGTTTTAATTTTTGCCCAACATCCCATGTTCTTCTCCTCTTGAATGAGAATATAAGTTTTTTTTCTTCTCATTCTTTCACCCATATTTTGACATCTTAGATTTGGATTTCTTTCAACTACTCTTGTAATTTTCTATTTGGACACAAGAAGGTGTTAGATATATCATCCATTAGTAGTTTTGAGTCTCTATTTGGTGAAAATATTATAGTTTTGCTTAGGGTTAATGTAACTTAATTTGTTGGGTAGGGTTTTCTTGAGCTTTGAAGGTGATTTAAGGGTTTAAAATCTAATTTGAGGTAAGTGGGTTTTGTTTGTTGACGTTTTACTTACATTAACACCATGTTTGTGGGTAGATTCATATTCTTGAAATTTATGGATGGGTGAATTTGAATATTCTTGATTGAATGATTTAATGTTGTTTTTACATGATATACATGAGAAATGTTAAATCTATCATGCCTTAGGGATAGATAATGATTACTTAAAGTTTCATGAAATTTTATGAATTTTTGGAAAGAATTTGATTTGGTTTCAAGGGTTATCTAGGTTGATCGATTGATGGCCCTGTTAGGCCAATCAATCGCCCATACATGCCAATCGATCGGCCAACTGCAAAATTGAACTTCTTTGTTCCCAACCGATCGGCCCAAGGGGCTGATCCATTGACTTACAATCAGAATATGACTATGCTAAAGTATGAATGTTTGCACATGTGCTACATTAATTATGTATAAACTTTGTTTCACATATTTTAGCTTATTTATGAACATGACTATGTATGTTTATGCTTACTTATGATTACATGATCTCATTTGCCATGTATAGACCATGTCTCATGTATGATAGGATTAATTAGTGTATGACTACTTATATTTACATGTGCCTAGCATTGTTCACACATGTATCATTATGCATACATCATAAAAATAATTTGTTAAGACATGATTAACAGTAATTAGCCAATTTGGGTGGTGCCATAGTTTTTCGGATTAGTAGTATCATGGATTTATCGAATCAATTTTCCATCGATTGGGTGGGGTTTTCTGTCTTGTGGTTAGGGTTTTTCATTTCGAAAGGGTGGGTTTCCTCCCCAGGTTAGATGAGAGAAATGCTATAATGTAAAAACTATTAAGATTTCTAGACTGAAAATCCATGTTGGTTTGTTCGTGTGCGATGGCTAATAGGGGCACTTCCACCTTGGATTTGCTAAACTGCTTAGGTCTTCATTCTTAGGATTTTCAGAGTGAGCAGACTACTTAGGCTCATGCCAAGGTGAGTAGAACTAGTATCTTAAGGTATCAAGATTTCTCTATCGATCATGAGACATTCATTGTGCTATTTACACATGTTTGTGTCTTGATTATAATGCTTATTTGCACATTTTTGTGTATGAATAATGATGCTTATATTTACACAAGTTGTGTGTGAATTATAATATTTGACTATGTAGGATATATATGGATTGTGATACTTGAGCATGCAGGATGTGTATAGATTATGATATTTGAATGCACAAGATGGATGTGTGGAGTATGAAATATAATTGAGACGGATGCACGTGTTACTTATGGATATGTGATGCATGAATGAGATATTTCAAAATTGAATATTATTTGAATATATTGGTACAATTTATCGTAGAGTTATCCACTAACACCGCACACCATATATTACGGGTGTTTAGCAGTTTCTCCTTGGTAACACCATTGTCTTTCAAGACAGATTCATTTTATAAGCAAATAAATTATTAGAAATAGACAATTGAAACTTTATTATATATATGTGTGTGTATGTGTGTAGTGTATCAACAGAATTAACCCTAGAGTAATTCACTAACACCGCACTTCACATAAAGCTGGCGTTTGGTGGTTACTCTTTAGTAGTTCCATCATTTTTCAAGATGAACTCACCCAAATAACTTTTTAAAGTTCAGACCATTAACAATTAAAGCCACTCAAAAAATTTTCAGAAACTCATGTAACAAATTTAGAACAAATATTTTCGATTCATTCAATTTCAAAATTGAAATTTGTATAAAACCTAATACAACAAATTCAGATAGAAATTTTATATAATTTATGATTTAGAATCAAGCTTCAAAAAATCGATGTTCGTATCAAATCCATTGCAACACATGCAAACAAAAATTTTAAATTACTTTCGTTTAAACAAATCAAACTTTGTAAAAATCAGAGTTCAATGCAATTCCGATGCCACACTAGCATAATGGAATTTCAAATCAAAATCCAATACAACTTATTCATAACAAGATTTTCAAATCATTTGCGATCCAAGATCAAAATTCATAAAATTGATATTTGTATCAAATCCATTCCAACACATGTGAACAAAAATTTTAAAATTAAAATCCGCTTATGAATCAAAGTTCTAAAAATTGGAGTCCGTATTAAATCTGATACCACACATGTAGAACAGAAAGTTTAAAATCGAAGTTTATATTAAATCTGATGTCACACATGTAGAATAGAAAGTTAAGATGCACAACGGAGAGTCCAAAATTGAAGTCCGTATTAAATCCGATGTTACTCATGCAGAACGAAAAGTTCACAATCAGAGTTTGTTAGATCCCTAAACTTGAACCAGTTTATTTTATTCCATTTAATTGCTTTTGTGTAGTTTGATGTTAATTCTGATCGATTTTGTACAATTTTTGAAATTTAGGTAGTTAACAAAGGTTTTAACCAAATTTTTTTTCATAATTATGGTTTTTAAGTGACTTCAAGTCATTTAGAATTTTTCTAGAATTTTGTAAAATTTCACTATTTTCTCCAAAAGTTAAGTGGCAGGACCTGCTATGGGTCCCACATGCAAAATTTGAAATTTTAGCCCTAATGATCCTAATGTTAACCCAAGACTAGATAATTATTTCAAAAATTTTAGACATCAAATTGGGTTTCAAATAAGTGAGTTTTACTATTTTCAGTATAAAATCCTATTTGTACCTCACTAGTTAATTAGGTCTACCCCACCCTTTACTATAAAAAGAATAGCACAGCCAGATACTTAGAGCTTAAGAGCTTAATCCTCATTTTCCTAGATGAGAAAGAAGATTAAGGTATGATTTTGCTTAATATTTCATTAATCCATTAGGGTTTTGCTTAAATCTTTCAAATCTCTTCCTTTGCTTTGGATTATTCTTGATTTTCACTTAAAAACTACTTATTTGCATTACTATTTCAAAATCTAATGTTGGGAATTTCGTTTTTAAGTCTCTTGAACCCTAGATCTACTTGTTCTTGAAGGTTTTAGGTGTTTTAAAATCGAATTTGAGAAGTATTAATAAAAATCATGTTTTTGGTAGGTTTTGAAGGAGTTTGCATAGCCATTTTGAATCAAGAACATGTTAAAAGGTAAGTGTTTTAGTCTTAAACCTTGTTGTGGTTTCAGATTTGTGTTTTGTTGAAGTATTGAAATGGGTTCTATGATTTTGAGCTTTAATGGTGATTTGAGAAAGAAGTAATCTTTGATTAAATTTCTTAGGGTTTTTGTGCAGTAATGGTTAGATTTGATGTTTATTAAGCATGGATTTGATTATGGTGATGTTTGGAAGTGTGATTTGGTAGCTTAAGATGTGCATGAGGAGTTTCAGTTTTGATTTTGAAGTGGGGAAGGCGAACCAAGAATTGCCGTTATGGCATTCGAACAGCCTTGCAGGCCGATTGAACAATTGTACTACAGTTTTGGCCATTTTGTTTCTTCTACTTATTCTTATACTTTTACTCTTAAATGTCATTTCTTATGCTCATGCTGAGTAATTTATGCTAGAATGAGCCACTGGAAGGGTATGTTATTGATTGGAAATTATGAAGAGTATTTATGTATTATGTGAAATTACATGTTGTTTGCTATACATATTAGGGTTGCTTATCTTAAATCTATGATTGAATGAATTCTTATGTTTCAAACACGATTCGAATAAAATTATAGCATGATAATGAAGTGATATGTCTTCATACCATGTGATTAAATTATGGGTAAATGATGGTGCTATATCTAGGTTCAAGTGTGGTGTGAATATGCTTGCATAGGTTTAGCATGAGGTTATACTTGTCTTGATTGATGGTTTTTGAAGGTTTTCACCCATGATTTCAGTTATGAACCATGATTAGATGTTAAAGAGAATGTGTGGTGTGATGATGAGTTATTTACAAGGCATGTTCATATGCTTAGAATTTAATGTTTCTACCGTGTACACACACATGTGTGGGGAATGATTATGATGATGTTTAATATTATGATTATAAATGATGCATAAGGGCCGATGAGAGCACTTATCATGAATTAGGATTTATGTGTGCCTTGCCCACATATGTATCATGTTGCATGCATCATGAAATAGATTTTCGAATGAGACTTTATTGAGACTTTGTCGTGGTTGATTGATTAGATGCAACGATGAGAAATTGTGTACCAGATAAATCAATTGTTGGCTTATCAAAAATTGGTTGGTCTGAAAGGACATGATTTTGATTTGAGTTCATGTATAGAACATGGATACTTCCCGGGTTGAGTTGATCTGAGTTGATATTGAGTTGAGTTGATTAGGGACGAGTTGTGTATTTCTCTTGTGGTTGAGATTTCTTGAGATAGTCATCTGAACCCTGAGAATCCAGAGTGGTATGCCTTTGTACACTGGCTACCACATGTTTTAGGTTTCTTGTATGGAATTCGGACTCTTCCCACTACAGAAAATGTTCAGGGCAAACACATCTGCTCTAGGTTCTCTGTGTGAGATTTGGACATTCCTTGGCTAGGATTGTCAAGGGCGAGCAGATTTAGGGGCTGACTACCCCGAACACTTTATGTTTCCTGTGTGGAAATCAGACATGTCTAGCCTGTGTGGCTTGTTTTCATTTCTCTTTATGATGGAGACATTTACTATTTGTTGATGATGCATATGTATGAGATAATATTATGCTCAGGTTACACAGTTGTGTAGGGATAATTGAAATTATGTGACTCATATGAATATGATTTATTATGCATGATTTGGTATCGTGGGATTTAAATTCTTATCGTGCAAGGTGAATGATCTGTAGATGAATGATATGAATATATATTATGTGATCACGTGTTGAAGACATGTGTTATGTAGGTTGAATGATATGAATGAGAATGACTTGATATGCATGATTATGGATGTGATTATGTGAGAATTACTTATTATGCAGGATGGATGTTATGTCATAATGTGATTATATCATGATTAGTATGTATGAGATACTAGCATGCATGATGATTACATATGAATAAATAGGGGTATGGGAAGGGATTTAATCAGAAATAGTGATATTATGTGAAATATGGATCTAAATTACCATGTTGATGTGTTGTGACTATTTTTTTGATTAATTTTACCGTATTTCAAACCTTATTGAGTTTTACTCACCCCTCTTAGTGTGTTTTGTTTTGGGGCTGCATGGTATGACATGCAGTTAATCAAGATTCCCTGTATGAGGGATGACCAGGATATGGATTGGAGTAGGCATGGATGCCTTCGGGCATTGTTTTGTCTTCATAGAACATCTTGTGTGGTGGTTTATATTTCAAACTCATTTGTATCTAATGCTTGTAGACCTGTCTAAGATTTTTAGATTTTGAGCCACGTGTCAGCTCAGGTTGTTTGTATGTGGGATGAGAGTGAGGATTTATGTAATAACCCAAAATTTTTAACACGATCTTCTTATATATTTTGTTATTTATAAATTTCCTAAGTGTTGGTTAGAGCTCGTGGAGACGAGCATAACAAGTCTTAAAACGAGAAAATCAGAGGTCGGGAACAAAATTACAACCTCGGGAAACGTGTTCAATTGGCGGGACCCACTTTTGAAATTTGGGTAAAACCGTTCTTAAGTGGTCTAGTATCGTAGGGCTTGTGAATACGAACTCAATAGTACCAAGAAGATGCAAATCGGAGTTCGGGATAGGAAGTTACGATTTTTGGAATTTTTCTGGAAATTAAAATAAATAATAAAAATATTTTGATCAGCTCGGCGCGTAGCATGTGCTGCGCGGCACGCGCCGAATGCGCACATCGTGTGCGTCAAACGCGCAACGGGTGCGCGTTCGTGGTGATGAACGCGCATTCGTCACGTGCGCACCCCATTTTTGGTGCGCCAGTGGGCGCCAACCACTTTCAACGACGGCACTAGCGGGTGCCCACCAGTTCCGGCGGTGGTGCCCGCCGGAAAACGCCTCCTCCTCCCCTATTTAAACCCTTCTCCTGCCAGTTTTTCACCCACATCCGATTTTCAACCTCTTTCACTGTTTTCACCATTCCCAACCCATTTTAAGTTCGATTTTCACATTCCAAGATCCGTTTCCTACTATTTCAAAGGTGCTCTACGCACCGGAAGCATTATTTTCTCAAGAAGACCCCTCTAAGAGCTCAAAAAATGTGCCCCTTTCCTAATCTTCCCCTTTCATCTTTTTACTATTTCCGGACCATTTCCAACCCTTTTTAAACCGTTCCAAAGCCCTACCCTACTAAATCAAGGGCATTCTACGCATTGGAGTGGTTATTCTGTTGAAATTCTCGATCAAAGGCAGATATCTTAAGGAGGGACTTTCTTTACTCTACGAGGAGATTTCGTTATATTTTGCACGTGTTATAGGTAGGTAGCTTAAGTTCTAATCGTATGCCGAGATTTTTACTCGCTAAAGTTTTACTAATTGTTTTCTGTTACTTTATGAAAACAAAAGCTCTGACTTTAAAATCATCTCCTCTTTTCAAAAATTTCTCCGAGTTTTGGGCAATCGTGCCGTCTGGATAGTTCTCGGTTCCTCGGAGCTAAGAATTATTATGATTTTGGATACCGCCAAATTTGGCATCTGGCGCGCACAGGATTGGGATGTCATGGGTAAATCCCTTCCTTTTTGTCTCGTGTCGCCCCATGGGCACGGGTGTAAGTCGTCTGGTATCATAACATTCTGTGATTGTGTTTTCAGATTTTCTGAATGATTTCAAAAGAAAAATGGCACAATATGTTCGTATGTGCACAAAGCATATTTTTAGAACTTAATTCAACCTACTGAGTATGAATTTACTCACCTACCCTCAGACTCTACAAGCGTTTCACTCGAATCTGAAGGAGTCAAAGAAAGGGTTTCCTTAAATTACAGTCTTGTACTGCTGTTTTTGTACTTTATGTAAATTATTGTATTGACTAATGTACAAAAGGCATGTGATGCCCAATTTTGGAAATCTTTGTATAATACAAAGTGTGTTGTAATTATTGTTTTAGTACACGGTGATCCTTGGCAATTGTAATTAAATTTTGTTACGTTTTCAAAAATTGTTTTCTTTTATTCGAAAATACGAGGGACGTTACAATTTAATTCAGAAATGTTATCCTCTTTTATTTTACCTTATTTCTCTTTCACAAAGGATTAAAGGTGCGAGACTCCATGTTTGTGTTAAATACCCGATTAAGGGGTTAAAGTCTTTCGCAATCCAATCTAGTAGCCCCCGTGTGGTTCGACCGGCCCTTAGACCGGGTTCAGCTCAGGTCGGGCGGGTGCTGGGGCGTGACAGAGTTCATATTAAATCAATGACAACACATTCAAGACATAGATTTTAAAATTAAGATCTAAATTCTTATTAAATTAATATCTTTAATAAAACTTTCTACTCTTGTAGATAGATCAAAGCGATAATATCATTTGTAACGGCCTAACCTGACCTAGGTTCCAAAAATTTTGAATTATAATTTTTTTTAAATGAGGAAGCATCATCTATAAACGAGAGGTTAACATTCCTCTACACACAATGGAGCTTCACCATGCGTAGTCTAGACTAAAATATATATGTATAAGTAATTTGGATTGGTCCAACATTGTTGTGTTGTTGGTTGCCTATGTATGTAATGAATAACATTTCCAATATTATTCCAATGTGATCGAATTCAAACATAATTTTGCCTAACGGCTAATACATGCATTAGGCAGTACAAAAACATATATACATCAAAATATGTATATCCGACTATTTAATCAAAGTCAGATGAAAATCATCAGAGTCAAACAGAAATTAACAATTCAGCAAAATCACACATCTCGCTCTATCATAGAGCAAATAAAACACATCCAAGCATAATATATCATCTCAAATCACATCAGATCATATCAGATCTCATTCAACCATATCAGATTAGATTGGAGCATATCAAATCATAACAAAGCATTTCATAGCAAATTGAATTAGAGCAAAGCAAATCAAAACACATTGGATCAGAGCAGAGCATATAACTTATTTAGCACATGCATTTATAGAATTATATATTAAATTAGTAGATTGGAAACATTTACTCTTCTGTAATTCTGGAAGTAAGAGCGTTTGAAGTTACTCCTTTCTTCATGTCATACTTCCCTTCAGGTCTGAAGATGTCAGATGGAGTTTGCACTTGCTTTGATATGTTTCTCTCATTGCGCCTGAAGGGGACAGACAGACACTCCCCTTTTTGAGGGCTCATCTATGCCCAAAGGCAATAGACATAATCTATCCTTACCTAGAGATGCATCATTCTTTGCACGCTCTAAGGTGGCTTCCAAAACCTTCCCTTACTCAGAGATGCTTCTCACTTTTCATGCCTATAGGCAATGCACAGAATCTCCCATTACTCAGGGTGTTATCTTACTACACGCCTGTAGGCGACAGACAGAACTTCCCCTTACCTAGAGGCACTTCTCTCTCATTGCGTCCATAGACAACAGACATAACTTCCCCTTACCCGGAGACACTTCTCTCTCATTGCGTCCATAAACGATGGATAAAACTTTCCCTTACTTGGAGACCTTTCACACCTCCCGCACCCATATGCGGTGGACAAAACCTCCCTTTATCTCGGACGCTACTCACTTTACGACCCGATAGTAGAGAACAAAATCACTTATTTGCTTAGGCCTTTTCCCCCCTCTAGAGTGCTCAAATCAAAGAATGAACTTCCATTGCATAGATCACACTTGATTTAGTTAAGAATGCCTTTTGAATGGACTAAATTGGACTCAGAATGACTTAAAAATAGAGAAAATAGAGTCTGGGGGTTCAAATGAACCCCCTCCGTTATAAACGCCATGGCACTGCCATCTAAGGTGGTAGCGCCTCCAAAAATGGCAGTGTGACGTGTGAAGTGCCAACACAACACGTGCGTCATGCACACGCGTAACGTGCGCATGTCCATCACAGTGTGCACCATTTTTTTAATTCATTCTTATCTTCAAATGGAAGTATCTTTCTATCCGGACTTGGATTTGCATGTTCTTGGTTTCGTTGAGCTCGTATCAACAAGCCCTACGAAACTAGACCACTAAAGGTAGCTCTTTTCAAATGGTTCTCACTTATGTAGGACATAACTTTAGGTCATAACTTTTGCTCCTGACTTCCATTTCTTGCATTCTTCTATTCATTACACTCATGATGGTTTGTTTGGGGTTGTATGGTTGTGCCATGCATGTTCTCATGATGACTTATTTTATGAGCATGAAGACAATTAGGTGCACATAGAGTGGGGAAAACTTCTATATGTGAAGGGATAGACTTATGTTTGATTTGGATGTAACCTTATGACATAACTTTGACTCTTTACATGTTATGAGAGAGCCTTGTTTGATGGCTTAGACATATTTAGTGACTTTCTTGGCTTGAGACTTAGTATGCTCTTTTGAGATTTACATGGGTATGTGAATGACTAAGAAACTTTAATTAATTTTTTTATCTTTTGTTAATTATTTTTATACAAAGGGAGTGTTCACTTTGTGTAATAAGAGCACTTCAATCTAATGTGGTTTTGGGTTAGTGTTCACTTTATCACGCTATCATCATCTCTCTTTGGTCAGGTTTGGGTAAGGGGTGTAGTGAGACATGATAGTAATGATCCTGCGACACTAGTTTTCAAAAGAATAAAAAAATTAATTATTAATATTTCTCGGATCAGGCCGACATTGCTAGGATGTTGGTTACCTATGTACTTATTGGTTAACATCTTAAATGTTACTCGGATATGATTGCATATAGACATAGTTCTTCTTAACAACTAAAGCCATTTTATAGAACTTAATATCATCATACATACACTGGTTGTGTATTTTCAACTAAAGATGTACTCAAATGTAAGAGTTGACGTAGAAAGACAACTGCTGACAAATCATTCATTAATGAAATCTGATAAATTATTCACAAAATCAAATAAATCATTCACTCAATCAGATAAATCATTCGTCAACAAAATGTTGTTGATATTGAAGTGACATATACTTGTGCTCGTAGAGCAGTCTTAATTATATAATGAATTGTATGAGACTTGACATAGTTTACTCGACGAGTAAACTTAGCAGATACAATTGCAATCTAGGGGTAGATCTCGGAAGGTTGTAGTTAGGGTTCTTAGAGATCTTTCATACGCTTTAAATTATGGATTGTACTATAAAAGGTACTCGACAATAATTGAGGGTTACTGTGATAATAATTGGATAGCTTGGTATGTCTTTACTTTTGAAGGTGAAACAATGTTTTATAAATCTTCCAAACAAACATACACAGTGAGATCCGTTATGGAATATGAATTTATTGCACTTGATAGAGTAAATGAAGAGGTGAAGTAGCTTCATCATTATTTAGAGGATATTCCAATGTGGGAGAAAAGTGTGTCATCTATTTGGATCCATTATGATAGCCAATCAGCTATTAGAAGGGCACAAAGTAATTTGTATAATAGTAAGCCCCGATATACATGTTGGAGATACAAAATCATTAAACAATTGCTCTCTAGTGGAGTTATTTCCATTGAGTATGTAAGGTTAAAAGACAATACTACAATTTGCTTATTAAGTGTTTGACTAAGGAGAAAACAAGTAGTTTATTAAGGAGAATAATTTTGTAGCATAGGCATTAAGAGTCACTATAATGGCAACCCGACCTAGTTAATTGAAAATCCCAAAATCAAGGTTCAAATGGGCAACTAAATTGTGGGGGACAAAGGGAATTATTATAGAGATAACATCTTGTCCTCATTCGTATAATGAGATAGAGATTCTTCCAACGTAAAATAGGGTAATATTTGCTTTTTAATAGTTCTTATAGATCAAATTAATTCAAGTGGGGTATGACGCAATACTTTTAATAAGAATCACCTATATAAGTGTGAAGAGACTGCTTCTATGAGAATTTTAAAAGTTGATTCCTTTAGAGCACTCATAAAAATCATGTATGTTCAGGGTCAAAATGAACATAATTATGAGAACCACATTATGTCTGGGAAGTGACAATGTGAATTTTATTATCTTATTTTTTACAAAGATGGCTAAATAGTTCAATACATCATATTTACTAATTAGTTAGTTAACCTGATAGTTTCTCATAAGGGAAGGTTCAAAGCAAAAAACTATCTTTCTTCTATGCAAGAACTTTTCAATATTTTACTCACATTTTTATCTATATTATTTTGCATAGCTATCTAGCCAATTCTTATTTATGTAGGAGATTGTTGGAAGTGGGGTGTCATGGGCTCAGCCTAACTTATGAGATGCTCATGTTAATGAGTTTGTTGGGTTTTGAGAGCCCAAACTCACTTTTCATTTAAATAAGAATCCTACATGTGAGTTGGTTGAAGGGAAAATAAATAATCCCACATCGCTTGGAAGATGAAACTTTAGTAGGTATATAAAGCCTAAATTTTGCCTTATAATATAGGCTCTTAAGCTACCCTACTTTTGTGGGGGATATATATGTTAGACCTATGTACCTATATGAGTTAATCTATATATGTGCCGCCGTTCGGGCTTTATTGGGTTGGGTCAACAAAAAATATATTTTTGGGATTAATTCTTTTAGTTAATTCTAATCCAATTTGGTTTGGTTTTCTCTTCAATGTTTGTATCCTTAATAGGTGGTCATCTTTGTTTGGACGGTTTTTTTTAACAAAAATTTTCTTCTATGTTCTATAAACTATTAAAAAATATTTTTTAAAATTATCTTACTGAATTTTTATTGTGTCTCTATGAGAGTAATTGCACATTTGTGGTTCATTGTATGGGCAGTTTAGAGTGCTCTTATTACATGTAGAAGATCGAGTTATCTTGGGAAGTAGACATCTACGTGATACTAAGTATTGTATAGAGGACATATGCTTGTCGTCAGTACTTAACGCTCGATTTAATTTTAACTTTCTAGACTTTCTAAGTTTTTCTTAGAGTCTCGTTGATAAGCGTGGGGCGCATGTGCACCAAACTCATATCGACCACACAATTATGAATCTATGATTGCATGGCCATAATAATAGGGGGCCTTATGTCAGCGGATTACAATATGGCTGCTAAAAAGTGCATCTATAGGCACTTCTCAACTATTCTATTTTATTATCTTCGTTGTCTAGCCTGACCAAAGTTAGGTAACTATCAATAAGACGCTGCTACATCACCCACCGCCATAGAAACTTGAAAATGACCCTCTTTCACGTTTCAAGTTCTCTTATTCCCCTCCCCTTCCACGTTTCCACTCGTCCTACAATAACAACTCTTGTCACAAAACCAGGAAACCGTGTGTTTTGTTTTTTTTTGGCACAAGGTACGGGACTAACACTGAATTCTGGCGGCGTGATTATTAAGGCTGGTCACCCAGCCTCTGGTCGGCATAGCCCGGAAAAATCTAGAGCGTTGCAGCTTGACAGGTCAACGCGTTCAGAAGAACGTTCAGCAACTGCTACCTGCTCTTGGTCTTCCTTTCTCCTGACTTGGTGAAGAGGGTTGCGTGGTTACGCGCCTTTCTTGCATACGCGCCTTTCTGGAAGAGCCTTCCAAGAACAGAGAAGTTTCCTGCTCTTACTATTGCTCCTACCGTCCTGTTCTCTCTATATAAAACGCTCTCGTCCTCTCTCTTCTTGACGATATCAGTTCCCAAGGTTCTCAGCTTAAGGCAGTTTCCAATTTCCGACAGCTTCTTGCCAGTTCAGTTGTTTCGGTTCTGCGTTTGATCCATTGTAATGGAGAGTTCGCTTTCTGCCGGCCCCGCTACAGTCTCGTCCATGGTGCAGAGATCTTCAGTCAGAGAGGAGTGCGTTTCAGAGGGCAAGGCGTGGTGGAATCTGAGGGCGGTGATGGAGAAGGTGAAAGGCGAGAAGAGGCCATCTGCTTTGCAGACCGGAAAGTTACAGGGGAGAAGCGTATGCTTTGCGCCGGAGTTTGATGGGTTGAATTGTTTTGAGACTCTGGTCTCCCATTGATTCCTCTCCATATGTTTGGTTCTAGTTTCACCATCAATTTTTGTGTAACCAAATTTGTAACTATTCTTACAATTTTTTTGATAAGCAAATCTTTCTTCTCTTTAGTCATCTCTTGTATTTATGCTAGCACAAAAAGATCTCTGGAGTCAATTTTCAAGAGACTTTTTAAACACATGTTCAGATTGAACCACCATAATTCCTCTTCAAGCCAAAAAATAGGAGAATCTGGTAATATTTACGGCTCAAAATTTGTCAAGGGAAGAAGATTGGTATTGATTTTCGTCTCTTGCAAATTGCGATCCTCAGCAAAATAGAGGAATTTCGGAAGAAAAGATCGGCAAAGACAGCCAAGAATTTTTTCAATCTGTTCTGAGCAATTAGACACTTGTCATGAAATATCTCTAGAATTCAATTGAGAGTGTCCTATTTGCTTAGAACAAATTCCAACTTGCTGGTTCCTTGTTTGAGTTTGCTCTTTCGACCCCCGGCTGCGTAGTAATGACAGAAAGCATTGCATATCTCTAGAATACAAACCATAATTTTATCATCATACAATATACGTTCTCATCAAACATAGTATATATATATTATAGTTCTTAAGTACAACTTTCCCTCGTGAAAAGAACCATGAGCCATGTAACAACTACGTTACATAGATAAAAGAAAAAACAAAGAAAAGATATAGGCAAAGTTTATAAGATGATCCTTAGATACTCCTCGTGCTCTTTTTTGTTGGCTGAATAAATAAAAATATCATGTACAAAATTAATCATAAACTGATCTAAGTATAGTCTGAAGGCTCTGTTAATTAAGTTCTTGAATAATATCAATGCGTTAGTTAGGCCGAAGAGCATCACCAAGATAGCTTTAATGATGACTTACAATAGGCAAGAAGCATGGGGAGACAACTGTTCAAGTGAGATCCAAGGGTGCTTAAAATCGAGTTGCCTAAGTTATATCCTATAAAGTAAAAACCAGAAGATTCCCATTTGTTTTCATCAACTAGACCAATTGCAAGCTGTTCTTTAACTGTTAACTTGACAATAGGTACTTAACCAGAAGTAGTAACATGTTCTAGATTTTCTTCAACAATGACCAAACTACCCAAAAATACAACTCTCTGCAGTAAAAATTTGGTGGCGAACATTGTAGTTAGAAGGATAGGAAAAAACTTGAAGACCTGTACCTAGTTAAATTATAATGTGCATGATGGAAAATAAAATTATAATCCACAAATCGTCTTTCTCTAAAATATGGCATGTCCCATTATATATCAGCTATTAATGTTCCCTATTGTATGTGTACTCGTTGTGTTTATCTTTGGTATGGGCCTGCGTCATGAATAAATATTGTGTGGTGTGTTAGTATGGAGATATTATTGTCATCCATATTATTCCGTATATCTTTTACCTGGTTTTTGTCATTGATTATGCTTAAGTGAAATATATTTGGATAACGTATAGGATGTGTTTATAGACCATTGTGTTCTATATGAAAGTAAAATTACTCAAAGGCTTTCAAAACTCAAAACTGACACATAGCTTCAAATATAGTTGTTAGGCTTCCTTTTAAATGGCCAAATCAACTTAGTTAAAGTATAAAATAATGCAGAATCAAATCAACAATATTATTAATCTCTCATTAGCTTCAATGGTTGAGCAATATTGCAACAACCTAGTAGCAATATTGTCACGCCTCGGCGCCCGCTCGATCTAAGCTGAACCCAATCTAAGGGACGGTCAAAGCACGAGAGGGCGACGAATTGTTAAACTGCGGAAGACTTAACCCCTCTAGTAGGTAAACTACACATATGGAGTAGCGCACCTTTAAATTTTTATGCAAGAGAAATAAGATAAAAGTATAAATAACTTTAAATCAGAAACAGTCTTCAAGTCTCAACCCCCAACTTAGAATACCGAGCCGACAAACATGGCTCGAATCATAAAGTCATAAACAGGTCTAAAACCAAAAGGGTTACAAGAGTTTGGAACAAGATCAACCATATATAATGTTCTAACATCATACTAAATAAATTAGAAAACATAGCAGAGTCTCGAGGCATCCACACCTACTCCAAAGCATTTCCCAATCGTTCCTTATATAGAGGATCCTGTTAGACTACATGTCGCACCATACAGCCCCAAAACAAAAAACAAGGGTGAATATAAACTCAGTCTGGTTTTGAATATGGAAATGATAAATCAGAAAACAACCATGATATATCAACATGGTCCATGAGATCTACATATCATATAGTATCCCATTTCCGATTACTTCCTTTACCATAATCATATTTACTCATAAGTAATTATCCTACATGCAAATAACTCGAGCATACAATTCATAGCATGAATAATCACATTATAACATAAACATTCATGAGAAGTGTATCTACCACACAATCATATCATGCATATCCATAAACAATCAACCTGCATATCAAGTATCTCTAACACACAATCATAACCATGCAAGTCGATAAAACAACTATGCTTAATCGGCTGAAGCTTAAGCAATCCTTACTCACTCTAAACAATCCTCAATCAAAAAGTCTAAAGGAATTACGTAGTTTGGGTAAATTCCCTAACAGGGAAGAATACCCCTTAGTAAGTTGGTGCATTCGACTACACTAGCCTGGATTCTCAGAGTCCAGATAGTCTCAATAATTTTGTCTCTTTATAGCATTGCCGCTCTTCTCAACCCAAGGAGGAACACCCGTCCTCAAGGGACATAAAACCTCATCATTTCAAACATAAAACCAAATCAATAAGCCTTCGATCGATTAATCTGGTAAGCAATATCACACAATTGTATCCAATCAATCAATACGATTAATCTCGATAAAATCTCATTCATAAAATCTATTTTATGATGCATACAACATGGTACATACATGAGCAATCTCTAGATGAATCATAATTCATAGAACATACTCCCAACAGCCACACATACATCATATCTAATTATAAGCATCAACAATCACCATAATTACCCCCACATGTGTGTACAAGGTAGAAACATTCAATTATAAGCATATGAACATGCATTATCAATAACCCATCAACTTAATACATACATGTTCTTTAACATTTAATCATGGCTTCTTACTGAAATCATGAGTGAGACCCATCGAAAAACACAATTCGAATTAAGTGCAACCTCATGATAGACATATGTAAGCATAATCATTACCACAAGCTAGACATGACACCATCATTCATTCCTAATTTAATTATGATATGTAAAGACATACAAATTCATTCTCATGTTATAACCTTGTTGGAATCATATTTAAAATATGAAGAATCACTCAACATGGATTCAAGATAAGACATGTAGCATGCTTATAACATGGAATTCAGATAATACTTAAACATTTATCAAAGCTTCCACATCAAATTCATGTCCTTCTTGTAGTTCTTCCTAGCATAAATTATTCATTATAAACATAAGAATTAGTACTTAAGAGGGAAAAACATAAAATGAGCAAAATAACAAAAATCACCTAATTGCTATGTTGGGATTCGAATGCCCTGCATGGACATTCGATTGGCCTGCATAGTCGTTCGATCACCAGAACTAAAGTTTTGGTTCGTCTTCTTCCTTTTGAATACAAAACTAAAAATACACATATATAACTTAAACCTTCAAATCTCACTCTCAAACATCACAATAATGAAATCCAAGCTTAGGAAATAGTAAATCTAGCCATTCACAACCAAAAAAATCGCAAGAAATATTAAGCTTTTCTAAATCCGTCATTAAAGCTCAACTCCCTGCAAGCCCACATAAAACTCCACCACATTTCAAATTTGAAATCACAGACCTACTAAGGACGAAATCTCTAACCTTCAGTGACTTTCTTAACTTGAAATTGATGCTCCAACTCCTTCAAAATCCTACCCATAATAGGGTTTTGTTAATACTTACATAAATCTGATTTAAAAATGCCTAAATCACTGGAAAACTTGTAGATCTAGGGTTTATTGAGTTCAAAATTGAAGATACTTTCATAAGGGTTTGAAATAGAGCTTAAAATCAGTAGCTTTATGGGTAGAAATCAAGATTAAACCTTAGAAAAAGAATATATTTAAAAAGTTTATGAGAAACCCTAAGAAATTAGTAAAAGATTAAGCTAATCTTTATCTTAATCACATTTCCTTCTTTGGAAATAGGGATTAGGGTCTCCTAAGCTCCAAATTTCAGCCCTTTCCAAATGGGAAAGTGGTTGTGTCATTTTATTTATAATATGCTTTGGGGCAGACCTAACAAATAGGTAGGGTATAAATAAAATTTAACACTAAAAATAAAAAAATTTCTTATTTTAAGCCCAAATTGATGTCTAAAAATTTTGAAATAGTTATTTACTGCCATAAGATATTTTTAGGATCGTTTGAGACTTATCATCCTAATTTCGCATGTAGGGCCCACGGTGGATCCCCTCTTCTAACTTTTTGGGGAAAATAGTCAAAAAATTCAAAATTTTTAAAAAAATTAAAATTGACTTGTCTTCACATAAAAACCATCCAAATGAAGAACATTTTGATTGAAATCATTGTTAACCACCTTAAATTCAAAAATAAATCAAAACCAACTAAATTAACATTAAACCACCCCAAAAATAATTATATAAATTAATTAAATGGGTTTGAGTTTAGGGATGTTACAAATATTATAACAACCTTGCAGTAATATTGCTACAACTTTGTAGAAATATTGTTAAACTATTTTAGCATTATTGCTTATAGGAGATCAATAATATTGTTAACAAGGTTGAAGCAATATTGCTACAATGTTGTAGCAATATTGTTAACAAGGTAATAGCAATATTGCTGCAAGGTAGTAACAATATTGCTTCAACCTTGTTAGGAATATTATTGATCTCCCATAAGCAGTAATGTTGAAATGGTTGAGCAATATTGCTACAAGGTTGTTAACAATATTGCTACAACCTTGTAGCAATATTACTTCAACTGTTGTTGCAATATTGCTCAACCATTTAAGCTAATGGGAGATTAATAATATTGTTGATTTGGTTTAGCATAATTCAATTCTATATTATTTTATACTTTAACTAAGTTGATTTGGCCATTTACAAGGTTGTAGCAATATTGCTCCACGTTATTACTAAAAAATTTAACATTATTGATAAACCTAATTAACAATATTATTGATCGCCCATAAGAATTTCGTATAAGTGGAAAATAGGGGAGGAACATGACTAATTGCAAAATGAACTAATAATATGGAAAAACAGAACTAACATCAAGAGTTTGTAAGGGCAACATTCGGTGCAAGGGCAAATTACATTGTGCATATTATTTGCTTGTTCAAGGGGAAACTAAATTGTGCTTGTTATTATGTGTTCGCTGCTATGGTAATCAGAACATTGGAATGTCAAGTTTTTTCCTTTATGTAATCCTATAGAATGGTATATCGAACATACAAAATTGCTGCAATAAAAGTAAATTCTCGCTTAAAAATTACATCTAAGGAAGAGTGCGAGATTATCAAGGCAAGGCAACTAGTCTCAGTTTAATCAGTGATTGGCGGGACATAGATGAAAATAATATGATGATAACTCTAAGAAACTGTGTGACCACATAAGTTCATTTTTTACAATCTACAGTGTCATCGAGGACATTGGAGTGCAACCGCAGCTCCAACATAAAATTTCGTAAGATAACTTCACTGCCTCTTGATGGCCTTCTAGCCAATTAGGATCACCTCTACATTGAAGCATAATGCCTCTCCATGTGGCCCCATGACTTCATTGAAGGTCAAATTCTTCCTGGTCTTCAGCTTCCTCAACTTCATAGTCTTCATCCTCTTCAGGAGCATCAGGATCCATTCCCTACAAACACAACATTTTTTCTCACTAAATGCAACCACAATCAGGTCTAATGAGTCAATTTCATGGCAATTACTTTCATCTGTTTCTCTAAGCGCCCTAAACCTCTTTTGGCAGCTTCATTATGTGGGCTTATTCTAGGGTTACAACAAATAGGCCAGCAAGAAGAATTATGCAGCATTATAGAAAAACAATACACACCATTAATTTTGTCAACGAAAAAGGTTATCACAAGTACTATCTTTCTCTATACGAAGTTAGCAATATCTCAATGTATCAATGCAAGACAGAATTTTCTAGTACAAAACTTGCACTCAGTGGCATACAATTGTTTATCTCTATCTTTAGTAGGGGAGCTCTAAGCTTCACATAAAGGCAAAGTAAAAAACTAGCATTAAAACTTACTAGATATTGCTTTTATAATTGGCATCAGCAGAATGAGAAACTACTGCTTACCTTAATGCAGCTTAATAATGTGATAAGGCTTTGGAGAGCTTCTCAGTTGCTGAATGTACTAGAGCCAGGCAAATACTTTATACGCTACATTTTGATCATGCCAAAAAATAAGAGCAACAATAAATTTTAATAACAACATGATATAAAAAAAGATAACAAAAAAACTCCCACAATCGAATATTATAGCCAATTATTAAGTCAAGCTCACTGTTCAGCCAAAAGAATGTTTATAATACAAGTAGAAAGAACACAAGAAAACACATGATCCTCAAACATTAGCATACCCTAAATTTATTTCCTCGTAAAGCTTTTAGCCAAAGCCAAATAAAAATAGCAATGGATTTAAAAGAAGTTTCCTAGTAAATGCAAACCTTGAATTAAAACTACTCTGCTAATCTCAATAAAAATAGAGGCAAGTGATACCCCTCTCCACACTCCATGGAACCTCAATAACCCGGATTGTCTGCTACGCAAGGTGAGCACCGGCGATTACGCTGCCTACTGAAGGATTTTGAGGGTGATTAGGGCTATGGATATTCAAAAGGTCGACATCACTGTGGAGGAACAAAACATGGATTGGGGCCACTCTCGTCACATTTGCCCAATAAATACATTAAGAAAAATTTCAACAATTATATACCAGTGAGAAGGTCGAATATTAGCATATAGATATGAAATCTCACCTGATTAACCATAAGCGGAAGATCACGGTAACTATGAATCCACTGAGTGAACATATGGTTGACGATGGTTTCACTAGTTGGCCGCACCTATAGGACCCTCAAAATATAGGAAGCAGAAAAGATGTAAATCATATTGAAGAATTGATATAACAGCTGGATAGAAGGGTCAAAAGTTGTTAAAATTGATGTTAAATGCCTATAGTCAAAAAGAAATTACCACAAGCTTCGCTTCCAGCTCGTTTACGCCTCCGATAGTCGCCAAAGCTAACTCGGGACTAAACCCTTCGACATGGCAAGCTTCTTTTTCTATGAAAGAATATGGTATGAACTGCAACCAATTGACAAGTATATAAATTGAAGAAAGTAAGCAGTTTCTCAACAAAAACTCATCAAATTTCAAGGTTTATCCTTTAGGAGGCCAAAAACAAGTAACAAAGGCATGCAGAAAGACATTATTTTCCCAATCAATTTGAATCAATTGACCACAAACTGCAGCCCCCACCCAACTGAAAGCAAATGCATGCATACATGTGGGAAGTACATGTTATGGAGGAAGCCAATCTATGGTTTCAGACGTCTCTGGTTACCTGAGTGAAGAGAATTTGAATAACATTAATATGACACTATTGTACAATATATATATAGGGAAGACCCTATGGTATAGATCTAGGGTGAATCCCTATCAGAATATTACACACGATTACATATCCTATGAGAATATTACAAATGATTACATACCATGAGGGAAGAGACAAATGTTGGAAAGAAAAGATTTCATTCCCTTAATATGCCCCTGCAAACTCAGGGTGGGTGAGTAGCCGTGAGTTTGGTAGTGAGAGCTTGAAACTAGGCAATAGGAAGCAGCTTGGTAAATATGCCGGCAAGTTGATCTTTGGATGATACATGGTGAACATCCAAGTTACCAGCTAGAACTTGCTTCTAAATATAGTGATGATCAATCTCAATGTGCTTGGTGCGAGAAGACCGGATTGGTTGTAAGAGCAATGGTAGACTGGTTGTCGCACCATAGTATGGGTGTAGCAGTGGAGGAGATGCCGAGAAACTTAAGGATCATGGAGACCCAGACAATCTCTGTGGCGGTGGAGGAGAGCGCACGGTACTCGGCTTTAGTGGGTGAGATTGTGGCTTGCTTTTTAGACTTCCAAATGATGAGGTTGGGACCCATGAAGATACAATACTTGGTGACAGACCAGTCAAAGTCTGAGTAAGAAGTGAGAGTACATGGCCCGGGTCATAAGAGGATGCCATGGGAGAAAGTGCCTTGAAGATACCAGAGGATCCTCTTAACAGCTGCATAGTGAGCTATGGAGGGGTTGTGTATATGCGAAAGGGAAAGTCATGTTCAAGAAAGCAGACATGGCGGAAAATATACATTCGGTAATTGGGGGGGTCAAAACAGCGATAGCCTTTAGTGGTGGGACAATATCTGATGAAGACACAAGGAATAGATTGGGCGTTGAGTTTATGTTGTGAGTAAGGGCGGGTCCATGGGTAACATCGACAACCAAAGACGTAGAGGTGGGAATAGTCGGGAGGTGTATTGTAGAGGAGTTGATAGGGGGATACATGATGGAGGGTGGGGGAGGGAAGGTGGTTGATGAGATATGTGGCAATGTATGCGGCGTCAACCCAATAGGTAGGAGGCATGTGGGCAGATGTGAGTAGGGCAAGGGTGGTCTCAATGATATGGTAGTGTTTGCGCTGAGCAATGCCATTTTGTTCAAGAGTACAGGGACAAGAGAATTGGTGAGTGATGCCATGAGAGTGGAAGTGAGAGGTGAAGTGGGAATTGACATATTTGCGACCATTGTTGGAACGGAAGGTGGTGATACAATAGGGGAATACATTTTCAACCATAGACTGAAAAGTAAGAAAATTTTCAAATGCGTTAAACTTGAGCTTGAGGGATAGAGCAAGGTATAATAGGAGTAGTCGTCGACAAAGATGATATAATATTGATAGCCAAGGAAAGAGGTGACTGGGGAGGGTCCCCAAAGACTGGAGTGGATGAGTTCTAAGGGACGAGTGGTAGAGCGATGGGAATGGGGAAAAGGCAATTTATGGGATTTGCTAACATGACAATTGTTACAATCTATGTTTTTAATTTTGGTAACAGGAAAAAAAGAGAGGAAACAATGGTGTCAAAGGTGGCAGAGGTAGGGTGACCAAGTCGTTGATGCCAGGTAGTGGAGGAGGAGGTAGTGGTGCAGTAAGAGCACATGGGGGGGGCGGTAGAGAGTGGGTAGACACCGTTCTGATTGGGACCACAATAGAGGAGACGAAGAGTCTTGTTATCTTGGATAAACACATCAGAGGTAGAAAAGATTAGAAAGCAATCATTATCATGTGCAAGTTTATGGACAGAGAGGAGATTGTGGGCAATGGAGGGTATGTGAAGGATAGTGGGTTGGTAGTGTGGAATGGGGGAGGGTGAGGGAGGTGTTGCCGGTGGAGGAGACGGGAAGGGGTTGTCCATTACCAACATTGACGTAAGGGGGGCCAGGGTGGGAGGAGGGAGATGTGAGCTAGATTACATCCAGGGTGATGTGATCGCTTGCACCATAGTCTAGGAGGTAGTCAGAGGGGCGTTGGACCCCTCCTTGAGCGCTCATGAAAAAGGCACGGTTCCCAGTGGGGCCCGAGTACGAGGCATTATAGTGTGCACTGCATTGAAGGGCACTGTGGTAAGGGGAGCCACAGATTTGGTAGGTGGGGTGTGAGGGACGAAAGCCACCACGCCCGCAACCATAGCGCCGGCTACCCCCACCCCCACAACGAAAATTAGGGCGGGTGGGTGATAGTGCTACATAGGGGGAGTGGAAAGCAAGCCAGGGGTTGTGTAGACAGTAGCCATTGAGGGGCTCATGGCGGCCGAGACACCTGAGGTGGGGCCGAGAACAAGTTGGCCCAGGGCCACTGTGTGGGGACCAAGGAGGGCCTATTGACTAGGGGCGGCAACAACGGGGGGAGATCTACTCACAACGGCATGAAGGGCCATTAGGTGGGCTAGCAGCGGCCCGGTGTGAACGGCTTGCTGGAGTTGGAGAGATGCTTCTTTGGCAAGGAGGTGATTCCATAGTTTAGCAAGAGGGACTAGGGCCTAGGGCAGCGAAGGCAGCACAGTCACGAGGAGGCCGGAAAGAGTCTCATGGAGCATATCGGCATCATTGACCAGGATGCCGACGACAGCAAGTTGGTCAACTAATTGGCGGATTTAATTAAAGTAGGTCACCATGCTGGTTGGGCCAAAGCAGCAATGGCAGAGTTCTCCTATAAAGTGGATGACGGATGCCAGAGAGGAAAACAAGTAGCGTGCAGCTACAGTAGTCTACAGGGCGGCTGCAATGGTGTAAGGGAGAAAGTAGCGGATGAGGGTCAGCTCGATGGTGGTCCGTGGCGATCTAATCAATGTAAGAGGGTCAGGCAGAAGAGTCGACTCACGAAGGACACAACAGAGTACCGTCAACATAGGGTAATAGGTGATAGGCAACTCACGAAGGACACAACAGAGTACCGTCAACATAGGGTAATAGGTGATAGGCAGCCATAACATAGGCGGTAGTTTTGCGCCGTATAACGCTGCTGAGGCTGACCAGATTGGAGACAATATATTTAATAGAAGTGGGGACTGTTTGGAGGAAGTCAGCCATGGTAGGAAGAGCGACTGGTGGCGGGGAGTCGGAGGCGGTCACCGGAGAGGCTAGGGGATCCATGGGAGGGAGAAGAGTGACAGCGGTTGTGCGTGAGGGGAAAAGAAAAGAGGAGCTTTGCCGAAAAAGTGAGCTGGTCACGAAGGGACGACAGGGGGAGAGGTTGGAGGTGAGGAGGATGACTGGCCAGAGGATGGGGAGGGCTAGAGAGAGGCTGAGACACGGGGTGAGAGGAGTGGCGTGTCGGAGAGTGAGCGGAGGATGGATATGGCAGATCGGAGGTTGGGCGAGCGGAGGTGAGAGGACAAAGGACAGGGAATAGATGGAGGGGGAGTGTGACAAGCCGGAGGAAGGGCAAGCGACGGCGAGGCACAGGGAGCTGTGGACGGGCAAAGGATATTTAGGGAGGGCCGGAGGCTAGACGAGCGGCAGAGAGGAACAGTAGATTGTGGACTCAGGAGGGAGTTTGATTGAGGATGGGAAAGGATGACACAGAGGGAGAGGGAACAGTGAAAGTGCCAACGTCAAGGTGAGGGGATCGAGGGGTGACGGAGAAAAGACACAATAGGGAGGCTCACTGTACGATGGGAAGAGAAATAATTTTAGCTTGATTTGGCTCTCGATATTATAAAAAGAATTTGAATAACATTAATATAATAATGTTGTATAATATATATAAGGAAGACCTTATGGTAAAGATATAGGGTGAATCTCTGTAAAAATATTATATATGATTGCATAACCTATAAAAATATTATAAACGATTATATATTACAAAGAAAGAGGTAAATACTAGAAAGAAAAGATTTTATTACCTTAATACTAAGGAAGAGGAGAAGTCCGATCGCCGGTTTCAGATGTCATTGGTCGAAGAGGAGGAAGCCTATCCGGGTTAAAATGCAAGCTCGCCAGACCTTAAACCCGAAGAGGAGGAAACGTGATCCGAGTTGTGTTTTGTGTTGAAGGGGAACCCGGGTCACTTACCTGCCCCATAAGCGACGTGGGCGCATGTTATGGAGGCGATTAGGGCTGGACATTCTTCTGAACGAGTTGACCTGACAAACTCCCATTGACCAGCCTTAATAATCACGCCGCCGAAATTCATTGGTAGTCCCGTACCTTGTGCAAGAAAAATGGTTTCATGGTTTCAGCTGCTCTTTTGGTCTTCCTTTCTCCTTAGCAGGTGAAGAGGGTTACGTGGTTACGCGCCTTTTCTGGAAGAGCCTTCAAGAACGGAGAAGTTTCCTGCTCATGCTATTGCTTCTACCGTCCTGTTCTCTCTATATAAAACGCTTCTCGTCCTCTCTCTTCTTGACCATATCAGCTCCCAAGGTTCTCAGCTTAAGGCAGTTTCCAATTTCCGACAGCTTCTTGCCAGTTCAGTTGTTTCGGTTCTGCGTTTGATCCTTTGCAATGGAGAGTTCGCTTTCCGCCGGCCACGCTACAGTCTCGTCCATGGTGCAGAGATCTTCAGTCAGAGAGGAGGAGTGCGTTTCAGAGGGCAAGGCGTGGTGGAATCTGAGGGCGGTGATGGAGAAGGTGAAGGGCGAGAATAGCCGATCTGCTTTCCTGACCGGAAAGTTACAGGGGAGAAGCGTATGCTTTGCGCCGGAGTTTGATGGGTTGAGTTGTTTTGAGACTCTGGTCTCCCATTGATTCCTCTCCATATGTTTGGTTCTAGTTTCACCATCAATTTTTGTGTAACTAAATTTGTAACTATTCTTACAATTTATTTGATAAGCAAATCCTTCTTCTCTTTTGTCATCTCTTGTATTTATGCTAGCACAAAAAGATCTCTGGAGTCAATTTTCAAGAGACTTAAACACAAGTTCAGATTGAACCACCATAATTCCTTTGCAAGCTAAAACGTAGGAGAATCTGGTAGTATTTATGGCTCAAAATTTGTGAAGGGAAGAAGATTGGTATTGATTTTCGTCTCTTGTAAATTGCGGTCCTCAGCAAAATAGGAGAATTTCGGAAGACAAGATCGGCAGACTGCCAAAAATACTCATTCTTTTCTGAGCAATTAGACACTTTCATGAAATATCTCTAGAATTCAATTGAGAGTGTCCTATTTCTTAGAAAAAATTCCAACTTGCTGGCTCCTTAAAGTACAACTTTCCCGCATGAAAAGAACCATGAGCCATGTAACAACTACGTTACATAGATGAAAGGAAAAAAAAACAAAGAAAAAAAAAACAAGATAGTAGCAGCTCAATTGGCTCGTCTTCATCCAAGTGAAAAATATCACAATCTAAGCCACTTTGGCTTAACAGGCTTCTTCAACGCAGTCTTGACTTCTATCAGATTAGGCAAGCGCTCTAGCTTAACAGGTTCCGTTTTTGCCTTGCAGGCAATCCACACCTGTTCATCTTCAGGAATCAGTTCCAGTCCATTGAGCCCCATAATCTCTTCCCTCATGAACTGTCCTCCATTCCCAACTCCTGTCTCCCCATCATACGAGAAATACACAATTCCACCCGGAACAAATCCATCTCTGTAGAAGGTCATTGACATGTCTGCCATTCTCTGCTTCGGAGGAGTAGTATACACATAGAACGGAAGATCTGGTCTGGCCACCACTTTACCAAGAAGATTGATCAAATCTTGCATCGTCTCCGATGGATGGAACTTGGCCTCAAGCGTCACATTATCAGGAAAACGCACCCTTATCACAACTTTTGTGAATTTCGATCTGCGATCAGCCTCTTCGGCCTCTCGGGTCTTCCGGGTCTTGAGGAACTTATCTTCCTTCCTGCTTGCCTGCAGGATGCGGTGGTAGTCATCTGCAGTGAGTTCGTAGAAGCCATCATCTTCTACCTCTTCCGGTGGAGGTGATGGTGCAGGGACTGTGGTTGAAAATACTCTGATCTCTCTGCCAAGTTCTTCTGCCACCGCTCTAAGCTTTGCGTTGACAGCCTCGGCTTCCTCCATGATTGTCTTCGGCTGAATCCTTCTGCGCTTCGATAGCATGACGATGGTCATGGTCTGATGGAATGGTCATAGAGAAGGAGCCAGAGGTTAGCTATCAATTTTTCCTTATAGAACTAGTAGTGTCATAAGAGGAAAGTAAGATATTGAGAAGACCCACGTAGGCCTCTGGCTCAATACTTGCAGGGAAAGATTACGAGTAGTTTCCCAATTAGATAGTTTCCTATTAATGACTCTTCTGCTCTCTATAAGAAAGACTCGTAACTTCTGTTTTTGGGCAGTTGCCCTGTTTTCGGGCAGTTGCCAATCGCTTCGGATCGCCTGTGAAGCACTCCCACCCAATCGGGCGGGAGTGCCCAATAAAAATAAGACATGTCGACGGAATAGTAAGGCGACCGGGTTAACTGGCAACTCAGATGAATAACATAAAGATTGGTTGTGTTTCTGATTCAGGTTAGTCGGGTGAATGTCCAAAGTGGGTTTACCAGAGTGTGTGATAAGATGATCACTCAGGTGCCGCCCAGCCCTAATCGTCACCGCCAGCCCTAATCTGTCACTCCTCCTCGGTGACCAAAGGCAAGGTGATCTATGCTGGCTGAACTTTCTCAGGGCGACGCCGATGGAATCCGAATCACTACTTTTTAGCCTCATGTGACCAGAGACAGGAGCATCCACCTAACTCATTGTTCCATCTTTTGGATCGTTGGTTCTCTTTGCAAATAGTACTCAGGGTCGTCCAAATCATGAAGCTCTACAGCCCCTTTCTAAACTGGAGCTAGCCCCCTCAGTGAATACGACCCTTGTGCTTCTAGAGACCAGGTAAGCTGCAACTCTTTCCTGCTAGCGCAGACCCTCTGACTTTGCTATGAGATTTTGATTTGAGGTGTTCAATGTTTTGCATGTGAGGGCTTGTTTCCATTCATTCTTCAGGATCTTATTTTATTATTTTGACAAATCCTCATGTCTAGAAAAGTGATGTTCAATACTAAAAAGTTGCAATCGTTCTTCTTATTTAGGAATTTGTTCTTTATACTTTGATATTTTAATGAATGCATTTAAGATGTAAGTTGCAACTTTGATTGGAGGGAAGTTGCAACTTTGATTCAGTGTTTTACTTATCAGGTTTCTATTACTTGCGTAGTTTTTAATATACTCTACGTCTTTATTTCTTTGTACTTTGACTCCAATAGAAGAAACAGGGGCATATGGGTTTCTTTGTTCCTCGTAAAAAGTGCCCTACTAGAGTGCTATAAGCTTTCTTGTGTGGCCTGGCCAGCCAGTGTTCATCCTCCCTCCGAATGGTTGGCCTGGCTAGCCAGGATTTCTGTGTTTTGTGTTCTTGTGAAGTGTTTGGGAAGGAAGGCTTAGGGATTTCTATTTTTGAGAAGTTGAGGATGGAGGAGCCTTTGTTCCCGGCGGTGCTGGGGTTGTATCTGCAAATTGTTGTTTAATATAAAAGTTTTCACGTATTTTTTTCACATGCACTATTTATGTAGATGGGAATAAACTTTAAATAAAAGAAAATTTCAAAGTTTTTAACAATCTGTTGTGACCATCTGGTGGTTAATAGGCAAGAATTGATCATCATCAAGGCAGTTTTTGACAGACATTCAATTGTTTTCAAAACACTATAATTGTCCCTTCATTATTTCCACATATTTCTCTTCTTGATTTAATTTTGTTTGAATTTTGAATTTAAATATTGTAACTCATTTTTGTAATCATTGTACAGCCTATAAATAGTTAATACAATGGCTCCCATTGTTAAGGGAGAATATATTTCTATATGGTATCATAGCAACCATGGTCCTAGGAGCTTTTTATCACTCTATGACATCCTCTTCTCAAACCTCAGCCCAATCCTCTACCACTTCTGTTACTGATTACTCTAGCTCCCATTCTTTCTCAGTTGTTATCTCCAATATCACCCACCATGTCTCCCTCAAGTTAGACAAAACTAATTATCTTCTCTGAAAGTCAGTTTCTTCCAGTCCTTCGAAGTCAAGATATTTTAGGCTTTGTTAAAGGTACTATTCCGGCCTAAAATATCTTCTCTGAAAGTCAGTTTCATGGTGAAGATGGTCGTCTTACTAACACAATTAATCCCGCCTACTCAATGTGGTACAAAGTCGATCAACTTATATAAAGTTGGATTCTTGCCACTCTTTCGCCTAGTGCTCTTAGCCAGATGTGGAGTCTCCAAACATCTCAGAAATGTGGTCAACCTTGGAACGTCTCTATGTGTCCCATTCCCAAACCAGAATCCTTCAACTTCACTTCCAACTTCAAACACTAAAATGTGGCTCTCTCTCAATTGCTGAATATATGGAGAAGGCAAAGACTATAGCTGATCAATTGGCCATTGTAGGCCAACTAGTTCATCCTAATGAATTGGCCCTTTGTCATGACAGTGACATCCCAACAGGAGCCTCTTGCACTTGAAGATCTCCATAGTCTCCTCCTCACTCAGGAGCACCGTATGGAACTGTATCACCAATTGTCTACCTTGGATCTTGGTGATGCTTCAGCAAATATTGCCACTCGTGGTCACACCTCTCAAGGATGTGGTAACCACCGCAACAACTACAATAGCAACAATCGTGGTCGCAGTCGTGGTCGTGACCATGGTTTCTCTTCTAACCCTCAACAACAACAACCCCGATTCAACAAGCCAAAGCTGATTTGTCAAATCTGTCAAGGTAACGGTCATCATGCTCGCAACTGCAATCATAGATTTGATCATGCCTACCAAGCTGAAACTACTCCAAATGCATTTCATGCTTCAACTACCATCGACTCTCAATGGTACCCTAATTCTAGGGCAACCAATCACATGGTTCATGATCTTGATACACTTAATGATTACTCACCATATCATGGCCCTGAGCAAGTATTAGTGGGAAATGGTGCAGGTTTGAAATTTTCACACATTAGTTCTTCTAGCCTCTCTCCTAGTTTAACACTTAAAAATGTCCTTCATGTCCCTCATGTTGTAAAAAAATTGCTCTCCATTTCCAAATTAACTCGTGAGAATGATTGTGTTGTTATATTTACCAAATCTGTTTTTTTTTGTTAAGGATCGGACAACAGGAAGAATACTTCTCAAGGGGACGAGTAGCCAAGGTCTTTATTGCATTCCTTCACAAAATAAGCCTTCCCCTCCACCTACTTGTTTCATTGGAGAGAGAGTGTCTGCATCCACATGGCATCAACATTTGGGTCATCCAGCTTCTCAAGTTGTTCAATTTCTAGCAAATAAATGTCATTTGACACTTGAATCTAAGAACTTTTCTGCTTTTTGTGAGTCTTGTCAATTAGGCAAACCTCATCGGGTGCCTTTTGTACTAACTGACAAAAAGGCTTCATTGCCTCTTGAGATTGTCTATGCTGATGTGTGGGGTCCTACACCAGTTGTCTCTTTTAATGGGTTTCGTTATTATATTTCCTTTGTTGACTCTTATAGTCGTTATACTTAGATATTTTCTATCACGTCCAAAGTTGAAGTATTTCCCACTTTTATCAAATTTTGGATCATGGTTGAGAAATTATTAAGTCATCAAATTTAAATTTTTCAAACTGATGGTGGTGGAGAGTTTGTGCATCATAAGTTTCGCAGGTACTTTACAGACAATGGCATTCTACACATGATGAGTTGTCCATATACCCCTCAACAAAATGGGGTTGTGGAGCGCAAATATCGACGTATTGTGGAATCAGAACTCACACTTTTAGCCCATGCATTTGTCCCTATTTGCCATTGGGACTCTGCTTTTACAACAGTAGTTTATCTTCTTAACAAAATGCCTACTAAAGCCTTTACCAAAACTTCTCCATGGGAGAAATTATTCCACAGGACTCCAGACTACTATTCACTTAGGACTTTTGGTTGCGCGGCTTGCGCCTGTTTTCCTTATCTCCACCCCTACAATAGCAACAAGTTGGAGTTTCACTCTACAAAATGTGTCTTCTTGGGCTATCATTCCCTTTATAAGGGATATAAATGCCTTCATATACCCAGTGACCGGGTTTATATTTCAAAGCATGTTGTATTTAATGAGCATTCTTTTCCTTTTGTAGCCTCTAATCCAATGTCAAAGCCAATGCAAGAGACAATCTCTCCCATTGCCTTGCCACCATTGGATATAACAAACCTCACACGTCTTGCCCAGCCAAGCCAAACCACTCCTCGATCATCTGCCTACAATGGACAATCATCCTCTTCTTTGCCCTTGGTAAACTCCATACCAATACAACCTCCTTCATCCACTATACCTTGTACCAAAACTTCTCCTATAGATGCTCCATCCACCTCCCGTGCTCTTGCTCCACATGCCACCCATCCCATGATCACACGCTCTATGACAGGAGATCTAAAACCCAAAGTATTCCTTAGTACTCTCTACCCTCTTTGTCTAACTATAGCTTTATCCAACCTAAGTGAACCCACATGTTACACCCAAGCTATAAAGCTACCGAAGTGGCAAGCTACTATGGATACATAATTTACTGCTCTCATTCAAAATGGCACATGGGCTTTAGTTCTTCCACACCATCACAAAAATATTATTGGATGTAAGTGGGTCTTCAAACTCAAACGTAAATTAGATGGCTCTATAGATCATTACAAGGCCCGCTTGGTGGCCAAAGGCTTCTCCCAACAAGCTGGTCTTGATTATGATGAGACATTCAGTTCAGTCATCAAACCAGATACCATTTGGCTTGTTCTATCCATTGCTTACTCACAAGGCTAGCCTCTTCACCAACTAGATGTCCAAAATGCTTTCCTCCATAGTTTTCTTCAAGATGAGGTATATATGCGCCAACCACCGGGTTTCGTTGACAACAACTATCCCAATCATGTGTGTTGTCTACACAAGTCTTTGTATGGCTTGAAGTAAGCACCTCGGGCTTGGTTTCATCGTCTTAGCTCATTGCTATTTTCTCTTGGCTTCAAGGGCTCTTATGCCGACACTTTACTTTTCATCTTTAGAGACTCTCATTTCATAGTTTATATGCTTATATATGTTATGACATAATCATCACAGGAAACTCTCAACAATTTATCCAGCAGATTATTTAACATATGGGGTCTCATTTTGCTATGAAGGATCTTGGACCCTTACATTATTTTATGGGTGTTGAAGCAACTTTCTCCGGTTCTCACTTATATTTATCTCAGACCAAGTACATTGTGGATCTCCTAAGTTGAGCCAATCTCAAATATGCCAAGCCCATCTCCACGCCTTGTCAAAGTCAAAATAAACTATCTAAGTTTGAAGGTGATACTCTTTCTGATCCAACTGAGTATAGAAGCCTTGTTGGTGCTCTTTAATATGTGACTTTGACCCGACCTAATATTTCCTTTGTTGTAAATCAAGTATGTCAATTTATGCATCAACCGACAACGACACATTTTACTATTGTCAAAAGAATCCTCAGGTACTTGAAGTCTACTATACACTTTGGTCTACACCTCTAATGTGCTCCCAACTTGTGTCTCACCGCCTACTCTGATGCTGATTGGGCTGGGTACCCTGATGATCGACATCCCACCTTGGGGTTTTGTATTTTCCTTGGTCCTAATCTTGTTTCTTGGAGTTCTAAAAAGCAACCAACTATTGCTTGATCCAGTGCTGAATCTAAGTGCAAATCCCTAGCTATTACTACTGCTGAATTATCTTGGCTTCAAAGCCTTCTTCATGAGCTTGGAATTACTCCATCAAGCTCCCTTAATTTGGTGTGATAACATTAGTGCAACATATATGGCTGCTAATCCCGTCTTACATTGCAGAACAAAACATGTTGAAATTGATTATCACTTTGTTAGATAATGTGTTATACAAAAGACACTACAAGTTTTATATGTCTCCACAGTTGATCAACTTGCTAACATTTATACTAAGGCTCTATCACGTCAAAGACATCATTTGCTTCGATCCAAGCTGACTATGCATGAGAAGCCCCATTCGCTTGAGGGAGAGTAGTAGGCAAGAATTGATCATCATCAAGGCAGTTTTTGACAAACATTCAATTGTTTGAATTTTGAATTTAAATATTGCAACTCATATTTTTGTAATCATTTTACAACCTATAAATAGTTAATACAATGGCTCCCATTGTTAAGGGAGAATATATTTCTATAGTGGTTTGGCTATCGAATCCCTTTGGGACACTGAGCACATTATTAATGTCATGCACCCAGACATCTAGCAAAATAAGTAAGAACTTAAAAATAGTATAATGCCTGTAATGGCTTTTGTCATGTGTTTTGACAATTTAAAAGCCCAAGAGACAATTGTCTCGCGTGGAATTACTTTACAGAAAGGAATTGAGTATGAAAAATTGAAACACAGACAACGGTGTCCTAACAAAATAATTCAAACAAGCTTAGTTGATTAGACAAATGACACCTATTCTGGGATGACTATGATACACCATTCGCATTACATTCTCTATTAACAAGGATTTATAGGCCTAATTAACTAGAAGGCAGATTTTGGGGCAAATTTAGGTAGAAGGTTGCCATCTAGGCATCTATGAGGGGACTGTGCACATGGCTTACAAGCCAATGATAAGGTCTGTGTTCTTTGTCCTCCACGAGATCATGTTCATCCATGACTCTGACCTGTCCATACAAAGACATCATCTTTGTCGAGACACACAAGTTGCCATGAAATAAAACACAATTCAAAGCGCGCATGACTTCCTCGTGCAAGTGATTTGTGTTGTTTGTTTTCAGTCTTAACACGAACTACTTTCAGTGGTGGAAGTGAGAAAGCTGCCTTATTTGCATAAGCATCAGCTTGTCTATCATGGTATATGTCACGGGGACAAATTCAAGGTGAGGATTCCACCATTATCTCTATTTTACCCTTAGCCTCGGTGGGTGATTCCTCGCCAAGCATTTCCTACAATGGAATGTCTTCCAAGAGATCATTTTTGTTCACGTCGACCGCGAAAAGAATGTTGTCGCAGATCAGCTGGCTCTTCAAGCCAATTTGCGCTATTATTATTTGTTGTTGTTACTGTTTCATTGTACACTGCAGCGAAACTCTCATAGTAGTTCGCAAAGGATCTCATAACGATGGACAATCTAATTCACGATCAACCTGTCATGTACACTTCCCCTTCACTAATAGTCCGGTCGAGATTTGCCCGTAAGCAATTAAAAATGATGCTTCGTTGGATGATATGATGTGATACGATAAGGGATGTTATGACATGGAGGGCTAGTCAACCAATTAATATCACATTATAATATTAAGTTTTGATAAAGGACCTAAGATAGATATTTTGCGGAACGGTGAACCATGACATGGAGAGTTAATAAACCTAAACTTGATGACATAAGTGTGGGCTTTGTTTTCGTAATAAAATATAAAGTAACTCAACTTTATCAATTGATATTATTTTAGGTTTTTTAAATTTTTTAGGTAATGGGTTTAAGTCAGAATATTTATTAAGTTATAATTTAAAGTGGTGGTGCTAAATAGTTTTATCCATAGTGCTAAAACGTTCTCGCACTAGTGGCAAAAATTTTTAGCAATACTCTCTCCTCGCTCTACCCTCTATCTCCTCTTTCTACCCTCTCTATCCTCTCTCTAACCTCTCTCTCCCTCTCACCCCCTCTCCCCTCTCTCTCCCTCTCACCCCCTCTCTCTTCTCTCTCTCACCCCTCTCTCCTCTCTCTCATCTCTCTCTCTCCTCTCCTCTCTCTCGTCTCTCTCTCTCCTCTCATCTCTCTCTCCTCTCCTCTCCTCTCTCCTCTCTCTCTTCACCCTCAATCTCTTAGGAGGAGTGGGGATAAAGTAGGAGAATTGTTTTTATTATATATAAAAATAATAATTATTTAATAAAAATATATTATATTTAATAAGTTTTTTTTTAATATTTATTTATTATATATATAAAGAGTTAATATTAAACAAAATATATTATATTTAAGAAGTTTATATTTAATATTTTATTATTATTATATTAAAATTAATTAAATATTTAATATTTATTTATTAAAATTAATTAAGACTTTAAGTATTCCACTAAAATGTTTTTGCACTATTGCCAAAACATTGTCACAACAATATCCCTAAAAAGTTTTAGTTAAAATGCTAAATCGTTTTAGTGAAAGTGAAAAAACGTTTTTGCACTAGTGGCAAAACATTTGAGCAATACTCTCTCCTCTCTCTACCCTCTCTCTCCACTCTTTCTATCCTCTTTCTCCTCTCTCTACCCTCTCTCTCCACTCTTTCTATCCTCTTTCTCCTCTCTCTACCCTCTCTCCTCTCTCCCCTCTCCTCTCTCTCTCCACACTCTATCTCTAAGGAGTGGCGATAAAATAGGAGAATTTTATTTATTATATATAAAAATAATAAATATTTAATAAAATATATTATATTAAAAAATTTTATTTTTAATATTTATTTATTATTTATATAAATAATTAATATTAAAATATATTATATTTAAGAAGTTTGTTTTCAATATTTATTTATTATAATATAAATATTAACTAAAATTTTAGTATTTACTTATTAAAATTAATTAAAGCTTTAAGTATTCTGCTAAAATATTTTTCAACTATTAATAAAATGTTTTAGCAAAAATGCTAAAATATTTTTGCAATATCACTAAAGTGTTTCAGAGATAGAGCTAAAACATTTTATCGCTAGTGCCAAAATGTTTTAGCAATACTCTCTCATCTCTCTTCTTTCTCTCCTCTCTCTCTACTCCTCTCTCTCTCTCTTCTCTCTCTCTCTACTCCTCTCTCTCCTCTCTCTCTCTCTTCACCCTCTATCTCTAAGGAGGAATAGGGATAAAATAGTAGAATTTTATTTATTATATATAAAAATAATAAATATTTAATAAAATATATTATTTTAAAAAAGTTTATTTTTTTCTTTTTTCATATTTACTTATTATATATATAAAGAGTTAATATTAAACAAAATATATTATATTTAAGAAGTTTGTATTTAACATTTATTTATTATAATATTAAATTTTATTAAATTTTTAATATTTATTTATTAAAATTAATTAATATTTTAAGTATTCCACTAAAATATTTTCTCACTATTTCCAAAACATTGTCGCACTATTGCCAAAATGTTTTAACATTGGTGCTAAAACGTTTTAGCACTAATGCCAAAATGTTTTAGCAAAAATGCTAAAACGTTTTCGCACTAGTACCAAAACATTTTAGGAATACTTTCTCCTCTCTCTACCCTCTCTCGCCCTCTCCCCTCTCTCTCCTCTCTCACCCTCTCAATCTTCTCTCTCCCCTCTATCTCTCTTAGCTCTCTCTCTCCTCTCTTCTCTCTCTCCCCTCTCTCCTCTCTCTCCTCTCTCTCTGCCCTCTATCTCTAAGGAGGAGTGGGGATAAAGTAGGATAATTTTAATTATTATATATCAAAATATTAAATATTTAATAAAATATATTATATTTGATTTTTTTATTTTTTAATATCTATTTATTTATTATATATAAAGAGTTAATTTTAAACAAAATATATTATATTTAAGAAGTTTATTTTTAATATTTATTTATTATAATATTAAAATTAATTTATTTTTAAATATTTTTTTATAAAAATTAATTAAGACTTTAAGTATTCAGCTAAAACGTTGGCGCACTATTGCCAAAATGTTTTAATAATAGTGTTAAAGAGTTTTAGCAATATCGCAAAAATGTTTTCGAGATAGTGCTTAAATGTTTTATAGCTAGTGCTAATTTATTTTCGCACTAGTACTAGAATGTTTTAGCAATACTCTCTCCTCTCTCTACCCTCTCTCTTTCCTCTCTGTCTCTTCTCCTCTCTCTCCTGTCTACTCTCTCATCTCTCCTCTCTCTCCACCCTCTATCTTTAAGGAGGACTTGGGATAAAGTAGGACAATTATATTTAATATATATATAAATAATAAATATTTTATAAATTATATTATATTCGAGAAGTTTATTTTTTTAATATTTATTTATTATATATATGAAAAGATAATATTAAAAAAATATTATGTTTAAAATTTTGTTCTTAATATTTATTTATTATAATATTAAAATTAATTAAAATTTTAATATTTATTTATTAAAATTAATCAAAACCATAAGTATTCTGCTAAAATGTTTTCACATTATTCCCAAAACATTGTCGCACTATTGCTAAAATGTTTTACGAATAGTGCTACAATGTTTCAGCGATCATGTGCTAAAACGTTTTTGCACTATTAGCAAAACCTTTTAGCATTATTGCCAAAACGTTTTATCAATACTCTCTACCCTCTCTCTCTCCTCCCTCTACCCTCTCTCCTCTCTCTCCCCCCTCTCTCCTCTTTATCCTCTCTCTCCCCCCTCTCTCTCTCCTCTCTCTTCTCCTATCTCTCCTTCATCTCTCTCTCCTCTCTCTCTATACTCCTCTCTCCGCTCTCTCTCTCCACCCTCTATCTCTAAGGAGGAGTGGGGATAAAGTAAGAGAATTTTATTTATTATATATATAAATAATAAATATTTAATAAAATATATTATTTTTAAAAAGTTTATTTTTTTATATTTATTTATTATATATATAAATAGTTAATATTAAACAAAATATATTACATTTAAGATGTTTGTATTTAATATTTATTAGTTATAATATTAAAATTAATTAAAATTTTATATTTCTTTATTAAAATTAATTAAGACTTCAAGTGTTCCGCTAAAACGTTTTAGCACTATTGTTAAAACACTATTGTTAAAATGTTTTAACAATAGTGCTAAAACGTTTTAGCGATAGTCTCAAAATGTTTTTACACTAATGCCAAAACGTTTTAGAATACTCTCTCCTCTCTCTACCCTCTCTCTCCCCCTCTTCCCTCTCTCCTCTCTCTCATTCTCTCTCTCTACCCTCTCTCTCTACTCTCTCCTTTCTCTCTCTCACCCTCTATCTCAGAGGAGGAGTGGGGATAAAGTAGGAGATTTTTTTTATTATATATCAAAATAATAAATATTTAATAAAATATATTATATTTGAGAAGTTTATTTTTTATTATTTATTTATTATATATATATAAAGAGTTAATATTAAACAAAATATATTATATTTAATAAGTTTGTTTTTAATATTTATTTATTATAATATTAAAATTATAATATTTATTTATTAAAATTAATTAAGACTTTAAGTAATCCGTTAAAACATTTACGCACTATTGCTAAAACATTGTCGCACTATTACCAAAATATTTTCGCACAAGTGCCAAAACATTTTAGAACTAATGCCAAAACGTTTTAGCAATACTCTCTCCTCTCTCTCCTCTCTCTCCCCTCTCTCTCTACCCTCTCTCCCCTCTCTCTCCTCTCTTTCTCTCCCCCCTCTCACCCCTCTCTTTCCCTCTCAATTTTCTCTCTCTCTCCATCCTCTATCTCTAAGGAGGAGTGGGGATAAAGTAGGAGAATTTTAATTATTATATATTAAAATATATTATATTTGATAAGTTTAATTTTATTTTATTAATTTTTATTTATTATATATAAAGAGTTAATATTAAACAAAATATATATAAGTTCGTTTTTAATATTTATTTATTATAATAATAAAATTAATTAAAATTTTAATATTTATTTAATAAAATTAATAAAAACTTTAAGTATTTCATTAAAACGTTTTCGTACTATTTCTAAAACGTTGTCACACTATTACTAAAACGTTTCAGTAATAGTGCTAAAATATTTTAGCAATATCGCTAAAATGTTTTAGCGATAGTGTTAAAACGTTTTATCAATAGTGCTAAAACATTTTTGCACTAGTGCCAAATCATTTTAGCACTAGTGCAAAATCATTTTAGTAATACTCTCTCCTCTATCTACCTTCTTTCCCCTCTCTTTCCCCTCTCTCTCTCCCTTCTCTCTCTCCCTCTCAATCTCCTCTCTCCTCTCCTCTCCTCTCCTCTCTCATCTCTCCTCTCTATCTCCACCCTCTATCTCTAAGGAGGAGTGGGGATAAAGTAGGATAATTTTATTTATTATATATAAAAATAATAAATATTTTTTAAAATATATTATATTTAAGAAGCTTATTTTTTATTTTTTAATATTTATTTATTATATATATAAAGAGTTAATATTAAATAAAATATATTATATTTAAGAAGTTTATTTTTTATATTTATTTATTATAGTATTAAAATTAATTAAAATTTTAATATTTATTTATTAAAATTAATTAAGACTTTAAGTATTCTGCTAAAATATTTTTACACTATTGTCAAAAAGTTTTTGCAATAATGTCAAAACGCTTTAGCAATACTCTCTCATTTCTCTCTACCCTCTCTCTCTCATCTCTCTCTCTCCTCCTCTCTCCTTTCTACTCTCTCCTCTCTCTCTCTCTCTCCATCCTCTATTTATAAAGAGGATTGGGGATAAAGTAAGAAACTTTTATTTATTATATATAAAAATAATAAATATTTAATAAAATATATTATATTTGAGAAGTTTATTTTTTATTTTTTAATATTTATTTATTATATGTATATAAAGAGTTAATAGTAAAAAAATATTATGTTTAAGAAGTTTGTTTTTAATATTTATTTATTATAATATTAAAATTAATTAAATTTTTAATATTTATTTATTATAATTAATTCAGACTTTAAGTATTCTGCTAAAACGTTTTATTACTAGTGCCAAAATATTTTAGCGATAGTGCCAAAACGTTTTAGCAATACTCTCTCCTCTATCCCCTCTTTCTACCCTCTCTCCCCTCTTTCTCCTCTCTCTACCCTCTCTCACCTCTCTCTCCCTCCCCCTCTCCCCTCTCTCTCCCTCTCAATCTTCTCTCTCTCTCCTCTCCTCTATCTCTCTTAGCTCTCTCTCCTCTTCTTCTCTCTCTCTCTACCCTCTATCTCTAAGGAGTGGGGATAAAGTAGGATAATTTTAATTATTATATATCAAAATAATAAATATTTAATAAAATATATTATATTTGAGAAGTTTTTTTATTTTTTTATATTTATTTATTAGTTATATAAAGAGTTAATATTAAACAAATATATTATATGACTATTAACGACACATAAGAAAATGCTTTACTAATAGTTTACTTTCTTGTGATGCTTTGTTACACGTTGCAAGTAGTTGTTTTTATCGACGCTTAATTTTGTATCACTAATAAATACATCATTAATATTATATTTTATTATAGTACATTATCAGCAAAGACAATAGTAAAGGATGGTGGCGGCAAATCATGAAAAGAGACACACCTTGTTGCTCGTTGGACAATAGTGGACAATCCGCAAAGGTCTCCAACAAGAAACAAGTCACCAAACTAACAAGATAGCATAAAACAACACACTAAGAATATCAAACATTAGTAACAAGGGAAGACTAACACCGAGCACAACAATCGGCACAGGTGGTAGTGGGGTAGACGTGGTCAAGAGTGTGGTGTACCCAAATATTGGGGCCAACAGAAGGCCCATGTACTAGTGCAGTGGGTGGACCAATCAGCAAAGCGGATAAAATCTCCAAGCAATGGCCATGTGGGTGATGAGGGCCCAAGAAATACCCAAGCAGGATCATATGCTGATGAAGTCACTGGTGGGTGTCCAAGTAAGACCTAGATAAGTGGCGGTCAACCACCCAAGCAAAAATTCAGTAGTAGGATGTAGACCAAGTCAGGCGGCATACCTAGGAAATGAGGCACTAAACAATTTTACAATAGTTGAGGCTACAACTGGGTCAGCAAACGAGTGCAAATATAATAGCGGGTTTCTAGAACTGGAAGATATGAGTAAGGCCCGCAGAACCCATATCTTCCCTCAAAATCACGGTTGGCTGATGGAAACAGTTGGAGATGGAGAAAAATCCTGGATTTTTCTATGATCAAAAGTTACCACCAAGAGATTTGGCGAAGAATTTAGTAGCTCAATTAACACATATGTGCTGGTGAATTGAACATTGTGGGAGATCCCATTCACGACCATCGTGACAGAAGGACCAGCCAAAGCAAGGAGTAGAGATGCCGCTGACGCTGTGGGTTGTGCTAGTGTGACTACAACCATAGATGTTGGCGCAGTCACCAGTGGTAATGACTGCGGATCTCTGCTGACAGGGCCAACGACGGTCATTGCTGGGTGAAACAAAGGTTGAATCATCTTCGAAGGCAGAAAATTGGTAGTTTTAGGCCAGGCACGTAGCGTACTGGCCATTCGTTGGAGCACAAACGGCGAAGGAGGAGGCCCGAATTCTAGCAGCGGGTGGAGCACCGATAGGCCATGGAGGAAGCCTCCAGGCCTGGAGTGCTTGAAGGCCACATCCCCTATTTCCGACGTTGAAACTAGGGATTTGCTCCGTCTAGAAAAGCAGAGAGGCTAGTGATGACGGTGGACCAGTGTAGCCTATGGCAACTGTCAGCTGGAGTCTAGGCGTAGTACTGGTGCCTAGGGACGGGTCCAATGCAAGGCCAAGTCTGGCCACGAAATGGTAGTGGATTAGGCTACTATAAACTGCCACAACAGTGGCTAACCCGTGCTCTGGCGAGTCGAATGCGTCCCATGCCTGCTACTTCCGACATAGGCTGGCAAGTGACAAATGTAGCAGATTGGATGGATACCTCAGTTACTCGAAAAGAAGCCCCTTTTTTGTTGTTTCCACTGCAGGGGAAGATGATCAAGTCGTTGGACGACGAATGGAATGCCCAGTTCTTGCCAACCTGAGGCAGCGAATAGTTCAGGGATGGTAGATGGAGAATGTTGAAATGAAAGCCTTGGGAAGCCATAGGCATGGCCCGAGGTTGAAGAGCTAGGCAAGGGCAGCATGACGGTGGTTGTCGGATCCAACAATGGAACTAGTTGGTGGATGCTGTCGTAGAAGTGGCAGCACAGGAGTTGGACGAGCACGCAACCATGGTGGCTAATACAGGTCGTGCAATAGGGGTCGTGGTAGTGGGTCAATCCAATGCTGGCTAGTCACGCAGAGGTGGGACTGATGGTTTATTGGCCGGAAACGGTAGCAGTGGCAACGAGGGATCAGGGGATGGCGGTGGTCATTCGTGTAGTAGCTACCACCTAGTGGCTTTGATATAATAGTTGTGTTTCTATAGACACAAACGGCGTTATGCCGGGAAAGGGGAAGAGATAAGGAAGAAGAAGAAGATATTAAGCAAGTTCTAATTCATTCATTCACGATTTATATTAGGGCTCAAGCCCTACATTATATAGAGAATCCTAACGGGATTACTAACAAAAGCTTAAAAACTTATTAATTAAACTAATAATAAAAATAATAATTAATTCCTTAATAATTAAGATATAACTAATAATCCCCTAAGTATCCTCATGACCTAACACTACAACAACATGTATTATTAGTGACGTTTTTATTAGTGACGTAAGTAAAAGTGTCTTTAAAAATTACTACTTGTGCTGCATAAATAAGTATTACAAAAATATTAATTATTAGCAATACTTTTTATTAAGGGTTATTAATATATAACTATTAATGATGCTTGAAATGAGTATCGCTAAAATATATATATTTTAAATAAAAAAATTATAACTATTAGCGACATTTTTTCTTAAGCGTCGTTAATAGTACTATTTGTTGTAGTGTAAGCCCCCCTAGGTGAACCCTATCTCTAATACACAACACTTATTCATTACCGATTTTATCTATTATTACCCATACTGTAATATCCCTAATTTTCCCAAATTTCAAATTTTAAATACGTGGAAATATGGTGTTTGACTTATTGGCATTCTTATTAGAATAACTTTTTCCCTAGATAGAATTTGGGGCTGAAACTAATTCTATTGGAAAGTAGATAGAAAGAGCTTCGAAACGCCACTAAGAACGCGCGAATCGGAGTCCAGATGAGGGAGATACGACTGTTTGAAGTTGACTTTAACATGCAGGACCCGTTTACCCGAATTAAACGCACGAACTGCCCGTTTAAGTTGCGATACGGGCCCGATTAATTACTGTTCCGAAATTGGGTTTTTGAGACCTAATTTCTTATGGAATTAGGAGCCATAATCCTATGCCTATAAAAGGCGAATTAGGGCTAATAGAAATGGAGTTTTTGGAAGAGTTTTTGGGGACGGTGAGGGAGAGGAGAAGTCATCTTCTTCGGTTGGATGATGTTAAAACAATTTACGGACATTGTTGAGAAAAAGGACTACGAGAAGCCGTATCAAACTGAGATAAGTTGTTTTTATTTTATGTTTCTGTTAGTGTTTATTTGATCTGGGCGCAATATGACTAGAGTCGTCTTTGGAGTCGCTCGGTGTGTATGTCCATAATTGCTAAATTACGCAAGTATTCATCATCTCTTAATCTTCCTACCTGTTTTATTGAGACTATGTTCTAATTAATTCGTGGTTTGGGTTTCTTAGACTTGTGAATACTAATAAAATTGTATCTGAGTACTCAATTAGGCTTTATTTAGAACTCTTATGTCTGATATGAATTGTCATCCACTTAAAACATCTCTAGTTAAAACCAGAAGTTCTGTTTCCAATAACTTCGACATAGAGAACTGGTGTTCCTGTATAACTTCCTAGTTGGGATTCTTTAAACATGTGATTTCTAAGTGAAAATTAGAAACTGAGCAGTAATCTTGGACCCTTGATTAGAAAATTGGGTTCATAACGTTGATAGTGGAAACTAGGCAATCAACTAGTGGGAGATCTTTTTATTTATGCTGCGTTTCTACGCCCAGTGGATGCTCTTTTTATGTTCATGTTCAGTGATTGGTTTGATTTGGCAGAAATTCTGCTGTAGGTTTCATGTTTTTCTATGTTTTGTTTTATCTGGTGCGAGTTTGATTGTTTGGAACGTTTGCTGAAGGTTCTAATGGTTTTTTTTTCTTTGTCTTCATCCTATGCCATTAATGGGTTGAACTGAATAGCATCATGCTACGGCCCGAGTAAAATCAATAACTTCATTTGCATGATCTAGAGTAGATATGTATTCTTTTAACTTTGAAATATACAAGTATTTGAATGGTAGAAACAATTCAATAAGGGTCTTGTAGAAATTTAAAAGCAGTTAGCTTAAAACAGGTCAGCCACTGGAACAGGGGATCGTTTTTTTCCCTGTTCGGTATTCTGGGAAGAAGACGACCGGACTGGAAATTATTTCCGGTCCGGTTCAGTAAAAATAAATTAATACCCACTGAACCGGGTCCGGTTCAGTAGGGTTTAGGTGTGTAAAAACTTCAAGAAAATTTCATAATGTCCGAGGGGACATGATGAATATTGGGACCAAGTTTTAGGCCTGGGAAAAATCTCAAGTACTTTAAAATGACCCTTTTACCCTTTGTAGTTAAATTATCATGTAAAAACCACTTACCCAACTTCAAGGCTCCGGTTCAGGAGTCTATAAGTTGATCTAAAAATTGGGAAATTTTTCAATTTGAGTTTAATGAGTAACTTAATTATAGGCCAAACCACTAAGTGAGAAAAAAATGACAGTGAGTGGATAATTGACCATTTTGCCCTTATGGTTTATAGTAAACCGTTAAGTCAACTTGGGTCAGTTCAAGGGGTTCACGATCCCGTCACACGCCAGGAAAATTACATAGAGTCCATGAAGTCAAGTAGTATATTTGAGTTCAATTTTGGACCCGTCAGATATCATTAAGGCTTTAAAACAAATGATAGAAATACCCCTATGCAAATTGGCCCGCATGCGTGTGGATGTTTTTAATGGGCCAATGTGATGTTGAAACCTTTTGAGAGGTTAAAGACTTACCCGAGTGCAGAGAGGACTGTACCCAATATTGCACAATTACTCTAATGCCCTTAGGTGCATTACGACCAGTTTCATAAAGATTAATAAGCTAACCTAAGGAGGGTTAGGCACGTGAGCTCGAATAATTTAATATCATTAATGAATTTTATTATTGATATTATGATCTGCTTGGACCTGTGTAGTTCTTATGGTTTATGTTGTTCTTTGTTTCAATTTTTGATATTGATGTTGTGATAGTAATTTATCACTATCTTAAGATTATTGAAAAATTAATTAATGGGGTTTGATAGCTTTGGATTGGGCGAGAACACCTAATTAAGATAAAGACTAATATACCTTTGAGGGGTCTAACACTAGTTCATAGAGTAAACAAAGCCTTTGACCTAACGATTTGCCTTGGTTGACGAACCGATGGCATGTTTCGAGTTGTAAACCTTAGTCTAGAAGGGACTAATAGGGTTTGGGATAGTCATTCTGAATCTTGGCTTATAGATGAGCAAGATAGGGTTCAGAATGGTTTCATGAGTTTTAGCTCTATTGAGGAGCCGCTGATTTGACCGTGAAGTTACACCTCCCCATTGGAGGGAGTTCTTTGTGAGCCAGGCTCACCGCAGATCTATTGAGGATCTTTTAGTGTACACGCAATTAGGGTCACTAACATCCTGCTTGGTTGGCGTCTCTGACCACTTCTGTTCAGGTGCAGTTGTGGGCCATGCCCTTCCACTCCGGTCAGGTCCTTATGGGCTAGGTTGGGAGATGGCACTTCCTGGTGGATTCCAGGATGTTTCGTTGTCATTTGTCACTTAGGTTGACATCTGATGAGTTTGTCTGTCATAGGGATTAGACAGAGATATTAATTATCGAACAATGGTTCGAGAAATAATTAATAACATTGATTGATATTGCTTGTTAAATTAAAACAAGTGGAACGATTAAAGGACTTGCATAAAGTGTAGGTTACTTGAAAATACTTAAGCATTGCATGTGTGATGTTATGCTTCTTAGTATAGTGTAGTATTAGGCAGAACTACGTCTGGATCCGATCTTGTTGGAAACATTGGAGATGTTGTCTGATGAGTACGTAGGCAAATAACATCGGGTGATGTTGGCCTGATCCGAAAAAAATTATTAAAACCTTTTGTCCTTTGGAAGCTCTTCTCCTGTGGGCGGAGATGCTCCATTGTGGTTGTGGTTGTGGTTGTTGTTTGGTTTGCTTTATTACAGATTCTCCAAGCGACGACAAGTGAGACCAAGGCAGGCGTGCTCAAGAGGTTTTCGCATTTTTGAAACTCTGATACGTAAGTGTACCTTAAGCGTGAGAGTCAACTTGTTATTTATTTTCAGACGGGTGACAGACTTGTACTTAGATGGATGAGCTGGTCTTTATGAATTTTCAGATGTTAAATAATATCATATGATTTGATATTCGTATTTGTGAACCCCAGTTATCATGACCTGGATATTTAATCGAATGGTTTGTTTTGTATTTAAAAGAATAAAAAAAAATTCGCTACCTACCGTTCGTGCTATTTAAAAATGCTTTGAAAAATCTGGGTCGTGACACATACCCTACCTATTACACCATTACTCATCGGGTAAATGAGTAAGTAACGGGAAAATAGTCAACCAAATAATCTAACAAACTGCATAGTTCAAAATTAATGATTGTTCATAAACCTTTATCATAAGAAGTAAATAAAAATAAATAAAATATGTAATACCACAAAGGCACTTAGCAAGATTTGCGAGACTTCCAACATGAGATACCATATGAGCACCAACAACTTCACCAATTAGAGAAGCCAAAGTTGGAGCAATGTCATTCATCTTTGTAACAAGATATTCATATAGCATTTTTTGGTACTTTGATGGGTCCATTACTCTATGAGCTAATTGTTTGACATTCAACAAGTCAATAGGAGACAAATCATGTTCTAATAGGGTAACACCCCTTTTTTTATACGTTCAACCTAAGAGATTAGTAATAATTATTAATTTTAAAAGAAGATTAGTTAGATTTGAATCGTGAAACTTCCTCATATGGATAGAACTTGAAGAAACAAGTAAAATGACTTGAAGAATGCAAGAAATAGAGGTCGGAAGTGAAAGTTACGACCTCAAAAAATTTGTTATATGGGTGAAACCTACTTAAAAAAGTGTGGGATAATCTATTTATGTAGATCTGTTTTATAAAACTCGTCAATACAAACTCAATGGTATAAAAAATGCTTAATTTTGACTTCATGGTAGAAAGTTATCTCATTTTGAAGTTTAAAGTATATTGTATTTAAAATATTATACTCTTTCTTTTTTATATTAATAACTATATTTAAAAATAATAATTTTATTGAATGGTGAAACGTACGTCTAAAAGAATAAAAAATAATCTTACAATATTCTTTATTTAAGTATCTAATTATTTAAATTTAATAAAATAAATTTATTAATATAAAATAAATTTATTTTGTGAAATAAACCTTCGGAGAAGGATAATATGGAGAACAAGGACAAGTGGAGCTTAATGGTTGTGGGCCTGCGCGTGTGGCGCAGCTGATTGTGCCTCTGCTTCCTTCTCTATGCCCATTCCGTGACGATTGTCCTACTACCAAAGCGTAGAAGGGTTCAACAGAAGACCACCGTGGAGGAAGCTGAGGTTGTCAACCCAAAGCTTAGGGCGGTGGTAAAAAAACTTGGCAGAGAGATCACAATGTTTTCAACCACAGCCCCTGCACCATCACCTCCAAAAAGGAAGAGGCAGAAAATGATAGCATTGAGGTTGTAAGACCACAGCATGAGTAATGATCTTGTAAGACTTAAACCAGTTCGCCCGGACCGGTCTAACTATAGTTTAGCACGGACCGAGCCCATACATATTAACCAACCAAGGAGGATGTGAAAATAAGGAGGATGTAGAGAAGGTGGTAGAGGAGGGTAGCTTTTTTAATGGTCCACCACTTTCACAATAAGTATAATGTAAAGAATATATATAAAATGCACACGCTAGCGCATATGCTAAACATATATTAGCATTAATGATATTACACTAACGTGTATTAGCACATGTATAATTGATCTAAAGAATTAAGGGCTTTTATGTGTTCCTTACACTCAAGCTTATTATTGAGAGAAACATAAAAAGCTCTTCTATGGATGCGATTGTGGCAGTGGGGAAGAGAGGGGGAGGCCCGGAAGAAGACGCAAGTCTGCCATGCCGGCTTTAGCACCGGCACCGGCACCGGCACTATTGTGAGAAAAGGAGGAGCAGGGTAGTTTGGGGTAAGTGAAATATTATTAGGGGGTGGGGCAAGTGGAGCGTTCTTCTATGTATTTTGTGATATCACAATGTAGCCAAAGCATAAAAATAAAAAAAAGGAGAAAATTACTATATGCAAATAGTGCTAAGAACTTGTCTAAGTCGTGAAATTATTAGTGCTCCTCATAAGCTCTACTAAAGAGAATAAATTTTTACCTACTGCGTAAAGAGAGAAATAAAAAAATTTACCTACTGCATACAGGCAGAAATAAAAAAGGGAAAATAGTTCTTCATCATCGTTCTCTTTCTCTTCTCCATCAAATATTAAAATCTTTGACAAAAGTGAAAATAAAATCAGCGATAGACCAGTGTTTCAAAGCAATTCAGTCCATCAAACTCTGGCGCAAAAAGAATGCACCTCTCGGGCTCTTCAACTTGCTTCTGTAGCATAGAAAAACGCTTTCTATTCTTCATCCTGTCCATCATAGCCATTAAGCTCCACCCCTTGCTTTCCGTATTTTCCTTCTCTTTTACTGAAGAACTTTCAACTTGGGTAGCAACAAAAGGGCCGCTAGAATTTGAAGTCTCCATTGCGATTGAACTGAAAGCCGGTGATCACCACAACAAACCGGAAAGGCTGGTGAAGAACACTGCAGAATGAAAAAAGCCTGAAGCACGTATCGGCAACTGCCCGAAAACAGAAGTTACGAGTCTTACTTATAGAGAGCAGAAGAGTCGGTATTAGGAAACTACTCGTAATCTTTTCCTGCAAGTAAAGAGCCAGAGGCGTACTAGGGTCTTCTTGATCTTCCTTTCCTCTTATGGTACTACTAGTTGTATTAGGAAAAATTGATAGTTAAGCTACCGAGTTACTATTTCTAGACAATCAGGTAACCTCTGGTTCCTTCCCTATGACCATTCCATGGGACCATGACGATTGTCCTGCTATCAAAGCGATGCAGCAGAAGACAACTATGGAGGAAGCCGAGACTGTCAACCTAAAGCTTAGAGCGGTGGTAGAACTTGGCAGAGAGATCAGAGTCTTTTCAACCATAGTCCCTGCACCATCGCCTCCAAAGGAAGAGGTAAAAGATGATGGCTTCTACGAGCTTACTGCAGATGACTACAACCGCATGGTCCCCATCCTGAAGGCAAGCAGGAAGGAAGATAAGTTCCTCAGGACCCGGAAGATTCGAGAGGCCGAAGAGGCTGCTCGGAGATCGAAATTGACAAAAGCTTTGATAAGGGTTCGTTTTCCTGATAATGTGACGCTTGAGGCCAAGTTCCATCCATCAGAGACGATGCAAAATTTGATAAATCTTCTTGGTAAAGTTGTAGCCAGACAGAGCTTCCGTTCTATGTGAATACTACTTCTCCAAAACAGAGAATGGTAGACATGTCAACGAGTTTCTACAGAGCTGGATTTGTTCTGGTGCAATTGTGTATTTCTCGTATGACGGGGAGACAGGCATTGGAAATGGAGGGCAGTTCATGAGGGAAGAGATCATGGGTCTCAATGGTCTGGAACTGATTACTGAGCATGAACGGGTGCAGATTGCCTGCAAGGATGCAACGGAACCTGTTAAGCCAAAGTGGCTTTAGATTGTGAGACTTCCTCATTCGGACGCAGACAAGCTAATTGAGTTGCTCCTCTGTAGATTTTTTCTTTTGTTGTATGCAGTTGTTATATGGGTCATTTTGGGAAAATTGTACTTCAAAATTTGATGAGAACCGATATTGTATGCGGATAAGAATTATTGATTGTACTATGTTTGATAACCATATTAGGCATGTCATGACATTTAATCACTGGAGCATGTTGTGTTAGGTCGTGCTTGCTAATAATATTTTAAAGAAAGTGCTCAACGTCTTTACTCTTTAGCCTTCAAGAGGAATATCGGATTTACAATGAAAGTTAAGCAAAAATCTTGTAAATCATGTTTGGATGCACAAATTAATGGGAGAATCTTATTATTCACTAATTGAGGATTTAAAAATGATTAATGATTAATTTTAAATTATCCATCTAACCCAACTAATCAAAAGTGGTAATTAAAAAAAATATTAACAAGTTTGCCCCTAAATGTGACAGATTTTTCCTCCTACATAGTCATCAGCTTCTCCCAAGTCGCAGCTCTATGAACTCCATGGAAATCTTATTTCCCCGTAGGTTTACCAAACATGATTAATAAAATTCTCTTATAAATCATATTCACGAAATATACATTACCAAACATAAAGCAATTTGTCAAAAAATTTGACTAATAAGATTAAGGTTAATCATGATTTAAGAGGGAAAAAAAAGTAAAAATGGCTCTTTTGAGCATTGCCCTAGCATATGCCGTGCACCAGGAGATCAAAAGAGCAAACTTAAATAGGAACCACTAGGTTGAAATCTGTTCCACAACGATCATATGTTCTTTCTTGAAATTGATATCTACAGATATCTCATTACAGCCTGCCCTTTTTAAGCAAAAACACAAGTGAGTAGTTGTATGCCACACAATTGAAGCTATTCAAATATAAAATACAAATATTCATCTTATTAATTAGATCCTCCGCCGGTTTTGTCACAAAATGGCAAAAAGTGAAAGCCGAAGTGTTCAAAGAAACAAAAGCAAATTAACAAAAGGAAGCACAAACAAGGTTAGAATCAAAACGCCATGCAATATGACAAGATAAGACAATCAAACCAAAAGGTAAGATTATAATGAGTTTAATAGTTTCACTACCCTAATCTTTGAGATTGTAATCGTCATCGATAAGTACCCAATCACAAGAAAAACAGAAAGTTCATGGAAAAGGGTCTAGCAAAAGCAAAATACATCAAGTATCAAACTAAAAATGCTAACCTACCAACCCACCTAGAGTCAGCCAAACTCTTTGAGCCAGATGAATCTGAGTTCTCATAATGACATTATCGGAAACCAAAGCTGAATCGTAATTTGCTGGGAAGCTTCACTAGTTGATTATACCTTCAAGGTAATATCTTCAAGACCTTTCTGCATTTCTGAACAGATCCACCCAATCTCCTTGCTAATCCCTAAGCATGTTTCCTCAAACTGAGTACAAAGCTTATTATGTGAAATTGAGACACCTCGGATAGTTTCGAGTATCAGCTCTTAAAGTGTTTAAAGTGGTATACATCCAGGGATCAACAGGAACTCTACATGAGGGTCCTGCTGACAAAGATCCATGAGGACTAGCCTCAACCTCCGTATCCTCTTCTGAATGCTCTTCTAAGGCTTCCACATACACCTGCTATAGCTGCTGCTCCTCTAAATCTGTGAGAGTTGCTCCTATGCAGTGTGGTATCACTCTCATTGGCCTCATTATTGTTCTTTTTTTTTTCTTCACATTCTTTCCTTTAACTTCACTTATGGTATCACTCTCACTAGTCTCATTCTTCTTCTTCTTCTTTTTCTTCTCATTCTTTCCTTGAACTTCACTTATGGTGTCACAATCACTAGTCCCATTCTTGTTCTTCTTTTTATTCCCACTCTTTCCTTTAACTTCGCTTTGATCCTTACCATCCAAAGTCCTTTCTAGTCGTTTACTGGCATTATTAGGAGAAGAATCTGCATCGCCTGTCTCTATTGTTCTTGGCGCCAATAATTTTTTCAGATTTCTTCATTGGTGAGCTTGCCCCACCATCCAAAGTCCTTTCTACGTCCCTCTTCTGGTTGTTTTCCTTTCTCTTCTCCGTGGCATTAGTCTCACCTGATGACACAGCAGAAGCATTTTGATCATTAGCTTCCCTGCATATACAAGCTGAGTGAAATAAACTACCATAGATACTTGCAAAGAAGCCATAAGGATAAAGAAAAAACTGTTTGTTTGAGAGGGAGAGAGAGAACACAGATTTCAGACCTTTTCAAAAATAAGTCAGCAAAACAGAAAATGAATCATATATGGTGAGGACTGCTGGTTTCTAAATGAACAGGGAACGACAGAAGTAGTTCTAGTCTTCATATATAAAATAATCTAGAAAAATACTGTTTTGTATTTTGTATACTATTTACTTTTCATCCTACTATTCTATATTTTGCTCTTCCTCCAATCCTTATTAAAATTGCAGGTGTTTCTTTTATTAACTATTACTAAGAAAAAACAATACTACCTTATAAATGACACCTAGAATGATAAACATCCTGCTCCATTGCATAAATCCTTTTTTTTAACTCTGTTGCTCCATTCTCACTTTTCGACTTACCTCCTTGCCTTCATCTGCATGTCCGTCAGTTTTTTCTTCCAATTACCATTTTGAACATTCCCGTCAGTTTGAGTAGCATGAGTAATTGGGAACCTATCTTCATGACCACAAGTTGCATTTGAGAGCGATCACATTCATCATTCATCAGACCACTAGAAAACTTCTTTTTCTTAGGACGCTTATGAGCAAAATTTCCCCTTACCAAGCCTTTCATCATCTACGATCTCCTCAATCTGGTGTGGAAATTACAAATGCATTATCAGAGTGATTGGAAAGATAAAGACAATCTGATAGATACCATGACTGATACTATTTTACAAATCCACCATTAGCCCGCATATGGAGCCAGATAACTCCACTATGGGGGTGAGGTGAAGTGGGGAGCAGTTCTGTTGAGTCAAGTTATATAACATTATAATAACCCTTTCGCTCCAGCTTTGTGGAAACTTGGTTATCTTAACATGGTAAAGAGCCAAGGACTTGGATTTGAATCCCGCAAGGAGCAGCTTTCTCCCATTTGTATTTCGGGGCATATTTTCCCTAAGGTCCTGGTTTATCCTCCTCTCTACTCTTATTATGTCCACATGCTAAGCTTCGATGGATGCTTGCACGTGCGGAGAATGTTGAGTTGAGTTATTTATTACAATTACTTTTTCTTTAATAGCTCTGAAAAACTTGGTTATCTTAACAATTCCAAGGTTACCTCAATCAGTATATCGATCACTTTCAGCCTTCCACTTTAGAATCCATACATATCACACTACAATAGGTAAACACAGCCTTCTCTTTAACACAACACAATTAAATGTGTAAAAAAGGAGGTACCTGTCAATTGTCATCATCCCCCTCATAATCAACCGCTGGATGCTGATAAAACCCAGTCAGGTGCACACTATCATACCCCAGAACAGAGAACCCGACGTCTTCATCCTCCTCGAATTCCAGATTTAGCGCAAAAGACTCAATTGTACCAGGCAACAGAGCACAAAAAAAAAACGGGTTCTTCACCCCCGACTTTGCATTGAACAATGGCCTTGTACGTGTACAACCTAGAACACACTACTGACTTCTCAATACCACCTCAAAAACAATTAAACCTTTCACACAACTATGGCATTTACATGATTTGACCAACAACAGACCTGGGAAATGTGGAGCCGTCTGCGTCTGCGGGACTCGTCAGGTACAAGAACATATGGTTTCCCGGGTTTCAATTCAATTCCTGAAAGAAAGAAAAAAAGTCACAAATATTACAAGATTGAAAACAGTAGCTGATAGAACAGAGTTGGCTATGTTAGAAAGAAACAAATGATGAAAAGGCATTCAAAAGAGAAGTTGGGAGGCAAGGAATCACTCCAGAACGCCATCTTCTTGGATTGAATGCTTCAACACGGGGGCTTAGCTGATGAGACGCTTAAACCCTGAAATGGGCACGGCGGTCGGCGGAGGCCCAATGATCTAGGAACAAAATAAGAGGGAGAAAAAGAGCGCGAAGACAACCTGGTGGGGTAAAAGGCGGGAAAAGGGCCGAAGATGGGACTGATGGTCTTTGGGCTGCTTCTGATATTGGAGTACGACAAGAGATGTCCAGGTAGAATCTGAATTTGGACTGCTAGGGGAGATGGGCCCAAAGCCCATGTTCAACTTTGCTTGGAAGTTTGAAAGCTGGGTGATCAGTGGTCAGTAGCCAGCAGCCAGCAGCCAGCAGCCAGCAGCCAATGGAGGCTACCAACCCACAAAATCCCATGAGGATCAGCTCAATCAGTCAGATGAGACTTGAGAGAGTGGTGATTCAGTTGCTTGGCCATGGATCACACTTCTTCGGTATCTATTCTGCTTCTTGTGTTAATAGTTGGATTGTCTCCCTTCTGAGATGGCTTCTTCTGCTTCTTATGTCTCACACTATGTTCTTGCTCTTGTTGGCTCCGGGAGCTGGATTCCCCATCTTCTGCAAGGCTTGAGCTGTATTCCCACTGGCAGAGCTCATGTTCATGGAGGGTGCGTTTTGCCTTGAACCTTAAAGGTCACTGAGTCTTCCTTTTCTTTCATAATTTCACTTATCCATAATAGCTTTGTCCCATAATAATTGTCTGGATTTCACGCATGAGTATTAGAAACAAAAAATTACGTATGTAACTTTTAGCAGTTTTGGTCGTGTAATGTGATAGACTGGGTAGGTTGTCTGATTACAGGACTTCCTTACGAGTATAGGGCTGTTGATCTAACGAGGGGAGAGCAGTTTGGTCCTGGTGAATTTTAAATTTCCTTTTGCTAAATCATAAACCCTGTAACTATTCTTCTAGTGTAAACAGATGGAAGACGTTTTTTCTTATTTCGTTTTTTTTTCTTGTCTGCACTGTTCATGTCATTTAACAAATCAGTCTTTATATTTCAGAGTTCCAGCGTCTGAATCCAATGGGTTTTGTCCCAGTACTAGTGAATGGGGCTTTTGCTATTTCTGACTCATTGGCCATCTTGCTGGTTAGTAACTCGTATGAGTCAGATTATACCAATGCCTCTAAACCATTGGCTTTAATAATTGATCCTTCTCTTGAGGCTTGAGCAATTTATCCCACCATTATAAAAAAAATTGATAATCCGACCATAACTCATAGCAGTTTACATTTTATAGAATAATAATTTCTGATTTGCTTGTCAAAGCATTACATTTGCTTATGATAATCTTGGGGCAGTATTTGGATGAAAAGTTCCCTCAGAATCCTCTCCTTCCCAGTGATCTTAAGAGGAAGTACGGCAATCTCCAGGTGAGTGTGATCAAGGTCTTTAATTTTTGTATTATGTTATTTTTTATCCCTATTGTAGCTATATAAGTTTCTGTGATTTCCACAGCCAGACTTCTGTATTATCTTAAAATCGGTCTATTTCATATTTGATAAATATTGTCATCGAAGTTATTTTACCACTTATCTTGATTGATAGAGATGCCCAACATTGGTTCTGATCATCTGTCCCTACTCTCTAATTTTAAAGGTTGGAAAAGGTGAATGTACTGACCTGACATTTATGTTATAGGCCTGCAATATTATTAGCTCAAGCATTCAACCACTTCAAATGCTATCTGTGCTGGTATTTTCTGTTACTTGATCCTTCTCTGACTTTATTAGCCACGGAGAACTACCAAATTATGTAGATTTCTGTTTCTGCAGAAATACATAGAAAAGAATGTTTCTTCAGAAGAAAAAACAACATGGGCTCTACAACATGTAACTAAAGGTATTACCGGTAAGAGAGGACAACTAGGCAGATTCATTTTTTGTTACCATTGACATATCCTGACCATCTATCTTGTTTTCCTCTAGTAGGAAATGTTTTTTATCCAATAACGTCTGTAGGCCATGGATGTAGTGGACACTTCTTATTGAACATCTACAGAAACAGTTGGGTGCCCAGACCGATACCTAATTTATGCTTTTTTTTTTGTGTTCGTCCAGCTCTTGAGATGCTCTTGAAGGAGTTTGCAGGTCAATATGCCACCGGGGATGAAGTGACAATGGTCCATATTTGTTATTGATTTAGATGTCGCAATTTATTTGGGCAGCCTTATTTTTAATAGTAAAGAGTGTTTTCTCTACGTCAGCTGATGTGGTAATCACTGATTAGATATTCTAGTGAATATTGTGAGACAAATGTTAATACAAAAGAAGGTGCCCCCTATTATCAAAATAGGGGGCCACCCCTATCAGTAGCATTAGGTTTATGCCAGACAATCCACAATTGATGGGCAACTTTTTGTTTAATTTACAATCTAAGAAATTGCAAACCTGATTAAAGTAATTAGTTGGGTGTGTCGACAATAAACTAGATATTCACTACAATTCATACAATGAAGAGGACGTTTATCCATGCAAGGAAGAAGATTTTATCTTCTTACATATTTGGAATCACTTGAAAATCATGCAAACAGTCGTAAGTGAATATAGATGGAATTAACACATCAAAGAAGGAATTTTAATGCTGAATTCAGAGGGAAATTCCTTGAGATTTTGTGCTAATTGTGGCAATGGTTAGACATTGGTTCATAACACTTATCTCAGTTGTTGGTTGGTCTATGAAGAATGAAAAGTCAGTTAAAAATTAAAATTAAAGATGTGCACCAAAATAACAAGTTAGAGATTAATCATAAATTTGCAGACGTGCAAAATGTTGTACGTAAAAAAAATGACTTGATAATATTGCAAAAAAAATGTAAGTGCAAAATGAGATGGAATTGACTTTCTAGGAAAATTTTGACAAAATCAGCTATTTGAACTATATGCAATTGACTGGTAGTTATTCATGTATTGTACTTAGGTAATTGTACACTGTGCATTTAAATGCACCGTTTTTATTCTATATGCAGGCTGATGTGCTTTTGGCCCCACAGGTTGGAATAGCATCTGCGAGGTTTAATATTGATATGGTTTGTTTCTCTGCTTTCTCAGCACTTTTTTCCTTTCATCGAATAATTTCTTAATACTTTTCACAATCTGTAAGTACAAAATGGTGGGCCTCTCATCGTGACAAAATCTGTTAGGTTGTCATCTCATACTTGTTGCGATAGCAGTAACAAAATCATTATATACTGTATAGCAGTTGCAAAATCATTATACTGTATAGCAGTTTGCAATTTGTCAGGTAGAAAGCTTTGTATTTAAATGTGTTATAAAAGAATCTACAATAACTAATTTCGCTAATCTAGGGTAAGAAATATAGCTTTGACAATCCAAATATATTCAGGACAGCGTTCTATGAATGAAACTTCAACAAAAAACCTACTTGGACATTAAATTTGATCACATGTAGCAGAAGTTATTGTGTCATCTACCAAATAATTTTAAGAGGGTTTATTTGTTAGCATCTTAAAGAATTAATGTAAGCTCATAAATTTCAAATCCAAACCATAAGAGTTTCTTCATTGAGGTTCAAATCAATTTAAATGTTGATACTAGTTGAAGATTGAACAAGATAAGACTTCAGTAGTGCAACTACAAATTTATATGGCTACTTTGATCTCCAGAACAAATTCTGAGTGAGATTTTGTTACCTTTTGCCCCCTCATCTGTGCAGATTGTTAAGTCATCGACCAATTTGATCTATCAGTTTTAGAGGGTCGTGTCTCGTAGTAAGCTGATAAATTGACATGCAGTGGTAAAAACAAAAAAAACAAATTACCATGCATTCTACAGGTAAATATCAAATTGTAGATACATGTAGTTAGCTGCTTTCTTTTTAAGTATAATTAGCCAGGTATATGGCGAAATCGACATTGCAAGTAGTGAAGGAGACTAACCCTTTTACATCGTCTGTGCAGTCAAGGTTCCCTACTTTAAACAGAATTTATGAAGCATGTTAAGTTTTTCCTGCTTTTCAAGCTTCTTTGCCGGAAAAGCAACCAGATGCTGTGATTCAGTTAGTCATCACCTTCTTCCCATGTTCCATGAATTACAGAAATAAAGACAATTTAAATAGGCAAACACGAGCACATACTTATTGTCTTATAAAGGCATGACATTTCCTAGCATTGAAGTAGCGCTTCTATAAGGTGTGGATATCAATATTTAGCCTTCTGGATTGTAGTATTGTTAAAGCAGAATCAGATTTAAGGATATGCAACGCTTCTCACAAGACTCCCAACTGAACATTAATTGTAATATATAAACTTCTAAATCTATATTCGTATCTTGATTATTTGCTAAGCTGTTTGAATTGTCTTGCATTTCCTGAACTTCATCGGTACCTTGGCCACAGCCTAGACCTAGACCATATCATCGAAAATCAGAGAAAAGAATTCAATGTTTCCATTTGTATGTACTTTGTTTTCTCATTTCTGATATACATGAGGTTACAGAGCTGTTCAGTGGAGTGTACAATGAGCTGCCAAGCGGAGTTTTCGATGGTCTTGCTCAAAATATAGGCAGGATTGGAAGGATAACAAGAAAATATGGACTTGAGCAAGACCATCTTCTTGAAAAATTAGACTGAAAACTTGTTTCTCCATCTGTATGTACATCGTTTCCTCATTTCTTTTATATATGATGATGATAGAGCTGCTAAGTGGATTGCAAGGTAGATTAAATAAGTTCACCCGCAAATCATACAGCCAAAAAAGCCCCATATTTTCCTTAATGTCCTTCCAAATCTGCCTATATTCCTAGCAACGTATGTGAAGCTGAAGCATAGTGGAGGTAATATCATGCTACATAAAGATCCTGAGTTCACATGTTCCTCTCTACAGCAGGAATTTCCTGTCACAGTTTCCCCTCCCCGGAACCTAATATCAGGCTTTGTTAGGCGCGATTGCTTGGTTGGGTCTTCACCTCCATTGTTGGCCTTCCGAAGGTAGAAGCTCCTACTTCCCACTCCCCCAATTTTCTCCGTCCTGTCCAAGCCTGTCCCACAGACCAACCAAAAATGTTGCTGATTTTTTAGTAGTTCCATGATGCAATTTCATGAAAAGACACCCTCTCAAGTAACCACTACCAATATGGCAGCATATGTGTGCAGACGTGAAGCTAATGTTTGTTTCCCGTGGCCGTATCCCATTTTTCAGGCCAACAACATCATCCTACAGGTATATTCTATGGATTTTTCCATCTATGCATGCGTGCTGCCCCTTTATACATATGGGTATGAAGTTTTAATATGATCATAGTTCGTTTGATTAAGAGTAACGTTATATTGACGTTACTTTGGAGGCTGAAGTAGGAAGAATGCAACTCCAAGGAGGCCAGGCCGTGGTCGAACAGGCGTGGGGTACGCCCCTCGTCTCTGTACTTGTCGACCACCAGACGGATGGTCTCCTCCACGGTGGCTGCCTTGCTCACCATCATCCGCACGGGCCCCGGGCTCCCCTCCACGGTCACGCTCACCACCACCTTCCATGTCTCATCCCCATTCTGTATATGATACAGAAGGAAAGCCAAATTTATCATTTCTTCTATCCTTCAAATGAAAAAAAAAAAAAAACAATGGCAGAAATAGTAGATATATTGATATTGGCATTTCAACCTCTTGTTTGAACGGTGAGGTAAGTAGAACCATGGACGTTTGCCTGCTAAAATGGGGAGGCCGGGACCTGGCCTCATGGTCATCGTTGTCATCACAAGATTGGCTTGGGAGAGAAGGTACCGAAGAGCAGCGACGGAGGATGGTGGCGACAGCAGCCTTGGAGGGACTCCGCCGGTCAGGGTGGCTGCAGGGGAGGAATGGGTCTTTGTTGGGTGGTTGTGTTCGGCCTTTGGAGATTGTCCGACGAGGGGCGTTCCGATTGGACATGGAGGGAAAGGAAGAGGGGGATGGCTTTGGTTCCTCTGCTTTGGTTCCTTTGTTTGGTTTTAGCTTTTGCGTAAGTACGTGAACATGGCCATTTGTAAATGGATGTTCTTTTCTTACTTTAGAAGGAATTGCTTCTTGCTTTGCTTCAGCCTTCTTGTGGTCTTCGTCATCTTCTTTACGTCTTTATGGCTTTCTTAGTGCTTGGTGGGTTCATTTACCTAAACCTCTTTGGCTAATAAAGATTTGTGTAAGGTAAATTCAATCTCTATTAGTGATAAAATGAACATAACCATTTTATTCCCTCGGTCTGCCATTAATTGTACAAATTTGTTATAAGCTCCTTTTTAACCCCTCTCATAGAGTCATAGTAGTAGGTAACGTTTAAGTAATTTGGTAATATAGTGGTTAATGAGGGTATACAAAAATATAATAATAGTTATTTTAAAAAAATAATAATTTTTATTGAAGAGTGAAACTTATATCTAAGAGAATGGAAAATAAGCTTATGATATATTTTTTTAAGCATTTAACCACTTAAATTGAATAAAATGAAGCTATTAATATTGAGTAATTTATTTTGCCAAATGGATCTATTAATGTAGCTCGAAGAGAGTATGATGTATTGTTGGGGTAGTTAGCAAAATAAAATAAAATAAACACATGTGAAGGAACAACAGAACAGATTAAACTAACGCAGTTAAAAGTGCAAAGCCATTTATAATTGCCAGTGCGAACATTGGGCATTGCTGATGGTGTGGTTGCTTAATCTATTGCTAAGGCCGGTAATTGGGTAATTAAGGTATAACCTTATAAGAGGCTCAAATGCCCAATTGGTAATTAACTTGACAAGATGTAATGTGAAACCTATTTTTTTACAAAATTTTGTTTCACATTAGCTTAGCCTTGCCATCATCTCTGCAATGCCATCTAGATACAATTGGTAGGAACAAAATGACAGCAAGAATGGAGCATAAATTATTCCGGGGTAATTTGGAATAACCTTTTATAAGTCTAGTTAGTGGGAGCCGTTTCATCATGGTATGGTAGTCTCTCTACAATATTTTTTCAAAGCATCTTGCTAAGGGGTAATTTGGATGCATATTTGGTATAAATAATTTTTTTTCTGAGTAAATAAAATATAGGGTTATGTTTTGAGTTTGCTTTTGTGATAATTTTGAAAGAATATGAGCTTTTAAGATGAGTTTTAATTTTTATGTAAAATGATAACTAAACCTAAAATATATAGTAGTAAATTATGTGAGACTTTAATACAGGGATTAGGCATACCTGTAGCCATTGTAATTGATAACCTCTCCAAATAAGTTTGATCTTCAGCTAATCCACTTCAAAATCAACTAATCTTCTTCAGAATTACAATAGTATTTCTGGTTTAGAATTTGGCTTAGAGTAATCTCGCTTAAGGCACCGAATTAGGATGGCTAATGTGTATTTATAACTAAACCAGGACACCACTGTTAAGAACCCTAGAATCCTGACCGTCCATCCATAGGTCATCCAATGGTTCAGATTTGCCACTTAAAACCACAGCTTAATGGGTATTCTGACTCAGGCCCATTACCCAGACAGTTTTATAAAAGCCCAAAACAGTGTCAATTGAGATAGTTGGGCCACCTTATGTTTTAATACAAAACAAAGCCCAACATTCTCCCACTTGGCACAACTTCTCAATTGAGCCATAGAAAGAATAAAATCTCCCTATTAGCTCAATTAAACTAAATTTGAGAAAAAAATATTTGAGTTAAAAAATAACCAAGTGGGTAATGGGAAACTTTAAAATGACTTTCGTATGCGCATACAATGTTTGAAAAAATAATACCCTTTGAACTGTATGTGGTAGCTTTATACTCTTACAAAATGTCATAATCGCATGAATCAAGGCGGTTATGTCCTCAAAGGAGAACATTCCCTTCCATGTATCACTATGCAACTAATTCATTCTATTTGAGTGCTATATGTGGCAAAATATATTTATGAGTGAAGGCATGCTCCCACTCATTTTGCAAATATTGTCTCATACTTAAGTGCACTGAAAAATGAGACACAACGAGAAAAGAAACTATAACTGCTATGATAAATGAGTAAAGTCCAGAAGTACATAAGCAAAATCAAATGCACGATGAGCTAATAAGACCCATACGATCCACATGACTCGTAAACAGAGAAGGGGGTAAGCCCTTAGTCATGGGATCAGCAACCATAAGCTCAGTACCAATATGCTCAATAACAACTGTCCCTTCTTTAACACGATCCCGAACAACAAGATACTTGATGTCGATGTGCTTACTTCGACTACCACTCTTGTTGTTCTTCGTGAAAAACACAGCAGCACTATTATCACAGAACATCTTTAACGGCCTAGATATAGAATCCATAATAGTAAGTCCTGTGACAAAGTTCATCAGCCAAGTAGCATGTGACGTGCCCTCATAACAAGCAACAAACTCTGCCTCCATAGTCGACGACGCTGTAAGGGTTTGCTTAATACTTTTCCAAGAGACAACACCACCTGCCAAAAGGAAAATATAACCCAATGTCGACTTTTTCGAGTCAACACAACCAGCAAAGTCTGCATCTGTATATCCAACCAGCTCCAAATGATCAGAATGTCTATGTAAGCATGTAATCCTTCGTTCCTTGTAGATACCTCATAACCTTCTTTGCAGCTCTCCAATGATCCATCCCTGGATTTTTCTGGTATCGACCCAGCATTCCCATAGCAAAGGCAATATCAGGTCTTGTACAGACCTCCAAGTACATCATACTACCAACTGCCGATGCATAAGGAATGTCCTTCATGTTGTCCAACTCCAAAGAATTCTTTGGACACTGGAACAAGCCAAATTTGTCACCCTTCACAATAGGAGCTGCACTAGGTGAGCAGTTTTCCATGTTAAACCGTTTCAGAACTTTACTGATATAGGCCTGTTGAGACAACCCAAGGATCCTTCTGGATCTATCACGATAGATCTCAATCCCTATGACACAGGAAGTCTTTCCTAAATCTTTCATGTCAAAGTTCTGAGAAAGAAACTGCTTAGTCTGGTGCAACATCCCTAAGTCACTGCTTGCAAGTAGAATGTCATCGACATACAAGACCAGAAACGTGTAGCGACTCCCACTAACCTTAAGGTATATGCATTGATCAACAATGTTCTCCTTAAAACCAAATGAAGTAATAACATCGTTGAACTTCAAATACCACTGTCGAGAGGCTTGTTTCAGTCCGTATATTGACTTCTTGAGTCTACAAACCAGATGACTTCCTTTATCTGAGGTGAATCCTTCAGGCTGAATCATATACACCTCCTCCTCAAGATCCCCATTCAAGAATGCCGTCTTGACATCCATTTGATGTAACTCTTAATGAATCCTTCGTTGAAACTGGAGATAAGGTTTCATTATAGTCAACACCATCTTTCTGAAGAAAACCTTTGGCTACAAGTCGGGCCTTATATCTGCTAATGTTACCAGATGGATCTAATTTGGTCTTATAGACCCATTTGCAACCAAGAGTCCTGGCGCCCTGCGGTAACTCTACGAGATCCCAGACTTGATTATCAGCCATAGATTTCATCTCATCCTGCATGGCATCATACCATTTACTAGAGTTATCTCCAGACATGACTTGTGAATATGTAATAGGATCTTGAATGAGTCCAACATTCTCGTCAGACTCCTGGAGGTATACAACATAGTCAGAAGGGAGTGCAGGTTTCCTTACTCTTGAGGACCTTCGAAGTCCTATGTCGCAAATGTGCAGGTGCCTGTGTAATAGGAACTTCAGCAACTTGTTCCTGAGGGGATGGTGAAGGAAGGAGAGGCTGCTCTGGAATCACCATTGGTGATGCAGCATATGTTCCTCCACCGGATGTGGGTATAACAACTGGAACCCGTATTTCCTCAAACACAATGTGTTTGGGGGAAATACTCCCACTGAAGTTGCCTTGCTCAAGAAAACGGGCATTTCGTGCTTCGACTACTGTAGGGGTGCGAGATGGACAATAAAACCTATAACCCTTAGACCTTTTTGCATAGCCAATGAAAAATCCACTGACAGTCTTAGGGTCAAGCTTCTTCTCAAGTGGATTGTACACCCTAACCTCAACTGGACAACCCCAGATGTGTACATGATCTAAACTAGGTTTCCATCCATTCCATAACTCAAAGGGTGTTTTAGGAACGGCTTTAGATGGAACTCGATTTAAAATGTACACGGCTGTCTTTAAGGCTTCACTCCACATATTGAGAGGAAGAGAGGAGTTACTGATCATACTCCTCACCATATCCATCAAAGTGCGGTTCCTCCTTTCAGCAACACCATTTTGTTGTGGTGTGCCTGGTACTGTGTATTGTGCAACAATACCATTTTCCTTCAGGAACTGTGCAAATGGTCCAGGTTTTTGTCCACTCTCTATATACCTACCATAGTATTCCCCTCCTCTGTCTGATCTAACAATTTTGATACTCAATCCAGATTGTTTCTCTACCTCTGCCTTATAAGTCTTGAAAGCATCAAATGCTTCAGACTTTTCATTTAAGAGATAAAGATACATGTATCGAGTATGATCATCTATAAAGGTAATGAAATACCTTTGACCATTCAGACAGGGAGTACTAAACGGTCCACAGATATCAGTGTGTATGGTGCCTAATTTCTCATCATGCCTCTTAGCACCCTTAGAAGACTTGTTAGTCTGTTTTCCCTTTATGCAGTCTATACATGTCTCTAGATTAGTAAAATCAAGAGTTTGTAAAACTCCTTCTCTTACTAATCTTTTTAAGCGGTCAATGGAGATATGCCCCAACCGCCTATGCCATAACATAGAGGAGTTCTTTTTAATAACACTTCCTTGCACAGACATCATAGATTGTTCAAAGGAAACATGCAGAGAGAGACAATATAAGCCATCAATCAAAGAACCAGAACCAATGGTGACTGAATCTTTAATAATCAGAAATGAAGAATTCATAAACTGAAAATTAAAGCCATGAGGCACTAGTCTTGATACAGAAATTAAGTTTTTAGAAAAACTTGGAATATAAAAAGCTCTCTCTAAATCTAAGGTGTATCCTGTATGGAGAACAAGTCTATATGTTCCCACACCTTCAACCTTCGAACACATCTTATTGCCAGAATAAATGTTGTGCTCCCCATCATTTAGTTTCCTTAGATTGAGAAACCCCTGCATGACAGTTGAAACATGAATTGTAGAACCAGAGTCAATCCACCATGTGTTATTATGATGAGAATTAACATAGTTAGATTCATAACACACTAAAGACATGAAATTACCTCCTTTCTTGGCAAGCCACTTCTGATACTTAGGGCAATCTTTCTTCATGTGTCCTTTCTTCTTGCAGAAAAAGCATTTAGTTTCCTTGGTGACACCAGTAGACTTCATTGGTACACCTTTACCAGCTTTTGTCTTTGAAGCACCATGATTACCCTTCTTTTGTCCTTTATGAGAAACTAGATGGGCACTCTCTAGCTTCTCTTGCTTAAGTCTCCCCTCTTCCTGCACACACATACTCAGAAGGTCATTGACTGACCACTGAGTGTTATGTGTGTTATAAGAGATCTTGAATGGCCCATATTGTGCAGGCAGGGAGTTCAGAATAAAGTGGACCAAAAAAGTATCATCAATCTTTATTTTCATGTTATTTAACTGATTAGCAATATCATGCATTTGCATGATATGCTCTCTCACCCCTTTGTCATCTGTTAGCCTCATAGATGACAACTTGGACATTAAGGTGCTGGCCAAGGCTTTATCAAAACTCTTGAATTGAGCTTCAATAGCTTTCAAAAGTTCTTGGACTGTAGCGCATTCTGGGATGGATCCCCTAATGCTTTTATTGATGTGAGACCTCATGAGCATCATGCTTAAGCGGTTAGACCGCTCCCACTTTTCAAAAGATGCTACCTCACTAGGCGTACTTTTTTCCGTAGGAGTGGTGGGTGCATCCATACGAAACGCCAAGTCCAAGTCCATGCACCCTAACAGTAAAAGAACTTTTTCCTTCCAATCCGTAAAATTGTCCCCAGACAATAATGGAAGGTGCTGATTAGGGTTAGAAATAAAAGACGGATAAGCTGCAATAAAAGAATAAATACATGCAAACATTAAAGAGGGCAAGAAACAAGAACATAAGTATGAAATAGTCAATGCTAAAATCATGTAGTAAAATTGTAAGCCTCCCTTTGGGCAAAGGTTGCAATCTGCATCAAATTTACTAAGCCATATAGAAACAAATGTTATTTTTGTCTCATGATAAGGCTAGTGGGGTATACATAAAACATGACAGGAAAATCCCACACCTTTGGGCATAAGGATTTACCAATGTTAAAATATATAACCCTCCACCCTATCCTAATTATATAACGCTAACTACCACCTCCCTTTGGGGCCGGATGACAGTCTTTGTCACATAATCAGAATTTGGTGATAGCACAATATTTTTGATGTATGTGAATCTATGTACCTCATGGTAACATTCTATATGATTCACACGTTGACAAATAACTTAGGATGCTTTGGCCACTCCTAAATCATCTCAACGGATGTGGGAACTGAATATGTGCTAATCACCTTTTCAAATAATAAAATAAATGTAATTAATTATCAAACAATCAAAAGAATATCCATACAAAATTGACAGGGGCATTAATGTCAATTTTGTCGCAGGCTTTTGGGACTCAGCCAGGGGGTCCATCACCACACACCACAAATAAAAATATAGTCCAAAGTCCTTATACAGTCCTTAATAAAAAAAATGTACAATTTGGAAGCTATAAGCCCCTGAAATAGAAAAAATATACATTAATACTCCATGACTGCATCCGCCTCCAGACGTGGTCCTTGAATTCTGGTGTCACTTACAATAGGCATAATGTATACTCTCTCTCTTAAAATTACATAAGTGGTGCGCTCAACAATTTTAAAAATAAAATTGATAAAACATACGATTGCAATATAATCCCCTGGCCGGCCCATAACATTAATAAAGCCTCAATTATGATAATTAAATAACACATCCATAACATACATGCAATCACAACTTTATATATAAAAAAATTCCAAGAAAGGAAAAAAAATTTGATTTTTTTTTACACCCCGGAATAGACCAAACCGGGTCAGCAACTGACCCACGCCACGGCTGACCCGCGATGCGGGTCAGTCAGTGCGGGTCAGCGACGACCCGCATAAGCGGGTCGAGGCGACCCACTCCTGCGGGTCGTCTTCAACCTCTCGCCACGGGTGAGAGGTCTCAGACAGGCTGGGAAAGACGCCCCCCGCCGTCGACCGTCGGAGCCCGCCGTCAAGACCGAAGACCGGAAAAAATTTCCGTCCGACGATGGCGATGCCAGATCCGACCAGAAAAAGGAGCACGGCGGCCTGTAAGGTGTAGATCGGAAAAACGCACAATGGAAACAAAATTCTCGGCGATTGTAATCAACTCCCGACGGAGGCTCAGGGGGGCCGGAAAAAGTTCCGCCCAACGGCGGAGGTTCCAGATCCGGCCCCTAAGTCAGACACCAACGGCTGGCGGCGGCGGATCTAAAACGAAACAGTAAAAAAAAAATTACCGGAAAAAGTTCTAAACGCAGCGGCGGCGCCGGCCAACGCCCAGACACGGTGAGGAGGCAGCGGTGGCCAGCGCCAGGCAGGACCGGAAGCAGGAGCGACAGCCGGAGACCTACGGCGGCCGGAGACCTATGTCGCCACGAGACTGTACGATCGAAAACGAACAGCAGGCGCAGTGGCGGCGTCGGCCAGAACCCAACGCCTGACGACGGCGGTTCTGGCCGGCGCGTCTGCTCCGGCATGCAGTCTGGCAGCCGCCGATGAACAGTGAATAAAATTGCAACAGGACAGAAAAATTTTACTGTAGTAAACATAAAGTTTTAAAAATTTTCTGTCTGGCGACTAAATCATGCAATTTAAAACAAACGATGCTCCGATACCAATTGTGAGACTTTAATATAGGGATTAGGCATACCTGTAGCCATTGTAATTGATAACCTCTCCAAATAAATTTGATCTTCAGCTAATCCACTTCAAAATCAACTAATCTTCTTCAGAATCACAATAGTATTTCTGGTTTAGAATTTGGCTGAGAGTAATCTCGCTTAAGGCACCGAATTAGGATGGCTAATGGTGTATTTATAACTAAACCAGGACACCACTGTTAAGAACCCTAGAATCCTGACCGTCCATCCATAGGTCATCCAATGGTTCAGATTTGCCACTTAAAACCACAGCTTAATGGGTATTCTGACTCAGGCCCATTACCCAGACAATTTTATAAAAGCCCAAAACAGTGTCAATTGAGATAGATGGGCCACCTTATGTTTTAATACAAAATAAAGCCCAACAAATTATTGAGAGATGGAAGTAGATATGTCCTTTCTTATTAATAAAATCAAAAGGTCCTTTACCATACAACTCTCGTGAGGAGGATGGTGGTTCAATGAGAAATGACATTTTGAGTCAATTCAATAAAATTTGATATTAAATGACATTTCATATATATTAAATGACCGATCCAAACCGATTAGAAGTAGAAAATTATAACCCACTTAAAAGCCACTTTCCACCTACCGAGCCCTAACATAGTTGACTTTAAAAGGTGTCGTTAGTTGTTTAACCGGATGTTAGTCGTTCTATATTTTGAAATACAATCTGTTAATTTTAAAATATGATATTAGTCATTTAAGATTTGAAGTATATATTTCAAAATGGGGCGTTAGTGGTTTGGGATTTCTATATTACCCCATTAGATAGTCCGCTAGTATAATATTCCGGATTTTTTTAAGTTTCACAACTTAACCACGTGGGAAATAGTATATTGACCCCTTAATTTTCTTTAGTTGAATAAATTTTTTAATATATAGAATTTATGGTCGAGATGAATGTAGTTAGAAAGTAGACGGGAAGAGCTTTAAAATGCTACCAAGAACGCACAAAATCAGAATAGGATGAGGGAGATATGACATTTCGAAGTTGAGCATATCACGCATAGCCCTTTTACACGAATTAAATGTGCATTTGGGTCATTTAAGTCATTTTTGTGGGCCCGGTTATTTAGAGTAACGTGAATTATTAAAATATAACTCAAATGGTCTACCTTGGCCTAACTTATAAGGGAATTAAGGTTCCTAATCCCTATGATTATAAAAAGGGCTTTCTAGGGCTCAATTGGGAAAGTTTTTGGCCGGATGGAGAAGAGAAAATAAGCCACTATGAGAGTTTTTAAGCAAAGGTGGCCGGTGACGGAGTCGGAGATGAGCGTACACAAAGACCGAATTATTTATGAGGTCAAATCGCTAAATATGTTAATTTTCCTTAAAGATTAGATAATTTTTTTATTTTAATCATATTGACGTTGTAAATTAATGCTGTTAATTAAAGAATTTGGTTCGCCAACCCACTGGCCAATCGATGGTGTTCTATTCTAGCCAAGAAAGGTCAAGAGAACCAAGGAGAACGAAAGGGAGAGAGAGTCAGACTATGTTCCTCCAGCCGGCAATGGGACAAGAGCTCCATGCTCATCTTACGATGGTGGTCCGGTTGAGCTGTCTATCGCCAAGCAATGGCAGGCAGCCACTGCACCGGCCAAGGCCAGAAAACTCTAGCCATGCATGGAGAAAAACCTGCATCGCAGGTCAAATCTGGCCCAACAACAAGACATGGATGTTGACTCATCATGTGACAGCGATCTAGTTGAGCATGCCCCTCGCCGGCCTGTGACAAGTGGGCAGCGACCACCTTGGCCAAACGCTTAAACAAAATAGGTTGCCCCTTTGGCCCTAACCAACCACCAAATAGCGGAGAGGCTACGCCCATCGCTTGCCCCACAGCAAGGGGTGGTGCCACCAGAGGCCAGCTTGCCTTTCGCTGGTTGGGGGGAAGACAACCCTTGTTGCGGGTTGTCGGGCCCAAGTCTGGGTCGGGTCACCCGACTCGTTTTGATCAGGCCTGGTCCGGTTTAGTTAAAAAAAAGAAGTTGAACTAGATCTGGTTCATAGGGTTAATGACTTAGAAAAAATTTGTAAAAATTACCAAACAACCAGGGGAGAATTTTGAGCGCCATGACCAAGTTTTATATAGGGGAAAAATTGCATAGTATATAAAATAATTATTTTACCCTTATAGTCGAATCGTCATATAATATTCAATTACCTTATTTAAGGGCTTCGGTTCATGGGCTTATGAGTGGGTTTAAAAATTATGAAAAATCCTAGTGATAGGTGTATGTGTACCCTAAATATAGACTAATGCACAAGTTGGGTAAAAATCCCAGTAAATAAATAATTGACTATTTTTTCCTTAGGGTTAAGGTAAAACCATTAAATAAACTAGGGTTATGTGGATTTGTATTATTTATGCTTTCATTTGGTTTAATATTTGCGATTGATGTTGTGCTAGTATCACTAGATTAAGATTAATAAAAGATTAATCAATGGGGTTAAATAGCTCTAGATTGGGCAAGAATACCTAATCAAGATAAAAACTAAAATACTGGTCTAAGACTAGTTCATGGAGCGAATAAGACCTTTAACCTAATGATTCGTCTTGGTTAATGAATCAATGACAAAGTCTTGACCCTATTCTGAAAGAGATTGATAGGGTTTAGGATAGTGATTCTGAATCCTTGCATATTTGTCGTGAATGGGAAGGGTTCAAGATAGTTTTTTAGAGTCTTAGTTCTATTGAGAAGCTATTGATTTGGCCATGTAGTTGTACCTCCCCGTTGGAGGGAGCTATGCATGAGCCGGGCTCACCACCGATTTATTGAAGATTGTTTAGTGTACACTCATTTAGATAAGCTAACAACCTACTTGGTTGGCTTCTCCTACCACTTCAGTTCAAATACAGATGTGGGTCATGCACTTCTACTCTTGTCAAATCCTTATAGGCTAGGTTGGGTTATGACACTTCTTGGTATATTCTAAGATTGCACTATGAATGGTTCCCTTTTGAATATGGTCTATAATGGTTATATCATTTGTCACGTACATTGACATTTGATGAGTCTATCTGTCTTTTGGATTATACGGGGATATTAATTATTGAATAATGATTTGAGAGATAATTAATAATATTGATTAATATTACTTATTTAATTATACAAGTAAAACGATTAAAGGACTTGCATAAAATGTAGGTTGGTTGAAAATACTTAAGCATTATATATGTGATGCTATGTTTCTTGAAATAATGTAGTTTCTAGGCAGAATTACGTCTGGATCCGATTTTATTGAAAACATTGGAGATGTTGTCTAATGAGTATGTAGACAACTAACATCTTAATGATATTGGCTCGATTAAAAAAATATTAATTAATACTTTTGTTCTTTTGGAAACTTTCCTTTAAGGGAGGAGATATTTCGTTGTTATTTGGCCTTGTTGGTTTTAGATTCTCTAGATGAAGACTAGCGAGATCATGATGTTGATGGAGATTGAGGACGAGATTGCACTAATGGGATCTAGTTTCTTACTTCTGTAATTTTGTAAATAATTATAATTACTAATGTGAGAGCCAATTTTACTTAGTTATTCATTTTAAGATAAATAACAGACTTGTACTTAGAGGGTTAACTTGCTATTTATGGAATTTTGGCACATATAATCATATCATATGTTTTAATATTCATATTTGTGAACCTTAATTATCATGACCTAAATATTTAGTCGATAGATTTAATTTAATTTAAAGAAAAAAAATTCCTCATAATTTATCATATGTCATTTATTAAAAAAGATTTTAAAAATTCGAGTCGTGGTAGCTAGTAATTTTGAAACTCCCACATCTCAAATTACTAGCAACAATGTAGAATAGCCTTTAGTCATATATTTCCAATTTTAACCCCAACTATGCAATTTGAAAATGTACGCATCAGGGTTAGTAAGGCATAGTCATTATATATTTTAAAATACAATCCGTCGATTTTAAAATATGGTGTTAGTCATTTAAGATTCAAGTACATTTCAAAATGGAGAGTGGTTTGGATTTTAATGGACATATTTTATACTCTTTTTGTCTAATATTTATAATTATTTTTAAAAATATAATAATTTTTATTAAATGATGAAACCTGCAGGTAAGAGAAAGAAAAATAAGCTTAAAATACTCTTTATATATATATATATATATATAAAATTTTACACCTAACAGCCCATTATAATGCAGTTCCAGAAGTTAGATATTTCGCACGCACATTTTAACCTTCAGTAATGAATCAGCAATTTTAAAACCCCTGCACACCGGCCTAGATTTAAAACGCAAAAATGGTGCATTTTCAATTCCGACCCTTAACACCTGCGATTTGAAAATGCACGCATAATCGAGCTCTTCATCGTCGGGCTTCTCCAGATCTTCGACCTAGGGCTCCTCCTCTTCAGCGCTCCCAGGTACGCTACATCTCCTCTCCATCCTCCACCTTCCTCCCCCATTCAGGGTCTGCTCCACCCCTCATCCGCCTCCGACCACGACTCCACTCCTCAACCCCCTTCCTCAGCCTGTTTGTATCTTTATAACTTATGAGCTAGTTTTTAGAGGCTTAATCGACGGGGTTTTGATTTTTCAGTAAATTATCTGCTTATTTTTCTAACACCAGTAACGAAGAGATTTATTTGTCTTTTCTTAGTTTGGTACTTCTTGTTGCTTTTTGGTTTGATCATTCTCTGTTGGCTTGTTGTTTATATTCGGGAAACTATTTCTCTTGCTGGACAATGGTGGCAGTTTCTTGTGTTTTTGATGGTTATATTGGGTTCATTGGAGGCATTCAGAATATTATATGTAGCTCGCGATTTGATATTCATATGCTTGCTCTGTTCATTGGTTTGTTTTAGTAATTCTACTGTAGTTTAATGCAGGCATATAAGTTAGCCGAAGTAACTTGATAAGCATGATGTCTTTTGAGTGCTATGGGTTACCTTCTGTTACAGCTTTGTCTCGTTGCTTTCCTAAAGAAGTCAGTTAAGCTATTGACGACTTGTGCTTGTAGTGCTATAATGCCTTTCCATAAAAGAGGAAAGTGGGTGGCATTGTCATTTTCCGTTTGGAAAGAGTTCCGGACAGAGTAATAAATGTGATTATCATGAAGTGAAAGTCCTTGACGGTCTGTTGTTGTTTGTATCCCTCCTAAATTTGGAGTATGTCAGAATTCTCCTTTTCAAATTAAGTGATGCAGACCTCCATTTTTTGTTGAATTTAATGTCTGTTCTCATTGGGAAATCTTTGTGATAGCTACTTTCTTTTAAAAAAAAAAAAAAGCTATCTCCTAGAGTTCACTCTTCCTTGAAAGTTTTCTTTGCTTACATCAATTTGTATAGATGACATATATTATCCAATTTTATCCATAATCTCTTAAAAGCAATTTGTATCTTATTTGTTTGTATATATGATTTGAAATTGAAATGCTATTATTACCATAAAATTATAGTTGAAAATATATTTTTTTCTCATCAGATTTGCTCATTTTTTAATGGCAGAACTTGCCCAATTTGACTTTTAGGATGCATAGTCTATCTCAAAAGGAACGACATAAAATTAAGATATTATGCATGAGTATGCAAAATTTATTCTTCTGACAGGAAACAAAATGCAATTTGTATGTATTTTGATGCACCCATGACCAAGCTAAACCATTGCATCTTGTGCTGGTTGAAAAATCAAACCTTTTTTATTTTACTTATCCTTCATTTTAATTTCAAGTCTATTTTTTTATGTTCAGATTGCTTGAACATGTTTTATCAGCCCTGAATTGAGCTCAGGATATTTTGAAAATGTTATTCCAGCTTCGAGTATGTAAATTAGTTCTTTTTTGCTGTGATACTTGATCTTGTAAAAGAAGCTAATTGTGATTAACTGCCTTACAAATAATAGTTTGTGTACACTGAATAGTAGATTCTAAAGATGAGGTCAGCCTGTATAGTTATGGCGTGATGGTTACATCTTTAGTACTCCCTCTGTCCCAAATTAATAGCTGCATTTAGTTTTTCCAAATGGACTAATTTTAGTTCATTTTGAAAAATCAAATGTAGATATTTTTGTAGGACATAGGGAGTATGATTCATCCAGCAAAGGTTTTAGGTGCTCAACTTAAGGCCTATGTCAAACATAAGCTTGGTTCTGTTGTTTGAACTCAAAAGCTTTTTTGCACAAGCCTTATCAAACGACAAGTCATGCTGGGTACACCCCTAAAATGTGGGCCAAATACACTTGTCTGGACATGCTTAAATTCCAGCTGGTTTTAATCAAAGTTAATATTGGTCTTTTAATCGAAGTTAATATTGATCTTTTAATCCTTGAAGTTCTTATTACAATGCTAAGACAAGGCAAGGCTGAAGACATGTTTGGAATGGAATTTTAGGTTTTTTGTATTGCAGAAGGTCCATGGTCAATATTACAAATGACAGATATTGGTCATAAGCTTAATAATTGATAATAAAACTATTTTTTTGTGGTCAATATTAGGCATAAACTCAATTATTTATAGGAATACTTTTGAGAGGATATGCCTTTCTGTGGGGCCTCGTTATATTTTCTTCCAACGTACCTACCAGAACTTCTTGTCGGCAGAATAAGTCATTGTCTTAATTAGAAGAATGGTTTATATGATTGTTTTTCTAATTGTCACTCTGTGTACCTTTGAATCACCTATAGTAAATGATGTGCCTCAGGCCTTACCTACCAGCAACCTAAAGTGAGTCATTTTAGGATCTGCCTATGAGAAAGCATAATAAGTAAGGGCTAATTGTTGATTCAAAGGTTGTTTTCAATGTAGTTAGATCTAATAAATTGAATTGTTAGTTTTCATTTATATGTTAGTTGAGAAGTTGGTTTCATTATGTCGTTTGAGAATGTCTCCTTATATATGTGGTTGTAATTCATCTATTGAATAGGGAAGTTCTATTTGGTAGATTGTGGATTAATATTATATATCTTGTGTTTTGATGAAAGTTGGATTCTATCTTGTATTCTATTGTGTATTCTGAAAACCTAGAATTCTGGTCTGCATTCTGAAATTTGTGTTCTGAAATGTAATTTCTGGTATGCATTCTGAAATCTGGTTTCTGAAATGCAGCAGTCTAAAATACAGAACGACTAACCCCTGAAATTGCACTTGCCTCTCCTCTCGTCATCACTCACCCATCTCCGGCCTTTTCTATCCTCTTTCTGGGAAAAACGCATCTTCCATTCTATGCTTCTCTTCTCAAGTGTTCACAGTGACGGAGGAGCTCCCAAGGCAAACAAGCTCCGGGCTTTGGACAAGCTAACCAGGTTTTGTTCGTGTCTTTGCTCACTGCTCTCTCTTTCCCCCTTTTCCCATTTTTTGTGATTTGGTATGAAGTTCAGCTTGTAAAGTGTTGAATTGCATTGCTTGATTTTACTTGTATTGATGGGCATTTAATGTGCTACTAATCCACCACAGTTATTTGTTTGTCAAAATGATCCAAAATTCCATGCTATAAATGTCTGTTAACAGTTTCTTTCTTTTTGTTTTCTTTGGGCCTGCTAACCAAAACAGGGCGTGAAAGGAGAGCCAACAAGTAGCAGGTCTATAGCAAGTCGTGTCTCTTTCTTCTCTTCTTGGTCATGCTTGAGTTCCCCGCAATGGAAGATCTGATGACAGCCATGAATGAGCACATAGACCAGATGGCAGATTTAGTCGAGAAGCTCACTGCTGAAATTCGAATTGGTTTTAAGCCAGCTTATGAGAATTTCATTGGTTTCTTCCATGCGATAGACTGGAAGGTTTGTGCCTCCTCTGTCGTATCATTCATTATTTTCCAAGGCATTTGATCGTCAAAGTTTTTCTATTGAGTTTGCGTGTATATACTGTTGTTTTTGGGTCTTTAGTACATTTTTTTATCAGTTGCTTCTAGAAGATCTTGTGGCGGTGTGCATTTGATATGCTATGTAATGATCTTTGTTATTGTTCGTAGTGCAAATTATTTTTTCAATTTGTATTTATGATCTGTGCCCAGGTTTGACTGATTCCTGTATGGGATATTGGATGCACGGAGTAATCACATGTTAAAAGAAATCACATGTTAAAAGAAATAGAGAAAGGAAGAAAAGAGTCAGTGGCCATATTTTCTTAAGGAGTAAAATGTGCTACACTTTTTTTTCATTTTATAGATGCTTTACATGTTTATTTTGTTTGATCTAGCTGCTCTGATTTCTTCAGCTTTATGTGACATTATCTCATCATCTGGTTATTCTCATTTGTGTTTTTTCGGTATGAAATTTGTAATAATGGGTCTTATCTTTTCACTGTTGCAGGAGCCCTGGATAATTGGGTTACTAGGATTCCATCTTCTTTTGCTGCTAGCTGCAATTCTTACACGGAGAAACATTAACTTCCAAATGTCTTTGTTTCTTCTGGCTTGTAAGAATCTAAATTTATAATCTCAGTATATTTAAGTACATTGCAGCTTATTTAAGTATGTGTGCAATTTCATTATAGTATTTAGCAGTAAGTGTTAATTGATTAATTTGTTGCTATTATCATTAGAGATCCGATTTTTATGAACTAGAGGAAAATATAAGGTTAAATGGTCTTTTTACCTGCTCTTTCCATGTTTCTTGTTAAGTTCTAGGTATATGCCATATCATTATGGTTGGTTTCTCAAGATACGTCCTAGGATTTGGGAAGGTCATCTTCACCACATCTACTTTTGGATTTTCTATTTTACTGCAAAGGGGTACCTTGCATGGTATATGTCAAATTATTTTATTGCTTGTTGCCCTATTCCATCTGCTGGAGCTGGCAAACGGAGGAACCCATGAAGTAGATACCTGGATTTTTTTTATCTGAAGTATTATACCCTCTGAGATCATTTTCCCTATTTAACATAATTAAAAAAATGTTGAAATTAGGCTCTTTGCTGCTTTCATAGGAAAATGGCCTATATATTTGAACAAAGATGAAAGATAAGAGAAAAGCCAATCTTACAAGGTTCTTCCTTCTTTGTATCTAATGTACATATATATGAACACCATATATAGCACAGATTTCATTATTTCTATGTGAAGCTAATAAGTTTTAACTTGACGCATTTTTTTTTTGCAGCATTACCTTGACCCACTTAACAGTATTATTACAGTTGGTTTGCAACATTTTGATTATGAAATTCATAGTAATACTTGTGAAGGCTGGTTGCTTTTCACAATTATGGGGCTGAAGTTAACTATTCTCCAAGATAGAGATTTAGAGATGATTCACTTCATATGCATTACCTTTTACACTTGGTAACAGGAGGCATTTAACTCGAATAAACTTGTTTACATATTGACATTATACTCTTTCCTCAACGTGAATGACTTGAAGTGAACAATTATAACTCACTAGAGGAGTTCCAGAACATGATAGTGGATTCTTGCTTTCATTTTCTAATTTCTATTGTACAACGATAACTCAGTTTTTTTAATGAGTGGAAAACTAGAGTTCTGTTGCATGTGTTGTTATTCATTTTGGTGTCATTTTCTGCCTCAATACTCACATCTGATTGCTTATGGGTATGGCTTGTAGTGGCTGGTGTTTTTGTAGCGGAAAAAATAAATTTTTTCCTTGGGAACAACTGGGAGAGTTTTGCTGGGCAGAATTATTTTGATGTACATGGACTTTTCTTATCCGTGCTTTGGTCAGGGCCACTTCTTTTAATTGCAGTCATAATCCTGGTGAGTTACTCGACCAACTGTGTATTGTCTCCTGCTGGGAAATTACTGGTATTTTAGTCTAATGCTCTTCTTTCTTTGCAGGTAAATACCCTTTTCTCGTTGTGCTACCTCATTGTCAAATGGAAAAAGGCGGAGCTGAGACACCGTGCTAGGCTCGCTAGGAGCAAGGAAGATTAAATTTCTAATTGTGCATTGCTGTTAAAACACTGGTTTCAGTGCTACAATGGCTTTGATTATACAGATAAGGAAATCAAAATTGCAATTTTCGGGCTGTCACAGAGCCCTGGGTGTGCATATATTATGGTTAAAACTTGAGGTGATACTTATCACTATAGCTGGTAGGTTTGGTGTTTTGGCTCACATGCGTACCTCATTAGCAGTAGTTAAGCATTTTTTTTATTGTTACGTGACTTAATTGCATCTGTCTATTCAAATTAGATGGATGGTTTAGATGTTGGCTTCCTTTGAAATAAGCCAGCAGTAACTAGTTTTCTCCCTTTCCTTTCCTCTCTGCCCTTCATGTATTCCCTCACCTCCGTCTGCAATTAAAAATCTTTGGCTGTATTCCTTGTTCTTCCCTTCAGTTGACCCGGTCCGTCATCTTTCACCGTTCAACTTCACTGATTCGTGATGCAACACAAATCCCAGCGGGTCACATTAAATTGGCATCAAAATGGCGAATCTCTGAATTCTGATTCCTTTCCTCATGGCACTAAATACATGTTAATTGGTGAATGAAATCATCTTCAGGGCAAGGGCATGCACCATGCAATGGAGCTAAACATTCATTCCTGCTGCTCCTCTCACTCAAGGGCGCCGCCAATATGGCACTATGCGTGCAATGTTAATAAGAGGAGATGAGCACTGCGTACAACTTGGAGGGACATCAACCGAGTACTCTGCATTCAATTCAATCTGGGACATTTTGTTATAGGCTACATACTGATGTCTATTAATGCATCTTCGCACTTAGGGAGGAGACACCAATCTGGCCCTATGGCCGCTATCCGCAGATTTATGTGCTTTTCAATATATATGTCATCTTCTTTGATAAAAAGGATGCAATTTAGTGTTAAGGGTTTACACAGATTACCCAAGTACTGATTCAATCAATCAAGAATTCAAGGTTGTTGGAATCCAATGCTTACTAAGGACACGTTTAGTTGACACGTTAAAAAGGGAATACCTTTCCTTGCGAGGGTAATATGTTACATCACTAGGAAATGTGCATTTAAAAACAACCTTCGCCGAGAGGATGTTAGAGAGGAAATAACAATTCCTTTATTTTTCAATGTATTGCCAAACAGGCCTTGTTGCTCCTCTTGGCTCCAAGCAGTCCAAGCTTTCTTACTATAACGCCCCAGAATTTCTATGTTTTGAAATTCAGGTGTTTGGGCCCATTAGCGGGCTTTAAGGCCCATTAACGATTTTTCTTAAAATTAGATATTTTTGAGCTTTATTTGTCAAGAGAAGTCTTAAGACATTTGATAGGGTTCGGCAAAATGAACGTATCAAGCCCAATATTGTATCAAACGGACACCGGGTCACTAGGCTATGGCATTGGGAAGCGTGCCATAGGCGGGACCCACCTTAAGTTTGCAAGAAAACCTACCCTTGCTAGTCTTGTTTCGAAGGGCTCGTTGATATGAATCCAACGGTACTAAGAACGCGTATTTCTATATTCGGGGTAGGAAGTTACGGTCGTTTGAAGTTTTAATTTTAATTTTTATTTTAAAAACGAAAATTTAAAAAAAAATTGTTTTGGCATCAGCTAGTGTTGACACTAGCGTCAGCTGGGAGGCGGCAGGCCTGATGCTAGCCGCAGGCTAGCCTGCAGCTTTGATTGCAGGAGCCATTTATCGCGCATCCGGTTGTTCTGATTTGGTATTTAAAGGGGAGGGGTGTGTGAAGTGCAACACGCCCTACCCCTTCTTCCTCTCCTTCCTTTGTGCAAATGCGCGTTTCTTTTTCATTCATCGCCCATTTTTACTTATTCAAAAACCGATTTTACCTAAATCGAGGGTGCCCGACATCGTGAGAGGGTCCATTTTTTGAGATAACCCCTCTAAAAGGTTGAAACAACCCGAGGCAAGAGGAGGCCATGTCCGCAGCACTCGAGCCGGACGAAGAGACTTCCCCTACGCTAGGGGAGGTTTTGCCCACCTCACCCGAGCTGAACAAGGAAACTACCCCTGCGCAAGGGGAGGTGCCGCCCACCATTTTTAAGCCGACTGCAAACGTAGGCTTAATGAGGGTAGGTGGTTTTAAGCTCTACTTTTGTGCTACGACTAGGTGTTATATTTTATAATTTATTTATAATAATTTTAATTTTAAAAATAGGCGATATTTATTAAGGGTCTAGCGAAAGCTAAGATAATAGTGTATCGTGCACCTCTATGATGGAATTTATCGTGACACGAGTTTTAATGATAATATTGTTTACGAACGATTTGATCGGATTTTAAGGGTAGTTATTTGGTATAAAGCCCAAAAACTACGATCGGTTTTGAAGAGTAGCTATTTGGTATAAAGCCCAAAAGCTATCAAAGTTATGACTCTTAGGTATCGCCGATTATTACATATGGCGCGCCTATGAAGTTGGATATCGTGGGAAGATCCTCTTCATTCTGATCCCGTTGCCCCACGAGCACGGGTGTATGTCGCTCGGGTATCGGTGACATTCTGTTAACGATGATTTATCCGATTTTGATTTATTTATCGGATTCCGTGTACAAACGAATTATCCGAATTTACCGGATTCTGTGCAGAACTACTTTTGTCTACTTTTTATCTAAGAAATATGTTGGATTTTGTTAGCCGATAATATTGATTTAATTTGACGTTGTATTATGAGAATATTTATGTATCTTTATTTATGTTTTATGTTTTAGCATACTAATAGATTTTAATTCTATCTATTAAGTATAATTATACTCACCCACCCCTAGACATCGTAGGTTTGGATGACGAAGATAATATTCTCGAGGATTGCTCATAGACTTCAAAGGACCTATGTTTTATCAAGTTCTTTTATTATGTGTTGATTTTGGTATGTGCGCGACTTTGATTTTGTTAAGGCACGATAGGCCTTATTTTGTAAAGTTTTTTATATTTACCCAATTCAATGAATAGTTACTCTTCTGTGCACGGTTGATCTTGGCCCGTTTATTACTACGAATTGCCGGCGCTTCGACCTTTAAAGTAATTTAAAAAGTTGGGGCGTAACACTTACAATGTACTAATCAACCACGAGCTCTCTGAAATCATGTCCTCTTGCCTCACACAAGACAAATTATGATCTATATGAACCTCACATGAACACATTTGAGGAAGGAGGATGTGTTCCTCCCGGCAGCCGGTGTGCTCCATCCGACCCTTCCACTCACTACTTGGTTGTTCACCACCCTCATCTACCGCATACGCCTGACTTGGCTAATACTGAGCGATTGTATGCATGCATCAAAATTACTCCTTTCGTCTCAATTTAATAGTCCACAGTAGAATACCAATATGAACTAAAATTATTTCATTTTGGTTCCCTAATGTGGACCATTAAATTGAGATAAGAGGGAGCAAGATTTAGGGTACCACCTCATTTCTCAAACTCACCCTTTACCTAACACAACCCTTTCTCTAGTAAAATGTACGTACACAAACACAGGAAGAAAAAAACTTCTCTTCCCACCTCTAAGACATTTTTTTCCTTGCATTCTCTTCTCCCCCCAACCATTGAGTCCTCTTCCTCTTCTTCTCCTTCTCTTCCTTTTCTCATCCTCGTCCTTTTTTTTGTCCTTCTTTCACTTTTATTTCTCTCCTCGTTGGTGGGTAGTTTGATAAAAAGAGTAAGGGTGCTCACCGATAAAATAGACATGGGCTAAGGGTTATCCTTGTTTGTCTACCATTTATATATCCCATGTTTGTGTCCTCCCCAATCGCCAATCCGTATCATGTTTTGTCTAAATCCGGTTGCCACAAACATAGATAGACATGAACAAACACTTTAAAACCTAAATTGTATCTTTTCTTAAATTATCCAGTACTTATGCATCATGTTAAGACAATCTTTTACCTGCTACATAGGTACTTGATCTATTTTTAAATTATATAATACCTATGTAAGTAATATATTAATACTTAATGAAATGTTGGGTGAGGGTTGCATACACAAATGTATGTGGATTCGAATAAAGGTATGTCTGAGTCCTCAACTACCCATTAAGGTGGACAAAGAACTTGATTTGCTCCGCGTTTGCCTCTAAATATAAAAAATTATCTGCTTTATGTAAAAATAGATGCAAATATATGACTAAGGAGTGTGAAAAGACTCACAGGAGCTCACTGTTTCCATCCAGGCACAAATACCTTACGTCTGCTTATCAAAAGTCCGTCATCCATGGGCCCGAGCATTGCCTCATCTTTGGCCCGCCACTACCAAAATGCTTCTCTCCCGCCTTTATCCCAGTATATATACGACGGACGCTTTTGGATTCCAGCCTTCACGATCATTTGGCCTCTGCCGCTCCCATTTCACGTTTAAGCTTCTCATTAGCCAAGCCCCCATTTTGAAGCATTTTTCTGCAGTTATCTCAATCCAAGAAGATGGCGTTCTGGGGTGATTCCTCGACTCACAACTTCTCTTTTGAAGACCTTTTTCATCATTTGTTTCTTTCTCCCAGAGCCCAAATCGATCCTATCAGCTGCTGTTTTCAATCTTGTAACATTTGTGAGTATTTTTTGGTCTTCAGGAATCGAATTGAAACCCGGGAAACCATATGTTATTGTACCTGACGGGTCCCGCCGACGGCTTCACCTTTCCCAGGTCTATTATTGATTTAATCATGTAAATAAGTATCTTTTTTGTATGAAAGGTTTAATTGTTATTGAGCCGGTAATTAGTGAAGATTGTGTTGTAGGCGACACTGGGGTTGGAAGACATGGACTACGAGAGGAACACTGTTCAATGCAAAGTCGGGGGTAAAGACCCAGTTTTTTTGTGTGCTCTGAGGTTTGGTACCATGGAGTCTTTTGCGATGAATCTGGTATTTGAGGAGGATGAGGACGTTGAATTCTCCGTGTTGGGGCAATATAGTGTGCACTTGACTGGGTTTTATCAGCATCTACCGGACAATTACGTTGATTATGAGGGCGGTAATGACAGGTACTTCTTCTTTACTTAGGGAAGAAAGGGCTTTGAAACACAAAGTGACCAACTCTCTCAATTGTTAGCTAGGTAATGGGCGTGGGTTCTTAATACCTATTAAGTTGTTGTTTTAATGACAAATCCTCGTAGTTATTTAACCCTTACATGAAAAGTTAAGATTTTAGAGTTTTTAATAACGGTCTCTTAGTTTAACTATAAATATACTATTAGCTATATTGATTAAATAATTAAATTATAATTAATTTAGCCAAATTTAAATTAAAAACCCTTAGAAAGATTTAAGTATAAAATTAGTACAATTTGAAGAGATAAAATTTGATTTAACTTTAAAGGTTATGAGTAAGCCCTCTAATATTTTTAGTTGTGGCTGCGGCGGTGGTGGCGGGGCTCCAGGCCGTTAGCTGGCACTGCCGCCGGACTTCCGGACAGCGTCACATCATCTAGACCGAGCCAAACCCGCGAGGTGTTGGGTGCTGGCCAGAGTCACTGCCGGGGCAGCACCTGACGCTGGCCGGAGCAGAACTAGATGCTGGCCAGAGCAGCCGCCGCTAGGCGCTGAGTTCTGGGCCTTCTGGCTGCGCAGGGCAACTTAGAACAAAAGTTCTGTTCTTTTTTTCTTTCGTTTTTCCTGCAATTTTTTGGGTTTTGGCCGCCGGAACCAGAGTTTGGTCCCTTCTGGGCTGTTCGGCGCTGCCACCACATTGGGTTGGGTGCTGGCCGGCACCGCCACTGCTCACAGAGCCACGCTGGTGTTGTGCGTGCCTCGCTCTTCTGACAGTGTTGCCGGACCGCCGTCGTCAGTTTTTTCGGCAACACAGTTCGGAGGGCAGGAAAATATTTTTGTTGCCATTATAGGTAAAGGTTCACTAGAAGGTAGTTGTGTTTCTGAACTCTGCACGAGTAATTTATAGTAAAAGCCAACGAAATAAACACCTATTATAAATGAGGATTGTAGGAGGAGCAAAATTACTGGAGGTGTACGTTGCCTACTGGTTTAGAAACCCACAAGCGCTGCGCATTTAGGATTCATCTTTTGTTTTGCTGACTTATTTATGAAAGGGACTTAAATCTGTGTCTCTTTCCCCTTTCTAGAGCATAGTGTTTTAAAATCTTATTAAATAGGATAGTGATATTCCCACAACAATAACACCCACAAAAACTCACACAAGTATTTTGATTGGATTGGATAAGTGGGCCTCACACAAAGTTTACTTGGACCTATATATCTAATCCAATTAAGATACATGTGTGAGTTTTTGTTGTGTATTTTTGATGTGAAAATATCATTTTTCTATTAGATATGGCTCTTTCCCGGTTTCTACAGTAGCATATTTAAGGTAATTAGTCGTTCTGTATTTTATATTATAATTTGTTAAATTTTAAAAATACAGTGTTAGTCAATTTGAGATTCTAAACATACATTTTAGAATAAGGTGTTAGTCATTCGGGATTTCTCATGTGTATTTTAGATTAGCTGGTTAGTCAATGCGAAAGTAATTTTTAAACTTGTATATTCCAAACCCCAGCTTACAACGTGAAAATAGCCTTCATTTGTACATTTTTAATTTCGACCTCAACTCATGTGGTTTGAAAATGCATGCATCTGGTTAAGGGTCTCTCCTCCATCATATTCTCATTTGCAACCCTTTAGAAAGACAAATTTATCAAAGGCTAGGGGCAGCATCTTTGCCGTCGCCGAGCCGAGGAGGGCCAAAGGCCAACCAGCTGCGTTGCCACTGGTCACAACGCATAGAAACAGAGGGAAAAAAAGAGGCAGACATAATTTTACCTCACGTCGGTGAAGGAGGGGCAGGGAGGCCAGGACGGTGGTGCTTGAACGTTGTCCTAGTAGGGACGAAGCCATGGCGGCTGGCTGGAGGCCAATCGGCAACGGTGGCGAATTGAGAAAAGGAAGGGTGGGTGGTTTCATCCGGCTAAAACGGAAAAAGATGAGAGACAAGGGCGGACGACTGGTGGGGCCAGGCTGGGGTAGAGGCGGCGGCATCACTAGGCCATGGCCGGGCGGGTGGAAGCCGGCGGTGGCGACGCCTCCGGCCTCATAAAAGAAAGGGGCAATTCCCTTCCTTTGACCTGCCTACAGGCAGACGCTTCGATTTTATTTTTTTTTATTTTTTTTATTTCTCCTTCTCTTTCTTTCTTTCTTTCTGTTTCTATTTTCCTTTGCGTGCGTCTCTCTTTTTAGCTCCTATTTTCTTGTCAAAAGTTTTTGTGGGGCATGTCAAGGCCCATGACCTACGATTAAATACCACTCTCGACTCTATAATTATAAATATCTAGGTTAATCACGAAAATAAATATGCCGAAGTGTCAAATTTCCCTGTCAAAAATATGAGTAAAAAATTTATAAAAAATTACCGAAAAATCGATGATGTTACACATTTGCAAATGACAAAGTGCACCTAATATCATCTTATTATGGACTGATCATTTATTTTTATTTATCCAACAAAGATTTGAGAAATTAATATTTTATATCTTGTGTTTAGATAAGGGTTGAATTTTGTTGTGTATTTTATTATGCATTTTGAAAACTCAGGATTCTAGTATATAGTCTAAAATTAAGCATATGAAATACGAGATTTTAGTCTACATTTTGAAATAAAAAATCTGAAATATATAAGCTTGAAATCCAAAACAACTAACGCCCTTGCAGGGAAGTTCATAGCCAAAATACTTATGATGTGCTATTAAGTGATGCTATTGTCGCAGAAGAGAAGAAGAAGAAGAAGAAGAAGAAGAAGAAGAAGAAGAAGAAGAAGAAGAAGAAGAAGAAGAAGAAAGGACTGAGGAAAGTGTTGGCATCAACGATGATAGAGACAAAAGTGATGCTGATTCAGCTTCTGAAGATCCAATTGAAGTTAAAAGGATAAGGAATGAGAAGTGGAAGAAGAACAAGAATGAGGCTGGTGAGAGTGATAACATAAGTGGAGTTAAAGGAAAGAATGAGAAGAAGAAGAAGAATAAGACCATTGAGAGTGATATTAGAAGTGAAGTTATTAGAAGTGAAGTTCAAGGAAAGAATGAGAAGACAAAGAAGACAAAGAATAAGAGCTCTGAGAGAGGATCGGCAGCTATATCAGCCCTAGTAGAGCATTCTGAAGATGATACCGAGGCTGAGGTTACTCCTTCAAGACTTCTGTCAACAGGGTTGTCAAAGAGAGTTCCTGTTGATCCCTGGGTGCAGACCACTCTAGAGCAGATACTCGAGACTATCCGAGCCGTGTCAGCTTCACAGAGTAAGCTTTACACTGAGTTTCGGTTAACACGCTTGAACTTTAGGAGAGAGATTGAGCAGAACCGTTCCAATATAACGAGAAAAAGAAGTCAGGACGAGGACTCTGGATGGAATGAATCAGAAGATTGAGAGGCTCTTAATCGTTGGGTAGATTAGGATTTTCAGTTTAAACTTTATGTATTTTGCTTACGCTTGATCCATGCCAATCTATCTTTTGTCTTTCTTGTGACTATATACTTAACGTTGATCATTAAAATCCCAAAGATTGGGTACTGAAATGTCAAACTCGTCATGATCTCGGCTCATAGTTTAATTGTCAAATCTGTTGATATTTCATTGTTCCGTTGACTTGGTATGTTTTATTGAGCGTTTCCTTGTGTCATTTTGCGTTTGTTTCTTCTTCTTTTCACGTTTTTTCCATTTCGTGACAAGAAGTGCATGCATCTACAGTTTGATGATTACAATTCACCTAATTGTAATCTGATGGTCTGGTAAATTGACTTATACAATGGTAAACAAAAGCAAACTCATCAGGTGAAGGCACACTTGGGATTAAGGTATTCAAGTCCTATCTTCCTCAGCTACAACTAGTATTCAATTTAGATTGTTAAGAGCATCAATGAAGAAACTTCCTGGTTTAGATTTCAAATTTATGAGCTTCCATGTGCTTAGACTACTTGTTATGCTAACAAGTAAAGCCTCTTAAAATGATCCGGTGCATGAGAGATTAACTTTTTCCATGTGACCAAATTGAATGTTATAGTAGGTTTTTTTGTTGAATTGACTTCATAGGACTCTGTCATGGAGAAGGTTTGCAATCTCAAATCTAGGTATTGTTTTGGTTGGCCAAAGAGACGAGATCTCATCGGAGAGATATCATGTAAAATAATCTTGTCATCCCGTGTAAGTTCCACGTTGTTTGTTTTTGGGTTCTGTTTTAAAGGATAGACCGGGTTCGGGTCTAGGTCAAACCAGACCAGAACCCGTCCCTAAAATTGAAGTTACGGGGGAGGAGAGGACTCATCCTCCCCCATCCCAAACTGCTTTGAAGAGGAGGGACAGATCCCATCCTCCCTCTCCAGGCAGACCTTTTCTCTCCCTCATCTCCTCCCAGCGTCCCTCTCTCCCTGCATCTCTCTCTCAACGCTTTTCCCTCTCTCAGCGCCCTCCTCACAGCCCCTCTCCCCTCTCCACTTGTGCCCTAGCTTCCCTCTTCCTCTCCTCTGGCGGGCAGCACCACTCAAGGAGGATTCCGGCGGCCAGCGACAGTTGCGAGGGCGGTTTTGGACAACGAGAGGGCTGGGCTGCAAGGGGTAAGAAAGAAAGGTAAGCCTTTGGGTGGAATTTGTATCTTCTTCCCTGTTTTGGGTTAACCCATCTCTACTCCAATTTCAGAATTATTATTCACAACAGTTTTTGAAGGAGTAAAAGTGCCCAAAATCATGTCTTTCCTTCCTCAATTTGATGCAATTATATATTATTATTCTCAGCCTTCAATTAAAGCATATGAATTGGGTTTTTATGTTAGGTTTTAGAGGAGAAGAGTAAGCTTTGGAGTAAGCTTTGGAGTAGGCTTAGGTGAGAACCCTCACCTATAACATTGCTTGTTCTCTAGCATGAACTATTAATTATTTGTGATTATATGTGCATGTGTAAAATGAATTCTTCATGCTAGGTTTGTTGTGAAATATTCATGATATGGGTGATGTATGTTTGCTTTATTTATGATATGTTATGTAGTAAATACAAGCATGATTATGTTTGAGATGCAAGCTGAGTGGATTATGAGTTATTGTCTAACGTATGGAATACATTAACGTATGGAATATATCATCTAATGTTTGAGTTATGAAAAGGTTGTGAATATATGCATGGTTCTATTGTTGGTTAGATGTTTTGATTCATCTATATGAATTGTGCTATATTGGAATTGTGGTATGAAGTAAAGATGTATGTCGTGCAACAACAGTCATATGTGTGGGTTGTGATTTAATTATAAGATGTTACAGGTTATACTCAAGAGAAAGGCAGGAGTGTTGACGTTGAGATAGATATGCGTATATATAATTGCTATTGTCTGTAGGTTGTGATGAATTTGGGTCAAATACCAACTATGGTAAATAGTGCATACATATGTTATGACAGGTTGATGAATTAAATAGATACTATGGATGAATCATGAAAGTTGTCTTTGTTGAACTGTGTAGAATCTACTTTCTCTTCTTATGGGCATGTGAGAGTGCTACATTGCATAAATGGTAGAGTAGGAATTAAGAACCAACCTAAGAGAGAGGTTGGGAAAGGGGAGTTAAGGTCGGGGTGTAGGGCCTTAACTTCAGAAACAAGATAATAACTTTACCCAGGTGCCACGTAGGGATGAGGGTGGACCCCAGCCTTTGGCAGTTCCCTCCCGGTTTTCATGGGTCATTACGAGTGCACGCGTATGACCACTCACGGCGTTCTCGCACCGACGCAACCCACGGATCACAGTTAAATTCTCTAGGTGGTATGGGGAATAGGCTGTGTATGTTTTATGTTTTACTAGGCATATGGTGATTATGCAAATCTTATACTACAATGAATAATTATGTGGATGTTAAATTAAAATGATATTGCATATATGATGGTTAGGTATAAGTATATTATGCTGAATTTGAATCTAGATCTTTGGCATTGTATGAATGGTGATTGCTAAATTATAAGACATGTTATGTTTGAGGTATTATCACAGAGCTTTGGCTCACGGGTGGAATGTCCATTGCACCGGGCGTATTTTTGCGCGCAGGTTTGTTTGCAGATTTGGATGCGTAGGAACGTTAAGGAAGAGTAGAGTTTCCGTTCATGGGGTTGAGCATAGAACTTAGGAGTAGTTTGATTTTAATGCTCATGAGTAGGTCAAGTATTTACTTTGTAGTTGCAGATAAACACCCTTGGGTGAAACTCTTTTGATTTGATTCAATAAAAGTTATTTATGTTTCAGATTTAAATTCTTTATCCCTTGTAGCATATGTTATTGTATTGTCACAGCTTAAGCTCAGGTGCACTCCGATGGTGTTGACGGTCTGTGGACCCTTCTCAAGGCTCAGGTCGTGACATCCCGTTCATCTAAATAAAAATTTTAAATAAATATTTTTGACTATAAGTATATATTCAAGCATAATTTTTACATAAATATAGCATCATACTAATAGAGATAATGTAATATATTAATTAGCTTGAAAAACTACATTTCAATAAAGCATAAAAGTGGAAAAATATATCAATAGTAGCTAGAATGATGTTGGGCAGCCTTATCTTTCTCAACAAGATACGAATTTTTCTTTTTACTATTTTTTTATTTAAGCAGTCCAGGTGAGATAAGTAAGATCTCTCTAAGAATAACGAGATCTCTATGAGACAGTGTAAATATACTAAAAAGCCTGGTTATAATGTCTTCACGAGATTATGTTCCATGGTCCAGGATGTATGAGGAGTTTACAGAAATGTATCTTATTGTAGATTAGATATATTAATCATACTAGGTTCTATGTTTTAGACATTTTAACCGTAAAGCCATCTACCTAACAAACTGTAAACTCGTATGTATTATGGAAAAACCTTCCCATCTGATGGCCCATTGGCTCCATTTTCATATTCCCTCCGTCCTATTTGAGAAAATAATAATTTATATTAAGTGGTAAAACTCATATCTAAGAAAAAGGGAAAATAAATTTATAATACTCTTTTTTAAGTACTTAACCACTTAAATTTTATTAAATAAAGTTATTAATATAGAATAAGCATTTTTACCAAATGGAGCTATTAATATAAAACGAGGGAGCAACTACTATGAGGTGGCAATATTTTGTCATGATATATACGGAAGTCGGAAGGTTATTCAAGGAAAGAAAGTGCTGACAGAGCAGAGAAACAAACCATATCAATATTAAACCTCGCAGATGCAAGTCCAATCTGTGGGGGCAAAATTAATCAGCCTACGTATAGTATAAAGCCTTGCATGTAATGCATGGTGTATAATCACATATGGATAATACGTTTCCAGCGAATTACAACAGTGTTTTAGCTGATTTTGTTAAAAACTTTACTGTTAGATGAATCCGTTTCATCTCATTTTGCTCCTAGAATGGTTGAAATAATATCGACATTTGTTGGGTCCATAATCCATGGCTTTTGTATCCCTTACGCTTGTTCTGCGGTGCACTGCCGGTCCTGAGAACTTTGATCCTAACTAAAGCAATGCAATTGGGCTGCCATAAACTGCCTAGGACGGGGGACATATCAAGCTTTGTGAAGCACTCCAACTGTTGTAGTGGGAGTGCTAATTAAGGGGCCGTTTAGGTATTGAATTTTTGTTAGATTCTGTTAATTTCGTCTTAATAAAGCACGTCAGCTGGGAAAATATGTAGGAGTTTGGTTCCTAAGTGCCGGTCCGATGCGTTAGCTGACATTGATTGGGCACTCCAATGCAGCTGTGAAGCCCTCACCTATTATATAGTTGGAGTACACACCCAATTCATCCTAATCATGCAAGTTGCCATAACATGAGTGTCATTAAAATAATTTGTGCAAGTTCTCATGGCATGCGCCATTTGGCACTCTCAACGATAATCCATCTAAGAACACTACTTAATTTTGTGGGAGTGACAAGGAACCGTGCTCGTGTTAAGAGAAATTTTTAGGTGTACGTTGCACGTTATGTTAGGCTATGTATTCTACTACTCAAGATATGACTTATTAGCATGTCATAACTAGCAGTACTATAGTATTTCACTCACTCTTCTTAATGGGTCATTTGGTGAGTCTTGAAATATACGAGCAACATAGTGTGCCACAAACACGTGAAATTTTATTGTGCTTTGTGGCACACTAGCAAGTAGCAACTCCTCCCGTGATAGTGCACTAGGCAGTTGGTTGTCCATTTGGGCCAGACGAAACCATTCAGCTAGTCAGGCGTTAAGAATGGGCTTACTCCCACCTCCCCAAATCAACCCAAGCCCAGATTCTACCTGGCGTCGACAAACGACCCAGCAAACTCGAGGCCCAAAACCTTTGTGCCGTCCAGCGATCCGTCGGCCCAGACCTACCCGCGCCACGCCCACGCCCTTCTACGCAACAGCCACGCGAGACAAAACCCTTCCAGAAGCTCGCCGACCTTGAACTGGCAAGGAGACGTTTCTGAAAGGGTTTAAGCTCCCATCGTTTCAGGGTTTAAGCTTCTCAGCCGACTCGCCGAGTTGAACGTTCTTCTGCCCATTGAAGTCCTTCTGCATATCCCAATCCAAGGAAATGGCGTTCTGGGGTGATTCTTCGTCCCACAACTTCTCTTCCGAATCCAATTTCATCATCTGTTTCTCGCAGAATCCATTTCTATTCCTTCTTTCATCATCTATTCTGTTTTTTTGTTTGCAGGAATCGAGTTGAAACCCGGGAAACCGTATGTTCATGAATCCGACGAATCCCACCCAGGCCTCCACCTATCCCAGGTCTGTTATAGGTTTCATTCTGTAAAAATTTCTTTCTTTGTGTGAAATGTTTGACTGGGGTATTGGAGTTGGTTTTGAGACGTCAGTTATTGTGTTATAGGCGACGTTGGGCACCGGGTCCTCCACAAAGAAGAGCATTGTTCAATGCAAAGTGGGGGGCAAAGACCCAGTTTTTTTGTGTGCTCTGTTACCTGAAAAGATTGAGTCCTGTGCGCTGAATCTGGAGTTTGAGGAGGACGAAGATGTCGAATTCTCCGTTTTGGGGCCGAGGAGCGTGCACCTGACTGGGTTCTATCAGCATTCAGCGGGCGATTGTGATGATCAGGATGAAGATGATGACAGGTACTTATTTAATTGTGTTGTGGTGAAGAAAGGGCAATGTGATTCGAACAGGCTATAATTGACCGAGTGTTGATATGGGCTGTGTTTGTCTATGGAAGTGATTTATATGGAGACGGTAGAGGAGGAGATGGGAGTGATCGATCCAGTGATTACGACACTGAAGATGAGTATGATGATATTCTCATTGATGATGATGATGATGATGATGATGATGACGACGACGATGAAGATGAGCTTGGAATGTTCCCACCCTCACCTCGACCCAATAGTGGAGGTATGTGGCTGCTGGCTAATGGTGAATTAGTAATATATTATCAGTCATGGTATTAATTTTGTGGTTTTTTCCATTCCTTATTTGTTTGTTTGATCTCAAGTGTGACAACGTTAATATTGTTTCTAATATCCAGTCGTGATTGAAGAGATAGTGGATGATGAGAAGCCTGCTAACGGGACTGCTGGTCATAAGCGTCCTAAGAAAAAGAAACTTCCTAGTGGTTCTGATGATGCCTCTAAAATGCAACTTGTGGTGAAGGGTTCTAGCACCTCAGTTTTGGAGAGTGAGGATGAAGATGGGTTTCCAATTACTCATGCTACTCAAAGTGACGGGAATGTTGAAGAACAAAATGATAAAAATACTAATGAAGATGGGGAGGACGAGAAGAAGTCAAAGGACGATAATGGTGCTACGCACTTAAAAAGGAAGAGTGACGCAATGGAACAAGATGGTCGCCAAGATAGGTAAAGGTTCACTTGTAAGGTTGTTTGTTTCTAGGAACTCTGCAGGAATTGCTATTAGTGATGGTTAATTAAAAAAACACCTACTATCAGTATTCAGTAAGGTTGACAGTGGTTAATAATAGAACCGTGAATTAGCAATATAGGAAAAGGAAAAGGAAGAACTCAGATATAAAGGATGTTGCTGGTAGACATTGATTCTTTAGGTCTCATACCAAGACTTGTAAGCATATATGGTTCTCTGTTGGTTTAGAAACCCACAGGCCTTGTAGTCCTCATTTACAATCTTTCAGTAACTTGATTCTAACAGTATTGAAAAAAAATCAAAGCTTTGTTCTCTTCCCTCACTAGGATGTATGCCTTCTTTGTTTGTTTAAATGGTCGCATGTTTCATTCAATTTATACACGCAGGGAACACAATGACCAAAATGCTTCAGTTGTGCCATCAAGTGAGGCCACTGCGATGGAGAAGAAAAAGAAAAAGAAACGGAAGACAAAAGCAGAAAAGACTTTGGATGGTGGGGCAAACTCAGCTAAGGGAAATTCTGAGGAAAAGTTTGGTGTCAACAACAATAGAGACATAGGAGCTGCTGATTCAGCTCCTGATACTAGTATACGACCTTCTTCTGTTGAGGATCAGAGTGAAGCTAAAGAAAAGAACGAGAAGAAAAAGAAGAAGAACAAGAACAAGACCAGTGAAAGCGATGCAAGGGGTGAGGAGGTGAAATCTGCTCAAACGAGTGTCCAAAAAACAGATTCTAATAAGAAGATTAATGAGCAGAAAGCTCAAGTACCTTCCAAAACCAAAACGAGAACCTATGGGAATGGGTTGGTTGTGGAGGAGTTATTAATGGGCAAGCCAGACGGCAAAAGAGCATCTCCTGGAAATAGAGTGAGTTTTGTGGAGTTTGCTTACTTTTTAGTCCAATCTAGGTGGAGTAGCGTACAAGGTGACAACCTGTTGTGCTTGCAGGTTTCTGTTCGCTACATCGGTAAATTAAAGAAGAATGGAGAAATCTTTGACTCGAATGTATCTGGGAAGCCCTTCAAGTTCCGCTTAGGTATGCCCTTTTGAGTGTTTATGATTGGTTTTGTACAAGTAAACTCCACTTTTCTGTTAAATTGGAACCTTCTGCATTTATAAGGCAATAGCTACAACTGTTTGCTTTTTGCTCGCAGGTATTGGACAAGTCATCAAGGGATGGGATGTTGGTGTTGAAGGTAGGTAGTTATTAAGAAGCCTCACACAAAGACAATATTCCTTGCGATCTCTAGATTTCTTATGAAGTAATGTTCTGATCTCAACTGTATGTCCCAGGAATGCGAATTGGTGACAAAAGGAGGTTGACCATTCCCCCATCTATGGGGTATGCTGTCCGATCCTTGTCATTATTCGAGGATCATTATGAACCTTTGAAAGACAAAATTTAGAATTCTTTTATATTCTTTTATACTCTATATAATTAACTGAATTTTTTTATTGACTATAAATGTTTCCTCTGCAGTTATGGATCTAAAGGCATAGGGAAAATACCTGCAAATGCGTGGCTGGTGTTCGATGTTGAGTTGGTTGATGTTCAATGAAGTTTGTGTAACGCATTTTTTCTTTGTCCATTGCGGCTCAGTTTTGGAGTAGTGTTTAAAAAGAGTTAAAATAGGATACTTCACTGCTTTTGCTTGATTTTGCTGAAAGGGAGGAGTTTTGGTGTCTTTCCTCCAAATGGCATTAAGATGTGTTCAAGAAGTTGTCAGTCACAACTTAGATGAATTATCATGCACTTCAGTTACAATAACTTATAATTCTTTTTAATAGAAAACTTATTGTTGTATTGACGCACCGATGATATCAGTTTTTCTTAATCAGAGGAAGCCATCCTCTGATATGTTGTTACAGAAATTATTTATTCCTTAATTTTTTCTCTCCATGCCTTGCATGCTTTGCTGAAGCTGTAGATTCAGATTACTTGTTAAACAATGGACCGTTTGACGGAGCAGTAGACCTGTATTGGTGGTGGCACTCCCGATGGGACAGATTGTCAGAGGAAGATCCATCACAGGGAAGGCCGGAATTTTCTATACACCAGGATAAAATTTTAATTAAAACTGTTCGTGAAACAGTTAACTTTTTGCTCATATATTCACTTCTCGCTCAGGGCTGGAACAGATTAGGTTTCATATTACCAGGCTTCTCAACCAAAGGTTGCTGACAATGAACATTATGTTTTTTTAAGTCCGCCATTTATCAGAATTGCGTCATACCTATAAAATGACTCCCAAGATAAGATAAGGCCATAGTTACAAAAGCATTAGTAAGTAATGTGGCAGACAAAGCCGGCTCTGATTTTTTTCTTCTCGCTTTTGCTTTTGAAGGGCATTCAAGTATGGGGAGTTCGTAAATACTCCAAAAAATAATATGCTGTCACCAGTCTCTTGTTGAATCCATAATTACCAGGAGATGCAGCATTATGTGCATTGGCAATGAAATGGGTTCTGATTTAAAAGAACAATAAGGAAGATATGGTACTTTTTCTTAGAATTTTGCATATACATCCTCCTTGCCCTTGTTTTGCCATCACCGGTCTAACTTTTAAAAAGATTCTACAAAAAAGGCATCTATGCAGTTGTGGCTTAATCTAATGCCATAACCTATACAAGTGTTTCCCTAAGGAAACGGCAAGCAACAAAGTTTACACCCGACTTTTGCCAAAGATTGGAATCTGCAAGCAGCAAAATATCTCTCATTGCAAGATCTAGAGTAGATTACCAGCACAACTGCTTATGCCAAAAAAAATTGAATTTGGTGCCGATTAGTCACTCTCAGCTTTGACCAGGAAGCTTTTCGCTTCATCATCCTCCACACTACTGCTCAACAGAGAAAGCAGTCATGGATAAAAATCTCGACAGATATCATGTAAGTCTTAAAATACAGGCTCACAAGAAATCAAAATTGATCCCCACCTGTCTACAGATTCAGTTTTACTGATTAATGTAATCTGCTTAGTAACAAGGAGCTTCCAAAAACTTATCAAATCAGTCTCCTTGCATTTCTTGTGAAGAAAGAACATGAACTGGTTGAATTGTTCTGGTTCCTAAAAGAAAAAATAAGAAAATTAAACATCACTCTACGGCAGAAATAGTAAAAAAAAAGAAGGAAAAACAAGTAAAGATGTTAATCATAGGTGTTCTTATATGTATTACATAAGGGGGAAAAATTACTACAATATCAGCGAGGACTGGTGCAGTTAATGACTTGTATAGGAAATTATATGCAAAATCCGAACTTCTAGCTTCCTAGTTCTACCTGGATTGCACATGAGCAAAACTACACATAAATTATGCTTTTGTTGAAGAATTTGAAAAAGTTATGTCGCACTCTACCATAATATGACAACTTATTAAAAGGTTACCACCAGTGGCAAAGAAAGCAGTACGATTTATATCATACAAACAATATTTCTCGAACAATCTCTAAATAACATAACCTAGACTCTCTAAAAAAAATTTAAGTTAAGAGACAATTGATGATAACATAAAACACTGCCAAAATAGGTGGCAAGAACTGAATCGTCTACAAGTTAGACATTGAAAAACTACTGGCTGAGCAGTATCCAGTCTAATAACTTAACACGTTGAAACTGTTAGAACCAAGTGTCCTAAAATCTTAAGCTGTTAGGAAAAGATAAACAATCGATACAACCAAACCAATGCTTCCCCTGCATGCACGTGCAAGGTTGAACATACTCATATGCTTGCATAGGAACATTCAGCCATGGAAGGCGTGAATCAAACCCGGACATCTCAACTCTAATACCATATTATAACCAACTCACCTAAAAGCTTAATTTGTTAGGGAAAGGACTAACAATTAATATCAACCAAACTAACCATGACACGTCAACTCATCAAAACAAAACCATACAAATACAACAAAACTACAGCTTAGAGTACGAGGGAAACTCCTTTACATTTGTGAAAAGACCGTGCCGCCCCTCTCAGTATCATTGTCCTCCACATGTGCTAGGTAGTTTTGTGCCATTTCACATAACCAAAGTAAATGCAATCCAAAAGCCCCTTTTGCCCTTAAATGCCATAAAAAGTGAAACCCAAATATATGCCACTTTTCATTTCATTTAACAAAAGCAATTTTTGTTAAAAGGTCCTTTCCTTTCATTGCAAAAGTGCATCCAAACAGTCCCTAATACAGTATGAGTACAATTTAAGGAGCAAAGAGAACTCCTTTTGTTGTTTACTTTTTTGTTTTTTACATTCATCAGTCGGGGCTAAAAGTGTATGACGTAATTGAAGGAAAATCTTGAATGATTAGGGCCCAATTTATCTCTCTCTAGTTTCTCTCATACTCTCTGAATCCTCTTTCCTTCTCTCTCTAACATTTCCTTCTTCCCATCATCCCTTTCCTTCCAAAGGCTTATTGCCTCAATCTCCCATTTAAACAATCCCATGTAGGCTGGTAAGTAACAGAGGACAATTTGTAATGAATGATAAAATATGATATAATAGAATACCTGCTCACTGATGCAACCTTTCCGAAGAGCTTCTAAACATTCCACAGCCTTATTGTATGTATCCCCCTCAAAGGAATTCTCCAACAGATCATATATGTAGGTCTTCATGTTCTTAATTGCCTTTGTCACCCAGTCAGGGCTATCCCTGCGAGTCATCATTGCTTCAAAATCTTGGACAGGATTCAGATCCCTGATTTTTTCAACCTCAATCTTCGAAGAGTACAGCATTGCATTTTTGCTTTGAATGTCAGGCAGATCATCCTTGGCACCCTCAATCTCCTCATTGGATCCAGAAGGTTTTTCCCTCAGTCTTTTGGATGATTTCTTCATCTGCAAGGTGTATCAACATAAAAAACTGGCAAGCTATTCAACAACTAACTGTTTCCAGGAATGCTACAAGTCAATTTGTGCCAATGAAACTTGCTATTTTTCCTAAGGCTCAGAAGTAACTACTAAGTGTGCGACTGAAAATATGAGTTACTTTCAACAATTACTAACTAACTTTCCTAAGGCTCAAAAGTCACTACTAAATGTGGGACTTAAAGAACATATCAAAAAAATATGTGGGACCTAAAGAACCTATAAAAAAAATGTGTGGACTTAAAGAATGAGCTGATTTCAGCAATTAGTAACTAAGAGCGCCTTGCTCAGGCAAAATATTATGCCTGGAAACAGCATAATCAAAACACCTAGCAGATTCTGCAATAACACATTCAATATTTTCTTTAACAACTATGGGTCCATTAATGTTACTCTAAAATATCATCACTAGGCTCACCTTTGGATTCTCCTTTAAAACAAATTGATTGCAGAAATCACTTATAGCAAACTTGTTCTGGTACAAAAGTTCTGCATCGGGTTCAATTATCTCCTTAAGACTTCGGTCAAGTGGAGGCACAGTTGCATCGGGACACCTTGATTTTATCTCAAGAAGGCGATAAAACCGCTGAAGTAAGACTCAAATTAGAAATCATATTTTAAGCAGTAAAAGCAAATTGCAGTGAATTTTTACACCAGTTGACTAATATTTAGCAACTGACCCCATATTTCAATAAACAAAGTTTACAAACTGCTTAACATGTAGCAACTAGAAGCCTGGTCAAATATTAAAGCTACCAAGTTAATCATCTGTTTATAGACCACATCCAATCCAAGAAACTTAAAGTGCATATTCTCAGACATTCTGCCACCTACACAAAGTTTACAAACTGCGTAACATGTAGCAACTAGAAGCCTGATCAAATATTAAAGCTATCAAGTATGTCATCTGTTTATAGACCATATCCAATCCAAGAAACTTAAAGTGCATATTCTCAGACATTCTGCCACCTACATAAAGTCTCATGGGCAAAAACTAGGAAATATACTTCATGATGCACAAACCCGCATTTAGAACAATCAAAAACACAAGAGAGAGAAAGAGAGAGTAACCTCCAAAACTGGATTGGGAGTAAACTCTGGTTGAAGTTTTTCTTCTTTGCCAGGTGGGGCCATATCAAGCGCCATGACCAAGTTGTCTGCAGCAGCTTGTTGCTTTTCATTTGGCAGCCATGATGGAGGGAAGTTGCTGAATGATGGAAACTGGAACTCCCTCACATCTTCGGCAAAAGGAAGTACATTGAAGTAAAATGAATCTGGCTGTTGCATACAAAGTCAAAACGTATTTCTCAGCCAATTTAAAGAGGTATATACCAAGATTGCTTCAGGCACACATATGAAGGAAAAAGATTGTCATCAAGTAACATATAGGATAACATTAAGCTAGTATAATCATTTCGTATGTACAATAAAGGAATATAAGGAAAATAACCAACTCCAAGTTCTCTTTGTATGGTGCCTACACACATCAACGAAGACTACAAGGTAAACACATTAGATTTAAACGATAAGGAACCAACTTATATGCATGGATTATTAATTGCATCTAACGATGCTTTTGTGTTGGATAACATCCCAACTTCCTATAAGGCAGTCCCTTCTTGTCATCAACATGCAGAGGAAGTAGATAGTAGAACTTACAACTGTATCCACTGAAGAGATATTTGGTGTTAATAGCCCAATTACAACATTTCCTTGTCCGTTCCTAAAGACACATCGCAGGATTGCAACCTTGTTCATCTCTTTCATTGCTCTAGCCACAGCAGAGGCTGCTAGGATTGCCTTTTCATTCCCAGGTTCAGGAATGAAAATGTAAACATCTTTCATGTAATATTGCCTGCAAAGTCAATAGATGAAGATAATAAAGACAATTAAAAATGAAAGAAAGAAACAAAGAAAACTCTTAGCAAACCTATACAAATCCCATTTACAATCCAAATTAAATTTCATTTGGTTGAAATGACCATATCTTCTGACACCAAGTTTACCTCATTATATTGGAAGCATCAGTAAATCCTAAAAGCTTCACACTTTTATCTGGTTTGAACTTGACAGCCTCCAACTCAGCAGATGAAATAGGAATCACTTCAGGTCCATAACGATAGCCTTTGATCCTTTGTTCAGGGGGTACAACTTTTTGAGGATCTTCCAAGCTCTTATACTCATAATCAACCTTTATCTCATGAGTAGCATATTTGTCACTCGGAGGTGCTTCCTCAGAGTACTTCTTCAGGGTAGGAAATTTCTCCTCAGCTGTTTTTTTGTAAACCCATATCTAAGCAAGAGAGGAGTTTCATTTAGACAATGGTAAACAAGACATGTACATTATTCTCACAATCATTTAGATACCAGAAAAATAGAAATAAAGCACAGTTAGGATTAGTTTCCTCGTTAAGAGAACATGAATGATGGAACACTGAAGAAGCTTGTAGTGCCATATTTTAACTTGATCCTTTTCTGATAAGAATTTTACATGATTAATCAAGAAAGAACGCGTACGTGACTCTACATTGTCCTCTAGTTCTCACCTTAATTTTCATTCTTGGGCTTATCTCAAGATCTCCTCTGAAAACGGTGACAAAAGACACATTACGAGTACTAAGCACACCTAACAACTGAGTTGGACATTCAACATGCATGACTTTTGCAGCAGTTTTCTGCGAGATTAGATTCAGCAAATGGTCATTCTCATCCGTCACCCTTTTATTTGAAATGGCAGATAATTTTCCTCTCGCAACTATGCAATCCAATCTCATAGCGTGAGCCGTCATCTGAGCACAAATTGTATCTATCTGATCTTCTTTTGTCCCTTCATACGGATGTTTAACTGGATATTGTGCACTAGTTATAAGGCATAGGCGCTGCTTACCCTTATTTGTAGGACCATATTTTTTCAGAAGCATGTCCATTCCAATTACAATAGCATCCAGAACTATAACAGAGTTAAGGTAAGATGGAGATGACATAAGCAAATATTCCAAAACTTTACCATTAGAGATAGAGAACAGTTACTATACTAGTTTTTTCTTATTTTCTGTTTAAAAATATTAATGCTTTGATTACTTTGTTGCTGCATCATGTAATACTGTCAACCTAGATAGAAAGAAGAGGAATACACGCTGGAGTTATTAAGAAAATAATAGTAGCAAGGTAGGCAAATCTAATACTTAGGCTTTGATTATGACAATTAAGTAGATTTGTCTAATTTGCATATATAATAGGATTAATATTAATTAAGATTACTTAACACTATCAAGGATGTCTAACCAACCTATTATTATCAAATAGTAGTTTCCTTATATAGTTGTTTTGAGCGTTACATATAGACATCAATGGATCTTCTGTCATATCAATTCTTGCAATAAACTCTAAATTATTATTTACAATATGAAATCGAGCCAGCAGCCAACAAAGGCCTAAGCTTTTTCTCTAGGTTGTCTTCTCCACCAAGGAGGCTGCATCACTCGGCCATAACTACCCCAACCCATCACCTTCACATGTTCTAACCAATCTCCGGTATTTACCAATGTGTCTCCTTGTTCAAATGATCCATTGATTTCCTCTAATACCTTCATTTCATTTAAAGTTCAAATGTGGGTTAATGACAATTCTTACAGGAATATGTGAGAGGCAACAACCATATGTAGGAGTGAAACATTAATAAAGAAGTAGAAAGAGTCCTAGTTGAACTAATAATTCATGCAGAAGCCAAAAACCCACATTACTAGTAGTCATCATCACGGTTGCCATCAAACTGTACACAAGAAAATTGAAGATGAAGGAACATGGATGTCTTATTATCATATATCCTTATGTCCATTTACAATAGACAACAGGTCTAGGGAGAGTATTAGGAAAATAACACTAGTTAGGTAGGCTAATCTAGTGATTAACCCTTGGTTATGATAATTAAGTAAAGATTTGAATATCTTTTATATACAATAAGTTTCTATTAATATTGATTAACATCTATGATTTAACTGTAGATAATATCAACACTGTCTAAGATGCAGAGAAAACAAAATTTTGCATCGTTGATTACTAGCCTGGACTCTATGTATGATAATGGCAATGCTACTAAACAATGTTGTGCTGAAGTCAAAGGCAGAAAAGAAAAAACTTTCCGTAGTGTTGGTTGAATGCAGAATTCCAATGTAAAATATAATATGCAATTCCAAGCTGCCAAAAGTAAACTACGACTACAGATTAAAAATGATCGAAATTGCGTACATCATCATCAAACAAGCAAACAGTGAACAAAGATGCAAATTTTTTAAATGCCAAACTGAATAGCCTATCTGATTGTCAAGTATATTGGATACAATCACTAGCAGCAGTTCCTCTTGGAAGTTTCTGTACAGATTCCAAGATATCTTGATCCACAACTTTGACATCCCGCAAAACCATAACATGTTCATAACCACCAATCTCCTTTGTCAAGTCATTTCGGGTATCTGATGATGAAAATGATGAAACCATCAAACTTAGAAAAATATCAGCAAACAATAAGTAACCCACGTGCTAATAGTTTAATCTACTTCTTGGATGTGAATTTTCACACACTTTCCTTTCATTGCTGATGTTCTTTTAGCACCTATCAACCAAATAAGCCAATCTATGACTAACATGCATTTGGAACAGCATGGTCATATAAAAATTCGCTAAAAAAAATTGTTCCTCTCTAAGCATCTACAAAAGGGGGTAAAATACCTTCAGTTCCAAATAACACTACACCAACTTCATCGCTTTTGCTAAAAATTAACTGCATGAGGAAAAGAAAAAAATCTCAATTTTTCAATCCATTTCCATATAAAAAAAGCCACCCATCTGAGCTAATTTATATTCAACAAACAAATAACCCATTACATTTACAAACTATTGACTTAGTAACCACTCTAATACTTAATAAGAATGTGAACACATGCCTTCTTTTGCATAAGCATTGAGCAGATCTTCTCAACCTCTGTGAGCACATTGTGCATGGATGGACCCACATCAAGCAACAGTACCAGTCCTTCCTGAAATAAACAGATCAAAAATACCACAGAAAAATAGCTTGTAGTAGTAAGTAGAAAACAAAACATTGAGTCGTAACATCAAAATCCAGCACAAAAAAAAAACGCTTTTAAAATCAGCCCACTTGGATCAAACTACCTTTCTGAGTTTTCTCATCTAAACAAACTTTACCTTCTTTCTTGCCATCTTAATGGCCGGGAGAGGGTTTTGGAGGGACAAGGGATGCAGCTTCCGGTGGAAGCCAGAGACGCCGCCCGGGAGGCCGCCGGAGAGGTATTGTCTGCCTGGGAGTGAGTGGGCCAGTGGCGAGGAAAGCTTCCGGCGGAAGCTGGAGAGGGATTTGGTGGGAAAACCAAATAAATCAAATTAGAAACCTTATATATAGATGTGCAAGCCCTTCCCACGAGGACCACAATTACGGAACGCTTCGATTAAATTTCTGAATGAACCGCAAGGCGCAACTAAGGGGGACCGCTTTCACCTGGCCCACCCGGTCACCTGACCCGAAATATTGACTGAGTAGGATATAAGGATGTCCTCCTGTTTTTCGAATCATGTGTCTTATATGGAAAAAATACTTATTTTTTGTTAAAATTATAGCAATATAACTTGACAACTATGTAGTATTTTGTTTCAACGAAATTTTGTGAATTGAATTCTTGTATTTATTGAATGAAAATTTCAATCTGCATAAAGTTTCTAGAGTTCATTTTTTTGCTTAGTAATAACATGATAAAAAAATTAATTTTAAAAATTAGATTTATAACTTTTTATTATTTGTTACAGGCTTACTTGGAAGTGTTTTTTATCTTTATCATTCACAATGAGCTTAGTATAAGTTGGGTACAAGGACCTTTCATTTATAAGATTCATAGCAGACATGTTAATGCATGTTAGTATAAGTAATATTGTCGTTAACATGTACATTGTTGGAAGTATTTCAATCTGTATATAAAGTTTTTAGAGTTTATTTTTCTATTTAGTAATAACATGATAAAATTTTTAATTTTTAATTTTTTATTATTTCTATATTCATCATTAACAATGAGCTTATTATAAGTTGGGCATGAGGACCTTTTATCTATAAAATTCACAGATGACATGTTAATGCATGTTAGTATAAGTAATATTATCGTTAACATGCAATAACGTGTGTATTATTGATCTTAAATATTAAAGGATCCCATGCACAATTTACACTAAGCTTATTGTCAATGAAAAGCATAAAAATCACTTCTATTACGGAGTTCATTGTAATATATTTGTATATAATACTCCCTTTATTTTAAAATAAGTATCACATTTAAAATTTTAATTGATTCTAAAATAAGTATTTTATTTGTTTAGTTGTCACCTACTTTTTCCACTTTTATGCACTTTCCATGTATACTTTTTCTAAAGAACCCTTCATCAATTTTTTCATATGTTAATAAAGAAATATAATATTAATATTATTTAAATAATATAATATATCATAAATATTTAACTTTTTTAAGATAAAACACTTATTTCAAGACAGAGGGAATAGTTTTTTACCTTTCTATATTTGAACCCAACATAATTTATAAGGTGTGCTCAAGTAAATAAAATTTCAAATGTGCACGGAATACAATTTTTCTTGTTATTCTTGTTTAATTTTTAATCAAAGATAGAGCTTATGATCATTATAAAATCACTTATGATCTCACATTTTCAATGTAGTCACATTACTTGTTACCCACGTACTTTTACAGGGTATGGTAAAAATGGGGAAGCGGGTATGGAGGCGGGGAAAGCCTTACCCGACCCGTTTGACAGCCGGAGTGCCGAGTGCGGGACCAGCGCCCCATCTGTGGTCCCAGACCCAAGCTGGGTCCCACAAATGCGTGTACGAAATGACCATAACGCCCTCGAAGGTCAGACTTAAATATCATCTTCTTTTACCTGCTTTCAGCTCCAGAGCCCAAAGTGAAAGTCTCATGGCCGCTAATTCACTGATGCGCTCGAGCTTCCTCCGAGCGCAGTCGTCGCCTCGCATCGCGTCGGAGCAGAGAAGAGTGCCTGATTCACAGCCGGTGCAAATGGGTCGGAGGTGTTATCTGGAGCCTTGTTTTGTTTCCAGTGCATCTTCTTTCTCTCTCTTGTTCTAACTTTCTCAAGGAAGACTAGATGAACTGATATAGGTTTATGCTGAAATTTGCAGGGAAGTGTTATTGAGGAGCAGCGAACTTGCAGTTCTGGCTGCCATCTTTAACTTAAGGTATTTCTTCATAGGGGAGAATCATATTCAGTGTTCATTCATTTTTCCTTTTGTTATGCAGGAAACTAATGGAAATTGCTCTTATCGATAGCTAAATTTTATAATGGAAAGGATAATGCTTTATTAGTTTGTTGATTAATGAGTTGTTTGCTATCTTTTTTTACTTTTTTACGTAGTAAAACAATGTTATAATGCCTATATTCAGATTTACCTCAATTTTCGGTATTTTTTATGTTTTTTCCTCTCTCGAGCTTGCTTTTTCGGCCATTTTTATATTTTCTAGAAGCATATTGGTTCGTGATTTAATTAGGTTAATGTAGGCGATGTTCACACTTGTGTGCATGGTGAACCTCACTAGTGAATTTACCAAATGTGCTAGTTTCTCGAGTCAAGATGATGATATGAAAAAGGAAAGAAAGATGGTATTAACCGAACACCATTCTTCTCTAACTCGTAGAATAGTCTTTTTTTTCTCCCAATTGCCTGTCTTTTGTAAAAACTGAGTTTTTGCATATCCAATGTTTGAAACATGGAGACAGGACACTTCAAAAATAAGTAGAGAAATTAAGTCGTCAAGTAGTATTTCCCCATTCTCTAACATCTACTTTGGTACGATATTAATTTTTTTAACCTACATCTTGATTGGGTATTGTAGCATGTGTTTTGGGACTGAAATAATTGCTTTGCTTGTTCTACTGCAGTGGTACAAAGCCAAGTTATCTTGGCGTTCAGAAGAAGTCTCAAACTCTAGCATTATGTCCTGCAACCAAGAATTGTATATCAACTGCTGAAGCGTCTAATGATCCTATCCATTATGCGCCACCATGGTATCCTTCCCTTCTCTTTATTAACATACATATCTCATGGAGGCTTCAACTTGGCAAGTATGAGTCGGTTACTCTTGGTACTAGTGGCCAGCATAGTGGGAAAATAGTTACTAAGTTGCCCAGAAGTTCGATTTGATCTCTGACTAACGCTAACCTTCTAACATGCCTATGAGAGGAAAAGATTAGAAGGGAAACAACTGCAGTTTGTTTCAAGTAAGATTTTCCATTTGATAGCAGATTAGCTCTACTAAATTCATCAGAATCAGTGTGTTCACTATTATCTATCTCTATGACTGCTGATAAAAGCTTTTAGCAGATATTTTATGTCTTGACACTTCACGTTTGACAATTGTTCTTAAAGACTGTCGTTCCTTCATAGATATTGTTGACAAGACAGCATCACCTCATTTTTTGTAGGAACTACAATCCTGAGGATGGTCGGGGAAAAACTAAACCAGTGAGAAGAGAAGAGGCAATGGCTGAACTAATTCAAGTGGTATAGAGTTATTATCATTTCTGTTTTGTATTTAGTGTGATATAGTCAAATAAACACTATCATGCAAGTGGTGTGTACTGAAGTAAAAAATTTCTGAAAAATCATTTTGGATTTGCAGATTCAGTCCACAAAACCAGATAAATTTGCACCAAAAATAGTGGAGAAGAAAAACAACTACTTACATGTTGAATATGCGAGTCCCATCCTAGGAGTGAGTCTTTGTTCTAACTGCAGAAATTCATTTGGAGAAGTGCATAAGATCTAGTCTTTCTACTGTCAATTGATTTCCTTCGTATTGATTGTTACTCTATTTCGCCTATATTTGCCCCCCTCTAGTTTGTGGACGATGTAGAGTTTTGGTTCCCTCCTGGTAAGAAACCAATTGTTGAATATAGATCTGCATCGCGTACTGGAAGCTTTGATTTCGACATTAACAGGAAAAGAATAAAGGCAAGTGTAGCTTTATGAGTTATATCTGCATCTAGTATGCTTAACTGGTGGCGATGACCCATAGTTTTATCTCCCTTTGGTCACATCCATTTCAGGCTTTGCGTTTAGAGCTGGAGAAGAAGGGCTGGACCTCAGAAAGCAACTTCTAGTAATTATCTGTAACAAATATTTCCTCAAGCCATTTTGCATGATAACTCCTACGGTGAAAAACAAGCAATAAGTGATGGGTCTTTTCTGTAGTTTATGATGCTGGCCTTACCTAATTCTTGCCAATAACTTCCAAGCATAAATGCTACGGATCCAACGGAGGCTGGTGGCTGTGGCTGTCAGGTGGGAACCATCCCTCTCAAGTGAACAGTTTGACTGATATATTTATTTGGGACCCTTTGAAGTTATAAGTGCAATGCTAGGCGTGACGAACGTATGCTCTTCGTTATGAAAGGTGAAGTATTGCTTTTTCACGTTATGGCCAATATTTCGTTGTTGATTATGGGTAACAATTTAATGTATTCCATCAGACTGTGATGGTCATATTTTGATGTGTCCATACGTGTCATATAGCATAATTTTGTTGAGAATGTTGTTGAATATGCTGAGTAATATGAGATGTTCACATCTTTTAGAAAAATCTATTTTGATGTATTTTTCATGGTATTTACTTCTCTTCCTGGCCTCTTGAAGACAAGAACCAAAATTGAAAAGTCGATTTCCTCTTTAGCTCCCTTTAATTTGGTAGAATAATATATACACAACTCCATTCTTTAAGGTTTGAGGCAATCTGAGTCGAATTGGACATGGGAAAAATCTCGGAACAAGAAATAACAGGAATGTAAATCCAAAATAACACGGATTATAGAAAATCTAATAAATTAATATTGATACTACAAAATTATAAAAAATATGAGATAAAATAAACATGTTCCCTATTCTCTCATAATTTTTCTGAGGTCATTTTACACAGGAAAGGTCCCATAATCTAACTCAAAAGCCGGGTTACTGATATATGACAGAAGTTACATTCGGGAAAAATAATGGGGTTTTTGCCATAAAAACGTAAGAAAATTATAAAATTTTACGTACTAAGATGTCCATCCAACCATAAATACTCATTAGAAAATCATAAGGTTGCCCACTAAGATGTCCTTACAAAAAGAGAGAAATTTGGAATCGATTTAGCACCAGAAGAGTGTGGCCTTTTTTAGTACTCAATTTAAATTGATACTAAAATATCATATTTAAAACCACTTAATCCCAAGCCTAACAACTTCATCTATCAACAAAGGCTCTTGAAGCTCATTATTTTGGCCATGACACAATGCCAACCATCATAATGATCATATATGAATCATACATGTTCATAAAGTGATTAGCACATGAATCACATAAAAAATAATAACTGTAACTATGGAATAAACAACCAACATGCACTCTCATTCAAGCACTTATGAATCATTCAAATTTATATACAAAAATGTCAAAATCCTAAATTCATCATGAACAAAAGAGGTGTAAGTAGCCCCTACCTCTTTTGATAACGAAAACTCTTATCCCAACTAAGCTTTTTATCCTGGATCAAAACCCTAAAACAAACACAAAAATCCCTAAGGTGCATATCACATATTTATACTATAATCAAGAGCAAAAGAAATATAATCCTGTTACCTTGTTTCGATGAAAAAAACTCTCAAACAATCCTCTAATAGTGTCCTAAGCTGAAGTAGATCTTCTCAAAGTGATGATCCGAGAAATTAAGTTTAAAGCTTCCTAGGGTACTTTAATGGTGGAGCAATAAAGAACAAATGAGAAGAAGATAAAAGAAGGAGAAAAGGAGATAGGGGAGATGACTTGAGAGAGGAAGAGAGGGGAAGGGGTTTGAGTAACAAGAAGGAGATGGTAGAGGGGCGGACCAAAATAAGGAGAGAAGAGGGGGCGGGTGACCTACTATCTCTTGGCTTGGACTCTTTCCAAGCATAGCCAATAGGATTAAATCAAATTAGACTAAACTTGGGATTATCTTTCACTTGGGGCCAAAACAAGCTATGGGAGATGGGTTGGCGGGCTTGGCCAATGCGAGGCCTTGCCTAGCCCATTTTTGCAAACTAACTTACCCACTTAACCATTTACCCACTCAACTTCTTTCCTTCTCCAATTAAATTAGTTTCTTTGTCAAAATTTCCTTAAATAAATCACCCCTAGTGTCTACCATTCAGTTAGGGTTTCGCAGGCAAGTCTAAGTTAATCTTGTCGAGTACACTCTTATATGCAAGTCACTCATGTCAAGTTACGTATGTGGGTTTGCTAACTTTTCTAAAATAGACGTGGTAAAAGTAATGTATTTTTACCTTTTTAAACCTCCAATTAGGGTTTTCGAATAACCGAGTTAATTAGGTCTTAGGGTGGTAGTGCTATCCTGCACTCTCGGCTTAAATTTGAAAAAAAATTATCCACTCCTAATAGTCAAGGGGTTGAATCTAGGTTTTTGTCGTGGTTTGGTATAGCTTGACGACTCAAAATCTTCTCTTGAAATGAGTTAACTAAAGAAAAAAATCTTCTAAATTTTAGGGTGTTACAATTGTTTTCCTATTATTTTTTAAATATTAATTTTATCTAAAGAAAAATTAATATGTACCTAGTTCACACATATAGGCCTGTTTTGGGGTGTTTTGAGATCAACAACACATGTTTATAAAACGGGCAAGCAAATAATCCAAACTTGCTTACCCATTGTATTAATGTGCATTGTCAGATTTCACTCGTGGCACACATCAACTAGGGTGCATAATAACAAGATGAATTTGTTAGTTTAGCTTTTACTTATCAAGATAATTATTTTTTGTGTAAATATTTTTAATAAAAAATAAGTTTATTTGAAGATAAATTTTGTAGATAAAAAAAGTAAACAAATTAATTAAATATTAAAAAGGCTTTTAGATAAATTTGGTGCAAGTAATAATACTTTTGCCTTAGGCCTCAATGTCGTCCGCGGGCCCTGCATGCGAAAGAGACAAAAGGTGTCACAACAATTTTGTAAATAAGCCCAACTTCATGACCATGAGAATTGATCCGCTTTCCACGAAGTTTCTCTCCTCAGTTGTTTGTATTCTCATGTCACCATATCATATGGACCCTCATATCAGCCCTGCTTAGAGTTCAAAAATCATGCTCTCCATTATCATCTTCTTCCACTTCTGTCTTTAATTCTAATCTACCGAAGCCATGGCAAGAAGAGGGTCGCCGGAAACCAACCGGTCGGAGCATTGTTCTGTTATCAGTGCTGTCTTCGGGAGGAGTCGAAAGTGGCCGGAGATGGGAGGATGCCAAACGCTTCCTAGGCTTCTCTTGAAGGTGACCATTCAAGGAACTCTTGGCCCAGTTCATGTGGTCATGGCGATGGAAAATACGGTATTGGACGTGATCAAGGCGGTAACCCAGGCTTACGCGAAGGCTGGCCGGCGGCCGCCCCTGCCCGGAACTGATCCCCGGCGGTTCGAGCTGCATTACTCCGAGTTCAACTTCGAAAGTAAGTGCCAAAACTCACTAGAAAACTAGGCCGTCCATTAAGCACAGTAGCTTCAAGAGGAGTGGTGTTTTGGTAATTTACATGCTTCAGTGAGGGTAACTGTTTGCCGTGGCAGGTCTGAACCCTAACGAGCGGTTGGTGAACCTGGGGTCTCGCAACTTCTTCCTCTGCCCCCGTCGAGACGGCAGCGCCGGTGGCAGGTGCACGGATGACGTCACGAAGATGGCCTCCGGCTCGCGACTATGGCTCTTCTTCATGGATTGTCTGCTTTAAGGCACGTTTAAGGCGCGTTTTCAAATGGAAAAGGCCTTTTTGCCCCTACTTACAAAACGTCAATATAGGCCGTGTCATGTGCGTGCTAGTGTGTCTGCGGGAACCTCTTGTTGACACACGTGTGTTGGACAATTCAGGGAACCCCGTGCGTCAACAGGGAAACTGGTATATCGGCTTGTTTGCCGACTGTATTTTTTTTGTGCGTAAGTTGTTGGCGCCTAAGTAAATAAATAAATTGTGGGTGTTGTGATTAATAATAAGCTTATAAATAGCTATGTGCATGATGGACCATTTAATTATAATTAACTATGGCTTTAATATGAGATTAAGTGATGAGATAAATATATAATTACTTTTCTTATATTTAGCTATTGGTCACTGTCCACCGATTCAGCCCCTTACATGGGCCCACCGTTGTGGGACCATCCAATATAGAAAGGGACGTGTGGAAGAAGGTCCACTAGATTTTATTTATTTTTTCAGTCATAAACTGTCCTTATGCGAGTAAGTGGCTATATTTTTATGTAAAGTAGTAGTGTATTATTACTTTTTTTTTACAACGAATAGTGTGCATTACTCCTTCCATTCTAAATTAATAGCTGCATTTGACAAAAAAAATTATTTTATATTAATAACTTTATTTTGTTTGATTTAAATAGTTAAGCTCTTAAAAAAGAGTATTAGAAATTTATTTTTTCTTTTCTTTGATGTGTAGGGTTTCACTATTAAATAAAAATTATTATTTTTAAAATATAGTTATTAATATAGGATGAAAGAATTACTTTTTTGCATCAATATGGTGTCTATTAATTATTTCTTCTTTCTTTTGACAACATAATAGTGTGTATTAATTGCAATTGTAAACATACTTACATTTTAAAGGATAAATTTGTATTTCTCAATTTGGCCTCAATAATAGCGAAGGGGAGTCCTTTAGTAAACTTGCCACTGCAAACAGGTTGGTTGAGATTATTTTTATTTTCACACATAAAATAAAAAACATTATTTAAAAATCGTCCCTTAATTGGATTGGTTCGACCATACGGCTTTTTGGGTACCACAATTTTAAATTTTTTTAGTCTATCCAAAATTTTGGGATGGAAAACCCTAGACCCTACCACTATTTTCGGTCTATGACCAGATCAATTCTAAAAATACAAAAAACTTTTCCTTATAAATAGGAAACTAATGGCTATAACTAGAAGTAGGGATGATCCTTGAACAAATAGATAATAGATAAGCCTTGTCTATGCTTGTGTTCACTAATATGTTCGTAAACGAAATATTTTATCTAGTAAGCATGGTCATTGTCTATGGACATATTTTCTTAAGCGAATGGATGAATAATGAAGTGGTTGGAAAGAATAAAAAAGGCATTGACAATTATTACTAAGTGGGGAAACTGGAGTGAGGATCTATGGGTTAAGTAACTTACTAAATAATATTAGATTAGTCTTATATATACCATCTTCTTTATTTGTACTAGTTGTCAAATTTCATACCTTAGTAATTGTTGTGATGAAGGAAACTTACAAAAAAGTTGATCGAATCAAACGTATATACTATGTCCTTAAGACATAATTCACCCTCCCTGCTGGTGCTTAAGAATCACTTAATCGTCTATCTCCCAAACTAATATGGCCCACTACATGCTATAGAAGCACCTTTCACACAGTATTTGCAGCGCACTAATATGATGCTATTCTATATTAATCAATATTTACACAGTGTCATAATTAACATATCTTAATATACCATGTTACACATTATATGACTTAATCATATAAAAAGAAGAAACATTAACATTCTTAATATAAGTAACATATATAATAGTTGATATATTGAGCTTGAAAAGCCTCTCATTAAGATATCATTTTCTCACATATATCCCACTTCTAGTCAATATAAACTTATTGGATTCAAACACCAATTTGAACCCATTCTTTTTTAGCAATGATCTTAACACTATATTCTTTCTAATTTCTAGCACATATAGCATATTATTGAGAGTAAGTTCCTTACCCAAAGTCATCTTGAGTACCACCTTTCTAACACCTTCAACCTTGGCGGTAAAAGAATTTCCCATGAAAAGTTGTTCAATATTTTCCACCGGTTGATAAGTGGAGATTATTTTTCTATTTGAGCACACATAATGAGTGGCCCTGGTATTCACCTACCATTCTCTTGCATTAGTGACCATGTTCACTTCAAAAACCACAACAAAAAACTGATGTCATTCACATTATTGGAGAGATTATCCACTTTAGTCATGTTGGCTTGTGCCTTTTTCTTCTTCGAATCCTCTTGTTTCTTCTTCCTGTGACAATTATTAACCTTGTGCCCTTGCTTGTCACACACATAGTACTTACCCTTGAACATTGCTTTGTTGGTCATTGTTTGACTTCCCTCTAGAATTTTTCCTCTTTTTGTTATTGAAGTTATTATTTTTTTGCTCTTGTTCCATAATATTGACTTTGGCTTTCATGTCATGACCCTTAGTTTTCTTTTTAGTAGCATAGTTTCCTCTTCTATCCTCAACCTTACAATCCAAGCCTCCATGTTCATCTCTTTACGTTTATACTTTAAGTAATTCTTAAAATCTTTTCAGGAAGGTGGTAATTTTTCAATTATAGCATCCACAAAGAATGATTCACTCAAAGTTATACCTTTTGCACGTATATCATGCAGGATCACTTAGAGCTCTTGGACTTGATTAATCATAGTTAGGGGTGTTAACGAGTCGAGCTGAGCCGAGTATTGGGCTTGCATGGCTTGAACTCGAACTACTGAAGCTCGGCTCGAAGCTTAAATAAACTTAAAACTTTCAGCTCAAGCTTGACTCGAATTGAAAATCTAAAGTTTGGCTCGAACTCGAGCTCAAACTGCAATAAGTGAATCATGAGCCTAGTCTTGAACTTGGCTCAAACTAAAAATAAATAATATATATATATATATATATATATATATATATATATATCTAAAGTACATGAAGTATCACATATACTAATATGCTTTTAGTATTAAATATTAATGAATACACTTCAACAAGTATTAGAACTACACCTTGAACAACTAATTATAGTCATTAGGAAAGAAGAAAACTATGACAAATAAGTTTTAGTTATATATGCTAAAAAAATATAGCATTACCATTTTCCTCTCTTTATGTGCATATAATCACTAAAAAATACACAAAATAAAAACTCACTTAGGTAACATTATCATCCACTTTTTCATATTTTCTTTCTTTTACATACTTATAAATCACTTATAAAAGAACTATTATTTAGCCTTAGTATGCTTCTAAAAAATTCCTAAGTATATGTAAACAGAGATACATTTTGTAAGCGGAGGACGGTACGAGTGTTATGCTTCAACTTTTAAAAGAATATCTAATCATTCTTTTATAAACTAAAGTTAGTCCCCTAATGTCATGCTTCTTTTAAAAAAAAAATTGAATATATTGTGTGATATCATGTTGACTATCTGTTATATATTTATAGCTCCATTTGATTTTTTAATTGAATTAATTTTAGTCCATAGTCAAAAACCAAATGGAGTTATTAATTCAGAACAGAAGGAGGATATTAGTATTTGTGTCTCCAATATTTTTTTAAAACATATATTAGATATAAAAATTATATATCAATGACAATTTAATGATAATATATCTCAAAAAAATTTATATGAGTTTGGGCATGTCAGCGTGAGCCAAGACATCATGGGCCATGAGATCGAGATCCAAGGGTGCAAGAAGACATAAACCAATCTGGTTCATGAGTTATGTATGTTGTTAGATCGAAATTTGAGGGTGCATGACATCGGGGCTCCCGCAATTGTGAGTGGGTCTTCATATAAACTGGTCTCATATATCATATATGATATATGGTATTGGTACATATATACGATTATAAGTCATTTTATATACTCCATTCATCCTATATTAATAACTCCATTTGATTTTTCAAAATGAACTAATCAAATAGAGCTATTAATTTAGAACAGATGGAGTATGTCATAAATATATATTTAAATTGATAATTATATTTATATAAATATATATATATATATATGTGTGTGTGTATATTTATTATATATATATTATAATTCTAAAATTATGTTCGAGTTCGAGCCAAGTAGTGTCGAATTCAAGTTTTATTCGAGCCGAGCCGAGTCGAGCAAGGGTATGTTCTAACTCGGCTCGAGCCTATTCGAGCTTGAATCGAGTTTGAGCCGAGCCCGATTCGAGGTAATTTGAGCTGAGCTAAGCTGAGTTGGGCCTGCTCAATGAGCCATTTCGGCTCGTTAATAGCCCTAATCATAGTTTTAGAATCCATCATCTTGAAGTTTAAGAATTTGCCTTCAACGAATTTCTTTGTGCCAACAACTTTTGTTTTGTACTTCTTATCCAAAGATTCTCATAGTGCTTTAGCATTCTTCATAAGACTTTACATATTGTACAGTGTGTTGTCCAACCCATTGAGAATATAATTTCGACACTGAAAGTCTGCATGTTTCCATGCATTAACTGTCACAACAGCTTATTTTTCATCCTTTTTTTCCCTTAGTGAGAACAGGAACATCCTCTTGCAGGAATCAATCCAAATTCAACATGGTTAGATAAAATAGCATCTCATATTGTCATTTCTTAAAATATGCACTACTTAATTTTTTTGGCTTCTCCTCTTTCATTGAACGAGAACAAGAGTAGACACAGTAGTGGGTACCCTCTCTAACCATTTATGTTCCAGTGAACATAAGATAATCTCGATTTTGAAATATTAAAAACATAATTTTAAAATACTAGCAAATTGTCAATTTTTGTACCTTAGTAATTATTGCCATGAAGGAAACCTACAAAAAAGTTGATCGAATCAAGTGTGCATGCTTTATCCTTAAGACATAATTCTCCCTCTCTAATGGTACATAGGAATCACTTGGGCAGATGTCTCTCAACATAAGACAATCTACCACACGTTGTAAAAACACCTTCACACAATATTAGACAATTGCTCTCATAGAAGATGGTTATGAAATCCAGTAAAGGATTATTCATAAAATTAATTTTCAGTGTTTTATAAGAAATTCCGTCAAAGACAACCTATCCTATTTAAATAAATGCATCCACCCATTAATAGACACATTTGGGTTAAAAGAAAATTTGGCCCATTTTGGGTTAAGAGAAAAATAAATAAATTTGTCACAAAAAATAATTATCTTACTGACCCAACTCGACTTGGTTGGCCATGCATACTAACTGAACCGGCTGGATGGCGGTGATGGCGCACGTATAGGTTAGCCCACCTAGGTTTATGGGTCTAACATGTATCTTCCTCTTAAAAATGGGGTGGCCCAAGGGCCTAACATGAAATGCCAAACATATGTCTTATATATTAACACCATCACTATAAAACTTTTTGTCACGACCCGGATTTTTAAAAGTATTTTTAAATAGCACGAACGGTAAGTAGCGAGAAATTTTTCTTCTTCTTAAATACCAAACAAACCCTTCGATTAAATATTCAGGTCATGATAACTGGGGTTCACAAATACAAATATCAAATCATATGATATTATTTAACATCTAAAAATTCATAAAGACCAGCTCATCCATCTAAGTACAAGTCCATCGTCCGTTTGAAAATAAATAATAAGTTGACTCTCACGCTTAAGGTACACTCACATATCAGAGTTACAGGAACGCGGAAACCTCTTGTCACTCTTGCCTTGGTCTCACTTTTCGTCACCTGAATAATCTGCAACAAAGCAAACCAAACAATAACCACAACCACAATGGAGCATCTCCGCCCATAGGAGAAGAGCTTCCAAAGGACAAAAGGTTTTATTAATATTTTTTGGATCGGGCCAACATCACCCGATGTTAGTTGCTTACGTACTAATCAGACAACATCTCCAATGTTTCTAACAAGATCGGATCCAAACGTAGTTCTGCCTAGAAACTACTCTATCCTACGAAACATAGCATCCCATATGCAATGCTTAGATATTTTCAACATACATTTTAGTAAGTCCTTTAACTGTTCCACTTGTCTAATTAACAAGCAATATCAAACAATGTTATTAATTATCTAACAACTCTTGTTTAACAATTAATACTACCAAATCTGTAACTCAAAGATAACTCACCCCTCAAGAAATCTCCAAACAAAGGACTCCAACCTTGGAGTCGATTGCCTAACAGCAGCTTGACCCAAATCCCCATGGCTCTCAATAGCCTGCCACGAATCTAGGAAAGAGGATCCCAACTGTGCTCATGGACACAAATTGGCAAGAAACACAAGCCTTCCATGATGCTCATATAACTCCGCTTTTCGTACGTACTAAATAGTCCTGGGAAGACCTGCGGGAGACCCGTGGTAAAGACCCTTTGGTCAATGCCCAAACCGTCGTGGCGATGAAGATGCATATTGCAATCTCCACCTTCCCAACGCTGGGAGAAAATGTCTTATAAGACATTACTAATGTATCCATAGAAGCCTCAAGTCCTTATGACCATTGACTCCCTCAAACATCTGAAACTTAGACTAGATTATTTTCATCTAGTCAAGTAACCACTCAACTAGGTGGGTCTTCTTCACCTTGTGAATCGGCCCATAAAATAGCTCATCCACTGAGCTATGACTCAGAGAACCTCCCAAAATCACCCTCGGTTCATTAACTAAGGTCAAAATCTATGTCAGGGCCACATTCACTCCATGAACTGGTCCCAACCCTAAAGAGGGTATTTTAGTTATTATCTTGATTAGATGTTCTCCCCTCAAACCAACAACAATCCATGTCTCTTGATTAATCTTCATTAATCTTAAGTTATTGATATAAATCAATGCATCAATATCAAAAGCATGCATCAACATAAATGATCATGCAATCATACAAACGTATAAATAATAAATGGATGCTCATTGCATTCATCAGTGAGGCCAGGCTCAGAGAATTCAAGCCCGATATGTAAATTAACATATTCCACGAGTGACGTAGATAATGCCCTAGTGGATTTCTGTGCTGTGTTACGGACATGTGCAATACACTACCCTAAACCCTTAGAATTAGGGTTTTCCATGACACTATGACCTGTCAAGGTCTTCGTGTCACCTACTGGTCACACCCCTTCCTTTTGAAGTCATTTATAGGGTACCTTAACTCTTGATTCACTAGGTCATCTGTTTCATCAGAAATAGAACATATTGCCCCTAAGGGCATTAGGGTAATATTACCACCCAAGGTATGATACCCTCCCTTGGGTCATTCTAGTTATTTTACTACCCTTCTATTGATTTAAGTCATTGACCTCTCACAAGGCTCCACTCTCAGACCGACTCACGCTTCTATTCACACGAATGTGGGCGGGTCCACCCTAAGGGGTATTTCTGTCATTTGGTTTAAGGCCTTAATGACATCCAATGGGTCCAAAATTAGGGTCAAGGGTACTACTTGACTTCATGGACTCTGTGTAATTTTCCTGGCATGTGATGGGGTCGTGAACCCCTTGAATTGACCCAGGTTTTGACTAACAGTTTATTATAAACCCTAAGGGCAAAATAGTCAATTAACCACTCACTGGGATTTCTCTTCACTAAGAGATTTGGCCTATAAATAGGTTGCCCATTAAAATCTCATTGAGAATTTTTCCAAGTTTTAAACCAATTCATAGGCCCCTGAACTGGAGCCCCAAAGTCGGGTAAATGGTTTTCACACAATGAATTAACTACCAAAGGCAAAAAGGTCATTTTAGAGACTCTGGGATTTTTCCCGGGCCTGAAACTCAGTCACAATAATCCCACACCTCTCTTGGTCCATGAGTAATTTTCTAAGATTTATTTGACACAATTAACCCCCTGAACCGGACCCGGTTCAGGGAATGTATATTGTTCTTTTTTTAAAAAAAACTCGGACTGGACCGGGTCGGATTAGCCGACCCGGTCCAGGGAGCACAGACGACCCACGGGGTCGTCTTCCCCGTGATTGTCCAGAGGCCTTTTGGCCTCTGGCGGCACCACCCCCCTACTGCGTAGGAGGGCTGGGCAGCACACGGCCTTCGGATCGCCGGAGCACGGCGGAACCGACAAGGTCGGTCCCGCTGACGTCTGGTGGCCGTCTGGCGGCCCAAAGGCCGTCTTCCTTTGTTTTAAAATGGTGTGCTTTGCTGCAACTGGGGCCAGCACGGACCATGCCGGCGTGGCCGGGTCCGTCACGGCCTAGGCCGGTGCGGCCGAGATTGGTGCAACCACGGCGGCGAGGCCTCGGCCAGCGTTTGGTTTTACTTTTTTTATTTTATTTTTCTGCACCGGTCCGGCGTCTTGCTTGGCGGCAGCTGCGTACCGGAGCCTGGCCCACCAGATGCCGCCGCCAGTCGGTCGATGGCCGGTTGACACGGGCCGATGGCGGCCAACTAGTATATACGTGGAAATTTTACAAAAGAACTCAAATTACAGAATAGTTTATGCACCATTCAACTAAATTATAAATTACAGAAATTTGTATTTATTTAAGAAACTTTAATTAATCTTCACTCGAGTACTAAGGCAATGATCCTACCTTAATCGCTGATTTGTTATTGATCCACTGCTGCCAAAGCTTCGCTGGAGTCTCGCCGAAAAATTCCTTTGCCTCTTCTTCCTTCACTTCGCCGTCCAAAACTGACTGCTATTAGCCCTAATTAATTCTTTTTATAGGCATGGGATTAGGACTCCTAATCCCAATAGAAATTAGGCCCAAAAACCCAATTTCGGAATGCTAAATAATCGGGCCCGTAAAATGACTTAAACGACTTAGTTACACGTTTAATTCGGGTAAACGGGTCCTACACGATATGTTTAACTTCAGACAGTCGTTTCTCCCTCATCCGGACTCCGATTTGAGCATTCTTAGTAGTATTTCGAAGCTTTTTCTGTCTACTTCCCATATATATATATATATCAGCCACCAAATCCAAGCATAGATTAATTTATTCCAACTGAAATGTTAAGGGGTCTAGCCCCTAATTTCCACATGTACGACTTCAAGAATTTAAAAAATTCCCCGACGTTACACTTTTCGTAAGCAATGTAAGACTATTTATAATCTTTAACGTATTTATATGTGTATTCTCATTCACATGAAAAAATTATTTTTCATATAAGGATATAAATTACATTTAAATATTAACCATACCTCAAATAAACAAGAGGTATTTGTCCATAGTCATGTCTAGAAATTAGTGGACACAAAATTTAACCAAACTCAGCCACGGACACCCAAATACGGTCTAGACATCATAGGATAAATGACCCACCCTAACTAGAAGTACCTCACAAGCCAGGGAAGAATTTTGTATACTTCACTATGATAATGAATGAACATATGAGAGTCTTTTATTTATAAAATTATATGTTAATATATATTAATACCAGTACCATTGATGTAAAAATCAAGGGTTTCTATGCATCTTGGAGCATTACAAAGGCTCCCTAACCACAGAGCGCCTAAATTGGATTCGACTTCTGTGGGACCCTCTAGGGAGATTCGGTTATTTGGTTTTGAATACGAAGTAATTATTACCCAGGGAGGTTATCCACGAATAACCCACGGGCTATGAATGAAAGTTGATCAAGACCGTGTATTCAATCAGAGGACCCATAGATCAACGGTTACACGGAATCCCGTTGCTTCATCTCGTAGCTAAATGAGCGTAGGAATAGAATGGCACCAAAGGAATTTAAGACTACTCAGTTTAGGAGTGGGAGTTTACAGGCTTAGAAATAGTACAGCCGCGCAGGGGAGTCTGCTCAAGCTCGACGCGGTCGATCGGCTCTTCTCCGTTTTGGCTCCGGATTTGGCCGGACTGGACTGAACCCGGCCCGTGACTTATCGTCATACCAGGACGACGGGACGGGAACCTCCTCTGGACTCGTCGTTCGCTGAAACGGAGGAGGGAGAGGAGCGATGGGGGGCTTGCTGGTGTGGCTCTTGTCCTTCTTCTTGCTCATCGCCATCATCGGAATCCTCGTTTACCAGGTGCGATCACTCGCTGATCACCAAACCTACAAATATCCTTTTTCTTTATATATGCGTGTTTCAATTTTCGGAAACAGAGGAAAATAGGGTTCTTTTCTTCTGCGTCTGAGAAACTTGTTGGGTTATTTTTTTTTCCTTTTAATTGCCTGCAATTTTGATGGTAAATGAAGATTCTTTTTGTTAAAAAAATTGGTCTGGTTTTAGTTCATCTGCTTGACTGTTTTTGGATGGATAATTTCGTGTATTGGTTGTCCTCTGCGCTAGAATTATGAGGATTTTCATGGATTTTTTTTCCTGTTTTTCGCTTGCATTGGCATATTGAAAGAAGACCTCGGAAATTTTTTGGAGTTCAATTTTATTTACTTATTTAGTCTACTTTACCGTCGTCGGTTAGATTTGGACCCAGACACCCAATAGTTTCTTCTATCAGTGAAAATATTATTTATTGGTTGTTAGCTGCGTTTGATATATATCTATGCAATACCTGGAATTGTATTTCTTTCTGTTTCTTTGTCATTCGTACTGCATTGAGAATTTTTTCCCTCTTATTCTCATGCCTGCTTAAATGCAGGTAGACAAACTGTTTGTTAGTATATTTGAATGCCCATTGCTAAATAACCTCGTTTGTGTCTGGTAATCAAAGCCGAGGAAGCAATTTTTTGGTCAGATTTGTGTGCGAAAAGTTTGTAGGAAATACAGTTTAAAAAAGTAGTCCAATATCTCTTATGATGAATATTTTTGTAATATTCATTGTAGTGGAATGTTGTCGGGCTACTATATAGATAATGTTTTCTTGTAAGTGAGCATATAACATGGTTGCAAGTACAGAACTTTTATAGTTTTTGTTTCAAGGGTGACATAATGATGTAGTAGACTGTTGTAATCTGCTGTGAGCTATTTCTTTGAATCTCATTTTGAATTGTGGCTGTTTTTCTGTTTTTTTTGTTTTATGGAAAAGGTACTGCCTTCATTTATGTGAGGAAATAGTTTTGGCACTATAATCTTTGCAGTATGCACAATAATCAAGTAGAGAAAATTTGATGCCCCACTCAGCGAGATTTCAAACTTCATCTCATCACGCGAACTAACTTTGAGGACATTTGTGCTACTTTAACTTTTCAAACCAATGACTGCCAAAAAAAATAAATTCAAACCAACGTCTTTTATGGTAGTGATTAGCGAATGTATAAATATCTCTATTTCCAATTATGGAACTTCACCCCTAGTATGTTAATACCTTTTGAATTTTGTTAAGTAATTCACCATGAGTTTGTGCTTTTGCTAGGTCTGTGCTAATTGAAAAGTCTCAAGGAATTACTAAATCTCTTGGTTAATCTGCATGTCCTTCTGTTGATATGAATATATAATTTTTAATTGCCTTCGTTAATTTATCAGTTACAATTGTTTTAGACTCTTATGAGCTTGACACTAGGAAATGTTTTGCAGGTTATGTCCCTGGTTGACTTAGAGTTTGATTACATAAACCCATATGAATTAGCAGCTCGGATAAACAATGTGGTCATGCCCGAGTTCATTATCCATGGAATTTTATGTCTAGCATTTCTTCTCTCAGGACACTGGATAATGCTCCTTTTTTGTCTTCCAATGCTTTATTACAATGTTAAACAGTAAGTACTTTTATTTATTATTTTGGTAAGTGGCCTTGCTACATTGATTTATGTGCTTTCATTTGAAATTGCAGTGAAGCATCTATGGCTTTTATGAGCAGTTATAGAAAGCATGTCCCAAGCACATCCTATGTTATTAATGTGTTTCTTGGTTTGATTTGGTCATCAGGTATAGGGAGCAGCGCCATTTGATTGATGTTACCGAGATATTTAACTTGCTGAGTTTGGCAAAGAGGAAGTGTCTTATTAAGCTTGTTTATTTTGTGATCCTCCTGTTTCTCTCTTTATTCTGGTAATTTCTATCTTCTGGCTTGCAAGGAACTTGTTTTATGTGTTTGTGATGCTAAGGTAATTAGAATGAGCTAATTGTGTTTCTTGCAGGATGATATATGTTGTTCTAGACGAGGAATAATGTCAATGGCAGCTCTTGTTTTAACGCCCCACAGCAAAATATTACAATTTCTGCTGCAAGCAGGAATTGCTTCCATATGCTCGTGTCACTGGAAGTTATGGCACAATAATTGTTCATGCATTCTTGGATTCCTGGGCGTGCGTTCTTGCCGTGCGTGGAATATTGATTAATTTTATTTATTTTTGAGGTTTAGTGGATTTGACTTTTTTTTTCGTCTAAAATGTTTGGATTACATTTAAGGTGTTATTTCAACTTATGCGTTTGTAACCATGTAACATAAATTTATTTAAATATGTACATTTTAGCTGTTGTTTTTGTTAGGCTCATTTTATGAAAATACATGAAATCTCTCGTTGGTACTGCTCATGCTGAGCTACATTATATGTCTGCTAAAGTCTGCGCAGGGGGGCGAGGGGAAAGGATGTGTGGGGTGTGTAAGTATAAAGATAAAGCGCTTTACGAGGGAAGCACTTTTAACGCTTCACTCTAGTGTAAGGAATGCATAAGAGCCTTTAGTATTTGAGATTGTCGGTGCACACGTTAGTGCATAGTAACGCCATTGCAAAGAGACATCATACGCTAGCACTAATGTGCACTAGTGTGTGCATTGTCAATCTCAAATATTAAAAGCTCATATTCTTACATTGAGCCCGGAGTGCATGAAAACCTCTTCCCTTTTATGAGGAGGAGACTTCATTATACTAATTTGTTAAACATTCTATGGGGAATGATGTGATTATGTGAAAGGGCAACGATTATGTGAACGTTATAAAGCTCTATTTAACAAAAGATAGGGATGTTTAAAAAATATATTGTACAGTTGTGTTTGTAATTTTAAATGCAAGAATTGCCTCTAATTTCCTTATAACAACAAGAATATCAACATTGTCGACCGTAATAGGAATTCATACAACAGCTTTGTTGAGCTGAATCCTGTAGCTTTTTTTTTGGTAAACACGTGCCTGGAGCTAGTTGATTTGGAAATGATGATCATAATCTGTACATATAGAAAAAATTATCTAATAGTATTGCCTGCCAAAAGAAAGAAAAAGAATTATTCAAGAAAATTTTATGACTTGGTTGAAATTTCAAATTAGCCCATATGTTATGTGTTTTCGAATTGATCCTTTTTTATTTTTGATTTTTTAAGAGGAGAGCAATATTACAAGTTTGCCACTATTTAATTTAATTTTTTTAATACGCAAAATACCCCTCTTTGATTTTAGCGCATCAATGTGTGCTAAACACCGGCGGGTCATGGACTTGTTGGGCTTTGTTTTGTAATAAAATATAAAGTGACCTAACTATTTTAATTGACACAGTTTCTGGGTAATGGGTTTGAGTCAGAATACCTATTAAGCTGTGGTTTTAAGTGTCAAATTTAAACCATTTGATGACCTATGGATGGACGGTCAGGATTCTAGAGTTTTTAATAGTGGTGTCCTGGATTAATTATAAATACACTATTAGCCATCCTAATTTGGTGTCTTAAGTAAGATTACTCTCAGCCAAGTTCTAAACTAAAAATACTATTGTAATTCTGAAGAGGATTAACAGAAGATCAAGCTTTGTTAATTTTAATAGCTACAAGTATGCCTAATCTTTTACATTAAGTTCTATCAAGACTGTCATGGCTAGACACTGGCACCCTCTCTTAATGGCCATGACCGACTCTAGCCTCTGCTAGCTGACTTTAGGCTTAGACCAATAAGGCTTTTAAACTATTTTATATTAATATAGTAATTTTTTCTCCATTTCTTGATCACCATCACCCTATGCTACTCAGTTCTCATTCCAAAATTTTACCATACTACCATGGCCAAGACAAAATCTTGGTGGCCATGGTTAACTAGAGAGCGGAACTCATATTCCTTTTGACTTTTGAGGATAACGAGGACCACATAAAGGAGAACACCTTCCTTCTTATTCTCATTTTGGGTATCCACTGTCATTGTCATCTTCAAAGGCACGGTTCTTCTCCTCATGATCGCCTTTATGTTCACCGCCCTCGTCGTCAGTTTGGTATGGGTCTTCAAGAAACACCCTCTCGATGCCAGAGGCCATAGTGGGCCTTATGGCAATGAGGCCGAGGAGGTCAAACTCCGTATGAGCTTGATGCATCTCGAGCCAATGTTTTAAAAACTGGCCTAGTTATCGACTCATATTCATGGAAGGCTGTATTGATACGCATGAGAGTATCGATGATCATGGATACGGGTATGCGCCGAAACAGGCATAAACCCTTTTATAAACATAAAAAAATATTATAACTAATAATATATCATTATAAACTTTTTTTAGAGCATAATAAAATCATATAATACCGTATCAACCGATATGGGTATTCTAAAATTAATTCATTTAGAACAATATATTATTATGCTCTTTGCCCCATATTAATATTGGTCATTCTTTCCCATATTAAATACTTTAAAATTAGTTAATTTTAAAAATAAATAATATGCTTAATATGAGTCTAAATTACATGTTTAAATAAATATATATATTTGTGGAGCACTATATGTAAAAAAAATAATTATGTAAATTGTATGGACCTACCCGTATTGATCTCATATAATTTTAAAAATATTATTTTTAATATAATTAAAACTTAAACTTTTAAAGAATTTGGGTTTGAATTGTATTTGTATTTTTAAGAACAAATTTTTTTTTTCAAAAAAATTTATTTTTTAATTAAAAATTATTTTTAATTAAAAAAATATTTTTTAAATACATTATCGATACGTATTGGCTGTATCGATATAGTATGGCTGATAGCATCGAAAAAGGGTGTGGGGGGTGTATCGCCCCCCGTACCGTATCGGTATCGACTGATACGGGTACATATCGACCGATATAGACCCGTATCGGTCAATACGGCCTTCCATGCCCATATTTTTGGTCGGCCCAATCCAAGGACGGTTGCTATAAAAGCCTCATATCCACCCAGGCTTCAAGACTTCAACCCTGATTCCCTAAATCAGCCACCATCGCCCAATTATCTTCTCCAGTTCTCCTCCCTTTCTCCCACACTCTCTCCCTTGGCAAGTGGCAACTCCCATTCCCCCAGGCTTCTACCCCAGCCACGATAACCACCATCTCTTTCCTGGTGAACATAACCTCCACTATAGCTACGACGGCCACCAGCCCACCACCACCCTCGCTTTCTTGAACTCTACCCCAGCAGCCAGCCATGACGGCCTTCCCCTCTCCCCTCTTCTTCTTCCCCCTTTCCCTCTCCACTTGGGTCCACCGGCCAATCGGCCACCCCCTCTCCAGTCTCCTCTCAGGCTTTAGGAACTGGGCTAGAATGACCCGCTTGACAACTCAAACAAACCAGCCTCATTTTTTACTGAGCCCAGTTGAACCCTATAGAACTGACCTGGCTGGTCCAAGTTTTAAAATAGTATTGTCATGAACTACTCCGTTCCAAGACAAAGGCAATATCGACCACTAGGACATCAACCACCATCTATCACCTGCCGGCCCACTTTGGGGACATGGCCAACACTGCCATGTGTATCTGGCCATGCACGTCTGGCCTTGGCTATGTGTCATGGCAGAAAAATTACCGTGTAATACTTGTAAAGTTTTTTGCCAAGCAAGTAAGCATTTTGAATGTAACAAGAATTTTTGTTTGGTAAGGTGTTGCATAGATCATGTGTAAAGGGCTTTACAAAGTAAGAGATAGGGGGAATGAGAGTGATACATTGCAAAAAAATAAATAAACATAAACATAAAGATGGATTGCATTCACTATCAACACATTTACAAAGTAATTTAGGCTTAAATTTTTAGAATTTTGTTTGTGTGTAGAAGTTGCAAAGAATTAAAAATTTAGCACTGAAGTTGATTCAAGTCATTTTAAGTCTGAATCGGCCTGAATCACTTCATAATGTGATTAAGTCGATTTAGTCTCATTGTCTCTATCTTAAAAATTACATATTCTATTATTTTTTAACGGTGATCTCTCATTTTGGTTTGAGCCTCAAAAAATGTGCAATATAGGTAAGACATACTTTGAAAGTTCAAAATTACCTACTATCACGACCCGAGCTTTGAGTAAAATCTAAAGACCGTCAACAACATCGGAGTGCACTTAAACTTGAGCCGTGACAAGACAATAATATATATTTTGTAAGAGATAAAAAATTGAAAATATAACTTGAATAACCTTCCTACTAAGCTTTTACTGAATCAAACAAACTTGAGTTTCACCCAAAGTGTTCATCTGCAACTACAATTTAAATACTTGATCTTCTTATAAGAATTAAAATCAAACTACTCCTAATTCCCTGCTTATTTATGTGAACAAAAACTCTATCCTTTCTTGACGTTCCTACGCATCCAAATAATCAAATAAACCTACGCGCAAAAATACGCCCAGAGGAATGGACATTCCACTAATGAGCCAAAGCTATGTGATTATACCTCAAATAGAACATGTCTTGTAATTTAGCTTTCACTGATCATACAATGACAAGGATTTAATATTCAAACTTAGCATGATATATCTAAATATAAATATAAAAAATGCATGACAATTTAACTCAACGTTCACATAATCCTTCATCATGTCATAAGTTTGCATAATCACCATATGCATCATAAATCATAATGCACACACAACTCATTCCCTATATCATCTAGAGAATTTAGTTATGTGATTTGTGAGTTGTGTTGGTGCGAAAATGCAATGGGTGGTCATCCGTGTGTACTCGATATGACCCATAAAACCAGGAGGGAATTGCCAAAGGCTAGGGTCCACCCTCATCCCTACGTGGCACCTAGGTAAAAGAATTATCTTTCTCCTAAAGTTAAGGCACTACACCCTGACCTTAACTCCTCTTGATCAACCTCTAACTCTTAGGTTGGTTCGTAATACTTAATCTACCATTTATGCAATGTAACACTCTCACATGTCCATAAGAAGATAAAACATATTCTATGCAATTTAACTCAAAGCAATAACTCTTATGATTCACCCATATTATCTATTTAACTCATCAACTTGTCATAACATAAATATACACCATTTAACCATAATTGGTATTTGACCCAATTCATCACAACCTGCATAAAGTGGCAAATATAGATACACATATCTATATCAAAACATCAACATTTTTCATTTCTCTCTTGAGAATAACTTATAACATCTCAATGTTAAATCACAACTTTGTAATAGTTACAGAATTTCCCAACATACATCCTCCAACCTCATCTTGTAAAAATCATTTTATCAACATAGGACAGCATTCATCAGTTTAGCCTAGACATGTACAAAATTGATTTTAAGTGCATACAAAACCATTTAGAGCAGAACCTATATTGTGTTTTAGAATAAGACATACTTCTAGCAATTTAGTATAAAATATCTATTAACCTATTAATCAAACTTACTTTAAATCACATATTTATTCAATGTTGGGGAAAGACTAGTTTTATCAAAACACATGCCCAACGTTAGAGTAAAATTACCTAATCAATCACAACCTATGCATATGACTGCTGCTGCACATGATACATATCTAATTCAGATCATATCTCATATATGAGCACAATTTATATAAATAGATTAAAACATATAACCATCAATAGAACATTGTATATATTTACCCATTTTATATGTAGATGTTAGACAATATATTTCATACATTAGAAATAGTTTAGATATACATCAACTCAGCTCATATCTCAATTATTAACAATGCTTGCATTTTATGCAAACGTATCACAAATAGAGAAATAGTTCTAAGATATATCACCCATATAGTTAAGAATATTTCACAACAAACCTAGTATGAAAATTTTATCTAACACATACATATATAATCATAATCAATCAAATGATTAATACTAGAAAAACAAGCAATGTTATATGTGAGGGTCTTCACTTTAGTCTACTTTAACGCCTACATCCAAAAGTTATTGTTCTCCTCTAAATCCTAACACACCAAAACAAACCAAACCTCTAATTAGTGGCTAAGAAGAACACAAATTTTTAATCAACTAAAATATCATAAATAGAACAAGGTTTTGGGCATTCTTTTGTGCCCAAAAGCCTGCTGTGAATGCTAATTTCAAATTTAGGGGAAGAAAGGGTTGACCCAAATCAGGGAGGAACACTAAAATTTACAAAAAGAACTACCTTTCTTGCTTTCCCTTTGCAGCCCAACCCTCTCGTTGCCCAAATTCACCCTCATGATCGTCACAGGCCACCAGAATCCTCCTTGAGTGGTGCTACCCACCGGATTATGAGGAAGAGGGGTCTAGGGCACAAGTAGAGAGGGGAAGGAAGAGAGAAGAAAAGGGTTGAGAGAGGAGGAGAAGGGCGCAAGGAGAGAGAGATGGAGAGAATGTAGGGAGAATGAGGGAGCAGTTCACTGCAAGAGGGGCTAACTTCTTCTCTAGCGGGAGTTAGGGCTGATGGAGGATGATTTTCCTCCCCCTAATCCCTCCTAAAAATTATAACTCCCGACAGTGAAACTCAATCCGGACCGGGTTTAAGATAAAAAATAAAACCACCACCTACCCTTTCGGGATCTTGTTTAATCTCGAATTTAGAAGTGTAATGGTATAAAAAACATACATATCCAAATTCAAAAGAGAGAAAAAGTTATGTTAATTTAAAGTTTTAAAATTTAGTTTGACACGACATTTATGTTAATTTAAAGTTTTAAAATTTAGTTTGACACGATATCTAAATTTATTCTAACAAATTCTCTTGCCAAATATAATTTACATTAGATGATAAATTTTTAAAATTAATTCACTACCGAATTAAACGCTCTACCGAATTAATTAATACCTAAATAGCCCCTTAGCTTCAGCCCTTGTTGAGATCGTTGGCCTCAGAAGATGGGATCATGCAGCCTATATACGTTGGCTTTGCCTCCCACCAAGTACTCCGTACTCTGTTGCTTCTGCTGGGCTGAAGAGGTGGGCGATGACGACTACAGGATGAGAGGCTCTAAAAGTCCATCATTCTTGTTGGAATTGTGCTGACCATGTACAATGGGGACCCTGATGCATTTCTTCAAATCACCCTTGTAGTCGTAGAAAAGAGAGCCAGAGATATTAGGTTCACACAACATAAAGACTAACACTAGACTTAAATAGACGAAATCTCCTTCTCATGGGCCATCTTCATATATGCAGAATACCAACTTTAAACTGCTCTAAATTCCTCTTCAGATTTCGCCTGAGCGAGCAGACGCCATGTCATGTCACGAGAGTGAAACTTCACTATTTTTTTTTTACAGTCTGTCATGTCCTCTTCATCCCATGTTTGTCCTTCATTATCATTTTCATCTTGTTCCTTGTGTTGTGCTGATACTTACATAAACGAAGCCTTAAAATTTGAAGGCAACGGAGAAAGAATAATGATCATCATCTAATTGGTGAAAAGCTTGTGAATTGGAAACTGTCAATGCATATTTTTTGACCAGTAGCAGGGCCAAAACAATGGATGGAGGAGAATTGAGGAGGGTGGAGGACCAAATGAAAACTGTAATCACAGTAAGCAATATACCACGAAGACGGAAATGGCAGAACCCAAAGCCATGGAGGAGAAGTCTGTTGGATAAAAAATTCGGTGGACAAAGGTAGAGGCATGAATCGCCGGCGGAGAAGGATGACTGAGATGGTAAAAATCCAGCGGCGGCCGAGGTGACAATGAGAGCAATTTGGACGGAAAGTTGCAGGTAGTAATTGAAGAGCGTCGACGTCGGGGAAGACAGCCGAGTCTTCGAGAACTGGGAAGTCCAGTTCAGTTTGGGTATCTGCCGCCTGGAAGCACTCATGGATCCAATAGTCGTGGAACCAGGGGAGGTCTGGACCAGCTGCCACCAGTCGGCCAAGTAGGCCTCCACTCCCCGGTATGATCACGGTAGAAACATTGCATGATCGGGTTCAAGTTGGACGGATGACAGCTAGTTTTCTACGCTTATTGCTGCTCCGACTCACTGATCCGATCTGATGCTTAAGACATAATGAACAATAAAAATAAAGGGCATTTTAGTCTTTCGCTAAACGCTGTCATTCGATAAGATCACTTTATACAGGATATTATCGTAATAACAGTATTTAATTTGTCGTTAAGTGCTAAAATCTTTAAAATTTATTTATAGTTAGAAATGCCACTCGGGTTAAATAGAGTAAAACTTAAATTCGACCCTAATAAATAATAAATAGGGTTTAGGTTTTTAAATTTAATCCAAATAATTTAATTAATATTAAATTTAGATTTAATAAAACGGACCTAAATAAAATTATAAATATATTTTTTTATATTTTAATAATACTCAACCCGAACCTAAATCTAATAAATTGAATTGAAATTTTTAAATTTAACCAAAATAACTATACATGTGGTTGAACATTTCTTAATAATATTAGGTTCGGGTTTGACAAAAGCCGAACAAGTGGCATCCCTATTTATGGCAGCTGGAGACTAATGGTTTTTTTTTAGTAATTAATGCCCTTATATGATAAAAGCTCATTATCATTATTCAATCAACCGGTTGAGAAACAAAGTTCATATCAATTCCGGACTAACACCACATCTCCTACGCTTGCACCATTTTGATACACCCAGAGGCCACAGCCGTGATTAGTGAATACAGTCAATCCAAACCGGAGAGCCGGTACTTCTATTTCTTCCTTGCACACTGCTTGTCGACAATGTCGATGGTATTTGGCGTTCACACTGCAAGGCAGCGTAATTCATCTGGGTGCGTGGAGCTAGTTAATTTGGAAATGATGGATCGTAATCTATTTATAGGAAGAATTACCGAATGGACTGGATGAGAAACGCAGTTCAGATCAATTCAAGACCAACATAACTCCCATGCTTGCACCAGTAAGATACACCCACAGCACGTTAATACGTTCACCACTCACTGGACAATTTAGAAATAACCATCCACTAACATTTTTATTTACTCTATCAAAGATCCAGAACATTCATCTTCCCCAAAATGCAAGTCAGGAAGGTCAGAGCTAACGGAGAATCTCACCCATTTCTTTTTGTCAAGGTATTCCAAACATGGCTGCATGATGAGGCCAACCAACACAGCCAGAAGGCTTATTACCATGACCTTGAGAGTAGCAAGAGCTAGCACCACGCATATTAACAGGGTTGGAGGGATGCACATTACGATGGCACCAGTGGTTCCAACAGGTATCTTATATGGCCGTTTGGCGGTAGGATGCTGCATCCTTAACTTTATAAACGCTATGAATTCCAAAATCATTCCAAAACAGTAAAGGAAATTCTCTGCAGCAACAATCTCCTGAAAGCTCAGCCAAGACAGCAAAACAACACCTGTAGCAGAGAAGAGTATACCTATTAGTGGAGTTCCATAGCGTGATCTTTTGCCGAAGAACTCAGGAAGCATTCCCCTCTCTGCCATGCCAAGCAGCTGAAAAGAATCACTACTCATTTCAGCTACAAACATGCCCATATTTGACAACGCTGCAGCGCCCTGCACCCACCAACTCAGCCATGCCCCGGCAATCATCTTAGCAATATTTGAAAAATACCCATCAATCCATAGCTCTCTATCAAGCTTAATGGCTCCTGTTCCAATCAGCAGGGGATAAATATATCCAAAAACAACCAACAGAAGAGCATAAAAAAGAGCTTTAGGCAAAGTTCTCTTGGGGTCATCTACCTCTCCAGCAAGAGTACTTATCGAGTCCCAGTAATTCAAATTCCAAAAGAGTGTATTCAGGTACAGGCCCCAGTTCACATTTTCCAAGTCAACCACAAACCATCTTGAAGGTTCAAGTTTTGGTATAGCAATAATACCCATGACAACAAACGGAAGGAGAGAGACCACTCCAAGAAGCACTGCAACCCATCCTACGATAGATAAACCTCGATAATTCATGTAAGTTAACGCAACTGTTATTACGAGCACAGCTACAGCACGAGGAAACCCATCTCCTAACGATGGAATAGCAAATTTTAGATAGTCAAGAAAAAGGACAGGGTATAAAGCATTATCAATCACCCCACTAAGCCATTTCATCAAACCTTGTTGAAAGCCCCAATATGGACCCAAAGCAGCTGAGATCCACACAACATAACCTCCATTTTCAGGGAACATGGTACCCATTTCGGCAGTTATGAGTGCTTCTGGAATGCTCCATATGAATGAAAAAATTAAGAACCCAAGCAGTGCCAAAAAAGGTCCAGCTGCTTGGACACTATCCTCCACACCAAAGGGGCCCCCAGATACCTCATAAAAGATAAGGAAAACAAGGGGTAGTAGTGAAACCTTCCTACAGTTTTCTAGTCTTGGACTTCCTCCTTCAAGGCCATCAGAATCTAACCCAGTGTATTCCCTCATTTGGCTCCTGACTAGCTTTTTTGATGTAAATCTCAGTTTCTGTGTCAAGAATATCAATTCAGTAATGACTAAAATAAAGTGAATAGATTTAGCTAGGAAGAGCTTGAGATACAGAAGGAAAAATGAAAAGACAAAAAAAATGTCCATTCAAAATGGAGAACTTTCTTTCGTTCAGGGGCTGTATGAAAATGTATCCCAACTGCCGCTAATTATGACGTCCACTCTCCCACTTGGGAGATGGTAGAATAGCTCTCCATGGAAATGTACTATAAAGGCAGCTGCCCTATGCCAACGGCCTTCCTGATCACTGATTGACCCCATCCAGGTAAGTATATCCAAAATGGAGAACTCTGAAGTGAAGTGCATCGCAAAAATACTCAGAACGTTTTCAAAGCAAAAGAAGTTTCCATCACCATGAAATCATTTTTCTCCAATCAACATACAAGACAAAAAAAAAATGAATTCAATCTATAAGATTTTAAGTATATAATTCACTTTATTGACACAGTAGAATATTCACTCTAATGCAAAAAAAAAACAAGGATTAATATTAACAAGGGTAGTAATAACAATTACAAGTAAACTTGAATAAGTTAAGTTTCCAACTAGAGATGCAAATTTAGCAAAGGCTATTTTTTTAATCCCTTTAGTCATTCCCGATACCTGAGTAAAAAATGGAGCTTTTCGTTCATCAGTGGAAAACGACTAAAATCCTAGTTTAAAAGGCAATTTTAGTTTCAACATAAAATGCCAACAAGTATCTCGAGTTTTAATCTCCTGAATGTTCCATGTTAAAAAGTCTGAGTAGTAACCGAAACAGCAAGCATACAAACCTCTCTATGAAATACAGGAACCAATATCAGAAAGGGTATCAGTAAAGTCCACGAACCATTCGAAAAGATGAAGACATGCCCGGCTGGCACCGCTCCCCATCGTCTCCAAATCTCAGTAATATGATAAGATTTTCAGGTCAGAAGATCTGAGATTTAAACGTGCAGGCTTTGTGCGAGAAGATGACGAGTAAGCGTCAAACAAAACGATATCCCAAGTACCCGACAACTCATTCACCATTCTTCCTCATCCCCTCCCTCCGGGCTCCGGGAGCTCCAATTCTTCAACTCCCAACCCAATTTCAACAGCCAAAAACCATTGAATCATGATCAGTTGATTTGTGAGCCGGGTCACAACAGAAATCAATCGTAGAAACAGCCAAAGAACCAAACAATCAAGTCAATAACGTAAGAGAATAGAGATGTTTGGTGTTAGACCTCGGACTGGAGCCGAATCGAGGGGAACAAAGCAGAAGGGCGAGGGCTGGAGAGGGGGAGATTGAAGAAGAATGGGAGAGGACCAGCTTGGCATTTGGAAGAGTTTGACGTTTTCCGTTGCTAGTGCGGTCTATGTGTGGCACCCACGTTTTGCACGGTGAAGGCCTTTTTGACATTGATACTCTACTTCCTACGACCTTTTGATTGCATAGGATAGTGCATCCCATTTAATACTTAATAAATGATTTTACTTTTTCTGGTCCATGCATAAGTGGTGTAACGTCGTATAAAGAAAGTGGTCCACGCATGTTCCTATAATCTACAAAGGGCTAATCTTATCGCCCACCCTTACTCTTATATTAAATTGTCTTACTTCAACTCTTTAAATGAAGGGTAATGAAACCCTTTAACCTAAATTCAGTCATTAAATTTTTATTTATTATTATTTATTATAATTTATATTATATACCTTATGCATATATATTTATGTTACCTCTTACAAACTCACAATCCCCAAAAGATACTTTAAACCTTAAGTGTTCTAAATTTTTGCATCCCCTAAATCTCCTACTCATTACTCTAACATCCATCTGACTTAATTTAAATCAATTCTCTAATTTCATCAAGTCTAACCTTTGCTCGTCAATCTTACGTATTCCCTCACATGACATACAATTACAGTTTCTACGCCATAATCCATGAAATACCCTTTTGATAAACTTACAATCAAATGCTCATACTTGTGCCCATCGACCACACAAATTTATCCCATGCTCTAATCACATACATATAATTCACCAACGACTTACAATCATATCCTTAGTCTTTAGTAGCACATACATAGTTCACATACATAAAATATACTTATTTAACTAGCATTTATCATGCACAACATTAAGTTAAAAACTCCTAACATGTTGCTACATAATTAAAGCAAACTATCATAAAATTACGAGTTTAAGGTCCCCTATATCATGATGAACGTGAGTTTGATGTCGAGCACATGACGGTGGCGACATTGATGGTGGAATTGGCAGCCAAAAGAATCGCACTAAGAGAGTTATTGTCCTGAGGATTTTTTTTAGAGGCTCCGGAATTAACCTCGACAAGGAGGGACTGATTTTTCTCAAAACAATTGATTTAGTGCACTAGGGCGGCTAGGCACAAGGTCATGCCAAAAGAAGTGGTGGTGCGACTGGAAGTTGAAGGTGTATAAAGTAAAGGTCGGCTAGCATCTGAGAACTACTCAACCAGTCAGATGAAGTTGAAATCGGCCACATACAACACCCAACGGCTTCATTTCACATCTACAAGGGCCCACATAAGGGTGGAGGGCATGGGGTGATGCTCAAGGACAAAGGAGAGGTGGAGGGCTCTGGTGTTAAATCTATTTGGTGGCAGAGCCAACCAATGGTTAAGCGGCGCAAAAATAGCGCATAACCCTAAAATGTATGCATGGCCACATGCATACGCGGTCAAAGGGGAGGAGGAGAGTGCTGGACGGTGGTGGCCCAAGGCCCAAAAAGGTAGGACCCTGACCAAAAGTAATGGCCGACGAAGACCACCCTTGTCATTGTTGTGTTGAGGTAGGATAACCAGAGGCCAATCGGCGTCTAGTGATGGTAGGACGACAGTGCTCTAAACAACATGGTCAAACACATAACCAGCAAGGGGAAGTTTAGCTCATGCCAAAAAAAGAGGAGCAGTGTCGTGCTAGGGTGGTGACCCGGCCATCTCATGCTAAAACCAGCCGGACATGTGGTCTAGAGACTATCTAACGTTCAACGGTACTACGATGGCCTCAGTCAGGTAAACAAGATAGAGGCAGACCGGGGAGGCCTCCACCTCATCATCGTGGGGTTGGAATAGAGCCCATAACGGCCAGACCAGTAGCGATGGCCAAAACCCATACTGTCTAATCGGCAAAATGGAAAACAGAAACCCAAGGGGACAAAGGAAATTGATCCGGGCCAAGGGAAAAGAAGCATAGTGGCGAGTTTGTGTCAGGGCGGTTGCACCGGCACTGCCAAGATGAGGCTGGATGACCATAGGTCGCTGACCAACATTCTCGCCGGCAATGCCTAGCATAGAGAAATAACAAAGGGTGAGAGGGGGATATCAGGAAAAACAGGGGTGAAATGGAACGGGACCGGCCAGCTGGGCGGAGGCAAAATCAGGACGGATGGGATGGCACACTGTCATCGCCAAGCCAAGGCAAAGTCGAACAGTGGTCCAGTCAGCTGTGGCTTGCCGCCACCAGCCACCATTTAATCAAAAGAGAGAAGGGGATGGTTCAGAGGAAAATAGCACAAACCGGAGGGGAAAAGGGCAGAGGAGGCGGCGCTAGACTTGAATTGGCTACCTACCGCCATCGCAGGGTTGGGACAGAGCCAGAAGAAGGTCTTGTTGGCCTTTGTCGGCCCACGACGGGGACAGAAAGAGGGGATGCAGAGGCAAAACAAAGGGGAGGGAAGGAGAGGCCGGAGCCGGTGGAGTTGGGACGTCTTTGTCCATCACTAGGCCGGGGAGGAACCCACAGCGGCCGTCTGGCCACTGCCGGCCATCACCGGCGGCGGTAAATTGAAAACACAAAGAGGGGAGGGGCTAACCGGGGTGATTCGAGTAGAGGGAGCTGGTAGGGCTGGCTATGGCAGCGGCCACGGGCCAGCGAATGCCGAGCGGAGCCCATCGGCCACTGCTGGGGCCACCACAATAGAGGCATATTGAGAGGGAAGAGGGACCAGGGGTCTAAATGTTCTGGAACGGGCTCAAACAAGCCCAATCTGATTTATGTTCTCTTTTTTTCCCATCACGCATTAACTCCCATTTACATGTCATATCTCTAAATTTTGTGCCAAAAGCGCATGTCGAGGCCCACAACCTATGACTAAGCACCAATCCCGATTACAATTACAAATATTAAGGTTAAATATGAAAATAAATACGCCAAAGTATCAGATTTCCCGATCAAAAATACAATAAAAAAATAGCAAAAATTTAATAGAAATTTGTAGAAAAATCAAGGATGTTACAATAGGTCTCAACTACCAATTCATACTACTGAGCAACTTATTCTCACAAGAAGACCAAGGGGTTAAATACCCTATTTTCAATGTGGCCAACATCAGAAATTTAGAAAATTCTCAGACATTACATCAATGGCATAGTCATAAATTTGTAGGTCGACAATTCTAGTAAAAATGTATAGTCTCATTAATTAATTAACAAAAGTTATTTTTTGTACTTATTTTCACATGATATTTATTGATATTGTAATTAAGACTATGATATAGGTTTCTACAAATTTTCACATTGATTATAGTTTATTGCTATTTTTCTTAAAATGTAGAAATTATATGTTGTGATAATGCTATAACATCTACTTAAGATAGTATGAGAACAAATGAGATAGTATATTGTTGATTATGCTATTTTAGTACTTTTAGTATATTTAACTTTATTAAGGATATATTGTAATGACCCGTTTTTCGGTTACGCTTAACCCGAGTGGGTTAAGGGTAATTCGGTAATTTGATAATAGTATTTGGGGGTTTCATTAGGTAAAATCCCTATATCTGGGTAGACCTCAGAGTAACAAGTGTAACAAATCGAAGAGCGCACGAAACGGAGGTTGGGAGCGAAAGCTACAGCCTCGGGAAGCGTGTCGTATGGGTGGAGCCCACTCGAAAAGTGCGGGATAACCTACTCATGTGTGGTCTTATTTTGAAGGGCTCATCGACATGAGTCCATCGGTATGTGGAACGCGCAATTCCGACTTCGGGGTAAGAAGATATCGCGCATTGAAGTTTAGATATTTTTGAATTAAAATAATATGGAAAATATATTATTTTAATCATATAGGACGAAATAGCTGGCGTCAGCCACGCCACCCGACACGCAGTGCGATGCTGCGTGGCAGGGGGGCCCACAGGCCCACGCCGTGACCCGTGCGGCACCCGGGAGCTACGCGACGTGGGGTGCGACCGCGTCCCGCGAGTGCAGCGCGCGGCAAGTGCGTCGCGCACCGTGCGCGTCTTCGGGAGCGTTTCGTACGCTCTCGGCTTCTCCCCTATAAATTCCGTTTTCCGTTCATTTTCCGTGAGAGTTTCCGGACTCGTTCGGTGTCCATTTTCTTCCGTTCTTGAGGTGTTCCTAGCTAATTTGAGGGTGATCTATGCAATGCCATGGTCCATTCCTCGAGTTGGCGCTCCTATAAGAGAGGAACAACCCAGGGCAAGAGGAGGCTCTGTCCACCACCCTCCTGCCCTGAGAGTGAGAGAGAGAGAGATAGACGGCCCGGAGAGAGAGAGGAGGCTCCGTCCTCCGTTACTTGGCCAGATCAAGAGAAGTGGCCTGATGTAGGGGAGGTTCGGTTCTCCACTGAAGGGCCACGACGTATGAAGGACACCCCGAGTAGGGGAGGTTCTGTCCGCCGCCTATGGACATAGAAAATGAGAAGTCTCCGGGAAAGGGGAGAGTTGGTCAGGTTGTCTTTCGGTGCAAGGCGATGAATGTATGGAGGCTAGAGGAGGCTTTGTCCGTTGTCTCCGGATCTGAAGGGGAGGACACGCAGAAATGAGCAACCCGAATACCGCTACCTCATGAGACATCAGGGGAGTAAGAGTTTCTTACCTCCTATTTTTAACGATAGAATGCATGTGCTAGTTACGATGTGTGCTATGCTTGATCCATATGCTTGCTATGCTTATATGCCATGATGTGTTCCGTCTCGCTCTGGGTTAGAGGAAGATGGGTTGTGCGTGTGTTATAGTATGATATGCTATGCTTATATGCCATGATGCGTGTCATCTCGCTCTGGGTTAGAGAGAGACGGGTTGTGTGTGTATTTATATTGTGTGTGTCTGGTCTCGGCTCAGTGATAGAGCGAGACCTATGATGGTGTTCCGTCTCACTCTATGATAGAGCAAGATGTGTGATACGTGTGGTCTCAGCTAAGTGATATAGAGAGACTTGTGATGCATGTGGTCTCGGCTCAGTGATGGAGCAAGACATGTGAATGTGATGGTCTTACTCTGGGATAGAGTGAGGCATGTTGTGGTGGTTGTGTGGTGTTTGTCTCTATGATAGAGCGAGATGTGTGTTGCCAGTGTTTTATCGGCTTTTTGTATAATTTCGATTAAATATTCGGAGATACATATTTTATACGTATGTGTTTTTAGTATGCCGGTTGTATGTAGTACCTAATAGGTAGAACTACATCCGGATCCGATCGTATCGGAGTAACATTGTGGATGTTATCCGATATGTACATAGGCAACTAACGGCAAGGCAACGTTGGCCCGGTCTGAATTAGTTATATATTTAGGCCAGTTCTTTCCTATGCGCAATTGAGCTCTAAAGTTCCATAGCGCGTAGGGGAACATGAAGACTCTCGCACTCAGAGTGTGCCGCTATTAGTTCTGGGTTTGGTTTTTATCGATTTTGGGACCCCCCGGCCCGGGTCGGTTCTTGGGTCGGGGAGTCTCATATATATTCATATATCTAAGATTAATTTAGTAAATTCATGTTTAATGCATGTCTTTGAATTATGTCTTACATAAGATAGTAAGATTATTTAGGGTTGCACATGTAGTTATGTTTTTAATTTATTACATCATGAAAATAATTTATAAACTATAGATTAATTGTGGTTAGTCGAGGTTTCTATAGTTGCCAGATTAGTCGCATACGAGGTTTATCGAATTGGTTTTACTTCTGAAAGGGCGGAGTTTTACGTTCAATGGACATGGTTTTACGTTCTAAAGAACGGGTTATTCCTCCCCTAAGCAGAGATGATTGAGACTATTTATTTATTGAGACTTCTGGAGTTTACTCTAGGTTGGTCATGACCATTGTGCAACACGTGACCAAGGATTTCTTGTATTTTCTAGTATTTGGGATGCAGGTGACAGGTGTAAGGCCCTTGATTTTTCTAGGATTTTTTTGCTATTTTTCTGGTCATTTTGTGGCTGGAAAATATGACACTTCGGCATATTTATATTTATATATTTCCCCAGTATTTATACCCATAGAGTTGAGTGTGGGGCTTAATCGCAAGCCGCGGGCCTCACTGCGCGCTTACAACGGGAATTTTGGAGCTACAACATGTAACCGAGAGGTGAATGCGTGTTAGGGACGTAAATAGAAAAATTAAAAAGAGTATATAAATTGAAATCCGAACATTGGATTGCAATAAGTTTTCGACCCATAAATGTTTTCACGTCCAGTGACTTTTTTGAGAACCCGAGTGAGATTCCTGTCACTCCGTTCTCCCTCTTCCATCATCAGATTTTGCCGGTTCTTGTCAGGATCCTCTTTGCCTCACCGCCACAAGTCAGTAGATACCAGCTATGACCACCGCCATGGCCTCTTCGCTCCTCCACGAGGTACTGAACTTTTCTTCGGTTTTTCTCTCCTTCAAATCTCGTTTTTGTGCCATGGGGGTGCGATTTTGATGTTGTTTGTGGCCGCCCTCAACTAGAATTATATTTGGTTGGCCGCTAGGAACCCATAGGCGCTGGCTAGAGCCGCCGCCATGCTTTCTTCGCTCCGCTGTGAGCTACTGGTACTTTGGTCGGTTTTTATTCACATTTTCATCTCACTGTCCAGAGAATATTTTTGAGACGCCGGTGTTTTCGGTTGTCATCCAGCCATTGGACAAACTCCGTCCATCCTACCTCAACCTAGTGTCGGTAGGGGGTTACCGTTTCCAACCCCGCTTCATCCTATTGTCTTGCTTTGCCCGATTAGATGCTTTGGGTGCGTCTCGGGTCGTTGCCATTGGCGAGCTGTGGGCCATTTGGCCATCGTGGGCTTTGCCCCGGCTTGGCGACAATGAGGGTCAGCCCCACTTGGCCAATTGCACATCGTCTTAGAATGGGCCGCTTGCCTTTGCCTTATACCGTGCGAGATGCACAACTGACCGCACCAAATGTGTTGGTTGTGGGTGGCGATCGGCAATGTCGTCGCTTTGATCGGCCACCACTTCCTGGCCCTAGCTCCATTGCCCCTTTGTGGGCCTTGGACCGTCACCGTCCGACCATATCCTCCTACAGTGGCACTTTTTGGCCGCGTGTGCATGTGGCCAAGTGTGCATTTATGGGTTTAAGCTCCATATTTGTGCAGCTTGACCGTCGGATGGCTCCATCACCATTTGAGTTGACCACTAGAGCCTTCTTAACCTCTCCTCCGTCCTCGAGCATTGCTCCACTCTCTCCGCCCGTATGTGGGCCCTTGTCGACGTGAAATCATCACCGTTGGGTGCTGTCCATGGCCAATTTTGACATTTTGCGGCCAGCCGAGTACGTCTTAGCCACCGGTCGAGCTTCTGTGAGTACGCCCTCGACTTATGGTCACACCGTCGCTTATACTGGCATAACATTTCTCCCGGCCGCCTAGTGTGCCATCGTGGACTGCGGATTTTGCCGCATTGACATCTTACACCCTGTTTGGCCATGAGTAGTTCTAGCGCTTCCTAAAATCCTCGGGACAACAACTCTCTCAACTAGGCAACGGTGTTGATCGCCAACTCCACTACGGCCGCCGCCGTTGTGTGCTCGCCATCAAACATCATGATTATGAGGTAGGGGAGCTTTGAACTTGTAATTTCATGATAGCATGCTTTGAATGAGTAACACAATGCTAGGATTGTATGATTCAATGCTTTGAATACTAAATCATGATCCATTTGCATAATGTAAGAGGATATATTATGCCATATTGAAATGCATATGACATGCATGTGAGCTGTATGTATGTTTGAAGTATGTTGGTAAGCTTCGTATGTTGATTGAGTACGTTCTAGTGATGGCTAGCGTGTTTGTTGGTAAGCTTCATATGTTGATTGAGTATGTGCTAGTGATGGCTAGCGTGTTTGTTGGTAAGCTTCGTATGTTGATTGAGTATGTGCTAGTGATGGCTAGCGTGTTTGTTGGTAAGCTTCGTATGTTAATTGAGTATGTGCTAGTGATGGCTAGCGTGTTTGTTGGTAAGCTTCGCATGTTGATTATGTGCTAGTGATTGCTAGCTTGTTTGTTAGTAAGCTTCGTATGTGTATGTATGTGTTAGTGATGACTAGCATGCATGTTTGAAGTATGTATAGATTATGCATGTGCTAGTGATGGCTAGCGTGCATGTTTGAAGTATGTATGGATGTGTTTGTATGTGCTAGTGATGGCTAGCATGTATGTTTGAAGTATGTATAAATGTGTTGTATGCACTAGTGATGGCTAGCGAGTATGTTGGTAAATTACGTATGTATGAAAGTATGTGTGTTATACATATGTTTGATGGACATATGTATGTATGATGGCTATTTGCCTATGTTATGGATTTGTTTATGTGCATGTGGGCACAGGTATGGGCTATGGATGGTAAGAAGTGACAGTGTTTGGTATAGATTTGGATATGGATGTGTAAGCGTATGACGGATGACATAGGATATGAGTATGACGGGCAAGGATTGGAGTAGATTGTTTTGGATCAAAACACATGTTAGGGGATTGTCAGACAGTAAGAGTGTGCATAATTGTACAAGCATAATGTACAGATTATGAAGTGAAAAGTAAGCATAATAAGTGAGGTATAAGTAAGAGGGTGATAACTAGGGTTGGCTCTAAGGAGCTCAATTTAAGGACTTTCGAGTAGATGTTTTGGCCATAAGGTGGATGGCGGAGATTATATGAATATGTAAGTTTTGGGTGTATGATGAGTTATGTTGTAAGATGGACGGGTTAAGTGAAGTCTGCTGCCTTGACGAACTAGGGTTTCGGATCGGGCTCATCTTCGGTTTGATCAGTGGAGCACGATATACTTGAGAGTTTGTGTGGCATAATTGTGCTTCATAAATTACTTAATTCAAACTTGAATTAGAAGCACAACTAATGATAGCGTTGTGAGTTTGAGACATGAGGGTTCGACGGATTAAGTTTCGTGTTTGAGTGAGCCGATAATGAGTCGGCTGTGCGTTTCTCATGTCTTGGCATGATGTTTATCTTGCGGGATGTTGTCTGTGTGCTGTACAGAGCACTAGACGTTTGATACTTTGTTGAGAGCGACATATATTTTCAATTTGGTATGTGTCACACCTCGGCGATGCCCAACCCGAGCCAAACCCGGTCCAAGGGCCGGTCAAGCACGCGGGGGCGACGAAGGAGAAATTAAGAAATGATCTAGCGGAAGACTTAGCCCTAACCACAGGCGATTAACAGAATTACGGAGTACGCACAATCCTTTGAGCAAGAGTAAATAAAAGGAAAGAAAGAGAGTTGCTTATCACAAAGTAAACAACTAATGTCAAACCCACATGCTTAGTTAACTAAAGCCCACACTGGCTCAGATAAGTCTTAAGCAAACATAACAGTGAAATGTGACATAAATCCAAAACAAAAAACCCTACACAAAGGTTCTAAACATAAGCATACAACCAAAGAAGATAAGTCACACAACGATCTCCATGATCACATCCAAGCCATCTTCGACCTTTCCTCAAAGAGGAGATCCTGTCCGTCTGCATGTCGAACCACGCAGCCCCAAATCAAAACACAAGAAAGAGGGGTGAGTTTAACAAACTCAACAATGGTTTTTAATATCACTATCAACGTCGAAAACACGATAGCATAGCAATATAATCATTTAGATCAAAGATTGGCAAGGTGCATCATTTTCTGATCACACATACGCGTTACCTAAAATTGCATCATAGTGCATAATCCACATAATTGTCATTCCCATCATAAACCCTGCATGAAATGTATCTCTAACATGCATAATCCATCATGCATCATATCAAAATCAACCTGCATGAATGTATCTCTAACATACATGTTCCATCATGCATCATATCATAATCAACTTGCATGGATGTCTCTAACATACATATTCCCACATGCATCACATCATAATAACCTCCATCAAGGAGTAATCACAATTTAGTGTCACACAGACGGGAACATAGACAAGGCCACGAAGGCGTGTCATGATCCAAAATTCTACACAAGAGTTCAAGAAAGATCGGGGTTGTCAATCCCTAATGCTGCTCGCCTTGGACGATCCTGGCCAAGGATGTCCCATTCTCACACATAGAATCTAGAGCAGGGGTGTTCGCCCAGGGACATCTCCTGCGGAGGGAAGAGCCCGAGTTCTCACACAGAGTACCCTAGAACACGTGGTAGCGGGGTGCATACGACATACCACACTGGATTCCCAGGGTCCAGATGACACTCATAATAACATTCTCACAAATCCGCAAGACAAGTACACAACTCGTCCCCACATAATTCCATTTAATTAGACTCAACCCGGGGAGTGCACTCGTTCCACACAGGAACTCAAATCGAAATATGTCCTTTCGGACCAATCAACTTGCGACTAATCCACGACCGATCAATCCGGCACACAATTTCATCACATTGCATCCAATCGATCAAATTCGATTAACCACGATGAAGCCTCAATTAGAAATCCATTTTCATGATGCATGCAGCATGGTACATACGTGGGCAAAGCATACATAAATCCTAATCCATGATAAGTGCTCTCACCAGCCCCTAATGCATCATTCATAATCACAATATCAAGCTTCAACATCATCATTTAACCCCCACACATGTGTGTGTAACTAGTGGAAGCATTTCACACAATGTATGTCAATATGCTTGAAAATAAACTCACTACCACACTACACATGTGAATTACCATCTAAATATAAATTCCAGCGGAAATCATAAGAGAAAAATCATTGAAATCATAACTCGAATGAAAACTCAACCACAAAGGCTAAACACATATAAGATTATTCATTTCATCTTTGAGTCATGACATTCACCAACATCCACACATCAACTAACCACATTTTATCATGACAAATCAGTCCAATAATAAGTTGTAGTTCTATTGAAAATATGCTTAATTCAAAGGAAATCAACCATTCATAATTTCAAGATGACAATTCCAACATCATGCCACAAAGCATAAGTCCTTCTACAAATCTCTAAGCATATATCTCAACTCCATAAACTCAATAGCATGCATTTCCAGTAGCATAATATAGCTTAAAACACTCCACATTCATATGAAATTGGCAAGCTAAAGTGGAATCATCGAAATAAACATCATATGCACAACATACAATTTACTGTATAGCCGTTCGAACGCCTTTCATGCCGTTCGATCGGTTAAACACAAAAATTTGAAATTCACAGTTTGGCCGTTCGAATACCTAGCTGGCTGTTCAATCGGCTGAACTGGAAAGCTGTCGTTCCAACAGTGTTGCCGTTCGAATGCCCAGGAGGGCCGTTCGAACGCCAACAAGGCAGAACTGGTCATCTTCTTCCTTTCGCAAATCCAAACCGAAACACCATTGATAACACTTCAAATCCACATCTAACACCCTAATCATCATCAAAAGTCCTTCTTGACTTCCAGAATGTTAAACCATATCATAATAATGCAAAACCCTAAGAAATCGGGATTAAATATTTCTATTTTCTAATAATACCATTAACACTCCAAATCAAGTAATCTCCATTCGAAATAAGCCAAAAATCAAGAATATTACCATGGATAAACTGAGATTTCGAAGACCCATTACCTCAACACTTGATTAAGCTCAGATTGGAGAGTCACCCTTCTTGAAATCCTTGAAAACACATTGAGTTTGAATTAAACTCCAATAGAAATCGATTTACCAAAGAAATCCCTAATTAAATCTTAGATCTAGGGCTTGTTGGTTGTAAAAATCGAATTTTGAAAGTTAGGGTTTGTAGTAAAACACAAATCAGTAGCTTTTGAGGTCTTAAAACAAATTGAAACAAAGGGAAAATAGTAGATTTAGAAGAGATTAAGAAGAAAGCTAGGGTTTAGTGCTTAATTAGAGTAGGCTTACTGTAATCGTCTTCTAATTCGGGCCTAATTGGGGATTAGGCCAGACCTCCTTTCTTAGCCTATTCCCAAAAATGGAAATGGCTCAGGTTTGCCCTTTTATAGTAAGGGTTGGGGTATGCATGGGTAAGTTTTTGGGGTGTAAATAGGAAAAGAGTAGTGTTATTCTGACGTGCAAAAATGCACGTTAAAAGGCCACTTCATCATTTTCAAACCCTTGATGTGTAGGGCCCATTTTTATGGGCCCTACACATCAAGGGTTTGAAAATGATGAAGTGGGCTTTGGACGTGCATTTTTGCACGTCATGGAAGCATTTTTCATAGGAAAAGTAGGCTAAAAGTGGGTATTATGAGAATTTAAGCATTAATTAAGCCTAATAAAATTCTAAAATTTTTTGTATGACCTTAAGTAGATGTCTAGGTTCATTGGACACAAAAATCAAAATTTCGTCGGTGGGGCCCACAAGGGTCCTGCCAAAACCTTAATTTTTGAAAAAATAATAAAAATTCATATTTTTTTTAAAATCACTTAAAACCACTAATCTTAAAGTTGATTTTGGTTAAAACCATCTTAAACACTATTTATTCAAGAAATCACTGAATAGATCAGAAAACACACTAATCTCACGATAACCAACAATTAAAGAAACCAAAAACTGGTTTAGAGATGAGGGTCCTTACAGTATGTGTGTTGTGTAAGCCTAGACATTTGATGCTTTATTGAGAGCAACATATGTTTCCGATTTGGTCTGTGTGTTGTATAAGCCCAAACGTTTGATGCTTTGTTGAGAGCGACGTATGTTTCTGATTTGGTCTGTGTGTTGTATAAGCCTAGATATTTGATGCTATGTTGAGAGTGTTGTATGCTTCTGCCCAAGAGTGACATTGTATGATTCTGCCCAAGAGTGGCACTGTATGATTCTGCCCAAGGGTAGCATTGGCACTATAAGACCCATAATGGTGGGCAATTCTATGGCACTATAAGACCCATTATGGTGGGCATTTCTATGGCACTATAAAACCCATTATAGTGGGCAATTGTATGACCCCTTATGTGTTATATTTGCGTGCTCAGGTAAGTAGTATCATGGACATGCTCTTACCTGTTTGATCCTGTGCCCCATGAGCATTGGTGTGTCTTACCTTCAGAAAAGTCCATGGCGTCTAGTCACTCCCTGGAGGTTAAGGTGATGCTCCAGTGACATTCTTTTCCTTTTCGACACTAGAGCTTATTAGTTGTAATGAGTTTCAGTGGTCGATAGTATGTGTAGGATTATGAGTATGAGCACGATTGTAAGAGTATGAGTATGAGTATGAGCACGACTGTAAGAGTATAAGTATGAGCATGACTATAAGAGTATGAGTACAATTGTAAGAGTATCTTTCTGAGTAAGACAGTAAGTGTATGATTTTGAGTAAGACTGTATGAGTAAGGTCGTACGAGTATGATTGTATACGTAAGGTCGTACAAGTATGTGTAAACTGTATGAGTAAGCATATGATTGTACAAGTAAGGTCATACAAGTATGTGTATGTTGTATGAGTAAGTGAACTATGGTACGAGTAAGTTTGTAAGACCCTGAATAAGGGTGTTTGTGTAAGTTTGATTCGATGGTTTATTTGGCATGTTTGTATGCATATGAGCATGATTATGATATGCCTGTTTGTTCATGTTGAGTTGCATGAACGCATCTATGTAAGGATTTACAGAATTCACTGTTTAGAACTCCCCTACTGGGTGTTTTCCTACTGAGTATGAAAATACTCATTACCCTACTTTTTAGCCCTGTTGTATGGGAGGTTTTTGCAAGTTTATGTGGAGACTCGTGGGGATGGAGACTCGTTTCTATGGTGGATTGATTTCCTTGGACTCAGGTATATCCTTAACTCACTGCGAGTTTTGTTTGTGTCACGATCTGTTGTATTGGGTAAGATGAGAATTAAGATGTTTATATATTTTGGACTTTTAGTTTGGATCAGATTGTGGACTGTTATGGGACTTGCACTCAGGGATGCCTGGGAGAGATTTGTATTTAAAGTTTATGATCATAACAATTTATCTGTATGGTTGTTTACGAGTAGCGCCTGTGGATGTTTAGTTTGGCAGTACGATGTTTGATCGAATGAGTATCGATTTGGATGGGAAAAACTGATGTGTTATGTTTTAAATTATAAAACTGTTTTTACAGGTTTCGTATTTGTCATTTTTTCCTGATATATAGCAGTTATATTGCAAAAATTTTTCGTGAATTTTGAGGAAAATGTGTGAAAAATCATGGGCGTTACAACAGTAAGAAGCAATAAGCGACAAACAACAAATTTTGTTTGGTTGCACTATTTTATTATCTTGTGACGACTCTTGATATTCATTGACACCAGATTGTTGTGTAAGACTTTTGTGACGGAAATGCTAAGATTTATTTGCACAAGTTTTTGTATAAAGACTTTACATAAAATGAACTCATGTGTTAGGGTGTAAATACAAAGCCTTATTCCACAAGTATTTTCAAAGCCTTATTGAGTTTATACTCTTTCTTATTTTTGGGAATCCTTTGGGATCCCCATGTGTGATGGTGTCATGCAGGTGCTCAGGAAAACTTGTTTTGTGAGCAGAATGATAACTGAGGCGCAACTGAGAGGAGGATTTACGATTTACTAAGGGATAATTAGTAGGATATAAATGAAGATACATTATGAATTTCATATTACTTGATAGTGTATTATTTATAGTTGGTAGTTTCTTTTCTTTAGTTTGAGGCATATGTTATGCTATTATAAGTAACTCTAGTAGGTGGATGTTTAATCCTAGTTATGATAAAAGTAGTTAATTTTTTTTTTACATTATTCTCTAGGTTGTTTTTAAGCAAATCAATGACTTAACTGTGGATTTTTAATCTAATCCAGGGTTGGGTTAAGAATTATTGCATCCTTTAGCCAGTTTTGGGTCAGGGGGCATGACATCTCCACCTATACATCAGACCCCATTCTGACACCAATTATTTTATACAATGACATGCCCTCGACATGTTGATGAAGGCAGCAATTTGTCTTCTCAACCCACATATCAGTGACTAGAGCGGAAGATCAAACTAGTCCATGCAATGGGTTAAACACCTATGCATTAACCTAAATATTTAGAAACCACTTTTAAATCATGATATGAGCATTATTGAAAAAAAATAATGAATTTTGCACCAATAATGCACCCCAAAGACTTGAGAAAGGATTTATGACATATTGTGCATCATATTGCACTACATCATATCACCATAGAAAAATTATACATAAATATACCTTGATTACATAAAATTTTGATTTTATAAGACGAGATTAGTCCATCCTAGATATGAAAAAATGAATCGTCAAAATTCTCCCTCCTCTATGTATTAGATGCTGGTGTGCACTCCACCAATGTTTTACCTGCTAGAACTTCTTTTGAGTAACTTGGTTGTAACCAATCCAACATCCCATAACCTTATAATTACCCACGATTTTAATGAACTCGTTTTATTCGTATTATCAATGGAATTATCGATAGATGGTCTCAAATTTGGGAATTTTGTTGTTAAAAATTCTCGTGTGTTATAGTTATATTAACATTATTTTGTACTTTGAATATTGCAAGTTTAGTTTAGATGCTTCTGGAGGCATCATTTATTTGTTCTCGAGTAATAATTTTTATTATAGTATATAACTTATTGGAATTGTGTATCAATATATATACAAGATTGAAGACATACAACTAAGATTACTTTACTTCTTGTTTAAGGTTTGAAAGCAAATGACATAATTTTTTGGTATATTTAAGCTTCTACAAAATACTCAATCCGTACTAAATTTATAACTCCATTTGGCAAAAAAACTTATTTTATATTAATAATTTTATTTTGTTTAATTTAAATTGTAGGGTAATCAAAAAAGAGTATTATAAGCTTGTTATCACTTTTCTCGTATATGGGTTTCATAGTTGAATAAAAATTGCTATTGTTTCAAATGTAGCTATTAATATGGGACTAAGGGAATGATAATTGTGAAATATTTATTTTTCATTTTTTCAATTTTTTTCCATTTATTAGTCCATGACCGCCATCAATATTAACGGACAAAATTATTATTCACTGGACATAGACAAAATATCTGAACGGACACGGCTACGGGCACCCGTTGACCGGACCGCGTTCGTCCGTTTACACGCATGATTCGTGTTGCCCCTGCTTAACACTGTGGCTAACCGCTGGGAATGCTGCAAAAGCCGACGGTATACTGGCCGAAGGGAGCAGCCCCCATTTATCGTCAGACACGTGTTCCTCCCTCTCTCGCCCAACGAACACTAGGAGAGCCCGAGGCATTTCTCCGTTCCCTGGTCGCCTCGCCGGGCTGTAGCAATCGTAGAGCACCCCGCCGGGACCCTAAATTGCCGACCATGGCAACGTCAGGTTGACGCCGGCCTAAATTTGAAGCTCCTTGGCGTTCCACTTTTTCAGTTTTCGTCATTGATAATTGTTTTTTTTAGCAGTGTCGGGGGCGGCGGCGCTAGAGGAGCAGCAGGAGAAGCTCCGGCGATTTGTGGATGCATGGAGCGGTCGAGCTGACGACCTGATGGGGAATCTCGAGGGGGTGGAGATCGGATTGTCCCCTGAATTTGGGGACTCCAGCTCCAGCTCCGACGCGGTTCGGGTGGTCGCGGAGCTGCTGGAACAGGAAGGCATCCCGGATATTGTCGATTCGGATAATGTGGCTGTCTCCAAGTTTGTCACTGTGCTCGCCTATGACTGCTCCGAGATCTCTAGGCTCAGTCGACATGTAGGCATTTTCCCTAAAATCTATTTAACATTGTTTACTGGTATATCCGATGCGCATTTAGAATTTTGGTAATTTTTGGTGTTTTTTTGGAAAATTTGATCTTATATGAGATAAACCATAATTCTGTGAAATAGTTGTCATGTTTCTGCTTTGTAGACATTGAAATTTAGTCTTTATATTTGCTACATTCAGCTTCTCTAAATGCTGACTAGGTTATTAGATCATTGTGCATTTCAACAACTGCTTAGTCGATGTAAGGAAATTTGTAGAAGAATTGAGGAACCAGGTTGTCCCAGCTTTCACTTTTTAGGCATTGAGAACCGTATGTAATAAGTTGCCAGTGTTTTGGATGTTCTTAATCAGGATTTGACAATCATTTGGTGGTGTCTATAAATTGGTTGGGATGTTTAACGTTTCAATAGTCTGAAACGTTGCTCAGTAAGTTTATAGCCACATTTCTGCTTTCTAGTAATTGAGACTTTGCCAACGAACATGCATGCTACTCGCTTTTATTCACCTAGTACAATAACTAATCAAGTATGACCACTTAAAGGTTAACAATTGCTTGGCGTCACATTCGTAAATTATTTGAATATTTGATGTTCAAAAGGTTAACTCTGAAGTCGGTAAAATCTCTTGACATACATGTAGGCATCGAGACATTTATACAGACAGCTGCTTTTATTTGGCTACCGGTCAAGTTCTCGAGAGATGCTATTGGAAGGAGAGCCTCAAAAAGCATTTGGTCATTCACTGGCTTTGTTCATGGAGTTATGTGAGGTTACGCATCAGATGAAAGCAGTGTTGCTGAATTTGCTACAGCAGCTCGATTCCGTTTACTCTTGTGAAAATAAGAATTCTAGGCCTATCAATTCCTTCACAAGTATATTGTTCAACAGTGTTTTTAGTTCCTTTACTGATGGCCTATCCATGTTCCTTATTATGGATGAAATTTTTAGACGCAACGAACACATCAAGAATTACCTCTCTCTCTTTGGGAGGTACAATAATTTCTTTACTTTTAAATTTCTTTTACTTAATTTTTCGTGTGGTTATTATTAAAATGGCGATACATAATTTACATGGGATTTTTTTGTTTTGTTATCCAAATCTCTATAAAATGCAATTCCTAAGGAAGAAAAGAAGTGAGATGAAGTTCATGCATACCATTTTCAATGATTTAACTCTTTGCGAGAGCAAAATTTATGTGTATGATGTGGTCATTCACAACAGAAAGTGTGCACAGAAATGAATCAATTTGCTTTATGAATGTAAAATGGTGCGGTGAAAGGAAGACATAGAGAAGACAAATTTATTTCAAATTTTGTGATGTCAAAAATAGAAACGCCTGGAATATGCAGTTTTATGAAAAAAGTATGAAAAATTGAGTAAATGTTGTGGGAATGAAATTCAGGAGCGAGTGCATATTGGGGCCAATTAACTTTGAGGTGTCAGTGTTTTGACATTTATATTGTGTATAAATGAGATTGAGTGTAGTGGAGATGATAATGTTGACATGAATATGTGGAACACGGTTGCACTGCATATCAAACGTTTCACTAGAGAGAGAGCTCTGGGGTGGCTCCAGGAGGTTATAAATACTTATACAGGTGCATCTAGGCATTGCGAAATAGGGTAAGGTAAACTGGGAGAGCATATATGGAGCCAGCACTTAGGAAGAATGGACAGTGTAAAATTTTTGAATGTGGATTTTGCACGTGATAAAGCTGATGGTGGAAGAGGATCGATGTTGCTGAACTCAATTAACTAGGATGTGCTGAAGATATTGATAGTTTTACATTATTTTGAACTTATGTGTGTCATATCTAATAGTGGAATAGCACTGGCACACTGATCATAGTAAATTGCATAATTGTATCAAATATAAGTAAAAATATTTCTATTGAATTTCTCATTCCTCATTTTTTAGGATGCTGAATATGGTCCAAATGGAGAACCACAGCTTTGACATTTCACTAGAAGACCTAGATTGCCTCAACCATGTATTTAGTCACCTGGAAAAGGTTTTGGAAATTGGGTTGTTTCAGGTACAAGCTGCTATTATATGGATTGGATGACTTTTCTTCTTCTTAATTGAATGTTTTATATTTCCTATTCCTGATTGGGCTTTGATGCTGCAAATATCCCTTCTAAGCTTAAATTTAAACTGAGAAATCTTTTTTTTTTCCAGAGGTTACTGGAAGAGACATCGTGGCAAGGTCCGTTGCAAAAAGTTCGATGCAATAAATCCTTTTTTGATGCATGTACTTTTTTCTGTCGTGATGGCTTCTTGGAAATCCTTTCACACATAGGCAAGCTTCTTATACTCTTTGTTTCCCTTTGTCATATATGTGGGACAGGCATGGGTCCTATATATGGATAGTTACTATTTCTTCTTAGATCTGCTTATATCCTTTTGGGTTTCTTTTGGCAGCAGAAACTGTGAAGGAATTTCCCTATGATCGGAGGAGGATACTTACTTATGTGTCTTTGGTTCTTTTTGTTGCCAATGCTTCTGGTATCGCTTCTTCTAAATCATCTTAAAATGCTGTATATAAATAACTAGTAAAATTTCTGAGTTGGATATATGTACAATGAGATACATGGACAAACAAAGGTTATAAGCATGAAATCTGCTTGGTCATGAGAAAGGGTAAGATTAAAGATGTGGAACTCTTTCTGTTATTTGGTTCTCAGAAATTTTTTTAGAAAATATGACAGAGAGATAACTTTTTTACAATAGATGAAGCAAATTTTATATTGGTGGCTTTGAAGATAGGACTCTGGCCTCCCATAGCCTGTGAATTTGGTTTGCTGCATGGTGATGTTGTGGCTGCAACAGCGATAACAGTGGCTTCTGCTTCAGTTATTTCAAAAAGAAAAAAAAGTAACATTACCTTCGGAGTGATGGGCTACTTGCAGCAATTGCTGCGTTATCATGGCTTCTGAGCTCCATCACCTTATCCAGATCCCCTTCCAAACTGATCTCACTTTTGGATAAAACAATTTTATAGTTATCCCTAAACTGAAAAAAGTTAATCCCTCAAGCTCCTCTTCCTTTTTCTCGGTCCTTTTGTTATTGTGCCTACAAAACAATGGATTTCTTGACAACTTAATTCTGGACAACAGAATTCCAATGGGTGTCTATATGGCTTGCCATCTTGGTTTTGACCCCATTTCAGTTGACCAAAAATAAAAGTCTTGGAGAGATCGGGAAAGTAAAAATGATGATGAGGAAACACTAATTTCACTTATAAAAATGATCTATTTGAATATTTAACACCTATAAGCACTAATAGTCGAATACTACCATAAAACAATCACTAAATGTTAATTTTTAAAAGAAGAATTGCTAAATAAAAAGAGAAAATGGTGATTGACTGCCAAGAAGAAGAATGGAGTTCATGATAATGTCATTGAGAATAATGTTGTAAAGAAGCTTACAAACATCAATGTTATATGCTCAGAATTCTTCCATGGTCGTGGTGGTGTGAATAGGTTAGGTAGAGCTTTGGATTGCTGAGCCAAGAGGAGGAAGAAGAAGGGGAAGGAGGAAAAAGAGAAACCAAGGTGGAAGAAGAAGTAGAGGAGGAAGAGGAAGGAGAATAAAAAAAAGAGGAAAAAGAGAAACTGAAGAGAAAGGAGGGTGAGGAAAAAGATAAACCTAGTACGAAAAAGAAGGAAGAGAAGGAAAAAGACAAGAGGAGACAGAATTTAAAGACCCACATGGGCTATTGGCCCATGATCAGCCAAGATCTCTCTAGATCTTTCTGAAACAAGGAAATAAACAACATGGAAAGCTGTCTCTCGTCTGATCACAAGGAAGATAGAGAATTGATAGGGAAAGTCTCTCAATCAGACCTTTTTTTGTGGAAAATTTCACGGCGTCGGTCTGAGATCTGAAATCTGGCCGAGACAACATTTATGTTCGTCTGAATAATTTTATTTTATGTATATAGAAGCTTAAGCTGTTAGGGAAGGGATTAACTACTTATATTAGTTATACTACAAACCCATCACTCACCACTAAGGTTGCGTGTGAACACACACACAAGAGGAAGGGTGAGGAAACACATAGCTTCCCCCGAGGATTTGAACCCATAGCCATTCCTCTGATACCATGTAACGTAATTATTTTTTGGAAAGGACTAATGAGCTTTATTAAACACTAACAGGTATATTAAGTACAAAATTCTTCTAAATCAATTTAACTAGTATGCTTGCTGATGAATGATTTCTTAACCTACATGGTTTTAGGTGAATTTCCAGGAAAAGGGTTGGAAAAGGTGATTTTGGAGATACTAGAAGTGGTACCTGTTATCTACATTGAGGGGGGTATTAGATTTATGCTTCTGGACATATTCCAAACTCGATGCCCTCAATTGATATCCTCATTGCCTAATTTAAGGAATGCATGTAGCAGCTTGGATATCACAAATGGAAACTATCTTAAGCGTTTAGACGAGATGCACTTGCAGTAAGTCCAAACTTTTTATTTGATTTTATCACTTTCATAAAACTATGAGCTATAAATACTGCTAGTGAGGGTGGTTTTATATCTTCTTAAGTTTTTGTTTTGGGTTTAGTTCCCAACAATTTACAATTTTTTGTTTCATGTAAAGTTCTCAACAATTAAAACAACTTCAGATATGTAATTTTGTCAAGCAGATATAATTTTTTTAATGTTTAGCGTGTTTATGGAATTCCATACTGAAGATTATTTTGGTATTTCTAAATGAATATTATTTGTTTCAAACTATTTAATGCGAATAGTAAACAATAAGCTGTCTTCTTATTAGGCTTTGGGAGTCCATGAGAGAAGCTTTATCATGTTGGTTGGTATCATTCCAGGCCGCCATTCATCCACTGGTAATTAATTTACCTCAAATAATTCAGTTTCCAGTGGAGATTTCAGTCTTAATTTGATTATCTTGTGGTTGTAGAGAGAGCTATCAAAGGTTGAAGCCTGCCTCAGACTTCATCTAGAACAGATCATTCGGGTAAGGTGGCTAGAGCATTGACTCATGGAGTATAAGCTACCGGAAAATTTATTTTGAAATTTAATTTTTTCGTGGATCTTGTTAATCATATGTTGACTTATGTAGCTAGCGCTTTTAGTATGGTACTGCTTGCAGTCAGTGAGGTTCCTGATATATTTCTATGTGCTACCAATTCTGATCACTTGGTAAAAGTTTGTGCTTGCCCATCAATCCAGTGCAGGGAATATGCCTTGCCAATAGAATGCAAACATTGACCATATCATTGCTTGACCTGCATGCATTGCTTGAGGTAATGTTATAAGGTTAGCTTTAAATTTTTAAACTTTTTTGGATTTACTAGTTTTAAGCTGGTGCTGATTCATTTGAAGCATTGAAGCTGCATTCGTTTCAGTTACTATTGGTGTATAATGCACGATCATCTAGTTCTGCAGTAGTCAAAGAAGTTTATGAGATGCTTTAAAATTTTATAGGTACCCATCAAAAGGGAGAAGTTGAAGTCCCTTTGTCACATGGTTGTTTTATTGAAGGTGAATTTTTTTTATAGATTCATCTTTGGAGGTTTTCTAATTATTGCATTCGACTTGAATACCATTTGTTACATTCTAGGGAAGTGATGTATCTTGCCACTGGGCTGAAGAGTGCTTGGTATAAAATATTTTCTCTTATGGCTAAAATATCCTTTGCATCTAGGTGATCAAGAGCACATTCCTCAAGAAGGTATTGGATATCATTGAAAGTCTTCCACATATGATAAATATTGTCCAGACAGATATTGAACAATTACTTGTCCCAGTTAGGGTAATCAGCTATTTATACCAAGGATGGCGTTTTTCCTTTTTCTGACTCCTTCAAAATTTGTGTCATGGAAGTATCTCTTGTTTTCAGAATGAATTACAGAGAAGACTAATTGAGGGAAGCCCAACCGGCAAGCTGAGTTTTTTAAGCTCTTTTGCTCGTGGTATGTCATGGACTCTGGGCTTTACGGTCTCTCTACTCTAGCATATTCTAAATGACTGGGGCTGAAATTATGTTCGCAAAAATATTGCTTGCTCCTCTACTTGGATTTTTTTTGTCCAATTTGTTATACCTAATTTTCGGATGCTACTTGTTATAATTATTGGTTTCTCCTGACATTGCTCATGGTTAAAGTTGCAAATTTATGCCTTTTTTCTCCTTACTCTTGCTGAATGATGACTAGAATTTAGGCAAAGACAATAAGAGTAATATGAGAAGAAGAATTAAGGCATGAGTTTGTGTGTCCTTAGTTGTCTGCTTTAGTATTAGACTTTTGTTAGAATATAGAATAAATGAATAAATAAGATTTCTGTTTTATAACAGTCCTATAGATCTTACCTTTGTTAGAATATAAAATATATAAATAGATTCCATAGACTATTCATTACTTTGGAACATATAATGCAGCTATCAAAGGTGATTGGTTAGGTGCTTAAGCGGTTTCAGCAGTTTGTGCTACTAGAACTACACCGCCTATGCAGTGTAATAATGGCTTGGTTACTTTAGCTGCATACTTATATGAACCATGATAAGATCTTGGTCTTGGCCGCCATTTTGGTGGGTTGAAAATCCGAGATCTCCACGAGACTGAGATAGTTTGTATTAAGGAAAGTTCAAGATATTAAGGAAAATTAAGTTTACAAAAGGTAAGGAAAGTTTATTATAAAAACGATTGTGATAAAGAGAAAGTCCTCTCATTAAGATATAAAGGAAGTGCTTCTTCAAAAAGAAAGGTTGACACAAGAGCCCTTGAGTAAGACAATTTTTTTTTTTTTTAAATAAAGCTATTGATAGATAATTATTGGAGTTGACAGCCAATATCTCACATCTCCACGAGATGACTTACCATGATATGAACAGCTCTTGTCTTTAAGTCAAAGTTACAAATTGCTCTAAATAATGTCCATAGAAAGAAATTGGCAAATGCAATTTTAAGTCAGCTGGCTGTAATTGAAAAAGGCTGTTTTGGATTGCTGCTTTTAATCATTTTATGGTAATTTGTGTGTCTGAACAAACTTTGCGTTAATTACAAATCATATGTGACAGATTCTTCAAGAGTGTTTAAATTCTTTCTTAGAAAAATGATGTTCTATGTCAACAATTTTTGGCTTTTGCTTTTTTATCGAACAAAAGTTGTCCATTCCAGAACAATGACAACGCTAAAGATTCATAGTCAACTAGTTTTGCAAAAGTATATGCAAGTGTATATGAAATAGTTCTGATAAACTTGGATATTAAAGATCTTTTAAAAGTATTTTGTGCCCCTTGGCTGCTCATTTCATGTTTATTATTGTTTTTGGGCCATAAATGAAGCAAATGAATTAGATGTTCAAATGATCAATTTGTGTGACTATGTGTTTCTGCTGTGGCTTTAGGTGCCAAGGACACAGACATGAAGTTGGCAGATACTTTAGAATTGGTAATGCATGTCAAGTTGAGCGTGCTCTTCCTTTGTTTTTTTAGTAATTATACTTGAATGTGAATCCAAAGTACGTTGTTTGAGGAACTTAATTTTGCACTCATTTTACCTTAATTTTTTAATAGGTGGGGTTAGGGTTTCTTTGCATAGAAATCTACCTTGGAAAAGAGTGTTTGGTAGGAAAAGTGTTTCTCAGGACAAAAACAAATTTCATGAAAAAAATGTTTTCCATGGGTTAGGCATTGTGGGAGGCAATATTTTACAACCCGATCTGGCCACTGACCCATATTGGTCGCTGGGCTGGGTCACCCTAGTTCAATCGTGGGTGACCCGCGGTTAACTTGTTGATAACGTCAACAATTCGTCCTCCTCATAAATCTAATAATATATAAATAGTTGGGTACTAAATGTGACAAAATCATTGTAGCCCTGTTGGTAAAGGTGCATGAAGTGTTGTGACAAAAATGGGGTTTGAATCGCTCCTGGAACAAAGTTTTTTTTTTTGTGTGCCACCCCCCATAAATCCAATAATTTATAAGTAGTTGGGTGATAAGTTATCACAAATTTATAGTTGCCCAGTTGGTAAAAGGCTCATGGAGTGTTTGAGGGGGGATTAGGTTCGAATCCCTCCAGAAACAATATTTTTTGTGTGGTGCTTACCACACATGCAGAGTCTGAACCGAACTGCCAGGGATGGTGTGTTGCCGATTCAACTGGCCTGGCCACTCAAACTGGCCTGGCAACCTGGATGAACAGGCCCGTTTCGTGTGCCAGGTCTGGCTCAAAACACGGATGGGAGGGGTGATTTCGACTAGCAGGGGGACATGGGAGGAGGGGGAGGCGAGCTTACTACTGATGGCAACCACGGCAATATGGTGGAGTGGGGAGCCAGGAGGAGGTGACAACAAATTATGCGAAAGCTTTTTGCAGAGGGTCGGGGGCAAGTGCGGGTCTGCAAAAAGGCAGTTCCTTTTACACCCACTTTTCCAGGGTCAAGGAATTTGTTTTTTCCTAATCACTACTTCTCCAGATCTTGTAACACAATACAAACTATATTTCTGAGTTAATGCTTTTTCCAAAACCCCTAACCAACCAATATTGTTTAATTATCCGTAATGGAGTGGTAAAAAAAAGGATTTGTGCAATCAACCGTACGTAGTTTGGAAGAGCAATTGGTGGTGGCTAACTTTTTGCAGGGGTGGGGTGCAGGGGAGGGTCTGCAAAAAGGCAGCTTCTTTTTTTTTCACTCACTTTTCTAGGGTCAAGGAATTTTTTTTCCTAATCACTACTTTTCCAGATCCTGTAACACAATACAAACTATTTTTCTGGGTAAATGAGTTTTCCAAAACCTCTATCCAACCAATATTGTTTAATTATCTGTAATGGAGAGGTGAAAAAAAGGAATTTGTGCAATCAACCGTATGTAGTTTGGAAGAGCAATTGGTGGTGGCTAGAAAGAGCTAACATCCAAATACCATTATTGTGTGCTATTGTGTCTGCATACTAAATGTTTATGTCAAAGGGACTATCCTGGAATTCAGTACCATCAAAGAAAGAGCTAACGTCCACATACTGAGAATTGTGTGCTATCCTGTCAGCATTGATTGTATACTATGCTTATGGCAATAGGGAGTTTATCCTGGACATTAACACCATCAATTATTTTTGTCATAGGTTTACTTAATATACAAAGGCTTTGGTTTGGTTGGAGAACTCTTCTTATCTCATATTGGCTATGTGACAATAAGTGGCTATTGTTGGTGTATCATGTTGGCTGTTGAATTCATTTTACAGGTTAAGTTGTCATTGGAAATGCTTCAAGGTGGTGGAAGCAATAAAAGGCTATGGATTCTTTCTGTTGCTTTGGATGCTTTAGAAAGTATTGTAAGTTGTTGTCAGATTATGTGCAATCAATTTTGAAATTATTTGCTTTGATTTTTCCCTCATTTTAGTAGCTGCAAGGGCTATTCCTATGTTATCTTGCAATTCATCAAATTAATTTCAATGCTTCATAATCTTTGGATTAATATCCTTAGAATTCACATCTTTAACTGAGGTAAATAAGGAGAGGGAGGCTTTCACTCTTTTCTGGGATAACGGATAACATATTGTTTCTACTCAGTGAGTGCACTGCTACTTGCGCCTTGTTTGAATAATCTTTTGTTTATTATTTTGTCTGGAGTTGCATGCACAGGTTGATGTGAATGAATGAAATGGTTGATTCTTTGAGATGGATTGTTTGTTGATATTAGCGTTGTGTAAATGTGACTCTGTTCATCTTTAGGTGGCCCCATAATGGAACTTGGCACTGTACCCTAGAGGAATCACTTATCTTATGTTTAAAAGATGAAAATGAGAGGTTTTGTTATGACCCGCTGGACTGCCCTTATTTACTTAGCTTAGGATAGCTCTTTAGACTCCTAATTGCTTAGATCTTTAATTCCTAGTTTGATTAGGGTAGTTTCCTTTCCGTACACTTCTAATTAGATTAGAATTAGTGAAGGCTAAGGTCTTATGTATATATACATATATATATATTGCAAGTAATGGCTTTGGCCAACAATCAGAGAAATTAATCAGAAACTTAGAAGTGGTAGTTTATTTTATCTCTCTTCTCCATCATCTCTTCTCTCTTCTTCTCAATTTCATCTCTCATCTCAATATACAACCCTCCTGCCACACTATAAACTACCCATCTACAACACTGGTATTAGAGCCCAATAACTTTCCCTCACCACCGCTGTGACATGACAATGCCAGAAGAAAACCACCACCAATTCTGATGACAAGCCCTCGGAGACAGTTGTCTCCCACCTTCATATGGATGTGTTGGAGCTTAATCGAAAGCTTGACGCCTAAGCCGTTGAGCGGAATGCCGACATGGATGGTTGGGTGGAGCAGTTTCAGCACCTCTTGGGCACCCTTGCCTCCATCGTTGCTGTTGCTGTGAAGTTCATCAAATCTATTTCGGTGCTTCATAATCTTTGGATTAATATCCTTAGAATTCACATCTTTAACTGAGGTAAATAAGGAAGGGAAGACTTTCACTCTTCTCTGGGATAATAGAGAACATATTGTTTCTACTCAATGAGTGGACTGCTACTTGCGTCTTGTTTGAATAATCTTTTATTTAATATTTTGTCTAGAGTTGTATACATTGACTGACATGAATGAATGAAATGGTTGATTCTTTGAGATGGATTATTTGTTGATATTAGCATTGTGTAAATGTGACTCTGTTCATCTTTAAGTGGCTATATAATGGTACTTGGCACTGTGTCCTAGATGAGCCACTTATCTTATGTTTAAAAGATGAAAATGAGAATTTTTGTTCCTGATGGATGCCACTGGCCTTCCACCCTCTCCAGTTCTTCCACCCCCCTTTTGCCATTGTCAGATCCGCTTCCTTTGCCATTCCGTCTGGCTAACTTTGTGAGCGGCCAGGTCCAAGAGGTGCTGATGTTCCATTCCATGGTCGTGGGGTCTTTTCACCGGTCTTCTGGCAGTCTTCCTATGATTCCCGAGTGGGATCCAGACCCTTCTGCCTCCCAGATTGCTGCTGTCAGCAGTCTCCCTGCTCCTTTCAGTAGGTGCCACCAACGATGGTTTCGCCTCCCCATGCTTTAGCAGGCCATTGCTCCCCCAACACGTCTCTATTTCATCCCGCTGCCTCCATGTAGCCTGTTTCTGCGCCCATGCTTTCGCAAGACTGCTTAGGGCACCCCGTAGAAATCGATGGCACTCAGGTGGGGTCTCACGTGGGTCTGAGCGGACCAGGTGCTCAGGTTGACTTGGCCAGGGCTTTGGCTCCTGACCCATCTATTATCCGACCTGAACCTTGTTCGCACCTGCATGCTTCTTCTAATGCAGTTTTTTGTGGTCCGCACTCGCATCCTTCATCCCATGGCCCTCTACATGAGCACATACACAGGCAGTAACTTGGCTTGCTTCCTAAACTTGGTGCCTAAGAACTTGATGCTGCTGAAGACTATTTTCTGCATTCTGATGATTTTAATGCAGCCTCTGAAAATGGCATTTAATTCGGCCTCTGAATATGGCAGGCCCCAATATCTACCGTGGGCTGCAACTACCTCTCGTGCCAAGCAAAGGACATCAACTTGGGTATGATGCTGCAGCCCGCGACTATGATGGTGCTATCCAAGCCCGACCAATTCGTCTCACCTTCCCTATCTTCGAGAGTGATGAACTGGAGGAATGGGTATCTTGCGATAATAGGTTTTTCCACTTCAACTTAATCCGGTCCACAAGCATATTGATCTTGCTTCCTTTCACATGGAAGCATATTGACCTTGCTTCATTTCACATGGAAGCATATTGATCATGCTTCCTTCCACATGCTAGGTGGGATGACATGGAATGAGTACTTCTTGTTTGCTTTGGGCCTACTAATTATGAAGATTATAATCTTCGTCTTTCTCGTGTTCGCCAGACTACCACAGTCAAATTTTATCAAGATGAGTTTGAAAAGTTGTCTTGTAGCATTTAAAATTGGCCGGAATCTGCTTTGATTGATACTTTCCTTGGTGGTTTGAGGCCCAACTTGCAATATGCAGTGCGTATTTTCAAGCCACGTACCTTAGACATAGATAATCTATGTGACTCAATTCTGTCAAGAGCAACTTCAACATCTGTAGTGTGTTCAATGGTCCCTTCAGTCTTCTTCCTCTAGTGATGAACCCACCACTATGGAGCAGATTTCTACTCCTAGTGCTTTGACCACTACTGCTCCTATCAAGTGGTTGTCTCATGCTGAAATGGATGCTTGCTGTTCAAAGGGATTGTATTATAATTGTGATGAGAAGTACACCCCTCACACTGGTGCTAGGCCCCCATGCTTTTGTGATTGATGAGGTCCCTGAACCCAAGGATTCTATGTGCCCCATGGAAGAGTTTGATCCCAGCCTGGTTGCCTTGGTGAAGGATGCCCTTATTTACTTAGCTTAGGATAGATATTTAAACTCCTAATTGCTTCGGTCTTTAATTTCTAAGTTGCTTAGGTAGTTTCAGTGTACTTCTAGTTAGATTAGAATTAGCGAAGGCTAAGATCTGCCTATATATATTTATACATATACATATATATGTATGTATGTAAACGCTTGCACTGCACACACACACACACAATGTAATGGCTTTGGCCAACAATCAGAGAAATTTACCAGAAACTTAGAAGTAGTTTATTTTATCTCTCTTCTCCGTGGTCTCTCCCCTTCTCAATTTCATCTCTTGATTAGAATTAGTGAAGGTTAAGATCTGCCTATATATATTTATACATATACATATATATGTATGTATGTAAACACACACAACGTAATGGCTTTGGCCAAAAATCAGAGATATTAATCAGAAACTTTGAAGTAGTTTATTTTATCTCTCTTCTCCATTGTCTCTTCTCTCCCCTTCTCGATTTCATCTCTCATCTCAATCCACAACCCTCCTGCCGCACTGTAGATTACCCATCTACAACAGTTTCTCTGTCTGATAATTTGACGCAGAGTTCCTTGACTTGGCAATATGGTATAAGCACCATCTTTGGCTTTCCAGCCTACTTGAGCTAGTACACCCCCGTTGGTCTTTGGATCATAATTATGGCTTTTCAATCCTGACTATTTCTCCTTTTTTCACAAGATCAATTTTGGATATAATAATTTATATTCTATGCAAATGCTTTGTTTTGACCTTTATGTGCGAGAAATGGAACCTTATTTTTTTATTTGTCTTTGATCTTATCTTATTCAATGCTGCAGGGGCATCCAAATATAAAATGTTTAAGAATAAGAAGGCTGCTGAGGAAGATCAACATACTTGCTAATTTCCAGAGCGTATTTGAGGAAGCTACCATGTGTGGTTTTTTGTTCTGGTGGAAAGAAATAATTGGGACTTGCTTATCAATGATTTACATGGATGTTAATAAATTCTCTTGGCTGCAGTATGTCTACTTAGCTTCTTCATTTATTGTCAACTTAAAATGGGCAGCTTACTTGGTGTGGTGCTGATACTTACTGGTCCCGCTCATAAAAGTGTCATAGAAACAAATCCATAGAGTTTCTTGTTAGATAATTTGTCATCTAACATTTGCTGATTTACTAGGAATCTTTTGGATGCATTCTGCGACGGTCTGTGGCTTCTCAAACTTGGCAATGTTGGCAAAACTACCCTAGAAGTCCATGAGCGGGAAATAGATAATGCTGTCAAAAAGGTAGGCTACATTTTAATAACCAATTTCATATTTCTTTTTATTGTGTTATATTTATTGTTTATTCCTTGTAAGATTTTATATTTTAGACCGCGCATATGAGCAGCTTCAAAAGTTTCTGCATGCGGGACTTCGTGTTGTGTGCTTTGAAGATTACTTCCCATGGTTCTGATCAAATCTATATTTGAAAATTCAGGAAATTATAGATCCACTATGTAGAGATATAGAAACTGATCTCCGACTTCATGTGCATTCAAGTCACTTGAAAGGATCTGTTCACGTAAATCCTAAAAAGGTGCTCCAAGTACTGGATTCATGCGATTTCCTTTTTATGTTTTTGTTTTTCCATTTCTTAGAAAATGTTTTTATGTTTTCTGCTGATATTAATTTAATGTAATGTGCTTTCTGGTCAGACTGGTGTGCGGAATTTGTCTTGGTACCTACACATGAAACCTTTAAAACTTCCATTCAAGTTTATTGATGTCAAACTGTATGTTGAGCGTTACCTAAATAGCACATTCTACATCCATACTGCTATGTGCCCTTACAACTGGAAGGTAATTTTGTTTACTTGTTTCTGAATTTCCATGGTAATCCTGAGTATCAAAAACTTTTAGGAAGCTATTGCTACCTTTTTCTAACAGAAGATAAAGAATAGGTTAACACCGTAGCTTATCACCTGAGTTATGTTTTTGACACGGTTCCTGCTTTATTCCAGATATATTCCGAAATGAGGATATTGGCAGAGCTGAAATACGGGCTAGTATTGGATGACATTCATCTCCCTGAAAGGTCTCCTAGTCATGGTCTTGATATCAGTGAAATTATGCAAAATCTCCAGAAATTTGTTGTGAACTATTCATTCAACCTTTATCAGAAGGTGATATAATTTTGAACTACTACTTTTTTTAGTTATATTTTTTATACAATATCATAGTTTGTAAATCTTAGATAGCTACTTCGTGATATTGGGCAAGAGCATTCTCTGGAAGCAACATAAGTTGGTTTGAAGATTAATATGGCCCTGATGATAATTCATAATAGAATTTGGGAATGCTTTGGAATGTTAATTGTCTGAAAGTTGCCTCAAATGTCATATTCCTTTGCTTTAGGATGGAAGTCTCTAATAGCATAATTCATTATATATATATTTGAACAGATCTTCATTGAGAAGGTCACTAGCGACCAAGTTCGGAAAACGCAGAAGGCTTTCGGTGTTGAACATGCTTCTTTTTTTCTGGATGCGCATGGTTTAGGGACACTAACTGTGACAATGAGGCACATGTCAGAGTTTTTAAGGAAGAAACTATCTGCTTTGTCTGTACTCCAGCAGGATAACTATGTCAGTTCACATTTAGTAAAAGAAATCAGACTGTGGAAGGTAATTTGTGATTATGTGTGCAATTTGTTCATTTTAATCCATATGCTCTGTTTTCCAATTGCCATATATTGCTTGTTTTAGATAAAGTACCTGGTGGCATTCTAGACTTACTGTTGTTAAAAAGGGTCCACGGGCTGTGTTTCTTGGCTAACCATGTTGGAACAATTGGTCCTATGAAATAGGAGATCCTTCACATGATGGCATTTACGTGTAATGACTGAACATCAATTGGTTGCTTGGACTTTTTATAGTTTCTGGTCTTGTAGATAATCAAATGGCTTTTGCTTCAATCATTGTTGGTACATGTAAATCATTGACGTGACTGAATTGGGTAACCATATGTAAAATATGGTCGATTCCTTCATTAGAAGTTTGTCTCTATTACTAAACTTTTACATAATTTTATCCTATCTCTTCCCCTCTTGCTTCAGAGTGAAAAAGAAGTACTTGAGAAGTACATTTTGGTACAAATGGAGGAGCATGCCATACCTAAACTCAAACAGCCTTTTGAGGACCACGAATTGAGTTTCTTGGAACTTCTTGGCTGTGCCGTGACTGAAATTGGTAATACCATTGGTCTTGTTTGGATACTACAAGCTGGTTGTTCACACCATGTCAACAATATATCTGGGTCAGTGTTCTGTTGGTTTTGCAATAGTAGAATATTTATTCCCTTAATTTTGACATTAGTCATGTAATTATATGTTTATATATAGGTTCATACACAAAGGTACCAAAAGTTTTACAGAGTATTCAAAAATTCTTGGTTTATCAGATGCAACAGTTGCAGCAGGATCTATATTGGACATAGCAGCAGGGGATAATTATGTCCCGGAGGATCATTCTAGTCATGTTTCATCTCTTGTGACTCTGTGCGCAGAGGTATATATTTCTTTTTTATTTCTCACGCAATAGTTCTTGTTCAATACTACATTGCGGACTATAAGTGGATGTTTCTTGTCTGATTATAAGTCATTCATGCGAGAAATTTTGATTAAGCAACGTGGAAAATACTATTATCTTGTTTAGTAAAGACATTTCTGAAATGCTTTGTATCTCTATAACAACCCAGAACAAACATTTATGATTCCATAACAACTCATTACAAACATAATACTCTACGATTCTGGTCTGTAAAAGTTGCGCTCAGGTTCTAATTTGTTTTACACAATTTGGGCATAGGAAATCAAGAACTCTGACGACATCCATCTTAAGGATTTTTTTCTATTATTGCCCGCTGTCATAATCAATTTAGTGAACTCAAAAGCGCATTCCAAGGAGAAGATTCGAAATAGGGGACGTGATGCAGGAACCCACTTGACAACTAATGACGGCTTCATGCTTGGTGCTGCCTTTGTTCTCCGTGTATGAACGTGTAGCCTCTATAGCCTTTTGCTTCAATTTGACATTTTAAAATTAGACGTTTCAAGTATTAAATTCTTTTTGTTTTCTGCAATGGCGCACAAGTTTGAATATGCTTTGAATGTGTTACTGCAGATAACAGGACAACTGGAACTTTTTGATGGATTGAAGTGGTTCGCAGCTGCACATAAACATTTGGAGGAGGCCTTATCCTCTCTGGAAGGACGTATCCTTAGTGAGCAGCAGAAGCAGGGTGGTATTGCAGCATTCAGGCTGTGGGGTCAATCAGCTCCGTCTATTTCCGCAGAACATCAGAAGGTACATAAGAAGTTCTGAGCATAAATAAAATATAGTTTGCATTCAGATCTTGATTGGTAAATTCATTTCCTTTGCAAATAGCCTCCTCACCAGAAAGTTCTCAATATGCAGGAGATGGATAGAATTAAGAGATATCAACAGGAATTGGAGCTTATTCAGTACGGTTACAATGTTGCACGGGCAATCATCATGTTCTAAAATTTTCTGTGAAGGCCAGCAACTAATTGGATAGATCTTTCTATTTTTCAGCACTTGTAATGTATAAGGGTAGAGGCGGTATATTACACGTTGAGGAGTGAGAACTATTTGAGAAAAATAAAATAACATACTAATTGCATTAATTTTATGTATATCAATATTATATTGGTAAGTAATGTGTTTTTTACCCTACCATTTAGTTCATTATTGTCCGAGATTGCAACTTAGACTGCGTGTTGAGTGACCAGAAAATGCTGAGAAACAAGGTCACCCCAACTGTCAATTTGTTTTTGCCGTCGCTTTGCTAAATAAGTTGTCGATGAAGAATATCTACTTTAGGCCATATCCACGGCAACTCGGTTTCACTGTGAAGAGCTACGCAATCAGAGACTCTTAAGATCAAATGTGAATCCGGCTGCGTACTTTGCGAAACACTTAAATGCGTCGGAACCTCAAATGGGAAGTCGGATACTGTAACAACCTGAAATGGTTCGTTTCAGGGCCAGAACTAGACGGAGAAAACATTTTCATCTCCTCCCACTGACCTCGCCATCTATAATTGCATGCCTCATCAGAACTATCTCCTTCACCAGATTCCGGTAGGTGAATGGCCTTACGGCGGCTCGCAGAAACAGTCCCGGCGGCATCTTGCTTTTCTTAACCTGCCTTCTTGGACCATTACCAACTTTCTCCTCCCACTCCTCCTCACTAACTTTCTCCTCGAACTCCTCTTCAGTTGGTTTCATACCTACATCTTGCATCATGCCGCCCTCTGCCACCATTTCACTAGCTTTCCGCTCTTCATCCATAGCTTTCAACTGCTTCTTGTAATACTTGGTGGAGGTCTCCACACTCTTCCTCACAAAATTCTCCATTGCCGCAGGACTTCTTAAAGCCTTGTTAAACTTTTCATCCCAATACTCCTTGCTCTCCTCTGCACTAGGCCCCTCTTCTTCCATTCCCAACACCTCATCATCCCCACCATCTTCCACATCCACCACTGCATCCTCTTCCTCATCCTCCTCCCCCAAAACAATGTCATTGTCATCTCCATCATCTTCAATCCAATCCATGATCTGGGTCTCACCCCGATCAGATTTCTCATCTTCGTAATCATCTGGCGCATCGCAACCCAACTCCTCCTCCTCCAACTTAGCCTTCCACTCCTTGGTGTAAGGATGCAAGAGCTCCACAGGGTGATTAGACAACAAGAACTCCAAACACCTAGACTTCCTCTCATCACTCATCCTCTCATAAGCATTCACCACATCATCCACAAAGGCCTTGGGGCTGACCCTAACAATCTTGCACAGGCCCCCAAAGTAGGTGCACATCTCATTCCTCCCATCCTCCATCCTCACCTCAAACATGTACTCCCCCTCAGTGGCCGGGTCCAGCAGCGGCCCCAGCGGCCTGAAGAAATTGTCCTGCGGCTCGAACCGGCACTGGTAAACCGGCCTCTTCACGTAGATAATATCGGGCCTCATCCAGGCCGCGCACTTGGTGACCAGTTCCCGGGCCTGGTTCCCGAGCCGGCCCATCAGGGCCCATTTGTCCAGCCGCTTCTCCGCCGTCTCCAGCACCACCTCGCTCACTAGCGTCCACTGCTCCCAGGGCATTTCCGTAATTTTCCACTTCGGGTGCCGTACGAACACCCAATAGTACTTGAACCCAACGCCGGCGTCCATCGATCTGAGCCGTCGCCCGAAGCTGTCGGCCATCTCGAACCGTTCGATCCGCTCCCACTCCTCGTGGTCCCGGACCTCGCCGATGAGGGTGACCGTCTCGTCGGAGAAGCGGCCACGGATCGGCTCGCCGACCACCACGCCGCGCCAGGAGTAGGGCCCGTACTCTCCGTACTTGTACCAGTCGTGTGGGTGGCGGAGCTGCGGGTCGTCCTGGTCCATGAACCGGACCATCCGGTCGTAGCCGAGCCCGATCATCTGCAGCTCCTCCTCAGAGAAGTTGTTGGCGTGGTTCCCGGCCCGGCCGCCGGGGTTCTTCAGCCGGTAGAAGAGGTTCTCTGCCAGGCGGCGGCTCCTCCTCCGCGCGTTCCGCTTGGCCTCGCGGCGGACCTCCGCGTTGCCCTCGATGCGCCCGGTGGAGGGGCCGCCCGGCTTCTTCTTGCTCCGTCCCGCCGAAGCGACCAGGCTGCGACGGGTGGGGCGGGGGGCGAGGGAAGGGGAGCGAAAAATGGCTCGCACGGACAATCGGGCTCTCGGAGCTCGCTTGCTCAGGTCGGGGAGGCGGAGGAGACGGGGGGAGGATTGCTTCCTGAGGCCGGACCAGGAGGAGGACAGGGAGGGGAATTGGGTGTTTGGGAAGGAGAAACCGAGGACTGCCGCCGAAGCCGCCATGGCCATGGGATAGCAAGAGGCCGGAGACGACGCGGGTTTTACTCCGCTGCAGCCCCAGATGGGGGTTTTTGTGTGCGGGGGGCGAAGTGGTAACTTCACAATAATAAATCTCCTCGAATGGGGGTATTTTGGTAATTTAAGCTTCACACTCCTTTCTCCTCCCCATAGGAGGGCTGTGAGGGAGGAGGGCGAGGAAGCCTTGCAAAAAGCTCCTCGTTCACAGGTCTGTGAGGTTTGGACTCGTCCGTTATGTTGAATTTAATGTGTTTCATCTGGACCTTCTTATCGATTTGTTGGAATTTTAACTCTAAACCTGCTGTTAATCCTTACAAACTATCTTTCTTGGGTAAATTTGTAGTTGCAGTTATTGCTGAGTGTTTCATAGGGGCAGGGCAAACTTCGATTTTGTGATCGTCGGAAGTTCAATCTAGTTGTTTCTGTTTGTGGATCTTCCTTATATTTGAATACCATCATGTAGCATTTTGTGGTAGCTGAACCTTTGGGTTGGGTAATGTGGGTAATAGGGCGGCAGTCTGTTGGTGATGATTTTAGATGTAATTTTGATTCTGTTTGTTGCATGTTTAAGCTTGTTTATTCTGCTTAAATGAAAATTTTGGGTCGCATACTATTCTGTTTTTCCCCTGGATCAATTTGGATTCACGTATTCCTGGAAACTTCCGGACTTTCAATTTTCCTCTGCGTCATGAATTAAGCTGACTCAATCTAAAGAGGTGTCATGCGGTATTTCGTGTCTGCATGGATCTTTCTTTCTGAATGTATTGTGTGGGTGTGTATTGTCAGTTTGGTGGGTATATGTAATAGTGGAACCTTGGATAGTTGGATGATTACTTGGACACGCCCACGCCCTGAAACCTATTTTGTTTTCTTGAGTAACCCATGGAAGAGAATTTTCCTCTTTGCATGAATTAAGCAGACTCAATTCAAAGAGGCATATGCAGTGTTTAGTGTCCGTAACTTCTTTCATGTATATTATGTTTTTGTGTGTGTGTATTGAAAATTTGGTAGGAATCCGTTATCGTGGAGCCTTTAATGATTTACTTGGACATGGACATAAACCTCTTCTATTTTCTTGAGAAACCTGTGGAAGAGAATTTCAGACACTTGATTAGTTGGAGCAATTTAAGCTACATTGTTTCATGTTAGGATTCTATGTAATGGATATATTGTTGTTGTTTGTTTCTATGAGCTCTTTCAAGAATGTGGTAAGTCCAAGAGAGAGTATGTGATACCCAGGATGCCAGTGCAAGTATCATCTTCAATTCTTTCCATGTGATAACAATTTGGAGAAGTTCTGAAATGATATCACGGTCTTGTGTTCTTTTGTTTTTGTGGATCAGTTGCATTCAGCTTTGTAATTTTAATGAAGTTTGTTATATATCATGGCCCTTGTTGCAGGCTAAAATCTTCGAGTTGAATCTGCTATCCAAGAATGGTGAATGCCATCAAGGGAATATTTATTACATGGTTGTTACGGAAATCTCTCATTTTTTGCATCCTTTTCATTATTTATATTCGGAAAGACAAATTCTCAAATATGCTTGATTTGTTTGCAGTGACATACCTATGGCACAGTTCATCATCCACTTAAATGCATCTTTGCCTAAATCTCAAAAGTTCATCCTACGGCCTCTGGATGGCACTCACATGTTTGTGCAACCCGATGTAGCTGAAATGATAAAAAATCGCCTTGCGGAGTTCCGGGAGCTAAACTCTTACGAGAAACCTACTTGACATGGATTATATCGATTGCTCTTCGACCTTAAAAAGAATAATTTTTTTATGTATCTCTGATTTGTGAAGAAAACCATGTGATCTTCACTGCCCTAAAAAAATTGGCTTGTTGCTTCAATTGCTTACATATATCCATGCTGATAATCAGCATGCTTAGATCATGACCAAATTCTCCGTCTAGATATGTATCTGATTTAAATGAAGCTTCCAGAGTTTGAGAGTTGTATAATCAAAGCTTGTTATGAAAATTGTACTTTGAAGCGTGAGTTGTTTGTGAATCCTTTTTTTTCTTCTTGCGCATAACCTCAAGAAGTTGTCCATTCCTTTAATATCTAAGGAATCAGTAGCAGGAACTAGTTTGGTTTTCCACTTGCTTGGTGAACTACTTGTCTTTTTCCTTTATAAGTGTGCATTATTTCATCGTATAGCAGTGTTTGTGCGGACGGTGGTATAAAAGAGTGTCCCTAGTGCTTTTAGTAGTTTTCAGAAATGATTGAAAGAATGCAGAGGAGTTTTATGATAATTGAAAGGGCTGCCAACAATCAGTGTGCGTGTACTTCAAAACCATGTTCAAGGTGACACCAGCTGTTAACACCATTATCAAAATTCATGACACCGAAAATTGCATCCATGTCATTTTTATATCAAATATTTTCATGTAACAAATGATCTTTTTAGTATTTAATCTAAATGTGCACAAATAATTGAAAATTTATTGATAAATGATTAGAATATAATACATGCTTATTTTGTGCATCTCATAAAGATTTACATGAGATGTATTTATATGTGGATGGCTATCCGAGATTCCGATCATGTCTGTATCATATATGAGGCATAGCCAGACACAGACATGGACAAGGCTTCTCCTAGGTCCGTCCATGGCACTGGCAACCCTAGCTGAAAACTATGTTTAGAGTCATCTTGAACAGAGTATAATGCTTACTGTTCATTTTCAACGGGAATGAAAATTTTTTGTGGTGACTACCCAGTAGTTTCAGCCCAGCCCAAAATTGCAATAATTTCTTCAAGCTGTCATTAATCCTGTACCACGGGTGAAGCAAGCATGATTCCGTCACTGGTTTATGTGGTCAAATTTCAGATGTAGCCCTCCCCTGAACAAATTTTGTTCCCAGGAAATGCGTTTGCATACAAGAAGATACTGCAATTGTCATTATGTTAACCAAACTGGGTCCTCGGCTTTCCATGAGAGGCAGGTTGATCGACCAATGAGGCATGCCCACGTGCAAGTAAGCTGATGGGCGAGCGTGTGTAACATTTCTGTCGGTATACTAATTTGAAGGATAATACAAGAGGTGCCCACTACATAGAGCGGCTGTGGGGAGCCAAAACAACGCGAAAACAAGCACAGAGAGCCAAAGTAAAACACAATCAAACCTATTTACACATAACAGTCATCCAAACAGTACAAGCTATACATGCGGCCTTTTTCTTACACACTATCATTCGATAATACTATACTTCCTCTGTTCCACATTAGTAGCCCTATTTGCTCTGCTCAATACCAGGTTCTCTGAGTATCAGCATGCTTGCATTGACAGAGTACAAACAACCCTCACTGCCGGTACAGTTTTTTTTACCTTCTTCCTCTCAAACCAAAACTTCCAGTCCAATTTCCTTCTTCCTGATTTTATTAAAACCAGATGAGTATTCCCGCCATTCCAAGTTCCTCTGCCACTCAGCTATCAGTAGCTGAAGTTGTATCAAACTAGTAGTCAGAAAATGTTGCTTAAGAGAACCATTTGCAGACCAAGATTTTTCACTCCGGAAGATCTCACATAGAAGTTACTGCTCTCAAAATTGCAGTCAATCACTTTAAGGAAGAACTACTATTCTTACATCAAGAGTTACTTGCTCTTGCAACCTCTCTACGTGCCCTTATTCAGAAAGAAAAGGAGAAAAAGAATATGGAGAAACAATTGGTTTCATTACAAACTCTTAAAAAGTCTTTGTTCACCTAACCTCCAGCTTCCTTTTACCCTGAACCTGAGTTAAAACCACAACCTATTGTTCCACGCTCCTTTATGTTTTCTGCACATCAGGATCCTTTTTTTTAAACTCGCTTCTTATATTCCTAACATGTTACCTATCAACCCTATCAGTTTAGACCTTCAACAACTTACTAAACTAGCAACTTTTGAGTATGAAACCTTTTCATATACTGCTTCATCCACTCCCAAACTATACATGGTTGATGATCTTCCAGAACCAACAACATCTCCAAGTATGGTTGATGAACTCGTATCTCCTATTGGTTCTGTATTTTAAGAACGAAATGGAGTTATTTATGTGGGATGGAAGGAGTAACGATTTATAGGTTCCTTTATATTTTCTGCACATCATGATCCTTTTTCTAAACCTGCTTCTTATATTCTTGACATATTCCCCATCAACCCTATCAGTTCATACTTTTTTCAGCAACTTACAAATTTAGCAACTTTTGAGTATGAAACCTCTTCATATACTTCTTCATCCACTCTCAAACTGCACGTGACTGATGATCCTCCATAACCAACAAGATCTCTTAGCAGGGCCGGCTTGACACAATTAGAGGCCTTAGGCGAGAAGTTTAAATTAAGTATTTTTTACACTTTATATAAAAATAATTGTATAATTAATTAATTATTAGTATATAGTTAATACTTTTATTCCAATAATTTTTCTTACTTTTGAGATGCAAAATCACTTATTAACCTTTTATATTTAAATTTTACTAATGAGATAAATAAAGTAAAGAAGAAATATAAAGCTACAAATTTAGAAGGTAGATATTTAAAAAATAAATTATTTTTCTTTATTTAACCATAGGCAATGCTCTTTACATAGATGTTTATCTTCAAGAGGCTACCTTGAATTGCCAAAGAAAAAAGAGGCTACCCTTCAAAATTGTGTAACACTATTTTAAAGAATGGGATGAAAGCAAATAAAAAAATAAAAAAGAGCACACATTGAAAGAGGAATTGTCAAGGTAATTTCTTTAATAGTATAAAAAAATAAATAAAAATAAATTAAAGAAGGAGAAAATGGAGGGCCTACCACTTGATAAATTTTTTATTTATTAATAATATAGTGGGGCCTTAGGCAATTGCTTAAAATATCGAGCTGACCCTGTTTGGTAGTATGGCTGATGAACCCGTAATCCTATTGGTTCTTCACATGAAGCTGTTAATGTACATGAAGCATGAAGCTATTAATGTGGGCCGGAGACTCGGAGAGAGTAACAAGTAAACCCAACCCCATCATTATCAAACCGGGTTGATCTTCACAAACCAATAGGCCAACGGGCCAACTCAGTCGCAAACCGGCTGACCCACGGTCTGGCTACTGGGAATGCGGGCCGGTGTGGGCTGGGCCCTTCTAAACAGAAGAAGAAGACCTTGCATCCTTCGAACTGCATTTAACGAAGCCCAATGAGAGGAGGCCCATAGGCATCCCAGCCCGTTTATTCACTTTCTTCTTCTCCCCTGAAATTCGCTATCTTCGCTTCCCTGCGATTTCGACTTCTTCTGTTCATCTTCCTCTCCCCTGTAATGGCCACTGGACTCCAGGCCACTGCCACCTCTTGTCTGCACTCCCACCATGAAGTTTCTCAGATTCCATCATCTGGGTATGATTTATCAGCACTAAAGACTTCATCTTTATACAATTCTAACATTTCTCACTAATCCAAATTTGGCTCTCTCGTATTTACTATGATGGGTTGCTGCAGCTGTGTGAGCAAGGTGTTTATAGGATTGAAATGTCAGTCGAGTGGTATCGTGCTGCTTCCTTGATGCTTATTTCCTTAAAAAATATCTTTTTTAATACCTTAAAATATGACTCCTGGGAAGTTCTTGTAGGTCCTTTTGGCGCTGGAAGACCTAACCTGTCATCTGGGTTTTATGAAAGAGTGCACCAGAGAATGCGTACTGGGTAACTTGTGGAAAATTCATTTGGGATAAGCGTTGTTGATATAGTCTTTTAGTTCTATAGTTATTTCTATTACTTTTATTTTGTACTGCTGTGATGTCGTTTTTCTGAACGTCCGAGCTGCTGTTGGTCGCTTATGCTTAAAGCACTAGGAACTTGGAAAAGTAAGAGGATTCATGGTGAAAAGATCAGTGGTTTGAATGGCATTGATGCTTCAGGTTTGAGATTTATGCACCTGTAATACCAAGAATAGATGTGAAGTTAGGAAGATGAATAGCACAGTAGAAGTTTTGGAGACGGATTGGGTTCCCGTCACAAACTGTGTCAGGGTCAAATGCGCAAACTTATTGGTTGTGGAAAGGGTCATTCCATGGAACAAAATTGTGAGAAAATCGATTATCCTATAGGCTATACAATAGAAGGAGAATTGTAGCTTATACATATAGCTTTGTGAAAAGAGAAACCGGATCCATTGCATGGAAATGTCGTCTGCTGATTATGTGCTTTTGAAAATGAACTTCTCCATTATCTCTTAAGAAAGGTATAGATTTGAGTGCCTTGCACTTCTCAGAAATGGGTTATTGGATAATTTATCCTGATGTTGATTGACTATAAGTACATATGCCTATCCCTAATCTGGTGTTTTGCACCAAACATTGGCTCAATTTCTCTTTCTCACCCTCTTTTTTTTCCCCCTTTTCTTTTCCTTTTTTTATCGTTTTGACAACTCGGTTGCTGTTGTTTACTTTATTATGAATCAGTTTGCTGCTATACTTTTTCCTCTTGATTGTACTTTTTTTCAACTGGTTTTCCACAATTTTTATTGACGTGTGATACTGTGGTTGTTCTACGGTGAAAGAAAATTACACATAATGATATAAATTTTTTTGCTCAGTTACAAATAATGATAGTTGGGAATGCAGGCTTTCCAACAAGAAAGCAACGCGTGCTCATGTGCGAATGATGCCTATAGGTACTCCAAGGGTACCATACAGAACTCCCGGTGAAGGAACATGGCAATGGGTTGATCTGTGGAATGCCCTTGTAGGTTACTTAACGGCCATTGCCTATCCTGTTGGAAATTTCGTTCTAGCAACATGATTTATGAATTTGTGAATTTATTTACATTTCCTCAAGGTAATCTAATACTGTGTTTATTTATTGCAGTACAGGGAGCGGGTCATCTTCATTGGGCAGCACATAGATGAAGAGTTTAGTAATCAAGTATTGGCTACAATGCTATACCTTGATAGCATGGATTCATCAAAAAAACTTTATCTTTACATTAATGGTCCTGGTGGAGATGTGAGTTGTTTTTATATTGTTTCTTTGTATGATTGCATCTCTTTCTCCATTTTTCTATATTTTTTTATCAGAATATTGTAGTTTGTTTTTCAATGAACTTGTTGATTTGTTGTTTTCTGCCCCACAGCTTACTCCAAGCATGTCCATATATGATACCATGCAAAGCTTAAAAAGCCCTGTTGCTACACAGTGTGTGGGGTATGCCTATAACCTAGCAGGGTTCCTTCTTGCAGCTGGAGAGAAGGTATAGCAAATAACAATTTGTAACGTTACCCAATGATTTTTTTTTATTTTCAAATTGTGATTCCATTATATAAAACTTTTTGTTCTTTTGATACCTGATTAAGGGTAGCCGTGTTGCCATGCCACTTTCAAGAATTGCTCTGCAGTCTCCTGCCGGCGCGGCTCGTGGCCAGGTTTCTTTTTACTCTCTTTGCAGTCTTTGCGGCACATATTGCTACTTGATAGAACTTCCTAATTGCTTTGACAGGCTGATGATATCCAAAATGAGGCTAAGGAGCTCCTTAGAATCAAAGACTACCTGTTCGAGGAATTGGCCGTAAAAACTGGCCAGTCTGTTGAGAAAGTACGGCACTCTTTCTTTATGAAATTCTGTTCCATTTTGCTATTATATCCGTTGACAGACATTTCTAAGATATGCATTCTAAATTGTGGTTATATGTAGCTGCAAGCTGCTAATTGCAGCTAATTGATATTGTGCATTCTCTTGTTTTTATATCATCAAAAGTGTCTGACAATTATATATTTGACAATCTCGGCGAGCAGGGCAATTAGCACACTTTTATAAAATATAGAACTGAGTTTTTCTATTTCGCTGTGAATTTAATGATCTTCAAAAGTAAAGTGGTAACTCTTTAAGACGGGTAATATAATTGCTAGTGATATTTTTTATTCATATTTCAATTGGTATAGCTTTTCTATTTCTCTTTCCTTTCTTCGTGAACTTTCTGTAGCCCGGCCATAGTTGATCTTTTTGTGATTAGTTTTTAAGTTGCATTCCTCGTTTGTCTTTCTGATACAGATCAACAAAGACTTGAGGCGAATGAAACGATTTAATGCTCAAGAGGCTCTTGAATATGGACTCATTGATCGGATCGTCAGACCCCCACGTATCAAGCCTGATGCACCACGGAAAGAGACTGCTGGAACTGGCCTTGGTTAGTGTTTTTTTTCCTGTTGTTCACTTTTGACTCCCGGGCCATTGTAGAATAATTGGCTTATGGATCTAAGTTGCGTCCTGTTCATTGCATATTTGAGTGTAACGAGAACAAATTTCATTGTTCAAAGAAAACATTGTATTCGTTAACTTGGAAATGATGGAAATCAAAGTATCAGCTCCATGTGCAAGTTACTCCGGATTGGGTAACAATATTTTAATGGACGAGGAGTCTTACCAACCCCTATTTTATCCAACCCACCCCACCTTTATAGATTTCTCTATGCATATATCTTCCATCTAGAGACCGTGGATGCTACCTACTGCGCTAAGGGGTGGGCTGGCGAAGGGGCGGTTTGGGTATTGAATTTTTTTAAAATGGAAGTAGAATTTTTTAAAATTAATTTTAAATTTTTAATGCTAAATTTGAATTAAGTTTGGTAAAGAATTTTTTAAAATAAATTTGAATGTTGCATTAAACTTAATTTTAAAATTTTAAATTAATATAATTATTTTTTTTAACTCGGCTAGGTACGTTTTTAGTATTATTATGTTTTTAAATAAAAATTCTATCAAATAAGATCTCACAAGGGTATATAATTTTGTAACTTGTAAAATGGGTGTCATGTATATGACATATTTTTTGAGGTTTAAATTGATACGAGAGTTAGCTAGTGAAAAATAATAAAATTTATAATTTTTAAAACGGGGTAAAGGTAGGAATCAACAAAATCAACAAATGAGGTGATTTCGGTTAATTCTTCCTCAAAATGGCTTAGAATCAATTTATGTATAAAATTTTTTCATATTCTACACAAATATAATTTAAATAATTCGAATAAAAATTAAGATAGGCTCAATAAAATCTAACAAAAATTTAATACCCAAACAGCCTTAAAAAAAAGGGGTGGCGAAATCTTCGTCTAATGAGTTCACCTAGCTTAAGCTTTGACTGCTTCATAATCATTACTAAAACTTGGACACAATCGTGAGAGCATAAACCCAGAAAAGCTTCCAAATAAATTTGAAAAAAACAAGTCGTTCCTTGGGACTAAGAAGCAGCTAGTGCAATAGAATGTTTTAAATGAGTTGGCAATAGGTAGTCTCTGCACGTACACAATCTTCTGGGAAGCTTGAATGAACTAGCCACCTTTTTTACTCGAAGGGAAGTGACCAGCTCTTTTCTGTAAGAATGTTTGCTCAAGGAAGCCCAGCTGGTGTCCCATTGAGGCAAAGTTAAGGGGGGTTGAAAGGAGGGTGAAGATGCATGAATTATACTTACCAAAATTACCTAGGCCATAGTAACGTTTTCTGTATTTGCTGCCAGCTTTCGAATCCTAATCTCTTGCTCAAAATGAGTTCAAATTCTGAAGTTGTATTAAAGAGTTAAATTGCAAAACAGTAAGAACTTTGTCGAAAAGTAGTACTAAAAAAACTCATTAAAAAAAAACACTTATGTTATGAGTTATAACGGCTTTCTTGGATCGATATCATCCATACTGTCTAAGGCTTTCTTCCGAAGCAACCGCCTGTAAATATCTTTGTCTATCATGGCAAGACTTGCAGATACATCCCAGCCTCCAAGAAATGGAGGGAATTGTTTTATCATGAACAATGTAAACAAGAAACAAGCCTATCCAAGGGTCCCAGTTTTTGCTCTTTTGGAGAAGGCTAGCGTTTGTCAAAACAAATGTCACGGGGTAGGTGCCACACTGCAACTTCCCTTGCACTCTGAATAAGGCCGGCAGAATGAAACAAAAATCAAACTAAATTACATTGACTTGGTTGCAAAGTCGTAAAAACTCCACTTAAGAAAGAAGGAAAATAATAGGAAAGAAAGATTTAAAAACAAAGGACAAAGAAGGAAGGGCATATACAACACATAGCATGACAAAAAGAACTACGGTTGCACCACGTAAAGGAAGTTGCTCTAGCTGATCTTGGTCTTCAAATTAGTGTCATCTCCCTCAGCTTCTCTAGTCTCCACCCGCTATAGATCTTGGCAATGAACTCTTCGACTTTCCTAGAAAGTTCACCATCATCATTTTCTTCGTCATCATCTTCTTCATCAAGAGAATCCTCCTCCTCATTATCATTATGATTATCATCTTCTTCATCAAGAGAATCTTCCTCCTCTTCATCCTCCTCCTCATTATCATTATGATCATCGTCTTCCTCGTAACCATCATCACCACAGTCAAGGATACCGTAATGTTCATCATCTTCATCACTATCACAAAAACAATCCCCAACATCTCCATCTCCCTTTACTTCTTCAACCGATGGTGCCACTACAAGTTTGTCGGATTCTATGTTCGATGATCCGCCCATGCGATCAAGAAGGATGACAAGAACAATCAAGTTGCACAAGATGAATGCATAGGCAGAGCTGAACCTTGCCTTGGCAACCATCTGGTACCCACAAAACAATAACTCATGATACTTCATTGGAAAAACACTAAAACCAAAGTGGACCATGGTGGCTGCCATGCAGGCAACCAAGCTCAAAGGCAAACAAGAGACGCTCACCATGATCCTCTTTCAAGTGAACAGAGAACCATGCCACTCCTGTGTTAAAAGCTCAACCTTCCACTCTTCTTATAGCTTCCCCTATAGCTTCCCCAATACTCCAACAACAAGGCCAATAAGTCAAGGACAATGATCAGGCTTTTCGTAGAAAGTTACCAAGGTCGTAAGCAGGACTTTGGTTCGAGTCGTCTTCTGGTACACGTATAGCCGCCATTTTTAAATTGGTGCAAGGTTTCCAAGCAGTGAGGAGGTGATATGCAGTTTAGTGTAGGACTCAATCATGTCCGTAACCATTGAGTTAGTTATAATATCAATATGGAAAGCATATTCCTGTTAGCATTTTATTAATAACGGCCAAACCGTGTACTGAAAGGTACAGCCCCTGGAACTCCAGAAAGTGATAATAAATCCGCGTCATTATCTCACATCTGAGACCTCACTTGCACCGGTACATGACCCCACCGGTGCGCTGTTTTTTCCTTGATTTTGACAATATCCTCGTCACTGCTTCTGTAAATAAATAAATAAAAGAAATTTAGAGCTTTTGCTAGCCCTCTAGCCGCCCATAATCGTCCGGGAACTTTATGTTTTTTTTTAGTTTTTTTATAATTTTTTTTGTAATCATTTAATAGAAAAATACATATTTAAAGTTTTCCTTTTAAGGGGTGGGGCACCTAGTGGGAACTCCTAGGGTGATTTGGTATAAGAGAGATGAGAAATGCCCGAAAGTTCTCCTCAGTACCATGTTTAACCCCTATTAGATCCTACTTTTAATAAGATAGTTCCAAAACTCCTTTCTCCCTTTATCTAGTCAAAGAGAGGCAAAATCTTTATTTATAAATTCCCAGTAGGATTAAGCTTGTGCATTAATTAACTATTTTCATATGTTAATGTGATTGGACTTAAAACTATCTTAATTCGATCATTAAGATTCATAGCGTTATTATTCAAGAAACAAAATTGAGGAGGTGTTAGGCCAGGACATGCTGCAGGGTCAGAGCCATTGTTGCCTCCATTAAGAGCGCATCCAACCATAGGCAAACTAACCCCAATTGGATTGTTCGGGTTAAGGTGTATTCAGTAGGTAAGAAGGTTGCCGCCATCATTGAGCCTATGTTACAGAATAGGAAGCCAAGTTTATAGAGAACGCTGCCGCACATCTCTAAGGTTGGAAGGGAAGCGGATGTCAGACGTGGTCCTGCTCAAAGTGGGCTATGTTTCATGCGAAAGGTGGAGTAGCCTCCTGCGTTTCCTTGGTCAGGTCAGCCCTTGAGCCGCCAGTTGAGGCCGCCCTGCTAAAGACAACAGTAGAATTACCTTGGCGAGTCCCTGTTTGACCAAGACTAAAACCAACAGCAAAAACCTCACCTCCAAGCTCTGTCGCAAAAACTAAAGAAGACGAAGATGCAGTAGTGGTAGCGTCTCACTCTTCCAAACACGCTGGTGGCTCTTCCCAATTGTTCAAAAGGAACTATTTCGAGCGGATGTACCACTTCCAATTATGGAAGGTTGTATCAGCTAATCGACTAACCTGCATTAGTTGAAACTGATATGGGTATAAGGGTGATATGCTCCCCATATAAAAGTTGAAATGTATTGGCCCATATTATATCGATACGGCCGATATGTATCGATATTTAAATTTTTAATTTTTTTTCTAAAAACAAAAACATGTTTTAAACCCTTCTTCAAAAGTTTAAAGATGACAAAGTTTTTATATTAAAAATAATGTTTTAAAAATTTATATAAGATCAATATGGGTGGGTCCATATAATTTACATAATTATTTTTTAAATATAGTGCTTCATAAGTATTCATTCACTTAAACATTTAACTGTGACTCATATTAAGCATTTTATTTGATTTTAAAATAAACTAATTTCAAAGCACTAAATATGAGCAAAAGGGAGAAATAATTTCTATAAGACAGAGGAGTAATAGTACATGGTTCCAAAATGAACTAATTTGAGAACACTGGTATCAACCGATATAATATTTTAGGTCTTATTATGCTCTAAAAAGTATTATAATAATATATTATTAGTTATAATATTTTTTTATATGTATTAAAGTGTTCACGTCCGTTTTGGTGTGTACCGAGCATATCATCGGTGCTTACTTATATCCATGGTTATCAATGTTATCATCCGTATCGGTACAACCTTCTATGCTTCCAACGATTCCAATCATCTGAGCCTTCGAACTGACAACTGAGAGTTGTCTATCAAGTTCCTACCACGAGACACAATGAGGATGGAGATCTAAGGGTGGCTTTCAATGCCCATAGGCGGTCCACAAGGACCCATAGGTGGGTGGTGGAAGTTTTCCGATGGCCTAGATGATAGTATGGTAGATGTGCCTCGTTGTGTTTCTTTCATCGGAGCCAGTGATGAGGAGCAATTAGAGGTTGCAGGCAGTGCTTGAACACGATTGGAAGTAACTAGAAACTGGTGGCGGAAGCGTTCCACTGCCCAAGGGTATCAGAAGGGTGACTGCTCAATCCTTGTGCCACCACTTCCTCTGGCATGCAACTAGGGGAGCATTGATTGCGGGGAAGACAACTAGGCTAGCCGCATGACTTGTAGGTCTAGCCTAGGTCCATTGCCCTGAACTAGCTAGTTCAAGCTAAATTGGGCCAATTCATGTCAATTTTACCCATTTTGCCATAATTTAATATATAAAAATAAAAAAGTAAAAATAATAGGGGCTACGTTGAAAACCCGAACATGAACCGGTCCGGATGGAATCAACCCTAGATCGACCCGCGTCGGGTCGGGTCCAAGAAAAAAATACTTAGGTAAACCTCGGGTCGGGTCCAATATGTAAAAACCCAAGAATCATCTCGAACCAACCCAAGTTCCTAATTAACTTATAAAATCATTTTTAACCTTGGTTATATGAATTTTTTGAATTTTTTATAGATAAAACCAATTTAATATAATGTCAAACTCACTTAAGTTATTGGAACCAACCTGGCCCAAGATAGAATCTTGGTTCCTATTTCAGTTCTCGAGTTTTTCAGGTCTTATTTCAATTTCAAGTCTTATTTCGGGTCAAGTTGGGTCCAAGAATTTTAGTTCCTATCTTAGGTCGGGTCAAGTCTAAGGAACTCAGTTCCTATCTCGGGTCAGGTTGAGTCTTGCAAAACCCGATCTAACCTCACCTAGGATGCAGTCCTAAAAAATAATAAGTAAATTTGTCAAATCATACTTTAGGACATGAAGGGTATGGATTGTTTCTAAGACACCCATATCATTATAGTAAATTTACTAAATTGCCCTTGGGGTTGGTTGTGGGTTGATTTACCGTCTGAAACTAGAGTCATTCCTTCAAACTAATGCTTGACCTAATGAAATTAATGTGGTTTATGTTTTGATTAATTGGAAGCATGAGCCATATGTTCTTAGGTTCCCACACGTTACAAAAATTAAAGTCTTCAAGGACTTAGTTCTCACATAGTCGAGGAGGGTGGAGATTGTGATACTTGTACACCTTCTTTATAACCACAACAATTTGGGTATTGACCTTGAGAGGTATTTACCACAGGTTTCCCTATGGTCTTCATAGGACCATAGTACATACAAAAAATGAAGTTTCATGAGCATCATGAAAATTTTGTGTTTCTCATCAAATTATGTTCATAAGCACAGTTGGGAGATTTATGGTAGGCTCATAAGAGCCCTAGGGATTTGGGTTAAGCTGTTGTGTAGGCAGTCTTACTCCAAGGGTGGAGTTGGGCTAGAGGTTGGTATTCAGGGATATTTGTAGAGATTAATCTCTAGGTCAATTTTATTTAAAATTACATATTAGTCTCTGGTATTAATATGATCGTGTTTAAAGACCTTCAATGTTGTGAGTCGGGATTAGAGGTTTTGTTATGACAAAACTGGGGAAGGGTATAATAAAAAATGGTGGTGTATAATTAATTATTAATACTACGACATAGTCCCTCTATGTGTTTTATAAACTTGTTTGATCCTATTGAATATAAGTATTTATACTCATTCATCTTGTGATGTAGGTACCTTAGAGGAGGAGTAGTTTAGTAGAGTATCGGGATTCGAGGAGTAGGGACATGTTGCTTCAAAGTAGGATTTGCTTCATTAGAATGTAATAAGGCATGAAAGTTGTCATTTCATACTTTATTTGTTATTCTCATATGGTTATCAAACTTGCATATTGATGAGACGACTCATTTAATAGATTTGAATGACTATTATGGATAATCATAGTTTGATATTGTCATTATGTTAGAAAATGGAGGTCATTGATTAGGGTTTATTTTAGTCATTAGTTTGACATGATTTTTTTTTAAAATCTACTCGAGCTTTTTCGCTGTATTTATTCTCAAAATGTTATTTAGAAAACCCTAGTCATGACAGGGGGCTAGCCAATGCTAAAGTTGCATGATGCAACGCTAGCTAGACAACCTCAATTAAAAATTATCTACATGGATATTTTCTCAACCCAAGTTTAGGACTATTTTCTTATTCATAAAGGAAAATCCCCTCTTTGTAACCCATTCTAACCCCTTCCTCTCCTCTAATCATTTCTGCCCTTGGCCCCAGTCTCTCTCATTTCATATAGGGGGAGGTAGGTAGGGTGAAACTTTTATAGCAAGAATCAAGAGTTCAAACCTCTATATACAAAATTTTCTACTAGGCAACGAAAACTAAGTATCTATGCATTTATTATCAATTTATCAACCATGTCATCAAACTAAGCATGCAAATCACACATAAACACTAAGTATTTAACATGAAAACCCCAACTAAAGTAAAAAATTACAGTAATCTCACAAGGCCAAATCAAATGCATTAGTTAGCAAAAACTTACAAGACTCAAGAACAACCAACTAGCCTCTTGACTCGACACAAACGAAAACGTCTTTCTTTGTTTAATCTTCTTCGTTGTTGGACTTCAAATTTCCCCTTGCATGAAACCCTTGAAGCTTTCATTCTTAGTGTTGTGTTTTAGTCTTCTTCTAGATACTCATTCTTTGATCGTTGATCTATTTTTGAGTTTCTTAAATCACTCCTTGATGAAGACTTTGTTGTAACTCCTATTTGAATTAGTATATGAGAATCATCTTTTTTAGTTGTGTGTCTTTATGAAATCATCATTAACAAAAGGTTAAAGCTCAAAGATGATCTCTCTACTCTCTTCACTATGATGTTCTAGGTTTTTCTCTCTTCATTTTCATGAGTCCCTAGCCATATAAATAGGACTCTAAGTTGGTTTAAGAGTTTGACTATAATTAGGAATAATTTTTTTCTAAAAAAGGTTTAAACAAGGCAACCATAACATACAGTGTCATTTTAAACAATGATCAATCTTTTATTATTTCAATAGGGTATGATACTGCTAGCAATCGATTAATAAATTCTCGACTTAATTTTACAAAGAACTATTTCAAGTGGCAATCAGTCGATTTGTTCAGTTTATTTGCAGCAATTGATTAATTGAAAAATATTATGATAGTTTTATCATTTTTACCTTAATTTAATCTGAAACCCCAAAATTACTTTCTTAAGCTATTATAAGTGATTTGCGTATGTGAGTTTGCGTATTTTGAGCCTTAGGTTTAAAGTTTGAAAGTTTCAAGAGTGCCTTAAATAGGCCAGGAGCGAAAGCCGACAAGCTTGTTTAGCTTGGCCTAAATATAATTTTATTTCTCTATTTATTTAGATAGTTCCACAAAGAGGTAATAGATGTGTATGTACATTGTAAGGAATTTTAGGAAACTTTAAGCTTACACCCTACCCAAAAGTAACTTGGGAAAGGGTTTGGAAGGGAAAGGGCATATATGGGTGTATAAAAGGTACAACAACAGAAAAAAGGGAAAGGAAAGGCATGCAAAGATGAAAACGTGACAACTTCATGGGGTGGAGATTAGAGAAAGGGAAGAGAATATAAAAAATATATGAAAAAATAAAAAGTCAAAAGACAAAAGACAAAAAAAATAGTGCATCCCAGCCTTAGCCACGGCATACCCCTACCCATCCCACTTTGTAGGGGCTGGGGCCACGGCATACCCCTACCCAACCCACTTTGTAGGGGCTCTTGGTAGGCTGAGACAAGGGTCACAGGGTTTGTGGGCAATAGAGGTGAAGGAAGGAGAAAGTGTAGGTTAGAGTGAGGGAAGATGCTTTTTTAGATTGAAAAAACTTCTTTCGTTCCATATTAATAGTTACATTTAGAATAATAAAGGTTTTTATAAAATGGTAAAATTTACATCTAGGAGAAGGGAAAATAAGCTTATAATACTCTTTTTTAAATACCCAATCGCTTGAATTGAACAAAATTAAGTTATTAATAATATAAACTAATTTTTTTACTAAATAGAGCTATTAATTTAGAATAGAGGGAGTAAAAAACTAGAACTTGGGTTGAGAGAAAAGAACTAGGGTTGGAAAAATAGGCATCCTATACAGATCGTCATTGCAGTTATATACAATTCTAAGTTTCTAAGCTGGGCACTGTCTTATTGGCCCAGAAAAGCAAGAACTCAAAATGAGGCCCAGTGGGCTTTTCTAATACCCTCGTGAGTCAGTTGGAGATTAGTTTAACGGGACCCGGGCCCAGGGAGTGTGCACTCAAAATGAGCCATAGTGGGACCATCTGGGCCTCGCACCTCTGAAGTAGAGGATAATAATTCTGATGATTCCTCCGGCCCTCAGCCTACAACGGCCGCAGCCACCGCTGCCTCCGCCGGAAAGTCATGCCGGCTCTCGGAAGCGCGCCTGCAAAGATGACCCGCTTCAGTTCATACACAGGTTTCGTCAACTGATCCTTCAAGATCAAAATGTATGCCACCTCGCTTTCGCGCCCGCCATTAAAGCCTGCGGCGAGAGCTCGTACTTTTCTGCTGGGGCACAGATCCATGGCCAGTCGGTTAAACGTGGGCTCTCTTCTGATGTCTTTGTGCAGACGTCTCTCCTGTCCATGTATTCCTCCCGCGGCCAATTCGATTGTTCGTGGAAACTATTCGACAAAATGCCTCAGAGAAATGTTGTCTCTTGGACGGCCATGATTGATGCTTGTTTGCACTCAGATGAGCCGTCCATGGCAATTTCTATGTTCCAAAAAATGTGGGTATCCGGTACGGATCCTGACGAGTACGCTTTGGTTAGTGTCCTGTCTGCTTGCAGTCACCTTGGGGCATTGAATATGGGAAGATGGGCACACTCATACATTCAAAGGATGGGCATGGAACTGACTGCCTTCATCGGAACTGCTCTCGTAGACATGTACTGCAAGTGTGGATGCATTGAAGATGCGCTCGCCGTCTTCCAGCTTATGCCTGAAAAGACTGCCCAGTCGTGGAATGCAATGTTGCACGGGCTTTCAGTACACGGGCGGGGCATGGAAGCTATAGCGCTGTTCATGGATATGGAAAAGGATGGTCTTGTGAGGCCGACAGAGCTGACGTTCTTGAGCCTTCTTTGTGGCTGCAGCCACAATGGGCTAGTTCGTGAAGGACAGTTTTATTTCAATTTGATGCAGAAGTACAAAATGGACCCAACCATCAAGCATTATGGGTGCATGGTGGACTTGCTTGGACGCGCTGGATTGCTTGATGAAGCTTTTAATATGGTTGCGAATATGCCAATGAAAGCTAATATTGTGGTGTTGGGATCACTACTTAGCTCTTGTCGGATTTGGAACAATTTGCACATGGCACAGGAGGTCATAGCCAGAATTAGAGCAATGGAAGATGGCGGTAGAGATGGAGATTCTAGCCATTATGTCATTTTGTCGAATATTTACAAGCAAGCTGGATTATGGGAGAAAATGGCAGAGGCAAGGAAGAATGTTGGAAAGAAGCCAACAGCGCAGAGTTGGATTGAGATCGGATGTGATGTGCATGAATTTGCAGTTGGACAAACGAAGCATCCTATGTGGGAAAAGATCATGGACAAGTTGGATGAAGTAACGAAGAAGGTGAAGAAAGTTGACACCGATGAAGTATATCCCCACAGTGAGAGGATGGCTCTAGCCCTTGGTTTGCTCAAGACAAGTCACCCAGCACCCATCAAGGTTGCTAAGAATCTTAGAATCTGTGACTCCTGCCATGATATGATGAAAAGGGTTTCCAAGGCTTACGACAGAGATATTATTGTTCGAGACTGCACTCGCTTTCATCATTTCAGGGAAGGGTCTTGTTCTTGCAAAGACTATTGGTGAGTCTGCAGATGTAGCAGTGTGACACGCATTTGGAAGTTGGTTCATAAAAACAACTGCAAACAAATCCAATCCATCAAAATTGCAACCGAAAGTAAGGTCCTAACCATTACACATGAAAGCCTCCCTACTCTGCCCAGACCATAATACCGAAGAAGAAAAGGGCTGGAGATCGTTCAAGTTTCGACTTTGCTGTTGTGACACTAATTGTCAGCCAGTGAGATTACAGACAATAAGTCAGCTACCACAAGAACTGAATCCCAAGCTTGGTCAGTAATGAAACCTTGAGATGACGCAAGTGTTTTCTTTAAATTACCCTCCAGGCAAAGATATGTTAATATCAGTTGAAGATGAATTCCTAGTGTCAGGCATGGAGTGCAATGTTGCCCAGTTATCTCCCCGGAAGGACGAAGAAGTTGTCAGATTTGGTCTTGGTGCCGTTGACACTCGTGGCCCTTGTGTACTATACGACTCATCCATTTCTGCACTTGAAATGGGAATAGCAGCAGTTGGCATTCCGCTTGTGTTTGATTCTAGTTTTTGTTTCTTGGCCTTCTGATGTTGAGAAGTCTGTATAAAACTCCCAACCACAACCTGGAACAAGCAAATGAAAGATTGAGATAATTGGAACCATATAGATCTTCATTCAATCTTCTTTTCGCGACAGAAACAAATGTGGATTTATGAAACTAAAAAACAACTCCAGCAAAATGAGCAGTCACAGCTAGCTATCGAATAACTCTCACATCCAGGATTGTCAGATCTGGTAAGGTTGAACTAGTCAACCTGCCTAAGTCAGACTAGTTGACTAAGTGGTCAAATATTTTCTCTTATGAAAGATTTAGCACAAAATAGGCTAAAATGGAGGCACATGACCTGAAATTATTGGAATGGCGCTACTTGATCACGATTATGATAAAATTTAGAAAGTATTAAAAGGCATCGGAATCACAAAGAGTATGAACTAGGATGAATACAAAGAAAATATATGAAGAAAATATTGCCCAAGACGATAAAAGCTACTTGACTAAATAGAACTGAAAGACAATGCAACAATAATGTGCAAGTGGCTCACTTAAAATATGAGGCCAACTACTTGTCTTGGATGAACATGTAGACGAAGTTCAGTCATCCAAGTGGGAAAGGTTTTGAAACATCCACGGTATCTGAGCAGCAATGTTATATTTACAAGACCATATACAATTTGAGACAAAGATAACTTGATGTCCGTTATTAAGGGCACTTTTATCCAGGCCAAAAGCTCCAGCACTCTAATAAAAGGATATTAACAAATTGATTTTTGGAGGCAAATTTTGTAAAAAAAATATCAAAACGTGTTGGTAAGAAATAAATGGTTTAAGTAGTAAATACAAGAATAATCTTAAAATTTGCAAAAACTGAAACGAAGTTTGCACAACCGATAAAACAAGAGGAAATTATCATACAATGTATTACAGAACAGCAAACCACCATATGAATTTGATTAGAGGGGACTCCGGGAGTTTGTACTCCCTTGACTCCCCCCATTGGAATATCTCAAGAAAACAATGCTTTCAAATTTCCTGAGTTGGAAAACTATAAGAGCTCAAAAACTACAGCTACTGAGGCAACAGTGTTAAATTCTTTTTCTTCGAAAGCTTTGTGAATTGTGATTGACCTAAGAAACTGTCTTGTAATTGCGTATGCAACAGGACTGAAGATATAATCAGTAGGACTTGGAGCCAAAACGATCCATCAGTTTAAATCAACTAATGCTGGTTTTAATTACAGCTTTTAAAAAATCCAATAAATTCCAGATGATTATAATGTCTTTACTTTAAAATCTTTATAAAGATTGTTTTGATTTTTCAGCTAAAATATACTCCTCTGTCCCACATTAACAGTCCGATTTGATTATTTTTTCAAAATAAACTAATTTTAGTTCATTTTAAAAAACCAAATCAGACTATTAAAGTGGGATGGATAAAGTATAAGTATTACTAGCAAGATACCACCAAATTTCCTATGAATTGATGACTGGTTTTCAATAAACACTAACAGAGAGGCCAATACCCCACAACACTCACACAATCAGTTTACCTGTACAGGGCTTGCAGCCACTAATAAGCCTGCAACTCCTCCCCCAACAACACGACCATCAGGGCTAGCTAATGAGACACTCATCCCACCAGACCGACTTCGTGCTCCCCCACTCTCTGTAGGCATAAATGAACCCGACAGGGAAAGTATCTCAAAACGACCCTACAAAAAAATCAGACAACAGATCTTTTCTTTACCCTGAGTAGGAATGTGGCAATAGAATACGATAAGTAAAATATCGAGCTACAACAGTAAATAATTCCATGTTCAAAACCGATAAAATGTTTTAACACTGCAAGACCCTAGTTTAGCTGTACAATTAACATGATAAGAGCACAGTGATTCAAGAAGTATTGTATATACAACTTGCATTACCACACAAATATATTAATCACATCGAATTATCCGCCACTATTATCAACAAAACATCAAAAGAGATTGATTTCAGTAATTTTCAGTATATGAGATACAAGAGGTAATCTGATATATTATCAGAACTTTTGGTTAAACACAATGGAACAGTGAATTTAGAATTCAAGCCAACATGCAGTTGCTTTAGATTGACAACCAAATAAAACAACTTAAAATCAATTAGACAATGAATGTCTAGTGCCATGATAATCGTCCAGACATGAATCCAAATCAGGACACTCCTTGTTGTAATAAGAAGCTGTCCCTTTATTTGCAGCATATGCAATCACTGATTGGAGATTTCAGTGGGACGTCACTTGCCACATTGGCTAAATATAAATGAAGCCTGACTAGTATTTTAATAATAAATATAATCTGATAATTACGTGTTAGCCAAATAGCTATAAAAGTATAGCTTAGACAATGGAATAAGGAAAATAACAATTTTGCAAACAATGAAATTGCAACAATTATGTACTGAACATTATTGCTAGATATTACCAATCAGTAAAATCACATAACTGCAAAGATTAAAAATTGTGAAGAGAATCAAGCATCAAATAGACACTGGCACATTACATCTCTAGAAGACAAGGACACCATTAAAAACATCTATAACTAAAACTGTATGATTAAAAAATAGTCGCTAATAACATTTCTCTAGTATTACAATAATGCTATTATGATGGTGGTGGTGGACAAAGATTATAACTAATAGAGCTTATATAAGGATCAAGCTAGGGTGATCAACTGGTAAAACAAAAAAATTTTTGCAGACAGGATGCGAAGGTCGCCAAAGGCATTTTGTGATTAAAAAGATAGTAATAAAACCAGCTCAATAAAGAATCTGTCAGATTGAAAAACAAAAGAGAACCTGCCAGATGCTAAGCTTCGCCTTACCCAAGGGTGTGGTGCCCTGGATTAAGCTGATTAAATAGCAAAACCATTTTCGACGTGGCTCCATCAGGGGCACTGCATCTTAGATTGGCAACAAATGTGGTTACTTACAAAAGTCCTATTCAAATATATGCTCATAACAGCAGCCATCAGACGTATGGTGAGGCTAGGGGTGTAAGCAGATGGCCACGGATATAGAAAAGGCATGTCCACAACCATCTGTTTACATGTCAACCATATGTTTGTCCTTCCACATATGTCCATGACAGACACTGACAGACACAGGCGGAATGAAGGTGAAAACTTGACATAGACCACTTAGTTCTCAGGCCAAGGGTGGGTAATAAAAAATTGATTAAAAATCAATTATAATAATAGTGGGATGGTCTCATCTAATAAATAAATAAAGAATAATGTGATGGAAGACGTGTGAGTGTATGACATGCATTTTTTACAATCCATCTACAAAGACCAAGTATATGATCTAGGCTGGTAATTTAGCACTAATTAAAAATAATAACGCGGACCGCTGTGGTCACAGACAACCTTTGTCCACAGCCGTTTGCAATAGGAATGGACAAAAACAAATAGTGTCTGTTTTAATGCAGGACAAACAGACACCATTTACGCCCCTAGGTGAGGCTTAGTCTGGACATAAATTAGCAGGATATATACTTTACATACAGTTTTCATCCATAGTAGGGCTCCATCTTCCTGAATGGAGTAGCACACAGTACAAGATGCTGTTTTATCTAGTTGCTTTATCTACTCCTACCAAGAGTCCTATTGCAGGTCAGCCAGCTGTATATGCAACACCACAAAAAGGACTCTACCAGATTACTAGTTACAACCTCTAATCTCAAGCAAACGATACACCACAAATGAGTCAGAAATTAACTACCAACCACAAAAAAATGATCAAACTACATGAATAAATAGATGACAAAGTTGAGTTATTGCATAGCTGCAATGTAAGAAATATTATCTTTCCAAGTTCCATCTGGAGTGATATCATATGAAAAGGGTATTCCACAAACCTCATAAGTCAAAGTACCACCAGAAGAATCTGGCTGACGAAGTGTCACATTTGAGATGGCACCATTTGCTGACAGGATACAAATAGCTCGTGGCCCTTGTTGGGAAAATGATATAATCTTCATCGTTACATCCTATAGATGAACCAAATAAAAAATCATACTTACTATGAGGACTTGGACAACTTTAGAAGAATGATTTAACCAAAATGACCATCTGAAGACTGCCTTAGAAAACAACTAAGATTTGTTAAGCTCTTTAATCAAATATTAAGTTCAGACGAGTACTATGACTGTAACACCAAAAAAAAGCAGCAACATGTGACAAAATCAAATAAATATGAATCAACAAAAAACAACTGATCACATGAGTGTCTGAATATTTATCCCCACTTTTTTTCCAGAAATATTTAACACACTTTGGATACGGATCAGCCGTGAGGGCACTCACAGTCAATCGCCTATGAATGCCTAATCATCCAGAGACGGCTGTGAAAGCATGTGAAAACTGGGTCCCAAGTATACATGTGTTTTCACTGCCGTTTCTGGCTTATTGGGCACTCATCCAAACCAACATACTTTCCCTTCATCAGTCCAAACTTTTTTACAGTTAATATTTAATAAAGAATGCTTCTTCATGAACTAAAAGGAAGAAAAGGCCTCCGTACAATGCCCTCATCATACACAATAAGATGAAATATCAGAGATAAATAGCAAAAATAGATAACAAACAAGAATGGAATTTTTGGCGGGCACCTACCTCACCGGCAGGAACAGTAATAACATGAGGGGTGAAGTTTACACCAACAGAACATCCATCCCATTCACCTGCAATAGCATTTTACAAGAGCACTCATCACATAAGACAAACTTTTAAATATGCATATGAAAAAGTACACGTCATCCTTCACAAGTTCCTGTTTCCTGTGAAAATTAATCCAACATTTACAGGAATATAAAGAGACGTGTGTGGCTATATTCCATTGAGCAGTAAGACCAAGCATTAATAAGACTATGGAACCACTTTAAGGGGTAATTGAATCTTGCCTTATTAGCTCTTTCACTAACTACTTTTAGAAAAGATCTTCATTCAAGCATTTTTTTTGTCCAGGTCCTTAAAACCCGACTATAAGGGGCAAGGCAACCAGCTTCTTAGAAATAGAGCACTGTATTCTAGTGCCTAACCCTTCAGGACATGCAACGCCCACACATCACATGAACTAGGAAAGTCCAGATATAATCCCTCGAGTGTGGGTTTGAACTCAAGACCTCCGCTTCCAGATGGGCGGTGTTGGTCATTCCATGAACGCTTCATTCAAGTATTTCTTGAGTTCCAAGATTTGGGTCAAAGAATTATTAGCATCATAAACAAGTTTCTACATTTAATATCTTCAACAGTTAATCTCCCTTGAAAAAATAGTGTATTTGAATACTACCCCTTTGTCAAACGTCATGAATCATTCACATAAAAATTCATAAGCGCACTAGACATCGATCACCAATAAACTTTAAACATCCCCAGGGATTACACATTTTCATAACAAGCTAAAATGTCAGCATGCATATACGTTTAAAGAGGAAACTTTTATATATACTAATATGAAAACAAAATTAGAGACATATATTCTATGCTAAAGTAAAATTTTAATCCCTCATTTCAATTAAATATTTCAACCAAATCAAGGTAACTAGTGACCCGTATAGTACTTCACATCAATCACTGAAAGCCTGCAAATTCATGCCTATAGATAGGGTTGCTCTCTCTTAGAACAACCTACCTCACAAAGGAGGGAAAAGAAGAAAAGCCCTCATCTGACCATCTTAGTCACGAAGAGAAGAAAAGCTCAAACTCCACAGCCAACACCACAGAGAAAGCACCATCTAGCTCAGATCTAAGGAGGGCAACTTACCCAAAGGTCCCACGAGGGGCGAAAGTGGTCAACAATTGCAGGTAAAATTCATACTTGTAAGTAACAGTGAGCAAAATGAAGGATGATCAGGAAAACTCAATTATTAGAGTCGTAATCGTAGATTAGTACCTGAAAAATCCAAGTCCAAATCGACTCGGTGTTTATTTAAGGAACCAGCTGGCCGCCCTCTACCCCGTTTACTGGCGCTCGAGAAATCCAGGTTCCCGGGCACTACCACTCCCGACCCGGCCGGCGCCGACGACGATATCGGCATCGGCGAGAACGCCATGGTCACGCTCCCGTCGGGCCCGTACTTCCTCGGCCTCCCCCTCTTCTTCTTCGGCGGGCCCACCGTCCCCGGCACCGCCACGCTCACCGGAGGCGGCGCCACTGCCACCACAGCCGGCGCCGGCGCCGGTGCACCTCCTTGCCCACTAGTGCTCTCGCTCCTCGGCACGGCCGCACCCGCCGGAGGAGCTGCCGCCGCCGCCGCTACCCCTGGGCTGGTCTCTTCCCTCCCCTCCATTCATAGATTAAGCAGTAAAACCCGAAAGATTCAAACTTTTCACACCAAATCCACCGCAAATGCTCCCAACAATCTCCCCACCGCCAACTCGAGCTTACACTCCGCAGAACCACAATCCCGCCTCCGATTTCCAGAAAAAAACCAGCTTCCAAACGCAAAAATCAGAGCTTTCCCTCCAACTGAGCACACACGGCCGCAGAAGCTCCAATGGCAGATCAAATCAAGAGAAAAAATCCACAAAATTCATCCCCACCAAATTCATCCTCGCGAAATCTTCGGATTCGGAAGTCTCTTTGCTTCGGACAGAAAATCGGAAAATTCGGGAGGCAAAATACATGGCGCAGAAAATAAAAATAATAAAATAAAATAATAAATAAAAAAAAGCGGCCGAATTTTCCGCGAATATTTTAATGCGGGAGAGACGCAGAGCCCGAAATTATAAGTTTTGATTTAGAGAAATTTCACGTCCGGAGCGGAAATGCAATAAAGAATTGGGGATAATTATGAAGCCCAAATTAATTAATTATTTAATTAATTAGTTTTCTTCCCACCCAATTTAAAGCTGCGAGCGCGCCTTTTTCCGCCACTGACCTGCTCCTTGTCTTTTTCAACGCTTCAATGAGGATGCCGCCAAACTGCCCGCGGTTCGTCCCTGTATTAACGAGACTGCCTCGCATGTAGATTCCGATAATTTCGCTTTCAGTCCCCGCGCATGAAAAGGCGGGAGGGTCACGTGCTTTCCACTCTGCGGAATTTAGGAGCTCCCTGTAGTTTGAATTTTTGCGTACAACTCCTTGTACTTTATTTTATTGTCCATCTTCTACCTTAAATACAAATGTGATTTATATTTTAAAAGAAATAGATAATTTTGACGTAAAAAATATTTTTTTTCAGATTTAGAGTGAGGGGATAGTATAAGTAATTAAAATAGAATAATTGTAATCGTGTTTTAACTTTGTAGCCCTATTCAATAACGGATTTTCATAGACTCGTTATTGTATCCTATATATATATTTTAATGTAATATAATTTTTTTCAAGTTTAAAAATGTAGTGTGAAATCGATTTTAGAAAATAGTATAGTTACATTGATATTATTAGATTATTTTTTTCTCTTAAATATAATTTTTACTATTTAATAAAAATTACTTTTTTAATCTAGTTATTAACATAGGACAAGGGAGTACAACTAATCATAAAGTATTAAATCAAAAGTAATGTTAAATAAGGTTGCACTTATGCTATATATTTGCAAAGACATATAAACCCTGCATAAGTGGATATTTAAAACTTATGTATAATGCATATGTATCATCGTGAACTTGCTATATATGTCATTGTTTATAAGCATACACAACATTGTCAATGGAAACATTATCAAAAATTAAAAAATTGTACAAAAATTATATTCCTTCTATCATATATTAATAATTATATTTAAAAAATTAATTATTTATATTAAATTTAAAATAGAGGGATAAGTTATTTTCATTAAGATACTTATGTGGATAAATAATGCGCTTCAATATACCTAAAATTCATCATCCTACAGATTATGTGAAGTTGAAGGATGCATTTGCAAGTCGCATACCTCAAAGGGATGTCTTTGGAGCAAAGCTTCAAATATACTTGCGAAAATCCCAATTTGCAGGAAATTTGTCCCACTCTGCACTTTGACACTTGCACAGACTCTGAAGTAGACTCTCACAACTGATCCCAGCAAAGTACCCTGTCGTCTACAGCGCTTGTCCCCTTAGGACTCAGAGTCAAAGCCTTTACCGGTCCAATTGCACTAATGGGCCCCACTGCCCAAAGTGGGCCTGCTAGCATTGATTCTATTGAACATCAAAATCTCAATCATATTTCTAGATTAGGGTTCCTGACAGAGGCCCAGCACTTTTCTATACTGTTCATATATTAGACAAAATTGAATATCAAACCAAAGTTGGTCCCCATATTTCCAATTTAGATGGAGCCATTATTGTTTTGATCGTCAACTTGGCTTTGTCGTGTATTGATAATACATTGTGTTGGGACATTATTTCTTGCGCGTGCATTTCTTGCATTCGCATTATATTAAAAAAATGTATTTAATTATATCAACCACATAAAGTTTTGCCTAACCCAACTAATTGTGATAAGATATGTAGTGGTAGTTGTGATGATAGCAGATATGTTGAATGTATTAATGTAATATTTTTTGTGAGTTGTGCATTCATATGTGATATGATGTTTTTAAGTTATTGTTATATGTGGGAGTTCTTTAATGACTGTTTATTTAAAAATTGTGTGGATGATGCACGGTAAGTGTGCCTCTGACTCAAGTTTTGAATGGCTCAGTGATGACAGTATGGCAAATGGACTAATTAAAGTGTGATTTTAAAGTTATTTATGGGAAACATAATCAAATTAGCATGTCGACATTGAGAAATGGAATGAGAAAGTCAGAAATTAGGACTTGTTTTTTGTGAACAAAAAAGCTTACCTGTTAAGGAAATATTACATGGATTCATCAGCTCATAGAAGAGCTAGTATGTGGACAGTTTTAACATGGTACATAATGATATTCATTTTTTTTTTATTAAGGTCCCTAATGCTATTAAAAATGGGCGGACATGGATGTATGCGGACATGAACAACTATTTATCTATGTCTGTAGCAACCTATTAGGGCGGACAAAATTAGTTAGTCCATGTTTTTTAAAATAGGCGGACAAGAATGTTCGCGGACATGAACAACTATTTATCCATATTCGTAGCCACCTATTAGGGCGGATAAAATTAGTTAGTCCATGTCCATGTTTGTGTCCGCCAAGGACTAAAAAAATGTATTATATAAATACAGACACAGACACAAACGGATAACTAGACAATGAACATCTATGGGCACCCCTATGCATGACCAATAGACATGTGGAGAGGGGAATCTAGGAATTGTTAGATCCTCTTTACAAGTTTCCCTCTCATCACTTCTTTATTGATTTGGTACCCTCCCATTTTTTGTTACCATGTAACGATAAGGAAAACAGGCCAAACTAGACAAGTCATTTTTACAAGGTTTCTTATCTTGCTATCGTAGGAATTTTGGGGGCGGGGGCTCAAAGCTTCACGTAACAAACAATAAAAGTGCGATTCTCATAGTTTTTCTGACTTCAATTTTCTTGATTTATTACTAACCGGTTGGGATGGATCCACAAGCCTAATTATATCTCTATTCAATTTATAATTTTGAAGCAAAGATTATCTCTCGATAACTTAAGTGGTTATGAAACAACTTATAACAAACTTTAGTTTATATCTTAATACTCATTCATCACCTTTAACACGTGGTTAGAATACAAATGACGACAACTACACACCTCACGGGATTTGAACCCAAGACCTTAGAAAAATCACAAGATCCAAACTATACTAGAGAACAATTCCTTTGTAATGAATTCGCTATGAGATAATAATGACCATCATGGAGGAGAGGAAGGTGGGGTTGGGAGGGGTGCTATGGCTCAAACACCTACCTAACTTGTGACACCCAAACCAATTGGGATAAACCCAAAGGCCAAATTATATCGTTGTTAAAGTTATAATTTTTAAGCAAAGATTATCTATCAATATATAACTTATGTGGTTATGAAACAACTTATTACTAATTTTATTTTATATCTTAATACTCCTCAGTATGTGCAAGCATTCATCACCCTTTACACATGGTTAGAATACAAATGGTAGCAACTACACACCTCACGGGATTTGAACCCAAAACCTTAGAAAAATCGTGAGATCTAAACTATACTAGAGAACAATTCCTTTGTAATGAATTTGCTATGAGATAAAACATGACCATCATGGCAAAGAGGAAGGTCGGGTTGGGAGGATGCAATGGCTCAAACTCATGCCTAACTCACAACAACCTAACCGGTTGGTATAGATCTATAGGCCTAATTATATCTCTATTCAATTTATAATTTTTAAGCAAAGATTATCTCTCAATAGCTTAAGTGGTTATGAAACAACTTATTACTAATTTTATTTTATATCTCAATGCTCCCCATGTATGTGCAAGCATTCATCACCCTTAACATGTGGCTAGAATACAAATGGCCACAGCAACACACCTCACGGGATTTGTCAAAAAATTGCAATATCTAAACTATACTAGAGACCAATTCCTTTGTAATGAATTTTCTATAAGATAAAACATGACCAATATGGTGGAGAAAAAGGTCAGATTGGGGGGGATGCGATGGCTCAAACTCATACCCAACTCATGACAACCTACAACTGGTTGGGATAGATCCATAATCCTAATTATATCTTTATTCAATTCAAAACTTTTAAGCAAAGATTATCTCTCAATAGCTTAAGTGGTTATGAAACAACTTATTACTAATTTTATTTTATATCTTAATACTCCTCATGTATATGCAAGCATTCATCACTGTAACACCTAAGAATTTTTTAAATTCCCTATACTTAGCCACATAGATATACATACGTTTGACCATTAGGTATTTTTAGTATAATAATTTCCTTTATACATAGAGTTTAGATGTAAAACTTTATTATCAAATAGTAGACATAAAGAGCTTCATAGATTTTTAGATAGTGTGTAAATCGAAGCTTGGATGAGGAAGTTATGACATATGAAATATCTATGAAGTTTTGGAGTACATGTGAAAAATAGTGAATTCAACCTTTGTTCATTATAAGTAAAATAACTTATTTTGTAGGTTTAATATAAGTGTGAAACTTTAAAGATAGAGAGACCAGATAGACATAGCTTCAAAACACATTTAATAACGTGTAAATCAGAGTTTGGATGAAAGAGTTATAAATGTTTGATGTTCAACATGAGGTGAAATCATGACTTGCAGATGCTTATTGATCTAACCCTTGGCCATTCTTAAGGTTATAACTTTTTCTTTATAATAGTTTTTTATCTAAATTTTGTAGTTAGAAATTAGACAGAAATATCTTTGTAAATCCACCAAGAACATATTAATTGGAATTCATATGAGGAAGTAATGGCTGTCTAAAGTTGTAACTTGGTGCAATCAGAAGCGGATGGTTTGGGCAATTTTGGCTAAAAAATCACGTGAATTGATAGTTTAAAACCATAATTTCATTTTATTTCCCTAATAAGCAACTTTTAAGGCTTTTAGATTTTATTCATTTCGAAAAAACCTCTCCAATTGAAGGAAAAGATTAAGGGCTTACCAAATCAAGTGAAATTAAAGGATGAAGTATATTTCTGCAAGAATTGGTTGGCATTGCACGTGAGGGAGGATTATAATACCATGAAATAGGTTAGATGGCTAGCCTTGTACTGTATTTAACATAAAATATGTATGCATGATTTGGATTATGAAATTATTTTATATAAAAGCATAAAAATAGCATTCATTGTGAATTTATATCATGGTAATGTTGAGGAATCATGATTTTATGTTGGATTGCAAACCTTGATGTTATGCTTTGGTTTTGAAGTGATAGTGTGAAATGTGTTTTGATTACTTGCATGATATGAAAGCACGTAAAGGATAATTTTTATGATTTTTTCATGATTATGTATAATATAATATTTTTCTCAATTTTAATAATCAATTGATGGTAAGAATAATCATTTGTCATTATAATAAGGTTATATGTGGAAAAAAATATGATATGTCTCAATATGGAGTGGTTTTGGGAAGTCGGGACATTTATGTTATTTCTTTCCTACCATCGGCTTGTCCATCGACACAACGATGACATTTCCAATGTCATGGATGATATAACAGTATTGATATCAACGAACATCGACATGTCGGTGGGCCATTGACAGGTCATTGACAATGAGGTCGACACGTCGATGAAAATGATTTCCCTATTCATTCCACCATCGGCAAGGGGTTCGACACATCGATGAGTTAACAATAGTCATTAGTGACTTGGTTGACATGTCGATGAGTTAACTGATAGTAAGTCGGTTTTGGGTATTTTTGGGAGGAATTACTTTGAATGTTAGGCTACTATTATGGGAATTAATAACATGTTATTTTATACATAAAAGTGCGATCATATGTGATGATGTTGTGTACTTTGTGTATGAATATCTTTGTAATAGATCGCACCCAAGATTGATGTTTTTGACATTTGAGGTTAGAAGAACCCTCAATGCATTGGCTCCTAAAGTGAGCTTTTAGTCACGTAGATGGAAGGGGGTTGGTATAGAAAATGATTAAAGTATTTTGGCTCTTTGAAAACAAAAGTTATGTAGGTACCCCAAGAGTTGTGTTCGAATGGACTAGAGTATAAATGTTGACTGGTCCCGCGCAATAGAATATAAGAGGTTTCGATAATCTTAAAAGTTGAAACATTAACCCGTTAGGTCTATGAGCCCATGTGGGACTTAGCTTCATAGAGTGGATGGGGCGTGCATCCTTCAGAATACCTAAAATTTGAATGTGAGTAGTTCATGGTTTAGCGAGGAGAAACTATTCTCTTATATGTGACTATCATGTCATAGAGAACTTTTAACTTGCACTTATGATGTTAGAGACTTCTAAGTGGGAATCACATTATAATTGTGAAATCATGTGAAATATATGAGTGGATATTATGTTTATTCCACTTATATGCGATGATGATGCTATTAAATATGATATTTAGTTAATTTTATAATGATATAGCATAATCGTGTGCATGGTTATTACATAGTACTTATTTAACCATCTCACTAAGTATACTCATATACTCGGTATTCGTGTGATGCAAGTTCTCTGTAGTGTTAAAATTGCTTAAGACTTTAGATGTGAGAAAGGATGATGTTCTTAGGCAATTTAACATGTTTTATGTTTTTTTACTTTAAGGTAGATGACTTTAGGCACACAAGTGCTAACGTGTTTGTATTTGTTTATACGAAGATATTCAAATATGTACTCTAGCAAGACCATGTGTGATTTAAGATATAATTTAATTTGAATTATTAATGTACTTTGATTTAGTACATATATGTTCAAACAAGAGTTGACTGATACCTCGAGATAGCTTGTCGAATATTTGACAAAAAATTTTAAAAAATTTATTTTTATTATTTTAATTATAAAAATGAGTTTAAAATCTTAAGGTGTGACAATCACCCTTAACATATAGTTAGAATACAAATAACGACAACTATACACCTTATGGGATTTAAACCTTAAAAAAATAGAAAGATTTAACCTATATTAGAGAATAATTTCTTTGTAATGAATTTGCTATGAGATAATACATGACTTGTGACTATTATTTATTATGCATGACTTTTGGTTTTAATAATTTTGTCATTTCTCAATAATCAATTAAGATGGTTGTCAACATAACTGTTAGATATTAGAAGATAAACATGGCCAGCTGCCAGCCACGTTTGAATATTGAAAGTATTTTGTTGTATTTTGCTCTGATAATGAGCCCGGAATAAAAAAAATGTATGTGGAGTATTCATCTTCAAGATTGACGGTATATATGTTAATATATATTAACATTATTACCACTTACGCAAACATCCACTAATATATGTAGCATCAATTTTAAAAAATCCTTATGCTAAACTCATAATAAATATGGAGCATGAAAAACTCTTAACTCAATATCAGGTTCACTCTGTGGCTTGTGCCCATCTATTTTAAGATACCCTACTCTGTTACACTATTCGTCACTCTAACCCAGAGATTCTACACTGGGAGGTTTTTGTTCAGAAAATGTTCTTCCACTTCACTCAAGCCCATGAACTGACAACACATTTATGGTCAACAGCTTATAGCCAATGGCAATCCACCAAACTGACTCTCATTTTGCAACAAGCCAGACTGTGACATGATATGTGATATCTGCACGCTTCCAACCTGAAAGGAACCGGCCGGCATTTGGACATTACTACAACATGTCAACATGCATCAGGATTCCACGAACAAGGAAATAAATCCTTCCAAGAACGACCAAGATACCCTTTTGTGCAATCGTCACAAGCATCATTTCTTCTTCAAAGCCCATATGATTGACACAAATCATCAGCCATAAACTTCTTCTTAAGAATATTCCCATGGATATATTTACCATTTGAATGAGTTAGGGTCAGCGGTTTATGATAAATTGGGGCACTCAGGAAGACTAGATTCAACTTGCACTAAGTGGGAAACCAAATAACCATTTTGATTGAACGTGTGAGCTCTTTAATAATGCTAAGATGCCACCTCAAGTTGATGTTGCAAAGCATTAAAGGGTAAGCTGGAAGGATATTTCCATGCTAAGTTCCAATATTCAAGGGGCTTAGCTACGTTTTTTATTGCTTAGGTTGGAATTGCTTACTTCAAGCAGGTCTCATGTGTCATGGCATATAAGCATTATCCTTGCTTGGGCCTGCTTGGCCACTTGTTTTGCCTCTTTTTTTTTGTTAGTGAGACCCAGTTCACGCAGCATGGCATCTCCCCCTAGAGCTGTCTCATGCTTGTTTTGAATCTTTTTGTGCTTGCACCTTGGTATTCTCCACTCAGTTTTGTATTTTAATGCACAACACAGGAATCTCTCGGTTCATTTGAGATGCCAGGCTAGCATTTAACTTTGGTCAATCCCCACATATTATAAATTCTAATGTATTGTTATATTGTAATCTGGACCAACTAATTTATACCCCATAAGTCCAACACTAGATTAGGTAGGTGGCACTAGTCTACAACTAGATTAGGTACTTGGCTTATGATTTTTGACTTCTGAAATTTCATTAACTTAGATGAAGGGAGCTCTTATAGATCAAAATCAACGACTTAGTATCATGGTCTAACACTATAAGAGGATTCTACAATATCATAATCATAATCAAGAAGCCTGTTTTGTGCAGGAATTCTTATAATCATAATTTCCCATTTTCATGGTTTCCTTCCCTACAATTCTAAAATGATACTGGGTGTTATCTAAGGGTGTTTTTTTTCAGCTTCTCTGAAGTTTTATCTATTAATCATTCTGGTCTTGGGGACAGGTAGTCATAGGCAAAATTAGAAGTCGATATCAATTAGGTATCTAAGGTCATTTTATTGGCCAGTGATTAGTGTAATCAAAAGACAAATTACGTTTAGAACTTGGGGAAATGTCATTCACTGTCTGCATGGTGCAAGACATGATTTTGGGTACCGTGAGATGACCATTGACGAAATGAGGAGCTAAGCACTTCAACCAAAACTCTTGGCATTGAAATCAAGATGGATTGTACCATGTGAATATCTTTCATAGGCTTTCCCAATATGGAGGCAGCCTGCATGAAGCTAATCATAGCAAACAGTAGTTAAAATGTCCCTAAATCCGGACTCAGAATTCCATACCCAAGAATCATATCCATAAGGCTGTTTCATGATTCTGCTACATTTTCCCCTGATATACTTCTATCATATGAGCAACTATCATTTATGCATGAGGCTTGCACTCTTACATATATCGTTTGCAAGGTTCATAAATTAGTGAATCAAAAACAGGAATGGCCACTTTTTGACCCAGTTTACTAGCTTTTTGAGTTTCTTTCACCGAACCCAACCACTAATGCACCAATATTGCAAAGTACAAAAATAAAAAATTACATCCACTTGAGCCCCAAGGATAAGTTTTCATATAAGTTTTTAATCAAAAGAGTTCCCTCAATTTAGTTGTATAACAATACAGTTTGATACTTAATTCCATTGTGATTAGAGTTTGGTTGATTAGTTGGGCTGGTTGGATTTCTTAGCCATCGAAAAACAGTTGTTTAATCAGTTGGGGAAAGTTGATGGGCACCGAATGACCCAATCCAAGGGTACGCAAACCTTGTGTGATGTGGGTCCCTTTCTGCGGCCCCACTTAATCTTGTGGAATACTTTTCTGCCATCACAAGCAATTCCCGAAGAATGTTCCAATCGGATTCTAGCTTGCTTGTGGCTCCAATATTTGGATTTATGTCCCTCCTGTTTCTCACGGCTGATAAATGAATGGCATTTATTTGATTTAGCGGACATGGCCATTGAACTCATCGACATTAAAATGGGCAAAGTATCTCATCTGCCCACATACAAGGAACTCCTGCAACTTCGTGTAAATACCAGTCCACATTAATAAGGAACAGTAGCTAACACCTGCAGTCCTGCTAACAGTTACCTCCGAGTTCTCCAACTTCAATGAGCATGTTGCGTACGTGAAAAGGTTCTCTTATAGTTATTACATACGATGATTCTATCAATATAATGCCAGCTGAATAATGGGATTATCTCAGTCTTTGCTGCATGCTAATCTTCTCTGGAAGTACGCAATTAAGCAACTGTAGTTGCAACTTGCAGGTTGTGAGCTCCGCTAGGTTGCACTTTGTGCGGAAGGTTGTCAGAGGACAAGTTCTTTGTGTCTACGCATGAAAAGTAGAGCCACGCAGACTGACCTGTGGAACGGTGGGAGATGCGTGGGGAATCAAGCTGGCCAACTAATCAAGAAAAACTGATGGATCAGCACCCTATATAACTAGTGGCTGCCTCCACTATACATAGGATAATAACCCCACCCACCTTTTTTTTAGGTACATGAACCAGAGACACTGTCCGGATCACCATGCTGGAAAGGAAAGTAGGGTTGGTGAGGATAGGAACGAGCCAGAAAACTTGCTCTAGGGCGGCTAATAGAAGTATAAATCTATTATTGGGGCCCCCACCTAAAAGAACAAATCAAGGGGCCATGTAGTCCCACCTACTAAACCATTGTTGAAACTTTGGTGGGGGCAAGAGGGCCATGGCCCCTTCTTGGCTCCACCTCCGAAGAAGGATATCCTTTAGTGATTTTATTACGTTTTTACTTGGTTATATATTATATAAAAAAAGGCAAGATACACTTAGGATGTGTGTGCCAAAGTACAACGTGAGCCATCAAATCAAGATATGAAGATTCAACATTGTGCATAAAAGAAGGTTATAGGCAGGTGATTCAAACCAACATGCCCCCTTGTTTTGCGCAATGTGATGGCTCGCTATACACACGATGTACGCCTTGCCTGATATATCAAGCACATAAAAAATACTCGTCATATATAGTATGATAATATAGCGCAGACAAAACGAACAAGGGTATGGTTTTGGACCATAGTTGTCCATTGGTAGAAATAAGTAGTTTCTATTTATACCTCATTACCCAAATGGGTCTTTTCTTACCAACAGACAAATGAGACTTGTAGTTCCAATTCCAAAGTGGTTAAGCTTCTAAATTTGGGTAATAAGAAGAAGACTAAGGTAGGAGCTAGGTTGAAAGAGTGTGAAAGAGTAATTGGGAAAAGTTGGAGTGTCAAATAATTTTACCATTAGTAGAACTAGCACCATTTATATACAATGTGTAAATGTTTTCTTTGTGTCCAACTACCCCTTCTAGCTGTCTACCACACCAAACCTTCACCAAACTCAACCACATTCACCTACAGCTGTACACACACCAAGAAAAAACCATGACCCAACCCTATCATCCAAAGCCATCTTTTTCACTTCACACCACAATTTTATCTACATTTCTCCCCACACTAGGCACCCAATTACTAAGTATCTAATCCCCTTTTTTTTGGCTTTCTGTACAAACAAATCAAGAACAACCAAAGTATGAAGCAAGGTATCATGCCCTTTACACACTACCCCTTCCCATGCCCAATTTGCACTAAGAGCATGACCTAATCAGGCCCAAATTGTAGAGGTTCCTCCTAACAAGGCTCCCCAATGAGAAAAACCCTATTCCCCCTCCCGCCTCCGATGCTGCCTCCACGGCAGGGTACACAACCGGCGTTAGCTCCTTCACTTTAAGGCTGCCCAGCCCAATTCTTTGCCGGACCGCCTCAATCACCTTGGCGTCCACCGGGTACCCCGCCACATCCGTCACATAGAATACATTCACCGCCATGTCGTCTACCGTCGACACTTCTGCCCGTGTCACCGACAACCCATTCTCCCGGAATGTCCGGGTCACCTCAGCCAGCAGGCCCGGCCGGTCCGGCACCCTTAGCTCCAGCCTTAGACCCTGTCCAAATGACATAACCACAAAGTAAACCGAATCAGCTTCCATAAAACCTCATGCATCAAGAATCAGTTACCAAACCTCCCAACTTTCTTGGACATCTCCTAATCAATAATAATTAGCACAACCAATTATATGATTAAACAAAGAAAGATACCTCGGATGCTCTCCTTTCAATTGCAGCATGCAGGCAGTGAATCACGCGCTTCTTCTCTGCCTCCGAGCTTATGGGGGTCCCATCAGCATGCCTTATGTAAAATTCCTGCAAAATTAACAAAGTTTAGTGATATCATTATATGCTTTTATGCACATGATTACTAACAAAAATTAATAAAGTATTAATTACAAGGATTAGTGAAGCAAATGAAACATTCAAAAATTTTTAAAAATGGTGGTACCTGGTGGGCCCTGGAGCGGTGGGTGTCGATGGTGGCGTGGAAGACGACGTAGTTCATGTCTGTCAGCGTACACACGATGTCGAACAGCAATTTGGGGCGGTCCTTACACTCGACGTTGACCACCGAGTACCCTCGCTCCCACCAGTCCTGCACAGTCACCTCCGCCGAGGCAGGAGGGGACGGGGACCCCTCGTAGTCGCGGTCCGCGAACATCAGCTGGTGGAGCCGCCGCTCGGGGTGGGCCGCCGCGTCGACACCGGAGGGCGCGGCTACCCTGGCGCCGTCCCGGAGCACGTACCCCAACCGCGCCTCTATGAGGCCCACCGTCTCGGCGTCGGCCCTGCCGTCGTCGGAGACGGAGAGGACGGAGGCGATGCGGCCGTTGTGGGTCCACACCTTGGCATCCGCCACCTTGCAGCCGAGCTCGGCTAGCACTGCGAAGACCTCGGAGAGGAGCCCCGGCCGGTCCGTGCCGGTCAGTTCTAACACCGTTAATTCGCCCCGACTGCCGTTCGTTATCGGGCCGTTACCGGCTCCCAGCGACTGCAATTACAAACGGGAAAAAACGTAAAAAATTAATTCCAGAAATTCGCAACAGAACTTTGAACGATTAATGGATCATTAATTAAGAAATAACCTACCTGTTGGATGCAGCTGAGGACGTTCTCGTCGGTGAGCTTGTTGCCGTTACGGTCGGTAACGTGAAAAACTGGAGAAACGGAAGAAACAGACGGACGGGGTGAGAGGGGTGGCGAAAGTTAGCGGAAGGAAAGGAGGAAGAAGAGGTTTTTACCGTCCATGAACCAGCGGCCGTCGGAGGAGATGTACGCCTTGTTGATGGAGAGGTTGAGGTCGCTGAGGATCTGGACCGCTTCCAGTAGGAAGCCATGCTTCCTCCCGCTGTCGACCTGAATATGGAAACGGGGGAATTTTTCAATTAGGGATAAATGTGTCGTAAATTTGCGCAGGCATTGAAGCTTTGATGGCGGGTGGGTGCAGGGGAGGTAGTAGAAATTTACCTTAACCAGAGTGGCGGAGGGGCAGACAGCATTGTCGATGACGACCCTGTAAAGAAAGAAGGAAGAAGAGCTGGGTCAGAGGAAGCAGACCTTCTGGAAGGTAGCGGAAAGAGGAAGGTAGGGATGAAAGTGACGGGAATGGGAGTGGAAGATGGGTTGAAAGGTCAAGGTGACCCAAGTTAGGAGACCTATGGATCTGGAAGAAAAAAGTCAAGAAGCTAGCTTCTGATTTCACATTCAAATTTGAAAAACCAGCAACGGAGAAAAATTGAAACTAGAAAGCAGAAAAAAGTCTAGTAAGTGAAGAATTTTCGATCTCTTGCAAAGATTGAGGGAAATGGAGAAAAACCCAGGAAAACACCAACCAATATTAGATGAATATGAAACCCCATTCGTGATTTGAAACCAAACATGCCGAAAACCAGATGAAAAACTCCGAGTTGCAGCAAAACAGGAATTACGAGCCTAAAAACGGAGAAATGAAACAAAAAGCGAACCTGGGGGTGTTCATCCTGATTACGAGCTTCTCGTACTCGTTCAATGTTGCCTGCCACTCCATCTACTACTTGCTTCTTCTGGAAACTCTCAATCACCTCCCGCCCAGATCCCACAATATAAACCCCACCTGCTTCCCGACCTCCCACCTCTGGAGGAAACCTCGACGTCGAGATCAACGAAGACAAAACCCAGAAGAAACCAGTCTCTCCTGTACTCTAGCTACCTCAGGCTGTCGTTACCCACTTCCGCAGCATCGACTAGATCGCCCCCGCAAGCCTCCCTCGCCCCAGCTCTGGAGAAATCGCCCTCCCGAATCCGAGTCCTTCAACTCCCCCGCTTCCCTTGTCTGCTTCCTCTGTCTGAGTCCCCGCCCCTAACCTCCCCGCTGCTCTTTCGTATTTAAAACGCCAGACACGGCGATGCAGAGCCGATATCGGGTCACAGTCCGGACCGGCGCCCACGGCAGCTACTTTCCCTCTTCGGACAAGTGCCCTGCGGAGTCGACCCGGTCCGGTCAGCGTCGGACTGCGCCTGTCGCGGGTCGTGGACCCGCCTTCGCGTGCGACCGACTCAAAGCGAACCGGAAGTTATTGCGCTCGAGGGTTCTCTGTCCGCTCTGTGGGCCCCACGACTGGTGGCCGGCGGTGGGGCCCGCAGGCCGACTTGTCGGGCTGTTCCGCCTTTCGTCCGCTCCGCGGTCGGTTAATGGTCGCCACACTCCCCCGTCTAACGGTCTACGTGCGGGTGACAAATTACAAATTTATCCTCGTCCCACCTGCCATTTCCTCGCTGTTCTTGCATTCAAACGGAGGAATAATGCGGAATGATTAGGGCAAATGCGAGCGTACGAAGCTCTTGTTAATTGGTTCATAATCCTCAAAAGGGCACGGAGGCATGAAGGTTCCCGTGAGCGCGTGTTAATGCGGTAACGAGGGAATTGTGTTGGCGGACAGATTCGGCGTGCATGCTTTTGTCGCGGGAGTCTGTTCACCTACCTTTTAGAGTTTAGCCGTTTTAAATTACACTGATTAATGATCCATATGGATATGGTGCCCATAATCAAGATGATAATGGGATAAACAAGTAAACTTCCACATGGACAGGCAATAGTTCATGTGAAAGAACTACACGAGACATTGTTGTTCATTTAGCTACATACTGCATATATTATATATATAATTTATTTTATTTCATTTTAAAAAATTAAATGAAGTGAAGAGCATAGGTCCGCTTTAGCATGAGGCAGGGACCGGGAGAGGGGGGGCTAGGAGGGGCATGGCCCCCATAGTCAATAAAAAATTACTATTTTGTTATGGTTAAGATCATATATGGTACATAGTTTTTCCATTAAGATGAAACTATATGGCCCCTTAATCTTTTTACATAGCCTATATCGCCCCCCTTGAATTCCTTCCCTAATTCCGTCCTTGCATGAGGGGTGTGAGTCTCCACCCGTACGACAAGACATGCTATTAGACCTTTAGCCATTGAATAGAGGCTAAGGTTCTTAACCTTAGTGTGCGAGGGAAATATGTTAGACCTTTAATTGTTAAATAGGTGAAGAGGCTGGACAACTTATAAGCCTTAAGTGTGCCGGTGATCGGGGGATAGAAAAAATATATTTATATTAAAATTACACGTCAAAAACTTTTGTGCAGGACTCACTTATAAAGTTCAATCAAAACTATTTGCGTTAATTTTTGTAAATATTTTTGTTATAGGAATATCACTGGGGACCGATATAATAGACCAAATTTCTTTTAAGACCAGCCAACGACCCCTTTTGATGCACCGTCCGATTAAGTTTGAATCAGACCCAACAAAAAAGCTGCATTGGACATCAAGCAGTGCCCCTCGTTTTTTGCATTTTCCCACATAAGCTGGCATATGAAGTAAAGCCTGAATCAAGTTGTCTGGAACCCGAAGCAAAGGAACGTGACCCGACCAACCGAAAAGAGGAAACCGGCCCACGTTGTTTAGCGCGTGGTCTGCATGCCTACTACTGCGACGTCATTAAATGCCCTCCCCAGCCTTTCTGCCCCCCCCTGTCTCCTTCGCCTGCCATACCACAAAATCGCCCTGCCAGAACTAGAGCCCCCTTGCCAGCGGAGGCTCTCTGACGGTCACGTGCCTCTCGTCACGGGACCATGTGCGCGGTAAGACAGCCTGTTCTCCGCCGATTACGGGAAGCCACGTGCTACATGAACCACGTGTCGGTAGCGAGCCGTCCGATACGGCCGAGAGGGGCGGGGACGTACGGTCAGAGCGCGCGACAAAACTTCTCAAACGGCTGTGCGGTGCGGCCTTTTTGGCGGGAGACGGAGCGTTTCTGTGGCTTTTTCTTTCCCGCCAAATCGGCCGATCCGGTGCTCAAAATTATCCGCCAATAGCACGCGGGCCACGTCGGATTCTTGCGTCACCTTCGGCGCTTTATTCGGCCTCTGCTGGTTGGCCGTGGGCCCGAGGCCGGCGAGACGCGGCTTTTGGCGGGCGGCTGAGCTGGAAAGGGCGCTGATTTTGGCGGGCGAATTTGAATTCCCTTTTTGGTTCCATTTGTTTCCACTGCCGCTGATGGATTTGGTTCTCTCGTGGGCCTAGCAAGAGCTGAATGAGTTTGAGTCGGTTTGGCGGTGCTGGCCCATTTCAGGTGGGGCTTCCTGGTTGGGCCCACGTACTTTCCACCCACGTTGTCGAGGACGTGACTTGGTAAAACGGCAATGTTCTGAAATCTTTGTGGGCCTGAGGCGGATATTACACGCCAACGGGGGATCTTGGTGGGGAGGCGGATTGGGCCCTCTTAGCCCAACTACCACGAGACGTCTTTGTATCAGGGACTTTGAAATGATAATGATTATTAACATATGATTGTCACTTGCTTCTCCCGGCACCTAATTTTCAACGAAAAAGTTGGGTTGGACCTTGAATTACAAGTCATCGTAGTTGTTAGCGAACACATGGTAGAAACAGCTACAAGCACGTTCTTGTGTGGACCACCCCTCGCTTACCCCACCTAGGGTTTTTTTTTATTTAACTAACCATTTAGTGATTTAGTGAACCTATTCGATAAGAAACCGACCCACCTAATCTGTACCCGACCTGATCTAACAACAAATGGGGCTATGGTTAAGATATTAAAAATAAAATTTATTTTAAAAATAGAGTTGAGTCAGGTGTTTAAAATATTTTGCATCTATTCAGCCTTTTCAGTTATTTGTTCTCCCATTTATTTATTTAATATCATTTTTTCGTACATAGATTTTACTCCTTGTCCCTCTAAGGGTGTAAACGGACAGCATTTATTCGTCCGCAGCCATGTCCGTCCACAATGAAAATAGACGGTATTGGCTTGTCCGCGCAGACGGATGCAGATGGTAGTTTTGGTTTGGTCATTTTACGGATGTGGCTACGAACATAGCATGTCCGTGTCTGTGGCTATTTGAGTTCGTGAGTATATAATTTTTTTTTTGATCCATCTTTCCTTTGTTGTGCCCTAGCCCCTTTCTGAATCTGAGCTCTCTAAGCCTCTTTCGGCTGCGACAATTGGGCTGTAGTAAGTCCTCCCCTTTGTCCACCATATCCCGCCAGATTCCTCCGCATCAGGCCCATCTTCAGTGCCTTTCCCATTGGCTTCCTCCATCCCCCAATCGCCCATCCCTCCGGTGCCCATACCTTTCTTGCCAACTCACTACAATAGACTATCGCATCTTAGTAGCTCCCAACGGCGACAACTGAGATTGGCTCTAGATGGCGGCGGCGACAACGACGGTGGAGATTGGCTCTCAAATTCCGATAGTGACCTCCACCTCCCAACGGCATCCTCTGGCGTCAAAGGTAATTTTTTTTCTACGTTTGCATACCTTATCATTTCAAGGATTTTCATTCTATGATTTTTTTATTTGTACACAAAGGATTTGTTTGTGTCCGTGTGGACATAAATGAACGGACAATTTGTATATCCGTCACGGACAAAGGATGGATGACAATATAATTACGTAAAAATAGACGGACGCAAACAACCTTTGTCCGCATCCGTGTCTATTACACCCCTATCCAAAAGTCCCATTGAAAGAATACACACATATTATATGTATATATATATGATAATATAAAATAAATTAAATTAGAAATAAGATATATATTGAAGAAATGTCTTTGTTGCACACTAATAGAGTAACAATATTTTGTTTTGAGGATCACAATGATTATTAATTATACACACAAATTTTATATTAATTCATATATATTCGTAGTAGGCAATTGTAAATCCAAATCTCATAGGCTAAATATTATTTCATAGGTCATGAAGACAATGAAGTCAAAAGAGTTTATATCATAAAGCACATTATTCATATACAATACCAATTTGGCAACGAGTCTTATTTGATAGAACTATTTGGGAGTTTTTTAAGGGTGTTAAATTACACAAATTCAAATTTAAATATATATAATATAAAAAATATATTACTGAGAAGCGTGTTATATATGTGGGGGGTCCAAAAAATAATTTGAGAAAATATAGGCATGTGGGATCTTATTTGATAATGCTCATCGAGAACTTTCTAAGTATAAAAAGAACACACAAATCTAAGTTTGGGGGTACAAAATATAATATTATAAAGTTAAAATTAACATAACCTAAAAAATATAAAATTTTATTCTAATATCTTTGGCTTTTGGGGGATTAAAATAGGTGAAATAGGGGTAAAATATGGATTAATGGTATAAAACATGGATTAAATAATCAAAATTTAAAAGTGCTATAGTAATTTTCTTTATATTATGGTATGATTTTATTTTTACTTTTTTTGTCTTCTATTTTAATGGACTATATAAAGACAACAAAACTGGTTAATGATGTTATGGTCCAAGGCACATAAGATTAGAAAAAAAATGAAAATTTTATTTGCTCTTAGATTTATGTTACACTTGGCAATTTTTGTGACATTGTTATGGTGTTGGACGTGTGTGTTTATAATGTTGCAAATAATATAAACAATATTAGCAACACTTTATAATATTGCAATGCATCTAAATTCTTTTTATGCTTGGCATTTGCAAAGATAAAGACTAAAAACCTAGGTTACAAAAAAAAAGAATTACTTGCATACCCACCCGACCTACGTCGAGTTGTTTTCATTTCTCAAGTCATTTGACCCAACCCCATTTAAGTGCAAGTCTATGTTGACTTGACCCCAATTTGACTCAACCCAACCCTTTTATAAATATATGTTATTCAATTCACAATATAAATATTGCAAGATATGTAAGTTTTACTGTTTTATGTTTAGTATAAAGTTTTACTATTTTATGTGTGTTTTGATTTTGTGTGATAGTTTGGTTTAATTATGAATATTTTTTGGTTTATTTTAATTTTTAGTAGGAAAATATTAGTATTTAGCTTAATCTACAAAGTGTCACACTAATTGTTGTTATTTAATTCTTTTTATTAAGGGAGTGGGCCCCACCCCAAGAACCTATGTCCATCTCGGCCAACGTGTCAACTTCTTGAGCTATCGACCCTCACTTAACATCTTAAATGGGCTTGGTTCATTTCAAATTCATTTTTGGATCCATTACATACAAGTGGGTTCACTTATTTCCTTATTGGGCTCATTTTATACCAATTTACTTGACCTACATATAAATAAAAACCTTGGTCATTTATCTATTTGGGGTGGGTTGAGATTAGGAGGCTTTGGCGTACGATCGGCAGCGCCATACACATCACTCTGATGACTTGTGGGCTTTTTGACTATATATAGGAAACCCATGTGATCTTCCAGAGGTGTTTTCTGGCCTATTCTGAGTATGTTTTTGTTCATTCAAAATGCGTTCTTACCTAATTTGAGGGTATTCCATGCAATGAAAGCATCAACTCCTTGAGTTGGTGACTCTGGAAGAAGGAAATGGTCTGGGGCACGAGGAAGCTTTGTCCGATACCCATGGGTCGAAAGAAAGAGAAGTGGCCCTTAGTATGAGGAGGCTTCGAGCCACATCAAGAGAAGTGGCCCAAAGTAAAGGGAGGCTCCGTCCTTCACCAATGGGCCATGCAGTGAGAGAAGCACCTCTGAGTAAGGGGAGGTTATGTCTACCATCTACGAGCATGAAAAACGAGAAGCATTTTTGGGTAAGGGGAGATTAAGTTTGCCGCCTACGTGCATAAAAAGTGAGTAAAATAAGGGAAAATGGAGTGTATATCCGTCGCCTTTGGGCACAATGAGAGAAATATTCTAGAGCAAGAGGAGACTCCACCCGCTGTCTTCAAACTTGAGGGGGAAGCCCTGAAGAAATGAGCAATGTCGAATATTGTTACTTCCAGAACTACAGGGGAGTAAGTGTTTCTAATCTTCTGATTTAATATTCAATTATATGAGCAAGAAAAAAACTCTTTTGACCATGAACTCACAAGCCCAAACATTCTTGATGAAGAAAGTTTAGATCTTACTCCCAGTCTTCCATCAAGTAAGCGAAGACAAATGGTTTCTCCACATGTCCCATCAACAATACTGTCATTATCACAAACACAACTCCACTTAATCATCTATTAGGAGGTCCATCTATGACAACATATGATGCTTCTTCACCTAGAAAAAACCATAATCTTGCTTCATCATCTCTTACTTTAGTTGGTCCTCACCATTCTTGCCCTCATAGAAATAGTTGCAAGACAATAAGCCACAAAGAGAAAAAGTATGTGAAGCCACCATTTCCTTGGGCCAGTAATCGAAAAGCACATGCACATAGTATAGATACTCTCCTTGCAAATGGTATGAGCAAAATTAAGGAAACTATAAAGTGCAAAAGGTGTGATGTATCTCATGAGATTGAGTATGGTCTTCTGGATAGATTTGAGAAAGTTGGGATGTTCGTGATGTATCTTATGAGATTGAGTATAGTCTTCTGGATAGATTTGAGAAAGTCAAGGTGTTCATACAGAAAAACAAAGGTAACATGCATGATCAGGCACCGAAGGAATGGATGAACCCAAGGTTGGATGAATGTCAATTATGTCACAATCCTGATAGTGTTAAGCCTGAGATCAGTTAGAAGAAGGGGTTGATCAATTGGCTTTTCTTACTACTGGGCAAGACACTAGGATTTTGTACCTTAGAGTAATTGAAATACTTATGCAAGCATACTGACAATCATCGTACCACTGCCAAGGATAGAGTGCTATATCTTATGTATCTTAGCTTATGCAAGCAACTTGATGACACCAATGAACTATTTGATATATAATATGGTATTTCAGTTTTGTTTGCTCATGCCAATGTATTAACACATTAGCATAGATCGGTCAATTTGTTTTTCTTACTACTAGGCTAGATACTAGGATTTTGTGCCTTAGAGCAATTGAAATACTTATGCTAGGGTACTGTAATCATCATAAAATTGCCAAGGATAGAGTGGTATATCTTTGCTTATATTAGCTTATGAAAGCAACTTTATGTTACCAGTGCACTATTTGATAGATGATATGGTATTTCATTTTTTGTTTGTTCATGCCAATGTATTAATTCATTAGCATAGATGTTTTACTTCCCATTGTTATTGAGACCAATATACTGCTGTAAAACTTTGATGTGCATATCATATTTCATATGTAATGTGGTTGATTTTGTCTTGAGAGACTCTTTAAATTGTTACAATCAACCAACTACTGAAATTTTTGTGGTAAATATGTTTTTGGACTGCCTGATGCATGTATTAGTCATTAGGTACAACATGTTCGGATCCGATCTTATTGGAATAATGCCATAGATGTTATCCAATACTTAAGTAGGTAACCAACGGTACAACAACGTTGACCCGATCTAAAATAAGATTAAAATTAAGTTTATTTTCACCTACGCGCAATAGAGTGTTTAAATCTCCGTAGTGCATAGAGGAATGTTATGACTCTCACACTCAAACTCTATCGCTCATGTTTTTTGTGAAAATTATAACCTTCATTCTATGTTCCAAACCCCGGTTCAGGTTAGTTTTCAGGTCAGGGAGTTACAAGCTACTGATGGTGCCTCATGGTAAAAAAAAATTTAAGTTATTTTATATGCATAATTTGGTCATCTATAGTGAGACTGACACATCAATTTGGTGTTGCTAGGTAGGCATACCCAATCAACCCACTATCAGTGTTCAATATGTCACTAGATCTATCAATGGTCATCGGTGATCTGGCCGACTTGTCAGTGAGGTTATCTATGGTGCCTCATGGTAAAGATTTAAAATGTGTTTTTTAGCAAGGAATAAGGTATATAATATTTACATATAATTACATGATTTTTTAGGTGTATGGAATGCAGAGTAAGCATGTACTATGTAAGGGTTAGTAAACCCTAATGCATGTGTATGACATGTGATGTGATGACTGGGTTACCGTAAACTTATACATTTGGCACATAAGGTTTAACATTCCTAGTGCCTTATTGGCTTTTCATGTGAATTATTTAGCTAAGTAAAATTAAAGGGTATGATATGAAAAAGGATAATGGTATTTCAGCTCTCTAAGGATGAGAGTTATGTAAAGCTGCTCACCTAGCCCAGAAGTCAAGTTTGAATGGACTAGAGCAATAAAAGCTAACCGGTCCTATATAGTACAATATAGGAGGTTTCGGCAATCATAGTAGTCAGGATGTCATACATGAGCCCTAGTGAGCCCTTACTTCATTCCTTGGATAGGGTGGGGTAGGTTTAAGGTAAAGACTGATGCCAATTCCTGGTAGTCTAATATCTAGTCAAGTGGGAACTCCTAAATAAAGCTATTGTGTCCAAACAGTATGGGAGCCTTTCCGCTTGTAGTGCTCACACTCCTAGATCTGCATGGTACCTCCTCCACCATAGTGTGAGTTGGGAGCAACTCCGAAAAGCTAGGCCTACTTTTTGCCATTGAAAGTGTAATATCCCTAATTTTCCCGAGTTTTAAAATTTAAATACGTGAAAATTATGGTATTTGACCTATTAACATTTTTATTAGAATAACTTTCTCTCTAGATAGAATTTGGGGCTGAAACTAATTCTATTGGAAAGTAGACGGAAAGATCTTCGAAACGCCACAAAGAACGCGTGAATCGGAGTCCGGATGAGGGAGAAACGACCATTTGAAGTTGAACATATCGTGCAGGACCCGTTTACCCGAACTGAACGTGCGAATTGTCTGTTTAAGTCACTATTTGGGCCCGATCAATTAGCATTCCGAATTGGTGTTTTAAGGGCTCAATTTGGTTGCTAAATTGAAGAGGTTTTAACCCAAATTCTGATGGGATTAGGGCTCCTAATCCCATGCCTATAAAAGGAGAATTAGGGTTAATAGAAGGGGGTCTTTTGCCCAATTGGGGGAGAGCTTTTGGACGGTGAAGGAAGGGAAGAAATTTTCCGGTGAGACTCCGGCGAAGCGTTGGTGGTGGTGGATCGACAACAACTCGACCTGAGAGGTAAGATTTCGAATAGAGAATCATAGAGATGTTGTTAATTATTTTTATTAAAATTTATAGTATCTCTGCAATTACTGTTCACATAATTTAGTGAACAGTAATTGATTTGCAGTCGTCGGATCAGCCCTCGGATTGGGGCCGCGCTGGCCCTGGCCTTGGAGGCCCTGGCTATGGCGGCCATGGCCGCAGAGGCCCTGGCTCCGGCGTCTTTAGCGGTGGCGGAATCGCTGCTGCTGTGCGGGCCGCCGTTTGTTAAAAAAAAAATTGTTTGATGAGGACCGGCGGCGGCGCGACGCAGCCGGCTGCCGGTGGATGGACCAGGGCTGCCGGAATCGCCGGACGATGGTGATCCGGTCAAGCCCGGCCCATCGGCTGGCCGTGGCGGCCTGCCGTCGCGACGCCACCGTCTGATAAAAATAAAAAATAAAAAGAGAAAGAGGGCGACTTTCGTCCGGCCGGCCACCGGGCGACGGCGGGGGCTAGGTCCATTGTGATCGCCGCATGGCGGCGATCCGGTGGACCCCAGCCCGCTGCCCGGCCGTGGTGGCCAGGGGCGGCGCCGCCAGCGGCGTTTCCGCCTCTGGCCGGACGTGGGGAAGACGGTTCGTGTTGCGGGTTGTCAATCCAAACCGGCCCAGCCCGGGTCGGGTTTAAAAAAAAACATAATTTATATTCTCAGAACCGGGTCCGGTTCAGGGGGTTAATTATGTCAAAAAAATCCAAAAAAATTATTATTGGACCTGGAAAGGTTTGGGATTATTCTGACCGAGTTTCAGTTTTGGGAAAAATCCCAGAGATTGTGAAATGACCTTTTTACCCCTGGTAGTTAAGTTATCGTGTGAAAATCACTTACCTGATTTAGAGGCTCCGGTTCAAAGGCCTATGAGTTGATCTAAAAAGTAGAAAAATTCTCAATGATAGTTTAATATGTAAACTAATTGTAGGATGAACCACTTATTGAGGAAAAATCCCAGTGAGTAGATAATTGACCCTTTTGTCCTTAGGGTTTATAGTAAACCATTAAGCAAACCTGGGTCGGTTCAAGGGGTTCATGACCCCGTTACACGCCAAGAAAATTACACAGAGTCCATGAAGGCCAGTAGTACCCTTGATTTGAATTTTAGACCCATTGGATATCATTAAGGCCCTAAACCAAATGATAGAGCTACCCCTATGCAAACTGGGCCGTATTCGCATGGATGCTATTAATAGGCCAATGTAATACTGAAATATTTTGAGAGGTTAAAGACTTACCCGAGTGCAGAGAGGACTGTATCCAATGTTAGATAATTACTCTAATGCCCTTAGGTGCATTTCAACCAGTTTAATAAAGATTTATTAAGATAACCCAAGGAGGGTTAGGGCACGAGAGCTCGAATGATTCTTATATCATTAATGAATTCTATTATTGATATTATGATATGCTTAGACCTGTGCAGTTCTTATGGTTTATGTTGTTCTTTGTTTCGATTTATGATGTTGATGTTGTGATAGTAATTTATCACTATCTTTAAATTATTGAAAGAATAATTGTTTGCGGTTTGATAGCTTTGGATTGGGCAAGAACACCTGATCAAGATAAAGACTAAAATACCTCAGAGGGGTCTGGGACTAGTTCATACAGTGAACAAAGCCTTTGACCTGACAATTTGCCTTGGTTGATGAACTGATGGCATGTCTCGAGTTGTAAACCTTAGTCTAGAAGGGACTAATAGGGTTTGGGATAATCATTCGGAATCCTGGCTTATAGATGAGCAAGATAGGGTTCAGAATGGTTTCCTAAGTTTTAGCTCTATTGAGGAGTTGTTGATTTGACCGTGTAGTTGCACCTCCCCATTGGAGGGAGTTCTTTGTGAGCCGGGCTCACCGCAGATCTATTGAGGATCTTTTAGTGTACACGCAATTAGGGTCGCTGACATCCTGCTTGGTTGGCGTCTCTGACCACTTCTGTTCAGGTGCAGTTGTGGGCCATGCCCTTCCACTCCGGTCAGGTCCTTATGGGCTAGGTTGGGAGATGGCACTTCCTGGTGGATTCTAGGGTGTTTCTTATCATTTGTCACTTAGGTTGACATCTGATGTGTCTGTCTGTCTTTGGGATTAGACGAGAATATTAATTATCGAACAATGGTTTGAGAAATAATTAATAACATTGATTGATATTGCTTGTTTAATTAGAACAAGTGGAACGATTAAAGGACTTGCATAAAATGTAGGTTGCTTGAAAATACTTAAGCATTGCATGGGTGATGCTATGCTTTTTAGTATAGTGTAGTTTTTAGGCAGAACTACGTCTGGATCCGATCTTGTTGGAAACATTGGAGATGTTGTCTGATGAGTACGTAGGCAACTAACATTGGGTGATGTTGGCCCAATCCAAAAAATACTAATAAAACCTTTTGTCCTTTGGAAGCTCTTCTCCTAAAGGCGGAGATGCTCTATTGTGGTTGTGGTTGTTGTTTGGTTTGCTTTGTTGTAGATTCTCCAAGCGACGACAAGTCAGACCAAGGCAAGCAAGCTCAAGAGGTTTCCGCATCTTTGAAACTCCGATACGTAAGTGTACCTTAAACGTGAGAATCAACTTGTTATTTATTTTCAGACGGGTGACAGACTTGTACTTAGATGGATGAGTTGGTCTTTATGAATTTTCAGATGTTAAATAATATCATATGATTTGATATTCGTATTTGTAAACCCCAGTTATCATGACTTGGATATTTAATCGAATGGTTTGTTTTGTATTTAAAGAAAAAAAATTTACCTACTGTTCGTGCTATTTAAAAATGCTTTGAAAAATTCGGGCCGTGATAGAAAGACATGTAGAAATATGATTTTTGTGTCAATAATATTTTGATGATAAACATTTCTTCGGTATGTTTATCGAATCATATGTTTTCAATTAAATTGCAATTCCACTGAGTATACTTGTATACTCACTATCTTCTATGGTACATGTTCTTTAGACTGAAGACCTTATAGGTATGGAGAAGGTTGTAGCTGTAGAGCATAGCCTACCTTAAACTTAATGATTTATTTTCACCTTTATATTTGCTTTTAGGCCTGAGAGGGTTCCATTTATATTTTAATTAGCTTATGCTTGCATAATAGACAAGTAATTAGTTGTGGTTCCCATGAATATTTTATTACTTTAGATTTCTAGATGTTTATTTATTATGATATCATAATAAGTGTTTGTGACAGAGACGGTTCTTATGTCCTTAATTTGATTTTTAATATTTTATGAGTATACTAAACACCCTTCACTAACCAACTAATAGTTATATAAAATAAATGTTTCAAGAACCCAATCCCAACCAGGTCAGTCATACCATCAATGTGTGTCCAATGTTATCTCCATTGACACACTAGCCCCCGCCGACAATGAAAAGGTTTTTTAATGCCCAATTCACAAAAGCAATCATCAACATGTTGGACCCCTTGCTGATTCCAATATATATCAATGTACGTCCTTGCACATTGATGTTGACAATATTCCATTTTCCCTTGACTATTGATACGTCGACGTTGATGTTAGTGAGTGATGTAGAAAAATAAATTAGCTCCCAATCCAAAAAATCATTTGAATCCCCCCAAACCCAATTCCCGAAAACCTTCTTGAAACATAATAAGGTCTCTTTACCCAAGTACACCCCTTAGAATTTGTGCTAATCTTCAATCATAAGGTAATATACATGTAATTTTCATTATCAACTTGACAAATATTTATGGGAATTCTCCAGTGTTGCTAGTACCCTCTCGTTGAGGGTACAATGAAGATATGACCTTGCACCATGGTCAAAGACTAGATTGCAACATTGGCACTAGTTGGTACACCATATTTAAATATTTAATAAAATTATACATTGAACACTCATTTCTTTATCTTCTAACATGCACCCCATGATTTTAGCATGAAATTCACTGATGGTTCTTCTTCAAATTTGTGAGGTTTCAATAAAGAATTCTTTCTCAATTCCTTTGATATCACCTCTTGTTGTTTTCTCTCCAAATTCAATCTAATCCTCAACTCATTCTCTAAAAGTGATATTTCTCTAATTTTTCAGTCTCAAAAGAGTTTTTCTTCCAAAGCAAGTATTTAACCAAAAAAGTTATCTGAAATTGTATAACCACCCATGATTCCTACTTTTAATGGTTTTGTGTTTGATCCACTGATGTGTCGATGTCTTACCGATGGTTCCATATAACCATTGACATCACCATCGACACATGGTGCCCCATCGATGATTCAATGTCATGAAATTTTTGTGTTGATAAAATTATGGATATTACAACAAGTTCTTCCACACGTGGATTTCAATCGACATGTGGCTACTCACGATTCGTGATGTGTGGGGATGATGTGGCAATAAAGTTTGTACTTCATGTTTTCTAAAAATTACTAAGGCATGTTGGGGCTAATTTATACTTTATTTTGTTGTACAAGAAATCATGAGGCTTGCACTTGAACGATTCCTTGCCCAAATTGTAATGTCTCCTCCTTATACCCTCCTTGTAGAAGATTGTATGTTTTTGCCATTCTTATGACAAAAACATTAGTATATGTAGAAGGAGAATTTTGCTTTGTATCTTAAATTTGATAGGGTCGTCTAATAAGGCAAAGTGAACATGTGGTTGCTCCAAATTCCAAAAAAGATTGAAGAGTCAAGACTAAAAATTCAAGCTAAAGCCATATGTGAAGATTGAGCCTAAAGCTATGTGATTTGTGGATCTATACATTTTGGAAGGTCCATATAGGTCTTGCATGCATCATGTACTCATCTAGGGCCCACAAAGTACATTCATATAACACCTAACATATATCTAACACATAAGTATAGGAAAATGATATTCATACACCCATTTTCTTTACACCATAGGCCTTACACCACATTTGATTGAATAGGGAAGGTGGGTCCCACATGACAATATGAGTTGTACTTTCCCCCCGTCTAATCATAAGTGGTGTAAGTACTATGGTGTAAGAAAATGAATGTATAAATATCATTATCCATAGTATAAGTGACTATGTGCATGTGCGACGTAGGCACACAACATGTATACATTGCCGGGTAAGAGGCCATGGGTCCACTCCTATGTTCCAAGACCCTAGTAAATATAAACCAGTTCACCCAAACTGGATTTGCACGGTGGGCCAATATGGGTCGAACCCATGTCATGGTCCATAGAGGTGATAGAGGTGATAGAGATAGTGACAAATGTAGTGGAATTGGAGTGGTTGGCAAAGGGGAGGAGGAGTGGGTTGGTGAAGTGAAAAAAGAAGAAAATAAGGGAGATGTACTTTAGATTATTTGTACGACATGTGTGGGTGTTGACATGTGCCCATTTTTAGTATTACATAAAAATCGATGTCAATTTCTATTACAAAATATTTTAGGGTTTAGAGAATGATATTTATACACTAAATATACTCAACAAAAACTCTCACCTGAGCTTTGGTAGGACACAAAAAGTGTGCCCAAGTTAACTTTGTGTGAGGCCCACCTATTTTGTCAAACCAAAACTCAAGTCTGAGTTTATGTTGGGTGTATTTGGTGTGTGAATATCACTATACTTTTGGTAAATCATTCTAAAATTTACTCCCTTGTACTAAGAAAGCTGATATGCCTACTTCAATTTCTCTACATTATAGTCCTTATACTACTTATAATTAGATAAGAAAAAATGAATCTCATTAAGTGAGACCCACCTTTCATCTCCTATCCACTTACCGGTCGCCATTGGGGGGTGCTTTACTTTGGGAAAAACACTTTTCCCCTTTCACGACATATTACACTTAAAGGGGAAATTTCCCCTCCAAAACACCTCCCAAACCGCACCTTAACCAGCTAGCTCCAACTTGACTCCTCCCTCTTGAGTTGATTTCCAAAGCAGTAGAAAGGGACCCACTTTCCCTCTACTTTTCATTCCCCCGGGGCCACCTCGTTGTGTTTGCATGGTAGTCCTACGGACGCTCGCAGGACGCGCGCAACGATGGCTCGGGCCCTGCGCTAGCCCTGCGAGCGGCATTAGCATGACGTGTATGCTCGTCCTCTACCCCCCTCTCCATTGGTCTCCACGGTTCAGGCTGGCACTTCATCTTCTCCGCGCCAACGTCGACGCCGTCTGCCCTTCAGACTTCAGGTCGCCTTCATTCTCTCTCTCGCACAGCTCGTGTCGTCCTATATCAAAGTTTGTTTCTATTTTTCTGTTATGTATCTAATTACAATAAGTTCTGTGATTTGGGTCTTTTTCTGTGATTACAATATCTTAGGTTCATCTGCTATTTCCTGTTCTCAGTTATTTGTATGTAGCAACCTTGCATTGCCTTCTGTCCTTGGTATGATTGAACCACATTGCTTTGTTTTGAGCATATGTGATTTTGTCGCATGTGTTGCTGGCAGTGTTGTCTTAAGATGATGTGAAAATAGGATTCAAGGTTTGAAGCAATGAAACAATTTTTAGGAAGTAAACATCTTTTTGAGTGCCATTTTTATACACATATAAAGAGACTAGCAAATAAAATAAAAAGAATTATGTGGGCAAATGGATGATAAGGTTATAAAGGCTGATACATGATATATGGTATAATCAATTCTCTATTGCTCCCGTCTTGTGTGTTTCTTTGGTGAGCGTATCTGTGATGGTAATCCAATTCATTGTTTTCATTTTTGTTTGATTTTTTTTTCTTACGGGATGTAAGTTGTTTTTGCTAATGAGTATTGAGCAAATCGGTTTTGGAAATTTCCTTTCTTTTTGAAAATGATCGATCAGATATTTACAGGACTGCCTCAAAACCATGAATGCTAAACCCAAAAGGAGAACTGTTTCGGAGAATGGTGATGGAGGAGCTGTCAATGAACTGGTCCTTGCCACTTCAGTTAGCAATGGAGAAGATCTGTCTCCTCTTGTTCGTCATGCATTTGAAACTGGAAAGCCTGATGTGCTTTTGCACCAGCTTAGAAATTTAGTTAAGAAAAAAGATCTTGAGATTGAAGAGCTGTGCAAACTCCATTATGAAGACTTCATTGTTGCTGTTGATGAGCTTCGGGGTGTGCTTGTAGATGCCGATGAACTCAAGAATGCTTTGCAGAGTGAGAACTTCCGGCTTCAAGAAGTTGGTAGCTCTCTCTTGATGAAACTTGAGGAGCTACTCGAGTCTCATGCAATTAAGAAAAATGTGACTGAAGCTATAGAGATGTCAAAATTTTGTGTTCATGTTGTTAACTTATGTGTTAAGTGTAACAACCAAATCTCAGAAGGTAGATTTTACCCTGCTCTCAAGTCTTTAGACCTCATTGAAAGGGATTATTTAGAAAAAGTTCCTCTTGAAGCTCTTAAGAAGGTTATTGAACAACAGATACCTGCCATAAAAACCTATATTGAGAAGAAGGTATGCAGTGAGTTCAATGAATGGCTTGTCAAGATAAGGAGCACTGCAAGAGAGATTGGACAGTTGGCAATTGGGCAGGCTGCATCAGCCCGTCAGAGAGATGAAGATATGCATGCTCGCCAGCGGGAAGCTGAGGAACAGAGCCGTTCAGGTTTTGGTGAATGTATGTACACTTTGGATGTTGATGAATTTGAAGAGGATTCAGTTATAAAATTTGACCTCACACCTGTTTATTGGGCATACCATATTCACAAGTGTCTGGGGCTTGAAGATCAGTTCTGTGAATATTACTACAAAAACAGACTGCTGCAACTGAATTCTGACTGGGAAGTATCTTCCACACAGCCCTTTCTTGAATCCCATCAAACCTTTTTTGCTCAAATTGCTGGATACTTTATAGTGGAGGATCGAGTTTTAAGGACTGCTGGTGGATTATTGTCAACAAATCAGGTGGAAAGTATATGGGATACCGCTGTTGCAAAAATGACCACTGTTTTAGAGGAAAACTTTTCTCGTACGGATACTGCCAGTCATTTGCTTTTAGTCAAGGATTATGTGACTCTTCTTGGTGCGACTCTTCGTCGGTATGGATACCAAGTGACCACTTTGCTGGAGGTTCTTGATAATACTCGGGACAAGTATCATGAGCTTCTTCTTAAAGAATGTCAGAAACAGATAAGTGACGTTCTTGCAAATGATAAGTATGAGCAGATGGTGCTGAGAAAGGAGTATGAGTACAACATGCATGTTTTATCTTTCCATCTACAAACGTCTGATATAATGCCAGCATTCCCTTATATAGCTCCTTTCTCCTCCTCTGTTCCTGATATTTGTCGCATTGTCAGATCCTTCATTAAGGACTCAGTAAATTACTTGTCTTATGGAGGTCAGATGAATGTTTATGATGTGGCGAGGAAGTATTTGGAAAAGCTTTTGATAGATGTACTCAATAAAGCTTTGTTGAAAACTATACATAGCAGCACTGGAGTGCCACGGGCCATGCAAATAGCTGCCAACTTGTCAGTTCTTCAACGAGCTTGTGACTTGTTTTTTCATCAGGTGGCCCAACTATGTGGCATTCCTTTACGGCTAACAGAGCGCTTCCACGCCAATATGAATGCCCATGGTGTTCTTAAAACTTCACAGGATGCTGCATATCATGCACTTATGAATCTTGTAAACTCAAGAATATCTGAATCTATGGCCCTTCCTGAGATTATTAACTGGACTGCAGATGATGCCCCACAAAATGCTAACGAGTATATAAATGATATTGTCATGCTCCTTGACACTTTTGTGTCCACAGCTCAGCAGATATTGCCTCTGGACGCTTTATACATAGTAGCAAGTGGGGCACTTCAGCACATATCTAATTTGATTGTGACGGCTTTCCTCAGTGATAGCGTGAAGAGATTTAGTGTTAATGCTGTCATTGGCATAGACAACGACCTAAAACTACTGGAAAATTTTGCTGATGAGAAATTTCATAGTAGTGAATTTAGTGAGATTAATAAGGAAGGGAACATAAGAGATCTTTTACTGGAGGCCCGACAATTGGTGAATCTTTTATTGAGCAACCAGCCAGAGAATTTTATGAATCCGGTTATAAGAGAGAAAAATTATAATGCATTGGACTACAAGAAGGTGGCTAGCATTTGTGAGAAATTTAAGGATTCACCGGATAGATTGTTTGGAAGCCTGGCAAACAGGAATTCAAAACAAAATGCACGTAAGAAGTCTATGGACATGTTGAAGAGGAGACTTCGTGATTTCAACTGACTTTGGGTTGTGTAATTGTACCTTGCATTTTGTTAAATTTTCCTCTGGTTCAGCTGCGCAGGACCAATAATGTCCATTCATCTCTGTTAGCTTTCTGTAATTATTGATGTTTGAGCACCAAGCCGATAAATTTTGGGGCTTAGAATTTTGAAACGGTAAATGTTCGTTTATTTTATATGAGGAGTTTATCTCTGTTAGGGTTCTTCACGGATTTTTTTTCCTAGTGTTCAGATTTATGGACTTTTAATTTTCTTTGTCATGTGCTCATATGTAATTCGTCTTTGATCTTTTTCATAACTTCTATAATAATGTAATATGAATTCGGCCCCTCTCAAATTTGTGATCGTAACTACTAAAGTACTCTCTTTGTAAAAGGCTTTCAGCAGTAATACTTCAATGATTTTTAAAGAACAGGATTTGAAAGTCATCAACCCAAAGTAGTTTGGAAAGCCCATTGGTGGTGGGCTGGTGGTGAAGAATATGGTTAGAAAGAGCTAACATCCAAGTGCCAAGAATTGTGTGCTTTCCTGTCCGCATTGGTTATGTACTATCTGTTTATGGCAATAGGGATTTTAGCATGGACATTACTGCCATCAAAGAAAGAGGTAACATCTAAATATTGAGATTTGTGTGCTATTTTGTCTTCATTGGTTATATTCCATCTGTTTATGGCATAGGGACTTTAACCTGCAGGTTACTGCTACAAAAGAAAGTGCTGACATCGAATTAATGAGAATTGTGTTCTATCCTGTCTGCGTTCGTTATATACTTATGGTTTATGGAAATAGGGAGTTTATCGTGGATATTCCATCGATTATTTTCTCTCTTAATTTTACTTGATATAGTAAAGTCTATTAAAGGTTTTGGCTGGAAAACACTTTTGACATCTCATATTGGCTATGTGACAAAAGCGGCTAGCATTGGTGCATCATGTGTCTGTCATTGCCTTTTTACAGGTTTAAGTTATTATTTGAACCTATTTTGTCTGGTGGCACTTCTTGATGTCTCATATTGGCTACGTGACAAAAGTAGCTATCGTTGGTAAATCATGTTTCTCTGTCATATTCTTTTTGCAGGTTAAGTTATTATTGGAAATGCTTCAAGTGGTGAAAGCAATGAAGGCTGCAGATTCTTTCTATTAATTTGGATGCTGTAGAGAGTATCATAAGTAGTTGCGGATTACGTGCAATCAATTTTGAAAAATTGTTTTCTTTGATTTTTCTTCGTATTCCAAGAAAAATTGCCGCCTCAAATGTCATAATTCCTTCATTTTAGGATGAAGTCATTTGGTGTTATTAACTATCGCTTTCTATATAGAGACCCGTTTATAATAAGCCCTGACTCTAGAAATTGAAATATAAATAGGTATAACACGATTTGTTTATATATTGATTGGAAAGCCTAATATGATTCATCCTTTTTATTCCTTACATAATAGTCCCTCTGTCTCACCTTAATAGTCCCACTTGATTTTTCAAAAGTTCATTTCTGAAAAATAAATGGGACTATTAATGCGGGTCGGAGAGAGTAGATTAGTTTATCTCATGACTGCCATTGGGGGAATAAACTCTGCTTGAGAAGTGCGGTGTTAATTAAGTTTTGTTTATGACTTTGGAGTCAGAATTACACTTTTATTGCATAAATAAATAAAAAATTAACTGTTTCACTTTTTTTATGGGACATTATATGCATAAAAGTTTCCTAATAGGCCTAAATTTTGTATTTTGTTATCCCAGCAGCCGAACTGAAGTCCCATGTACCCAAAGTGAAAATTTTATGTGTTCAGATTATTCTCTGTGACATGATAGCTACGTAGCATGATGAAGTCCAGGCAAGAATGGTAAATCACTGCCCACAACATGTCCAAATTCAAGAAAATAGCATTATAAGCAACAGAGAAGTTATCACACTTTTGTATTGTCAATACGATAATCAATGTTTCAAACTGGATGCACATGATTACTGAATTCTTGTTTCTATCTAATCACTTGATTTGTGCTTGATGCTTCAATGAGAATCGGAAGAGTCCACACATTCTGAACGAACATAGAATTCATCAACATCATACGCAAACCAAGGAAGTGAAGAATATAAGTTTAATTATAGGAACCATTTTACTACAGGAATACACGTAAAAAATCTATTACCTCAAAAGATGCGTACAAAAGGGTATTACATTAACATCATAAAACCCTTCAACTGAGCACCGCGAGCAGAAACATCTCCCCGAAAGAAAGATTCAGAACAATAAAAACAGGGGGGGGGGGGGGGGGTGGATGTACTTGCACAAGATAGCATTTGAGCTCATCTACTTCATTGAACTTCAAATTGTCTTCTTAATTCATAAAAGAAATTTGAAGTCTCCATTGAGTTGGTTTCGTTTCTTGTTTTCCATTTTTCATGTCCCTATACTTCATCAGCAACCTCCCTGACCCTAGGCCACGACATTCAACCAACTGCTACTATGCTTTTCTTTCTTTGTTTCTTCTTTGGTGTAACTTATTTTAGATACATATCATCATCTGTACCAACAAACGGAAATTTTTTATCTGCACACAAAGAATTAAATACGTACAGGCTTCACCAGTTGGATGGCCATTAGGGTGGGAGTGTAGTGCCTTGAGAGTGTGGAATGATCAACTCAAATTCTTGAGACTCAATTCTTAAGAGATTCCCAGCGTGAAAGGGCCCTAGGCAGCCTCCCATGAGACGGCTCCTTCAGCTTAAGTGTGGCAGGCCCAATTTTCCGTCTCAATGCCTGCTCGATGGCTGTGGCTTCCACTGGATGCCCCGCCACATGAGGCGTCACATAGAACACGTTGGCAGCCTTTTGATTCACAGATGAAACCTCTGCCCCAGTGATGTTCAGCCCTTCATCATTGAGTGTTCGGGTCACATCAGCCAATAGGCCCCGCCTGTCTGGTGCTTTTAACTCAAACATAACACCCTATTCAATGTTCACATCGCTCATTGGCTTACCTTCTACAAAAATTACTTACAAGAACAAATTTAAGCTTTCTAGCTCTTTTCTGATCGCATAATTATCTAAATAGAAAGCATACCTCAAAAGCTCTTCTTTGGATTGCAGCTTGCAAGCACTTACTAAGTTGATGAATTTCGGCCTCCGAGATGATGGGAGTCCCATCTTCATGCCTAATAGATAATTCCTGTGCTCAGAACAAAAGAAAAACCATCAACTAATTAAGTTGGCCACACTCTATGCTCCCCTACATTTGCTTTGTCTACATGAAAGTTCCCAGTAACTGCCAATCTTTAGAAGCTAACTGGATATGATCCCTTTTTTTTTACTGTAACTTCGTTTTAGTTGAAGACAATGCCTATATTCTGGTAGTTCTACTGACTTCTTTTTAAAGAAGTATGGAGAGGAAAACTAGTCCATTCTAAAATTAAGTAACAGATTAATTGATTCATAAAGAGGTATGTTGCCTTGTAAGAGAGCATCAAGTTTTGTCTGGCAAGTAATCTGATTGCTAAGCAACACTTCTATTCTGATAGTTCCACTGACCTTTTTCTTAAATTAGAATGGAAAGGAAAACTAGTCCATTCTAAACTTAACAGTTTACTTGATTCATAAAGAGGTATGTTACCTTAGTCTTAATAATGGTGCTAAGTGTATGATAACTCAAAGAGAAAACAGTTCAATCCTGTTTTGTAACTTTTGTTTGGAAAAAAAGGAATAAAGATTATTGTATTTAATCACCACAAAACTAATCCTTCTTCAAACTCACCATTCTGATTGCTTGACAAAATATTCATATGGAGAAAAACACTTCTTCATGTCAGTACCATTCACGTCTTACTTGCGGGTAAACTAGTTTATCCTCATGTGAAACCGTGTGTTATTGCAAATAAAACAAAAAAGCAATGATGGTGTCATGTGCAATTAACAAACTAAGCCTCTCAGCTAGGACAGTGTGCCATACTGATCGTAAATTTGGTATCTCATCAGTACTCAAAAATAAACGTAGAATTATTACCCAATCTAAGAACACAATCACAAAGAAAGGTTTGCTCATGTTCATGTCTAACCCACAAGCTTAGTAAAATGAAAGTTATTTAGGTATAATCCTAGTATGACCTAAGATTGAAGCTATCAAAAAGGCAGGAATAACATTACTCTTCAGAAAGTCAATAGTTACCATGGAGGCTTGAGAGCAGCGATCGGATTCCATCAAGGCATGGAAGATAACATACTCCATATCTGCCAAGGTGCAAAGAATGTCAAAAAGAAGCTTCTGACGGTCCTTGCATGCCACATTCACCACCGAGTATCCCCTCACCCACCAGTCCACCAAAGACACAATTGGAGATCCACCTGAGCCTGAGGACAATGACCTTTCGTAGTCACGGCCAGTGAACATCAGGTGGTGCAGCCGCCGCTCAGTGTTAGTGGCACCCAAGGACAAGGAGGCCTTGGCTGCTCGGATGTTGTTGTCGCCCTTAAGCACCTTTCTCAGCTGGGCTTCTATCTGGCACCCCTTATGGGAGTCCTGGGAGCCAGAGTCGTCATCTCTGTATAAGATCAACAATGCATAACGGCCGTTGTGGGTCCAGACTTTGGCATCCACCACGTTGCCATGGAGGTCTGCAATGGCAGTGAAGACTTCTGAAAGGAGACCCGGCTGGTCTGTTCCCGTCAGTTCCAGCTCCATTAGGCCTTTGCCCTTGAACTTTTGTAGGCTTCTAGTGCCCAGGGACTGCAACATGGAAATAAAAGCATCCATCAACACTCATTAAAACTATTAGAAATCCAATAGAATCAGAAGTGTGTTTCTTCAGTTGATATTCAACAAATTTGTCTACTGTGTATCCCATAGTACTTGTTGAATGTAGTTAATAATCTTGTCATTGAGTTTGTTTCCGTCTTTGTTTGTAACATGAAAAACTGCAGAAGAAAAAAACCAAGCACATAGAGGGTTAGTGTAAGTGCCAGAGAACAGGAGCTCAAGTGGGACGGAGGAGCAAAATTACTTACCATCCATAAACAATCCATTGTCGGATGATATGTACGCCTTGTTAATGGAGAGATTGAGGTCACCAAAAATCTGCACAGCATCGAGCAATAATGCATGCTTCCTCCTCCTCTCCACCTGGACATTACAAGTACAGGGGAAGTAGTAAGAGAAAGGCTTTGGTGGATCGCAACAAGTCTGCAGTTGTAGTTGTGCCCATGTTAGAATTTCCATGTTCAAATATCAGTGAGAATTAGGAAGTTACCCTAATCAGAGTAGCTGTACAGCAGGTTTCATTGTCGATGACCACCCTGCGACGGGAAGAAAACGAAGATAATCAAGACCAGAGGACGAGAGATCAGAAGTATGAAGAACAACTAAAAAAGACCCAGATCAGATACAACTATTATCAGCATCAGCAAGAAGAAACCGAACAAGCTAAAGATGCAGGAGCTTAAAGGAAAACAACAATCACTAATCAACAAAATCAGCAAGAACCCAGAGAGCATAAAGGAAAAAAGGAGGGACCTTGGAGGGAGCTCCTCGCGTGAGCTAATAGAGAACGCACACCCCATCCTCTTCCTTGTCCGTTGGTCACCTCCACTACTTGGCCAGAGCTCACTACTTCTTCTTTGCTGCTCGTCTGATGTAACTGTGAATTCAGTAGCTCGAATCTTCTTCTTCTCTGTGAAGTCAGAAGCTCAAAGCTGAGGGTTTTATGGCCATCAGCCATTGGTGGATCCGAGTCAGATCCCGGTTGGCAGGACGTGGCACTGGATGATTTCGTGGCGTGCAAGTTTTGGCCGGCGGGAGCTTGAGAAGTTCGGCTCGATCGCTTCACTTCAACAGAGTGTCGACATCATTCTGTTGTTACTCTGTAGAAGGCGGGCAAGACATCTTCATCGTTGAAAACAGGCGATAAGAATTGAGGCCGGCTGCTGCGAAAATTCCCGCAATTCTCATCCAAGAAGGGAAGCTACTTCCACTGGAATGGGCGGAAATGCGAGAGCCATTTCCATCGTCATTCGTCAGTCATATCGGTTTAAGAGTAACGGTTGGATATGCTCAGTGTGTGCTTGGTGATAAAATGCCAACATCAGAGTGCAATGCTCATGTCATTATTCTGTTAAGTATATCTGATAATTAAAAATTTTCATTAGCTCAAGAAAGAGGATAAGCATGAGCAATATAATTTATTAACACCTTAAGAGAGAAAAAAACCACCATCCAAAGGCGAGGAAACTTACCAAAGCCAAAGCTACACATAAATAGACAAAAAAGAAGGCCACACACATTGCACCAAAAGTCTTGAAGAACACTAATTAATTGGTTTTTGAGACTAATTGTCTCCAATACTGATCTTGTTTGCTGGATAACAACTTTTGCCAAACAATTATCTTCCCTGTTCTTGCCTTCATAGATTTGGCAATTACTTTTCACTCCAAATAAAGGTGATATATAAGCTCCAAACACCGATTGGGGGAGGATGCAAGATGATTTTTGTATTAAATAAAATGAAGAATCCATTTCATATCCACCTAAGTCAATGAAAATCTGCAAAAGGGATGTTTATATAGAACCAACTTCCACACCTCCTTGGCTTGAGCCATGGGCTTGCCCAAGAGGAAACGCTTGGACTTTTTCTAAATCTTTTACTCCAAATTCATGAGGCTATATACTTCCCTATTCACATTCATAACCAGATATATAAATCTATGTCCAATGAAAAAAGTCTGATTGTCCTTACATATTTTTTTCTAGTTGAACAAGCTATTGTGCTTTTTTGTACAATTTCACCGTCATTTGATAAATGAGTGGAAATAAATTTTGGCACTCTACGGTTTTTTTTTTTGTTTTTGACAAAGGTCTTTAGCACTCTAGTTTTTCCTCTCTCAAAGGAGGAAGTACCTTATAATTGTAGCCACCAACGACCTTCATTATTTTAATCATACTTTGTTGCTAACTTAAGAAAATTAGTTTCAATTTGGTAGCCAGAAAAATCACATTGAGAAGCTCGTCAATAGAAGCATGTGTTAATTAATGGCATAAGGAGTCTATATATGTCGTTGAGATTAGAACTACTTAATGATTGACAAGTTAGTCAAATGTCGAATTCAACTTGTGTAATTGCTTCCACAAAATCAAGATTGTCGAGATTGACATGTGATTTTACATTGTCTTGTTGGATGTAAATCAGTCCTTGGATTTCTCCATGATCGGGACTTTTTATCAAATCATAGATAGCATTTTAGAAATTAGACAAAACCTTTGTCAGTTACTTTGTTATCAAAAGAATAACATGTGTTTCTATGGCTTTGTATAATGGTTTTGGTTTCTTGGCAATTGAAAAAAAATCCCACTTAGGTAGTATTACTATCTACTTCTTTATATTATTTTTTCTTTATATATTTATAAATTACTTGTAAAAGAATTATTCTTCACCCTTAGTATGTCTCTAAAAAATTCTACATGTAAAAAGAGAAACAACATGTAAACTAAGGCCAGTCCCCTTGTGTCATCCTTCAACTTTTAAAAGAATATTTTAGTTATTCTTTTGTAAATTGAGGATAGTCCCCCTATTATTATGCTTCTTTTAAAATAGTTCATTGGGTATCTTAGTGTCATATCACGTTGACCTTTCATCTTATTTTAATAACTCCATTTAGTTTTTTAATTTAAACTAATTTTAGTTCTTCTTGAGCCCAAACACCATGGGTTGTCAGATCAAGATCTGAAGGTAAAAAGAGGCATAAGCCAATTTGCCCTTAGAATTATGTGTGACATTGGGTTGAAATCCGAGGTTGTATAATGCTTAGGCTCACGAAATCATGCATGAGCCTTGGTTCATATAAACGGGTTTCATATATTATATATAATATATGGTATTGGTACATATATGTGACTATATATCATAAATGCATATTTAAATTAATGGGTATATTTATAATATATTATTTATTTTATATATGTATTATTTATATATAATTTTAAAATTATATTTGAATTCAAGTTCAAGCCCAAGTCGAGTAGAGTCAAGTTTAAGTTTTATTAAAGCCGAGTCAAGTAGTGCATAACTATGCTTGAATTTGACTCAAGCTTATTCGGGCTCGAATTGAGTTTAAGTCGAGCCTAATTCGAGCCGATTCGGGGCTGCTCGACAAGCTGACTCGACTGGTTAACGACCCAGTAATAAGCTAGAAAATGATAATGATGGTTCTCAATCAACTATTACAACAGCTCATAGAACCATAATACCAATACATTTACCCAAACTTGAAGAGTATTTGTAGTCATTGTGCACCAAAATGAAGAATGATCTCCTTAATGTTTCACATATCTACAAATTTCAGCCTTTTTTTGTCAAATGGAGGGAGTATTTATTAAGGACAATTTCAGCAATCAAAGTTCTAAACATTAGAAAAGGAAATATATTAAGACTTCATATCATTAATTACAATTTTGAATTACTCAAAGCTTTTTTGACGCTGGCACTGTTACCTTCAAAATCCATTGGATCATCTGATTTGGATTACGGTGTTGAATAAAATAATATGTTATGTCTTGCTAATTCTGATTAATATATGTGTCTATTACATTTGAAAACAGCATAACTCACGAATTTTCTTTTAGGGTTGTTAAGCATAAATAGCAGCCCTTGTTCATATTGGAAAAGAGCAAACAAAAAAAATTAAAGTGACGGAGCCATCAACCCAAAGCGCACCCAGCAAGAAAAATTAAGCAATTACAAACTTGAATTGTACAAGTAGATTAAATTCCATCAAAGAAAAATTGCACATGCCACATCAAGCTACAGAGAATTTATTTATCGGCCATAAAACCCATTTATACTATCTTTAACAATGAATTTTAAGTACTGTCTATCAACCTTGAAGGGATATTTTCATCATTTTGACATTTTAAGAGGATCAATTGTGACTGGGAAGGGTATGTCTGATTTGTTTGTCTAAAGATATGTAAGAAGTTGAAGTTAGATATATAAGTGGACCCTCTTGGGACTCATTTCATGAAAATCAAGACAGGTGAATTTAAGTTACTTCTGCTTCGGTTTAAATTTAATGATAAGAACATCAAGTTCGTTACTTGTTTGGATGGATTAAGTCCACATTTCAGCATGGTATAAAATATATCATGGGCCCCTAAAGATATCACATGGGCTTTTACAAGTCGTACTGTCAATTTTATGTCATCATTCTCATGATATAAAAAAGCTTCGTTATGATTGGAATATAAAAAAAAGCTTCCTTATGATTGAATACTTGGAAAAGGGTTTTCTTTGTCTGATTTTAGGACCGTATCACCTAACTACGGTCAAAGAAAGAGTGTTGCCCAGTTTTTTAAGGAAACAGAGAGCGATAGTCCATGTGGACAAAGTGGACTCAATGGTATCGTTTGTCGAATCTCGTGTTCTCATCCTACTATTTTTGCGTGTCGAATTGGTTTGGTGAATACAGCACGCTCAGCATAGTTAGGCTTGAACTAAGTTGGACTTGAGTTTGATTTGAACTCGAGTTAATTCAAATTAACTTGACTTGACATCTCAACTAAGGCTCAAAATTGAGCTCGAATGCAATTTACAAATGCTAATTCATAATTTGTATTAATTAGGTTAAATTATTATAAAAAAATATTTTAGACTAGATTGAAGTATGGGTCATGAAATGAGTCTTGCTAAAGGGTTTGAATTAACTCTGACTCATTAATACCCCTATTTGGAATTCATAGCCAAAATTTAATATTTCCTAATATGTAAATATTTTTTTTTGTGTGTGAGAAAACAATGTGATACCATATTCTTTCGTAAAGAAAACAATGTAATATAACTCGTCAACAGCTAAACAATCCACATATGAGCGTATTAATATAGCCATAGGAGCCATTTTCACATTTTGTTCTCCCATATTTCTTCAAAATTTGATGTTCAACTTTCCTGAACCTCCAAGCCCCAACAATCGTCCAACTATCATATGTTTTTCTTTCTTTCTTTATTATTTAAAAAAAATTTACAATATCCTGTACAAATAAATCATGTAGTAAGTAGTTGAACTGTTCAAACAAAATTTAAAAAGATGATCTGCACAAATGAAGTAATTCAAACAAAATACAAAAAATGGTATGCACAAATGAAGTAAATACTACACTGGTTAACCTCTAAGGTTCAGCGGATCCGTGCACTTTGGGAAATTAAGTGTAGTGCATTAAGAAGCATGAACTGATCAACCCAAAATGTTGGGACTCAATTCTTATGAAATTCCTATTCAGAAGGTGCCCTAGGCAACATGCAACGGCTTCTTCAACCTAAGTGTACTTGGTCCAATTTTCTGTCGTACTGCCTCCTCGATGGCTGTGGCCTCCACCCGATGCCCTGCCACATGAGGTGACACATAGAACACATTGGCTGCCTTCTGGTTCCCTGATGAGACCACTGCCCCGGTCACGTTCAGCCCCTCATCCTTGAGTGTGCGCGTCACAGCAGCCAATACTCCCCGCCTATCAGGTGCTTCTAGTTCTAACATATAGCCCTATACAATATTCACGCAATATACTTAGCATAGAATAGCTTCCACAAGAAAGCTATCAATTGACAACCAAAAACTTTGATTTTTGTCAAATTTGTTGTGTCCTTACAATTGATCTTAATCAATACTAAAATTTACTTGAAACAAAGGCTGCATACCTCAAATGCTCTTATCTGGATGGCAGCTTGCAATTCGTTAGTCAGGCATCTTTCAGCCTCCGAGTTGATTGGGGTCCAGTCTTGGTTCCTGATGAAAAATTTCTGCAGTCGATACCAAAGAGATACAATCAGTTAAGGGTTGCTTTATGTTCAACACTTCATACACACTATTAGTCATTAGTCCCCAAAACATACTTGAACTGTAAAGCAGTTGCCAGTGACTCTCAAACTTACGGGATAATAGGACATATCTATCCTTTGGTTGTAACTATTGGCAGAGCTTTCTCAGCATATCAAGTCCTGGGTCTGAATCAAAATGTAAAAGCTACCACTATAATGATGAGGACCTTACTCTAGGTCTGTAAGGCAGTAGGGAATGATCACTATCTCGATGGAATTAGAAGTGGATTGTTAAGTCAGAAGAAGGCATCAAGCTTCATTCATATTGTGCTAAGTAAACCATTTCATTTGTCAATTATGGAGAAAAAAATGGTGCATTTCCAGATTATCAATTAAAAATGAACTTGATAGTAAAGAATCTAATACCACGTTCTCAATAGTGAACGAAGAACTAAAATTAATTTCATAGAAATATGGCTAAGCTTAATTGACAAAGTGAAATGGGCAGTGATACCATGCTAAATCCAACCTCCATATAGAGATGATTAGTTGCTCTCCCTCCTCCCAAAGAAAGTATGAACAACGACTATGATATTTAAGATTATAATTCACATTTTGATAATTTAGAAATATATTACCAAACCTAAATCAGACTTGATAGACTTGATAAATGTTTTGTTCCTGACGCCCCTCAACCACAGGTCCTTGACTATTTTATATATTTATATGTAAGGCCCTAACATGAAGAATTGATCCACCTAGGGATGAACACCCCTTTACAGAAATAATATAAAGAAGCAATTGACCAGAAGTGTTAATGGTTTACCAGGGAGGCCTGAGAGCCACTATCGGAGTTCATAGTAGCAATGAAGATGACAAACTTCATATTCGTCAGTGAGCACACAATGTCAAAAAGCAGTTTCTGCCTATCCTTGCACACAACATTCACCGCTAAGTAACCCCTCACCCTCCGGTCCTCCACCGATACCATCGGCTCTGCTGCCCCTGAGCCAGAGGAGAGGGACCTATCATAGTCACGGCCATCAAACAGTAGCTGGTGCAGCCGCCGCTCGGTGTCGGTGTCACCCATCGACGTATGGGTGTTGGAAGCCCGGACCCTGTGGTCTCCCTTGACCACCTTCTTCAGCTGGGCCTCAATTAGAACCACCTTCTGCGAGTCACTAAGCACGTAGCCTGCATCCTCATATTTGAAGTATATCAGCAATGCATATCGGCCATTATGGGTCCAGACCTTGGCATCCACCACATTGCCCTGCAGGTCTGCAATGACAGTAAAGACTTCTGAGAGGAGACCGGGCTGGTCTTTTCCACTTAGCTCCAGTTTCATTAGGCTCTGGTTGTCCTCAGACATTTGTGGGATTCTGCTCCCCACCGACTGGAAAATTAAAATGAATGAAATTAAACAGAGAAAGGGAAATGTTCGTCACACATAAGAAGAAAAAAAAAAACTGCATTTTTGTTAGTTTATGATAATATTAATATAAAAAAATCAAGTGCAACTCTTCATCCTAAGACTTAAAAACCAGTAGTGTATTTCAACAATTTATGCTAACAAAATTAAACAATTAAGGGAAAAACTTAAACCAAAAAATCTATTTCACCAGTTAAGCTATCAGGGGAAAACTTCAATCAAATAAAAATTAAAAGCAATATAATCAGTTCATAGAAGAGATCAAACTGTCAAGGGAAAAAATTAATCCCCGAAAAAAATTATGTATATCATCAGTTTATGCTCATCAAAGTCGTTGTTAATTGTAATGAATTGAATCGTACTCTTTGTATGTAGTCAATAACGTAGCGACTGAGTTTCCCCCCTTCTTGATCTGTGACATGGAAAACTACAAAAAAGGGAAGAGGAACACAGTTAGGAGAAAGGGAAAACAGAGAAACAATACAGGAAAATCAGCAACAAGAGGCTTACCATCTATGAAAGAATCACTGTCGTAAGAAATGAAGCCCTTGTTGATTGACAGGTTCAGGTTGCCGAGGGTCTGAACAACATCGAGTAGGGCCTTCTGCTGTTTCCTCTCCACCTGAAACGCGAAAGATGTCCAAAAATGTAAGAGAACGGGGTTATTCATTTACGGAAGCTTCAAATTTTTTATCTTTTCTTGCTCTTATGATCTCTCTGTGCATTCCTTCATGAGCTTTTCTCCGTGAGGTGCAGGGAAATACCTTAATCAGCGTGGCTGTAGGGGAGCTCAGATTGTCGATGTCGATCCTGCAACGGAGAGAGGACGAAGAGGGTCAGAGGAAGAGAAAATTAGAAAGGGGGTGTGAATCAACAAATACCCAGATTCGGGGAAGGCCCAGAAATCGAACAAGACAACAAAGCGAAGAGTTGAAGAAACGACACCCAACTTCGAAAATCAATGATCAGCTGCGCCATAACGAAGAAAACAAAGAAAGGAGCAGGAACCCAGAAAGCAGAGAGAGAAGACGGACCTGAGAGAAGACTTTCCACATGAGAAGATGGATGGCCCGCAACCCATTTTTTTCCTCAGCTCTTCCACCGGAGTTCAAGTTTCAGACTTTTCGGTAGTGTCAACAAAAAGGAGATAAAGACAACGATCGAATCCCAATAGATGCGAAAGGAATGAAATCCGGTATCTCTCGACTTCCCTCTGTCTGCCCTTTTAAAGGCCAAGAGGGGGCCGCGACGACGCGCTTTCAGCCGCCATGAAGTTGATGACTGATGCTTCTTAGAGTTCAGTAGCTTGTGTGCTTCACCAATGCACGTCACTCGACTCACTCCTCACCCGACGACACCCAGTCAGCCAGTCTGTTCCCCGAGGCGCAGCTTCATCGTTCTGTCATCAGAGCTGCTGAGCTGTTCAGCTGCTGGCTAAATATTTTTTCCAAACAAAAGGTATGAAGCCCCACTTCTTTAAAAATTGAATTAAAGGGGCTGCTTGTATTGTCGAATTTCACCTAATTCAATGGGCAGAATAGTTTCCCCCCTTTGCTATTGAATTTCACAGAATTCAGTGGGCAGATGATAGAGATTAACTTCAGTGTAAACGTGTTTTTCTTGCTGCAAAAGCAATGACACTGCGAAGACAATTGGATTATTGGAGTTTTGGTTCAACAAGCTCTATTTCCAATTTTCCAGGCATGATTGCAACAAGTTAGGTCTGAGCAGCGTCGGCTTGTAATCAGAGCTGGGGCATTAAGGTCATAATCAAGGTGCCCCCGACGGCCGGGCCAGTCTGGCTATTTTGCCCCCAAAAAAGACACAAGAAAAAATTAAGGAAATTTAAATGATTCCTGTTGGTACGAGGGAGGATTGGAGGATTTTTTATTGTTTATCACGGCAGCCCGTGTAAATACTAGGGAAGTATCCGGTGTAACCACCTTAGTTTCTGTGCACAACATAAAATTTCCATCCTATGGCACATAAGGTTTTGCATTCAAATTTTCTTTCCACATTAAAGGCTTATGTTAAATTTTTTTTAAATTTTTTTTTAAAATAATAATAATAATAAATATTTATCAAAATATATTACTTTGAAAAATATTTTTCAAAGTAGTGTTTCTTTTTGCCACGCAGACGCCAACCAAGTAGCTGGCACCAATGTGGCTTTTTTTTTAAAGTTGATTTCGTCGTTTAGAACGAAGAAATTGGTTTGAATACGATTTTGTCGTTCTAAACGATGAAACCGTTTATTACTTGACCCAGTTTCGTCGTTCAGAACGATGAAATCAACTTAAGCTAATTTCGTCGTTCTGAACGACGAAACTGCCACACTTGTCTGATTTTCGCCTTCGGTCGTAAAAACGCTGATTTCGTCGTTCTAAACAACGAAATCAAATTAAATTTTTTTAAAATTACTATTTAAAACTAATTTTATCACATGTCCCTGTTCATTCATTCAAAACACAGATGTACATGCACAACTTCATTCATTCCACCCATAACAAATATCACTATCATGAATATTACCATAATAAATATAAGTAAAGTACATCATAGACAAGTAACAAATATAATACATCACAAGTAATATCATAATCTCCTACGTCCTCCTCCTTGTCCTTGACGATGGTGTACGAGCTCCTCATGATCTACATCTAGCTCTGGTTGTGGCTCTGGCTCCGACTGGGGCTGGGGATGGGGCTCTGGCTCCGGCTGTGACTCCATGTCAGGCTCCTGCTTGGGCTCTGGCTCCGGCTCAGCATAAGTAATAGATGGTACAATACGAGCTGGCCGATGTCGTCTATAATATAAAATCGGATCTGGCTGCGCTACATGTGTAGTGTCTGGAAATGATGAACCTGGAGGAGAGCTATATGCTGCTGATGATGATGGAATATCAGGGCATAAAGAGTGCATCGGCTGCGTCTGAGCGGCCTCGTCGACAGGATAATCTCGATGAACATCCATGATCACCGACTGAAGTAGTGGCAAGCTACGAAGGACATCATTAGATGATCTAATCACCGACTCACATGCTGCTGCTAAGTCCTCGCGCGAAATATAGGTGACAAGTGCATCACTCAAACACGCATTAGTATGTCGAAGCTGATGAAGCTATAAAAAAATAAATTAAATATTAGATAAATAATTAAAACGAAATAAGAAAATAATATATGCCTTAATTAACAAAGTTGTACTTACTAGAGCTGCCTCAGATGCTCCCCTAGGCTGATATGTCATCTCCTCTACATCATCGCGCAGTAAAATATATCGCCGTGTAATTGGTAAATACCAGTGCATATAAGTACTACAAACATCTCGCAATGTCGTAGCCATCTCCCCTCTAATAACAGTGGCTCTCCTATCCTCCCATTGAGCAATATACGACGCATGATATATAGCCCAATCGGTAATATGGCGGCCATGTCGAGTGATGCGATGGACAAACTCGACAATAGAAGGTGGGACCCCTTGCTCCAGGTTAAACTGGAGCATTACACGATCTGGCACATACATCTCGATAATCTCATAACATATTAACGGAATTCGAGATAGCCACACCTCTCGACCGTCCGTGCATAGGGGAGGTAACACAGCCAACACGTCCTCTGAGTACGGCTGCCAAATAATCTGTACAATATATAAAGATAATTTAGTTTAAATAACGACAAATTTTTTTAAAATCATTACATAAAAAAGTCCTATCTTGTTAATAAAATTACCTGGTATGGCCGCTGTGGTCTAACTCCCTTCTATACAATCGGATGACTCCTTGGGGATTTTCAGTTCTCTTCTTCCGAACATTCCACCTTAAGGAGTTAAATTTAAGAAATGAGTTCGGCATATGTATATAAAACGTTGCTTAAAAAGTAATGTGGTAAACATAAATACAACCTACCTCGCCCCTAATGGAGCACCCTCGACCAAGCGACCCATCTCAGCAGTTGGTCGGCCGACGTGTAAGTGCTCCCACGACCATAACTATGTCATAAAATAGTGATAACAAATATTAGAATTAAAAAATTATACGTGACTAAAACACCAAGTAAAGTTACACAATTAATTACCTGAAGAAGGGTCAGACGGCCCGCAATCCCCGAGGTCATGGCCTGACATGTCTTTCCTAACTCTCGGTATAAGAATGCGAGAGTAGCACTGCCCCATGAATAAGTGCCAGCCATGTCAAAGTCGGCAAGGAGAGAGAGATACGAAACATGCACGTGCCTGCTCGTGGTATCTGCAAATATGATGGCTCCAAGTAAATGCAATATATAGGCTCGTGCATGCTGCTCGATAACTATCTCTGTAACATCGGCTGGGAGCTCGCGAAACTCATGTAAGAGCCATCGTAGACTCACTCGGCTACCACGCATCACTGTAGCAGGAGGAGCTCTACCAAGAAGTCTAACTAATATATCCATATGAGCTCCTCCTGTTGTGCCTGTCACCGGATGTCCATCAATACGGAGTCCTAATAGACCGCCACATCCATGAGCGTGATGGACATCTCTCCATATGACAAATGAAACGTCTGTGTCTCCCTCCTCCATCTCGTCTGTGTCTCCCTCCTCCATCTCTCAACAAGAGCTGTCAATAGAGGCCGATTGAGACGGACATACTGTAGACGAATGAAATGGCCGAATCCCGCTCGCTCGATATAAGGTAACATACACTCATCTATGGGCCAATGGCGGAGATATTTAAAATGTTTGGTGCACTCAAGGCATCTGGGGTCCTATAATAAATTTTAAAATTATAACATATCGTACTATATCAACAAAAAAAAATGAAACAAATTTTAAAAAAAGTTATCATACCTCTCCTCTCCAAATAGCAGCAGACCTATGTGACTCCTGCTGTACAAGTAAAGAAGCGTCACTCGGGCCTGGCTCGTAACAAGGCTCTGCATGATCTATATGATTTGTGAAAAATGAAGATCATATCATTAATCATAAGGAATACATGCGTACGTAACTAAAAAAATATAATAAATACAGAGGTTGATTATATGTTTACAAATCAACAGGAGGGTTTCTACATGATTTACTATTATGCCCACTTTGTTTACACCTCCCGCATTTATATCCTCCTCTACCATCTCTTTCCATTGTTCTACGGTCCATAGTATTCCTAATGCGAACAGACCGTGGGCGACCGAGTTGCCTTGTTGCTATCGGTGGGTATAACACAAAAGGTATATCCCTCTCCCAATACTCCCGACCACGAGGAGAATAAAATTCTGCAGAGTACACATTTTTATAAGTAGAAGATGTGTAAAACAGTGATGCATAAATTGGCTCCCGCCGCTTTGCCCACATGGCGATAAGGTGCGAGCAAGGATAACCATAAACCTGAGGGATGTTGCATGTACAAGTATGCATCGCAGCATTTTCCATAACCTTTCACGCACGAATTGATGTCACTTCGTACTGACTCCTGTTGATCCTATTAACTATATACTCCCCAATTTTTCTTGTTTGCTCTCTCAATATGGCTTCCACTCTAGGAGTATATGGGGTGACCATGGCAGAGGCGGCAGAAGATCATTTAACAAAAAATTTTATGAGCCGATAAAAGATAACTGACACTAAAGCCTGCATAGGTAAACCTCGTGCCCCCTTCAAGATGCTATTTAAACTTTTAGCCATATTTGTAGTCGTCATGCCAAATGTCATAAAACTACCGTGTGCAAGGGACCACTGTGCAGGATACAATTCTCCTCCTAAGAGGAGATGTTTTGCCCTAAGACTCTCTTGACCAATCAAGTCCATTTTAGCATCAAACTTTTCTACTGTGAGTGCACAAGCTGCTGCCCCAATCAAGTCCGTCAGTGTATCATTTTTGAACTCCTTCTTAAAATTTGCTTTTATGTGACGGATGCAATAACGATGGTGGTAATCCGGCTTTGGAAGAACCTCAGGCACTGCCTTCTGAAGCCCCTTATGTCGATCTGAAATAATGACGATGTTTGTCATGCCCATCAATACATGATCCTTCAATTCCATTAGAAACCATTTCTAATTGTCTCCATCTTCCTTCACGACAAGCCCAAATGCAAGAGGAAATAACCCATTATTTCCATTTGTAGCCGTTGCAGCCATAAGAGCACCAGGATATCTGCCATACAAGTGAGTGGCATCAACGCCAATCACAGGGATGCAATGTTGAAACCCCGCTATAAATGGCCCAAACGCCCAAAACAACCATCTAAATCTCCTACAAGTGCCACCATCTGCACAAGGTACTACATCATCCTCTAAGCGGTAGTAGGTGTCAGGATTGGCTTTTTGCACCGCCCTTAGGTACATTAGCAACAATTTATATGATTCTACCCAATCTCCATAAATGGCCTTAATCGCCATATTCCTTGCTGCCCATGCTTTCTTATAAGATATGTCAACATGATACTTCTCCTTCATTCTTTGAATAATATCCCCTGGTGTGAGAGTTAATTCGGCTTGGATAGCGGGCATTATGACCTTCGAAATAAAGGAGGCATTGCACTGCCTATGATCTGTGCTAAGCTGGGCATTCTGACATGTGTGGTCACCTTTTTACGTCTTCAATTTAAAGGACCCACCACCCCTTTTGATTGAGCCATGCACTCTCCAAGGGCAAGTGCTATCAATGCACTTCACTGTATACTCCGCCGGATTTGTTCTTACAACCTTGTATTCGACATGATTTTGAATGGAAAACTCCTGCAAGGCTGTAACGAATGCTTCTTTATTCTCAAAGATGCGGCCGACGTATAACTCATCTTTATTTTGTTGGTCCAAATCCATTGTAGAATTCACTGCCGCATCTATCTCCTCATCTGTGATGTGTGCATAAAGTGGCTCCACTTCACAGTACGACGGCTCTTCATCATCTACATTCATATCATTCCCAGCAATGGCATTGTCTACCGCATCATCCCCCTCACCGTCAACCATTTGTTGAACACTTTCTTCACCTCTAACCCCTTCTACATTTCATATCAGAATCTTCTCCACTTACTTCGTCAATATTATCTTCACCTTCATTATCCTCATTTTCATCAATATCTTCACCGTAGACATATCCCCCCCTACATATAAACATCGCATATGTATTAAATTTCATAAGCCTAAAAAAGTTGAATTCATTTATAAATATATATTTCACCTCTGATTAAATGGTCTAGCATCGGTATGACCAACATACGTGTAGGGGTAATGAAGGCCCATCGAACTTTGAGTTTCATACCATGCACCGCCTTGAGACATTTGAACGCTAAATGGCTCGTGTGCATGCGTCGTGGACCTTCCATATTACACACAAAATCTCAAAATTTAGCTAAACGTATTTTCATTAAAGGATAATAAGATTGAAAACGTATTCACAACTAAATCAACCCTTACCTCCAAGTAGGTCCACTTCCATCATAAATAGGGGCAGACGACCTATGACGTTCATTTGAAGCTACTGTCATAGATAAATTTCCTTCTTCTTCGTCGTCCACCGACATTTGCATATGACTTTCATTGTTCACATTTCTATCCGAGCTCCAGTGTGAGCTTCTGTGAGAGCTCCTATGTGAACTACTTCGCCTTTCACTAGTCACTCGGGCCTCTTTTTCGAGAAATAACTCGAAAGAAATTTTATCACATGAGTGGTGAAACATAAAAGCCATTGATGCATCATTATTTATGCACATTAGTATCATTCTCGATCTATAGGACGGAATATTACATTTGATAGTAATTTTTCATCTTCTTCGATCCAACCCAACCTTGCTTGCTACGTGCATCTCAAATTCATCAAATGTAGACGGTTTTTTAATTAATAATCCTTCTATGCGTCCGTTGTAGTTAATTAAAAAACTAACTATTTCTTCTGTCATTTCTATTCAATTAATTCATAAATAATAAATTAAATTAATATTAGATTAAGCAAACTAATACTAATATCTACCCTAACCAATATATTTTTAAAATATATACGCATAGAAATTAATAGATTTACCAAGTATATAAGCATATCATGAATACTTTATATTAATGAGCAAATTTTCTAATCAATAAAATTACACAATTAATGCAATAACGCATGCAATGTCACAAACCATATAAAAACATGTTCAAAAACTCAAATCCTCCTCATTTTCCAAAATTTGAGAGACTTGTCATCTTAAAAAACAAAAACTCATTAATTAAAAATCTATCTTAATTCAATAATCTTAAACAAAAAAAACACACAAAATGACTGAGAACAATACTTCTAAAACTAGGGCTCAATGATAGGACAATCAAAACTTCAAATTTATTCAATATAGCATACAAAACATAAATTTTTTCAATGTAACATACAAAAATCCATTGTAATAATTGAAAAAGAAGTAAAAAAAAAAGACAAAGGATTGCACCAAAAAATTTGAATGGGAGTGGCCTGGACGTGGGCGGCGGCGGGCTGGACATCGACAGCTGGACGGCGGCGGCGATTGGACGTCGGCAGAGGCGGCGGTGGATCGCAAAACGATTCTCTACGCTGCACTGAGGGAGGCGACTGGAGGTGGAGCGGGTTGGGATATAAACGATGATTTCGTTGTTCAGAACGATGAAATCAACTTAATTTGATTTTGTCGTTTAGAACGACGAAATCAGCGTTGATTTTGTCGTTTAGAACGACGAAATCAGCGTTGTTCGTCGACCAAAGGCCGAAATTAGACAAGTGTGGCAGTTTCGTTGTTCCGAATGACGAAATCAGCTTAAGTTGATTTTGTCGTTCTAAACGACGAAACTGGGTCAAATAATAAACGGTTTCGTCGTTTAGAACGACAAAATCGTATTCAAACCAATTTCGTCGTTCTAATCGACAAAATCAACTTAAAAAATAAAAAAAAGGCCACGTTAGCGCCAGCTGCTTGGCTGGCGCCTGCGTGGCAAAAAAAAACACCACTTTAAAAAATATTTCCCAAAGTGGTATATTTTGATAAATATTTTTTTTTTAGTTTTTAAAAAAATTTTCCCTTTTTTCAAATTATGTTATGAAAAATGACTTTTTGTTATTTAATTAGTTATTTTTTTGCTCGGAAAAAGAAACCCATAGGTGAACCTCGAATTTAGAAGTATAAAAACAATTCATTCTTAAAACGGAGAATAATAACAAGAAGTGTTGCAAAATTGCCGTCAAATCCCATGGGGGAAATAAATCACGGAAGTGTAAAGTTATATATATATATATATATATATATATATATATATATATATATATATATATATATATATATATATATATATATATATATATATATATATATATATATATATATATATATATATATATATATATATATATATATATATATATATATATATATATATATATATATATAAAGTCTCCCACCCTTCTTTTAGCCTCGCTAGATATGAGCATTTGAATAAGACCTAAGGACCCACTTTATCACAATATTAAACATAGGAAAATCATTTTCACATGTTGTTCTTCCATATATCATCAAACTCAATTTGATGTCCCTGACCTTCCAGCCCCAAACAGTCATCCAACTATCATGTGCTTTTACTTCTTTATTTCTTTCTTAATTTTTACAATGTTATGTACAAATATATAATGTAACAAATATTAAGATTTATCTGCACAAATGAATAAAATACCACAATGAACAACGTATAAGCTTCAGCATCCTCTGCTCTTTGGGGCATGTGTAGTGCCTTAAAGAGCATGAGCTCTTTATGTAATTCCCCGGAGAGAAAGGGCCTTAGGCAGCTTCCCATGCGACCACGTCTTGAGCTTAAGCCCACCTGGTCCAATTTTCTTCCGCACTTTCTCCTCGATGTCTTTGGCCTCCACTAAATGCCCTGCCACATGCGGCGTCACATAGAACAGATTGGCTGCCTTCCGGTTCACTGACGAGACCTCTGCCCCAGTAACGTTCAGCCCCTCATCCTTGAATGTACTGGTCACATCGGCCAATAGGCCTGGCCTGTCCGGTGCTTCTAGCTCGAAGATTAGGCCCTGTTCAGTATTCATGCAGTACACTAGATTAGCTTCATCAAGTGAAGCTATTGATGGAGAAACAAAATTAAAGTTTTTCTGATTTTTTTTGCCTCTTTTACAATTATCTTATTTGATATGAGTAACCGAAAGGAAATGCATACCTCAAAAACTCTTCTTTGGATGGCAGCTTGCAGGTTCTTAATCAGGTGCTGCGTTTCAGCCTCCGAGCTGATGGGGCTTCCATCTTGGTTCCTGATAGATAATTCCTGCAATCAGTGTGAAAATAATACCATCAATGAAGGCTTATGTTTATGTTAAACTCTTGATAAACCCTTTTCATTTAGCCAAACAAAGTTACTTGATTAATCAGCAGTTGCCATTGAATGTAACTCCAGTAAGTCAAAATGCACAAGCTACCACTATAATAGTGAAGTTCCTTTCTCAATGACTGTAAGGCTGTAGGCAATGACCACTATCTGATTTAAATCTAAGAAAACATATTGTGGTAGGTAAACTGGTTTCGTTTGCCAAGCATGGAGAAAAAAATGGTTCATATATAGAAAATCAATGAATATTAAACTTAATAGTAAAGAGTTTATACCACATTCCCAACATTATATGGAGGAAAATTTTAATTTCGAGAAAGATAGCTAAACTGAAGAAACAAAATGGAATGAACAATACTAAACCATACCTCCTATTTAGATGGTTAGTTGCTCTTCCCTCCTCTCAAAGAAAGAACAGCCGAGTAAAATTCACATTTTAGTAATTTAGAAATCTATCTCCAAACCTAACTCAGACTTGATGAAGGTTTGTTCATATGTCCATTGATTGACGCCCCCCAACCTCAGGTTCTCCAATACTTTATAGGGATACTCCCTCCATCCCACATTAATTTGGCAAAAGTTTATTTCATATTAATAGCTTCATTTTACTCAATTTAAGTGATTGGGTACTTAAAAAAGAGAATCATAAGCTTAATTTTCCCTTGTCTTCGATGTGGGTTTTATAAAAAGTATTATTTTCTTAATGTAGCTATTTACATTGAATGGAAAGAGTTATACATGTGGCATTACCTTCAGTTTCGTTACTAATGGACCAGTCATGGATCCACCATTGGATGAATAATAGTTGGAACACATATATAGAAATAAAATAAAGAAGCAATTCACCAATTAAACGTTAATGGGTTACCAGCGAGGCCTGAGAGCAGCTATCGGACTCCATAATAGCGTGGAAGAGGACATAATTCATATCAGTCAGTGTGCACACAATGTCAAAAAGCAGTTTCTGCCGATCCTTGCACACAATATTCACCACTGAGTACCCCCTCACCCACCAATCCTCCACTGACACAGTCGGCTGGGCTGCCCTTGAGCCAGAGGACGGCGACCGATCGTAATCACGGTCAGCAAACAGCAACTGGTGCAGCCTTCGCTCAGTGTTCGCAACACACATGGACTTGTTGGTCTTCGCTGCTTGGATTTTGTGGTCTCCCTTCAGCACCTCCTTCAGCTGGGCTACAATTCGACCTACCCTCCGTGAGCTACCGAGAGTGGAGCTAGAATCCTCGTATTTGAAGTAGATCAACATGGCGCATCGGCCGTTGTGTGTCCAACTTTTGGAATCCACCACATTGCCCTGCAGGTCTGCAATGACAGTGAAGACTTCTGAGAGGAGACCCGGCTTGTCTATTCCACTTAGCTCCAGTTCCATAAGGCCCTGGCCGTCCTCAGACGTTTGTGGGCTTCTGCTTCCCACAGACTGGAAAATGAAAAAGAATGAAACTAAGCAACCAAGGCAAGTAAAAAAAACTGTTTTTCATCAGTTTATGTGAATAAACTTAAGAAGTCAAGGGAACTCTTTCACCCTACGAAACAAAAGTCAGAATTCATCAATATATGCCAGAAAAATTCATCAACTAGGGACTAGATTCCATAAAAAAATGGTACTAGTAAATGCTAATGAACGTAAGCTCTGTGCAAAACTTCGTCCGAAAGTAAAGAAGATGAATATATAATCAGCTTGTATTTGATGAGGTTAAACAATCAAGGGAGAAACTTTACACAAAAAAACAGTATATTTCTTTAGATTATGTTGAACAAATTAGTTTGATTGAGATGAACTAAATCTCCCATTATAAAAAAAAAAATCGAAGTGAATCGTACCTGTCGGATGTAATCGATAACATTTCTACTCAGCTTTCTCCCTTCTTGATCCGTGACATGGAAAACTGCCAACATATACAAAAGAGTAAGAAGCAAGGTGAGTGTATCTGCGGTGAGGAGAAGCTGGACTAAAATTAGGAAAAGGGAAAAGAGAGAAGCAAAACAGCAAAATTTAAGAGGCTTACCGTCCATGAATAAGCCACTGTCGGAAGAAATGAAGGCCTTGTTGATCGATAAGTTGAGGTTACTGAGGATCTGAACAACATCGAGCAGGACCAAATGCTTCCTCCTCCTCTCCACCTGAAAAGTTAAAGACAGGGGTAAAATGTAATAGAAAGAAGCTGAGAGGGGACCAAAGTCCTGGACTTCTAGCTACATGTGGAGGTTTCCTCTATGAGAGGTCGGGAATTACCCTGATCAAAGTGGCTGTAGGCGAGCTCAGATTGTCGATGGCGACCCTGATAAAAAAGACCCAGATCAGAGAAACGCCTTGTATCTCCGTCAGCGAAGAAATCAAACAATACAACAAGAAAAGATCAGAAAGAATGACGCCCAAAATTGAAAATCAATAATCACCGGAAGTTTTCGCATAAACTGGATGATGTGCAACCCATCTTCTTCTTCTTCCTGTTAGACCTCCACAGAAGCTCAAAACAGTTTCACTCTTTCGTTTGATCAATCATAGAAATCAGAAATCTACTGAAAAAACGCAAAAAATTTCTCTGCTTTTTGTGATTCTGCTTCTGTGGCTCTTTCCTTTTAAAGGCCAGCGGAGGGAGGTGGAACCAACCGCCATGTACTGGGCTTCTACAGGTCAACACCCGCGCTTTCCTCGAAATGTATCGCGGCGGGATCGTTTTTGCCCGGGGCCGTCTGCGAAGCGTTTTTTATGCTCCCTAAAAAGACATGAGCCGAGCTAACGCCATCGAATTGACGACGCACACGGTAGTATGCGATAGCGTAAATAATGTATGCGTTATTGTGAGTTACTGTATGTACTATTGATTTTGAAAGTTGATAACTCCCAGGTATTTTTTTAGACTCTGGCTCACACTTCCTTGTATGTGTTGCTTATGTTCGTTTTTACTGGGCTATCTGGATGGGCCACTTCTTAATATTTTTTATTAAATAATAAAACTTGTTTATAAAAGAAGAAAAAATAAATTTATAATATTTTTTTTAAATATTTGATTACTTAGATTGAATAATATGATGTTGTTAATATAAAATATATTTTTTTAAATAAAGTTATTAATTTAAGACGGAGGGAATATATATAAAATATTTTTAAAACTAATTGAAATGTTTATAAAACTCAAAGATTCTTCAGTTCTTTGTTGAAGTAATTATCTATCATTAACTAAATTTGGACATGTAGAAACTTTCAATCTTGATTCAGTATCCATAGGAAGAGATTCTCCATTGCTATTATTATTATCAGATAAGAACTTAAAGCTTCTTCTACTTTCTAAATCTGATGCCCCGTTTCAGAGTTAGAAGAGGAATATTAGGAACACTTGCACTCTGCCATGGAGTATTTTTGTGTAAAATAAAAATATGTTATTGCTTGAGGAAAAAGAAATGGCGTGGACAAAAGGGCATTCTGTTAGAAACGTGAATAAATTTTCATCACCAACCGGAAGGTCTAGAACAACAACGGCGTTTTCTTCTTCGTTAAGCATATTAAGGCAAATACGATGAAATGAGGCAGATGAGTCAGCCGTTTGTCTGTTGCTCAATAATGGGAGTAAGTCCCAAACCTATTTATCCCCTTCACATTAGTTAGTGCCATACTTAGCAACTCCCATTACTTCACAATGAAAAGGAAACTTCCCATTAATTCACAATGAAAAGGAAACTTCCCATTACTTCATTCATTATAAAAAAACAAAAGAACGAAATAAAGAGAAGGAAAACTTGTCATTACTTCCCATGCTGATAATTAGGGTTGTTAACGAAGTTGGCTTGTCTACGAGAACCAGCTGGGCTCGTGTTTAAGTCGACTCAGACCAAGTTCAACTCAAACTTAAGCTCAAGCAAAAATTAATTCATCTCGAGTTCAAATGCACTTCAAGTCTATTCGAACTAAATTCAAACTTGGTTCAAGTAAAGCTTGAGATCAAGTTTAAATCTAATTTATAAAATATAATATATAGTTTATATTAATTAGGTTGAATTATTGTAAAAAATATATATATTGGGTTGTATTTGAGCTTGTGTTGAACTTAGACCCGAATTTCTTAGACAGGATATTGAAGCTTGAGTTCGAATTAAGCCTTGACTTTTCTAATTAAGTTAAGTTTGAGTGAAAAGATTTAAACCATGTTTTAGTTTGAGTCAAGTTTGTATTTAATAGTTCAAATTTTGTACTCAAGCAAAGTCAGACTAATCTTTAATTCTAAGGGTATTAACGAGCCGAGTTGAGTCAAGATTTAGCATGATACATCTTAAACTCGACTTTTGAGAACTTGGCTCAAAGTTAACTCGAGGTTCAAATGAGCTTAGCCTACCACCTCGAACTCAGCTTGAACTTAAAACATATATAAAACTCTAATTCGAGCTTGAACACATTATAAAAAGGCAAAATTATATTCGAATTAGGCTCAATCCGTAAAGCATATATTATTAAAAAACTACTAAAGCAAGGTATTTATGTTTCAAAAATAGCAAGATAATGATAAATTAAAAAACATGTTCTTTTTAAGGTAGTTGGAGAGAGATGCTATCTTTTCTTTTCATTGTGATTGAGCATTTATGAAAATAGAGTAGCTAATTGTTGTATAGTCAATGTTGTCCCTTCTATTTCTAAATTTTAATTGTTGTTGCCCCTTCTATTTCTAAATTTTAATTGTTGTATAGTCAATGTTGTCCCTTCTATTTTTAAATTTTACTATATATCACATGTGGACACATGTGTATTATGTTCTTTTAAAATTTTTACTTTTAAAAAATATATATAATGTGTGATACAAATTAGCTTGGCTTATTAGCACCCCTAGTCAACTTAGCTCAACTTTTTAACACTCCACCCCTCTTAATACAACTAGTGAATATCTACTATCATATAGTGGGAAAGGTTGGCCAAAACAGGGGGTGCCAAGCCCCTCATCTAATAAAACTGATGGCTAAAAATTCAAGTGCCCCTCCAAATTATGTAACTATTAATAAGGGATGGAGGGAGTAAGTTTTTAAGGCGTTTGCTATAAGTTTCATATATATTGTATTAGGAAAAAATCAACCATTGAGCTCCAAAAACCTGTTTTATACAAAAGTTTCAAAAGCATTTCACAAACATTTTTTCAGTTGGTATCTAGTTGATAATCGTTTGCATTTAGAGAGCATATGAACCCGATCTCATTGCCATGCTATTTTTGGAAGGTGATACATGTCAAATGAATTTGTTTAAGAAAACCATCCAAAGATGATGTGGTTATATTTGGTGTGAGCCCTAGTCTCGCTGGTGTTTTAAAATTGACCAGGCCATTAACCCGGTTTGGTAAATAGTTTAGGTTAACCACTTTGTACCGGTGGGTTGAGCAGGGACAACGTGGACAAAAATGGGCAGCTTAATGGGCTGATGTGCATGTAAAGATTCGTTGTAGAGTAACTCATAAAACAAAGCATGTAATGAAAATACTACATAAATATATGCTTTATTTAATAATAAGAGGCCGTTGACATGAGCATGGGCTCACGCTTGGTTGTGTGAGCCCAAGCTCATCGGGCCATCGAAGGGCACTTTACCTGTTAAAATCAACAGCCTGATGAGCCTAATTGCGCATGAGCCCAAATTCACTTTAACTTTTTCCTAATAATAAAATATTAAAAAGATAATATGTATTAGAGATTATCTATATTGGTGGAAAGCCAGGAAAGGAAAAGAATTTTTTAAAAATCCCCTTGTTCAGTTCATTAATCTTGAAGGGATATTTTCATCATTTTGACCTTTTAAAAGGATCATTTATCAATTTGGGAAGAGTATATTTCATTTGTTTGAGTCTAAAAATAGGTGAGAACGAAGTGAGATACATAAGTGGGTTCTGTTGGCCCCCATTTCATGAAAACAAGTTAAGACAGGAGATTAAGGTTTGGTTGAAATTTAATGATAAGGACTTCAAGATCGTGATCTGATCTGATGGATCAGGTCCACATTTCAGAATGGGATAAAGATAGGATTCAATTGAGATGGGATAAAGATGGGATGGTTGTCAGGTGAGACGGTATGTTTGATGTGTTTGTCTTAAAAAAAGTGAGACCTAAGTGAGATATATAAGTGGGCTCTATTGGGCCCCATTTCATGAAAACCAGTTAAGGCAGGTGGATTGAAGTTACTTCGGTTGAAATTTAATGATATAATGGATTAGGTCCACAATAAAAAATGAGATAAAGATAGCATGGTTGAAATTTCTCTGTACATGGAAGATTTTAGTGTAAAGACAATGAAGCAAGCATTTAATTTTCTATAAAAATAACATGGGCCCTATGCTAAGGATATCATGGGCTTTTACAAGTCGTACTGTCAATTTTATCTCATTATTGTCATAATAGAAAAAAGCTTCCTTATGATTGGAATATAAAAAAAAAATCTTCCCCTGATTGAAAAGAGTTTCGTTGTCTGACCGTATCAGCAATAACCTTTGTAAAGAAACAGTTGTTGCCCAATTTTTTAAGGAAACGAGGAGCGATATTAGTTCATGTGGATTGTGGATCAGGTGGAAGGAAGGTCAAGCTAACATGAAATTGTCGTTGTACGCGACTTAATGGTAATGTTCTGTCGCATCTCGTGTGCTCATCCTACTGCTTTTTGTGTGCGGAAAAATCTTTCTTTGTAGGGGTGTTGTTAACGAGTCGATGTATTGTTCCGGAGGTAGATATTAACAAGTGGAAAACCGGTTTGGCTCTAATTGAGCGTTCTATTTGGATTTGAGTTGATTTGAATCAATATTTTAAAACTTGCTAGACACCTCCCCGAATTAGTGGTGGTTTACCGTGAGTCAATCCAGGATGACCATAATGATATATTACCTGAATTTCTTTAAAAATAGACCCAATATTTTAGATAAAATCTTACTTAAAACTTGTTTAGAACCTCTTCAAAATTTTACTTAAACCTATTTAGCTATTCAAAACTTATTTATTCCAAGCTATTTCAAGAAGTAAGTAATTATTCTAATTAAAATATACAAATATGATTAGTAACATATAATAAACCTATTTGGTGAGAATCAACAGTGCTGACCCACAGACACACTAGCATAAGAAAACCCCAATCCTGATGTCATTATATATATATATATATACACACACACACACAAAAGGTAAAAATAAGCAAACAAACAACAACATTAAATAAGGTATAAATGATCAAGGAGAAAGGTTAGAGCCTTAAACTATGTACTGAAAAATTAAATATGAACAAATAACAAGATTATAAGAGGCATTCTATAGTAAGCCAGGAAGCCAATCTTTTGCTTGGCAAATAGTACTATTTAATTAACTATGAATCAACTACTGGTAGCAAGGATAGTTGTGGTCCACATGACCTAATTTTCATATTTATTGCTGTTGGAATTTAGACACAGCCCACGTAGATTCATCTCATCTCATTCCAAGTCTGATCGGCCTTAAATCACTACAAAGTTTTTAAAATATCTACAACCAGTTCTATCGGAAATATAGAAAGATGAAAAATGGAAATCACAATAACATTGTATCTGGTACTACATTAAAGCATCTTCTTATATATTATAAGAATTAAAAGAAACATAGAGGGGAGAGAGAGTACTTGGTACACCAAAATTTGATAGGATCATTGATTTTTGTTGGAAGGGAGCAAAGCGGTGGCTAGGGCATTGCGCAAGTAGGACCTTTGGGTTGTCAACGGTGCAAGAGGGTATAGGGCATCTTCACCCTATTTTTACATAAAGGGGGAACGATGGGTGGCTATGGGGGCGACAACGATTTGGGTGGCGACATTGATTTGGGCGTCAATGGAAGGATAGTCACGAAAACATGGACATATGGGCATCAATGGAAGGATAATCACCTTGAGCCCTCAATTGATGGATAGAGGGGAGCAGAGAAGAGAGGTTGAGCTGCTGAAGCCGTTACATTAATCAACTATTCACCCAAGCCCGATGTGAGGAAAAAATAAAAACTAGTATTATGTAACACAGATTGGACTAGGATACCAGGTTACTGGTTCGATGGTCTGGGTCTTTGTGACCCGATTGGGTTAAACTTGCCCGAAGAGAGGAAAGAACCGACCCAATTTTTATAATAGGTCTAATCGGACTGGTCAATCCGGTCTAGGTTTTAAAACACTAATTTAAATTAGACTTCGGCTCAACTCCAATTCAAATTCAAATTAATTAGAATTGAGCCTAAACACATATCACACATCAGCTCGACTCGGTTTGAAATTGAAATTCTAATATAATTCTACTTGCTTTTTATTGCTTTGCGTATAAATTTTTTTTGGTTGGGCAGGGCAATTTAGACAAAAAACTTATTTTTGTTTAAAAAATGGCTTTAACACCCCATCTCTTTTGGCCCACTTTTATTTTTCACCTGCTTTGTGTTTGACTATCCTCTTAAGGAAGGTTAGGCTGAGTATCAAAGAAAGGCAAAAATGCTACGAGCTAACATTTTTACCTTTCTCCTCTTAAGTGCCCTAAAACCCCTTTCTCCCATCTCCTCTCACCATGGCCACCCTCGTCCGCCATTGATGACAACCCTTATCCACCTGACCCCTTTTCTTTTGGCAAAAGCGACTGACTTCCTCATGCTCACATGGTTAAAATATTGTAATTTTTCAGTGTTGGCTAGTGACTTTTTTTATTGGTTAAAATATCACATTTTTTCGGACCATGACCATTCTAATTGTGTCATTATAGTGGAGAAAATGACATAAGAAAATTGTTAATTATGGAATTAAATATAGAATTGACATGGGCCATCAATTTTATGATGAATGGTTGAGAATGTTATGGGTTATGATTATTAAAGGGCAAAGCGGGCATTGTCCATAACTTATATGCTATGGAACCCATGGTGTCTCAAATAAGATTTTTAAAACCTTGTTTGAAAAGCTGATTTCAAACAAATAGCCATCCGAACATAATCCACTTTCGCTTTGTTTTTCGAAAAATTATTTTAGGTGAAAACGGCCTTCCATTTGGCACAAAGTGCCATCCAAAAGGCGAGGATGTGTTGAACTTATACCTGAATTTCTTATACAGAAAATGCAAATTCAAATTTGAATCGAGCATCATCGAGCCGAGTTCGAGCTGAGATCCAATCCACAGATATTACAAGGCAAAAGAATACTCGAGCAGTTCCTTCAACCAACTCTTCTCCACTTCGTCCCTATGTTCTTCCCTTTCCCTCTCTACTTCTCCTCTTTCAATCTAATATTCTCTACATAAACCCTTGAATTTGACGTGCCCATGACCCTCCTTCCCCAAAGAATCATCCAGTTATGATGTGCATTTCTTTGTGTTTTTTTTATAGTGTCCCCGTACAAACATATCATGCAACAAATTGTTGATCTGTTCAAACAATTTCTAGAATTTATTACACAAATGAATTTAATACCGCAATGTCCAACGTACGTACAAGCTTCAGCAGTTGACCCAGGATTGTGCAGGGGATCCAAACACTGCACTCCGGATTAGGAATCTCCCTTTCTGCGTGCTCGTGCGTCTGGCTCGCTGTCCCTCTTTAAAAATGCGCCATCCGTACGTGTTTGGGTTGAGTCGTCACCGACCGCGGATGATTCTTTGCACGCATCTAGAAGTCATCAAACTGCCATCAATTTGCAGGATTGGTGCTTTCCATGGTTGGTGCCGCAATGGGTCCCTTTGCAAATCTTACCCTATTTTTGGGCAACACGAAGTGTTCCTGAAGGAAAGTAATGGGACCTTTCTTCCTTTCTTTTGTTCATTATAAGTTCATTTATAATGAATGAAGTAACGACTAACGAGAAGTTTCATCATTTTCATGGTGGAGAAATGGAAAGTTGCTAAGTATGAGGTGGCAACTCATGTGCATGGGATAACAAGGATTGGACTTATCTCATTTCAGGGTACTTTCATTTATTTTCTCAATGAATAAGAAAATCATACTTGTTGCTTTCTGTGATGTAAATTGATGCACGTTTCAAAGAGACTGCATTTTTTTTCCACGCCACATTTATTTTACCTCAAGCAATAACAATTCTTTTTGTCTAAACTCAATTAATAGCAATAGATAATCTATGACTGTTGATTCTGATGATATCATGATGCAATATTGTATATATTCATGTCATTGGGCCATTCAGATTCTCCGCCATGCATGACGTTACGAAGATGAAGGAATGTTGCTAACTCATTCACGACGCTAGCTGAGAGCGAAACTAATTTTTGCAAGCATTGGTCTAATTATTGCTGACGAAGACGGTTAGCTGTCATTTCAAAACACATGTGAAAGGATAGTTAAGTAATGACCTGAAATGAGACACATCCGCCTTCCCAATAAAATATAGCACAGTCACCAAGAGCATCATAATCATTGTTTTTTTTTTTAAGTACATATATAAATAATTCTTTTTAGTAACCACTACATGATAATAATTGTTTACTTTGGCTAAATAATTTTTATTTTATTTTATTTTATTAGAAAGAGTTTTTTTATGGCCCCATCTAGACCATAAACTAAGCTATACAAAGGCAGGGAGCCCTTAATATTTAAAATTGATGGCATATATACTAGTTTATAGTAACATCAGCACCATAAACGCTAATGTATAGTAGTATGTGGGCCATTGATCTTATGAATAAAGGGTTTTTATTTATTTTTTATATTAGGCTTATTGTCAAAATGGAGTATTAAAAATATTTCTTATATCGTGATAAATAATATGCATATATAAATTTTTTTTTCTTGGTGACAGTAATTACGATAATGGTAGCGACGGTAGTGATAGTAATAATAGTGGTGATAATGGCAGTAGCGATAACAGGTAGTGATGACAATAATAGTGGTAGTAATAATGACATTAACAGTGATAATAGCGGTAGTGATAAAGGCACTGATAGTGATGATAGTAGTCAGCAAGACATAAATATTTACTATGCTAATTTTCTCCCAAAATATATAAGTTATTCGGTAAAAAAATTTTAGGTTAATTTTTCATCAATTTTCTCTCTGTTTTTACTTTAATTTATCTTTCTCTATTACACCAAATTATAAAAATAGAGAAATTTTAAAAAAAATTATTTTCTTTCGCCACTTTCCAAATGTCCATGACCAACCAACTATCATTGCGCTTTTCCTTCGTTATTTCTTTCTTATTTTTTGCACTGCACAAACATATCGTGTGCCAAATAGTTGATCTTTGCCAACAAATTTTAAGGTTTATATGCACAAATAAATTAAATACCACCGTGTACAACGTATAAGCTTCAACATCCCCTTTCCTTCGGGGCATACGTAGTGCCTCGAAGAGCATGAACTCCTTATGAAATACCCCAGCGAGAAGGGGCCTTGAGCAGCTTCCCATGAGACCGCGCCTTGAGCTTAAGCCCACCTGGCCCAATTTTCTTCCGCACTTTCTCCTCGATGTCTGTGGCCTCCACCGGATGCCCTGCCACATGCGGCGTCACATAGAACAAATTGGCTGCCTTCTGGTTCACTGACGAGACCTCTGCCCCAGTAACGTTCAGCCCCTCATCCTTGAATGTACGGGTCACATCGGCCAATAGGCCCGGCCTGTCCGGTGCTTGTAGCTCGAAGATTAGGCCCTGTTCAGTATTCATGCAGCACACTAGATTAGCTTCATCAAGCGAAGCTATTGATGGAGAAACAAAACTAGATTCTTTCTAAGTTTTTTTTGCCTCTTTCACAATGATCTTAATTGATATGAGTAACTGAAAGGAAAGGCATACCTCAAAAGTTCTTCTTTGGATGGCAGCTTGCAGGCTCTTAATCAGGTGCTGCGTTTCAGCTTCCGAGCCGATGGGGCTTCCATCTTGGTTCCTGATAGATAATTCCTGCAGTCAGTGTGAAAAGGATACCATCAATGAAGGCTTATGTTTATGTTCAGCTTCTCTCCTCTCAAAGAAAGAACAGCAGTAAAATTCACATTTTAGTAATTTAGAAATCTATCTCCAAATCTAACTCAGACTTGATGAAGGTTTGTTCATATGTCCATTGATTGACATCCCCCAACCTCAGGTTCTCTACGATTTTATACTATATGCTCCATCAATCCCACATTAATATCTCTGTCTGACAAAAAAAATTGTTCTATATTCATAACTATATTTTACTTAATTTAGATGGTTGGGTGCTAAAGATGAATATGATAAGCTTATTTTCCCTTATCTTAGATGTGGGTTTTATTATTGAATAAATGCCATTATTTAAAAATAATAATATTCTCATACCCTATTTTTATACTATACGCATTACACCACATTTAATTTAATAGAGAAAGTGAATCCTATCTAAATTATTTTTCCCTATTAATTATAAGTAGTGTAAGGCTTATGTGGTAAGGAAATAGTGTATTGAAATATCACTATCATTTTCTAATTATAGCTATTAATACTGATGGGAGGGAGTAATAAATGTAGCCTTACCTTCCGTGTAGCCACCAATGGACCATTCACGGATATTGGATGGACACTAGTTGGAACACCATATATAGAAAAAAAATAAAGATGCAATTCACCAATTAAACGTTAATGGGTTACCAGGGAGGCCTGAGAGCAGCTATCTGACTCCATAATAGCGTGGAAGAGGACATAATTCATATCAGTCAATGTGCACACAACATCAAAAATCAGCTTCTGGCGATCCTTGCACACAACATTAACCACTGAATAGCCCCTCACCCACCAATCCTCAACTGACACAATTGGCTCAGCTGCCCTTGAGCCAGAGGACGGCGACCGATCGTAATCACGGTCGGCGAATAGCAGCTGGTGCAGCCTCCGTTCAGTGTTCGCAACACACATGGACTTGTTGGTCTTCGCTGCTCGGATTTTGTGGTCTCCCTTCAGCACCTCCTTCAGCTGGGCCTCAATTCGACCAACCATCTGGGAGGTGCCGAGAGTGAAGCTAGAATCCTCGTATTTGAAGTATGTCAACATGGCGCATCGGCCGTTGTGTGTCCAACTTTTGGAATCCACCACATTGCCCTGCAGGTCTTCAATGACAGTAAAGACTTCTGAGAGGAGACCCGGCTTGTCTATTCCACTTAGCTCCAGTTCCATAAGGCCTTGGTCGTCCTCAGACATTTGTGGGCTTCTGCTCCCCACAGACTGCAACATGAAAAAGAATGAAACTAAACAACCAAGGCAAACATCATCATACATAAAAAAAAACTGTATTTCATCAGTTTATGTTAATGAATTAAAGAAATCAAGGGAACATTTTCACCCTACGAAATTCAACAATTAAGGACTAGACTCCATAAAAATATGTTAGTAGTAAATGCTAATGAACGTAAGCTCTGTGCAAAATTTCATCCGAAAGTAAAGAAGATGAATATAACATCAGTTTATATTTGATGAGATTAAACCATCGAGAGGGAAACTTCACACAAAAACAGTGTATTTCTTTAGATTATTTTGATCAAAACATGATTAAGATGAACTAAATCTCCCATTATAAATAAAAAAATGAAGTGAATCGTACTTGTTGGATGTAATTGATAACATTTCTACTCAGTTTTCTCCCTTCTTGATCTGTGACATGGAAAACTGCCAACAAAAACAAAAGAGTAAGAAGCAAGGTGAGTGTATCTGTGGAGAGGAGATGCAAATGTGGAAGAGGACTAAAATTAGGAAAAGGACAAAAGAGAGAAGCAACGCAGCAAAATCCAAGAGGCTTACCGTCCATGAATAAGCCACCGTCAGAAGAAATGAAGCCCTTATTGATCGATAAGTTGAGGTTACCGAGGATCTGAACGACATCGAGCAGGACCAAATGCTTCCTCCTCTCCACCTGAAAAGTTCAAGACAGGGGAAAAATGTAAGAGAAAGGGGCTGGGAGGGGACTAAAGTCTTCGACTTCTAGCTACATGCGGAGATATCCTCGGTGCACGGTCGGGAATTACCCTGATCAAAGTGGCTGTAGGCGAGCTCAGATTGTCGATGACGATCCTGTGACAGAGAGACGACGAAGACAATCAGAAGAAGAGAAAATTGGAAATGGGGTGAGTAAAAAAAGACCCAGATCAGAGAAAAGCCTTTTTATCTCCGTTGATGAAGAAATCAAGCTACACAAGTAAAGAGCTAAAGAAATGACGCCCACAATCGAAATCAATAATCTCCAGCAGAAAATTAGAAAGCAGAGAAGAAAAGAAACCTCGGAGGGAAGTTTTCGCACAAACTGGATGATGAACACCCCATATTCTTCTTCTTCTTCAGCTCTCCACCGAAGCTCAACAATTTCACTTTCGTTCAATCCATCAAAGAAACCAGAAATGTACTTGACAAGACGTAGCACAGAAAATCTCTCTGTTTGTTTTCTCCTGCCTCTGTCTCCGTGTCTCACTCTTTTTAATGGCGAGAGGAGTGCGTACCGCCCGCCATGTAACCTCCAGAGTCATCACCCGGGCTTTTCCGCGAAAAACATCGCAGCGGGATCGGGTTTTCGCGGGGCCAGCTGGATGCGTCGCTTATGCTCTTTTGCTTTCAGACCTACGTCATCCCTCGTCACTTTCTTATAGCAATTGATTTGTAAAAGCAGAGCATTTTCAATGCACTTTACTCACAATGCGCTACGAAAATAACATGATCAATGAAAGGCTCTTATGCATCAGCAGGTACGCCATCAATCTATGAAAGGCTCTTCTGCATGTTTTTACGATGTGGCATTGTTAAAGAATATAGAAAATGCTTCTTAAATTTTCAGCCACCAATTTTATAGAATTAGTGCTTAGATGGGTCCTTCTTCATCGATGACGGCCCAATGGTGATGGGTCTAGGCACCCCTATAAATTTTATATGTAAGGAGTGTAAAGAGTCAAGCCTAGTTGAGGATTGGCCTCTTTTGGCTCAACTTCTTTAAAGAATCAAAATGTAACTCAATTAGAAAACACAACTTCTTTAAAGAATCAAAATGGAACTCAATTAGAAAACACAAGGCTTTGCTTCGAGCTCAAATATCTTTTATAAGAAATTCAAATCTAAAGTTGACACAAGTTCAAAACTAACCTAAAATAGTTTTTAAAATAATTAGACTTACTATAAATTATGTATCACTCTCTCATCCTATATTAATAGTTCCATTTGGCAAATTTTTTTTGTTATATATTAATAATTTTATTTTGTTTAATTTAAATAATTGGGTACTTAAAAAAGAGTATTATAGTTTTATCTTCTCTTATCTTAGATGTGGGTTTTACCATTCAATAAAAATTATTATTATTTTAAATGTAGCTATTATTATTAGATAGAGAGTATAATTTATATATTAGAGTACTCATTTCTTCTTAAATTAATAATTCTATTTGACAAAAAAATATGTTCCATATTAATAACTATGTTTTGTTAAATTTAAATAATTAGTACTTAAAAAAGAGTATCATAAATTTATTTTTCCTTCCCTTAAATGTGAGTTTTACTATTCAATAAAAACTAGCATTTTTTCAATCTTAAGCCTTATTAGAATCAAGTTTGAACCCAATTTAAGTTGAGCCAAAATATGTTCTGACTTAACTTGAGTTACTTTGAGCTCGAGCTTGATATGAGTTCATTACAATGTGAGCCCAACCAGCTCTCATGGACAAGCTAACTTAGTTAACATCCCTAATTATCAGAATGGGAGGTAATAGGAAGTTTCCCTTTTTTTCTCTTTATTTTTGTTTTTTTTATAATGAATGAAGTAATGGGAAGTTTTATTTTCTGTCTTCCTTTTGGAATTTTTATAATAAATGAAGTAATGGGAAGTTTTATTTTCTGTCTTCCTTTTGGAATTTTTATAATAAATGAAGTAATGGGAAATTTCCTTGTAATGGGAAGTTTGGCAAGGATGACACACAAACTAATGTGAAAGGGATAAATAGGTTTGGGACGTACTCCCCATTATGGAGCAACCCACAGACGGCTGAGACTCATGAGCCTCATTTCAACGTATTTGCACTTACTATGCTTAAGGAAGAAGAAAACTCCAATGTTATTGTTCTTGTTGATGCACCTATGTTTCTAATAGAGACACCTGTTTGTCCACTCCATTTCTTTTCCCTAAAGCAATAACATTTTTTTTTTCATAAGATTATGCCCATCCAATTTATAAACTCAAAGAAGCTTCAAATTTTTATCTTATAATATAACAGCAATGGAGAATCTATGACTACATATACTGAATCAAGCTTGGAAATTTCTTCAGGTCCAAGTTTAGTTAAGAATAGTTAATTACTTCAACAGATAACTGAAGAATCTTTGAGTTTTATAAGCATTTCAATTAGTTCCAATAATGTTTTATGCAAGTTTTCAGGATGTTTCCTCTGTGTTTCATATGCATTGTATATGAAAAAGGCAACCATTGAGCTCCAAAAAACCTGTCTTCTAAGTTCCAAAAACGTTTACAAACAATTTTTCAGTAGGTATTTAGTTGACAATCCTTTGCATCACCTTTTTACTTAGTCACATCCACATTACCAATTTAGAGTAGTTTATGTCTGAGACTATTTTAAGCATATCCATTTAATTTACTCGTGGCCGATCTTGACGGATGCAACATAATTAATGGGCATTCCATGTGCCAAAAATTATAATAACTTAAAGGTGGGGCTTTCATACTCCTTATATCAATGTCATGCTATTTGTAGATGGTGATACATGTTCAACGAATTTGTCTAAGGAAAACCTCAGTGTTTCTTTAAGTATGACGTGGTTGGTTTTGGTGTGAGCTCACTTTTTCACATAAAACAATAATAATGCAAATAATCTATTTAACAAATAATCAGGTTTTAGTTGGATAAAATATGTGGGTCAAAGTGAACTTTGTATGAGACTCACATATTCTGGCCTACTACGACAAAATTGAGGGTTTGTTGGATAAATCTATCTCCTTTATCTACTATGAAAACCGTAAAATCTATTCTATTATTGTTTCATGTGATTACTAAGCAAACTGATAGAATCGGTATAACTATTTACAAAAATTTATGGAATCTATTTTATTATTATTAGACGTGAATGTTATAATAGTAAAATTAGTATTATAATTGATATAAAAATTGTAAATTTGATTTTCATGTTATTATAAGTGAATTGTAAGATCCCTAAACTTGAACCGGTTGATTTTATTTTATTAAATTATTAATGTGTGGTTTAATGTTAATTTTGATATATTTTTTACTATTTTTAAAATTAAAGTGGTTAACAAAGGTTTTAACCAAAAATTTCTTCTCATTTATGGTTCTTATGTTAATATAAGTCATTTGGAATTTTTAAAATTTTTATTACTTTTCTCAAAAAGTTAGGGGGCGGGACCCACCGTGGACCCCTTGTGCGAAATTGAGAATATTAGTCCCAAATGACCCTAACAACATCTTAAAACAAAAAATAATTATTTTAAAATTTTTAGACTTCAATTTGGGTTAAAATATTTTTTTAAGTAAATCCTATTTGTACCCCATTAATTTGTTATGTTTACCCCAACCTTTACTATAAAAAGAATAGCCTAGCCGCTTCCCAATTGGGAAAGGGCTGAGACCAGGAGCTTAGGAGCCTAATCCCCAATTTCTAAAAAGAGAAAAGAGATTAAGGTATAAATTTGCGTAATATTTAACTAATCTCTTAGGGTTATTCTTAAATCTTCAAAATCTCTTCTTTTGCTATGGATTAATCTCGATTTCTACTAACAAAGCTACTGATTTGAACTCCTATTTCAAACCCTAATGAAGGAAATTTAGTTTATAAGCTTCTTGAACTCTAGATCTACTAGTTTTTGAGGGATTTATGTATTTTAAATCGGATTTATGAAGGTATTAATAAAAATCATATGTTGGATATGATTCGAAGGGGTTAGAGGAGCGATTTTCAGTGAAGAAGCTTATTGAAGGTAAGTGTTTTCATCCTAAGCGTGGCTGTGATTTTGGATTTGAGTTTTGATATAGTTTGAAGTGGGTTCTATGGTTATAAGCTTTAATGGCGATTTGAGAAAGGTTTAATCTTTGATAAAATTTCTTGGGGTTTTGCTTAGAAAGGGTTAGATTTGATGTTCTCTAAGCATGGATTTGTTTATCATGAAGTTTGGGGATGAGATTTGATGATTTATAAAGTATATGTGAAGTTTCAGTTTTGATTTTGAAGTGGGGAAGACGAATAAGAAAAACTCGTTATGGTGATCGAACGGCCAAGCGTTCAAACGCCAACACAACAGATTGGGGGATTTTTGTTATTTTGTCCATTTTCAAGTTTTTACTCTTAAACATCATTTCTTATATTCATGCTGAGTAATTTATGTTAGAATGAGCTACTAGAATGACATAATATTGATGTTGGAAATTGTGAAGCGTATTTAAGTATTATGTGAAATTTCATGTTGTTGGCTAAACATATTAGGATTACTTATCTTGAATCCATGATTGAATGATTCCTTATTTTTTAAGCATGATTCTAGCAAGGTTATTGAGGGAGAATGGACTGATATGCCTTTATTTATTATGATTAAATTATAGATGAATGATGGTGCTATGTCTAGCTTCAAGTGTGGTAGGAATATGCTTGTATAGGCATAACATGAGGTTGCACTTGATTTGAATGATTTTTTTCGATGGTTTTTACTCATGATTTCAGTTAGGAGCCATGATTAAATGTTAAAGAGAATGTGTGTGGTATGTTATTAGGGCTATCTTTGATGCATGTCCATATGCTTAGATATGAATGTTTCTTCCTAATACACACATGTGGGGGTAATCATGGTAATTGTTGATATTCATGATTAAATATGATGCATGTGGGGTTGATTGGAGCATGTTCCTTGAATTAGGATTCATGTAGAGATTAGGGCTATCTTTGATGCATGTCCATATGCTTAGATATGAATGTTTCTTCCTAATACACACATGTGGGGGTAATCATGGTAATTGTTGATATTCATGATTAAATATGATGCATGTGGGGTTGATTGGAGCATGTTCCTTGAATTAGGATTCATGTAGAGATTGCTCACGTATGTACCATGTTGCATGCATTATGCAGTGGATTTATGAATGAGATTTTCTCGAGATCAGCTATGGTTGATCGACTGGATGCAATGATGTAAGATTGCATGCTAGATTAATCGATTGTTAGCTTAATCAAAAATTGGTTGGTCCAAAAGGACACGATTTTGATCTGAGTTCCTGTTTGGAACATGGTCCTCCCTGGGTTGAGTTGAGTTGATATATATGCAGTTGAGATTTATTTATTGAGTCATCTGGACCTTGAGAATCTAGAGTGATATGCCTTTATGCACCAACTACCATGTGTTTTAGTTTCTTTTGTGGAATTCAAACTCTTCTATCGCGGAGATGTCTAGAGCGAACACACTGCTCTAGTTTTCGTAAAGAATTCGGACGTTCTAGGCCAGGATTGTCTAGAGCGAGCAAACTGCTCTAGTTTTTGTAAGGAATTCACACATTTCTTTTGGATTGTCCAAAGCGAGTAGAGGGGCTGACTACCCCCACCCTAGTTTCCATAAGGAATTCGGACTATGTCCAGAGCGGGCAATGCTTTAGGTTTCCATTTAGGAAATCGGACCACGTCCAGAGTGGGTGGTATAATTATATTTCTTTCTGTGATGGAGACATTCACAATTGATGATGATGTATGTGTATGGGATAATCTTATGCCCAACATTGCAGAGGTTATGTAGGGATAATTGAGTTTATGTGAGACATGTGGATATGGTTGATGTACATAATTATGGACTAGTGTGTTTGAGACACTTATATATGTAGGATGAATGGGAGTGAATATGGATGATGTGATTGTATGTTAAAAATACTTCTCATGCAAGTTATATGAGATGTTTATGCTTGATCTGAATGTGTGTTAGAGACACTTCTTATGCAGGTTATATGTGATGTTTATGCATGATCTGAATGTGTGGTAGAGACACTTCTAATGCAAGTTATATGTGATGATTATGCATGATGTAATTGTGTGAGAATCATTTATTGTGCAGGATGGATGTTATATCATAATGTGATTATTCATACCATGATTAGTATTTATGAGATACTTGTATGCAGGATAATTACTTATGAGTAAGCAAGGGTATGGTAAGGGAATTAATCAGAAATGGTGATATTATGTGAAATGTGGATATGAATTATCATGTTGATGTGTCGTGGCTATTTTTTGATTAACATTACCGTATTTAAAACCTTACTGAGTTTTACTCACCATTCTTTCTGTGTTTTATTTTAAGGTTGTATGGTACGATATGCAGTTGATTAGGATCCCCTGAATGAGGGACAATCGGGATACGCATGAGAGTAGGCGTGGATGCCTTTGGACCTTATATTGTTTGCTAATCTATGTTGTTATGATGCTAAAACACTATGTGTGGATGATTATGTTTCAGACTCATGTATATCTTATGCTTTTAGACTTGTCTAAGATTTTCTAATTTGGGCGCTGTGTTAGGCTCAAGATATTAGGATGTGGGTTAAGTTCGAGGATTTATTTCAAAGATGTTATCATCTTTTATTTTTTTCTTATTTTTTTTGCACAAAGGATTAAAGGTGCGTGACTTTGTGTATATAATTCACCCGCTAGAGGGGTTAAGACTTTCGCAACGTGTTAAACCAACAATCTTGTCGCCCCCATGTGCTTTGATCGGCTCTTGGACCTGACTTGGCTCGGGTTGGGTGGGTGTTGGGGCATGACATAAATGCTATATAATCAACACTACTATTAATAGAAAAATTTTAAAATAAATCTTACTATTAAACCTTTTTTTCTTAGTACATTAGAGTGTATTAGCTCAAAAGAAAGATATGAAAGATGGAGCAATTGAGAAATGTTGACCCTTCCCCAATGTCCACGACAGAGCAGAGCAGAATAAGTCAACTCTAGAATGATGGGAAAAAATACATTAGAGAGAACAAAACAACTCCAAAAAGGAAAGAAATTTTTACCTTTACACTATTTAGGCAAATATTGTAAAAAATTGTACTCTTGACTCTACCACTAAAATGAAAACTATAGAATTTTTTCTACAATTGAGACAAAATAAGCTAAGTGGCGACAATTTAAGGTTAGGCTTTTTGTCCATAAGCTAGTTATCTGAACTTTTGATATTGGAAACCTTTTTTGTGTATAATTGCCCTAACTTAAAAAATATGAAGTAATATACAAGTTTGACACTTTGATACATTATTAAGGGGAACCCAATTAGGGATGCCACTTGGGTCAGATATATGGTAAAACCCGACCCGACCAGACCTTAGTGGGTCGGGTTTGGGTTTTTATATTCAACCTGAATAGCTATTCAGGTCGGATTTGGGTTTACCATTTCTTACATGGTATTGGGTTTGGGTTTGGCAAAACCCAACCCGGATAAGGTTATAAATGTAAATTTTTAAAATTTTTCTTTGTATTTTGATAAAACCCAACCCGACCCGACCCTAATGGGTCGGGTTTGGATTCTAAATTCAGGCCCGAATACCTATTCAGGCCGCGTTTGAGTTTTTAAATTCAACCTGAATAGTTATTTGGGTCGGATTCAGGTTTACCACTTTTTAAATGGTATTAGGTTCGGGTTTGGCAAAACCCGACATAAACCCAACCCGGTGGCATCCCTAAACCTAGGGGCTAGTGGCAAGTACCTGGTACCCACTTTATAAAAGAGAAAGATCCAAGTTATGTACTACAGGATCATAGGGGAAGGTCCATAATTTTCAAAATTCCTTGATTCATGTAAAGATCTCACTAACCCAACATTCATAAAAAGTTTCATTTTTTTAGCATTTCTCCACTTGCTGTACATAGTACAAACCATGAACAAATATGACAAAAAAACTTAATTGAGTTTGTCCACATTTTGCCGTAAGTACATGGTACTCAGTTTATCAAAGAAAAGGATCCAAGTTATGCACTAAAGGATCAAAGTGAGGATCCATATTTGCACTAACCTAATTATCCAAATTTTCTAATTATGTAAAGCCTCACTTTTTCAACATTCATGCAAATTCGATATGATTTTTTTAAAAATTTTCCCGCCTACTGTACAAGCCATGAACAAATATGAAAGACATTTAATTTGTGCAAACAAATCAAATATCAATAGCATCCAACGTATATACATCAAAAGTCCTGCCCTAGGAATGGAAATTTGGTCTTATAACAACATTCTTTTTTTCTATTTCTCACTTCTTGTTCAAATGAAAAACAAATAACAAGACGAATGCTTGATCTGTACAAACAGCTTTAGTATCTTTATCTATACAAAACAAACAAAATATAATAACATATTATGTATGGCTACTAAGTTTGTCAGGCATTTTTTGGGGTGCCATAAAAGACATTTATAATCATAGCTTCTGATCAAGTGATTAAAGGGCCATGATGAAAAACACATTTCCTGGCCCTGAAGAAAAGATGCTGGCAAAAAATATATATGTATGCTTCACATTTCCCTGAATTGTACTATGAGGGCAAGAAGCAATCAACTATGGTGATTCTTCCTTGAAGAACTCCCCAATGACAACCTCCCATGAGCTAGAAACTTCAGTTTAAGGCTACTCTGCCCAGTGTTCTTCCGCATTGCCTCCTCATTGGCATTGGGCATTATTGGATTCCCAACCACATGAGCCATCACATAGAACACATTTGCCACCTTTTGGTTCGATGAAGTCATCTCTACCCCAGTTACATTTAGGCCTTCCTCCTTGAATGTGCATGTCACATCGGCCAAGAGGCCTTATCGATCTAGTGCTTCTATCTCAAGCATCACACCCACACCCTATTCAGTAGCCACACCACAAATATTCTTAGTTAACCTTCCCGAAAAAAACTTAAGCTGCCAAGGGATAACTTCTATATTAGCACATGAGCACATTACTAGATTAATTCCACATACAAATTATGCATCAAGAAACAGAATCTGAACCTCCAACTCTCCAACTTAATGGATCATATATTTCATACAAGAATTAAGCTTGACAAATATGGTTGATTATGGTTTGATACAATTAAACCTACCTCAAATGCTCTTCTTTGGATAGCGGCCTGCAAACACTTGATCAGTTGCTCCTCTTCAGGCCAAGGCTAGCCGGGCGGAAGCCGGTGGCTAGTGATGGCACCATCTCTGGCCTCACAGAAGGAAGGGGCAGTTTCTCCCTTTTGTTATGCCCTTGATCGGGAGTGCTGAGGTGCGCCCAATCCGATTTTATTAATTTTTTTCTTTTTTCTTTCTCTCCTCTCTTCTGTTTCTATTATCCTTTGTGTCTCTTCATTTTCTCTACCATTTTCACATCGAAAATTTCTATTGCACATTGAGGCCCATCACCTGCGACTAAATACCACTCCTGACCCTACAATTACGAATATCAAGGTTAATTACGAAAATAAATATGCCAAAGCATCAAGTTTCTTGGTAAAAAATACGAGTAAAAAATAGCAAAAAATTTACAAAAAATTCAAGGATATTACATTGATAAACTAGACTCGAAGTAGTTTGACTACTGTTAGTAGGGACCAATGTGTCATTGGTGGTGTCAATGGCCATCAACAACGATACCGATATGTCAATGGGATGACCGATAAAATTTGAGTATGTGCTTTCAAAGTGATGTTTTTACATATCCTTTTGCCATTGATGAGGAGTATTTTGGTATATTTTACTTGTTTGATGAATGTTAGTAAACATTGAATGACATGATAAAATGGATGTAAGAGAAGGACAATGAGAAAGGATTATTGCATAAAAAATGTAAGTAATTATTGTAACACATTATAAAATATATATGGGAAGGGGTTAAAGTAAACCCTAGATTTGGGCTCCATGTATGGGTCTGTTTGGTAACATAGTGGGTATTGTTTGTGGGCCTTCTACCTCAGGCTTTGGTGTTGGTTCGAAATACAAACACTATCTTTGGGCATACCAAAAGGGTAGTGACTTTAACTGGTTAATGAATGATATAGAAGGTCATGAGTACATAGTATCATAGTGGACTCTAAAAGTAGGTAAGTTAGTCATGTAGAGGGGTCATGATATGAAAAAAGATCATTGGTTTCTAGCTCCCCCAAGCTTGGGAGTTTTATTTGTAGAGCCTCTTCCTTTAGTTGGGGAGTTAGTTTGAATGAGTTATAGTTTTAGAAGAAACATAACTCATTGTAGCACAATAAAGGAGTTCTTGGTAATTATGGAAGGCTGAGAATCTAGACCATTTAGGTTCATGAAGCCTTAGCTTCATGGTGTGGATGAAGGGGGATATAGTTTTTAGAAAGAGTATGAAGTCGCATCATGGGCGGTACACATATTCAAGGAGTTGTGGAGATCTCCTTGATGTTACCATTGGGATTAATTTATTTTCACTTATTTGTGTCCCATGTCATTAGCATCACAAGTTAATAGATTAAGTATTTATATATATATATATATATATATATATATATATATATATATATATATATATATGTATAAATACACTATTAGCATAATAGATTGTGGTGTGGTTTCTTGTTTAGCTGTACCACTAGATATATTTGTGTACTCCACATCTGTGTGGTGCACTTACTTTGCATGAATAAAGTTTTTTTTTGAATTATATGCAGCAAGGATGACACTGGTAGGAAATTTAGCATGTCTAAATGCTATCTTACTTATAGGCGAATAATTATAAGCACATGAATGTCAATCTATTTCTCCATTGATGTTGCATGATATTCGGACATGTATTTGAGTAATGCCATGTTCAATTTATGATGTAGTTTGACCTTGATTATTATTGTACTCTAATTTAATATTCATATTGTTAAATTATAATATTTTAAAATTCTTTTTTTATAAAAATCTACAACAAAAATATGAACAATTGCTCCATAATTCAAATCTCATGTAAAGAATATATTGGGGATGAATTACTTGTTTTTCGAAACTACGAATATCAAACAAGCTACATAACATCAATTATTAAACCATTCATAAAGAAAATAGGTCTTGCCAGATGACATGCTCATGAAACATAATATATATTCCAATAGTAAAAAATTGGCATGTGCCTATAGTCATCTAGATAGACTAATAGTTCAAATAGAGAAAATTAGAAATCATACACTTGCTAAGAAGTTTAAAAATTGTCCCCGCCTTGCACCCCAATGCCATCTGGATTCTTAATTATCTCATGAACCTATATCACGAAGATGCTAAGAATACAAATATACCTAGTGCGATGGCTAAATAAGAACAATATACATTGACAATATAGCAAACAATTCAAACATTATAAAAAGATTGATGAACATATAACAAGCAAAATAAAAGAATCACTATAATATCGTGGCAATGTTCAGAAGTTCAACCACACCTCACTAGAATATGCTATGGGAAACTGCTTAGCTTTAGACTTCTATTGAAACTTTTGCCAAGCTACATCCATGTTATGAAACTAAGTCCTATAAGGGCTCATGGCCCAAGTAGTCATGATTCTTGACTTCCATGATCAAGATCACCTTTGTTACGCTACACTAGATCATTCATTTTTTTATGTGATGGTTCGTTTGAACCTAATTCCAAGGTTAGAGGAGATACTTTACAAAAAAACTCCCACTTTCAGAGAGTCAAAGACCCATGGTCTTATTTCATACCATGACTTTCATTTACATGGCTAAAATGACTCACATTCGGAGCCAACTCGACTCTAAGAGATATGTCCTGATGTGTCAAAATGCATTAGTCAGAGGGGACTATCTATTTTAAGGATTCACGTGAGCACACACATCCACACATAGGGTTTACTTACCCCATTATCATGCATGTACTTATTATCATGTGTCACATACCCATAATACACAAAAACCATATTACATATCTCATAAATAGCATATACTATAGTAAAAACCATACTTAAAAATAATAAATTGGTGCACCATTGGTAACCCCATCGATGTGTCGGCTAAGGTGTTGATGACCATTGATGTCCCCATCAATGTGTCAAATACTTACATATAGTGATGAGCTTTGGAACAACGATGCACATACATAGTTAGCCATGTTAGGACACTTAGTTGCCTAGCATGTATTTGGAGATTTAAGATGTCCCCTCTGCCTAAATAGTGTTGGAGAGTTTTGTGGAGTGTTTTGGGTCCTTTTGGTAAACTTTGGAGGGACCATGACCATATAACCACTTTGGCTGCTACTTTAGTAGAATGCAAGAAATCCCTTATGCTATATAAGGGGGACTTGATGAGCTAAAATGTATGAGCTATTGGTATGATGTCTAGCCTTATAGCTGGTTGCTGAAAATGTAATAAAAGGCTGGCTTGGTTGCTAGACATCATGCTAAAGCCCCATCGAATTTTTTTGAAATGATACCCTTATTCTCATGCCTTCTGGCTAGTTTATCACCTACTTTGATTTTCATGTTTATGTAAAATATATACATGAATGGTTCCTAGATTATAACTGCAACCTCCCTTTTTTTGTATCCATCTCACATCAATAACTCACCCCCTTCCCCTATAAGTAGTTTTAGACAAGTTTCCTTTAAAGTGAATGCCTAAACGACAAATATAGCTCGTAATAATCTATCTTTTGAGGTATATGGCGATTCTTTCATTGTCCGAGGCGTTAATTTACCTGCTAAAATATTGCATGTCTCGACCCAAGATCCCAGCATCACAATTCCATTTTTCGATGGGGCTCTTGGCATGATTACTAGTAACCCAACCAACCCTTTGTTGCATTTCCGATAGTCAGCTGCAAGGCTAGGCATCATACTAACAACTCATACATTTTAGCTCACCAAGTCCCCCCCATATAGCATAAGAGATTTTTTGCATTCTACTAGAGTGGCAGCCAAAGTGGTTGTAAGGGCATGGTCCCTCTAAAGTTTACCCAGCGGTCCCAAAATACTCCACAAGACTCTCCAACACTATTTAGGGGAGGGGACATCTTAAAACTCCAAATACATGCTAGATGACCAAGTGTCCCAACATGGCCAACTATGTGCGTGCATTCTGCAAAATGTTGCACACACATATTATATAACATTGCGGGCCTTTCCCACAACGCAAGCATACATGATGTACTATGTTGCGGGCAATCTCCACAACACATGCACACTTAGTATACAACCCCCCCCCCCCCCCCATGTGTGCCCCAGCATGTGTCACAGACAGTAAGTTCAACTATCGATGCCATCACCGACTTGTCGGCACCAACATCGATGTTTGGGACATAAAACAAATAGAAACTGAACTGGAACACAAAACACTATTACACTAAAAATGATTCTTAGATTACTTACACCAAAAATCCCATATAATAAACTATGCTTTCAGTCATTTAATCTTCATGAATAAAAAATACTCTATTTTATTCTAAGCATGGAAAAAATCTCAAAAAATATCCGCAACATGCATTGAAACATAAAACATATCAACATGCATGTGCTTTGATCAAATGTATCCATTTAAACCATTAAATAGTTACAAAGTTATCAAAATAATATTTTATCTCAACAATAACACAAGGTCTCTAAAGTTTCATTCCTTTCTCTGCTTCCTTTGATCTTTGGTGTAAGTCTCTCCCATCGACTTGAAATTAGATTTTGAAAACATTGGGGTTGCAAGGCGTCAAAGGGCATTCATAGGGGAGCAAGGTAACCAACTCTAGTACATAATTGTACATGTAACCACTTCCTTAAAGCAATTTGAAACCCATCAGTACAACTACAACTGTTCATTGTTCTACCGATGATTTCAAAGAACTACTGATGTCTTTGCTGACACATCATTTCCTGCCAATATTAGATTATAAGTCTGTAACGACTCATTTTTCGATTACATCTAACTTGAAGGGTTAGGCCTAATTGGATAATTTTGGGATAAATTTTAGAGGTTTTCAATGGTTTAAACCTCCATATTTGAGTAGAGTTTGAAGAAACAAATGTAACAAATCAAAGAACGGGCGAAACAGAGGACGGGACCGGAAGTTACGACTTCGAGAAGCTTGAAAAATAGGCAGGACCTACTTGGAAAGAACACAAGTTACTACTTTAAGTGGGTTAGTATCGAAGGGCTTGTCGATACGAGTCCAACGGTATGAAGAACGCGCGAATCCAAATCCAGGGTAGGAAGTTACGCGCATTTAAAGGTTTATTTAAAAAAAAATGGTGCGCCGCGGTGCGTGCGGGCGCGATGTGCGACCGGCGTGGCGCGCATCTCTGCGGGTGAGGGCACAATGTGCGCCATTTCGGTGGGCGCAGGCGCGACTCGCGCCATTTCGGCGGGCACCACCGCCATTTTTGGCAGCGTAGCGCCGCGGTTTTGGTGCGGCTCGGGTCTATAAATACCCGATTCTTCCCGTTTTTTATTCAGGTCTTCTCCTCCCCTGTTTCTGACAGTTCTGAGTTCGATTAAGGCCATTCAAGACCTGTTTCCTATAAATTGAGTATGCTCTACGCAATGGAGCAGTCCGTTCTTTGAGTTGGAGGCTGTATGATGAGGAAACACCCTAAAGACAAGGAGAGGTTCTGCCCGTTATCTTCGAACACCAACCAACTTCGTTTTCTCTGTTTTTGGCCATCATAACTCTGATTTAGTCGATTCAAAAGGCGTTCTTGACTAAATCAAGTGTGTTCTACACGATGGAGGGTTCCGTTTTCTGAGTTGGCGATCGTATGAGGAGAAAATACCCCGAGACTAGGAGAGGCCCTGTCCATCATCCTCAAACATCAGAGCAAGAAAAAGATACCCGGAGCAAGACGGGGTTTTGGCCAAAGTTGCTAGGCCACAACCAGAGAAGCAATCCCAAGTAGGAGAGGTTCTGTCCACTGCCCACAGGCACGGAGAACGAGAAGAGTCTCTGATTTTAGCGCACATTTGTACGTAGTTGATAAGTATGAAATATATATCTATTTTATATGCCTTTTTACCTTATTTGCTAATATAGATTAGGTTAATTTAGTGTTATTTATAGTTTATTTAGATTAAAATAGATATTAGTACTTTAGTTTAATTATTAATAATTTTGTAGTTATTAGTAGTTTAGATATGTATTTAAATCAAGTTTGAATTTTAATTATATTCTACATGTCTAAAGTATGATATTTTATATTTTGTAGGAAAAATACACTTATCAAGGTACTTGGACTATGTTTGAAATAGTTCAAAATAGTCTTGACATGCTTTAAAGTGATTTGGACAACGTTTCGGAGTTATAAACAAGTTGAAAACTAATATAGACATGAAGAAAAGCTTAATGAACAGAATATGGACTGTCTAGATTGCAGAAACACTGTAGCCGTTCGAACGGGCTGCAGGGCGTTTGAACGGGATAACATGATTTTGAAGAAAAACTCAGTATAAGCGTTCGAACGGGCATGCAGGGCGTTCGAACGGCATAACGTGCAGTTTCCTTGTTTGACCCAAATTCCAATCCTTTTCATATTAGACTTCTTCCTACGGAACTTATGCCTATAAAAAGACATATTTGGCTTAAAATTGGGGGATCCCAGTAGATTTTAGGAAGAGAAAAAGGAATAAGAAGATGGAAGAGAACTCAAAGCTTTCAATGGAGATTCAAGTGCTTTCTTCTACCATAGAAGGCTAGACTTTTCTTTTACTTAGGAGTTGATGAAGCTATAGATAAGTTTCAGTTTCTTTTTTTTTTAATTTAGATCTCAGTAGTGAATGATGACAATTGTATGATATGGATTTCCTTTTTAATGGAAGAGCTTTTAATGTTATTCAATTCTATGTTGATTTATTGTCTTGTAGATGATAGATTGATGTGGTTTTGATATTTTCATCGATTCTAATTTCTGTGATTTAGATGAGATGTTCATACAATAGTTTTAATGTTCAGATAATTAATGTCTTGGATGAGTTATACTAAGATTAGATGGGTCATGCCTATAGCTAGTTTAGTGTAGATGATTCGTGCTATTGTCGAAGATAGTTCATGCCATGGAATTTAATTAATGATTCTTTTTAAAGTAATTCTAGCTTGTAGCTGAGAATACTTGTTCATGTTCACACTAGATTTAGATTAAAAGTTAAGGAATTGTTATGGTTCTATAGTGGATTCAATTTCCTAAGTAAATTCCATCATATTAATCTCTTGCTTTTAAACTAGTTGATTTCTTTCTTTTGCTTAATTTAAGTTTAAGTTTGTTTTAATTTTCAATCAGCAAATTCTTCTTTAGATTTAGTGATAATCCATCCGTCCCTGAGGTTCGACAACCCTTAAATACTTATCCTAGTACAATTACCTTGTACACTTGCAAATAGTTTAATTATAAACGATCAGTAGTTTTTCGGTGTAAGACTAGGAATGTATGGAGGCTAAAGGAAACTTTGTCCCCTACCCTTAGATCCTAAGGGAGGATGCCAAGAAGAAACAAATGCGGGAAGTAAGTAATTCTGATCTCCTGTTTTAATTATAGAACGACATGTGCTAGTTATGTGTGCTATGCTACGATCTATATGTTTGCTATACTTATATGCCATGATGTGTACTTTATATGCCATATTGTATGCTTATATGCTATGTTGAGTGTGGTCTCCCTCTAGGGAGAGCGAGATGCGTAATATGTGTTTTCGGTCTCGACTCAGTAATAGGAGCAAGACAGGTGTATGTGATTTTGATCTTGCTCTGTGGTAGAGCGAGATGTACGATTTCATTAATTTATTAACTTCCGCTTGACTCCGATATATAACGAGTTTTTGTATACTTTTGATTAAATATTTGGAGATACATATTTTATACATATAATTTTGTCATGCTTGATGTATGTAGTAGCCGTTAGGCAGAATTACGTCCGGATCCAATCATGTTGGAATAATATCCAATATGTACGTAGGCAACTAACGACAAGGCAATGTTGGCCCGATCCAAATTATTTATAATAATATGTTTTATTCTATTTTACACACAACGAACTATGAAGCTTCGTTGGGTGTATGTGTCTGTTTCAACCTGAGTTTACGTACGGAGAAGCCTTGAAGCTCCGTAGTGCGTAGACAAACGTTCTACTTCTCGCACACAGATGTTGATTCCTGATTCAAGAAAAGAAAAATTTTCTATTAGTGATTTTGTGGACCCGGCTCGGGTCGGGTCATTACAAGGTCCCCCTGGACATGTCGACACCTACCAATAGAAACCTTGTGAGTTTGTCAACATGACTGTCCATGTGCCGGTGTCACGCCAATGATACAAAAGATTAATAATTTAAAAATAAATAAGCTCACATTTCTAGATATATAAATTGCCTCAAAAATTCTGGATGACACATATGTTCAAAAAATAAGTAGCTTGCAACTCGAGATATCTTTATAGGTGTTTTGATAAAAAAAATATTTTTATTTTTTTATTTACAAAAAAAAAAATCTTGTGGCATACAAAGAGGAGAAGGGGAGGAAGAGGTTGTGGAGGCAGAGACACAAGGAAGATAATTATGTTAAGTGGGCCAATGAAATAAAATATACTATATGAGAATGACAATTTAAACATTTCTTGAGGGGTTCACACGGGGTCATTTCTAGAAATACTCAAAAATCGGTAATATTATAAGGAATACATCTGAGAGCTATTTTTTTATAAAATATTAGAAAAGAAAAAAATGTCATTGTAGGTCCAAGTCAGCCACGTGCGTGTCCACGTCAGTGACATGAACACATTTCTAATGGGGTGGACTGGAGGGAACTTCTACTTGAGAGTTTGGAAGATGCATGATGGTGAAGTTTCACCAGCACTCCGTCAGCCATCGATCAGAGCATTCATTAGCACACGCCCCTCACCCAAAAACACATGCCCCTCACTCATTAGTGTATGCCCTTCGCACATAATCTATGTGTACGAACCTACATTAGCGGAGAACGGGTGCACCGTTCATCTCTCATGATCCATAGACGATGGAAGAACTTTCTTCGTACCATCCTAATTGCCCTTGTTACAGAATAAATACAGACGCTGGGAAGGGGAGGACGGTTGTCAATTCGATTTGTAAACATCATGTAATGGGGAAGTGATAAGGATTTCAATGGTTGAATTCGGGCACCCTTAATGTGATAGGCCCATGCATAATTTGCAAGTCATTTACTGCGGTAACCTGTCCAAACTTTGGCCAGGAACTCTAGCAAAACAAAAGAAGAAAACTAGTGAATATTGAATACAGTTTTCGTGCTGCTTAAGAACAAAGATAAGTAATCTCTTACATTTTACCATTATTTTTTAACGTACTATTGATTAAGTGAAATGGGCATGCATTTGCCCCATTGAATGGCTTCAATGTGTGTAAAGGACATTCTTGATAAGACCTTGATGATATTTTATCTCAGGTAGAGGGATCTAGCTTTGAGAACCAATCATTTTAACGTTGAAACTTTACGCAACGGCTGATGCGAATCATACCAAAAAAACAACCCTAATCACTTTGTCCTTTTTATCAAATTTCATCCACAAAGTGTGAACATGCTTCTTAAATATTCAACATCATAATGTCATTAATGGGAATAGGTTTCCTTGCACCTCAAGAATCAGTTGATTGTGCTTTCACAACCCAATTCTTTTCTCATGCTGCCCCAACGTTAAGCTGCAGTTTACCCTTCTATGAAATTTCCGTTACACATACTCACTGAATTGGTGGCGTTACATTCAACAATTTGAACAAAAACTCCTTTTTTCAGAAGGAAAATTAGTTCAATACCTAAGATACAAAGCCAACGGAATACCAGTCCCTAGTCCAGATACAGTTACACAACACATGAAAGTGAAGTTTAGAGACTCATCAAACTATAGTTAAGAAATGGAAGATGCTTTAGAAGTAAGTTACAAATATTAGGAGAAGTCATTTTGATGCTAAATTCCACCGGGATTAGTCTCCTGACCATAATTTTGTGAAGCCCATATAATGGTATTAGCCCATATAACTATAGAAGCATTCCAATTGAAAACTAAAAGTTAATCTAATCCAACCGGAAGAGAAGGTTGTGTTGTTTAGATTTGAAATCCGATAAATAGACCAAAATGCTTTTACTAGAACACCATCCTAAAGGCTTATCATGCACGAGAAGAGAGGGGAGGGAGGCCCATGAGATGCGAAATTTAAATTCGAAAAAAGTCCATCTTTGACTTAGGAATGAAGAATAGTACTCTTTTTCTCAAATATAGCTATTAATATAGGATCAAGGGCATATTTTCTTACTCCATTTGTAAAAAAAGTATATTCTATATTAGTAACTTTAATTCATTAAATTTAAGTAGTTAGGTACTTAAAAAAGAATATAACAAGCTTATTTTTCTTTCTCTTTTATGTAAGTTTTACCATTCGATAAAATTATTATTTTTTTAAATAGGAGTATTTTTTTGGTAAAAAATATGTGTCTTTAGTTTCTAGCCAGTTCTTACACCCTAAGAATTTAGGTGTACATACCCATTCAAGTCCACGGGAAGACATATGAACTAAGGTGGTTACAAGTGGGTTAGTAATTGTTGAAAAATAATATTTTTATATTAAAAATTTGCACATAAATTTTAATTAATCTAGATAAGTTAAGTGAGCTCATGTGAACTTTTTACGAGTTCAGTTATAAAATCTAATCAAAACACTTGTGTAAAATATTGTAAATATTTTAATTGTGAGTATGTTAGGTGATCACAACGCCGTAGACTAGTGTGGTTACCACATTAATAGCTAGTGGGTCGTTGCCACACTAGAGGCATAGTGGGTGGCTGCTATAGTAATGGGCTAGCAGGCGGTTACTTCACTAGTTTGCAGTTTCCACACTAGAGAGTTAGTAGGAGTAATAAGCCTAGCAGTGTGTTATGGCAGAGCATACTATCCATAACATGTTTTGGAACACACAGACATGTGAGTGTGTTATATACTAATTGTGTATGTGATCCTTGCAATACATGTATACAGGGTATACAATGTTATAGAAAGTTCAAGAGTATCTAATAATTATAAAATATTATATTTATACAAATAAATTAAGTAATACAGAATTAAACATCTCAAGAGCATCTAACATATATTCTACAGAATACTTAGTGCCTCCCATGAACTAAATTCTCAAGCGGGATAAGACTCTTGAAATCCTCCCATGTGATGGTTCCTTCACCTTAATGCTGCTCTGCCCAATTTTCAATTGCAATGCCTCTTCAATGTCCTTAGCCTCCACGGGATGCCCTGCGGCATGAGGTGTCACATGGAACACATTCGCAGCCTTCTTGTCCGATGACGGCACGTCCACCCCGGTCACATTCAGTCCCTTCTCTTTGAAAATGCTGGTCACATCGGCTAGTATGCCCAGCCTGTCCGGTGCTTCTAGTTCCAACATGACACCCTGTTCAGTTTCCATATTAAACACTTAATTAGCTTCATAAGATCTGATCAATGTTTGATACATGTAACATGTTTGTCTACCCTCTTAAGTATAGAGGTAAAGATAGTTATCTACCTCAAATACTCTTCTATCAACTGCGGCCTGCATGCATTTCATCAAGCGTTGCACTTCGGTATCTGAGTAAATGGGGGTCCCATCCTCGTGCCTGATTGAAAATTCCTGCACTCAACATTGGAGCATGCCATCAGTTTAACCATTCTGTAGGTGTCACACACATGGCATATGGCTTAGTCATTGTGATTTCAATGTGACTAGGAAGTGGTATGCTACTTTGGCAAATTAGAGCATCTTTAACCAATTATATCATATACTCCCTCCATCCTAAATTAATAACTCCGTGGCAAAAAAATTATTTTATATTAATTATTTTATTTTATTTAATTTAAGTAGTTGAGTACTAATTACAAAAGAGTATTATAAGTTTATTTTTCATTCTTGTATATATAGGTTTCATCATTTAATAAAAATTATTATTTTATTAAAAAATAATACTCCATCGGTCCTAAATTAATAGCTCAATTTTTAAAAAAAATTTGTTCTATTTCTATAGTTCTATTTTATTAAATTTAAATAGTTAGGTACTTAAAAAAGTAATATAAACTTACTTTTCTTTTTTTTATATGTGAGTTTTACTATTAAATTAAAATTATTATTTTTTAAATATAGTTATTAATATAAGATGGAGAAAATATATGAAAGTAAAAAAAATAGTCAATTTTTTTAATTTGTAGTATATAAAAGTGGATTTGCCATACGAGTTTTTAGTACCACAAATTTGAGTATCAAGAGGCTATGCCAAATACTCACCGATTTCCTAATAATTAACTGTACCTCACTGACCTAGTTTGTGAACAGTCCCTTAATTGAATACTATCTTAATCAGTATAAACACCATTATTTTAACTTAAAGAGGGCACTTAATTTGTGATCATACACCCATGGTTGTCGTATTGAGATCTAATAGCCGTTCATAGCCATGATATCGTCGCCTTTTCAGTTTTTAATGAGGAGCAGAGTATTGAAGTGCTACTTTGTAATATGAAAAATTTAATATGCGTCTCCGTTCATACATGTCGATGTGCACAGACTGCTGCAAGCCATCGGATTGAGTTTTGATGGCCTGCATGAATAGAGGGATGGTAGGCCACATGTCTTCCCCTGTATTAAAACGCTATTCAATGGCTCATGGTGCCCCATTGCACGTCAATGCAAGTGAGACATTCTTTGTGTCAGATATTAATAGTTATATTTAAAAAATAATAATTTGTATTAAATAGTAAAATCTACATATAAAAGAAGAAAAAGTAAGATTATGATACTCTTTTTTAGGCACCTAATCACTTAAATTTAATAAAATAAAATAATTAAACATGAAACAAACTTTTTTATCAAATGCAACTATTAATTTAGGATGGAAAGAGTAATTTCATACATCACATTACAAAAATAACAAGCGTATATGCCACCACTTACAAAAAGAATGTCAATTATGTTAGTAAAAGGTTCCGTTAAATAAGATCAAATCCACAGGTGAGGCAACACCAACCTTTATCCCAGAAAATTGAAGGTGACACCATTAGCTTAGAGTCAGTATGAAGATTTGAATCCCTCTTGGTATAGTGGAAGGACACTGCATAATAGGTATACTAATGGATGCACCATCGATTCTCTTTAACCTTGTGTTAATTTACTTCACCATTTGATTTAAATTTCTCTACACAACACTTACAAAATTCTAATCTCTGAGTGAAACTAGGGGTATTTATGAACATCTATTATCTGGTTGTCTGTATCCGTATTTACATAGGATGGATATTTTTTTATGTTTGTAATAGATATAGATACAAATACGATTCAATTAATTTAGTATGCCCTATTAGGTGGCTACGACATGAACAAACAATTACCCGTATTTGTGAATATCCATGCCCACCCATTTTTAATAGAAATAGAGATCATAGTAAAATAAAAAAGAGATCAATATTTATGTACTATATCTGTGGTGGGGTCTTTTGTTCGCATCTATTTTGTCCGTATTTATCCTAACATAGTACATAGTTTGTAGACAATGGTAATAGGTCAAAAAAATTATGAACTAGTAGCTATGTAATAAGTTAAGACTTAACCTAATATATTGTATAGCTATTGGACATTAAAAATTAAGTTTTTATTGTATGTCTATATCTGTCAGTGTCTATGGTGAACGGACTCGACAAATATAATATGGACCAAGGAACTAGGGACACAAAGAGTCTTTTGTTCGCATCTATTTTGTCCGTATGTACCGCGAAGTAAAATGTTAATAGATAGTGATAGTCTTACAACAAAAGTATCTGTAAAAACTCGCACAAAAGTTTTAATTAGCCTACACAAATAGGTTACAGAATAAATTTATATGAGCTTACTCATCTTGACCAATCAAAAGTCATGAGCTTACTCATCTTGGCCAATCAAAACTCATGAATTTTTGTTACTTATTTTTATATGTGAAATATCATTTTTACTAGCGGTAGCGCGCGAAACCGTGCTCATGCAAACGGTATTAGAAGTTGTAGGTACACGGTCAAGTGCACGGCCGATTTTCTTCTATTTACTCTCCTTTTTAACTTAAGAAAAATGTGAATTGGTTGACTTACCAGGTTGGCCTCGGAGGAATCTGAATCGATGCAGGCATGAAAGATGGCACACTTCATGTCCGTCAACGCGCACACCAGGTCAAAGAGCAGCTTCTGCCGATCCCTGCACCTCACTTTTACCGCCGTGTATCCTCTCACCCACCAGTCCTCCACCACCACCACCACCGTCGGTGGCCCCACCCTGGAGCCGGAGGAGGACGACGACAGCTCATAGTCACCATCCGCAAACATCAGCTGGTGCAGCCGCCGCTCAATATCGGTGTCGGCCATGGGAGCGGCGGTCTTGGCTGCACGGACGTTGTGGTCGCCTTTGAGCACCTTCTCCAGCTGCTTCTGGACGCGGGCTAGCTTATGGGAGTCACTGAGGAAGGACCCAGTGTCCTCGTCTTTGAAGTAGATGACGGACGCATAACGGCCGTTGTGTGTCCAGAACTTGGTGTGGTAGACATTACCCCGGAGGCGGGCAATAATGGCGAAGACCTCGGCCAGCAGCCCGGGCCTGTCTGTACCCGTCAGTTCTAACTCCGTTAAGCCTCGGAAGAGGTCAGATGTTTGTGGGACGACATTGGTACCCAGCCTTCCCAAGTACTGCAAAAGCAAGAACAACAACAACAACAACAACTCTCTTAGTTACAAATAAAACCATGTTAAAGCAAAAATATGGATGCTTAAGAACATATTAGATGGTAATTTATACGTGTTCAATGTAGCCAATAACGTTGTCGGAGAGTTTGCTGTCGTCCTGGTCAGTCACATGGAAGACTACAGAGAAAAAAAAAATGTATGAAGTTAGATATGTATCAGCTGAATCGAAAGGAAAGTTGGAGGAGAAATCAATCGAAATTAGGGAGGAAGAGGGGTCTCAAGTCTCACCGTTCATGAAACAGTGGCCGTGGGAAGAGATGTAGGCTTTTCTGATGGAGAGGTTGAGATCGGTAAGGATCTGAACTACTTCAAGGAGGAATCCACGCTTCCTCGAGCTGTTCACCTGAGACATGACCGAAGAGAAAATATGGGGAAAAATCTAAGAAAAGGGATTGGTCAAAGTCTGTAAGCAAATTGTCCTGAGGTAATTATACTTTGGGCGTTCATTAGTTTGTGATTTGAGGAAATACCATAATCAAAGTGGCTTCAGGGCTGATGAGATTGTTGACTACATGTCTGAACGACAAAGATAAATTAAGAAACAAACAGAGGATTAATAAGTGAAGGAGACCCAGATGACAGAAATCAATATATGAAACATGGAATAGAAAGGAACGAATGCAGCTAAAGATATCTAGCTTAGCTAAAAAAGAAACTTGTTTAGAAATCAACATCTCAGAAACAAGAACGTGATGAATAAGAGCTGGAAGATTACGTTGGAGCATTCATCTGCAGGGCAAGATTTTCGCATTCGTTCATGGTCGCTGCCCAAACCTTCTTCTTCCCCTCTCAGACAACTGCACGCCCGAAGCTCTGACTTTCTACCAGAACAGGAGGAACCAATGCCCGCCTGCAGCTTGTTCTGCAGAAATATCTCTGCTTTTCCTTCTCATACGATACGCGGATGGTTAGCGTACTCGGTGACGACCGGTTGCACCTTGGATTTGAGGCAAGAAAGCTAGGTTTACACGCCAAGGGCTTTGTTGCATTGGTTTGGTAGTGCTTGGTCTTTACCATCTACGCGTTAGTTTAGGCCAACACTCTAAGTCTAAATTAATAACTCTACTTAAATTTTTTAAAATAAATTTAAATTATTTTATTTTAAAAAAACCAAATGAAATTACTAATATAAGATGGAAGGAGTACTAACCTGAATCTTACAAGGAATATTCATGTGGCAATTTCTGATTTGATCAGAAATTAGATATTTTCCTGGTAAATGAAATACATCCATTCATTTTTCAAGTGAACTGTTGTTAAGGAAGATAATGAAGGTAAACAAGATTATGCTTGCTGGAAGAGATATGTAATACTCTCTCCATAGCTCTATTTGACAAAAAAGTTTGTTTTATATTAATAACTTTATTTTGTTGAATTTAAGTGGTTGGGTTATTAAAAAGAGTATCTTAAACTTATTTTTTCTTCTTTTAGATGTGAGTTTTACTATTTAATAAAAATTATTATTTTTTTAAATGTAACTATTAATATAAGATAAAGAGAGTACTTGTTACCCAAGGTCAGGTCCCTACTTTTGCTCCACCTTTGAGTTTGCTATGTATTACTTTTTTTGGCACAAAGGTTAACTTGTGCCAATACACTTTGAATAATGAAAAATATTTTCCTATACTCCTTGACACCTTGTGATTAGACTACATGGGCTTTGAACATAGTATATAAGAAGGTAATTGTACATGGATAAGGAGTTTCCTTTATGTATCATGTTTGGAGCACTATGTCGGCTAGTCATGGGGCTTTGGACACAAAGCATGGTCAAGCTATAGGTGTCCTCAAATAATGAAGGTTTTTCCTTTCCGAATGATTTATTTTGGTATTATATAACCTCTCAATCTAGTAAAAATCCCCTTTAAAAAAAAAGTGAAAGTTAACAAAAGAAATATCTTAGAGCCTAGCATTGTTGTCTATGAGCCTAAGTTCATGTACGTCATCGTGAGCCCTGATTTGTGGGCTGTTAGATTTTAATCTAATGGCACACATACCTTAGGGAAGGCAGGTATGAACCACCGCGTACCTCTTACTGTTTTACACCATCAGATTTAAATTCAAAAGCCCATTTTTTCTTAGCTTGATTATTTCCTTTCAAGCTTCCATGTTGATATTGACAAATAGAAGGCCCGAAAAGGTGCTATGGACTGTTTGACTTCTATCTATGATGCTGAGTGTGAAGGGAATTGTTGTTGGTTTACTTACAATCTGGGCTGTCTACAAGCTTGTAGGTTTAATCTTTCCAGTTTCTAATTGGTTAGGGATTTCTGCAGGGTATCATTATATAGTGGTTAAAATAAGCTTCTATCTTTATTGATTCGGCATGGTATTCAAATGCTTCATTTTGTTTTTGTGCGAATCACTACAAGTGGATTCTCACAACTGGTCAAGGATCAAACTATGAGGAAACATAGCTACTCTAATCTTCTCTTCACCGATTATGTAGCATGTTTTAAAAGGTTGATTTTTATTTGTTTGTTAGTTTGGTTCAAGTGAATTTAACATCCTTCACTGCATTTAAGTGATATTTAACGATGTAGGTTTCACATATCTGTTGGTCTACCAAACGTCTCTAGGCTTTGAGGGGGTTTGCCCTGTTGCAGCATCCTCCTTGTAGATCTCCTTCTTTATGCTGGCATTCTATGCCAATTGGTCCAAAAAGTTCTTTTACACTTGGGAGGGGCTCTCCTCTGAGGCTTTCAACTATGTGCTTCCAAACATGAAGTTGGCCATCCCTTCATCTGTCATGGTTTGATGAGTAGTTGAGATTACTTCAAATGAATGGAATTGGTTGGGTCCTACAAATAGATGGTTGGAATCAGGGATTGACCATTTAATTGATCCCTCCTATAAATGGGAATGGGCAATTGATTTCAACTGATTAGGACCAGTGTTTTTAAATTTCACCTCCTATAAATGGAATAAAAAAGTTTTTATTTTAACCTCCGTAATGAAATCTATTAAATGGAAAATTGAGGGTATATTGATCTAGCTCTCAATTGATCAGGGAGTCTTCAGCAGTGAAACCCACAATCTAATTTGTGTTCGTAATACTAAGAACTAGATCTATTACAAAAAATTTAGTATTTAAAAATTATCTCTAAAATTTTCTAAAAAATTTTCTAAAAAATTTTAGGTGAAACTAGACTCCAATATATAGATTTCCATTAATTTACCTAGATAAAACATACAAATAAATAAATTTAAAATAATTTATTCAAACATTAGAGGATATATTTCGTGCTTGTGTGATATTGTCGCACACTCAAGCACTAAAGCTGAGTACAAAGGGTTGGCTAACGCTTCTGCAGAAATTTTATGTCACCAAACCTTACGCAGGGACCTTCACATTTGCCTACCTCAAGCTCTAGTGCTATATTATGGTGCCTTTCATTCAGGTCGACATAGAAGTTGATTATCACTCATATGGGAAAGAGTAACTTGTCATGTTCTTGCAACTTCTTACATTTCCTCTCACAAGAAAACCACTGATGTCTTCACCAAAGGAGTAGTCATCAACTTTAGCATTATTGAAACCCAATTAAGAATTTGCTCCAAACCCGTTAACTTGAGGGGGAGTAACAGCTAATCTCCTCATATGTTGATACAGTTAAAGAGTCAATAACCTCTTCAACTTAATCTTCTTGCAATCTTCCTAATCTCTCTCTAATTGTTGTAACTATGTAAGCTAATATCTCTCGCTGTTGTAACTGATCTGCTCTGTTTAAAGAGCCCTTACCAATGAAACACATGCGGACAATTCCATAATACAAAGTCATTCTCTACCGACTAGATAACTCTTCTGATGGACTAATTATGAAAATTCTTTCTCAGAAATTTCCCAAGTCGCTCCTTCACCTTAATGTTGCTCTGCCCAAATTTCCCTTGCAACGCCTCCTCAATATCCTTCGCCTCCACCGGATGCCCGGCCGCATGAGGCGTCACATGGAACACATTTGCAGCCTTCTCATCAGCCGATGCTACATCCGCTGCCGTCACATTCAGCCCCTTCTCTTTGAATATGCTAGTCACGTGGGCCAACACGCCTCGCCTGTCCGGTGCTTCTAGTTCCCATATGACACCCTGTTCAATTTTCACGTTAAGAACTTAATTAACTTCATAAGATTTGATCAATGTTTGAGATGTGTCAGATGTTTGTCTAGCCTCTTAGCATAGAAGTAAAGATGGGTTGTCTACCTCGAATACTCTTCTATTGACCGCGGCTTGCATGCATTTAATCAAGCGCTGTGTTTCGGCATCTGAGCTAATGGGTGTCCCATCCTCGTGCCTGATTGAAAATTCCTACACTCAACATTGAAGCATACCATCAATTTCTTTATTTATGAGAAAAATATATTTTAAATATATTAAAAAAAATTTAGATGTAAAAGATAAATGAGAAATTTTAGTACACGAGATAAATAGAAAATTTAGATGTAATAGATATATTTTAAGAAGGTGAAAATACATTCTTAACAAAAAGATGGTGATATTTCTACTTAAAAAGCACCTATAAAAACTTTCACAAGTGGACTTTACAAATAGCCCCACACAAAGCTCACTTATTTAAGACCAATCAAAACTCTATATTTGTCATTATGTAAAGATATTATTTTTTCAAAAATAAAGTGAATTAGTTCCCTTACCAGGTTGGCCTCGGTGGAATCTGAGTCAATGCAGGTATTGAAGATGACACACTTCATGTCCATCAACGCGCATACCAGGTCAAAGAGTAGCTTCTGCCGATCCTTGCACCTCACCTTCACCGCCGTGTATCCCCTCACCCACCAGTCCTCCACCACCACCACCGTCAGCGGCCCCTCCATGGAGCTGGAGGATGACGACGACAGCTCATAGTCCCCATCCGCAAACATCAGCTGGTGCAGCCGCCGCTCAATATCAATATCGGCCATGGGGGCGGCGGTTTTAGCCGCACGGACGTTGTGATCGCCCTCGAGGACGTTCTCCAACTGCTTCTGGACGCGGGCCAGCTTATGGGAGTCGCTGAGGAAGGACCCAGTGTCCTCGTCTTTGAAGTAGATGACGGACGCATAACGGCCGTTGTGTGTCCAGAACTTGGTGTGGTGGAGATTACCCTGGAGGCCAGCAATAACGTTGAATACGTCGGCCAGCAGCCCTGGCCTATCTGTACCAGTCAGTTCTAACTTCGTTAGGCCTTGGAAGAGGTCAGATGTTTGCGGTATATTCATCCCCAGCATTCCCAAAGACTGCAAATGCAAGAACATGGAACAAATATTAATCAAAATAAACCATATTGAGCAAAAAAATATTTATGTTATATATTCAATCTTGACATCTTAGATGGTAATTTATACGTGTTCGATGTAGCCAATAACGTTGTCGGAGAGTTTGCTGCCGTCTTGGTCAGTAACATGGAAAACTACAGAGAGAGAAACAGGTACAACGTTAGATATGTATCAGCTGAATCGTAAGGAAAGTGGGAAGTGAAATATATCAATCGAAATTAGGGAGGAAGAGGGGTCTCGAGTCTCACCGTTCGTGAAACAGTTGCCGTGGGAGGAGATGTAGGCTTTTCTGATGGAGAGATTGAGATCGGTAAAGATCTGAACTGCTTCAAGGAAGAATCCATGCTTCGTCTTGCTGTCCAACTGAGACATGACCAGAGAGAAAGCATGGGTTAAAATCTAAGAGAATGAATCTGTCTGTAAGTGTTTTTCAAATTACATAAAGTTGCACTACTTTGGGAGCGTTAATTCACCAGTTTGTGATTTGAGGAAATACCATAATCAAAGTGGCTTCAGGGCTGATGAGATTGTTGATAACATGCCTGAATGACAAGAAGAAATTAATTAGAATTAAACAGTTAAACATGCAATAGAAAAGGAAGAATGATATACTAGCTCAAAATGAAACTTGTTCGGAAATCACATCTTCAGATCTGACAGAAGTGATGAATAAGAAACGGAAAATTACGTAGGAGCATTCATCTGCAGGGCAAGCTTTTCGCATTCGTTCATGGCTGCTGCCCAAACCAACTTCTTCCCGTATCAAACAACTGCACTCCCGAAGCTCTGTCTCTTAACAAGAACAGGAGAAACCAATGCTCTGCAAAAGTTGTTACTTGGGCCGGAAAATATCTCTGCTTTACCTTCTCGGTGAGGGCCGGTTGCCCCTTTTTATTTGAAGCAGAAATGGCGAAAATGGTCAGCAAATGTATTCGGTGAAGGGCTCGTCGCATTGGTTTGCTGGTGCTGAGTCTTCACCATCTACGCGTTTAGTCTAGTCAATTGTTGCGTAAGACTAGTCTCTAATGATCGAAGTGACACTTCATATGACAATTTCCGATCTGTTAATCATATTTAAGTAAACCTTTGCGTACACTTAATTTGCATGATTTTCTTTTAATTTTGTTGATCAAAGATTATCTTGTGCCAATACGCTTTGAACAATGAAGATTTTTCCTTCCGGAATGAATTTTTTGGCATTATATAACCTTTCAATCAGGTAAATGTCTTAATCAATACATATAAAATTCGAGTCAAAGCCTTCATTCTTGTTGTAAAAAAAAAAGTCTAGTCCTCACGGTTTCGTTTTTTGTTTTCCACGTAATTAATTACTTGGAAGCTTCACAGCCACAGGCCCACAGCCGCCAGAGAAGTTTCACTAGCAGTTGCCGATTGTAGAAACTTGCACTAGCCATCTGATTGCTACTTGGTCCACACACTAACACACAGCACAATATATAGTCAAATAAGTAAAGTTTGTATGGAATTACCGTGTACTCCTAGGGATAGTCTGATGAAGCTGGTGCATCTCTACATATGCCTTCAAATTAACAAGGATATCCGCATTATATACCTTTGAGACACCTATGAACCTTATATTCCAATTACTAAAATATGGTAACAGTAAATCAGCTACAGTTGGTAAATGTGAGCAACCACTAGGAAGCCAATTACCATCATTAATTGACTGATCCCCAATTTGCAAAAAACTTCCATTTCTAGCTTGCGAATGTCTGGGTTTTATTCGATGTCAGCACATACTTGCAAGGACGGATTATAGACAAACACTTACCACACCTTTTTTATTAACGAAGCACGATTCAAAAATCTCGTTCTTTTGAAATTTAATGCACTTTCACCTTTAGACCGCATAGTGCATCCCAATTTTTTGTATGTCACTATCAGAATATTCGAAGAAATGCTTAGCCTTTATAACTGACCTTACTAGGGTACAAAGGGCTGGTCCTCACCTAAATAATTGGAGGATAAGTCATGTACGTGTATGTGTCTACACTACAATAAATGTGACTTTTTTGCAATATTTTTTGCTATAAATGTCCCTACAAGTAATTATTTGGAAAAAAAAAGGCATTTATTGCAAATGATTCTAATGAAGGAGACCTTGTTCCTCAACTTATTTGCAACAAATAAAATTTGTGAAAAATACTACCTATTTGCAATAAAAAAATATTTTTTGCTATGAAAGAATGACTTTTCATAATGAAAACTAAACTACAACAAAAAAAATGTCGCTAATAGTCATAAAAGTGTTGCTAATATACTTAACAAGCGTTGATAAATGCATCAATAAAAATAAAGTCGTTATTGCTCGTTAGCGACGCTTATTTATAAATGTCACTAATTGTCTATTATTAACGACATTTATTATTTCGTCTTTAATACAAGGTTATTAGTGACGCTTTTTATTAAGCGTCACTAATAATATAGTATTAGCAACATTTATAAAGCGTCGTGAATAAAAAATAAAAAAAAATTAGTAGCAATGCTTTTTATTAAACATCGCTAATAATATAGTATTAGTGACGTTTTGTTAAGCGTCACTTATGTGTATAATTATTTTAAAAAAATTTAAAATAAAAAAATTTAACATTATTAGTGACACTTGATAAGTGTGTCACTAATAACATAAAAAAAGAAAAATAAATTAAATATATTAGCTCTAAAAAAAATAAAAAAATGACCAAACGGGGTCAACACCCGGTTTGGAATGGGTCAAAAAATGACCAGCAACGCAGGTTAGTGCGGCTCACCCGCATGGGGCGTGGAGTGGTACACACCTGCGCAGGCGCGGAACGGTGCACACCCGCGTAGGCACGGAACGGTGCACACCCGCGCAAGGACAGGGGGCAGGTCAGTGACAACCTGCAAAAGCGCATCGAGGTGACCCATTTTAGCGGGTCGTCTTCAACCTCTCAACAGAGAAGTTAAAGCAACTCCTTCGGTGAAAAAAATTTCCCCTTCGTCGTCCAGCGAGGCCCGCCGACTCCCAGCCTTCAAAAAGTTTTCGCTCGATGGCGAGGATGCAATAACCGGTGGCTAGAGGATGGGCAGAAAATAAAACAGTGGCAAGACGACAACTGGAGGACTGAACTTCCCATGCAACCAGTCATCATGCGCCCCATCTTTTGAACAAAACTCCTCATCAATATGCCCAAACACACCTCCCTTCAAACCCACCTCCTCCAATGAGGTCGCGTCCAGCATGGGCAACTAGTTTGGCTCGTCAGAGATGACAGACAAATAGTCATCCTCGCACCCAAAGACATTGTCTTTCCCGTTCGCGCCACTAACGGAGAAGGGACGAAGCGAGCTAAAGAAGGTGGAAGTGGAGGAGAGGAGAGAGGACGCTTAGGTTCCACAGTTGGGATGGCGACCGGAGGTGTTGGAATATAAAGGCATAGGCATGGGCGAATTTCCACTCACGTAATACTTTTAGCGACACTTCAAAAAGTGGCAATTTGCGACGCTTTGCCGCATCACAATTAGCTTCATGTGAGGCACTTCTTCTGAAGTGATGCTAATAGATATTTAAAAAAAAATTTATTTGGCACGCTTGTAACTGAGCGTCGCAAATTGTAAACAAATTAGCGATGCAGAATAGTTAGTGTCACTAATACAGTGCTATTTGTCACGCCCCGGTACTGCCTGACCTGAGCCAAACCCAGTCCAAGGGCCGGTCCAGCACACAGGGGCGATGGTATTGAAAACGGTTAAAGAAATAACGGAAGACTTATGCCCTTACCACGGGCGGTCTAATTAACGGAGTTACGTACTACTTTGAGCAAGAGTAAATAGGTAGAACCAAAAGAGTTACTTAAACTCCAAATTAAACCACAAATCTCAAACCCACATACTAATAATTCATAGCTAACACACTTGGCTCAAACAAGGTCTCAAACAAATCTAAAGATATAATATATCACAAGTCTAAAACATGAACCACTCCACAAGGGTTCTAACATCATAACAAAATAATCATAGAGCGATGCAAAATCTAGTAGCCTCCACTCCTACTCCCAAGCTCTCCCTGACCTCTCCTTATAAAGAGGATCCTGTCTGACTGCATGTCACACCATGCAACCCCAAATCAAAACAAGAAAAGTGGGGTAAGTATAAAAACTCAATAATGATTTGAATACAACTATAATAATAATAAAAAAACATGACAGCATGGCAATGTAGCAATTCATATCCAAAATTAACATGTTATTCCACTTTTTGATCTTTTACTAGCTAAAACCCCTATTTAAGCGTAAACATAAGAACTAGCTTATATAAGACATACCTATCAAGTCAAGTCATAAATATTCAAGTTATAACCTAATATGCATCCAAGTTATAACCTAACATACATCTTACATAGGTATTTATTCATATCTAAGCATGATAATCCCATAAATCACATGAAAAGTGTTTTTCACACCATTTTCTAATCATTCAACCATATTACCTAAACCCGCATAATAGTGTCACATTCACACACTTTCGAATCATGTATTCATATCACATAAACTTGCATAATAGTGTCTCATTCACACACTTTCTAATCATGCATTCATATCACATAAACCTGCATGAGATGTATCTCTAACATGTATTTCAAATCATGCATCAACATCATATAAACCTGCATGAGATGTATCTCTAACATATATTTCAGATCATGCATCAACATCATATAAGCCTACATGAGATGTATCTTTAGCATACATCTCAGATCATGCATCAACATTCTCATTCATCATGCATGTATAAGTGTCTCACACACACTAGTCTAACATGTAAGTTCACACACAGAGAGAATAAACCTACCCATACCAAATAGACATGCTCCTTAAGGCCAACGTTTTTGAGCAACCCTTGCTCCTCAAGGTCAAGCCTTCGAGCAACCCCTGCCCCTCAAGGTCAAAGCCTTCGAGCAACTCCTGCTCCTCAAGGTCAAAGTCTTCGATCAACTCCTGCTCCTCAAGGTCAAAGCCTTCGAGCAACTCCTGCCCATCAACCCTAAACTCCCGGGAAACCCTGCTTGTCAAGATTGAAACCCCAAGCAACAATACCTGGTAAGCTAGTGCACTCGGATAAACCAGCTGGATTATCAGGGTCAAGATAATCTCAATAACTATTCTCATCTGCAAGACAAGTACACAACTCGTTCCCACATAACTCAATTTGACTTGATTCAACCCATGGAGTATACATGTTCTACACAGGACTTAAATCAAAAACATGTCTTTTTGGACCAACCAAGTTCCGATTAATTCACCGAGAGATTAATCTAGCATGCAATCTCAACCATTGCATACAATTGATTAATGCCGGTTAAACATCGGTAAAACTTCGTCCATGAATATTGATCCATGATGCATGTGTAACGTCCCTCGTATTTTCGAATAAAAGAAAACAATTTTTGAAAACGTAACAAAGTTTAATTACAATTGCCAAGGATCACCGTGTACTAAAATAGTAATTACAACATACTTTGTATTATACAAAGATTTTCAAAATTGGGCATCACATGCCTTTGTACATTGGTCAATACAATAATTTACATAAAGTACAAAAACAGCAGTACAAGACTGTAATTTAAAGAAACCCTTCGTCAACTCCTTTAGATTCGAGTGAAACTGTAACGCCCGAGATTTTTCACACATTTTCCTTAAAATTCACGGAAAATTTTTGCAATATAACGTCTGTAAATCGGAGGAAAAATGACGAAACCAAAACCTGATAAAACAGTTTATAATTTAAAACATAAAACATCCACATACGGTCAATCATCGTACGGCCAAAGCAAATATCCTCAGGCGCTACTCGAAAACACACGTACGAATAAATTCTGCTATGATCATAGACTTTTAAATACAAATCACTCTCCCAGGCATCCCTGAGTACAAGTCCCATAACAGTCCACTGACTGATCCAAATGAAAGTCCAGAATAAATATCTTATGTTCTCATCTCACCCAATACAGGAGATCGTGGCACAAACAAACTCGCAAACAGTCAAGCTGATACCTGAGTCAACGGGAATCAATCCACCGCTGAAACGAGCGTCCATCACCAGGAGCTCTCCGCACAACCTGCAAAACTTCCCGTACAACGGGGCTAAAAATAGCAGGGTGAGTATTTTCATACTCAGTAGGAAAATACTCAGTAGGGGAAACCCCAAACAGTGAACTCACAAGTTCAAAAATGCATGCATCATGCAACTCAAACATGAAGCAGTCAACATAATATAATCATAACATGCTCAAACGCATACGATCATACTAAATGCACTATCGTGCCAAAGACATACCAAATGCACCACCGTGCCAAAATCATATCAAGGCATCATCGTGCCAGAATCATACCGAAGGCACCATCGTGCCAAAACATACTATTCAATCAACTTACACAAACACCCTTATCCAGGGTCATACAACTTACTCGTACCACCGTACGCATACTCATACAGCATACGCATACTTGTACGACCTTACTCGTACAATCGTATGCTCACTCATACAGCTTACACATACATGTACGATCTTACTCGTACAATTAGACTCGTACGACCTTACTCGTACAGTCTGCACAAAATCATACTTACTGTCTTACTCAAAACCATATTCTCACAATCGTACTCATACTCTTACAGTCGTACTCATAATCGTACACATAATCGTACACATATCAACGACCACTGAAGCTCATTACAACTAATAAGCTCCAGCGTCGAAATGGAAAAGAATGCCACTGGGGCAACACCTTAACCTCCGGGGAGTGACTAGACGCCATGGACTTTTCCGAAGGTAAGGCACACCAATGCTCATGGGGCACTGGATCAAACAGGTAAGAGTAGATCCATGATACTACTTACCTGAGCGCGCAAACATAAACACCCACACATAAGGGGTCATACGGTTGCCCACCATAATGGGTCTTATAGTGCCATAGAATCGCCCACCATAATGGGTCTTATAGTGCCATAGAATTGCCCACCATAATGGGTCTTATAGTACCATTGCCACTCTTGGGCAGAAAACATACAATGCCACTTGGGCAGAAACGTACAGTGCCACTCTTGGGCGGAATCATACAACGCTCTCAACAGAGCATCAAACGTCTGGGCTTACACATCACACAGACCAAATCAGAAACATACGTCGCTCTTAGCAGAGCATCAGACGTCTGGGCTTCATACAGCACGCAGACAAACTCAGAAACGTACACCGCTCTCAACAGAGCATCAAACGTCTGGGCTTACACAGCACACAGACCAAATCAGAAACGTCGCTCTCAGCAGAGCATCAGACGTCTGGGCTTCATACAGCACGCAGACCAAAACAGAAACAACGTCGCTCTCAGTAGAGCATCAGACGTCCGGTGCTCTACATAGCACACAGACAACATCCCGCAGGATAAACACCATGGCAAGACCTGATAAACGCTCGGCCAACTCATCAGCGGCCAGCTCAAACACGAAACTTAATCCGTCGAACCCTCAGGTCTCAAACTCACAACGCTATCATTAGCTGTGCTTATAATTCAAGTTTGAATTAAGTATATTATGCGGTACAATTATGCCACACAAACTCACAGTCCTCGACTGGTCAAACTGAAGCTGAGCCCGATCGAAACCCAAGTTCGTCAGGGCAGCAGACTTCACTTACCCGTCCACATCATGGACAAAACTCATCGTACAACAAACCCTTACAGTCTTACACTTCGCCATCCATCTTATGGCCAAAACCTCTTACACTGACATCCTCAAATAACGCTCCTCAGAGCCAACCCAGTTGTCGCCCTCTTACTTATATCTCACTTATTATACTTACTTTTCACTTCATAATCTGTACGTTATGCTTGTACAATTATGAACCCTCTTACTGTCTAACAAATGCCCAACATACAATCCACCCCAAACTGATCCATTCTAATCCTTGCCCGTCATGCTCAAATCCTCTGTCATACGCTTACACAACCGCATCCAAATTCAGACAGAGCTCCTGTCACCTCTTACTGTCCATCGCTCATACTTCTGCCCACATACACTTACGCACATCCAAAGCATAGGCAAAATGCCATCATACATACGTATGTCTCACACATACGTACAACATATACATACGGTCATACATACATAACTTACAAACATGCATGCTAGCCATCACTAGCACATGCATACACACGTCAAACGTGCACGCTAGCCATCACTAGCATATGCATACATTCACACATACATCAAACATGCACGCTAGCCATCACTAGCACATGCATACATCAAACGTACACGCTAGTCATCTCTAGCACGTGCACACACACATTCATACATACTTCAAACATGCACGCTAGCCATCACTAGCACGTGCATAACCCATACATAGCATACTGGCATATTTGCTAGCCATCGCCAGCGCATACATAATCCACATCCATAAAACATGCATACATCTCATGCATATCAATCATACCATACAATCATGCTTACACACACCTCATGCAATCGGATCGTTGCTTAACATCCAAGCATGGAATCATACAATCCTAGCATCCTGCTACTCATTCAAAGCATGCTTCATGAATTTACGAGTTCAAAGCTCCCCTACCTCGTAATCATGACATTCGATGGCGAGCACACGACGGTGGCGGCGTCGGCAGCGGAGTTGGCGGTCAAACCGTTGCCTAGCTGAGAGAGCTGCTGTCCCGAGGATTTTAGGATGCGCCGGAACTATCACGGCCAAACAGAGTGTCAGAACTCAAAGCGGTAAAACCCGCGATCCACGGCGGCACACCAGGGTGGCCGGGAGAAATGTCAAGCTAACATATGTGGCGGTGCGACCCAAAGTCGATGGTGTACACTGAAGATCGGCCGGTGGCTAAAACGTGCTCAGCCGGCCACAAAGACGTCAAAATCGGCCGTGGACAGCACCCAACGGCAACGATTCCAGTCAACAAAGGCCCACATACGGGCGGAGAGCGTGGGGCAACGCTCGAGAATCAAAGGAGAGGTGGAGGACGGCTCTAGTGATCAACTCCACTCGGTGGCAAAGCCAACCGATGGTTAGGCGGCACGAATGCGGCGCCTAAACCCAGAAGTACACGCATGGCCACATGCACACGCGGCCCAAAGGGCGGGGGAGAGGGCTGAAAGGGGGCGACCCAAGGCCCACAAAAGCCAACAGGGCTAAGGCCCTAACAGTGGCCAATCAAAGCGGCGACATCGCCTATCGCCACCCACAACCAAAACCCATGGTGCGGGCAGCTGTGCATCTCGCACGGTATAGGGCAATGACAAGCGGCCCATTCTGAGCGGTAATATAATTAGGCCAAGTGGGGCTGACCCTCACTGTCGCCGAGCTGGGGCAGAGCCCATAATGGCCAAATAGCATACGGCTCGCCGAGGACCATAGCCCAAGACGCACCCAAAGCGTCTAATTGGGCGGAGCATGGCAATAGGGGCGAGGCGGGGTCGGAAACGGCAACCCCCTACCAACACCGGGTCGAGGTAGGCTGGATGGAGTCCTACCGGTGGCCGGACAACAACCGGAAACACACCGGCGTCCAAAACATCCCACGGACAGTGAGATGTGAATAGTAACAAAAACCCGACCAAAAGATCGGTAGCTCACCACGGAGCGAAGAAAGCATGGCGGCGGCTCCAGCCAGTGTCTATGGGTTCCTAGCGGCCAACTAAACATAAGTCTAGTTGAGCGGCCGCAAACGATGTCAAAATCGTACACCCATAGTGCAAAAACGGGATTGAAGGAGAGAAAAACCCGAAAAAAGGTTCGGTACCTCGTGGAGGAGCAAAGAGGCCGTGGCGGCGGTCATGGTCGGTACCTACGGACTCGTGGCGGTGAGGCAAAGCGGATCCTGATAAGAATCAACGGAATCCGACGACGGAGGAGGGAGAACGAAGCGACCGGATATGCCCTCGGGTTTTCTCTTCTCCTCACAAAACGCCATTTTTTTCTTCTGTAAGTTTCTGGAACGAAACTTACTGTGGTCGGCTTAAAAGCCATGATTTCACTATTCACCTTTTTTATTTTTACATCTATGTCCCCAATGCGCGTTAACTCACTGGTTACGCGCTATAGCTCCAAACTTCGCACCGTAAGCGCGTAGCGAGGCCCGTGGCCCGCGACTAAGCCCCACACCCGACTCTACGGGTATAAATACGGGGAAAAGATACAAATACCCATACGCTGAAATGTCACATTTTCCTGCCGAAAATGAGCAGAAAAATGGCAGAAAAATCCCAGAAAATTGTAGAAAAATTAGGGACCTTACAGAAACACCTGCAGAGTCTGAGGGTAGGTGAGTAAATTCATACTCAGTAGGACGGATTAAGTTCTAAGAATAAGCTTCGTGCACATATCGTGCCATTTTTTTTTGAAATCATTTAGAAAATCTGAAAACACGATCACAGAATGTCGCAATACCAGACGACTTACACCCGCGCCAATGGGGCGACGCGAGACAGAAAGGAAGGGATTTACCCATGACATCCCAATCCTGTGTGCGCCAGATGCCAAATTTGGCGGTATCCAAAACCATAATAATTCTTAGCTCTGAGGAACCGAGAACTATCCAGATGGCACGATTGCCCAAAACTTGAAGAAATTTTTGAAAAGAGGAGATGATTTTAAAGTCAGAGCTTTTGTTTTCATAAAGTAACAGAAAACTTTTAGTAAAACTTTAGCGAGTAAAAATCTCGGCATATGATTAGAATTTAAAGCTACCTACCTATAATATGTGCAAAATATAACGAGATCTCCTCGTAGAGTAAAGAAAGTCCCGCCTTAAGATATCAGCCTTTGAGCGAGAATTTTGGCAGAATAACCACTCCAACGCGTAGAATGCCCTTGATTTAGTGGGGTAGGGCTCTGGAACGGGTTAAAAAGGGTTTCAAATGGTCTGGAAACAGTAAAAAGATGAAAGGTGAAGATTAGGGAAGGGGCACATTTTTTGAGGTCATAGAGGGGTCGTCTCGAGAAAATAACACTTCCGGTACGTAGAGCACCCTTGATTTAGTAGGAAACGGGCTTAAAACATGTAAATCGGACTTAAAACGGGTCGGGAATGGTGAAAATAGTGAAAGAGGATGAATATTGGATGTGGGTGAAAAACTGGCCGGAGAAGGGCTTAAATAGGGGAGGAGGAGGCGTTTTCCAGCGGGCGCCGCCGAAACTGGGTGCTCGCGTGACGAATGCGCGTTCGTCACATGTGCGGTGACGAGCACACGTTTTTCACCGTGAACGCGTGCCTGTCGCGCGTTCGACGCGCACGCTGCGCCGCGCCGAGCCACCGATCCGAAAATATATATTTTTTATTTATTTTTTTTTCAACAAAATTCCAAAAATCGTAACTTCCTATCCTGAACTCGGTTTTGCGCGTTCTGGGTACCGTTAAGCTCGTATTGACAAGCCCTATGAGACTAGACCACTTAAGAATTGTTTTACCCAAATTTCAGAAGTGGGTCCCGCCGATTGAACACATTTCCCGATGTCGTAACTTTTGTTCCCGACCTCTGATTTTCGCGTTTTAAGACTTATTACGCTCGTCTCCACGAGCTCTAACCAACACTCAGGAAATAAAATATATAAGAAAATCATGTTAGAATTTATGGTTATTACAGCATGATAGCATAATACATCCGTGAGCAAGACCTACGTGGGTTCCAACACATGAAACGTGCTCCCAATTAGTCCCCTCATGCACCATAATCAAGGCATAATTAACTACAATTTTATAGTAGATTCCTCATTTGTGTGTGTATTCATGCATAATCTAAGCACATGACCAATGCTTAAACACATTCAAAATAATGATTCCAAACTAAAATCAAAGCGAAATCTACCATAAAACTTAAATCCATCTATGTGAAATCAAATATTCACTCCCACAAACATGATTTTCTCACACATTAAGCCACAACATGATCACATCAATTACCCATAAACCAGCCTCATTATAAGAGAACTCATCTCACCATTTTCCATATAATATCCCTGCTATAAACATATTCTAATCACAAGAATTTCAACATTCAAAAGTTCAAGGTACTTTAATATCAACATGCATAATTATCAACATAATATAATGCCACATGACTACACTTAAACACATTCCATAAACTTTCATAATCAATTCTACACTTTCAGTAGCCTAATTTCATCATAAAACACCTCCCATAACCATTAGAATTATTAAATGGAGTAAAACAATTAAATGTGCATAAGTTTCAAAAATGACAAAAATTGTTGTGTAGCCGATCGATAGCCCTGTCAGGCTATTAGATCGACTAAACTGAAAATTTGCCAAAAATATAGTGTTGTCGATCGATCGCCAACAAAGCAGTTTTGACCTTCTTCTTCAATTCGAAAATCAAAACCGAAACACCATGAAAATACCTTCTTCATTCATGGTATCAAACACTACTAAAAACTCATCAAACCTTCTAGAATACTAATCTAAACCATTCTAAGACAAAACCCTAAGAAATCAAAGTAAAAGATTAGCATTTATTAAACCCACTATTAGAGTCCTAATCAAGCAAATCTAATTTGAATAAAATCATGAAAAATAAGATTTTTACCACCCAAAACTGAGATGAAGAACCCATTACATTTCCTTGTTGATTTGGGTCGGAATGAACCTTCAATCTCTAACACCTTCCAAAAATACGATTTTAAGTTAACACACAACTAATCTCGATTTAGCTTTAAAAATTCAAAAGTAAACATTAGATCTAGGGTTTTAGAATCAGTAGTTTTATGCTTTCAAAACGAATTGAAATGATTGGGGAAGTCAAGACTAAGAAAAGTTTAAGAAAAACCTAGAGATTAAATCAAGATTAAGCCAAACTCACCTCTAATAGTTTCTTTTCTTTTTATAGGATGGGTTGGGCTATACCTAAATGAAATATGGGGTAGAAATAGAGTTTTTAACTAAAATTAAGAAATTTTACAATTTAACCCAAAATTAGGTCTACAAAAATTCTAAATTTTTTTATAGTTTCTCCCATTGATATCTGGGGTAATTTGGTCCAAAAACCTCAATTTTGTCGGTAGGGCCCACAAGGGGTCCTGCCAAACCCTAATTTTCAAAAATTACAAAAAATTTTAAAAAATCCCAAAAATTCAGGTTTGACCCAAAATCACTTAAAACTAATAACTGTGAAGTTGGTTTTGATTAAAACCTTTAAAAACCCATGTATTTTAGAAAATCAGCGAATTTAATCAAAAAACACTTAAACCATACGATAATCGATAAATAACCATTAAAATAGACCGTTTCAAGATGAGGGATCTTACACTATTAGTGACACTCTCTTCTGAAAGTCACTAATACAGGTGCTATTAACTTTTCCCGCCTCCCTCTCTCTCCACTCTCTCTCTCTACCCTCTTTCATAACCTTCTCTCTCTACCCTCTCTCATTCTTTCTCTCTCCCCTCTCTCCCTCCTCTCTCTCCACTCTATCTCTACCCTCTTTCTCAACCTTCTCTCTCTACCCTCTCTCTCTATCTCTCCTCTCTTCTCTCTCTACCGTCTCTCCCCTCTTATCTCTCTTTCTCTCTACTCTCTCCCCTCTTTCTCTCTCTTCTCTCTCCTCACGCTCTCTCTAATTTATTTTTTTTAAATAATTTATAATTTAAAATTTTCTCCTCTCCCCTCTCTCTACCCTCACCATCTCTCTCCTCTCTCTTTTCCTCTCTTCTCTCTCTCTTCTTTTCTCTCTCATCTCTCTCTCCCCCTTCTCTCTCTTGTCTCACTCTCTCTCCTCACCTTCTCTCTCCTCTCTCTACACTCCCTCTCTCCTCACTCCACTCCCTCTCTTTCTTCTCTCTCTCCTCACCCTCTCTCTACCCTCACTCTCTCACCCCTACTAGTTCTTGTATATTAATTTCTTTTTAAATAAACAATACTATTAGTGTCACTACTATACTAGTAGCAACGCATAAAGCTATACATTGCTACTAACTTAGGGTATAAGCAACACATAAACATGTGCGTTACTACTTCCCAAAGGTTTTAGCGACGCATAAAGCTATGCATCACTAATATACTTTTTTATTTTTTATTTTTTTAAAATAATTTATCATTAAAATTTCCTCTCCACTCTCTCTCCTCTTTCTCTCTCTCTTCTTTTCTCTCTCATCTCTCTCTTCCCTCTTTGTCTCTCCTCACCCTCTCTCCTCTCTCTCTACACTCTCTCTTCCATCCTCTCTCTCCTCTTTTTCTCTCTCCTCATCCTCTCTCTCTACCCTCACTCTCTCCCCCCACTAGTTCTTGTATGTTAATTTTTCTAAAAATAAAAAATATTATTAGTGACCCGTAGAGTTATACGTCACTACTAACTTAGGGTAGTAGAGATGCATACACATATGCGTTACTACTACTCAAAGGTTTTAGCGATGCATACACATATGCGTTACTACTACTCAAAGCTTTTAGCGATGCATAAAGCTATGCATTGCTAATATACTTTTTTATTTTCTTTAAAATAATTTATAATTTAAATTTTTTTCTTCTCCCCTCTCTCCTCTGTCTCTTATCTCTCCTCTCTCTCTCTCTCTCCTATTTTCTCTCCCTTCTCTCTCTCTCTCCTCACCTTCTCTCTCTACCCTCTCTCTCCTCACCTTCACTCTCCCCTTTCTCTCTCCTCACTCTCTCTCCTCACCCACTCTCTCCTCTTTCTCTCTCTTCCCCCTCTCTCTCTTCTCTATCTCTCTCTTCCCCCCTCTCTCCTTTCTCTCTCTCTTCTCTATCTCTCTCCTCACTTCTCTCTCTCCCCTCTCTCTATCACTCTCTCTTCCTTTTATCTCTTTTATTATACATTATATTTTAAATTTTATAAGCAAATTTAAGAAATAAAATATATTATATATAAATAGTAAAAGTTTAATCTATTATTGACACTACAATTTATTAAAAATTTAATATTTTTTTATTATATATACAAATAGTAAATATTGAATAACATATATTATATTTAAGAAGTTTATTTTTATTTTTTAATATTTATTTATTAAATAAAATTAATTAATAAAGATAATAGCAACACTTGTTTAAAAGCGTCACTAATAGTTCTTGTTTTAATTTTTTATTTTAAATTTATTACTATTAGTGACGCTTTTATAAAGCATCGCTAATAGTATCGCATGTTAATAAGCGTCACTATTATTAAAACCATTGGCAACACTTAAGAAAAAGTGTCGCTAATAGTTCTTATTTTTTTCTTTTTTAAAATATATATTATTGAGCGACGGTTGTTTAAACCGTCACTAATACCGTAATTATTAGCGACGTTTATTAGAAAGCATCGCTAATATGGTTAGTATTAGCGACGCTTTAAATTAAGTGTCACTAATATATGATTATTAGGGATGCGTATTATTATGTGTTGCTAATAGTTCTTTTTTTGCGACGATTTTGTATGCATCGTAAGTAGCATTTTTTAGCGATGTTTGTGTTTGCTTTGCTAATAAATGTGTCGCTACTAATACATTTTGTTGTAGTGCTACTTTTGTCCCAAATAATAATACGTAATTTTTTTTACTTTTCCAAAATTATTTTCAACAAATGTTGCTCATCCTAAAAGCATAACTTTATGCGACAAAACAATTTTGTCCCAAAAAAAGGAATGTATTTGCAAAGAAATTACTATTGTGGCAAATAAAAATATATAAACATTTTTCCAAAGTTTTAAAACATGTCATCTAGTGAACTCGACTAATATTCATGGATGTCGCCTCTTGGCAATTAGATAAGAGGTGATGTAGTTAGATAGGCTCGGAGAGGCATCGATGACCATGACCAAGTAGGGTAGCCATGGTAGGAATCTAGTAACTTAGTACTCCCTCTCTCCTACATTAATAGCTCCATTTGGCAAATAAGTTTGTTCCATATTAATAGCTCCACTTTGTTCCATTCAAGTTGTTGGGTACTTACAAAAAGTATCATAAGCGTATTTTGCTTTGTTTTAGAAGTGGGCTTCATCATTCAATAAAAACTACTATTTTCTCAAATGTAGCAATTAATATAGGACAGAGGGTGTATATAATAAGAGTTTAAACTTATACATGTCATGTTCTTTATTTGGAGTAGTATTTTTTTAATTAGCCTTGCATGTATTTAATAATTAAGTATAATGAAGAACTCAAATGTAACATTAATATGATTATATTTAAATTATTAAGAATTCATGAATAAAGAAATGATACTTGAGTTACGTTATGGAGAAACAAAAAATGTCTTTTATGCAAATGTATTACATTTAAAAATTAACCAAACCTCTTACAAATAGTTGGTTGAGGGACTTCATCCATGACATATCTACAAATTGGTGAACAAAATAATTCGATCAGATACAACCACAAACACCTCAAATATAGCTCAAACATTTAGACAATATATGTCCACAAATAATGTAATAACCAGAAATTTTGAAAAGTATTTTAAAATATATTTTTTAATTCAAATATTGACCGCAAAATGTTTTGATTTTATATTAAATTGATTTTGGAGTGTGTGTGTGTGCTTGTTTGTTGTATTAGAGACTTAGTTGAACTTTTAGACATTAGTAAACCCAACCCGTCGACTTTAGAGTTTCTTACCTTAGTACTTTAAAAATAGTATACCTTCTTAAGGCATGAGAGATGCTCTAAAGCAGGCAGTTCACCCTTCTGACCTCGTCGTGTAAACTATCAAAGTGCTTTCTTTGTCAAACTTAAAATTATAATTAAAAACTTTCAAAATTTATTCATTTTCTCATGCCGCATGATTGCTGTCGTAAGAACTTCAGTCGCGTGCAAGATGAAAAAAACTTATTTTATATAATTAAGATGAGAAAACTCAATTACCCAAAAATAAAAAAAACTCTCCTGCATATAAGGCGACCAACTTTGCCATCTTTTTTATTCTTTTTCAATGAAACCCTCAAGTCATCAGCAACAAAAAAAAAGAGAATAAAATAAGATCATACAGGTCATTGGATTTGTATCCTAAACAGACAACAAGAAACTCTCCTCGTTTCCATGCAAGGCTCTGCATTTCAGTGGCTATTTTTTTGGGGTTTTTAACTTACTAAACAATGTCGGATCTCCGCGTCCTAAGTCGTTTTCGAGCAAAGATGCTCACGAAGGAAAAGATGCTGAAAGCTATAGCCAACATCAGGTGAGCCCTGAATGGAATATCTATTGTGAAACTGCGAAATCGTCAATATGGAAATGGGTTCCATTATACACTATGCAAATATCCTTTTCTTGTAAGGCTTCCTTTCCCTTGTTCATATACAAGTGTTATGACCTAGCCACCTCTACGGGCCATTATAATTAAGAATTTCTTATAACCTACGTTATTAATTGTTGTTAAAGGAGATCAGTAGTATTAATTAAATTCCTTGATAAATATGTAAGGTCATTAGCCAACAAACGGTACGTGAGACTCTTTTGATTAATGAATTAGAATAGACAAAAAATTATGTAATTCCTCCTTCTTGCCTTCATTCTTCCCTTCTCTGTTTCGTCCGTCTTCTCAATCCACCCTCCCGCCACGTTGTAGAAGACCTGTCTACAATATTGGGATAGGAAGTCAGTAACTTTCCCTTGCCATCTCTTCGACACCACCAGATTTAGAAAAAGAGGAGGTCATGGCTGCCTGATTTAGAAAAAGAAGTGTTTTTAGGGTTCAATTTTTGGGGAAAGTAGGGGAAATTGAGGAAGGAAGGATGTGGTATAGAAGTAATGAATAAATAAGAATTTTTTTACTCTATTCGAGGGACAAAAGAGTTTAATGATATGCATAGAGCCACCTTCTTTATTAAAAATGTCATGTTTTACCATTTTATCATATAAATCCTTGTTTTGAAATAGTGGCCCTCCTCTTGTACTTCTATTGGCACATAGCCATGAACAACTTTGGTGGCTAGAAAAGACATTGGGTACAGATAAAGTGACGATGATTTTAAATTGAATCGAAAACTCAGAGCTAGAATTTTGCACTTTACTACGAATTTGAATGAAAATTACAAAGAAAACAAGCAGAGATGCAACACCATGTTAAATCTACTACTTCAACTCAACAGAGCTCGAGGAAACCTTCACGTGGAATTAACCAAAGCTCAATTCAACAACAATTAGCTTCTTAATACAATTGAATCACTATTTATACTAAACGGAAACTCTCCTTCATATCCGGATGATTCAAATCAAGTTCAAAATTGACGGCGTTAATTGAAATCCCGTTTCCATTTCACTGTTCAGACATTCATTTGGAGAAGACGACCAACGAACGTAACGGTCTTTTTATTTAGACTGAAATGTCACAAGTACCCATATCAAGTTCACGAAATTACCCATTATACCAATGCAAAGTCTTTCAGCCCGTTAGTGATTACCGAAAATATCCCAATCTATTTTAAAACCTTCAATGCTTGAACCACTTCTCCTCTTAGCTTATGTAAAAACATTTTGCTCCTGCATCATAAAGACCACATGATATTGAACATGTTTTTTTTAAATTCAATTCTAGTGAACATATTAGATCCATTTTCACTCATCACCTTCTTCATTACGTAGTATCATACTCTACTTTGACAGCAGCTAGATTATGAATCACAGTACTGTACAAACGGACATTCTCTATTTCAACATATTAGCTTAGTACTTATGATCTCTTAAGGGAGAATATATAAATTGCACTTTAAATATATTAATAGCTTTTATTTAAAAATAATAATTTTTATTAAATAGTAAAACCTATATCTAAAAGAAGAAAAAATAAGCTATTACTATGAAACAAACTATTTTACCAAATGGTGCTATTAATTTAAGACGGAGGGTGTATTTTATTTAATCAATATTTATTTTTCTATTGTACCCGTATATGCCAACCTTTTATCTTATCTGTAATACCATTTAAATAAATAAAAAACAACTATTACCTCTCATATTCTAGTTGCAGGATAAAGATTATCCCTAAAAAAAATCAACAGATGACATTTGCATTGCTCGTCATCCCTCATGGGCAGGCGCTATCGTCCCCATATGTCAGCGGGGCCCAAGGCCTTTCAACCCCCTCCAACCCCAATGTTATGTCTAGCTTGTTGATACCCCCTTTGGTAGACAACATCTTATATATTTAGGAGTTATTTGACACCGACTGAATGAGATATGGGAAACGCTTTTCTGGCTCTCTCCTGCGGAACTACTTTTGGGTCAAAGTAGTTACCAAATTACCTTATAATTAAAAAAGAATAAGTCTATATATACCCTAATAATCCCCTCAATACTTTAATAATTTCATAAATTTCTTATAAATTTATAAATAAAATAGAGTACTAAGAGGATTAGTGGGGTGCATAGATACGTTCTTTAAAATATTATAAATTTATAGCATATAAAAATCTAGCGGGTGCTTTAGCGTGCTAAAGCGGCCGTTACATTATGGCTTTGAAAGATCATGGTCATAATCTAACGGGGCTAAACTGTAAGAAAAATGTTTTTCTGACTACATTTGCATGATCGAATGATCCGTTAACATGTGGAAAGGGGAAACATTGGATTTATTGGTCATAAACTGGCCAGACAAGCACCGACTAAAATGCTGATTAAACATCCTATCAGACATCCCTTTATAATATTCCATTCTACATAGTTGATTGTATGTTATGGTCTTGTGAACAGCCCTAAATTTTCTGAAGTAAAATATTAATCCGTATGGGCCGTTTGGCTTTTCTCGATCTGCTACAACATGCAATTTAGTTCTCGCCGCCGGGAAGCTTAAAAATAGCGTTGGTGCTGGTCTATTTAGTTGTTTACGCTTTAATGAAGGAAACAGCCAAATCAATAATTAAATGGTTACCACGCGTGCCAAAGCTCGAAGGCGATTCTTTCGTGCATACCCGCCGCTGCGTGAAAGAGAGAGCCTTCGTCTCCATTAGCCGTAAGTCCAAAGACTTCCATTAGGAAAATCTCTTCCTGACCAACTCTTCCTTTCAATAATCTTCACGTCACCACCGATGAGGAGGCTCGGGCCCGCAGCTTGTTGTGGAAAAGGGCGACCGCGTCGATGGCATCGCGTCTGGGCATCACTGTCGAGCTCCTATATAGAGAGAGGTCCTCTTGCACGGTCTGGAAGTTAAGATAGCCCAAGCAAGACAGAGCCCGCCAGGGACTGGTTCATAAGGGTGCTTCCTCTTTGTTCATAGATCATAACAGTGAGAGGAAGGACTGAGGAGAGAGGCAGTGTCCATGGATCTGAATGGGCAACTCATCATGCGGATGAACACGCCCAGGTTCCCCTCTTATCTCTTTTTCATTTCATCTTCTTCCATGAAGATCTGGTTCTGACCCATCTTCCACTGGCCCCCCCTAACCTTCAGTTCTCTGCAGGGTGGTTATCGAGAACGTCGTCTGCCCCACGGCCACTCTGATCATGGTCATCCCCTAATCCCAAAGCGTGCCATGTTCTGGGACTCTTCCCAACTTGTTTTGCCCTGACCATTGATCTCGTTTGTTTTCGTTGATTAGGTGGACAGCGGGACAAAGAATGGGTTCCTGCTTGAATCAGTTCAGATTCTGGGCGATCTCAATCTCTCCGTCAACAAGGCGTTCATCTCGTCCAACGGCCACATGTTCAGAAACGGTAAAACAATCACCTCTGACTCTGAGTCCATAAGCTCATTTGATCTGTTCCAGCCGGACCTCATTGAATTTCCACTGCTTCTTCACTCAGTGTTCTACGTGACGGACGAAGAGGGCAGCAAACTCACGGACGAAGTCATCGATCATATTGAGCAGGTAAATGTAAAGGCCCGTACTTGCGCGTAGACTTTCGGGCCGTGCAGCAAATAGCTTGGAGAGCGTATAGCGGGACTGGAGTCCGGTAATTAGCCTACATGGGGTTGCGGACATGGTACATAAGAAAGCATTGGATCATAAGAATTATGGACCATGTCCGGATTCCTATTTAGGCTGATCACGGAGCTACTATAGAAAACCGGTCACGCAAACAGTTTTCAATAGTTTTGATTCTTTTGATCTGCCCACCTGCCCATACATGCGTTCCAAGGTCACGCGGTCCTACTCCTACACCAAACCCAAGTTAGTTTTTTAAATATAAAAATAATTAAAAAAGTGGTGCTTGATGTTTTGAGCTTACACATATTTGCCAATGACTAAAAAACCTCTATTAAAATATTTTTTTTATTTTTGACAAAAATATATCTAAGTTGTTTGGGTGTAACTCATCATGCTTGCTGATGAGTCGTGCTTTGAGTTGTGCAATACACATGCGATGCACATTATCCTTCCAAAACCCGGATTAGTTTAAGGGATTAATAAACGTAGCTTGGCCGTGCCTGGGAAGTAACGATTGTGGTAGAAGTGGCTATTCCGTAGCTGGCCACGAATAGAGAGCAACATCACGCTGCCCTGGCAAGTGTAGATTCCAAACACGACTAGAGAATTTTAGCCTTTTAGTAGCAAACAAGGCTGGAGGTCGCGGCCATAAAGGATGAGCCAAGAAAAAAGTACGAAGCCAATAGACACTTTAAAAAAAATTTAAAATAAGGGTATTTTAAAATTTAAAATTTATAAGAAGGCAATGACAAATTTTAAAATTTTGGCAGTAAAATTAATAAGGGTATTTTGTCACTTGTAATTAATTAGTGACAATTGTGTCACTTGCCCTACGATTAGAGACAAAAGCCCCAATTAATATTCCATCAAACTGTTTTATATAAAATATATCATCAAACTTAAAATTGACTAAAACAATAGATCATGGACTTATTAGAATCTTATTCTTGATTTGTTTAGTGTATCCCACAATGGTCTGACCGCTACCAAGACAAAACAGCACTAGAACTAACGACAACTGATAGGACGGGCCTCCTCTCGGAGATCTTCTCTGTCCTTGCTGGCCTCCACTGCAAAGTAGTGGAGGCGAAGGTTTGGACCCACAATGGCCGTGTGGCATCGCTGATCTACATCACTGACGACAGGAGCTCCGGCGACTTGCCTATCGCTGTCGACTATGAGAGGGTCGAGTTGATCAAGGCACGATTGCAAGACTTGCTCGGTGATGGAGCCAAGACTGCTGTATCCGTTGGAGCTGCTACCCACATAGAGCGGCGGCTCCACCAAATGATGTTTGCGGATCGGGACTATGAGAAGCCGACTTTGTCAAGGGGAGCGGTGGTGGTGGTGAAAGAATGGTGGGAGAGGGGGTACACGGCGGTGACCATCAAGTGTAGGGACCGGCCCAAGTTGTTGTTTGATGTGTTATGCACATTGACAGACATGGACTACGTTATCTTCAATGCCACCATTGATACCAATGGCTCTCGGGCCCACCAGGTATTTAGAAATTACATTTTTTTTATTTTAAAAAGCTCGGTTTTCAAATCTTCCTTGAGATCAAATAACTAAGAGAATCAAGTCTAGTACTTTTTGCTATTACCATACATCATTTGATCGACATAAATGTTTTTTCAATTATTTAATTTTATCTATTTTTTATTTTTCAATTAATTAATTACATATATTAATGTTCAAATACATACGTACTTAAAGAGTTGTATATCGAGATTTAAACGATTTACATGAAAAAAACTAGTTAAAATAAAAATAACAAAAATGAATTGTTTAGTAGGCATAGAAATGCTAATCATGCAAATATCACATTATTTTTCAACCAGTGAAATTATTTAATCTACATAAGGTGAGTATTCTAGTAAACTTACGCTGAAATATTACTTATAAATATTTTGTATAAATTTTGAAACAAATATATTATAGAAGAGAAAGTCTCTACTTGAGTTTGATTGTTAGTCTTCACTCGGAGAGCCAATAATGAAATCATGTTACTTTTAAGGCACTTATGAGTTTGCCTTGAAAAGGTATGAAACTGAGATTTTTAGAGTCTTACTCGGAGAACCAACAATGAAATCATGTTACTTTTAAGGCACTTTTAGAGTTTGACTTTAAAAGGTAAGAAACCAGTGACTCAGATAAATTTTTGGAGTCAAAATAGAGTTTTAGAACTATGATATACACTTTAATTATGATGAAATATATTAGCAAAGTTATTAATATTGAGGGGCCAATCTTCTCGTAATAACAATTGATAATAAATTTGCTGCTGAATGCAGGAATTTCACATCAGACATGCAGATGGAACTCCCATTAGTTTAGAGACAGAAAAGCAGTGCCTGATTCAGTGTTTGCAAGCTGCAATTAATAGAAGAACATCTGAGGTACATTTTTATTTTGTTAACATAAATCATCACTATTTTGAGAGATTCCAATTTGATTCTTATTATGGAAAGCTGATTCAATATATGGTTTGAACAAGGGTGTGAGGCTGGAGTTATGCACGGGCGACCGGCAGGGCCTGCTTGCCGACGTGACCCACTCATTTCAGGAGAACGGGCTGTCTGTGACCCAAGCGGATGTATCGACACTGGACAGAACGGCAGCCAATGTATTCTATGTGACGCCTCATGCAGCGGAGCACCCGGTGAAGGCGGAGACGATAGAGGCGATCCGGCAGAGCGTCGGGGTGAAGAGCCTTATGGTGAAGGAGTCACGGCCAGTGTACCCTGCAGCAGCCTCATTGGCGAGGGTGGCTGCAAAGAGTGCTTGCACTCTGAAGAAGTTGTTCACAAGGAACCTTTGCAATTTGGGTCCCGTTAGCTCCTCATCTTAGTCCCTTATAACCTGCTTGCATCAGAAGGGCCTTAGATATGTGTACAAAGAAGAAGGATACACAATGGGGATGTGAGTGTAAAATTTGTTGGAGTTTTGAGTGCCCAGCAAAGGAGATCAGAAAGAATAAACTAGAGAAATATTGTTTATAGAGACGTGTAGGTAGATGATGTGATGTTTTTGTAGAATGACATTTATTGTTTGTGCAGAGCAGATGTTTTGGCTTAGATATCTATAAGAAAAATGCTTACGCGACGTTAAAAAAAAAACGTCAAAAACTTACTTCATCTTCGATGATGAGTGGAACCCATAAAAAAAAGTCTCACTCATTAATGGTGATGGGAAGAGGAAGTAAATTTTTGACGTCGTTGTTTTAAAACGTAGCGTTAGCATTACTCGGACTATAATGTGTTTCAAAATTGAACTCCTTTGTCCTCTTGTTCGGTGCAAGCATGCTCAGAACGCAACGGAACTTATTTAGACCAGACCGCCCCAAATAATAGTGGTGATGGTGAAAATAATACGAAATTCTAAATTCTTATTAATGTAATTAAGCAAGCACTTTGTGTTTTTGCATGCAAATTTAAGTAATGAGGTGTACAAACTAATCTGAAGCAAACTGATTGTAGGCAAAATGTTATTGAGGAAGAAGTACTAACATCAAACAAGGCCAAGTGCTTCGGCCAAATTTTGCCTCCTCCGAAAGCAAATATTCAACTAATTCTTAAGTAGAAAAAATGCTAAGGATTGTTGGGGTGTAGAATTCTCCAGGGATTTCATCATAGTTTCTTCTTGATTCAATGGAATGGTAGTTATATATAGAAGTTATGCAATGGTAGTTATATATAGAAGTTATGCAGAATTAAAAATTTTGAGTAAAATAAAGATTTAGGCTCAATTTTGTCAGAATCACCAAATCTCTTTATGAGGTGATTTTGTCAATTCTCAATCTCAACCCCCCTTTTAGCATTAAATATTTTATTATTTTCTAACTATTATCATAGTATCGATTTAAGCCCTAAGAAATGAACTATACAAGTAGTCTCTATTTAAAAAGTTTAAGATAACCTACATTTTGTGAGGTTTTGTTTAATGGGGCTCATTGATATGAGTATAAGGTATTAAAAGCATACAAATCCAAGTTAAAAAGAAAAAAATATAATTGATAAAATTTTGAGCGTTATCCTAAAAAAAAATTTCTTACCAAACCCAAACGGCCGAGCACTTACACCAAATTGAAGCCTCCAAAGCCTTCTCCCAAAGCATACAAAAGCAAATTTCAGCTACTGCCTAATGCTAGAAAGTGGAAGCCCATAACCCTAACAAAAAGCAAAAGCATAACCCTTGGCATACAGAGGGAATCAAAGAAGAGTCTTCCTACAAGGTGTACTAGCCTAGAATAGACCTCATTGGGCCTTCCCATTTGGCTACAGTTCTAGCTACTAGGAAAGGCTTATAAAGGAATCTCTTGGCTGGAAATCGAGCCCACCTACAAGTGCGATAGAAGTCGAACGCCTTCCCCCATGCAATCTCATGCGATGTAGCAAATGGGAAATAGTGGGTTTGCTAGAGTTGGTTGACCTTGTTGCCTAACTTTTTGGCGAATTAACATGAATATACAGAGGCGATAAACGAAGCACAAACACGACATAATCAGTGTGCCAGCCTCCAGACTTGAACAACAAAAAAAATTCACGTGAACCATTTTGCACTAGTGGCTCAAGCATTTTTATGCTCTTTGGTACTATAAGATAAATTCTTATATCCCATCAAGTTGAAACACTCTTTTTGAAAACCATGAGTCGGGCACTATAGTACCGCAAATGCTGTCCCATGTTAATAGCTCTATTTGGAAAACAAATTCATATTTGACTCAAATTATGTAGTTGAGTGTGTGTATATATATATATATATATATATATATATATATATATATATATATATATATATATATATATATATATATATATATATATATATATATATATATATATATATATATATATATATATATATATATATATATATATATATATATATATATATATATATATAAAAAGTGTTTCAGAAGGAGGCAGCCCACACATCTCAACAACTAAAAATATTAATATTTTTAAAAAATTAGGAGGGTGCCTATACACAATGATGGAACTCGGATTTCATCTTGGGGGGCCAAGAAATCAACAAAAGTTTAATATTTTGTTATTAACAAGGTGGAAAAGCTTGCCAAAATAACTGGAAGTAACTCATTGGATTGAGTTTGATGTGTAAATTATTTTTCTTAGGGGACTTGAATTATTGAAGTTTTTGAGGAGAGAGAAGCTATGCTTCTCTTCTTTCGTCTTTCCTTCTCATACTGGCCCCGGGGTGAAGCACTATGCACCCCCGGCCTTTCGTTTGGCCTCTCCCCTCTGCTTGTTTGGTCTTCTTTATCGTTGAGTTCCTTTCTGCCTCTGACATAGGCTTGGGCAATAGTGGGGTTGAGGCCTTTCGGTGGGCCAATGAATAGTTTGCTCTCTATCCTTGGTCTAATTTGTATCATTGATAAGACATTTAAGGGCTCTTATTTATTTTTCATGACGTGTATCTTAAAAATATCAACACTTTAAATGAAGGACCAGGACAAAGTTGGCATATCCATCTACATGAATTCAAAATTGCATAACTCCCCACGTTTTTCTATGTAACTTCATTTTATAGTTTCACTTATGCAACCATTGATAGTTGACTATTAAAACCCAAATTTCTCCAATGTGCACATCAACACTTTAGTGGTTTGGCAATGAAAAAGAAAATTTAAAAAAATAAAAGGTATATTTAAAAAAAAAAATACGGGGTGTCACATAGAAAAATTCAGTCAAATCTCATTAGTGAGAAGATTCATTGATTTGGGTAGAATTGAGCCTACTCCCCATTCAAATTAAAATTTTCACTCTGATAAATCTAACCATCCAACACAAAAATACACGGAATCGACATAAATCGTTCTCAATTCTGTGGTTGATTTTGTATCCAAATAGCACAAGATTTGGATGGGTTTAAAAGTTCAGTAATAGGCCTTGTATAGTTATTTTGTCAAGTTCTATTGTGGAAATGGTGGGACCCAAGATCAATGTAGAGAAAAATACATCTTAGTGGGTTGTTATGTAAAATTTGGGAATTTCCTAAATCTCCTAACCTATGTAGAATAACTTCCTATGTAGGTAAATTTTGGATTTGGCACATTAGTATTAAAAAGAAGACTTGAGCATTAAAGTGCCACTAAGAACATGCAAATTAGAGCTCATATGAGGAAGCTGTAATGGATGTAACATTAGAGAATTTTCTAAGTCTACATAAAAAATAGTAAATATGACCCTTAGGTTTTTTTAGTGAAACTTACTCTATAGTTAGAGTTTCAGTCTGAAGTCTGAGAAAGAAAGTACATGAAAGAGCTGTAAAATGTCACTAAAAAATATAAATCAGAGTTCAGATGAAAAAATGATCATTTAAAGTTGGACTTGAGGTGTTATTTATGATCCACCGATGTGCCACCAACGTCCATTGATATGAACCTTAGACCTTCTTAATAGCATAACTTTTTTTATAATTGAAGTTTTGGTATAATATTTTGAAATTAGAAAGGAAAACAAAAATATATTCTAAATGCCACTAAGAATGTATAAATTGGAGTTCATATGAGAAAGTTATAGTCATTCCAAGCTGGACTATTTTTTACCTACAAGACACCGATGCTTTGGTGGTCATGCCGAGTTTGAAGCAGTTCTTCTGATGGGCTAAAAATCGCCTAGTTTGATGGTTATATAACATAATTTCATTCTTTCTCCCTTTTTGAGACCCTTTAAAATTCTATTTCATCAAAAATTTCTCAAAATCAAGAAAGAGAAGATCAAAGGTACTCCAAATCAAGAAGAACCAATGGGGGGAGTAAATTCTACAAAGAATGACTGACAATGTAGGCAAGAAATGATTTCCATTTCATGAAAAAGGTTGACTTGCTAACCTTGAATACTATGATATTTTAACATAGTAAAAACATGATCTTAAAAAATACGGGCTACTTTAATAATTATGAATTTACGGTTCTATGTCAGATTGTTAACCTTAAAACCATGTGATTGTTGCATTGCTTGTCCTTAGTCAGGAAATCATGTTTTGGTGACATGATATGAAGCATGTATAAGATATTATGAATGATTTTAGTGATTAAATCATGATTATTGATTAATGATGGCAAACATGATTTATATGGTCTAATAAAAGCCATTATAGTTTAAAATGAAGTTTTATGGATGCAAATGTTATCATTAAATGCTTTTATAAAGGGGAGATAAATAACCAATAAAATGATAACTTTCTTTATTCTACTCGGATCACTAATGCGATCATCGACACATCGATGAGGACGCCGATGGTTAGAGGAAAATGAACACAGTGTTGACATCAACACACAAGGGTGCATCGATGTTAAACTACACATCAGTAGTGAAACTAACATGTCGATGACGACATGGGTAAATCAAACTCTCATAGTTTATTCATTGTCAACATGGGTTCTACACATCGATGATGGTGTCGATGACCATTGACACCTACACCAACACGTCAATAGGACCAATGGTACATCGGTGTATGATATTTAAGAAGGTTTCTACCAATACTTTCACTACTTATGTGATATACAATATGGACAATTCTAGCCAACATTGTAGTTTTAGTGTTGGCTACTTGGCCATTAGATCATGGTTGATCTAATGGCTAGTTTCTTAGCCAACACTAAAGCTACAATGCTGGCTAGACAAACTCACATAATAATATGATTTATTTCCATGATGGATGTAGGTAGATGTTGAAATACATGTTGAAACTATTGTATGAATAAGGGGTAAGTAAACCCAATGCCCAATGCTTGACCCTTAGAATGAGTAAATCATTGGTCATTGTATATGACACCTAAGAATGGATAGGCCTAGTGTCAGGTAATATATAGAAAATAACGTCAATATTTACAAAATAATTAAATCCTTAAACATGCACTTAAACTCAAATATTGTCATGAATTTATCTTAGAATAATACTTATAACAATAAGTAGGGAATAATGTATAAGTATTATTTATGCAATACATAAAAAATGGTATAAAAAATTAATAAATATAATTATATGCCTAAGCATGCTTCTAAAATCATCACATAATCATATACAAAAGGTATATGCATTTCATGAAATCTCTATCTATTCATATACATGCATGCTCATACATACAAACATAATAATAATAATAAACCTCTTCTTATATAAACATAAGGGGCATTATATTTACCCATATCAAGTTATTAGGCATACTTTATCAATGAATAAGATAAGAAGATCTACTCTATGTTTCTTGACTCTATGAGATTCATGCATATAATATATAAAATATAGTCTTTAAAGAAAATAAATCACAGGCACTTACAAAATTGCAAAAAAAATTATTGGACACTACTAAAATAATAAGAAGTTTAAATAAAATTTTGTAGCCCCAAAATTAGTCTTTAGACAGGTAGAAAAATAGTAGAAGTTAGAGGGTTAGTTTGGTCTTTTGACCTACTCAGAGGCACTACAATCTATACATTCATTAATGTATTTTTTATTCAACCATCAAGTATCACATACATTTTTTTCAATTAGAAAAAGGGAGAGTCTCGAGTTGTCCATAGTGTGAGCTATTACCCAAATTATTTTATAACCAGTTAAGTTTCTTAGTAATTCCCAATTCCCATTGTTAAATAAAACTTTAGATATTACTTTTACGAGACAACCAAAGTCCGCATCATGACCTAACCAACATGGTTAACCCAAACTTGCCAAGGTAAGTCCAACCAAACACGTAAGTGTCAGTAAGTACCATTTAGGCAAGACCCAGTGTATGCTAACTACTAAGGAACGAACGGCAAGAGATCCAAAACTAAATATGCCCACATCCCATACCATGGACAAGCAAGGTTTCACCTTAACATCACAATTATGCAATGTAGGGCAGCTCTAGCATCTACATAGACTAACTTCACTACATGGTGGTGTCTAACTCGTGACGTCTTGAATTGATGCATATATTAAACTTAAATCACATCATATCGCAAAATATAGGTGCAAACATACATATACCAAACTACGCACAACATCTATACATGTAATCATTTAAGTATTAATAAAAATATATAGTATAGTTATGAGAATTATTCACGTACTCTACATGGACATGTTATAAGAGCGATGCTTATAATAACGCATGGAGAATAACCTTATATATATAATTCAGGTAATATCTAGAAAATAATGTCTATATTTACAAAATAATTAGATCCTTAAACAAGGACTTAAACTCAAAATATTATCATGAGTTTATCATAGAATAATACTTATATAAGTAAGAAATAATCATATAAGTATTATTTATGTCATAAACAAAAAATAGCATAAAAAACTAATAAATATATTTATAAGCCTAAGCATGCATCTAAGATCATCACATATTCATATACAAAAGACATATGTATTTCATAAAATCTCTATCTACTCATATATATGCATGCTCATACATAGAAGCATAATAATAATAATAAACCTCTTCTTATATGAACATGAGGGCTATTATATTTACCAATATCAAGTTATTAGGCATACATAATCAATGAATAAGATAAGAAGATCTACTATATGTTTCTTGACTACATGGAACTCATGCATATAATGTATAAAAATATAGTCTTTAAAGAAAATAAATCATAATAAATCACATACACTTACAAAATTCCAAAAACTCTTATTGGACACTACTAAAATAATAAGAAGTATAAATAAAATTTTGTACCTCAAAAATTAGACTTTGGACCGATAGAAAATTTGTAGAAGTTAGAGGGTTAGTTCAGTCATTTGACCTACTCGGAGGCTTTATAAAATTATGTAAGAATCACATAAAATCATGACCGCATCACACTTGAAATTTCACTATTTTTAGACATATATAAAATGACTTACAAATTTTTCAATACTAAGATGAGAATATCAAATGAATTAAAAAGTCAAAAAAATATAGAAAATTTACAATAAAATCCAATCATACCAGCAATCTAATAAATCATATTCTAACAATCAAATCATCCTATTAATGCTAATGAATACTTATAAATATTTAGATTCATCAATAGGTTCCCTTACCTCCGATTTTCGATTTGGGCTTGACCTCCGCACACTTAGATCCTATGAAAATCAAAGAGATTTCTAAATAACGATTCATAGTACAAAAGAATTCGGAATGATAGAAAGATCTAGTTTGAGGGAGAGGTTGAAATCAATATTGCTTGAATTAGAAGAAAGAATGGAAAAAATTGAAAAGAGCTTGAAAACAGAGAAGGAGAGTGAGAAAGGGAGAATGGGGCGTAAAGAGAGAGAAATAGGGGGAGAGAGGGGAGCACGCACCAGCCAAGGGAGAGGGAGGGATGTACGAGAGAGAGGAGAGGGGAGGTTTTTTTTTCATATTTTTATAGTATTTTTACAAAAAGTATTTTCTAACCAAAAGTAGTTAGAGTGACCATAAATGAATCTGATTAGGCAAGCTAAGTAGTTAGTTTTTAGTCAAAGATCAAGTGGTTAGGGGGTTGAAAAACTTGGTCAAAAGATTTAAAAAGAAAACACATGTAACTACTTGTTGGCACGAATAGAGAGGGGATGGGGTGCCACAATCTAATTGGTTAGGCCATAGGTCCTGCGAAAATTCCTGTAGGCTCGGAATTATTCTATACTTGTATCTTCAAATAATTATAACTTGGTCATCCAATGTTCAATTTATGTGTTCTTGGGTGCGTTCTCTTCATCTTCAAGTTTAGTTTCTAATACAAGAGGTTTGAGGTCAAAATTATAAGTGTAGTGATAGATACTATTTTTAATGTATTAAGGTAAGAAACCCTAAAGTCGACACGTTGGGACTAATGTCTAAAGGTTCAACTAAGTCTCTAGTACAACAAACAAGCACGCACACACGCACACACACTCCAAAATCAATTAAATATAAAATCAAAACATTTTGAGGTCAATTTTTGAACTAAGAAAATATTTCAAAATACTTTTCAAAATTTTTGGTTATTACATTGGTTGTGGATATCAGTCTAATATATGTTCGAGCTATATTTGAGGTGTTTGTGGTTGCATCTGATCGAATTATTTTGTTTGCCAATTTTTAGACATGTCATGGATGAAGTCCCTCAACCAACTATTTGTATGAGGTTTGGTTAATTTTTAAATGTAATGCATTTGCATAAAAGACATTTTTTGTTTATCCATAACTTAACTTAAGTATCATTTCTTTATTGAATTCTTAATAATTTAAATACAATCATATTAATGTTACATTTGTGTTCTTCATTATACTTAATTGTTAAATATATGCAAGGCTAATTCAAAAAATACTACTACAAATAAAGAATATGACATGCATAAGACTAAACTGTTATTATATATACCCTCCGTCCTATATTAATTGCTACATTTGAGAAAACAGTGGTTTTTATTAAATGATGAAACCCACTTCTAAAATAAGGCAAAATATGCTTATAATACTCTTTGTAAGTACCCAACCACTTGAATGGAACAAAATGAAACTATTAATATGGAACAAACTTATTTGCCAAATGGAGCTATTAATGTAAGAGAAATAGAGTACTAAGTTACTACATTAATTCCTACCATGGCTGCCCTACTTGGTCATGGTCATTGATGCCTCTCTTCCTAGTCTTTCCAACTACATCACCTCTCATCCAATTGCCAAGAGGCTACGTCCATGAACATTAGTCGAGTTCACGAGATGACATGTTTTAAAACTTTGGAAAAATATTTAGATATTTTTATTTGCTATAATAGTAATTTCGTTGCAAATACATATTTTTGGGCAAAAATTATGTTTTGTCGCATAAAGTTATTTAAAACTTTGAAAAAATATTTAGATATTTTTATTTGCTATAATAGTAATTTCGTTGCAAATACATTTTTTTGGGCAAAAATTATGTTTTGTCGCATAAAGTTATGCTTTTAGGATGAATAACATTCTTTGCAAATAATTTTGGAAAAGTAAATAAAATTACATATTATTAATTGGGACAAAAGTAGTTTTCATTGTAAATAGTCATTCTTTTGCAGAAAAAAAGTCATTGCAAATAGGTAATGTTTGCCATAAATTTTATTTGTTGCACATAAGTTGGGAACAAGATCTCCTTCACAACAATCATTTGTAGCAAATGTCTTTATTTGTTCCAAATAATTACTTTTAGGGACACATTACAATTTGTGGCAAAAAATATTACAAAAAGTCATATTTATTGTGGTGTAGACGCACACACACATAACTCATCCACTAATTATTTGACTGAGGACTAGCACCTTGTACCCTACTAAGGTCAGTTATAAAGGCTAAACATTTATTTCGATATTGTGATTAATGGTGACATACAAAAAAGGAATTATTTTTTATGCTCTCTATTTATCGTGAGCTAAGTGTAAAGAATACATGTAAAGTATTTATTTTTAAGATTGACGACGCACATACTAACACAACACATGCTAGCGTAAGCACTATTTGTGCTAACATGCACTAGTATGTGCATCATTGATCTAAAAAATAGACGCTTCACAAGTGTTCCTTACGCTCTGCTCATTATAAGAGCATAGCATTAAAAAATGCTTCCTACAAAAAGTTGGGATGCCCTATGCCGGTTTAAAGGGGAGGGTGCATTAAATTTCAAAAGAACAAGATTTTTAACTCGTGCTTCGTTGATAAAAAAAGGTGTTGTAAGTATTTGTGTATCATCCGTCAATTTCCTGCATCGCATAGAACCCAGACACTACGCAAGATGGAAGATTTTGCAAATTGGGGATCAGTTAGTGAATATCAAACTGACATGCGCCTCAATTAATGATGGTAATTGGCTTCCTAGTGGTCGCTCACATTTACCTCTGTTAATACTAATTTAACAACTGTAGCTGATTTACTGTTACCAGTGATTGGAATATAAGGTTCATAGGTGTCTCAAGGCTATTGCTTTTCAGAAGGTATATACTGCGGATATCCTTGTTAATTTGGAGGCATACGTAGAGATGCACCAGCTTCATCTATCGCTATGAATACACGGCAATTCCATACAAACTTTACTTATTTGACTATATATTGTGCTTAGTGTGTGGGCCATCTTGCAAGTAGCAAACAGATGGCTACAATCAGGTGGCTACTGCAAATTTCTACAATCAGATGGCTACTGCTAATGAAACTTCTCTGGCGGCTGTGGATGTGAAGCTTCCAAGTAATTACGTGGAAAACACAAAAACGAAACCGTGAGGACTAGACGTTTTTTTGTACAACAAGAGTGAAGGCTTTGACTCGAATTTTATATGCATTGATTAAGACATTTACCCGATTGAGAGGTTATATAATGCCAAAAAATTCATTCCGGAAGGAAAAACCTTCATTGTTCAAAGCGTATTGGCACAAGATAGTCTTTGATCAACAAAATTAAAAGAAAATCATGAAAATTAATAAGTGTACGCAAAGATTTACTTACATATGATTAACAGATCGGAAATTGTCTTACGCAACAATTGCCTAGACAAACGCGTAGATGGTGAAGACTCGGCATCCACAAACCAATTCGACGAGTACATTTGCTGACCATTTTCGCCATTCCTGCTTCAAATAAAAAGGGGCAACCGGCCCTCACTGAGGTATATGCTGGCCACAAGCGTACGAGAAGGTAAAGCAGAGATATTTTCCGTCCCAAGTAACAACTTTTGCAGAGCATTGGTTTCTCCTGTTCTTGTTAAGAGACAGAGCTTCGGGAGTGCAGTTGTTTGATACGGCAAGAAGATGGTTTGGGTAGCAGCCATGAACGAATGCGAAAAGCTTGCCCTGCAGATGAATGCTCCTACGTAATTTTCCGTTTCTTATTCATCACTTCTGTCAGATTTTAAAGTTCTTGTTTCTGAAGATGTGATTTCTGAACAAGTTTCTTTTTGAGCTAGTATATCATTCTTCCTTTTCGATTGCATGTTTAACTGTTTAATTCTAATTAATTTCTGCTTATCATTCAGACATGTTATCAACAATCTCATCAGCCCTGAAGCCACTTTGATTATGGTATTTCCTCAAATCACAAACTGGTGAATTAACGCTCCCAAAGTAGTGCAACTTTATGTAATTTGAAAAACACTTACAGACAGATTCATTCTCTTAGATTTTAACCCATGTTTTCTCTGTGGTCGTGTCTCAGTTGGACAGCACGACGAAGCATGGATTCTTCCTTGAAGCAGTTCAGATCTTTACCGATCTCAATCTCTCCATCAGAAAAGCTTACATCTCCTCCCACGGCCACTGTTTCACCAACGGTGAGACTCGAGACCCCTCTTCCTCCCTAATTTCGATTGATATATTTCTCTTCCAACTTTCCTTACGATTCAGCTGACACATATCTAACGTTGTACCTGTTTCTCTCTCTGTAGTTTTCCATGTGACTGACCAAGACGGCAGCAAACTCTCCGACAACGTTATTGGCTACATCGAACACGTATAAATTACCATCTAAGATGTCAAGATTGAATATATAACATAAATATTTTTTGCTCAATATGGTTTATTACCATCAGAAAAGTTTACAGTTGTTCCATGTTCTTGCCTTTGCAGTCTTTGGGAAGGCTGGGGATGAATGTCCCGCAAACATCTGACCTCTTCCAAGGCCTAACGAAGTTAGAACTGACTGGTACAGATCGGCCAGGGCTGCTGGCCGACGTATTCAACGTTATTGCTGGCCTCCAGGGTAATCTCCACCACACCAAGTTCTGGACACACAACGGCCGTTATGCGTCCGTCATCTACTTCAAAGACGAGGACACTGGTTCCTTCCTCAGTGACTCCCATAAGCTGGCCCGCGTCCAGAAGCAGTTGGAGAACGTCCTCGAGGGCGATCACAACGTCCGTGCGGCTAAGACCGCCGCCCCCATGGCCGATACTGATATTGAGCGGCGGCTGCACCAGCTGATGTTTGCGGATGGGGACTATGAGCTGTCGTCGTCATTCTCCAGCTCCATGGAGGGGCCGCTGACGGTGGTGGTGGTGGAGGACTGGTGGGTGAGGGGATACACGGCGGTGAAGGTGCGGTGCAAGGATCGGCAGAAGCTACTCTTTGACCTGGTATGCGCGTTGATGGACATGAAGTGTGTCATCTTCAATGGCTGCATTGACTCAGATTCCACCGAGGCCAACCTGGTAAGGGAACTAATTCACTTTATTTTTGAGAAAATAATATTTTTACATAATGACAAATATAGAGTTTTGATTGGTCTAAATAAGTGAGCTTTCTGTAGGGCCTATTTGTAAAGTCCAACTAAAACACTTGTGAAAGTTTTTATAGGTGTTTTTGTAAGTAGAAATATCACTATTTTTTTTGTTAAGAATGTATTTTCACCTTCTTAAAATATATATGTCCCTTAAAATATAGAGTTATGTGTATATAGTCACATTCTTGATTTAAAGTTATCCGAACTTAGGTACCCGAGAACCTAGCTAGTTTGCAGTATATAACAAAAAAAAAAAAAAAAACTTTCTCTGCTGGGCTCCATGGCCACAGTGCATAGGGGTCTTAGAATAATACATAGAGGCCTTACATGATCACCAGCGGCTTCGTGTTATGTTATGACCACTATGTAATCTAGTTACGGAGCTTGTTCGTGGAACTTGGATAGGCTTAGACACGTCTATTACTTATGTCTATGTGCATTATAATAACATAAATAGTAAAATTGATGGTATGTTTCAATGTTTGAGTGTAGGAATTTTCAATCAGGCACGAGGATGGGACACACATTAGCTCAGATGCCGAAACACAGCGCTTGATTAAATGCATGCAAGCCGCGGTCAATAGAAGAGTGTTCGAGGTAGACAACCCATCTTTACTTCTATGCTAAGAGTGTAGAAAAACATTTCACATATATCAAACATTGATGAAATATTATGAAGCTAATTAAGTGTTTAATGTGGAAACTGAACAGGGTGTCATATTGGAACTAGAAGCACCGGACAGGAGGGGCATGTTGGCGCATGTGACTAGCATATTCAAAGAGAAGGGGCTGAATGTGACGGCAGCGGATGTAGCATTGGCTGATGAGAAGGCTGCAAATGTGTTCCATGTGACGCCTCATGCGGCCGGGCATCCGGTGGAGGCGAAGGATATTGAGGAGGCGTTGCAAGGGAAATTTGGGCAGAGCAACATTAAGGTGAAGGAGCGACTTGGGAATTTCCTGAGAAAGAATTTTCGTATTAGTTCATCAGAAGAGTTATCTAGTCGGTAGAGAATGACTTTGCATTGTGGAATTGTCCGCATGTGTTTCATTGGTAAGAGCTCTTTAAACAGAGCAGATCAGGTACAACAGTGAGAGATATTAGCTTACATAGTTACAACAATTAGAGAGAGATTAGGAAGATTGCAAGGAGATTAAGTTGAAGAGGTTATTGGCTCTTTAACTGTATCAACATATGAGGAGATTAGCTGTTACTCGCCCTCAAGTTAACGGGTTTGGAGCAAATTCTTAATTGGGTTTCAATAATGCTACAGTTGATGACTTACTCCTTGTGAAGACACCAGTGGTTTTCTCGTGAGAGGAAATGTAAGAAGTTGTAAGAGCATGACAAGTTACCCTTTCCCATATAAGTGATAATCAACTTCTATGTCGACCTGAATGAAAGGCACCATAATACAACACTAGAAAACCTCAATTAAAATAATTTTCGGTGCGGTGCGTCACACATCATGCTTGCTGATGAGTCGTGCTTTGAGTTGTGCAATACACATGCGATGCATATTCTGTGGCTGGCCACGAATAGAGAGCAACATCACGCTGCCCTGGCAAGTGTAGATTCCAAACACGACTAGAGAATTTTAGCCTTTCAGTAGCAAACAAGGCTGGTAGTCGCTGCCATAAGGATGAGTCAAGAAAAAAAGTATGAGGCCAATAGATACTTTAAAAAAAAAATAAGGGTATTTTAAAATTTACAATTTATAAGAAGGAAATCACAAATTTTAAAATTTTGGCAGTGAAATTATTAAGGTATTTTGTCACTTGTAATTAATTAGTGACAATTGTGTCACTTGCCCTACGATTAGAGACAAAAGCCGCAACTAATATTCCATCAAACTTTTTTATATGAAATATTTCATCAAACTTAAAACTGACTAATACACTAGATCATGGACTTATTAGTATCTTATTCTTGATTTGTTTAGTGTATCCCACAATGGTCTGACCACTACCAAGACATAATAGCATTAGAATTGACAGCAACTGATAGGACAACCAAACACATAAGTATTACTAAGTACCCTTTAGGCAAGACCCATGTCATGCCAACTACTAAGGAATGAACAACAAGACATTCACAACTAAATATGCCCATATCCCATACTATGGACATGTAGGGTTTCACCTTGACATCACACTTATGTAATATATGGCAACTCTAGCACCTACATAGACCAACTTCATTACGTGGTGGTGTCTAACTCGTGATGCCTTGAATCAATGTGTGTATTAAACTTAAATCACATATTATAGCAAAATATAGGTGCAAACATACATATACCAAACTATGTACAACATCTATAAATGTAATCATTTAATTATTAATGAAAATATGTAATATAGTTATGAGAATTGTTCATGTACTCTACATGGATATGATATAAGAGCCATTCTTATAATAACACATGGATAATAGCCTTATATATAAAATTCAAGTAATATCTAGAAAATAATGTCAATATTTAATTACAAAATAATTAGATCCTTAAACAAGCACTTAACTCAAAATATTATCATGAATTTATCATAGAATAATACTCATAATAATAAGTAAGAAATAATTGTATAAGTATTATTTATGTCATACATTAAAAATAGTATAAAAAACTAATAAATATAATTATATGCTTAAGCATGCTTCTAAAATCATCACATATTTATATACAAAATATATATGCATTTCATGAAATCTATATCTACTCATATATATATATATATATATATATATATATATATATATATATATATATATATATATATATATATATATATATATATATATATATATATATATATATATATATATATAAACATAATAATAATAAACCTCTTCTTATATAGACATGAGGGGTATTATATTTAATGATATCAAGTTATTAGGCATACATCATCAATGAATAAGATAAGAAGATCTACTCTATGTTTCTTGACTATACGGAATTCATGCATATGGTATATAAAAATATAGTCTTTAAAGAAAATAAATCACAGACACTTACAAAATTCTAAAAACTCTTATTGGACACTAGTGCAATAATAATAAGTCTAAATAAAGTTTTGTACCTTGAAAATTAATCTTTGGACCGATAGAAAAATTGTAGAAGTTAGAGGGTTAGTTTGGTCTTTTGACCTACCCGGAAGCTTTATAAAATTCTATAAAATCACATAAAATCATGATTGCATCACACTTAAAATTCACGATTTGTAGACATGTATAGAATGACTTACAAATTTTCCAATACTAAGATGAGAATATTGAATGCATTAAAAAATCACAAAAATATAGAAAATTTACAAGAAAATCCAAATTGTACCAACAATCTAATAAATCATATTCTAAGAATCAAATCATCCTAACAATGCTAACGAGTACTTATAAATGTTTAGATTCATCGGTATATTCCCTTACCTCCGATTTCGATTTGGGCTTGACCTCCACACACTCAGATCCTATGAAAATCAAAGAGATTTCTAAATAACGATTCATAATACTAAAGAATTTGGAATGAGAGAAAGATCTAGTTTGAGGGAGAGGTTTAAATCAATGTTGCTTGAATTAGAATAAAGAATGGAAAAAATTGAAAAGAGCTTGAAAAGAAAGAAAGAAAGTGAGAGAGGGAGAATGGGACGTAAAGAGAAAGAAATAGGGGGAGAGAGGGGGGCATGCACCAACCAAGGGAGAGGGAGAGACGTGTGAGAGAGAGGAGAGGGGAGTTTTAATTTTGCATATTTTTTACAAAAAATATTCTCTAACCATAAGTAGTTAGAGTGACCATATTTAAATGAATATGATTAGGCAAGCTAAGAGGTTAGATTTTGAGTCACAGATCAAGTGGTTAGGAGGTTGAAAAACTTGGTCGAAAGATTTTAAAAGAAAACACATATAATTACTTGTTGGCACCAATAGAGAGGGGATGGGATGCCACAATCTGATTGGTCAGGCCATAAAACCTGCAAAAATTTGTATAGGCTCAGAATTATTCTATACTCGCATCTTCAAATAGTTATAAGTTGGTCATCCAAAGTCTGTTTTATGTTTTCTTGGGTGCGCTCTCTTCATCTTCGTGTCTAGTTTCTAATATAAGAGTTTCTAGTCCTTGCATGTTAGCTTTTGATACAGGGGAATTTGCTCAAATGTTATTATATAAATAAATATTTATTATTTTTTAGGATAAAGAAAATACTTATCAAGCAGGTATTTTGACACCCGACCTACTTCCATGCTTGTGCTAATGTTACTTAAAGTCATTATTATTGTTAGAATATAAGAATATATATAACATTTTCTTGTCCTAATAGTTCAAGCTATGGGGAATTTTGGTTATAAGTTTCAAGTTTTCACATGTTTTAGGTTCTAAGTCTTGTTAAAGATATTTATACCCCAATTATAATTTAAACGTAGCTGTTTAGACCTTTATTTTTTCATGCCCCTCAATAAAAGTGAAAATATATATTTTTATTTTATTCCTCATATTTTTTTATCATTTTGCTCTTATTTCCCTTAATATATGAACCTTACCCCTATCTCTAAAATAGCTCTTTTAACTCCTTCAACAACTCTAGCATCGGCGACTTCAGTGACAATTCTAAGAGCAACTCCGGCCATAACTTCAACAAAGTAATCCAAAAAATTGGTCGTTGAAGTGGCTACCGGCAATGACTCTTGCAGTGGCAGTCAGTGCCAAAGAAGGAGGGGTAAATTAAAATATTTTTTTCTTGTTAAGGTAAAAGATAAGTGAAAGATTATAGATAATGCTTGGGTAAATAAAAAATGGGGGACATAAGAAAAAATTCAAGTTCGCTTACAAATATTTATATAATATTTACTCTTTTAAGAAACTTGGTTATCTCCAAAATCAAAATTATGCAACAAAATTAAACTAAGTTGGGCTTGAGTGAATATTAGTCATATTATGGTACATATAGGTCACATCATGGTACATAAGAATACCTTATTATATAATGATCCTAACATGGTACATAGAGAGTAACAAATCAGTGCCTTTAATGAATTGATGCTTTAACTTTACCTTTTCAATGAAATCATCACGCTTTTTAACTAATGTCATCCGTTAAAGTGATAAACATTACCTTATTTATGTAAAAAAGAAATTATGCAAGCGCTAGTTGCAACACTGGCACCAGGCACTTGCACGATAAGATTAGGCGCACCTATAAAGAATTTTTTTTACTATGTTCTAAACTAATAATTTATAAATACTTATTTAAATAATAATATTAGAGTAATTTTCTCGGTAAGATATTTTCATAAAGTTTTAGAATGACATTTTTACCTTCTAATAGTGAGTCCGATCAAAGCTCACTAACATTCTAGGCACTTTGTGACCTTTCCTTTAGCCCCACAGAGGAAATAGACTGCATCTTCAATGTGTTTATAAGCATATGCTGATCATTTTTTGTAGCTTGTAAACGAGAGTGTATTCAGGCTCCATGCACAGACTATCCGGCCCAAGCCCATGGGCACTGGGAGCAGTGAGTTCTCCTGTCCCATAATTATGTTGCCAGAAAGTAAAGATTTGATGGTGAATTTTTTACATTGAGGTCATTTCTACCCCTTGTTTACACATTAGAACAACTTCATCTAGGGAAATTATATTGCAAACAGACTAATAAACCTTGTAAACAAATCAAACCAACTAAAGTATAACTAACGTGTGCCTGATTTTTCTTTTATAAGTCACGTGTTTAAGTATTACTTTCCCGAAAAATTAGGGTAGGTTAATGGGTTTTGGAAAAAACAGATTATGTGATAAAAACGTTTACCAAGAAATATATTTTTTCAGATAAAAAAAAACACAATGAAAAACTGTTTTCCATTGTTAGAGGTTGTGTAGAAAACATCATCCTAATAAGACAAAGTAAATTTTGGAGAAACTTATTCACTTAATTGGGCCATACCAAGATGATTTTCAGTCTGTATAATAAATAATCTTGGAAGAAATTAAAATAGTTCTGAAATTTCAATCCTAAAATGAATGGCTTAGAATTACAACTGAAACAGAATACGTGCAAACCAGATACTCCAAGCCATTAAGAAAAGTTAGTTGCTCCAAGTCCTTGAGCCCTCCAAGCTTTCGTGTAGGAGTAACATCTACTACTGATTTACATAGTAGCAAGGGCAACGCAGCACTCCAGCAATAAACCCATTATTTCAGGCTAGCCTCCAACGCTGTACCTGTTATTTCAGCACGGTGACCCGTGTTTTGGATAGTCTATGTTCTTATTCAATTTTTAGTTTTTTATTTACATTTTATATTTATTTCCAACATGCCCATGACTTCAAAAGGTTATCTAAATTATTTGGGGAAGTCTTATGAACCATCTCTCACATCATCTATATACTTGATCAAAAAGCACGGCATACTTATAAAACATTAAATGGTATATTTTTGTGTATAAAACATAAATAAATTTATAGAGTAACTCAAACGCATGCCTAAGCTAATAATTTGGGGTAACTTAATAAAATTAACTAAAACCTTTGATTTATACCCTAAGGCTAATAAACTATAATTAACCCTATGTTAATATAATATGTTAGCAATTAGGTAAAAAGGCATATAAAATTAATATATTTAATTGTGTGTATCACAATGATATTGATGACCGGTAAGGACGTAGACAATGCTCATTGGGGTGTCAATGGCCATGGTCTTTGCAAGGTGTTGGACCACTCAATTGGTTAACATAGTGGTAATTTGTTCACTCATTGGGCTTTGATATTAATGTCGTGTACCAAGGTGGCACACAATGACACAAAAAGGGGAGGAGAAAAGGATAGACATAGGATTAGGGCTAAGATAATTTATTATATAATCATAATTAGGGTTAAACTCTTACATTATCTGGAGTTACTAATAAGCCTTCTAACAATATTAAGCCTAAGCCCAGTTATTAATAATAACTAAAATACCCTAATTAATTACCTAATGACTCCGCAATTATAACCAACTAAGGTAGGGCTCATGGGTGGGCACAGTCCCCTAAGTTAAGACATAACATATTTATCACTTGTGTTTGAAAATCTACTTATGCTACAGGGTCAATTACATAGTCTCCTATGAGGTGTGAGATGAAAGGATGGCCTCTATAGACATCCTTTGTGAAGTCAGGATCATGTATTAAGGATTGTTTAGGTGTTGAATTTTTTTAGAAATAAAAGTAGAAAATTTTGAAATTAATTCTAAAAGTTCACCACTGAGTGTGAATTATGGTTGGTAATAGAATTTTTTATAATAAATTTAGATGTCATGTCAAACCTAATTTTAAAATTTTAAACTAATATAACTCTTTCTCCCGAACTTGAATATGTACGTTCTTGATACTATTATGCTCCTAATTTTAAGCTCTATCAAATAATATCCTATAAGGATAGATAATTTTAAAATTTTAAAATAGGCCCCATCTATATGATATGTTTCTCAGGGCTCAAATTGATATAAGAGGCAATCATTAAAAAAATAATATAATCTATAATTTTTAAAATGAGCGATGTGAGCCGGAATTGAAAGAATCACTTTATGAGGTGATTCTGATCGATTCCTTTCATTTCCGGCTCGAAACAACTTGGAATCAACTTCTGGGCTAAATTTTTAATTCCACGCACCTTCTACACATGAATATGATTCCAATAATTCGAACTAAAATCGAGGCTAAATCAACGAAATCTTACAAAAACTCACTACACAAAAAACACCTTAATCATTCTATCTTAAAACATTCTACAAGAATTAAAAACCCGACTAGTTGTACCAAACCTGCAGAAATCTTATCATAAAAAATGGCAAAAGTAATCATCATTTCACTTCAAATGTTTAAACATATACCACCCCCACACCACCCTCATTCCATTTTCCCAAAGCCATGACTCAGGTGGGCCTAACCCACTTGGTGGTGGTGGCAGCATCATGCCTGCCCATCATCTTGGCCGAGAATAGTTTTTATGTTTTAATTCCTAAATCTAAACGTAGTTTGGGAAGGGTGAATCTTAGGGGTAAAGTTTTTATTTTATAAATATTAATAGTATATTTGTAATTAAGTAAGGTATTTAAAAAATAAACTTTTGGGGGAGAGTTTATTGGGTTTTTAACTTTTTGTGAGGGTTTTAAAAGGAATAGGGAAATGAATTTTGTAGGTAGGTTCCTCTTTTTGACATTGTTTTCAAATCCAAACCATGGTAGTATATTTTTGTTACTATCCAAGACTTCATTATTGTGATATTATATTTTTCTTAATTAATTAAATGGTGCACAGTAAAGAAGGTACTGCTACAAAATTGATCACAAATTGTTAATTGGAGCGAGAGGTGATTACAAATCAAGTCATCAGCTAAATATTTGGCATATGACCGATATATATACAAAAGGCTTTTGTTTCAACCCCGAGAATCTATTATATATCCAAATAAAAGAAAAAAAAATATGAAGAGAGAGGATACTTGGTACCAAAGGTGGACAAACTTAGAGCCCCCAAAAGATTATTTGGTGGTAGGTCATGCTCTAGAAATTATATACGAACTTGTCTTACCAACTAAAAATTATTTTTCAATAAGGACAAGGGACCAAAATAAGAAAACGGGTGAACCTTAGTCAAGCCCATTAATGCTAATCAAACTGAAATAAACCTATATATACTAATAAAAAAATCTAGAAATTATATACCAACTTGTCTTACCAACCAAAAATTATTTTTAAATGAGGACAAGGTACCAAAATAAGGAAACGGACGTGTGAACCTTAGTCATGCCCATTAATTTTAATCAAACTGAAATAAACTAAGATAAATACTATAAAAAATTCAAAAACTAAGATAAATACTATAAAAAATTCAAAAACTAAGATAAATACTATAAAAAAATTCAAAAAAATTTGGCCTCACATTGGTCATGCAAACATGCCTACAAATTTGAGGCCATAAATCCCTAGCCAACATTTTGCTGATCGGCCGACCCTAAAATTTTTTAGCACTACTCCTGTGATGCTGAAATTTAGAACCACTCTAGCTAATGGAGTCTTTGTGATTGATAATTTTGGAGCTATTTTCATTCTTATTGTACAACTCATCAACAGGAGGAATATTCAATCACAAGGTCCTCCACTTTCAATCATAAAGTCCTCCACTTATCACATTGCATGTTACCCACCATTTATCCAATGTGTTATGGGTAACCGATAGGGTATGGTAAGGATTTGAGAAATAGGTAATGGGGTAGGCATAGGCAAGAGTTTAGAAAGTGGGTGTAAGTTTCCCGACCATGCATGTACAATCCTATTGTTCGCATGTTTATGACCTTTACAAGTAGTCAACTTAATTGAAAATAACGAGAAAATACCCGATGCAGCTCTATCATATGATCGAGGTTAGGTAGCAAGGACATTGTACTATTTCATGCTAGCAAGAGTAGAAGAAAATTTCTTGGCAAATACTTAGAAGAATGTTATGACTGGACTCCATTTAAAGTACATTAAGAGGTCGTAAGGATCGTCACATTACGTTTAAGTGACATATAGTAGCCTTTGTCTTTTACTCTTGCCATGGGCCATGTCCTTAATAGAGTGGTGGTCGGACTTAATTAGGAAGAAAATTCAAGGTTCGGTCATCCTTGATGTTTATTACCTCATAATCAACTAATGAAAATTGTAAAAGAAATCTAGCAAGAGTTGTAGCTTTAGTGCTGACTAGCTCTCTGGCCCTCAAATCATAACCAGGGCCATGATCTCATAGTGAGGGGGCTAGCCAGCTTCGACGAAGCTGCAACATTGGCTAGACTTCAAGAGTTCAAAACATGATAACAACTAATAACACCCTTCACTCTAATAAAGGTGGCAAATTCAGCTAATTTTTCTCTTTTCTATTAAGACTAGATCGGCACTAATTTTTTTCTTATAAACCTAAACTTCGTTAGGTATATTGATTAGTGCCGACTCGGTAAGTGACGACTTTTCAGTCGCTTTTACTTAGAACAGAATGGCAGTAGCAGTGTGGGCGGCTTCCAATTTGTTGCATTCTTTGTCCTGTTTTTCAAATGAATATGGAAAGGCTTGTGAAAGGACTACTTTTGGATTCAGCACCAACTTCAGCTCCAACGCGGCTTCCCGTAGGCGAGAAGGCACCTTCCTAGTATTTTCATCTTACGTTCACGTGACTTGTGCCCCAGTTGGTGGGGATAAATGCGTCCTAATTAAATGGCTTTCCATCCTGATACTGAATCTTTACATAGACACTGCATGTAGTTACCATCAACGTACAAAGCAAAACAAGAAAAAACTTCCAGAGATAGCAGGCCTCTTTTTGTCCCTATACTTCTAGTCTGACCTGTCTGAAAGTCAGATTTCTGACTCCTTAATCCTCTCTACAATATTTTATACTAATTGTGAGATCCAATCATAACACGCCACAACTTTGGCAAGGTCCAAACAACACACATTTGGACAATTTCCTCACCGTCACAAGCCTAGTAGAGGTTGATTTGGATGCACCTGTGAAAGAGATTGCCGATGTCATCAATGTGGGACGACTAGCACCTCCAGGTCCACAAACATAACAAAAGAAAGCAATATGGAAACACCGAATTTAACTCTATGCAGAAGAAGTGCATATAGTTTGCTGTTGGTTCTTGTGCATAGGCAGCTTCGTATTGTTTTCTTGCCATCGACAAAATCCATGATGGCATATTGTTGGACAAGTTCACAGGAATTTCGGCTTCTTTTCGTTCACCTCATAGAACGTCTTGAAGGGTACTTATTTAAGGGCTGCCAAGCGGTGTAAGAGAGGCAAAAGAAATGGAGAGGGCAACACCATCTATGAGTGAGAACGGGAGTCTCATCATGAGGATGAACACTCCCAGGTTCCGTTTCTGTTCTTCCCCTTCTCTTTGCTTCTTATATTTCCATTGCTTGTTATGATGCTTGTCTCTCTTTCAGGGTCGTCATAGACAATAGCGTCTCCCCTACAGACACTCTGATTATGGTGATTAATTATCCACACCTACGTACAATCAAATTGGGAACTCAATGCAGACTTGACTGCTTTGGGCCTGCCGGATTGCTTTCGTAACGTTTTTCTCATTCCCCATTTTTTGACTTGTTCAGGTCGACAGCAGGTACAAGCACGGAATCCTGCTTGAGGTGGTTGAGATCCTTAGCAACCTCTTCTCCATCAACAAGGCCTACATCTCCAGCAACGGAGTAGCATCCAGGGACGGTTAGTCCCCAAGGAACTAACTCAACATCATAGAGAGATTTTATGTCCATCTTCTCTAATCTATATTTGCGAATTGATGATTTCTTCTGTGTTTTTGCATTACAGTTTTTCATGTGACCGACCAAGATGGCAACAAACTGACTGAGAAGGCCATTAACAGCATTGAACAGGTATTGATTTCCAATAAATGGAGCATTATTAGAAGCTTACGGATAAAAGTTTGTTGCTGGTTAATCTTCTTTATGGGTCACAGTCTATAGGAATCGGCCTCAGCTCGCAAAGGTCCAACAGCTTCCAAGGCGTAACAGCGTTGGAGCTCACGGGAACGGACAGGCCAGGGCTCCTCTCTGAGGTCTTTGCCATCCTCACTACCGACCTCAACTGCAACGTAGTGGAGGCAAAGGTCTGGACCCACAATGGCCGGGTCGCCTCCCTGATCTATATCACCGATGGAGACGACTCCCTCCACTCCCAGATCGTGGGCGACTCCGAGAAGGGCCGTCGAATTGAAGCACGGCTGCGGGATGTGCTCGGTGATGGCGCTAGGACGGCTGTCTCGGCCAGTGCCGCCACCCACGCGGAGCGGCGGCTCCACCAGATGATGTTTGCAGACAGGGACTACGAGAGGCCGACATCCGAGAGGGCGGCGACGGTGGTGGTGGAGGACTGGTGGGAGAGAGGTTACACGGTGGTGAAGGTCGAGTGCAAGGACCGGCCAAAGCTTCTATTTGATGTGTTGTGCACGTTCACAGACATGGACTATGATGTGTTCCATGGCACAATTGAAACTCGTGGCTCCTGGTGGGCCCATCAGGTAGGCACCTCTGGCTCTACCATAAAAAAAAAATCGAAAACGTTTTCTAGACGCGTCCAGGAAAAATAGGGAAAACTTCGGTCTTAGTGACAGCAATGAGAGGGAAGACACTGAGCGGAGTGTAAATAAAATATATAAAGCGTTTATTTATTTTTTTAGATTGATGTTACACACATTATCATGTTAATATAAAGAAAAAAGTTAATATAAACCCTGGCTCACGCGTGTTGGCGTGCGCCCGGGCTCATTGAGCCATCGGATTTATATCCGATAGCCTATCAAATTTATAGGTTTAAATGCCCTGTGAGTTTGATAGGCCGTCGGATATAAATTCAACGGTCGAATAAACCCGGGCGTACGCCAACACATGTGAGCCTGAGCTCATATAAATAGGACTCTAATATAAATAGTACTTATGCTAACATATGCTTAACATATACACCGTTTATTTTAAAAATAAATATTTTATATATATTCTTAATTAAGTTAGGCTTACAGTAAAAAAGAAGGATATTTTTTTGAGACATGATCATCAAAATTGATAGCATATATGATATACGCGATGGATCATGAGTCCCCTTATGCAAATCCACAGGAGGACAAAAATGACTCCTCAGATGTGAGAATCCAATCCCTTCTATTAGGCTTCCCTCTATTGAGCCATTCACACCCAATTTAAGTTTAATTCTTTTTTATTCAGCAGTTTAATAAACAGTTTGTGAAAGCATCCATAACATATTATGTTGCACATGAACATATATAACTAAGGGCCAGGACCTCTAAGGACCGCAATGGTTAGACTCTTGTATTATATTAAATAATTATTAGTTTTTAAGAAAAAATATTTAATTAATATTTAAATAAAACTTTTTTACCAATTTGGATAATATTAGGAAATATTTCTTAAAATAATCCTAATTGGTAAATAAAAATTTTAAAATATTAATTATATATTTTTTCTTATTTTTTATTAATTTATGCTATTTAAAAGTAAATTATTAAAAGCAAGTTAATTTGTATGAGCTTGGGCCCATGCTAACGGGTGTCAATAGGTATCCTCAATTTAACTTCAAAAGAGAGAGAAAATTACTAACTTTAACTTTAAAAGAGAGAGAAAATTAATGTCCTCTGAGTTATGTCTGCCATCGATCTAATGGCCAATAATGCTTGGGCTCATCCAAACAGAATCAAATTATTATATAATAATTTATATTTCAACACTAATTAACTGGTCTATGCCCAGGAATTTTACATCAGGCATGTGGACGGGACTCCAGTTACCTCAGACGCAGAAAGGCAATGCTTAGTCCAGTGTTTGCAAGCCGCAATTGAAAGGAGAACATCCCTGGTATATATAATCCACTTATCTTAGAGATATATAGGGGTTGTTTGGGAGGTTCTTTGGAGGAGAAATAAAATTTCTCTCTTGAAAACATCACATCAAGAGGGGGGAAACTCCAACTCTCCTGAAAGGAAAAGCAATTTCTCCGAACCCTGCCTCCCAAACAGCAGCATAGACTATAATCAACTACTTATACAATCAGGAAAACTTTATGTCCATCCCGAGGATATCCACACATGCTAGCCTATGTTAACATATATATGTGTTGTGCTAGCGCATATGCGATAATGTGCACATGAGTGTTAGTCATTGATCGTGAAGATCGACAGCTCTCCTTGCATATATCCTCTGGTAAATGCTTCCATATAATCGAGTCTTACTGCAATTTCAAGACAAATACTATTAACATTCAAATCACTTGTCATAGGGTGTCAGGGTGGAGCTGTGCACTGGGGATCGGCAGGGCCTGCTGGCCGATCTTACCCAATCCTTCAAGGAGAACGGGTTATCTGTGACCAGCGCAGATGTATCCACATCAGATACGATGGCGAGGAATGTCTTCTATTTAACCCCTCATGCTGCTGAGCACCCGGTGAAGGCCGAGACAATCGAGGCCATCCGGCAGAGGGTTGGGTTGAGCAAGCTTAAGGTGGGGGAGGCCGGGGCAGTGTACCCTGTGGCAGCCTCCATTGCAAGGGTGGCTGGCAGGAGTGCTTCCTCGCTCAAGAAGCTGTTCCGGAAGTCCATTTCCAACTTGGGGCCAATCAGTTCTTCCTCCTAAGGGGTTAAAATATAAAGAGCGTTTAGCATGACTGGTTTCCATGACTGAAGCCCCGTGACCAACCCACATGGGGCTCCGGATATGGAGGGGACTCTGATCATGGAAAACCAGTCAAGATTTTTCCTAAAGATATATCCATACCGAAGAAATACTTGTTTTACGCATAAAATTGAGTCAATGGGTTTATTTTACAGAGAAGTTGATTGATTGTTTTTGGAATAATTAGACCCTTCGGGGTTGTTGAGCGTTTTGACATTTAAGGTGTCTTCTTTATGATTAAATTCAATTTCGTCTGTATTATGTGCATTGGACAATCTAACACCTCTAAAATATCCATTCGAGACGATAGCTTATGCAATAAAATCAAAGCAATTATTTCCATACAGTGATCTGACTGCCATATACACAGCTAATATCTCAGGTTCACACATCTAACTAAGTGCCAGTAGCTATTTACAGATCTAGTGTGGTTCTTTGGTCCTAAAAATGCTCAAGGACACTCAATCAGATAACATAAACTTCAGAGCTTTAGTGTTAGTACTACAAGTTCATCTCCATGCTCTAAGAAAATGAAAATAATCATGCCACAGAAAGAAATTTAAAAACATGATACATAAATGAAAGAAGAACGAGCTATAGAACTTACTTTAACACAAGCTAGTAAGGGTGAGGCAATAGTATCTATTCTAGCATTTTGAAGATATTTCTGATCAACCTGATTACCTCTAAAGTCCTAATTAAGTCACATCTTCCTACACGGATAGTAGATATCCACTCACCCTATTAAGGGGGTAGATTGGCTAAAAAAAGGGTGGTGAACTTACTCATCCTTCATGCTTAACCTGATCACTTTTATAAAAGAGGTAGGTTTGCTAAAAGAGGGGTAGTAAACTTACTCATCCTTTGTGCTTAATCTAATCACTTTTATCGAGCAGTGACAGCTACTGTAGACCGAATTTTCTCTCTCGCCATCTTCTTTATTCTTTTCCTCCCATTTGAGCTTTTCTTAACATACTCACCCCAAATATTTGTTAAGTGAACATCTACATTGATAAACACAAGAAGTTGCTATTGACTCGCAGGTGAAAGCTGATTGATCGTTAAGTAAACACAAATGTGGGGCATATATGCCTCAAATCAAGATTTGAACCTCTCATACCATGTTACATAACTATTATTTTGCCCAAAAGTTAGGAAACGTATTATCAATTATCTATTTACTTTATATTGCATCAATAAATGCTCAAATCAAAGAAGCATACCACTAAGGTTGAGGTGTCTCCCCATGTAGCAACCTCCCAAAGGTTGAAATTCCATTAAGAAGGCAGGGATGAGAATTAATCATGTAGAAGGAACCAACAATATATGCGAGGGAGGAGGTGCGGTTCAAGACCGAGTCATTAACCCGACAATGGGACCGGTTTAAGCCGGCCCGGTTGACGGGTCGCTTGCGGTTCTTGGATCATCCGGCCAGCGAACCATAAAATTACCGAGCCGGACGAAACGCCTCCAGCTATAGACGGAGCGCCCGAGGGCGGGGCCTGTGCCAACTTCCATTTCCGTCTTGGACGCTCACGCCCGTGGCCACGGACGCGGCGACTGCGTAGGCGGCGGAGACGTCCGCGAGGAGGCGATTCGTCCAACTTCTCCTTCATTGGTATGGATTCGAGACATGGCAGCTGTAAAAAATTGTACATTTAAATTTGGGTTGTGGATTGAGATTTACTGGGAGCAAGTTTAATCGGGGAGGTGATTATTCATTATTTACATTTTTCTGCATTTTCGTTTGTGCATCTTTTAAGCAAGATACACGCATTGGGGAGCAGTTAATGGAGGATTGCTCTTTTTGTGATTTTTAACTTCGATGTATGTAACAATTTGAGCGAGATAAACGTTGGAGGACATTGCCTCAGTTCTCCATCGTTGATAATGTCTTCCAAATGCCTTTCGCTATGGCCTGCAAATTAATTTCTTAATCGTTCTTTGTCAAGGTGATCGAATTTTCATTTAGGGTGTAGATGGATTTTGGAAGCAAGGGAAATCGATGGGCGTAGGGTCATGGTAAGGTTGAGATTCAGACAGCGATAACAGACGAACAGTCAGAAAGAAGTGTGAACGATGTTAGTGATATCAATATTACATACCTTCTATCCAGTGGAACACAATTTCAAAATTCTATGTGTTTGGTAATTTCATATTTGGTTGTCTCACTCCCTTTTGTTGTATGGTTGTGATAATTTTTAAATATATTTTGCTTGCCGCTGTCAGAATCTGTGTCCGCAGGGTGGAGTCATTGACCTAATATTTTTTGTACATATGGTGAATGTTTTCTTAAGGTCTTCATCTGTTGCCTCAGATGAAATTTTTATAGTCAATTTCCGCAAAACATTAATTTGTTAATCCTATTAGGATTTCATTTATTTTATTATGAAGATAATTATTAAGATTATTTAAAGCAATAGTCTTTTGATGCAAGTCCAGTTTATCAGGGACATTTTCCAAGTCTTGTTGGTGACAGGATTGGGCTATTATGATGTTGGGTGGGCTCTGTTTTTCTAATATATCAAATAACGAAATATAAGTGCAAATCAGTTTCCCAAATTTAATTTTTTTGTGTAAATGATCAAACAGGTATTTACATTGCCTTAAAACCATGCATGCGAAACCTAAGAGGAGAATTCTTTCAGAGAATGGAGATGGAGGAGGTGGCGATGAACTCGTCCTTGCCACTTCAGTTGGTAATGGAGAAGATCTGTCTCCTCTTGTTTGTCATGCATTTGAAGCTGGAAAACCTGATGTGCTGTTGCACCAGCTTAGGAATTTAGTTAAGAGAAAAGAGCTTGAGATTGAAGAGCTATGCAAGCTCCATTATGAAGACTTCATTATTGCTGTTGATGAGCTTCGAGGTGTGCTTGTAGATGCTGATGAACTCAAGAATGCTTTGCAGAGTGAGAACTTCCGGCTTCAAGAAGTTGGTAGCTCTCTGTTGATGAAACTCGAGGAACTACTTGAGTCTTATGCAATTAAAAAAAATGTGACTGAAGCTATACAAATGTCAAAATTTTGTGTCCATGTTGTTAACTTATGTGTTAAGTGTAACAACCAAGTATCAGAAGGTAGATTTTACCCTGCTCTCAAGTCTTTAGACCTCATTGAAAGGGATTATTTAGGAAAAGTTCCCGTTAAAGCTCTTAAGAAGGTTATTGAACAACAAATACCTGCCATAAAATCTTATATTGAGAAGAAGGTATGCAGTGAGTTCAATGACTGGCTTGTGAATATAAGAAGCACTGCAAGGGAGATTGGGCAGTTGGCAATTGGGCAGGCTGCATCAGCCCGTCAGAGAGATGAAGAAATGCGGGCTCGCCAGCATGAAGCTGAGGAACAGAGCCGTTCAGGTTTTGGCGAATGTGTGTACACTTTGGATGTTGATGAATTTGACCAGGATTCCGTTATAAAATTTGATCTCACACCCGTTTATTGGGCCTACCACATTCACAAGTGTCTGGGCCTTGAAGATCAGTTCCGTGAATATTATTACAAAAACAGACTGCTGCAATTGAATTCTGACTGGGAAGTATCTTCCACACAGCCATTTCTTGAATCCCATCAAACCTTTTTTGCTCAAATTGCTGGTTACTTTATAGTGGAGGATCGAGTTTTAAGGACTGCAGGTGGATTATTATCAACAAATCAGGTGGAAAGTATATGGGATACTGCTGTTGCAAAAATGACCACTGTTTTAGAGGAGAACTTTTCTCGTATGGATACTGCCAGTCATTTGCTCTTAATCAAGGATTATGTGACTCTTCTTGGTGCAACTCTTCGTCTTTATGGATACCAAGTGACCACTTTGCTGGAGGTTCTTGATAATACTCGGGACAAGTATCACGAGCTTCTTCTTGAAGAATGTAGGAAACAAATAAGTGACATTCTTGCAAATGATAAGTATAAGCAGATGGTGCTGAGAAAGGAGTATGAGTACAACATGCATGTTTTATCTTTCCATCTACAAATGTCTGATATAATGCCAGCATTCCCTTATATGGCTCCTTTCTCCTCCTCTGTTCCTGATATTTGTCGCATTGTCAGATCCTTCATTGAGGACTCAGTAAATTACTTGTCTTATGGAGGTCAGATGAATGTTTATGATGTGGCGAGGAAGTATTTGGAAAAGCTTTTGATAGATGTACTCAATGAAGCTTTGTTGAAAGCTATACATAGTAGCAGCACTGGAGTGTCACAGGCCATGCAAATAGCTGCCAACTTGTCAGTTCTTCAACGAGCTTGCGATTTGTTTCTTCATCAGTTGGCCCAATTATGTGGCATTCCTTTACGGCTAGCAGATCGTTTCCATTCCAGTTTGACTGCCCATGGTGTTCTTAAAACTTCACAGGATGCTGCATATCATGCACTTTTGAATCTTGTGAACTCCAGGATATCTGAATCTATGGCTCTTCCTGAGATTATTAATTGGACTGCAGATGAGGCCCCACAAAATGCTAATGAGTACATGACTGAAGTTGTAATGTACCTTGACACTCTTGTGTCCACAGCTCAGCAGATATTGCCTCTGGATGCCTTATACAAAGTAGTAAGTGGGGCACTTCAGCACATCTCTAATTTGATTGTGTCGGCTTTCCTCAGTGACAGTGTGAAGAGATTTAGTGTTAATGCTGTCATTGGCTTAGACAACGACCTAAAACTACTGGAAAATTTTGCTGATGAGAAATTTCATAGTAGTGAATTTGGTGAGATTAATAAGGAAGGGAACATAATAGATCTTTTATTAGAGGCCAGACAGTTGGTGAATCTTTTATTGAGTAACCAGCCAGAGAATTTTATGAACCCCGTTATAAGAGAGAAAAATTATAATGCATTGGACCATAAAAAGGTGGCTAGCATTTGCGAGAAATTTAAGGATTCACCAGATAGATTGTTTGGAAGTCTGGCAAATAGGAATTCAAAACAAAATGCACGTAAGAAGTCTATGGACATGTTGAAGAGGAGACTTCGTGATTTCAACTGACTTTGGGTTGGGTAGTTGTAATGTCGACTTCCATATGTTTTCATTTTCCCTCTGTTTCAGCTGTGTAGCATCAAACATGTCCATTGATCCCTGCTTTCTCTCTGTAATTAATGATAAATTGATGTTTGAGCACCAAACCTATAAGTTTGAGGCTTGCAATTTTGAAATTACAAATAATTGATTATCTTATACAACGAGTATATTATATCTGATTGGGATCTTTGCAGAAGTTTTTCTACAGTTCAGAATTACGTACTTCCAATCTTCTTTGTCATGTGGTGATATGTAAATCATCTTTGGCCTCCTTCATAATTCCTATAATGAAGTAATATGATTTCAGCCCCTCTCAAAAAAAAATATTAAAGTATTAGAGAAAGGTGACTTAGTATCTGTACTTTACACACAGCTTCTTTGTACTAATGGACTTTAAAAGAGATGCTTTTTTCCAGTGTATTTAATAGAAGTTTGTTAAATTACCACTTGGTTCATAAGCCTTCTGTGTTATCTCCACTTAAGCAATGATGTAAAATTGTATCAACATTTTACGATGATAATGCAACGGATTTGTGATGACTGCTTGGAATATGGTTAGCTTTTCTGCGGTTACTCTTTTACCTCGAGTGGAAAACATTTTCGGGAATTAATGGTGCACACGAGTTTATATGTCTGCGGGTTTTAATTTATATATGTAATTTTTTTCCACCAATCATTAATGCTACTACACTTGTATAAATGTTTACGTCTTTCAGTTGCTGCAGAGTGGATAACTCATGACTGCCTTTTTGTTAAGATGATAAGCACCTAATTATGTGCGACTTATTATCTATATTATCACAAAAAAAGGCTAATTATATACTCCCTCTATTCTATATTAATAGTTATATTTGAAAAATGATGGGTTATTTTTTAATGGTGAAACCTACATAGAAAAATAAGTTTATGATACTCTTTTTTTAAATACCCGACCACTTAAATTTAATAAAATGGAGTCATTAATGTAGAACAAATTTTTTTCTCAAATGAAGCTATCAATTTAGGACAGAGGGAGTATATTAGTTTCATAAGAAGTTCACATTTCCATTTTCTTGGCTATTGATGCGTGTGTTTGATATTGAGTGCTGAATTACGCTCTTGTCCAAGATCTGTTAAGATCTGTTAGTGATTAAGCAGTTTGGTTGTTTGAGCTTCATATTTGATATTTTATTCTGTACCTAATGCATTGAGCAGTTATTAAGTATTAGGGTACTGCATCTGGACGTGAAATTAATGTGAACCTATTTTTTATGCTAGATTCTGATGTCTGCTTCCTTATATTTGATGTAAGACATACCCAATGGATTTGCAATGGGTGTAAGTAGAAGAATTCAATGCAAGAAGGGAGGCTGAAACCTCAAATTGTTTCAGAACATTATGCTCAGCTCATCTTTGGTTGTTAAAGTTGCAGTAGAACACACAACATTGGGAGACGCTGCATAAGAGCAAAGTCACTCGGGAGATTGTGTTATTGAGCCATGACCCGACCTAAACACTTGACCCAACCGGGCCCAATAAGCAGTGGCCAGACCTCCAAGGTGGGTCATTCCAGATTGCCATCATCGGCCTTGCTCCTCCCCCAGGTTTTATTGAACTTTTTTATTGCGTTTTCATTGGGAACACAGTTTTGGTGACAGTGTGGGAGCTACATTGCCGGCGCATACCTTTAGAGGGCCTAAGGCGAAATACTTAAATTAAGTATTTTTATAATTTATATAATAATATTAATATTTAATATATAATTAATAAATTTATCTTAATAAAAAATAATTTTAACTATAATAAATTATTTTTACTATGTAGTTACAAATTTACTTATTAATATGTTGTATTCAAGCTTTAGCAAGAAAAAAAGATGAAGTATCATTCATTGGAGAAAGATATGTTAATGTAAATGACTAATGAGCTAAAAAAATAGTGATTAGAGAAATTTTATGACTTTTTCTCAATTTATATTTAACTATAGGTATAGATAATATAGAATACATGATCAAAGGAAGGATGCCAAGGTAGGTCCTCAACGGAAAGAAATTTATATGAAAATTAGAAAAATGAAGGGCCTATATGTATATAATAATTTTTTTATTAAGTAATAGGCCTTTAATTGTAATATGGTGCAGACCCCTTCATTGGCCTGCCTGCTTATAAAGTCTTGGCTCCGCCCTTACTACTTTCAATCTTGCATAGTCATGGCTTGTCTAGAAGACCTCAAGTTGGCCCTTTGGGAGTGACATTGTTGAACGGAATTGCCAGATTACCATGAACATCATCAAGGTTCCTAATAGTCAATCCCTAGGCCATAAAGTTGATCATATAGGATATTTGTCACATCCTCTTTAGTTTTCATCAAGTTGAAGTTTGACACGTCTATTGGGAAGATGTATATGTGAATATCCTTTCAAATGTCCTTATTGGTAGCTTTGGGACCATCTTTTAGGTTCCTCTTATTCTAGCCTCCAACCCCTGGCGATGGACTTGGGCTTTGGCTAATTAGTATTCGACTAATCCTCTTGAAATGACCCTTGTGTTCTACACTAGTAGGGCCAATGTTGTGATGATGGTGGTGCGCATCGTATCTGGCTTCTCAGCTGATGGCATTTTATCTCAATTTTCTTATGGAGAACATATTGTTTGTGTTCTTATCCAATTCTTGTTATCATGTCGTTGTTTTAATGTTGTGGATCAATTAAATTAACTTGTTTACCCAAAAAAAAACCCTCTCTCTAAGACTATCTGTTCCTTAAGCTCTCTACTGGACTCCCTGGTTCAGGTGTATACAAGTTTGTGTTGGGACTATGGAAGGCCGTATCAACCTATACGGGTCCGTATCGGTCGATACATACCCGTATCGGTTGATACCAATACGATACAGGGGGCGATACGCCCCCCACATATTTTTTCGATGCGTATCGGTTATATTGTATCGATACGGTCGATATGTATCGATATTATATTTAAAAAATAATTTTTTTAATTAAAAAAATTATTTTTAATTAAAAAAATTAATTTTTTTTCTTAAAAATACAAATACAATTCAAACCCCAATTCTTTAAAAGTTTAAGTTTTAATTATATTAAAAATAATATTTTTAAAATTATATAAGATCAATACTGGTAGGTCCATATAATTTACATAATTATTTTTTTTACATATAGTGCTCTACAAATATACATTTATTTAAACATGTAATTTAGACTCATATTAAGCATATTATTTATTTTTAAAATTAACTAATTTTAAAGTATTTAATATGGGAAAGAATGACCAATATTAATATGGGACGGAGAGCATAATAGTATATGGTTCTAAATAAATTAATTTTAGAATACTCATATCAGTTGATATGGTATTATATGGTTTTATTATGCTCTAAAAGAAGTATTATAATAATATATTATTAGTTATAATATTTTTTTATGTTTATAAAAGGGTTTATGCCCATTTCGGCGCGTATCATCGGCGTATACCCGTATCTATGATCATCGATACTCTCATGCGTATCGATACGGCCTTCCATAGTTGGGACTTGTTTTGATCCAACAAGTGTGCACTCTGAAATCTTTTGGCAGGTTAACTGAACTAACAAATACAATGAGCTGAATGAGGATGATGATTTAATGTCACCTTCAACAAGTTTATTAAGCAATCATTCAAGGAAGAAAAATTAGAAAGGAGGATGTAGACGAGACAAAAAATTTCCATTTTTTGTTTTTTTATTTGTTTCCCATGTATATCAATTTCCTAATTTAGCTAGGGCTCCTCCTGTTAGTTTTCGTTAGCGGAGTGTCTATCTCTAGGTTTGGGGGAGGGTCTTTTATCTTTTATATCTAATACACTTTTTTTATTGCAGACAAAAAAAAATGTAGCATGCATTCTTTCAAGTATCCTAATAGTAAATCTTATATTTAAAATAGAAGGTCACTTAAGTTTTTCTTGATGCGAGTTTAATGTTGATTCTCTGCAAAGAAAAGTGGCGGTTTTCTCTTTCCCACGCATAATAGCACAGTGAAATGGAACGGCAAGAGAAGATGGTCTCAAGAAGGAGGCAAGAAGCAAAGGAGGGTAGGACTGCACTCAAAGCTCAGATATGGAATTAACTTGAGATTGACTTAATTAAGTTAAGTCTGGGCAAGGCCTATCTTAGGTTAGGTCAGGTCCAAAAGTAATACCTGGGTACTTTACGAGTTGGGTCGGATCGGGTCTAGCACGTGAAAACACCAATAACCAATATGAGTTCTTATTTGACCCCATTGGTATGAGTTGTAAATTATTATAGACAGACCCAAGTTATTCCTACCTCAGGTCGAGTCGGATCCAAGTAATTTCTATCTCAAGTTAGGTTAAGTCTAAGAAACTCAATTCATACCTTGAGTCGAGCCTGAACCAAATGGCTTAAAGAAGGGGATGGATGAAGGCTGGTAGAAGTGGAGAGAGAATGTGCTTCGGGCTTATACAGAGATTGAGCCAATGATGTGCCAAACTGAGCCTACGTTCACCAATGTCTCACATATGGCTGTGTTGGAACACTGAAGGACATGCTAATGACAACAATTTATACCTAATTTGTTGAGCTCTTAAACTTTGTTTTTTGCATTCTTGAATATGTTATGATTGACTTTTTCAAGGTCCACAACAATTTTAAATTTCAACACCAATCTTGATGAAGCGAAGGGATTATTTTATGGACTCATCTAGCTTAACCATGTTTTCTTACTAAGCCTTGGTGACCAACAATGAGAGGCTTCTAACATTGGAGTAGTGTGAAAGAAACTTGAGAACCAAGTTACCTTGTTTACCCCTCCACGTGTACACCAGTTATGATAGGTGGTCACAAAAACATTTTTCTTATTTTACCAAAAAAGTGTTTAGGGTCACCTTATCTGATTTTTGGGTGTTCCTTGAAATTATGTGGCTAAAACGAGCTTGTTTTTGGCAACCGACAATAGCTAGTTAAGTTACCTATTATACTTTTTCACTGGTTATTTCAGGTTGTATATGCCATGGGGGCCCTATAATAAGAGGCTCATTCTTTTGTAGATCACTTCAAAATTTTTCCACCTTGGTTAGTTTGAATGGATGGCATAAGTGTCTAGGTATGATTGGGGAAAAGGTTTGACTCACATGCAAATTTCTCTTGAAAATCATTATACAAAATTCGGAGAAAAATCCATTTAATTAAGGGGAAAATAATTACTGAAATTGTGGGTGTTAGAGGTGTGTAAAGGGAGTATGAGAGATAAAATGTCTCATTGGTGTAAAATCAAAATTGGCAACTGTAATTCAGATTATATTCGGCTTGACCCCTAGGCAAATCATAAGGCTCTAATTCACATCTTCGAGGGGCTTACTTTCTTCAACTCGGGAGTAATATCACTGACAAACTAAATGTGTCTTTACAAAGTGGTTGTTGGTCTTTTATCCCAGCTGAAACTTTCCAGACTCCTGTATGGGATTTTCTTAATGCTCACACCCAACTCCTATAGGTGGTGCACGCCCACAAATAAATTCTCATTCAAATTTGTTTGTGACTTGTGGGATACACCATCTGAAAGTGAATTGGCATCACATTATTTGACATAAGTATTGGGTTAATTGTTTTCTTACTTGATGCTTAACAACGGCTTACTTATGGTAATTTAGCATAGCAAGGTATTCTTTTGGCAAATAGATGCTCGCTATGCTACCATAATTTGGAAACTCAAGATCTTTTTTTTTCCAATGGACTTTTATAAAGATAGTCGGGAGACGAGTTCTCCTTAAGTGCTGGATTTTGAAATTAAATCTTTATTTTCAAGATTAAATTCAATGGGTCCTTCACTTTGTTAAATTGAATAAGTTTGGAGGAATTGTGTTAAGAACGTAGTTATATGCACCCCATTAAACTCTTATATCCCCCATTTCCTATTTACCCCAACCCTACTTACTAAAATTTCTCACTAAAAATACATTCTTAAAATCTTTTTACCTCACCTTCCTCTCTCCTTCACGAGCACCAGTAACATGGTCACAACCCCCTCCTATTTACCCCAACCCTACCTACTAAAATCGCTTACTTATCTCCCACATCTAAAAATTAATATATTCTTAAAGTCTTTTTACCACACCTTCCCCTCTCTTTGGTGACAGTGTCACTGTCAACGACCTGGTCTCAACCCTCCATCTTCCTCCTCGCTCTCCAATCCACCTCCTCATTGGCTACGATCGAGACTAGCTAGGCTATTTAGGCTATGGCTACGACGAGGGGGCACAACCAAGCCTAGCCCAAGTTGCAATGAGGGGCAGGCAAGCTAGGGTCTAGCTATGACAACAGGTCATGACATGGTTTTGGCCTCCTGGATGTGGTCGGAGGCCAAAGCATGACACTAGCCGCTAGACGTCGCCGCCACTGCCATCTCTGTCATTTTTGTCGCTTTTGTTACCGGAGTGGGAAAAAAAGTGTAATGACCCTGAATTCCTAGTAAGCTTTCAGCCTCTAATAAGTTAATTTTAGAGTTTTTAATAGCTTTTTATTAGATAAAGATTGTTTTATGACAAGATTTTATAAGATTGTGGTTGAGCCTTGTAAGACGAGCATAACGGACTTTGAACCACTCAAATCGGACGTTAGGGTTATAAGTTATGGCCTCAAGAAATGTACCTCAGGGGCAGGACCCACTTGAAAAGAGTGGGATAACCTACCCACGAGTTGTATTATTTTGTAGGGCTCATTAATATAAGTTCAATGGTACAAAGAATACGCGATTATTACATATGATTGAGAAGGTATTGCATTTTGAAACTTGAAAATGGAAAAGAAAAATAATAAAATATTGAGGCTGATGCAGGCTAATGCACGCTGGCGTCAGCCAGTTAGCGGGACCGTCCGGGCTTGCACAATGCATGACGGGTCTGCATGGCAGATCCGGGTCATGCGGGGCCCACACGATCTTGTGTCACTCGCGACATGTGTCTCCGCTCGGCGGCTCCACTATCGGGGCCCAAGAGGCGCTAGTGACGCAAGGGCAATGCTTGTTGTGCACGCATCTTGACGGTGCGATGTGCACATTCCGCGTGACTCAAGGCATGCGCACTTATAAATAGTGTCACGAGGGATGTTTTTGAGCTGTTTTCTAGTTTTTCCACTCCTCGAACTTCTTTCTCTCTTTCAAAGCCATTTTACATCTAAATCGAGTCGTTTAAGAGGCGTTCTCTACTTAATCGAGCATGTTGGACACCGTGGTGGGGTCATTTTTGTCATTCGAGAACTCTATAGTTATGAAATTACTACCCCAAGGTTAAGGTAGGGGGTTTTAAACTCTAAATCCATGCTCTACTCATAGAAGATAACTCTTCTAAACTATTTTTCTTGGTTATGCTTATTAATTGTGCTTTTTGAAAAAAAATATAATACCTATGAAAATGATTTGCATCCACTGGATTATGTTTTGAGTGCATGCACTCCCTATCTAGTTCCTTAGCTTAAGAACCAAAAATTATCATAACTTGAATATCCACCGAGATAAATAATTGGTTCTGGCACATGCAAAAAAGTGTGGAGCATTATGAAAAAACTTGTATCCTCTTAAGCCTTCTGATTGCCCCATGAGCATTTCGGGGAACTTCATTTTGGTATCACAACGACCTCGGTTTTATCGTCATCAAACGAACCGATGATTTCTAGATCATCTCTGAATTGGATTGCTTCTAAATAATTAGTTTTTCGATGAAATATATTTTGAAAAGATTATATCTATTTAATACAACCTACTGAGTATAAATATACTCACTCACCCCTATATATTGCAGGTATTGCAGCATTGACGAAGGTGAAAGCGGTAGAGAATTCCAAATGAGTTATTGGGTTGCTGCAATAGGCATTTATGTAATTATTCATATGACTGATATTTAAAGGCATGATATGCCTAGAAATTTATAAACTCTATACAAGTATTAGCTCTACGCACAGTAGTCCCTGGTGTAAGTAATATATTATATTATGTTCAGCTAAATTTATTTTTTTACTATGCATTTATGATATATATTTTGCTTGTGCAATTACTTTGTTATATTCAATTATTATCATTTTGATGATAGGCTTGAGTGTTGTGTTTGTTTCCACACCGACGGCTATCACGTTTGGTCACGTGTATACTAATTATGCGGTCAAACTGTAATTATTATGATGATTATGTTATATTAAATAAAGATTGCCACAAAGAGATTGTTGTTTGGGGTTTAATTCTTGGGGGAAGGAGGAAATTAAAAGGGGAAAGATGGGGTACTGAAGTAGAGAATAAATTAAAGATTTTTTTACTCTAGTTGGGGGACAGAGGAGTTTAGTTGGGTACATATAGCCACATTCTTGTACTAAAGTCTACCTTCTTGGATTATATCTTCTTCATATGGGGAGAAAGGAATCATCATGTTTTTGAAGGTAAAAATAAAATCCCTTACTACCTATCCAAGGTAATAATTGTGGAGTTTGCATTACAAAAAAAATGGGAAACAGCGACGGACATAAGTAGTCACTATTGCTAGGACTACCCGTCGCTATAGCTAATAGCAACGGCTAGTCGACTGTCGCAGATGCTTGCGTCGCTATAACCATCAGCGACGACCAAAATAGCCTTCAGCGACTACTATAGTCGTCACTAAAAAAACAACAATATTGTAAGACAATTAATTATCTAACATATAGCAAAAAGATAATTAATTATCCAAAAATTGACATACAAAAAGAAAAACGTGAGACCAGAAATGTTCCTTGTGCTTAGAGAAATTGCAGTTACCTCCATCTATCTCCTACTTCCAGCTTCTGAAGCAACAGCCATGCAATAAACACCTGAGTATGCCTGAAAATGGGATTTCTTACCCAAATAACATGACCCACATGGAAGGAAGCCAGAAATTGCTCCTTTGGTAAAGATTGTTGGGTCCTTTGCCATTCAAAAATGACCAAGGGAATTCCAAGTGAGTTGGGTGGCAGCCATTTACAACAAGCAATAGCTAATGCTGAGAGACAATCTTTCCAAGTACAATAGCTTGGTCTAAATCTGTGAGTCGGTGTTCACTTTATCACATTTCATTTAATATCTTCACTTCCCACAAAAAATTAACTTGAATATAGAGATATAAATCAAACGAAGTTCATGGAGCTGTTAATCAAAAAAAAAAATGATCTAAAATAAAGAAGTGGAAAACGATGGACGATTGATATACTTGTTGATAGCAGCAAAGAAGAGAAACAATGACCGCCTTCAAGATCTTTTCAACCCTTTGCTTCCACCTCCTCTATTCGCAGCAAGGAGATAGCCCTTGAATGCCCATGATACTCATCTAAAACCAATTTCAAGTTCTAGCCCTGATTAAGACCAAGTAAAAAATCATGTTTTTGCTTCTGCCCAAGTAAAAATCGAATATTAAATGTGTAATGAATCACAGTTTAGAACCAAAAAGTATCAATCTTTTTTGAAGAGATCCACAAAGCTCTTGTTGTTGCTGGAGTCGCTTCAAGTGTTCAGACTTTGCGAAATCAGGGGCTTGTGGTGAAGATGGTCATGGATGGAGAGGGGGAAGAGCAAAGCCTCAAGTCGTCCCGTTAGCCAGTAGGTGATCACTGCGATGAAGATCGTAGGGAGGAGGAGACTAGGGGATGAGGGGAAACAAGGGGGATTTGTGCGGGAGATGGGAAAATGCTTGGTGAGGGTGGGAGTAGTTTGGCAGAAATCCTAGCATGACGTTGGTGCAAATTGTAGGGAGGAGGGGACTGTGGGAGCTAGAGCAAGGAAAAAGGGGATGGGGAAAACTAGGGGGCAGGAGCGGGGGGAAATGGGAGGGAAGAACTGGGAGGAGGGGATTGTGGGAGCATGAGGACGGAAAAAATGGGGGGGGGGGGGGGAGGGGGGGACTGGCAGACTGGAGCAGGAGTAGGAAAAAAGGGAGGGAAGAACTGGGATGAGGAGAGGGAATTTATAGGGGGCTATGTAGTGGGTCATCAGCGTCGGCCGCTAAAAACCGTCGCAATTAATAAAACTGCAACGGCTTCAACCGCCATAGAAAAATTACAATTGCAAGATGCTATTCATGTAGCCGTCATTATTGATATTTTCTACGACAATTATTTTAGCCATTGCAATTAACTATTAATAGCAACGACTATGTTGACTCTCCGTCGCTATTGATGCATAGTTGTTACCATTTTTCTGTAGTGGTACGTTGCACAATATTGCAAGCAATCATCAAACTCATTGCAATGTTGCAAACAATCCCAGCAACATTCCGAGTAGTCCTTGTAACACATGTATACCATGTGTACAACACAAAAGCACATGTGTGTGCCCCAACTTTTGTCATGGGCACTATGTTGCTTTGTGACAACATGTATCATACATCTCAGGGATTCACAATTTCATTCATGTGGGTTTTGAATCCGTTCAAGCACCCCCTATTATATGTGTGCCCTTAGATCTCGATATGATGGTGTGCGTGTAATGCTTCATATTCTGAATAGCTTTGACTTGAATGAAGAAATTTTGAATAATTGTTCCTTTCATGAGGATCCACGGGAAGAATAAGTCATTTGCAATCACAGTTGTTACTTGTCACAAATCTTACTTCTTTTAGCCTGTCTCTATTGTTTGGGTTGGGAGGATAGCTTGTGCCATTATAATATTATTTTTTTGTTTAATATTATTTTTTATTTTAAAAAAGGAAGGGTCTTGGGTTCTCGGAGTAAGACAAAGGTTGGAGGGAAGAGTTTTTTATGTTCTCCTAATAAGTCTAAGTGCAAGTTATACATAAGAACTATTAATATTTAAAATTTATAGGACACATACTAATACATATTAGCACTAATATCTCTTGCACTAATGTAAGTTAGTACATGCATTACCAATATCCTGGATGCACAATTTTTATGTAAAATTTACAGTAGGTAGGGTAGTGGGTGGGCTGATTGTTAATGAGCAGGAAAAACTCTTCCCCGGTTGAAAGGAGGGAAGAGAGAAAGAGAAAACATGGTGAAGGATGAAGGGATCAGGGAGAGGAAGGACACCGGGTGCCGGTTGATTAGACCCGGGCATCAATGGCCTTGTGTCATTCAGAGCAACATCCATTTTGATTCTATCACTGTCGGCCACTTCATAATCACAAGGGCCCATGCCATGACATTCTCGACTTAGGATCTAGGGCAGCAATAAAAATCAGGTTCGGCCCCTGCCATACCCACTGACTGCACCGTCTTCCATCTACTTGCTAGTTGCTACATAGAAACGAGTTAAACTTCCAGAGAAATTTGCCACAGTTGATTGAAAAGCCGTCCCATCTACATGGCATCGGCTTGTTGACCTCTTCTTACCTCGGTCACGTTTGTTTTTACGTCTACCTCACAGAGTCACAGTCGCATTAATCAGTACCTGATCACATGCTAAGCTTATATGCACTTAGGATTAAAACTACAATTCGCAAAAAATCTCTTCTCCTAATGTAATCAAGATGATCATTTCTATCGAACATAGTAAAAAACAAGAAGCTTGTCTTCATTTTGCATGAAGATTTTCTGCGCCGAATTCTTCAGCCTGGCGTCAGGAAGGAACATCATGTCCCGAATATAGGGGTTAGCTAGACATCAGACACACATGAGAATCTGACCAAGTTCTATAACTGAATCATCTCCTTCACTAACAAGACTTGGGTTGTTGAAGCTGAGATCCAGGGAAGTATCTGAACAGCAGCTCTTGTGCAAGCATTTGGATCTCGTTGTCCACTTGGTTGGGGTCGTCAGGATGAGTGAGAAGGTCGGCCATCTCCGGCAAAGGTTCGGCTTCCACTCGCTGAGGACATGGAGCAGGCGGCAAATGGTCGTACATTGGCACCAAAGCGGCGGAGGGCCGGCGGGTTGCTCCATGGCAAGGTTGCACTTGGAGCTCCACGCTTGAGAGGCGGGCTTGAACATAGGCCAACTCGTTCTGCAGATTCACCACCTGAATATACCAAACTTAATATCAAATCCATCAACCCATTTCCTCATCTCGGAAGAGTTTTTGTCCTTGGGACATCTTCCCATCTACAGGGGCCGTCATCATGAAAATCGACGGGCATGCGCACTAGCTCAAGTTAACACGACTAATGTGCTAATGCATATTAATTCTTGTGATCGAAGTCTTTCTACCTGGCTGAGGGTATCCCGGCAGACACAAGATTGTAGTAGGACCAAAATTTCTTCCCCTTAGCACACAAGTTTTGCACACTATAAATGCAATATATGTGAGGTCAAAGTACAAAACTTGTGAATAAAGATACAACCATAGTGGGGATATGTTTGCTATAGAAAAATTATAGAATGCCTCCATTCTTTCCCAGATTCAGCTTCAAGACACAAGATTAGGGTTTCCACACAAAAAAATATAAAAAAACAAGTCTAAGATGAGGGAGACTTTAGTTTTGATTTTCTTTCTTTGTAGTGTATCACATGTATGGTTGACTAGATGAGAATGAAAATAGCTTGGTGGTGCAGATCAGAATGCTATATATTATTGTAAAAAGAGAGGGTTTTCTTCTAAATGCTTAAAATAAATAAAAGAAGATGCGAAGAGATCACAAATGAAACTCATGCTTACTCATCTGGTTGTATGAAGCATGAACACCATGATGCAAACCCTAGTTCTAAGTAAATATATGAGAATAAAAATTTACTAGATATACTCAGAACTCAAAGAAAAAATATGAAAAAAAGTCGAGATGAGAAATAAAGAAGGAGAAGTAGAGAGAGATCACTGCAAAAGAGAAATGTAAGAATGACAAAATCTAACTTCTATCTGCATGTACAAACAGTCGCCTCACGATAAAACCATACGGTAGCACTAGATACTGTACGTAGCCAAAGTGAGTTTGATCACCTGCTGCTGCAAGGCGAAGATGTGAGAGACGCAGCCATAGACGGGATCCCGGACCCGGGCCTGGGCCTCGAAGCAGACGGTTGCCACGGCGTCGAGGCGGCGGTGCTCCGGCACCCGCGACAGCATCTTGGACACGTTGCTGGCTCCGAACACCTTGTGCACCGCCGCGAACCTGGCCGCCCCCTGCTCCGGGTCAAAATATGGTGCAAATATGCACCCCACCACGCACTTCCGCCTCAAGAACTTGCACGCCCCGCAAGGCCCTCCGCTGCCGCTGCCCGCGGCGCCGCTTCTGCTCATCCTACCCCTCCGCCACCCCCCTTGCTCTTTATGGCTATTATCTACTTTGTGGGGTCGTTGAAGAAGAAGCAGAATACAAATGTATGAGACAGGCCAAAGAAAGAAAAGGAAAGAGACCAAGCTAGACAAGGAAAATGGAAAAGACCCGGTATGGGCTATGCTATATATATGTATAGCACATATGTACACATGTGTGTGATGTTAATGTATGGTGTTGAGTGTTCAGTACTGGGAGCATTGGAATAGTTTATGTCAAAGCTTTTGGTGGTGGGTCTTGGCCTAAAGGCTTGTTTTCCTTTGCATTCAATCTTTAAAGCCAAGCCAAAGATGGCTAGCTACCATTTTGCAACAGGTTGCGTGAAGCAAACATGCGGCCTCTTGTAGCCAACTTGCCCAACCGCCGCTAAACTTCCCACGTGCACTGCTCTCACGTGGTGGGATGACATAGGGATGATACCATCTTCTTCTTCTTCCTTGAACTGATTCATTCAGTTTGTTTCCTACTAGGGTTTAATATATTGCGGAGGTGGGGAAAGATAATTGGAGCTGGTTGACAAATTTCATATGGGGAGGAGCGAAAGGTTTCAGACCTTTGATCTTTGATTTCTTTCGCTTTGAAAGCTTTGTCTTGTTGTTTGTGGATGAGGACATGAGGTGGGAGTTTTCGTCGTTTTGGAGGAAGAGACATCTTCCTGAGATATCAAATTGCAATAGCATTTGACTTGTGCAACGTAGGCAAGTCCAGTAGAAACAGATTATTTGGAAGATTTCTTCACCTTGGAGTTTGGAGCATAATTAATCTAATAGATGTTGAACTTCGAATTGTAGCTAGTGACTCTTGTGGGTAGCAATATTGAGACAACTTCAATGCAAGTTCAAATTCGAGCTAATTATACTTGGTAGGAGATAATATGGAGCAAGGGAGAACTCCCTCACGTGGATCCTGCATGAAGAAGGAAAATAGAATTGATCTAGTCATTTAATTCTATGGATTTATATGGGACATGAATTACTATATTACATAATTAGCATTGGACGCGTTTAGCCTGACCAAGTTCCGTGATTAGAGCCCTTATCATAGAGGGTAACTTGTCATCTGTCTTTTATGTACAATGTTTGGATCTTTGGCATAGTTATAGGGCTTTAATAAGAAAATTAGTAAAAACAAAAAAATTCCATTAGCATTTGTGGGTAGCATTTACAAAGTGGGCCAAATCGGCCATTAAGCAACGTCTTTACTGACCATCACCCATGTGCATTAGATGTAACATGTTGAGCCATAATTACTAGTCTATTTTATTCCACTTGGGCTGCATCAGCCATATCCAACTCCTATGTCCTTATAAAGTAGCAATTATGGCCCCCCACACACACAACAAGAAGGGCCTCAAAAGATCACATGGGCTCCACCAAGGACGTTACACTACCACTGCTGAATGAAGTGACAACCTCATATCTTTCATCATGTAACCTATGTAGCCCATCCCACATGTTGATGTTAGTAAAGGAATTGCAAAGCACTTACAGTTGCAGTCCATATTTTACTGAATCAGTACAGTACCCTGTACTGTAGCGGCCACAGAGAATAAACAAGGCTGAAGAGGCTGTTGCCCCCCATAGGCTGGAGGGGGCCCCCCTAGGCAGCGTGGCAAGGGAGGTAGCCAGGTAGGCAAGCATGGCCCGGGACCCACTAGCCGTTGGTGAGGTGGGTCATAGAGTCAAAACATTATTCAAATATAAATTTACTTTTGTTTAAGTGCTGATCTTTCTCTCTGCCCATGTTGAGGAGTTCGAAAAACCCTCTCCCTCGTCGCCTTGCCATTGATCGCCTCTGACTCCATCGGCTGTAAACAAGGCTCCGGACGGCCGCGCCGTCCGGCCCTCTGTCTGCCTGCCTGCCTGCCTTCCCGTCCGGAGTCCGGACTGGGTACGTAGGGGAAGTGGCAGCACAAGGCCTTGCTAGCTAGGCCTATTTAACTGCATGGGCCCCTTGGTACCTTTCCGCCATTTTTTCATCCATCTTTTTGCTCCAAAGGTATTAGCATCTATGTGTTGTTACAGTGTTTCTCCTTCATGGTGAAGTGGGAACACAGTGACCCACTAACCCTATTGCCTTTGCATGGAATAGTGGCATGTACGTTAGCAGCATAGATGTTCATTCAGTGAGCAAAAGAAAATAAAATTGTGATGTTCATTCAAGAGAGGCTTAAAATGACGAATTATGATACTCGGCTTTTATCAGAAATGCTTGATTTAGGTGGACAGGAAGATCGGTGAAGCAGATCAGTGCTGGCCAATTGAATTACCAATACATAGATTGGTTTTAGTGTATTCTGGGACGGAGTACCAGTCCACGAACCTGTTCATAAATTAACTGTAGACGAATGGCAAACTCAGGAGGAAAGGAAGACAGCAAGGGTTTTTTGTCCAAGGTCTTCTTAGATTCGACGTTGGTGCCGTTCTTCAAAAACACGTCAGTGAATGACACTGTAATGAGTTCTGGATCCGGATCTTCAATCTTTGTATGCTATCATGGAGTAAAGAGGCTGTTTAGTAAGATGGAGTAGAACTATGTGATGAAAACCAAGTTCACGACATTGCATGTACGCAAGTCTGGTAAAACGTAGTAATGAATAGTACTGCACCGCCTCATGTAGATTGCAGCTAGATTTTTTTACTTTCTGGTCGCATATTATAGCTAGACACAACCAATCTCTTTGTCACCGCGGACTCTAATAGATGTAAAGTCAATAAATGTGGCAGGTAACTCCGTTCCCCAAGGAAAACATAAATTTATTTTTTTATACACCAATACCCCAATTGTCTTTCACCATTTTCCTTTATCTTCACCAACTTTTGAACATAGAGGTGTTAACAAACCGGGCTTGGGTTAAATTCGAATTACTCAAATTCGGCTCAAAGTCGACAACGAAACTTAAAATTTTTAATTTAAACTCAGCTCGAATAAGAAATCTAGAGCTTAATTCGAACTCAAACTATAATAAGTCAATCATGAGCCTAGGCTCGAACGAAAAAAATAATAAAATATATTTAACTATAAAATATATAAAGTATCACACACATTAAAATATTTTTAGTATTAAATATTAATAAATATATTTTAACAACTTTTGTGATTGTCACTAAAAAATATTAATATAGTCACTAGAAAATAAGAAAATTATGACAAATAAATTTTAGTTAAAGATGCTCCAAAAATGCTGCATTACTATTTTTTTTGTTTATGTGTATAACCACTAAAAAATATACAAAAACTAAAATATTACTTAGACACCATTATTATCTACTTTTTTATCTCTTATTTTCTTCACATGCTTATAAATCACTCATAAAAGAACTAGTCTTCAACCTTAAGGGTTGTTTAGATGTTGAATTTTTTAGAAATGGAATTAGAATTTTTTAATAATTTACCATTAAATTATAATTATATTTCATAATATAAGTTTTTAAAATAAATTTAAATGTCACATCAAATTCATTTTTAAAATTTTAAACTAATATAACTCTATCTTCCAAATTCGGATATGCACACTCTTTGTATTATTTCGCTCTTAAATTCAAGCTCTATCAAACAAGACAAAGGTAGGTAATTTTAAACTTTTAAAGTAGGTTCCACCTATTTATGGTACGCTTCTTGAGGCTCAAATACATATGAGAGGTAATAATTAAAAAATAATAGAATTTATAATTCTAAAACAGGGGCTGAGAGCCAGAATCAATGAAATCACATCACGAGGTGATTCGGTGATTTCAACCGATCCCGACTTGAAACGGCTTGAAATTAACTTTCACATGGTATTTTTAATTACACTTACCTTCTGTACCTAAACATGATTATGATAATTAGGGCGGAATCGATAGAAATTTCACATCTAAACAACTCCTTAGTATGCCTCTAAAAAATTTCAAGTATATGTAAAATTAAGAAAAATAATATGTAAAGTAAGGTTAGTCTCTGAGTGTAATGCTTTAGGTTTTAAAAGAATATTCTAATTATTCTTTAGGTGTAATCATGTTTTTTTAGAAGAGTTCTTCAAGTGTAATGCTTCAGGTTTTGAAAGAATATTTTAATTATTCTTTTGTAAACTAAGGCTGGTCAGCTTGGTGTGATCATGTTTTTTTTAGAAGAGTTCTTAGGTATATTATTATGATATCATGTTGACCCTCCATCATATACTAATGGCTCCATTTGGTTTTTTAATTAAACTAATTTTAATTCAACTTTAAAAACCAAATTGAGCTATTAATTTAGGATGGAATGAGTATATTAGTGTTTGTAGCTCCAAATTTTTATTTTTATAAAATATATATCATACATATAAATTATTCATCTATTACAATTTAATGAAAAAAATATCATAGATAAATTTTATATGAGTTTGGGCTCACGCATATTAGCTTAAGCTCAAGCATCATAGGCCATTGGATCGAGATCCGAGGGTGAACCAATCTGCCATTGAGTTGTGTGTATTATCGGATGAAAATTTGAGGGTACGCGATGTCTAGGCTCATGCAATCGTGCATGAGCCTAGGCTCATATAAATAGGTCTCATATATCATATATGATATATGGTATTAGCACATGTGTGTGATTATATACCTTATTGTAAATGTCATAAATGCATATTTAAATAAATAATTATGTCTATAAAATATAGATATACATGTATTATTTATTATATATTGTATATAATTTTAAAATTACATTCGAGTTTGAGTTTCATTTGAACCGAGCCGAGTCAAGCAGGGATATGCTCAAACTGAATTCGAGCCTATTCAAGCTCGAATCTAGTTCTAGTCGAGCTAGTCTAGTTCGAGCCAAGCCAAGCTAGGCTTGCTCGATGAACTGGCTCAACTCATTAACAGCCCTACTTGAACCCCAAAGAAAAATGTAAAATATTTTTATAACCTCAATGCATGACCAGGGCATGGAAACCTATTGAATCTAGTTTCAAAGTTTATCTCTCACCACTTATTTGGTGATGTTGCACCCTCCCATTGTTAGGCCTCCCATCATTAGTCACTAAGCCTTAGTTATGAAAACTAGTTAGGCTACTACATCTCCTTCTCCAACTTTAGTGGCCTACCTCTCCCCTTCCTCTCTTTCTTCTCCTCCTTCATAGCCTGTGACATAGAGGAGTTATTGCATTATTGGCCGAAAGGAGGGTAGCTAGGCAACAAGTGGAGAGGTAGGCCACTAAAGTTGAAGAAGATCAAGAAGAAGTCGACAACGGTAAAGAAGAAGAGAGGAGGCATGGGGTAAAGTGGTGTTGAAATAAAAAATTTGGATTGATGAGGACCTGGACCCATAAGAGATTTTAGTAGATGTAGGTGGGGTAAATAAGAAAATGGGAATAAAGGAGATTAAATGGGTAAAAATCGTCAAGTTCAAATCTAATTAAATATTATTACAAGGTTCTAAACATTGTTTTAAAAACTAGTACAATCGGGCCGGTTGAAACCCCTAATCGAACCGAACCCAATCTATTTTTTAGGTCAAGACATTTAATTAGTTATAAAAATTCGATCCGGGTATATGGCTATATGCTCAGTCGAACCGGGGAAATCGTGACCCGATAACCATTCTTAATCCGTTGTCAATCCGATTTTTAAAAAACTCGTTTGAAGAACTCATTTCTTTGCATGGAAACTTATGTATGGAAATAGTCAATTAGCCGCTTATATGTCATAGGTTTTTTTAAAAATATATATAAAATAAGATGACACCATAAAAAACAATGAAAGATTTCCTTTTGTCCTATTTCAATAGTCTCATTTTAGAAACAATTTATCTCATACTAATAGTCCAATGAACGCTTCTATTTCTTAATTACTCACCTTTCTTAATTAAACATTATAAAACTTCTCACACCCACTCCTTTTACTTCTCCAACCATTTGACAAATATATCATTTCCCCATTAAACAAATATATATCTTTCATATCCACCAAACTCCTCCTCTCCCACACCTCAGCATTGGAGTCGTCACTACACGGTGTACCACAAGAGGCAACACCATCTTCCTAGTCCTCCCCCGCTGCAACACCATCTTGTCCTCCTAGTCCTCCCCCCGTTGTTGCCTTCTTCTTCTTCTTCTTCTTCATCTTCATCTTATCTTCCTAGTCCTCCCCTTCTTCTTCTTCTTCTTCTTCTTCTTCTTCTTCTTCTTCTTCTTCTTCTTCTTCTTCTTCTTCTTCTTCTTCTTCTTCTTCTTCCAACAGTTGTCAAACTTAGGTAGGGGTAGGGCGAATTAGCCTACAACTACAACTTAATTTTCCATTACTACCCCCACCTCCTTCTTCATCTTTGTCCTCCTCCTCCTTTTTTCTCCCTTTTGTTTCTATTCTTACCGGCATCGTATTTGGAAAAGCGTCATTGTATCATGTGGAGGGTTTCAAAGTCATCCTCATTATCTAAACCGTCAGCAAGCCCTTTGAAGTGGTCCATGCAAGTTGTGGAGGCAGGACGGCCAAGGAAGCCATGAAGCAGCGCTAGATGTCCCGAACCAAATAGAGGTCGTTGACCTTGGATCTCCCTTCATTGGAATTAGGGAGAGCCTGGTCTTCAGCATCAAGTGTTTTCCTTGTAATCATGCATGCAGGCAAGCCCAAGGGCTTCCATATATTCGTCGAGGCCCTCATCTTCTTCAAGCTCAATGTCATCGTCGACATCGCCCACTCACCCTATATGAGGGTGACGCCATTGGAAACACCATAAATCTTTGTTCAGGTTGCAAGCGGGAGATAGGTGCTACAATTATAGAGGGCAAAGAATTGCAAGATCAAATTATAAAATTTGCTATCAGACATACTCCCTCCTGCATATATTAATAGTTATAAAATAGTAGCTTTTATTGAACCATGAATCTCATATCTAAGAAAAAATAAACTAAACTTATAATACTCTTTTTTAAGTACCAAATTATTTAAATTAAAAAAAACAAATCTATTAATATAGAATAATTTTTTTATAAAATGAAGCTATTAATTTAAGATGAATAAAGTATAATCATCAATTATCAATTAAGAGAAAATCCTTGCATTGCAATACTTTTACCAAGTACCCATTAGCCACTTTCTAGTCATTAGTGTACAAGATGTTGGGATCCACCCTGGTACTGAAATTAATCAAGAGAAAATTCACTGCAGATTTGTAATAATGCAGCATTGATGGCATCTAATCCTGCAATCTTTGACTAAAATGATGCCACCTAATCCTAAGATAGGTCTTAGATAACAAAGTGGACTTAATAAAGTGGATATTGAGCTCACCAATCCTGAAACCCTTGTGTAGTTTACTGCACTCTACATACTTTACAATTAAAATTAATTTATTTTGAAAATTTAATAGAGCTATTAATTTAGGACAAATAGAGTATTATATATCATCTAAATTGTACATAACCAGGAAAATGACCTTAGACATGAACTACAAGCAAGTAAATGACTAGAACAAGTTAACAGCATTCTGGTAGAACAAAGTCTGATCATAAAGTGGCTATCATACCAATGTAGCAAATTCTTCTTTAGTGCATGAGAAAAACAACTTTTTCGTCCATGCAATAATGCCTATTCAAAAATTTTATGGGCATCCTACTCAAAAAATGTGTTTGGATGCTTGTAATTCGGTTCTAATATTGAATTGGTACAGTATCCAAAGGCAAGATTAAATATGATGACCCATGAACCTTAATTGCGGCCATCATATTCACCATGTATACAGCCCCTCCGACAGCTAACAAAAAAATTATCTATTGCAAGAACTTCAAGAGGGCATCTTAGTGTCATCCTTTTCTTGGTGATTTTGTGCATTAGAAAGTAAAACTCCCTCCGTCCAAAATAATTAATAGCTCTATTTGACAAAAAATAATAGTTCTATTTTGTTCAATTTAAGTGGTCGGGTGATTAAAAAAAATATTATAAGCTTATTTTCCTTTTTCTTAGATATAGGTTTCACCGTTCAATAAAAACTATAGTTTTTTCAAATGTAGCTATTAATATAACACAGAGAGAGTATAGAATACCTCCATAATATTGCAACAAAACCCAAAAACTTGAGTCAATATAAACTCTATTAGTCCAAGCACTAGAAAGGAATTTTACATAACCAGTAAAAAGATATTTTTTGTACTCCCTCTATCACGAAGTATAAGTATCCTATTTAATTTTTCAAAATGAACTAATTTTGTTCATTTTGAAAAACCAAATAAGACATTTATTTTGGGACAGAGAGAGTATATTATACTACTATAAACAACACAAGGGTAGTCATAGAATTTTGCAAGATTTCCTATAATGCTCTCAAATTTCCTATAATACCTATAAATATAAGTTTAAATTGATGTGTACTTTAGGTATACTTTTATAAAACCCACATGGCTTCCATGTGTAAGCCCGATACTAATTGTAGTGACACAACATGAGCCCCACTATTTATATTGTGTTATTCCTAATTTTACAAGGTTATATCTTAGCACTCTCAAATTCAAACTCGTTTATTTTTAGTACTGTTGGAAAGCTCTCAACAAGCTTTATCAAATGAGATCCCATATGAATTTGGTTTCTTCAACTTTTTTGTGAGTCCCACTGTCACGGCCCTACTCGATGGAAAGGCTACCATGCGGCACTTGCAAGGCTTTCCACCTGGCAAGTCAGCCTATCGAAAGGACAAGAGTTCTTGCTGGACAAGGCGCTGCGCAGATCACGTGCGAAGGGCCTTGCAAAGCAAGAGGTAGGGGGAAAGGGAGTGACACATTGCAAAGAAACAAATGAACACAAGCAAGAAAGTGGATTGCATTCACTATCAACGTGTTTACAAAGCAATGGCAACCATTCAAGCACTACCCTCCCCCTATATAGCATAAGGGATTTTTTGGATATTGCTGGAGTGGCAGCCAAAGTGGCCGTACAGGCATGGTTACATAGAAGTAAAGGAAAATGCATAAAAACATAAAAACATAAAGAAAGACATCAAAAGGTATTTACAATGTATTTACAAAGGGGTTCGGACCAAGTCCGTAACATTCTCCCCCACTCAATTCTGTCGACGTCCTCGTTGACGCTGCTGCTGGAGGTAGGCTTTGGCTTGTTGTGCTTGTTGAATGGTGAGGTCGTCTTCGGGCTCCCAGCTGTGTGGAAGGCCCCGCCACTTGATGAGGAATTCCTGTACTTGTTCTTTGCCGCGGAGAACTTCGCGATCCGCCAAGACTTCTTCTAAGACTCGAACGTCGGTGGTGACCTTCGGGTTGCCGCGATCAATTTGGTTTCAGAGGGGTCTTCAGCATCGGCATGATATGGCTTCAGACAACTGGCGTGGAAGGTCGGATGAACCTGCATCCAGGCCGGTAACTGCACTTGATAAGAGGCTTTCCCGACCCGCTTAGTGATGGGGACGGGACCTTCATATTTACGAACAAGACCTCGATGGAGCTGCCGAAATATCTTCAATTGGGCTGGATTCAGTTTGACAAGAACCAAATCTCCCACCTGGAATGTGTAAGGCTTCCGGCCTAAGTCGGCCCACTTCTTCGTTCTTCGACGCGCTTTCTCGAGATAGGCCTTCGCAATGTCTGCGTGAAGGTGCCAATCCTTTGCTAGGTGGAAGGCAGGCGGGTTGTTCCCTATGTATCCAGTCGCTAGAGTAAGTGGTGTTGCCGGTTGACGCCCAATGGCAAGTTCAAAGGGACTATAGTTGGTGGCAGAACTCCGTTGGAGGTTATAGGAGAATTGGGCAATATCAAGTAGATTCGCCCAATTCTTTTGATTGGCACTGATGAAGTGGCGAAGGTACTCTTCGAGGATGGCGTTGATGCGTTCAGTCTGACCATCTGTCTGGGGATGCATGCTAGAGGAGAAATTCAACTTTGAACCCAATAGCTTGAATAACTCTGTCCAGAAACGACCAGTGAACCGCGCATCGCGATCACTCACAATGGTTTGCGGTACTCCCCAAAGTTTGACAATATTTTTGAGGAATAAGTGTGCCGCTTCTTCAGCCGTACAGTGCTTTGACGCTGGGATGAAGGTAGCATATTTTGAGAAGCGATCGACCACAACCAAGATCGATCCATAGCTGCCGACCCTTGGTAAAGCGGAGATGAAGTCTAGGGAGACACTCTCCCATGGCCCGTCTGGCACGGGTAGTGGCTCCAGAAGGCCACGAGGTTTGTCCCGTTCAACCTTATCCTGTTGGCATGTGAGGCAGGTGCGAACATACTCTTCGACATCGTCGCCCATGTGAGGCCAAAAATACCCCCTTTCCAAGAGAGCTAAGGTGCGGTGGATACCTGGATGTCCAGCCCACGATGTGTCGTGGCATTCCATAAGGACCTCCTTCCTAAGATTGTCAGCCTTTGGCACGTAGAGGCGCTTCCCTTTTGTCATCAGTAGTCCATCTTCCACCCAAAACTTACGAGTTTTTCCCTCAGTGACTTGCTGGAGAAGAGAGGGTGCCAATGTATCTTTGTTTAGTGCAACCTGAATTCGAGTATGTAGGTCGCTTCTACACTGGCTGACACGACCCAACTTGTTTAACTTGATGGTGGCAAGATCATCAGACTCAGTCTTCCGGCTCAACGCGTCGGCGACAGTGTTGTCTCGGCTAGGTTTGTACTCCAGGGTGAAGTCGAATTCGGCAAGGAAATCCTGCCAACGAGCTTGTTTCGGAGAGAACTTCTTCTGGGTTTGGAAATAGCTGGCAGCAATGTTGTCAATCTTGATAACGAATTGAGAACCTAGCAAATAATGTCGCCAAGTGTAAAGACAATGAATGATGGCTGTCATCTCCTTCTCTTGCATGGTATACCTTCGCTCGGTCTCATTCAGTTTGCGACTCTCGAAAGCTACCGGGTGTCCATCTTGAACCAAAACACCTCCGATGGCGTATTCAGAGGCATTCGTTTGCATCTCAAAGGGCTTTATGTAGTCAGGGAGGCGGAGCACAGGGTCTTCAGTCATAGCCTTCTTCAGTTCAGCAAAGGCCATTTGGCATTTCTCAGACCAGCACTAGGGACGATCTTTCTTGAGTAAGTCAGTCAGAGGGGTGGCTTTTTGTGAGTACCCCTGAATGAACTGCCGATAGTAATTAGCCAGACTAAGGAAAGCTTGCAACTCTCGCACCTTAGTCGGGGTAGGCCATTCGTCAATTGCGTGAACTTTTGATGTATCCATACGGACTTGTCCACCTCCGATGATATGTCCTAAGAATAAGATCTCCTCCTTAGCAAAAGAGCATTTCTCCAACTTGACATACAGTTGATTGTATCGGAGAACTTCCAAAACAGTCTTCAGATGATCAAGGTGCTCCTCTAAAGTCTTGCTGTAAATGACAATGTCATCTAAATAGACAACCACAAACTTGTCGAGGAACTCCCGAAAAATATCATTCATCAAGGTGCAGAACGTAGCCGGGGCGTTCGTTAGTCCAAAGGGCATGACGAGGAACTCAAAGGCCCCATAGCGGGTAACGCAAGTGGTCTTTGCTTCGTCCCCTTCGGCAATTCGAACTTGATAGTACCCCGAACGCAGATCCAACTTTGAGAAGTATCGGGCATCTCCTAGTTGATCAAAAAGGTCAGCAATGAGTGGAAGGGGATATCTGTTCTTCACCGTCAACTTGTTGAGGGCACGGTAATCAATACACAAACGCAAACTTCCATCATGTTTCTTTTGGAAGATGACTGGAGATCCAAAGGGTGCTTTAGCTGAACGGATGAAACCTGCTTCAAGAAGTTCGTCAAGTTGTCTTCGTAATTCTGCAAGCTCGGGTGGTGCCATCCGGTAGGGGGCGCGAGCTGGAGGCTTGGCACCCGGTTCTAGCTCAATCTGATGATCAATAGCTCTCCTTGGTGGGAGGTGTTTGGGAAGGGCTTTCGGCATCACATCCGCATATTTCGAAAGGACCGCCTTAACTTCTGATGAGTAGGTGCATCATCCGGCGATTGATCCTCCATCCGCATGGCGACAACGTAAGTGGACTCACCCTTCCTCAAGCCCTTGTCAAGTTGTATGGCTGACAAGTGCTCAATCGCGGGCTTGTCCTTCTGAATGGCTGGGACCATGCACGGGCTGGATTTGTTGAACATGCATATCGATCCTAGGTGCGGCATCGGCACCGCACTTGCACCTTCTAGAAAGTCCATCCCCAAGATAACCTGAAAATCATCCAAGCGAACAGCCATAAGATTAATTGTCCCGGACCAGTTTCCGATGGAAATGGAAACATACTTGGCTAATCCAGTTATAGGGTGAGCTTCGGAGTTCACGGCCTTCATCCGGCTGGAGTCTTTTACTAACTGTAACCCAAGGCGCTTGATCTCATTGTTGGAGACAAAGGTGTGAGTAGCTCCAGTGTCGACTATGGCTTGAGTTGGGACTCCATTTAAGCAAATCCCAATATACATCAAACTTTAGCCTGAGAGGGTTTGGTCACATCTTGTCCCTTGAGTGAATTGATCAATCGTAATGCCCCCATCTTTGGTTCTGCCTCTTCGTCGCTAGATGCCCCTTCAACGGCAGCTTCAGAACTTGATATTCGAGCATATAGGGCGTTGAGCTCTTTTTTCTGTGGGCAATCTCGAACGAGGTGCGGACCATTACAAAGGAAACACGTAAGCTTGCATGGTTGAAATGCTACGTTGTCTGTCCTTTGTCCCTCGTTCCTGTAAAAAGGTCTCCTCTCGCCCATCTTGCCCTTGCCTTTATCTTGTCCCCCGGTGAACGACCCTTGATCTTTCTGGCCATATCGGGTATCCCTCTGGTTGGTGGTGTTCTTTCTCAAACCGCCTTCGTTAGTATAGTCGGTAAGGCGTTCTGCTTCTGTAACGGCAGTGGTCAAATCCCTTACACCCCGCCTGTTTAATTCAGTCTGAACCCACGGCTTGAGTCCTTCCAAAAAGAAAAATAGCTTATCCTTCTCAGACATGTCACGAATGTCTAGCATGAGGGCGGAAAACTGCTTAACATATTCCCGAACAGTCCCTGTCTGTTGGAGACGTCGAAGGTTTCTCCGAGCAATGAACTCAACATTTTCGGGAAGAAATTGAGTCTTGAGTTGACTCTTTAGCTCCTCGCATGTCTCAATCCGGACTAGGCCTCTCGTCATCTCATTATACTTAGTCCTCCACTACAGCTTGGCATCGTCGGACAAATACATGGTGGCCATAGCCACTTTTGCCTCCTCAGTCTCTGGGTTAACAACCCGAAGGTATTGCTCCATATCGAACAAAAAGTTTTCGAGTTGCTTAGCATCTCTTGCCCCACTGTAGGGAGTGGGTTCTGGCACTTTGGGGCATCTCTGTCCGCCCATCGTACTTGGAGATTCTTGGCGAGCAGCATTGCGCATGAGGAGCGACACTTGGGCTGCCAAGCCACGAATCTCTTCCTGTAAGGAAGCCACGGTCACCTGTACATCATCGTGAAGCTCACTGATCAGCTCGCGATTCACCGAACTCGAATCACGGTTCCTCTCCTCCCATGTTTCTAGGGAGTGAACCTTATCATCCAGCTTGCCAAAATTGGTTGTGAGAGAAGCAAGCTGCTCTTCCACAACTTCCACACGCAACAACATTTTCGACGTCCTTGATGGCATGGCGGCAGGCTCTTCCACCCCGCTCACTTCAGCCACCGACTTCGGCATCTCTTCCGAAGATTGAATGTCCAAAACCAAAGCTCTGATACCAACTGTCACGGCCCTACTCGATGGAAAGGCTACCGTGCGGCACTTGCAAGGCTTTCCGCCTGGCAAGTCAACCTATCGAAGGGACAAGAGTTCTTGCTGGACAAGGCGCTGCGCGGATCACATGCAAAGGGCCTTGCAAAGCAAGAGGTAGGGGGAAAGGGAGTGACACATTGCAAAGAAACAAATGAACACAAACAAGAAAGTGGATTGCATTCACTATCAACGTGTTTACAAAGCAATGGCAATCATTCAAGCACTACCCTCCCCCTATATAGCATAAGGGATTTTTCGGATATTGCTGGAGTGGCAGCCAAAGTGGCCGTACAGGCATGGTTACATAAAAGTAAAGGAAAATGCATAAAAACATAAAAACATAAAGAAAGACATCAAAAGGTATTTACAATGTATTTACAAAGGGGTTCAGACCAAGTCCGTAACACCACGCATATGATGAACTTCCCAACAATAATTTTTTTATATTTTTACTTATATTACACATCTTTATATTTGTGTGTTCTTGATACTAGTGAAATATAAACTATATGCAAAGACAGTTTATGTTTTTAGCAAAAATATACATAAGGGTTTTGGAAAGTTAAATTAAACTTAATTTTTGGATGTAACAACCGCTATTCAAACATTGATTGTTTTTCATGTTAGATTGGATGAGGTGTGAGGCCACATTCTTATGTATTATATCTCTTTCAATGTTACATTAAATTCTTATGTTAACTGAGATCAGCATACTTGAGCTTAAGTAAAAATACCTTATGCATGCATTGTGCATGCATTTTTGCTAGTAATAATATAACGCAACAAAGTGTACGATAGACTTTTTATTTATCCCACAAATTTTTATGTTTATTCCTATATTATCCACAAGGAATAAAGTTTATGGCTATTCTATCATTTTACACCAAAGAATAGTAAATTAAATAATCAAACGAATATTCTCTATATTTACAAATTTTATGATTATTATTCGAATATTATAAATTTTATCCTTGCGGTGGGAGAAATAAGTTACAATAATATTCTCTTGATTCTCCGAATTTATAAATTTTGTACTTTTATTTAAATGTTACAAATTTTATCCAAATATTTGATCATTTCTAACAATTTCCCATTTATGTACGGGGGAAAATAGGCCATGTATGCATTAGAAAAAAAATTAAAAAAAAAGTGAAAGTTTGTAGGCTAGTTCCACGAGACCCACTCTCATGGCTATTAGGAGAATTTTGACCTCTAAGCAGCCATACAAAATGTGACACGTAAACCAACGTCTGTATTTTATCATGTGGCTCAAAATTTACCTACCTTTTCCAAATTATCGCAAACTGCATCAAATTGAACTCGAATTCTATCTTTGTGACAGTAGAGGCTCAAGTATTCATGCACCGAATCAATATGGCGGAGGTCATTGCCTAGGCGTAGCCTAATTGCCTGACCAACATTGTAAAATGTACCATGTCTTGGATTATAATCATCTCCGGCTTCTGCATCCTTTAAGAATAAGCTTCCATAAAGATTAACTCTATGTGCCTCGTAGGCATCATCAGAATTCAGAAGAAAATCCAAAGATTTAATTTTTCGAACTCGGATACACGTTCATAGATGTTATCAAGGCAGCAATTTAACCCCACTTCCTAGGGCAGCACTTTCTCAACCATCAATAATTTCAACTTCAAAAGAATAGGTTCAAACTATAGCATGACAAGATTTCCAGACTTCTTGAATCCGAGAAGTAACTTCAAATAGAATTTCAGAAGGCTATCAACTAATAAATCATAGCTGAAGTAAAGGAAATTAAGATTTGCAATAAAATCCACCCTTACAAATGCGCATACTCTCTTTAATTATCTATTACTTCAGAAAAAGCCTCTTCGGATTCACTGCTACAATACCTAATGAAACAATCATGTCGTCTTGCATGTATCAAGTGAACCTCAACAACAATGAGGTGCATCCAAAACCAATACTTGCGGGAACCAACTCAAGGAGGGAAAGAATGAACAAAGAGGGGAGTAGATTTTTTACCTTTGGCTTTTCTGTCCCTTGAAGTCCTGCATCAAAATGTCAAAGACAGCAAAATTTTTGGATTGTTTTTTGAAGCAATGAATATCAGGGAAAGCAACCATAAAAATACTTGCAACAACCAAAAATGTTGGTACATAATCTTTCCTATCATCTTTCCAGTCCAGAATTTAAAAATAAGATGGAAAAGAGAACAGTGTGCTATGCCCAATCTCCCATCCAAAATAAGCACAAATAACTTTTGCAAGTTAGAATCCCCTAACGAACTTTTGCCCAATGATAAAGCAAGGTTGCGGTTCATAGTGGTTTTTTTGTCATATAGCTCGTGTACAAGCTGCTAGTGCAGAAAAATGTTTCCATGCACAAGCACCTCATCGGCCATCGCACAGAAATGTGTAGCTTATGTGTTTTACACAAACAGATGAGGAGGCAAAAGTCAGAGAACCAGTTATCCACCACTATAGACATGAAAATATTTTTAACGAAAACCCATTTTTTTTGCCACATCCCAAAAAAAGCTTCCTTACAGCTAGAATTATAAAACGGCTAATAATCTCACAAGCAGCATATTAGTTTATTACTTCTCCTAAAAGCTTAAGATATTAAGTAATGGACTAACTTATATTAACCACACTAACACTCCCCAATATCTGTCAGCCACTTGTGCATCCCATATCCCATGTTGTGCACAAGCCACTTTTCCCTGAGCCAAAGTTGCAAAAGCAGCTTGTTTGAATGGTTACAAATGCTACCTGAAGCAACAATACAGGCTAAGCTCACAGCTAACAATAGGATGCCTCTCATGTAAGATAAAAAAAAATCCATCAAATGCATACCAGACCATATAACTGAAGCAAGTTCATTAACAAATATTTGACCCGTGACACGGTAAAAAAAGCCGAAAAAAGGCATCCATGAACATAGTTTAGTGGCAAAATTGACAAGTTAAGAACTTACCTATGCAAGCAAACAGCTAGTAGCAACAAATTTCGCCTAGAAGCTACAATTAATTTATAATACATAACTGCAGATGAAATTTTTGACCAGCTAAAATCAATAAATATGAAAACGTAAAACCAGATTCAGTTGAACAGGCCAATTGGCAAGTTAAGCATAGAACAGTTCAATAAATCTTTGGTTTCATAATAATAATAAAAAAATTCATAGAATGTATCTATTTTCTATTTGATGGGTAGACTCATGCACCCTCACACTCTACACGCTAATGGGATTTGACCTTGGGACCTTCCCCACAACTGGGAGAGATCCAGCCAGCACCCCAAAGGCTGGATCGGCTAGAATATACATAAATTAAGGCATTAGATAGGACCAACGAATTTCTGTTCCTAGTTTGGTTTCTAGTCCTTTCCTAACTACATTTTGTAAGTAATTACGAAGTTTTAGCCAAAAAGATAGTCGATGTGTAAGGAAAAGTCAAACTCATATAGTACAGCCGGTTGAGCTAATAGAAACTTTAGTGAGGCTCCAGCATACCATGTGGTCACTAGTGGAAGTATTCAAGACTAAACTAGCATTCCCATTAGGCGTCACAGTGTCCACCACTCTGTTGCTCTCTATATGTATATAACAACTGGGACGCAATAAAAACAAACCGCAATTCAAAAATGAGGAGTGCATCTACTTAAAAATATAAAATCTGTCCAGAAAAGTAATGTGTCACTTTGAATTGGCCTACCACCTAGCCATAGCAGACACAACGCAAGAAGAAGTTGAAGAAAACAGTAAATGATATTTAAAATCACCTCAAGAGTTCTGGATCAGGTTTGCACACTCTCTCCGTATGAATCAATGCCTTCTTGAAATATATGCAGTAATAGCTTGAGGCAGTAGAGGAGGGTTTTCAAACCATAAAAATGTGAGGTCTTTAACTGTTATGTTCTGCAGTTAGATGTTATGTTCTGCACTTAGTTAGTCGATTATAATAATGTGCACGTAGGTAGTCATGTTAGTGTGCACATTTCTTTGTTTTAATTAGTTATTAATCAGTTTTAGTCTATGTAGTTAGTTAATTTCCTCTATGTAGCTTGATGGGCATCAGCCTTAAATAGGCTGGATCGTTGTAATAAGGGATTAAGAAATAATTAACCTATTTTTCCCCGGTCTTCTTCCGACTCCTCTTCTTTGAACTCGACCCCCTTCTTCCTGGAGAGATCGCACTAGCAATCAGCAAGTGCACCTCATCCACTCATACCAATTCCTTAACTCTCTCTCAGTCTACTTCTCGCCTCTCAATTCCCTACCTTCCAGATCTGTCTTTACAAACTCTGCAACGTTCATAACATTAACATCTTGAGGTATGTGTGCCATCAATCTCAACAACTATTTTGGCAGCCACTACCTCTCAATTGGATGAATGTCAGGTCATGGATAAGCTGGGAAAGCACAGCAAATCCTTTCCATTGCGTGTACACCAGTAATTCACAAACATTGCTTATCTCTCTCTTTAAATTGGCTTCTATAAGAATCACGTCACATGAAGATCTGTTGTCATTCAAAGTAGATTACACAGCATCTCCATCCAGTTCCTCTATCAGCCCCTCTGTTCATCCCTTTGCTTGACACACAAAGTGCTGAAGGCTTTTTTGGTGCTTTGCATAAATCATAGCTGCTTCAATGCATATGTAAGTTTCTAAAATTACCTGCCTGTGCCTACAAATCAATATTAATAACTTAATAGAAGCCGAGCACATATGCATAACAGTAGTAACACCAATGAGAAAACAAATTTAAAATAAATTGCTTACTAAATCCATGCGAGTTTCCCCCAGAGTTGCAGAATTCTTCAACAGAATACAATAGCAAAAATATTAAGTGGCTTTGTTCGAACTTGTAATTCTCCCTCTCATCCAGAAGTCTTTTCCACTCTGCATCTTCCCTGGAGAACTAGATCATCTTGGTTTTCAACTCCTTCCTAGCCTTTGCACAGCCGTCCTTCGCCACCGAATCTCTCTCTCTGTCACCTTCCTCTCCCGTAAGGCAACCTCCTTGCTATAACCAGTCAAACTCTCTGCCGTCACCAATCCTCTCTCTGGCAACATTTTTGCCCTGATACTATCATTGTCCTCCTTCAGCGTCCCAACCTTGCTGTTCCCCCTATCCTCGGCCTCTTCAGTTGCACTATTGCTGCTCCCATGGGCAAGAATGTTCTGTTCGATCTACTCCACTGTCTTCTTCAACTTTATACGCGACAGCAGGAAATTGAAGAATGGCACCATGTTGCTGAGGCAGACTTTCAGGAGGGACTCAATCGAGAGGAGCATATTGTGGCAATATTGACCTTGATGTGGTACTTCATTTAATAGATGGGCAAATATAAGGCCGAAGGAAAAGGTCGGACAGGAGAGATGAGCTATACCAAAATAAAAACAGCTTGATCCATGTTTTTATGTCTGGCCAGTTTTACAAAGCCAGTTTCAGTTAAACAAATTTGGCGGTTCCAGCGTACTTTTCACATCCAAAACAGATAGAGTACAAAGCCCAACAAAAATTGCCACCAAATAGCGCATTAGAATTCAAATTACAGATAAATGAAAAAAATATTTGATAATTGAAGTAAGTCTAATTAGCCTTGAGAAAAAAGTACAAACAGAAATTTTAAGCTCAATTCCTCAAAACCCTAAGAAAAAAAAAAGTGACTCATATTTTTGCAATGATTATTGCAAGGCCTTGGATCAATGCCTCAGAAGATTGAAGCTTGAACTCAGTGACCAATTTGAGGTAGAATGCAGGAAGAAGGAAGAAACTTTAAACTGTAGAACAAGACATGTGGTGGACGTGAATATAGACTTCCTAGACAGACCGACAGCCTTGTATATGGGCACTATTTCTCCTCTGAACCATTGACTCACAGTCCATCAATCATGTTGAGATTGCAGAATGGAAGGTCATTAGATTTAAGAACCCATAAAATATCGGTTATGGGCCCTGCTTGTCTAAGCACTTTCCTTCCATTAAATCAAATATAAGGCTGATATTTAAGTCTGAATAAGCCATAGATTTGACAGACAGCGCCTACCATTGCGTTACACTCTTTTTTAGAATTGGGCATGTTCATCTATGTAACATTTGAGATGTAAAAAATAGAAATCCTGCTATTGCAGCCTTCCTGCAATCGCAATTTAAAGAGCTTACTACTCAATGCAAACTTCTAGCAGGAAATCTCTTCATATGTGAACCATTATTAAAGATGTACTCCGCACTCAGTAATCATGGCTGAATAGTCTCGTAGTACATGTTCAATCTCATGCACTACTCCTATTTTGTGAAACCAATGGCTGAATAGTCTCGTAATACATGTTCAATCTCATGCACTACTCCTATTTTGTGAAACCACTTGGATAAAACTTCTGAGGCTTCTTTACCTAATACAATACCATCTGTCTCCAACTCCACCAAAAGATTCATAGCCTTGTCAAGCCCATTCTCCTTTTCGTAGGCAGCCAGCATTAGAGCAACACATTTATCACTAGGCTTGAGACCTGCACAACGCAAATTTTCCAGCACAATCCGAGCTTTCTCGCTCTCACCAGCAACTCTGTAAGCATTTATCAGTAGTGCACAAAGTTTTACATCAGGAACAATCCCTGCCAACTGGATGGCTTTGAATACTCTTTGAGCACCATCTACATTTCCAGAAGCAGAATATGCCCTCAATAAAGCCTTGTAGACTTCTCTACCTGCATACACATCTCGTGAATCCATTTCTATCATTAACCTCTCTCCACACTCAGGTATGTCAGCTCTAATGTATGCCATAATCATTGACCCATAAGCTCGTTTGTCCAAGGGAAGTCCAAGTAATTTTAGCTCTTCAAATATTTCTTCAGCTCGTTTAAGATAACCTGCCTTGCTGTACATCTGGATTAGAACTGTTAGGGTAACTTGGTCATATGTGAAACCTCTTTCCTTCATAGTTGCAAATGCATTTTCAGCATCTTCCAAGCGATTTTGCTTTGCATAGTTATCAATTATTTTAGTATAATCACGAACATTGGCTTCAAAAGACTCTTCTTGAAGGGCAACCATCATAACCTGTAAACCATTGAAAAGCATTTATTAGCCTGTCAAGCCAAGGGAAGCTTTAACTCTAAAAGAAGACTAATGGATAGAAGAGAATGTAATTCTTAGGTGTCATACAGTTCCTATTAATGTATAAAAAGTGATTACGTACTTATCCTCTATATATAAAAAGGGACAGCGGTAAGAACGATCCTCCGGCAATAATAAACACATTGTCAACATTGAATAGTATATGAACACTGATTGATGGAACCAACATCAAGTAGGGCATTCTAACGGATGTATCTTTTACCACAAAATAATCTTTTTCTTAACATATAAAGTTGTACTGTTTTGTTAGCGATAGCCATTTTATAATTATGTGTTATTGGAAAAGTCAATTTTCTTTAATGATGATAGCCAGAAAATGATTAGGCCAAGGTTAATGAAAAACTTTAACAAGTAGAGTAATAAAGCTTTTAACATTTTTCTTTAAAAATTTGCATGTCAGCAACATGAACCCTATTCCACCTTTTCACTCTATCAAATGCCACATCTATACTCAACAAAATGGACAACTTCTGCCAGAGTACAATGAAGGCCCAATATACGTGATCTGATGTACTGAATGAGATTTGCATCTCAGAAAGATTTTACTTCAGTAATAAAAACATTAGAAACTCAATTTTTAGAACGGTTCCTAATAGTCAGTTGCTTCCAGCCTTAAACTAATAGCTAGCATTCCAATAGAAACTACTTCCAGGTTTATTTTGCCATTCCATTTCATATTCTGGGGCTATGTTGATGAACCTTCATTCTACCTTTTTATTTCTTATCCAAAACAACTAGACAGATTACTAAGAGATATTCAGTAACTCCTCAGCTATAATAGAAAGAACAGAAGGCAACAAACCTATGAAACTGTTCTATCATACTCCTAAACTCGTCGACCAATGGGAAAAAAAACGACCACCATTCACAGAGGAAAAGATAAGCCAGAATGTAAAAATACTTGATTTAGGAAATTTATTGAAACAATTTCAAGACTGAAGTTTGCATCAGCCACGCACAATAATTGTACATATATTTTCTATGTCAAGCTGGATTATGCCAATGCCCAACGTTCACTCTCCTTCTCTAGAAGTAAAGCTCACACAATTCATAAGACTCACAATCACCTTGCATTATTATCACTATAACCAACTTCACCCAATCATAGGGAAGTACTATGTCTGCTTCCTTATCCTTGCCATTCAACTCAATGCTCAACCATTCAGCAAACTTTTCTACGATAAGATCATCATATTCATTTGATTGATAACTTAAGAAGAACAGGGATTCAGCTTTAATTTTTTAAACATATGCTCTTTTAAGGAAGAGAAGTACAGTGTAGTTTTATATGGAGTATATAACTATGCTACTTTAAAAGTGCTAACAAATCAACCATGAACAGAAATTCACTATAAATTATACGAGAGAAGGCCATGCTCAAATCAACACCGGATGCTGCTAACTAGTAAGAATGTTTAATTTTCTGCAGATTAAGCTATGTTCCATAGAGCAGTCAAAGATACAGCTGGATGCGTTAGTGATAAATCAGAAGTCTGCGCTATTTGTTATCTACACTTACATCTTTAGTGAACAAGACTCATCAACCTACTCAAGATGTAGGCAAATGAATTCAAAAAAAGTCACGAACGTGTTCCTACCCAGAGAATATCTGTCATATATAAAGCCCTCAAAGACAAGACCGTATCCATTTGGAATGCTAGTACATAATTCATTAAAAAATTAGAGAATCACAATTTTTTTCAAAAATGCAGTGATTGAACTTTATGGCATCAATCAAATAGAAAATGCAATTAAACCACTTCACGTTCAAAAGCTCCGAAGTCTGAACAGCGTCGTTTGCAGTCAAATTCGCAGACAGACAAAAAGGTAACAAATCATACCTCGAGAAACAGGGGATTTGCCATTCTACCCAGCTCCCGAAGAACCACGAGCCAGTCGGCTCGTCGGGGCTTCATGATCCTCACCCACAAGAAGAGCAAATGACTGAGAGCCTCTCCTGTGGGCGACAAGCAAATGAGCCGCTCCATGAGAGCCTTGCATCGTTTGGTCATCTTCGGAGGGAGTTGAGATATTTCCAGCATCTGGGTCTCCGTCAAATCGGGCCCCAGCTTCGGCCATCTCAATTTCGGCCGGTTCTCTTCTCCCCCGCCGCCTGTACTCCCTTCTGCTCGCCTGAGAGGTGCCGCCAACGGCTGGACGGAGGAGCGGAGTGGAGAAATGCAAGAGACAGAGACGATTTGGAGCGGAGGAATGCGGAGTGAAGGAGAGACGGGGGTAGTGAAGTGGTTGAGAGATGGAAGAGAAGTGGAGATCATGCTGTTGGTTGCACACTTGCAGTGATCACATTCACAGGGAGAGGCAGCGGGAGAGGGGAGATGGGATTTGGCCAAGGATAATGGAGATGGCGTAAATAGACGGACACGGACGTGGAGAGCCGCGTCCGCCGCCGCGTCCGCTACCAATCGCCATTTGTCCGGAACAGAGCTCGTGCCGGCGCCAGTGGGTCTGGATTATGGGCTGGCGCGTGGGCCTGAAGTAGGGTTACAAGTTTTTAGGCCCGGATTACAAAAGAGTGGGTAAAATTTTTAGATTGCTAGGCCTCGAAGGTGGGTTGGGCTTGAAAATTTTAGGCCCATGTAATATAGAGCAGGTTTAGGGTCGAGGGCAAAAAAAAAATCCAGGTCTAACCCGATGGTCCGCAATCAATAATACTAACGCATAGAATTGGGATTTTTTTTTTATAAATGATACACTGCATTATAATTATGACTTAATTGCTTAATTATTTGTGACTTATCCCTATATTTTGGAAACCTATGCAACATCTATAATGTCACGTTCTAACCTGCACAACATTAATTCATGTTTTTAAGTTGTCAATAATTTATGTATTATTTTAAGATTATTTTATCCTAACATATTATATAGGTTCTGAATCTATGTTTTCAAGTTGTCTAGTACTAAAATATTATATATCTATGTTTTTAAATTATTAAGTACTTATGTAACGCAATAAATTTGTATTAACATGCTACATAAGTATTATATTTTATTTATTTATTAATAATTTGTAATACACTGATATTTAATAAAGTGTTTGATAAGTGTGGAGGATGCGGACTTTCCATACACGGACAAGAGTATGTGCAAGTCTGTAACTTTCTGTTAGAGCAAACAAAAAACTTGATCTTTGTTTGTGTTCATACTTGCCTCACATACAAAGGATCTGTATTTGCCTCGTATACAAAGGATTGTCCATGTCAAAGACCATGTCAACAACTTGTGAGGCTCTTTTCTTCGACATTGCCAACTGATGTCACATAATTTTTCACCCATTGCGGGGTGGCCTTTCGGGTCAAATAGACATCTATCATAAATTTCCTCTAAGAGCCCCTCCCTAGCTATTAAAGGTTTTCCCAAAGATCTCCACTTATACCACTTTACATTTTATTTATATTTCACTGTCATCAAATGTTATTCAATAGGTCCAACCCATGTCAACAGCTACTGACACTACTTTGACATGTCTAAGTACATAGTCAGTTGTTCATGAATTACTAGTTTATCATTTTAATCTACCTTTTGTTTCTAACTCACACAAAACCTATATCGATTTTCAGCTGGGTTTCCATAACGTCATTTCACTAATTATCATACCTATCTATCTTTTCATCAAAATATATAAACTATCACTTTATTAACCACCCATAGTTGATTTTTTACCATCCCACCATCAATTTGTAGAGTGGCTGGCCACTAGCGGAAGCTATGATGGGAGAGGTTGGCGCGCATCAAAATCTAAAATTTAACATATCTACACCATAAGTATGTATAACTAAAACAAATTAGTAATAAACATGCAACATAAAACAATTAATTAAAGGAAGATAATCAAATAGGAGCGATGACGAACTGACCTAGGCCAAACTAGCCCTAGCACGCCCTCCTCACACAGATCTAGCATGTCAATGGATAAATCTAAGCATATAAAGTAATATAAAGAGTTACCTATGTGTTGATCCCTCTACACCTTGCTTTAATAAAGAGAACGTTGCAAGATCTCAGCCCAATCAATCCTCAAAGCGAATCAGCGATGAAGGAGAGTCATCTCCTTCCTTTCAGCCCACTTACAAAGCCTTGGATAGGGAAGAGAAGGGGCGGCCAGTAACTTCTCCCAATGGAGAAGCAAAACTCACACAAGGAGAGAGGGGGGCGACCTTGAGAGAGAGAGAGAGAGAGAGGAGCATCTAATTGGAGTTCCTAGATCCACAATAAAGGGGGGGTGTCCCATTGAATTGGGCTTTGAATAAATTGGGCCAAGCTAGAATTCTTCCAGTTTCTAATAGAGGTTCAAGCACAATGGGCGCGGGCTCTGTCTCACATAGTCTGCAGAGGCCTGGACCCCTACACAAGGCCAAGCCCATGATAGGGTCGACCCCTCGCTAACCATGGGTCCCACCCTTGACACCTAATTCGTGCGACTGGGCCCCACAAGTGGTACCCTTGAGTTCAAATTTGGACCCATTGGATTTCAATAAGGTTTTAAATAAAATTATAGAAATACCCCTTCGAGTGAACACCCGACATTCATGTGAATGGAAGCTTGAGTTAGTCTGAGAGTGGAGCCTTGTGAGAGATCAATGACTTAAAATCAATAGACGGGAAGTGACATGGCTAGGATAACCCAAGGGAGGGTACATTACCTCATGTGATAAAATTACCCTAACGCCCTTAGGGGCAATATATTATGCTTTTATCGAAACACATGACCTAGATAACTAAGCGTTGGGATACCCTAGAATGACGTTAAATGACTTCAAAATGAAGGGGTGTGACCAGTAGGTGACACGAAGACCTTTACAGGTCACAGTGTTATGGGAAACAAGGAGAATAACCTTAATTCTCAAGGATTAAAGTAGTCAATTACACCTGTCTGCAACCCAGTACATTGATCAACTAGAGTATTATATACGTAACTTGTGTGATACATTAGACTTATTTACACTCTTGGGCTTGTATTCGTTAAGCCTTGGCCCTGCAAATGAGTGTAATGGGCCTTCATCTATTATTTATGCACTTTTATGACTTCATGTTATTCATATTGATTATTCTGATGCATGTTTTTGTTATTGATGAGCTGATTTATATCGGTAACTTAAGATTAATCAAAAGTTTTTTATTATCGTTAAATTAGGTGAGAACACCTAATCAAGATAAAGACTAAAATACCCTCATTAGGGTTGGGACTAGTTCATGGAGTGAACTGGGCCCTGACATAGAATTTTACTTTAGTTAATGAACCGAGGGTGGTTATGGGATGCTCTCTGAGTCATAGTTCAATAGATGAGATATTTATTGGGTCGATTCACAATGTGAAGAGGACCCAAATAGTTAGGTGAATACTTGACTAGACGAAAATAATCAAGCCTAAGTTTTAGATGTTCGGGGGAGTTAATAGTCATAAAGACCTGAGGCTTCTATGGATACATTAGTAATGTCTTTGAAGACATTTTCTCTCTAAGTTGGGATGGTGGAGATTATGATATGTTTTCTTCATTGCCACGAGGTTTGGGTATTGACCTGAAGCTCTTTATTGTGGGTCTCCCCAGGTCTTCTCAGGACTATATAGTACGTAAGAAAATCGGAGTTATATGAGCATTATGGAAGGCTTGTGCTTCTCGCCAATCTGTGTCCATGAGCACAGTTGGGATCCTCTTCTCCAGATTCATGGCAGGCTATCGAGAGCTCTGAGGATTTAGGTCAAGTTGCTGTTAAGTAGTCTACTCCAATGTTGGAGTCCTATATCTGGAGATTTCTCGATGGTCGAGTTATCTCCGAGCGAAAATATATTTGATAGTATTAATTATTAAATAAGGGTTGTGAGATAATTAATAACATTGTTTGATATTGCTTGTTTAATTTAGACAAATGAAATGATTAAAGAACTTGCATAAAATGCAGGTTGAAAATACTTAAGCATTGCATGTGTGATGTTATGTTTCTTAGGATAATGTAGTTTATAGGCAGAACTACATATTGATCCGATCTTGTTAGAAACATTAAAGATATTATCTGATGAGTATGTAGGCAACTAACATTGAATGATGTTGGCCCGATCCGAAAAATATTAATAAAATTTGCCCTTTTGGAAGCTCTTCTCCTGAGGATGGAAAGGTTATATTGTTGTTGTGGTTGTTTGGGTTGGTTAGTTGCAAGTTCTCCAGACAACTATAAGTGAAACCAAGATTGAAAAGGACATGATGAAGTTATTCATTTATGCAACTCCAGTACGTAAGTGTATCTTTGGCATGAGAGTTAATTTAGTTATTTATTTTTAGACTGATAATGGACTTGTACTTAGATGGATGAGATGTTCTTATTGAATTTTGAAATGTGTAATAATATTATATGATTTCATATTCGTATTTGTAAACCCCAATTATCATTACCTAGATATTTAATCGAATAATTTGTTTTGCATTTAAGAAAGAAAAAATTATCATGACTTACCATTCATGCTATTTAAAAGGCTTTTAAAAATCTGGGTTGTGACAATTTTTTCTCAATTTCTACTCTACTTTATCTTTCTTTATTGTACCAATCAGTTAAAATTAATGAATTTTTAAAAGATTCTTTTCCTTTCTCCTACATTTCATCAATCCAAACAAACCTTAACTTTTAATCACCCCCCTAATCCTTGACCCCTGATTGCTAGAATATTGTAAAAGCAATTAACATAACACGAGTAAGAAGTAAAAATCCTAGCACGTACATACTAGAATATAAAAAGAAAACTATTCTCACAACCTCGGGGGTCTACATATAGGGGAAATAGGGGCTCACAATTTGTCATGCACAACCAGGGCTGTTAACGAGCCGAGCTGGCTTGTTGAGCAGGCTCAACTTGGCTCGGCTCGAATTAGGCTCAACTGGAGTTGAGCTCAGCTCGAAGTCGATTTGAGCTCGAATAGGCTCAAGCCATGTAACGACCTAAATTTTGTGGGTCATTAAGTTTTTGTGCTACTTAAACTATAAGTTGCAGTTGATGTGGTTTGAAAAGGGAGAACGACTTTTGAGTTGAAGGCCAAGCTTCTCAAGGGTTGGCCGTGGTGAATTGCGTGGACATAATTATTTTAAGGAGGGAAGAATGTAATATCCTGAAATTTTTTAAGTTTTAAAAATTAAATACGTGGATAATAGGGTATTTAACCCATTGATATTCTTTGTATAATAACTTCCTCCTAGATAGAATTTGTGGTTGAAACCAATTCCATTAGAAAGTAGACAAATAGAGCTTCGAAATACTACCAAGAATGTGCAAATCGGAGTTCAAACGAGGGAGATACGACTATTTAAAGTTGAATATCTCGTATAGAGCCCGTTTACCAGTTTTAGACGTATATTTAGCCCATTTAAGTCATCTTGCAGGCCCAGTTATTTATAATTTCGAAATTTATTTTTAACGTCCTAATTAAGTAGCCTAATTGGGGAAGATTGCCCAACTTTTTAAGAGATTAGGATTTTTAATTCCGATGCTTATAAAAAGACTTTTGAATACACAATTGAAAGGGTTTTTTTGGTAGAGAGGGAAACATTGGAGAGAGACCACACAATCGGAGCGGCGGTCTTCTTCCTCGGGATCTTCTACAGGAAAGGACACACCTTCCCTCCTCTAGCCTCAATTCCTCCCTCCTCGTTTGCATCTTTTAGCATCATAGACGCATATTCACGTGGACGTCGGTTGATTAAGAGGTGCATCAGGCTCATAGCTTAAGAAGAAGAGGTCAGTTTACTGGAAAAATTAAAGAAGAGAGAGATGGGTGGGAACCGAACTTCCAGTTTGATTTGCCATCCAAGACATAAAAGGAAGAAGTCGTATTCTTCCCATATCTCGGTTTTTTTTTGCAACAGCCACCACCCCGGCACAACATAACATTCGGACAGAGCAAACATGAGCAACACAATTGATGGAACGAAGCGGACATGATGCTGTAGAGGACGGACGGGAAGATGGCTTCGATCGGAATTGATCAGGACGAGCGGAAGAGAGCGATGGCAGTATAGCCAAAGAAGGTGGGGCTCCCACTAGAATCGGTGGGAAATTTGCGAAATAGAAAATGGGGTTGGGTAGGAAGGTCTCTGCATCACTCGTCTTCCTCGTAGAAGAAACACTAGCATCCCCAGGTGTAAACAGAGCACACGCACGACTTCATGCATGATTGGGTTTGGAGGCAGAGGAGCTTCCTGCATCAAATTCCTCCTTCGCAATAGAACCAGGTAAAGATTCATACGACGTCGTGGTGTTTTAAGGAACTTTTGATCTGTTGCTGGACATCGCCTCCTCTTGAAGGCTGCAGCAGAGTTGGCTGGAGATAGGATCGTGGTTGGCGTTAATGTAACGACCCATTTTCCGGTTACGCTTAACCCGAGTGGGTTAAGGATAATTCGGTAATTTTGTGATTAAGTGTCGGGGGTTTCAAGGGATGAAACCCCTATCGATGGGTAGAGCTCGTAGTAACGAGCGTAACGAATCGAAGAACATTCAAAACGGAGGTCGGGAGCGAAAGCTACGGCCTCAGGAAGTGTGCCGCATGGGCGGGGTCCGCTCGAAAAGAGCGGGATAACCTATCCATGTGTGGTCTTGTTTCGAAGGGCTCGTCGATATGAGTCCATCAGTATCAAGAGCGTGCGATTCCAACGTCAAGGTTGGAAGTTATCGCGTTTTGAGTTCAGGATATTATTTGAATAAAATAATATCTTTCTGGATAGGATCGATGACGCAGTGGATAGAATTGCTGACGAAGCGGATAAGATTAATGACGTAAGCGGATAGGATTGATGATGCAAGCGGATAGGGTTGCTAACGAAGCGGATAAGCTCGACACGTGTCAGCCTCACGCCTATCCAATTTTTCTATAAATAGGACTACGACATCCAGGAGAGAAAAAGAGGGAGAATTCTCTCCCACGTTTTCATACTTCTCTCCCACGTTTAGAAACTTCTGTTCTTCATTTCTCCCTCATTTTAAGTCCGATTCGAGTCGTTCTTGAGGCATTCCTAGCTAATTCGAGGGTGATCTACGCAATGACATGGTCCATTCCTTGAGTTGGCCCTCCTATAAGGGAGGAACGACCCAGGGCAAGAGGAGGTTGTCCGCCATCCTCCTACCCCAAGAGAGAAAGAGAGAGAGAGAGATGGCCCGGTGAGAGAGTAGGCTTTGTCCTCCGTTACCGGGCCAAATCAAGAGAAGTAGCCTGAAGTAGGGGAGGCTTCGTTCTCCACCGAAGGGCCACGACGTGTGAGGAACACCCCGAGTAGGGGAGGTTCTGTCCGCCGCCCATGGGCGCAGAAAGCGAGGTTTCCGAGAAATGGGAGAGTTGGTTGGGTTGTCTTATGGTGGAAGGGGAAGAACGTGTGGGGGCTAGAGGAGGCTCTGGCCGCTGTCTCCAGATCTGAGGGGGAGGACGCCTAGAAACGAGCATCCTGAATACCGCTACCTCGTGAGACATCAGGGGAGTAAGGGTTTCTTACCTTCTATTTAATTATAGAATGACATGTGTTAGTTATGAGGTGTGTGTGTGTGTTCGGTCTCGGCTCAGTGATAGAGCGAGACCTATGATTGTGTTTATATATTGTTATGCTATGCTTATATGCATGATGTGTTCCGTCTCCCTCTGGGTTAGAGAGAGACGGGTTATGCGTGTGTTCATCTTATGATATGCTATGCTTATATGCCATGATGTGTGCCGTCTCGCTCTAGGTTAGAGAGAGACGGGTTGTGTGTGTGTGTTCGGTCTCGGCTCAGTGATAGAGCGAGACCTAGGATTGTGTTGTGTTCGGTCTCGGCTCAGTGATAGAGCGAGACCTATGATTGTGTTCCATCTCACTCTATGATAGAGCAAGACGTGTGATGTGGGTGGTCTCGGCTAAGTGATATAGCGAGACGTGTGGTGTATGTGGTCTCGGCTCAGTGATTGAGCGAGACGGGTGATGTGTGGTCTTGCTCTAGGATAGAGTGAGGAATGTTGTGATGGTCTTGCTCTGGGGTAGAGTAAGGCATGTTGTGGTGGTTGTGTGGTGCTCGTCTCTATGATAGAGCGAGATGTGTATTGCCGATGTTTTATCGGGTTTTCGTATTGGTTGTGTGGTGCTCGTCTCTATGATAGAGCGAGACGTGTGTTGCCGGTGTTTTCGTATAACTCCGATTAAATATTCGGAGATACGTATTTTAGACGTATGTGTTTTGGTATGCTGGTTGTATGTAGTAGCCAATAGGCAGAACTATGTCCGGATCCGATCGTATCGGAGTAACATCGTGGATGTTAGCCGATATGTACGTAGGCAACCAACGACAATGCAACGTTGGCCCGGTCCGAAAGTTATATAATTAGGCCAGTTCTTGCCTACGCGCAACAGAGCGCTAAAGTTCCGTAGCACGTAGAGGAACGTGAAGACTCTCGCACTCAGAGTGTGCTGCTTTTGGTTCTGGGTTTGTGGTTTTCATCGGTTAATCGGATTTCGGACCCCCGGCCCCGGTCGATTTTCGGGTCGGGGCGTCACAGTTTGTGATGGGGAGAAGAAAGAGTTGGCGTCCACACGAGTATGAAGGCTGTTGAGAACTGTATTTAGTTCATTAAGCCAGGTTTGGTGGTGCATGTGGAGCCCATCATTGATCCTTATGGCCCGTCAATTGTAGATGACAAGTTGGAAGTGAGAAAGAAACTTGGAGTGGTGGATTTTAGATTGAAAGATTGAGGTGGTCGATATTCTATCTTAAGAGATAGGTGGGGAAAAGCTGAGCTCAAGTACATTAAGGAGGTAGGAGGTTAATCGATGACAACGGAAGGTACCTGGGAATAAGATAACTTGACTGGCTACTGAATAATGATCAATTACATTATGGGGAGGACTTAGCAAGGAGCAGCAAATGAGCATTGGTATGAATTCTCAATAGAGAGCTTGATTTTCTTTAGTAAGAGTACCAGTAAGTCAGTCGTAGTCTCACCGTTATTTAGTTTTGTTGACTATTCTTTGCCTTCAAACTCTATGTATTTAACAATGAATTATGTATATCTTATGCTTGTACGAGAAATGCTTCAATAGGTTGTAGATGTGGAATAAATTTTTTTAAAAAAAATTACAAATAACCATGAGTGTATGTCAAGTACCCTTGCCAAGTTTCAGACCGGAGAAAAATCCCAAAGTCTTTAAACTAACCAATTTACCTTTGTGAGTAGAAGCGTAGAATAATAATGGTTAATGACCAAACTTAGGGGCTCCAGTTCAAGGGCCTATGAGTCAATTCAAAAATTTTGAAAGAGTGAGGTGTTTATTTGTATCCTAAATTTGGACCCAACCACAAGTTAGGGGAAAATCCCAATAAATTAATAATTGAATGTTTTACTCCTAGGGTTAATCGTAAACTGTTAAGTCAACCTGGGTTGGTTCAAGAGGTTCACAACCCCGTCACATGCTAAAAAAGTTACACAGAGTCCATAAAGTCAAGTAGTATGCTTGAGTTCAATTTTGGACCCGTTAGATGTCATTAAGGGCTTAAACTAAATGACAGAAATACCCCTATGCAAATTGGCCCCCATTCACGTAGTTGTTATTAATGGGCCAATGTGATGCTGAAACCTTTTGAGAGGTTAAAGACTTACCCAAGTATAGAGAGGATTGTATCCAATATTGAATAATTAGTCTAATACCCTTAGGTGCATTACGACCCGTTTCATATAGATTAATAAGCTAACCTAAGGAAGGTTAGGCATGTGAGCTCGAACAATTTAATATCATTAATGAATTTTATTATTGATGTTATGATCTGCTTTGACTTATGTAGTTCTGATGGTTTATGTTGTTCTTTGTTTCGATATTTTGTCATTGTTGTTGTGATAAGAATTTATCATCTGCTTAAGATTATTAAAAGATTAATTAATGGGGTTTGATAGCTTTGGATTGGACAAGAACACTTAATCAAGATAAAGACTAAAATACATCAGAGGGGTCTGAGACTAGTTTATACAGTGAACAAAGCCTTTGACCTGACGATAAGCATTGGTTGATGAACCGATTATAGTTTTGAGTTTTAGACCCTAGTTTAGAAGGGACTAATAGGGTTGGGATAGTCATTCAGAATTCTCATTTATAGATGAGCAAGATAGGGTTCATAATAGTTTTCTGAGTTTTAGCTCTATTAAGAAGTCACTGATTTGACTGTGTAGTTGTACTTCCCCATCGGAGGGAGTTATATGTGAGTCAGGCTCACCACAGATCTATTGAGGATCTTTTAGTGTACACGCATTTAGGGTTGCTGACATCCTACTTGGTTGGCATCTTTGACCACTTATGTTCAGGTGCAGATGTGGGTCATGCCCTTCTACTTTGGTCAGCTTTTTATGGGCTAGGTTGGGAGATGACACTTCCTGGTGGATTCCAGGGGCCTGGTGGATTTCAGGGTGTTTCGTTATCATTTGTCACTTAGGTTGACATCTAATAAGTCTATCTGTCATTGGGATTAGACGGGGATATTAATTATTGAACAATGGTTTGAGAGATAATTAATAACATTGATTGATATTGCTTGTTTAATTAAAATAAGTGGAACGATTAAAGGACTTGCATAAAATGTAGGTTGCTTAAAAATACTTAAGCATTGCATGTGTGATGCTATGCTTCTTAGTATAGTATAGTATTAGGCATAACTACGTCTGGATCCGATCTTGTTGGAAACATTGGATATATTGTCTGATGAGTACGTAGGTAACTAACATCGGGTGATGTTGGCCCGATCAAAAAAATATTAAATAATATTTTTGTTCTTTTGAATACTCCTCCAAGGGGAGGAGATGCTTTGTTGCCTATTTGGTCTTGTTTGCTTACAGGTTCTTTAGATGGGGACGTAGCGAGATTGTGACGTTGGTGGGCATTTGAGGACGACGTTGCATTAGTGGGATCTAGTTTCTTACTTCTACAATCGTGTAAGTAATTATAATTACTGGCGTGAGAGCCAACTTTACTTAGTTATTTATTTTCGAAAGAATGACAGACTTGTACTTAGAGGGTTAACCTGCTATTTACGGAATTTGACATGTATAATAATATTATACAACCCCAGTTATTATGACCTGAATATTTAATCAGATGATTTGTTTTGTGTTTAAGAAAGAAACAAAAAAAATATCATGATTTATCGTGTGTCCTTTATTTAAAAAGGGTTTTAAAAATCCGGGCTGTGACAAGCCAAGTTCGAGTAGACTCTGCTTGACTCGGCTTGGCTCGAATAAAGGTCAAACTCGATGCTACTCAAACTCGAGCTCAAACTATAATCTAATTTTAAAATTACATATAAATAATATATATAATAAATAATACATGTATATGCATATTTTATATAAGCATAATTATTAATTTAAATATATATTTATGCCATACTCCCTCCGTTCTAGATTAATAGCTCTAGATTAGTTCATTTTGAAAAATTAAATGGAGCAATTAATCTAGGATGGATGGAATATATAAAATTACATATAATCACTTATATGAACTAATACCATGTATCATACATGATATATGAGGCCCGTTTATATGAGTCAAGTCTCACTCATGGCTCCGTGAGCCCCGATGTCATGCATCCTCATATTACGATCCAACAACACACATAACTCATGAGGCATATTAATTTATGTCTTCTTGAGTCCGCTGATCTCAATCTGATGGCCCATTATGTCTTAGCTCACGCTGACATACGTGAGCCCAAACTCATGTACAATTTTTTCATGATATATATCCTTATTAAAGTATAATGGATATATAATTTTTATATATGATATATATTTTTTAAAAATAAAAAAATTAGAGACACAAATACTAATATACTTCTATTCCAAATTAATAGCTCCATTTGGTTTTTGAAGATGAACTAAAATTAGTTCAGTTGAAAAACTAAATGGAGCTATAAGTATATGACGGAGGGTCAATATGATATCACACTAATATACTTAAAAATACTTCTAAAAGAAACATAACATTATTGGGACTAACCTTTGTTTATAAAATAATGATTAGATATTCTTTTAAAAGTTGAAGCATGACACTGGGACCATCCTCAAATCATAAAATGCATATATTTTTACAAGTACTTTGTAATTTTTTAGAGGCATCTAAAGCTAAAGAATAGTTCTTTTGTAAGTGATTTATAAGCATGTAAATAAAAGAAAATACGAAGAAGTAATGGTAATGTTGCCTAAGTGAGTTTTTATTTTTTACATATTTTTTAGTGATTATATGCACATAAAAAGAAGAAAATAGTAGTGCTGCATTTTTTGAGCATATGTAACTAAAACTTATTTGTCATAGTTTTATTCTTTCCTACAATCAAATGTTTAAGGTATAGTCGTAATACTTGTTGAAGTATATTTATTAATATTTAATACTAAAAACATATTAGTATGTGTGATGTTTTATATATATATATATATATATATATATATATATATATATATATATATATATTATTTTTACTTTTTTAATTCAAATCCAGTTCGAGTGTAGGCTCATAATTCACTTAGTTTAGTTCGAGCTTAAATTTTTCAATTCAAACTGAGTTTGACCTAAAAATTTTGAGCTTATTCAAACTTTGAGCCGAGCTTCAATAGTTCGAATTTGAGTCATAAAAACCCAATACTCAGCTTAGCTTGGGTCGACTCGTTAATACCCCGATGCACAACAAAAAACATTTTTGTGTCCAAGCACAAAATATTTTTGTAAAGACTAACGTGGCCGCTAACTTGTTTTGATGGTCCGGTCAGTTCAACCAGGTCCCTTGTGTGGGTTGACTCCATAACTGACAAATTAAGAAACAAGTGCGGTGTGTGAATAAAACTGACCAAACCACCAATGCTTTAAAGATTAGCCTGGCCACTGACCTAGAAGGGCGACCAGGACTTGGTTTTTGGGGTCCAATCGGGCACCAACTGGTTTTTATAACTAAAAGACTTAGACCCAGAAAACTAATTATGTCCGGTTGGACCAGCCAGGTTCGATAGGCCAGATTTTAAAACACTGCTGGCCACCAACTTGATTTGATGGGTGGTTTTATTCAACTGGGTCTGCCCAGTTAATACTATAGGTGGCTCATTATTGGAAATTTATCGAATAAATATTTATGAAAATTGAGGTGAGAAAAACTTATTTACCGATTTGGTGGTTTGACATACCACGTAGGTGCCCATGTGGCAACTAGTGAGTAAACATTTTTGTTTTTAATACTACTTATTTCAACACTTTGAGTGACAAAATACCCCTACTACTTAAAAGTTGTCATTCACAATGACGAAGCATAAGTAAAACAATATTTCGTTCTTTCAATACTTAAAGCATTTTTGTCGTGCTTAAGTCTATTGTATTTTGTTTCAATAAGTGATGAAATCCGTCAAATACTAATTTTGTTACTTGAAGCTAGCAATGGAATCATTTGTGTTAAATTACATCAATTTACCCATGAAAATAATCTATTGGAGACAAAGTATTTAGAATTTAAATAAATAAAATTGTAATAAAATACAATGTTCCATAAAAATGATCCACATTATATGTACAAGGTAACAAACTTATACAATTGAGAAACTTTATCAATACATCTATGATGAGCTCTACCTCTCCTATCCTTACTACGATCTTGCCCCCACCCTGTATTCTTGACCACAAGGACAACTATTATTGAATCATCCAAACAAGGTGATGAATGTAAATGGTCTATATTACAAATGAAGCATCACGAGCAGTCTATTGTCATCTAGTATATACCCTTTAGCTCATAGGCTTCTCATTTGGGGGAGGATGGCCAAGTGGATCTAGAGCAAACATAGATGGTGGACTAACAAACGAATCTAAAGCTAGTGCAAATAAATGAGGTGAAGGGGTATTGAAGACGAAGATGGAACATTTGTATATGAAACTGGCTTGTGCCTCATGATGTCTAGGTACATCTAGTGGCAAGCTATCGGTACATATGTATTATAATTTATATCGACTATGTCACACCCCGTCACAAGCCTGATCCAAGCTAAACTCAGTCCAAAGGCCGGTCAAGCATGCAGGGGCGACGGAATTAAAAGAGATTAATAGATGGCGGAAAACTTAGCCCCTCATATGGGCGGTTTAATTAGCGGAGTTACGCACCTCACGTCCTTTGAGCAAGAGTAATAAGTATAACGAAAGAGGACTTTAACTCAGAACTAGTCCGCAAGTCTTATACCCACATACTTAGAATCCTAAGCCAACACATGTGGCTCGAATCAAAATCTCAAACAGATCTAAAAAATATAATATAAACACAAGTCTGAAACAAGAACCACCATACATGATGTTCTATTATCATAACAAAGTAAATCAGAAAGACATAACAAAGTCTAGAGACATCCACGCCTAATCCTATGCTCTCCCCGACCGTTCCTCATACAGAGGGTCCTGCCTGACTGCATGTCACACTATGCAGCCCCAAAATAGAAATGAAGAAAGTGGGGTGAGCAAAACTAAATAAGGTTTGAATATAACGACAATAATTAAAAAACCATCATAGCATGACAATATAGCAATTTAGATTCATAATTGACATGGTATACCATTTTCTGATCATTCCCTTGCTAAACCCCTATTTATCTATAAACATAAGAGATAGCATACATATGACACACTTATCAATGTCAATGCATAAATGATCAAATTATAACCTAGCATCCATCCTGCAGAGGTAATAGTTCACATCTAATCAAATCAAACATTATAACATGCATAATCTGCTGGAGAAGTATTTATAACATACTTTTTGATCATGTAACCATGTCTCATAAACCTGCATAACAATCCACACAATTCAGATCATGCATTCATATCACATAAACCTACATAATAGTGTCTCAAACACACACTTTCTGATCATACATACATATAACATAAACCTTCATAATAGTGTTTCAAGCACACACTTTCTGATCATGTATACATATCACATAAACCTGCATAATAGTATTTCAATCACACTTTCTAATCATGCATTCATGTCACATAAACTTGCATAATTAGTGTCTCATTCACACATAATCACATAATACAGATTCATATAATTCATTCATAAATCATTCACCCTGCACGATGAGTGTCTCAATCACACTGTTCTAAATCATGCATAATAAATCATATCCACATGTGTCACAAAATCTCAAATATCCCTATACAACCTGTGTAATATAGGCATAATATTATCTCATATACATGCATTATCAACAAATGGTTAATGCCTCCATCAAGGAGTAAACACAATCATTGTCACAAAGTTGAACATAGTCGGATTTTTTAACCAAAAACCTAGGGCATTGCCCACTTTGGACACAGTCCAAATCCCTCACGGGAACTAAGATGTAGGGGTAGTCAGCCCCTCTACTCGCCCAGGACAATTCACACGGGAAGTCCAAATTCCCAAAGGGAACATATAACATGTCTGCTTGCCAAGACGATTCTAGCCAAGAACGTCTAAATTCCCACATAGGGAACCTAGAGCAGTGTGTTCACCTAGGACATCTCTGCGGTGAGGAAAGTCCAAATTCTCACGTAGGTAACCTAAAACACGTGGTAGTAGGTGCACGAAGGTGTACCACTCTGGATGCTCATTATCCATATGTGACTATCTCAAGAATCTCAACCGCTAGACGAGTCCATCCCTCATCTCCATATATCTCAAATCAACGAAACTCAAACCGATTCAACCTGGGGAGTATCCATGTTCCACATAGGAACTCAAATCAAAATCATGTCATTTTGGACCAACCAAATTCCGATTAAGCCAACGATTGATTAATCTGACATGCAATCTCACATCATTGCATACAATCGACCAACTACAACAAATCATCAATAAAAATCTCTTTTATGAAATCTATTCATGATGTGTGCAACATGATGCATACGTGAGCATTCTCTACGTGAATTCCAACACATGAAATGTGCTTCTATCAATCCCCTCATGCATCATAATCAAATCATTATAACCATGATTTTATAGTAAATTCCCCACAAATGTGTGTTCATGCATTTCCTAAGCACATGACCAATGCTTTAATATAAGCTTATAAGGCAATACATACATGCTTAAACCCATTCAAATCATTATTACCAACTGAAATCTAGGGTAAAATTTACCATAAACCATAAATCCGTTTATATGAAATCAAATGCTTAACTCCTACAAGCACGATTATTCTACACACGGGGCTATAACATAATAACATCAGTCACCTACAATCCATTCTCATTATATGATGACGTATCTTATCATTTACCATGTAATATCCCTGCTCAAAACATACTCCAATCATAAGAATTCCATCATCCATAGATTCAAGATAATATAATGTTAACATGTATAACTATCAACATATAATTTCACATAACAAGTACTTAATCATACTTCATAAATATCCATTACAAATTCTACACAATTCTAGTAGTTTAATTTCAGTATAAAACACTTCTCATAAACATTGGAAGCATCAATTGGGAGGAAAATACTGAAATAAGCATAAAAATTGAAAAAGGGCAAAAATTGTTGTGTTGCCGATTGATCGGCTTGGCATGCCGTTTAAACTGTAACGCCCGAGATTTTTCATCCCTTTTTCTTAAAACTCATAGAAATTTTTTTTATACGTTAAATCGGAGTCAAAATGACAAAATCAAAACCCGTATAAACAGTTTATAATTTTAAACATGATACGGTTAAACATCGTACCGTCAAATCAAATATCCTCAGGCGCTACTCGAAAACATACGTACGACTAAATCACCATGATCATGGATTTTTAAATACAAATAACTCCCAGGTGTCCCCGAGTACAAGTCCCATAAACAGTCTAATCTGATCCAAATTAAAAGTCCAGAATACATACACTTCAATCTCATCAAATACATCAGGTCGGGGCACCAAATATACTTGAGTCGAGGGGGAAACAATCCATAGCAGAGACGAGCATCCAACTCCAGGGGCTCTCCAACACAACCTGCAAAAGCCTCCCGAACAACGGGGCTAAAAGAAGTAGGGTGAGTATTTTCATACTCAGTAGGAAAATACCCAGTAGGGGAAATCCCAAACGGTGAACTCAATAAGTTCATAAAACATGCGTCATGCAACTCAACATGAGGCAAACAACGTACAACATAATTATGCACATAAGCATATAAGCAGGCATAACACACCATCATATCAAACATACTCAAACACCCTTAATCAGGGTCTTACAACTTACTCGTACCATCGTACGCATACTCAAACCTTACGCATACTTGTACGACTTTACTCATACAATCTTACACTTACTCGTACAACCTTACTCGTACAGTCTTACGCTTACTGTCAAACTCATATTCAAACTCTTACAGTCGTGCTCATACTTACTCTCTTACAGTCGTACTCATCCTCAATCTTACAGTCGTGCACATTCTCAATCTTATAGTCGTGCACATACTTATCATCATACGCTTACTCAGAAACGTACCAACTCAGTCATACAGTCATATACATACTATCGACCACTGAAGCTCATTACAGCTAACAAGCTCCAACGTCGAAAAGGAAAAGAATGCCACTGGGGCATCACCTTAACCTCCGGGGAGTGACTAGACGCCATGGACTTTTCCGAAGGTAAGGTACACCAATGCTCATGGGGCACTGGATCAAACAGGTAAGAGTAGATCCATAATACTACTTACCTGAGCGCGCAAACATACACCCACACAAGGGGTCATACAATTGCCCACACATAAGGGGTCTTATAGTGCCATAGAATTGCCCACCATAATGGGTCTTATAGTGCCAGAGAATTGCCCACCATAATGGGTCTTATAGTGACAGTGCCACTCTTGGGCAGAAAACATACAGTGCCACTTGGGCAGAAACGTACAGTGCCACTCTTGGGCAAAAACATACAGAACCCACGAGGGGCGGAAACTTACAGCGCTCTCAACAGAGCATCAAATGTCTGGGCTAAAAATAGCACACAGACCAAAACAAAACATACATCGCTCTCAACAGAGCATCAAACGTCTGGGCTTATACAGCACACAGACCAAATCAAATATACATTGCTCTCAATAGAGCATTAGACGTCCGGTGCTCTATATAGCACACAGACAAAAATCCCGCAGGATAACCACCATGGCAAGACACAAGAAGTGCTCAGCCGATTCATTATCGGCTAGCTCAAATACGGAACTTAATCCGTCGAACCCTCAGGTCTCAAACTCACAACGTTATTATTAACGTTCTCATAATTCAAGTTTAACTTAAGTATATTATGCGGTACAATTATGCCACACAAACTCTCAGTCCTCGACTGATCAAACTGAAGCTGAGCCCGATCCGAACCCTAGTTCGTCGAGGCAGCAGACTTCACTTACCCGTCCAGGTCACACATAACTCACCGTACACAAATCCTTATGCACGCATACATCCTCTGACATCCATCTTACGATGAGACATCTTACTTACATCGTCAAACTGAGCTCCTCTCAGCAGATCCCCGTTATCAACCTCTTACTTAATTCCTCACTTATTATACTTACTTTTCACTTCATAATTTGTACGTTATGCTTGTACAATTATGCACGCTCTTACTGTCTAATAAACCCTCATAAGGCTCCAAGCCTAAGTCTTCTTACTTATCGAACCCCTGATGTACGCTCCAAACCAAACTGACCCATCACAAATCCTCGCTCCTCAAACTTACTTTCTCTGTCTTCCGTCATGCGCTTACACGTCCAAATCCACATCCAACTTCATACCAAACCCTTACCAATCTTACCGTCCATCGCCCATACCTCTGCCCACACAGTCCACATATGTAACTTACTCGACATCGCTAGCCATCACTAGCGTGTCCAACATACACATACGTAGCACACTAACACATTCGCTAACCATCACTAGCGCATACATCATACATCATACACCATACACAAAACATGCTTACAATTCACATACGTATACATGTATCTCAAAGTGGCATAATTCACTATCTTACATCATGCATACATGTCATGATTTAATATCCAAAACATTGAATCATGCAAGCCTAGCATGCTGCTACTCATTCAAAGCATGCTGTCATGAATTTACGAGTTCAAAGCTCCCCTACCTCGTAATCATGACGATTGATGGCAAGCACACGACGGTGGCGGCGTCGGTGGCGGAATTGGCGGTCAACACCATTGCCTAGCTGAGAGAGCTGCTGTCCCGAGGTTTAGGAAGCGCCGGAACTACACACGGCCAAAAGGGATATCAAAATCAACGCGGCAAAATCCGCGATCCACGGCGGCACACTAGGGGCAGCCGGGAGAAAGATCGTGCCAACGAATGGCAGGTGCGACCGGAAGGCAGGGTGTACTCACTAAAATTCGACCGGCGGTTGAAAAATACACAACCGGTCACAAGACGTCAAAATCGGCCATGGACAGCACCCAACGGCGTCGATTTCACGTTTACCAGGGCCCACATAAGGGCGGAGGGTGTGGGTGACACTCAAGGATGGAGGAGACTGATGGAGGACTCTGATGTCAACTCCAGATGATGGCAGAGCCATCTGACGGTCGGGCGGTGCCAAAGCGGCACTGATACCCTAACCCGCACGCGCGACTACTTGCACACGCGGCCAAGGGAAGAGGGGAGGGCTAGACGGTGTCGGCCCAAGACTCATAAGGGCGGTAGGGCCATGCCCAAGGGCGGTGACCAACAATACGGCCTTTGTCGTTGCCGTGCCGAGGCAGGCCGACTAGAGGCCAATCAGCGTCCGGCGAGGGTAAGACGGTCAAAGGGCAACACGTGGCGCTCTCTATAGAGCGGTCAAACACAATCGGCAGAGGGGAACCTGGCCCATGTTGAAAGAAGAGGGGCGGTGCTGCACTAGGGCGGCCAACCATCCCTAGGCTGAGACCCGCCACACAAAGGTGGTCCAAGGTGTTCGACATCCAATGATGCGCGATGGCCCATAATGGGTGGAAAACCCTAGGGGCACAACGACGAACATGGTTTACTAGCAGCTCTGGCCCATGACGCCAGGGCCCTAGTAACCGGGCAGAGCTGGGTGGAGGCGGCTACACTAGTGCCGCTAGGCCGAGGCTGGCCGACCATAAGCTCACCACCATCGCGGCCACAATTCCCTTCAAACCAAAACAGGGAAAAGGGACCGACAGGGGGAAACCAGCCCAGGCGGAGCAGCTGTGGGGGCGGTAGACCTGGCTAGGGGCGGTCCTACCATCGTCATCCCAAGGCTGGTCGGCAAGAGGCGAGCTGAAGGCTGGCTCTCGCCGGTGCAGCCCCAAAGTCTATCACAGACAGAAACAGGGGAGATGCGGGGCGGATCAAATCGGGTCGGGGCGGTGCCGAGGAGGCGGCTTGGCCATCGCTTGGCCGAGGCAAAGCCAGACGGAGGTCCATGGCTCGCAACTGCCGGCCTCTGTTCCACCCAAAATCAATCACAGGCGGAACAGTGGAGGTGGAGGCATCTAGCCAGAGGAGAAATGCACAGGGACGGAGGTGGAGGTGGAGCTGACTGGTTGGGGGCCGTCCCTGGCCGTCGCCAGGCCGCGGCGGAACCCACGGTGGCCGGATGGCCACTGCCGGTCATCACCGGCGACTACAAGGCCAAAAACGGAGGGGCACAGTTCGTTCGGCGAAAAACAGAGCAGAGGCAGAAATGGGTGGGGCGGCAGAGCAGAGGCCACTGGGGCCGGGAGAGGTGCCCTTCTGCCGTCGCCGGCCCAGGGCGGAGCCGTGGCTTGCCGGTCGGCCTGTGGTGGCCCACGGCGGCGGCGGCGGTACATAACACAGTGAGAGAGGGAGAGAGAACTCACCAGAAGAAAAACAAGTGGGGGAGCCGGCAGGACTGGCCAGGGCGGCGGCCCTGCCATTGCCGGCTTGAGACTGGCCGGACGGAGGCCGGGCGAAGCCCACCGGCCACCGCCGGTGCCGTCCAAGCACGATCAGAGAGGGAGAGGCGGAATCGGGGAAGACAGGGGAGAGGCACGGGCGGACAGCGGAGCGGCCGTGGGGCCGGGACGGCGGCCCCCCTGCCGTCGCACGGTCGGGGCGGAGCCGGTGCGGCGGCCCTACGGCCCACTGGCGGCTGGGAGAGAGACGCCGGAGGGGATGGTGCACTGTTCCTTCCAGAAGTCTCTGGATCGGGCTCGGCCGAGCCCGAGCCCGTTTTCTTTATTATTATTTTTTCTTTTTTCTTTTTCTACTTATCCCTTCTGCAGTTCCGATCTTCAACGATTTTTCGCGCCAGAAGCGCGCGTCAAGGCCCATGGCCCACGACTGACCCGAGACCCGGCTCTACGGGTACGAATACCGAAGTCAAATACGCCGAAGCGTCACAATATCTCGCTGAAAATGATCAGATAAAAATAGCAAAAAATCGTAGAAAAATCAGGGACGTTACATAAACGGCCCGATCGATCGCCAACAAAAAGTTCAAGGTCTTATTCTTCCTTTCGAAATTCAAAACCTTAACACCATTAATGAAGCTTAAAATCTTTATTCAAAGCCTCATACACCATCAAAATTCAATCAAACATTCCAAAAAACTAATTGACCCATTACCTCTCCACTTGATTTGAGTCAAATTAATCCTTCAATCACCTTTGCAACTTTCCAAAAGCATGATTTTTATATTAATACACATCTAAACTTGATTTAACATTGAAAATTATAAAACAAACCTAGATCTAGAGCTTAGGAGACATAAAAACTAATTTTTGAAGGTTAGGGTTTGAAATAGAGAAGTAAAATAATAATTAAATAGTTTGAAATCTGATTGAATCAATTGAAGAAGATAGATTTGAGAGAGGATTAGGAAAAACCCTAATGATTAAGCATGGATTAGGGAGGAACATACTTTAATCACATCATCTTTGGGCCTAATTGGGGATTAGGCTATAAACACCCTTACATAGCCTATTCTCAATTTGAAAATGGCTCAGTCTCTTTCTTTTTATAGGAAGAAATGTGGTATACCTAATTAAAATTTAGGGTAAAAATAAAATATTTAACTGAAAGTAGGTATTTTTGGCTATTTAAAATCTAATTAAGGCTAGAAAAATTCTAAATTTTTTTTGTAATAACTTCTTTTGATGTCTGGGACGTTTTGGACTAAAAACCCAAAATTCAACTGTGAGACCCACAGGGTCCCTCCAAACCCTAATTTTTGAAAAATATGTAAAAATTTCAAAAAATCCCAAACAGTTTGGATTCACTTAAAACACATAAATATGAAGTTATTTTTCTTTAAAACCTTTGGAAAACACTTTTATTTTTGAAAATAATTAAAATTGATTAGAAACAGCTTAAACCACATAAAAGTAATTAAACATAATAAATTTAAAACTGGTTTAAGTTCAGGGGTCTTACAGACTAAAATGCTACTAACAAGCTCTCATGTAAATATCAATCTTAAAAACTTTATCAAAACATAGATTTGTTTGTCTCACACAAGTAAGCTATCATCAAATACAAAAATATATTGGTCGCATAAGCAATATGCACGAAATAATAGAAATAAGTTTTATGTAATAATAACTTACCAAAGCAGCCTCAAACTTGCCCTTAAGCTAATATATCATCTTCTAAGAAATATAAGAATGTTGCACTTTATTATACATTTTTATCTTCTTTGATTTCATTCAACTTTCTTAGATAAACCATCATGTTAAATCCCCTTCTTCATATTCATGTTCACCTCTATGTTTTGCGATTCCCCCATCATGATTAAATATCAAACTAATCGATTCTCTTGCCATGTTTATTCATATAACATGGAAATTAATAAATAAAACTCCAATGATCATATCTCAACATGTGCACAATCAAACTTATTAAAATTTGGCTACTTCCAATCAATACCTTCTTTTTGTTTTCTTAAATACTGGAAACATATAAGAAGAGTTTGCTTTTGAGATAGAAAATATGTTTGACAAAATCATGTGTCTATACTTAAATACAATCACCATTACAAATTTCAGTGACTATAGTGACAAAGTAAATGTATAAAAAAATATTAGAGATACAATTATCGCTGTAACAACATCATTAGGCACTTTCTAAGCATCTCTTAAGATATGTTTTTGTTATTGCCGTAATTGAACTAGGTTGTCTTCTTATCTTTGCATGAGTCAACAAAGTCAATCTCATCACTTTTGATTTGGTTCCATTTGATGGTAGATGGCTTTTACAAAAAGATTATATACCAACGTTATTGGGGCGACTAATTACTTGCGACATCAACATGGTGGACCAGCCAATCTATCTTAAACCTCCATTAGCTCCTACATCTTTCAAAGTGTCATTGTTACTTTGACAACTTAAGCATCTCAATTATTCTACCTTCCGAACTTAATAGATCCAAATTTGTAGTTTCCTTTAGAAGTTTCCTAACATTTGTTGCCACATGACAAAAAAAAGAATTGTCATGAACTATCCCATCTTAAATAATAAAAAAAAACAAGGACTTTTGCAATAGGGAGTTTAGATGTGACAAATAGAAAATCAACATTAATGAAGTGTTCTCTAATTGTTTAAACTGAAACCAATAGGCCAAGCTTAGAGAAACATAAAGAATCTCTTATTTTTGTTTTGGCGATGGACAATATTGACTACATTGTGGGAGTAATGGACATAAATTTTAGAATGAACAATTTGCAAAAGCCAAAGCTATTTGAAGTAAAGGAATAATAATTCTGTTGAAGCACAATATGAATTTCATTAAGTATGAGAGAAGGAGGAAAGGAAATTAGAGCAGTGAGACGAGGCACTGAGGAAAGCTACGCCGCTAGCGCCAACAATGGGGAATGATATGGTAGTGGTAGTAGGAAAAACTTTGGCGAAAGACTAGGAGGCAAGGATGGGTTGGCCAGGGCGAAAGGGAGAAGCTTTGAACCTAAATGAAATGGGAAATAAGTGGGCCGTGGTGTTTAAGAACCCCACATGTAATTCATCCATTCACGTGAGGAAATTATTTTCATCACTATTGAGTGACAAATTTAGCTCCCGTATTAGTTTTGTTAGTGCCAATGACAAAAAATGAAGTAAGAATAAAAATAAATTGCACAGTTACCTATTGCCATGCTTGAGCCTACATGGCATGTCAAAACACCAAAATGGTAAATAAGTTTCTCCCATCTCCGATTTGGTAAACGTGTTTTTAATAATTATTATTTAATATATTTGCCTTTTTTCTTCTCCCCCTTTATTACATCCCACCAATCATCCTCACCTCTTCCTACTACCACTTTTTCTTTGTATCTATTCTCTTCATTCTAAATTAATAGTTATATTTAAAAAAATAATTATTCTAAATAAATAATTCTATTTGTTCGATTTAAGTGTTTAGGTTCTTCAAAACGAGTCCCTTTAAAAAAATTATTATATTTATAGAGGGAGTAACTTTTTTTTTGTGAGGGATCCACCCGCCGTTCACAATATATGATATCTAACAAATCCCCGATGGACCGATCAGGAAAATGGATTAGGCCCGGTTTGAACCGGTTCGATCGGCCGGTCCGGTTTTAAAACACTGAGGGTATCCGCATCCTCTCCCGCCAAAGTAGGGTTTTTATCTGCTCCCTCCATCCCAGTGTTCCCACTCTGCTGCCCACCGCCCTCCTTCCTTCCCCCAACGGCCGACCTTCTCCAGAAGCCCGACAACTTCTCGGTCGAGATGAGCTACGCAGCGTTCAAGATGATGCATTGGCCGACGGGGATCGAGAGCTGCGCCGCCGGCTACATTACCCACTCCGCGGCCGATTTCGTCCCGCCCATTCCTCCGCTCCAGGCCGACGACATTGACACTGACTGGCTGGCCAGGCGGCCGGCCTCCGCGGGCCCGGTTCCCGACCTCGTCGTCACCGCGGGAAATGTTCTAGAGGTCTACGTCGTCAGAGTCGTTGAAGAGGACGACGCCAAGGTGGCCTCCCGGCCAGAGGCACGCCGCGGGGGGCTCATGGCTGGGATTTCCGGCGCCTCGCTGGAACTTGTTTGCCATTACCGGTAAGTCTTATGCTTACATTGAAGCGAGTTCTTACTTTTTCTTCTTTTTCAGCTACAGGTTACTCAGTATTGTTTTTGGTAAAAAAATCAGCGTCAATTTGCCATCTGCGGGTTGGCTTGCAGATGTTTGGGCCATTTTGTAATGAATTTTGGCCTCTAGTCCTTAGAGACAATTTCAGAACAAAAAAATGGTTGGGAAATGTTTGTAGCTCTCCCAACGCATAGATCATTCAAATATAAACCTTTCTTAAACCTTAAACTTAAACTCAAACAGCAAACGGACTTTGATTGGTGGGCGGCGGGTTTAGCTCGGCCCTTTCTATGCTGGAGTAGGTGATACTTTGTTTTTCTGTTTTTTCCCAGTCAAATATATGTCTTTCTGAAAAGACCAATCTAAGCGCAAGCAGGCACTGCCAACTATGAACTATTGTCAGTAATTGTTATAACTAGCAAGAATGTAGACCCTTTTGAGCTCCTTATGGCCCAAACCATCTAAGTTTGGAATGTAGACCCTTTTGAGCTCCTTATGCTGTAGGCATTTCAGAGCAGCATCCCTTTGTTGGCAGTTACCCACCTGGCTAATAATCAAAACGAGACATGGTATGATTGGAGGTGTCCTAATCTAGGAGGCAGATTCAGAAAGGTGTTGCATATATACATTAGTGACTTAAGCTATGTATTAATACATTAGTTAGACAACATTCCTAGACAAGGAAAAAAGCATATAAAGAACACACCTCACGTAATTATATAGATATTAAGAGTCTATCACTAAAACGATGTGTGAAAGATAGAATTTTATACTCCCTTTGTCCCACATTAATAGCTCAATTTGGTTTTTCAAAATGAACTAAAATTAGTTTATTTTGAAAAACCAAATGGAGCTATATAATTTTCAATGCACATGTAGTTCTCTTGCAATGCAGGCCATATTACTACCATGCCTATTCTACTTCGTTTGCTATTTTTTTACACAACAAATACATAATGTTTCCACCAATCAAACTCTGGAAAAACCAATGCTAGACACCGTTTTTTATGGGTTAAGACTTTATATCAAGCTTCAACGTCAAGCCAAGTAAATTCTAGAATTCTCTCACAGTGAAGGGTGAAGGTAAAGCATTTTTCTTCCAACAATCAGATGGAAACAATCAATCAAATTCAAATGGGTGCAGTATATACCATTCCATCTGGCAATTTTTGCCCCCCCGTAGGCTGCTAACCTACTCTGTTTAAAACACCATTTTTAGAGGAATAAGCAGATATATGAAACAATCCACACAAAAATTGTATCGACCCCTTTGGTTTGTAAGCAATTTCAAGTCAAATTCCATGAAACAGAGTCAAAATACCGGGTAAACAAATTTGATCAAGTAAAATGTACAACCAAGACATTTGAGAGTAGGTGGACATTAAGACCCAGACTCAGAAGGAAACAAGGAAAACGAAGAATAGAAAATCTTGGATATTGAAAGCCAAAGGTGCAATCAATGTTGAACAAAAGCAAAATCCCAGGATTGAATCACAAAACTACAACTGTAACTAAAGTATTTCAGCAAATGAAAATATGCAATCCAGTGAAATGCACAACTAGAGGCATTTGAAAACCCAGTAGCTGGACAAACGAGGAAACTGAAGATTAGAAAATTTTGGACATTGTTCACCCAAGTTGCAACGAGGGGTGACGGGACTTACAATTCTGAGACAGGAGTTTCTCAAGTAGAGGTGCAACTTCAATCACGGGTTTGGCAATGAGTTATGGAGGAGAGGTAAAATTTACAAGCAGAGGCATTCAGGAATAGCCAGAGTGAAGAACCCAGAATCAGAATAGAGCGAATAAACTGTAAAAGAGAAAATTTTGATAGTGGAATGAAGAGGACCCACCTTGTGGGCTTTATATGGAAATGAAGGCTGCCTGGAGTGGAGATACTTGTGGACTGCTGGGAAGCGTAAAGGATTTAAAAGCGAAGGGGTGGTGTGGGTCCTGTGGGATGGAGTCGTGTAACACAAGTGAGAAGCCAGGTGAGGTGTGGGATGGAGAGGTGTAACCAAAGTGAGGAGCCGCATTGTATGATAGGTTAATGGAAAAGATTTAGCCCTGGATTTTGGGAGTAGAAATTGGTGTGCATTGGCACAATGCTAAGTCAACTTGCAGTAACATGTTGACGTTCTTTATGTATGTAGTTTTTTTAAAATTGACTCTTTTGGGCCTTTTGGCCAAGGCTATTACAGCTTATGACCATGTGATTATATTCCTATCGTGGAAAGTTGCACGAATGGTGAGGGCAAAGACGTCAAGGTTGCTTTCGAAGTGGGGGTTTAATTGCCAAGTTTATTTTACATGTGGAATTAGCATTCCTAGATATAATGTCTGTTTCCAAGAATTAATCTGCTGCAGAAAACTGAACAATAAGTGTAGATATTATTATGCAACATGGAGTTTTATATATCTCTGTTTCATTTAATCAAATAAAGTCCACCCAAGTAATATTTTATCTTGAATGCTGGACAGAAGTGGCAAATCAGGAAACCATTTGGAGACTGGCTATGCCCAATTTTCACTTCTCAGTGGATTGTATCAGAAGCCTTTTAGTTGTCAAATTCTGCAAGATCATGACCTACAATTGGGCTAGTTGATCACTTGCTACTGACGGGTCTAAAATTAAGTGACACAAAATAAACACTTTTTGGTTTTAACATTGATATTATGAGTAAGTTCTATTAGAACCCTCAGAGACATGGTAAAAGTTGTGAGCAATGTCTAACTTTAGAGCGGTGGGTTGTGATTTTTATAAGTGGTGCTCTTCTGTTGCCACTATTGTTGACTTCAACAAAATGAAAAAATTTGGCATATGATACTTGTAGGGACTTATTTTGCCTGCGATGGAATTTTTTAGTAATAATTCTTGTTATTTCATTGTGAACAAAAATGGTTACATATTCTGCAAATTTTTTTGCTATATTTGGACTTCTAACCCCGGTAATGTTTTCAAGATTGCATGGTAATGTAGAATCAATGTCAATCTTATCACTTGGAGGTGATGATGGTCAAAGAAGAAGAGATTCAATTGTTTTGGCATTTCAGGATGCAAAAATATCAGTTCTGGAATATGATGATTCAATTCATGGACTTCGAACAAGGTGAGGTTCACATAGTTTAGGACATTACGTGCAACCTCTAATCTATTTCATAAGCTTTTTCTTAATGGGGCTTGAGCTTTATTTGATGTTTAGGATAATGGTTTTAGAAGCTCACATTTGTTGGCCCAATGTGTGAGCAAATTTGGCATCAACTTTATCTTGAGGCTTGGAATTTATTTAATTTTTTTCATTAAAAAAAGGCCAAACCTGATGTGTGCTCAAGCTGTTGACATCCATATATCTGGTTAAAATTTGAGGCGATCTTAGCTTGAGGTGATTTTCTAACTTGAGGGGCTAAGCTTTGTTGAAACCTTTATACTTGAGGGGATAAGCTGCAATTTTGCATACTTGTGTGTGTCATTTCTTGTGTTTGCATTAGTGCTGGATGGTAATAAAACTTTATCTAATGCACCTTCTTACTTTGATGTTTCTTGCTGCAATAAGAAACTGATGCCTTGAAAACAAAACCCAACTTAGTGAGGGAATAACAGATTTTTCCATAAATCATTTTTTTGGTATTCGTTATCTCTAAAATGTATTAAGAGGCTTGTGCAATCATTTCATTTTTTTGTTGAAAGAAAATTTGTCTTCCTTTCTTTAAATTTCTACATAGTGAAATCATTATATCTTTTATATATAATATAAGATATGTTCATTTTTCTTTGCAGTTCCATGCATTGTTATGAGGGTCCAGATTGGCATTATTTAAAAAGAGGCCGTGAATCTTTTGCAAGAGGTCCTTTGGTGAAGGTGGATCCTCTGGGTCGGTGTGGTGGGGTCCTTGTGTATGGTTCACAGATGATTATTCTCAGGGCTGCGCAGGTTCTTAATTCCACGTAGACCTAGATTTTTGTATTTTACTCTTGTACTGAGTTTAATTAATCATGTTTTTGTTATGAATATGTTTTGGATTGGTTTGGCTATGTTAGTACATGACAAGTTTAATTCCATTAAGATCTCATTTGTCTGCTGTTCCATTGAACTCTCTCTCTCTCCCTCTCTCTCTCTCTCTCTCTCTCTCTCTCTCTTTCTCCCTCTCAACCCCAAATGGGCTTATTGACTGTAATTTCTCTTCCTGCTAATATGCTTGTGACTTTCTTGCTAGGCGGGGTATGGCTTTGTTGCTGAAGATGAAGCCAGCAGTTCAGTGGGCACTGTTTCTGCTCATTTTGAGTCATCGTATGCGATCAGTTTACATGATTTGGGCATGAAGCACATTAAAGATTTTATTTTTGTTCATGGTAAAAAAAGTGTAGTATTCATTTTTCGTACACTTGCATTTGGAAAAACTGTCATTTATTTTTATATCTCAAGTCTATAGCTTCTCATTCAGAAACAGTTATGTCTGAAATGTATGGCTGATTTGTTCTTTACAATTTGTACTATCACAGATAAAGACGTGATTGGCATGCTCATACACTTAAATTGACACATATACATGCATTAAATTTGACAATATTTTATGAAATTGTATAATACAAACGGTCCTTTACCCCCATCATGTAGGGTATATTGAGCCTGTAATGGTAGTTCTCTATGAAAGGGAACTAACATGGGCGGGACGCATCTCATGGAAGCATCATACCTGCTCAATTTCCGCTCTTAGCATTAGCACATCTTTAAAGCAGCATCCGCTTATATGGTCTGCTGCTGTAAGTTCTCTACATTTTGATTTAATAGTTTCATGAGCTGACCATCTATATTTGATAATGTTTTGCGTGTGTGGTTTTCTTTTCAATCTATTGTAAGGTGCTGGAGTGAAATTGTTGGCTTTTTGTGGTAAATGCTACCTCTTGCTTCATTGAATTTCTGATGCACTTCTATATTCTTTTGCTTTGCCTTCAGAATCTTCCACATGATGCCTACAAACTTCTTGCTGTGCCTTCCCCAATTGGTGGTGTTCTTGTTATTTGTGCAAATAGTATTCATTATCATAGTCAGGTAAAAACTACATTATTGCTGTTTGTGCCAACATGATGTGGTAAACCGACAATGTATTTGATGGTTCTTCAAACATTTTTAAGTTGCTTTCTTATAAGGCTACAGAGTGGGAGCCCAGCCTTTTCTGAGCAAATGTCATTTCTATTTGTACATTTTTGTATGACTTTCTTTTTGCATTGTGGCAGTCAGCATCTTGCACCCTTGGTTTGAACAGCTTTGCCACTCCCGCTGACACCAGGTTTGATCTGCCATCACTGTTCTTTTTCTTTTTTGTCTTTGTTTTGTTGCCGTTTTTTGTTTTGTTTTGAGGTCTATGTCTTGTTTCAAGAATCAATATATAGAGGATCACCTTGCTTTCTTGGCTCAATATTTTCTGATCATCAAGGAATGCTTTCTCGGATCACCTTGCTATCTGCCAGAGGGTCCAAGATCTCAGAGATGCAGGGAATCAGAAATATTTGTAACTAATGTAAAACCCAATTATATAACACCATATGGCATTCGATATAACATGCTAGTTTCTAGTTTGAGTCACTATACATAAATTCCAGCAGAAGTATTAACAGTAAAAACTAAATATTCATTTAAATACCATTGGAATTCGAAAAGTGAAGCCTCAGCACTCATTTTTCTTTCACAAAAGGAGAGCAAGAAACGAAAATATATCTTTTTTGTTTGTGGAAATTTTTTTTTGCTAATATTCTTTGCAGAAACTGTTGCCAATGAAAGAAGTAAATAATTGTCATTTGGGCTTTATCTTGGGCCCAGTACTTGAGTTTACTATTGTGCCCCAATAGTGGCCCAACCAACAGGTATTTTTCTTGTATTTAAAAATTGGAAGAGAGATGTAAAGATAATTGTCTTGTTAAGGCAGTTACCTGGAGAGAAGTGGGTGGGCGAGGACCTACATGTCCACTGATGATGGGGACTGTGGGGAAATGGTCACGGGGGCAGAATCTTTTATCGGTGTTTGTTGTCCTTTTCTCAGCAAGATCTCATCAAGATCTTGGGTCTTTTACTGAGAGAATGGATGTTTGCCTCTCCTTTTCTCTTTTCCTTGTGACCCCGCTGAGACCAAGATGTCGAGATCTTGTGATACGGCATTCTGTGATTATTGTCACCACCACCACCTTCCATGGTTTTTTTACTTGGGCAACTGTGACATGATTCCAACTCTGCTATCCAGCTATATCAATCTGGAATAGATTAATATTTTCAATTATATGATTTGCTGTTTATCGCCATTGGTAACTTCTGCTGTTATTTATAGAATTAGTACTTTTCAACCAGCTAAAATTGTATGAATTTATTTATAAATATTTAAGAAAACACAGTGTTTTGATGAAGATATAATGAGTCATAAATTTTACACATTTTTCATAGTTGACCTTTGCTAATTGATAAAATTGTAGTGATTCCCTTTTCATGATTTTATCTTTTCATTCGAGATGATGAGAGTCATAAATTGGTTATATTGATGGTATACCAGGTGATGTATGTACATGCTGTTAGTACATATGTCCTAATGTTGAATACATTTGCCTAACCTGTACCCTCATATTAGACAATGTACTGAAAAGTCCTAATTTTTATCCGTTTTAGTTTACCTGTTGGCTTTGAGTTTTGCCCAACTAGTCTATTTATTCATATATGGTTGGACAGTTGGACTAACCATGGTTTGCAATCTTGTGAGAGGTCTTGGTGGCTTCACTGAGACATGAGACTGTGTAAGATGTAATATGTAGCTGCTGCCTTTCTTTTATGTTTCCACCCACCAAAGTTAACAAAGGAAGAAGAAGAAGAAGAGGGGAAAGAGGAAGAAGAAGAAGAGGAACAAAAGGAAAAGGAAGATGAAGAGGAGGAAGAGGAAGAGGAAGAGCAGAAGGTGGTGGCTAGGACAGATACTAGGTTTGCCCTTCTCTTTTAAATTTTGGAGCCCCTGAGCCTCTGGGCTGGGCCACGCTGCCCCCTGCATGCCCGCCTTTGCTTGCAAAGCTCCATTGTCAGTAGAGCTGCTGGAAATGGAGGGAAATTGTTGAGAAAAAATGGAAACTATACATGGAGGGGCAAAATATTTACTTAAATTATATGGAAGGTCCTAGCTGTTGACCTGATGGGACCCACTTTGTTTCCGGCTTGGAGCATTCACCAAAAAGACAAGCATTTAAAGAAGCACAACAAAGAGCATAAATTATATAATTTCATCATGCTTTCCAATTAATTAGCATAATTTATGTTAATACAAGTGTAGTCTCATGATGTTATGATTGTTTGAGATCAGTATTAGTGTTCTAGATGTTAATATATGTGTAGATTGTCCAAATATATGCAAAAAACCTTTTCAAAAACACAGATCATTTTACATGATATTTCCAACATCTCTCTGAGATCTCGTCACTTTGACCGACCAAGATGAGACCAAGATCTGAGACGACAAACCTTGGGACTAACACAGGCACATAGATTAATAGAATTTTTCGTAGTGTTGTTTTCTCCCTGATTTGTTGATTTTCTTTCTTCCTTCTTACCAGAAACTAAGACGGTCATATAGACTTACTGCTTCTTGCTTATAATATGTGTGCTGACATGATAACAGAGTGACTGCTGTCATTATTGTTTATACTTTTGAAAACATGAATCATTAATAATTAAAATGGAGGGCCATTGCACTTGATGCTGATATCTAAAATGGGGTTTATGACGCCTTTGTCCTGCTTCATCCAATCAGATATAGCATATGATGCTCTACCAATATGCATTATCAAAGTTTGTATTTTCCTATACAACGATCAAATCAATAAATTCTGAGCTTTTGATTTCAGTCAAGATCTGCCAAGATTGAGTTTCAGTGTAGAGCTTGATGCCGCCAATGCAACATGGTTATCAAATGATGTTGCCCTATTGTCAACTAAAACGGGAGAGCTACTGTTACTTACTTTGGTATTTGACGGGAGGTATTTAGCATTCATGTCACTTATGTTTTAAAGAGATTTCAATTATATGTTGAGAAAGGAGGTAATGCATTCTTTCCACATTTGCAGGGCTGTTCAGAGGCTTGAACTATCAAGGTCTAAAGCTTCAGTTTTGACTTCAGTGAGCTTCATTAAATTGAATTTTAAATTTTCCTTACCTGCCTTTTAAATATAGTTCTCCTTTCAATGCATTAGGGTTCCAAAATTTTAGCTCTTTGATTATATTTGTAATGTTCTTAGGGCATTGCAACATTGGGTAATTCCTTCTTCTTTTTGGGAAGCCGTTTAGGAGACAGCCTGCTTGTGCAATACACAAGTGGGGTTGCAAAATCAACGTCTTCTAACCATGCTAAAGATGAGGTGAGCTTAGATATCTTACAAAAACTGATTATCCCTTTTATTGTTCATAGTATCTTAGTGATTTTTTTGCTCAGTGGTAATACCTTATTGTTAATTCCTTTATTGATTGTTGTTTATAATGATTGATGAGCATCAGTGCAACATCCATTTACATCTGTTGTGATAGAGATGTATTAGATTTCCAATTGTGCTTGAAAAATGTGAACCTAGGCTTGTATGGGCAGACCAGATAGCTCAGGCCACCTCTTTATCTTGATTTAAATGTTAGTCTTGTATATGTTTCTAATTTATCCTTTATTTGTTTTTCCTTTTTATAATTGATGTTTCCATTTTGATAGATTGCAGATATTGAAGGTGAAGCCCCTTCAGCTAAGAGGTTGCGAAGGGCTTCTTCTGAGGTTTCACAAGATGGTAGTGGTGAAGAGCTTTCATTGTATACTTCGTCTCTGAATAGCTCAGAGTCAACACAGGTCATAGTTGACAACTTGCAAAATATGATTATTCTGTATTCTTATGTAGGCTTTGGCTTTATGTGCTTATGTCATCTATCTGTTTTAAAGGCTGAAGCTTCTTTGGCAGGTTATCTTGCTGCCCTTATTTTGTTGCAGGTTGCTTGTTGTTTATATTTTTCCAACTTTTAGTTTCTATTCATCTTCTAACTTGACAGGATGATCCTTGATATTCCAAATTTTTCTATGTGGTATTGCTCAAAAATAGAAAAAGAAAATTTGATTGAAAATTTGAAAGATTTGAGTACGGGGCTTTTCTTAATGGTTCTTTTGATTGATTTAAATATATATTTGTTCTGTTCTGTAGGGTTGGCACAGGTACATGAAAGTACAAGTCCAACTTCTAGTTCGAGTCTGTTTAGTCAGACTTGGACCTGTTTTACTTATTTGAAACCAAATAAGAATCATATTAGAACTGTTCCACTTGATAGTGGAGTCAAAATGGTTTCCGCTCTACCTGAATCCCATAATTAGATTCCAAGATCGATTGCCAGGACCTTTCTAATAATGCCATTAGAAAGGTCAGATTTGGGCCTGGCTTACTTACTTGAAAACGCGTTAAGAGTCAGATTAGAAGTGTTCTACTTGATAGTGGAGTCAAAATGGTCTCTCTGCCCGAGTTCCATTATTAGAATCTATGTGCACTATACATTTTAGCTTCATATATTTATTTTGCTTGTATTTCCATAAGTTTATTAGAGGGATTTGAAATTGATGTTTAAGATATGTCAAGTTTGTTGATTGAATATGAATGTTTAATATTTAGGTATTTACTTTTTTTTGGCATAATTTTATTATGCAAGTAGATGTGTTAGCATTTTTTAATTTTACATAGCAGTATTGTTCACAGTATGACCATCATTTTCACCTTATATATGCAGAAGAGCTTCTCTTTTTCAGTGAGGGATTCGCTGATCAATGTTGGTCCATTGAAAGACTTCGCTTATGGCTTAAGGGTCAATGCTGATCCCAATGCAAATGGAGTTGCAAAGCAAAGCAACTATGAATTGGTTGGTTGAAAAACTGATTTTGAGAGTGCCTGTTACATTAATGCACTGCTTAGAGCTAGCTCCTTTGTATCAATTTATTTGAAGTCACACTACAAAGGCATGCATTTTACTATTCTAAGGATGCACAGTTATGCATTTTTTGTAAGAATGTAGAATATTTGTGTTTGTTACACTAGCATATTGTTAGTTAATCGCTTCACCAAAAAGCTTAAGCAGGTAAGGAAGCGACCTATTTTTAACTAACACTTTCCCACACACTTCCCCGCATGTGCAAGTGCAAGCACTACTAAGCATTGTTGTTGAAGTCATACATGTTGGGTGGCAATCACACAAGCGGGAATCTTGCTTCCCCAATGACTTGAACCTGGAACCTTATGATTCAATTTTAAAAATGACGGCATACATGATTTGATGGATTTTTAACATTGCCCTGCAACATAGATGCATCAGGGTTATTTACTTCAATGGATTTATTCAAATGCATCCCGTTCCTAATATTTAAAATGAAGTGTGCGTTATTGATAGCAGTGAAGGGAGGCTCTTGTGGTTTTGGAATTACTACATTAATTACATTGCGTCTAAATTTCTTTCTAATTTTCAAACTGTATGTGCTGCTGTTTCGATATGCTTGAACCATTACATTTTCCAAATTCCTGAGCTCCTTTGTGCTTTATTTGTCTATTCATCTTGTCATTTGAATGTGAAAATACTTTCAAGAGTTTCTTGTGTTTGACCTTCAGGTACGAATGAAGGCTTAATGTTTTTGATTTTTTTATGTAGTTTTTAAATATTTAATGGATGAAGCTTTTGTTATATAATTCTTTTCAACTATCATGTCATCTGTCCCCAGAATTATTTTCTTGTGCCCTAGCCTTTTTACTTTCTCCCTGGCCCCTCCGTTGAGATAAACTTATGTAATAAGTAAAGGGAAAAGCATAATATCTGAATGGTACTCTTTTTGTCTATTTTTGCTTTATTTTCAGACATCATTGTACATGAATAATTATGAACTTGTGCATGAAATTAGTGTTTAATATGAAGTTTTCTTTCGTTGGTCCTCATTTAAATTTCAGGTTTGCTGTTCAGGTCATGGCAAGAATGGTTCTCTTTGTGTGCTCCAACAGTCAGTTCGCCCAGAGTTGATCACAGAGGTGTGTCAGTTTTGCCCTTTCTCTTCAATCTGCTATTCTTTTGGAATCTCAACTGTATTTAAATGTGTAGAGCAAGCTATCTTAAAAAAAAAAAAATTCTTTGATATGTTTCTAATGAGGCGATGCTTATACTAGCATTTATGTGAAAGCTGTTGTATAATCTGCTTGTCTGCATTTGTCTGTTATCCGGATCTGGGCCTGATATACAATGTTGGGCTGTTCTTTGACATCTTAAGCTTTTGAGGCAACTTGGTTTCTAATATGGTATCGGAGCCAAGAGGTGCCGGTTTTGTTCCTTGCTCTTACCTATGTATTCACTGCACATGTAAGCATCTGCATCCGTTAAATCATGCTTACTTGTGCAAGGGGGTATTGGATAATTTGCTGTCTGTATTTGTCTATTTGTGCCTGATATACATTGTTGGGCCGTTCCTTGACAGGTTAAGCTTGAGGCAACTTTGGTTTCTAACAAAAGCAACACGAATATCTTTACTGCATCTCTGTCTATAATTTAAATATCTGTTTTCATGGTTCTATGAATATATTAATTCAGGTTGAGCTTCCTGGCTGCAAAGGAGTATGGACTGTTTACTACAAGAACTCACGCAGTCATAGCACTGATTCATCAAGAACCATGTCAGAAGATGATGAATACCATGCTTACCTGATAATAAGCGTAGAGTCACGGACTATGGTAATAATATGATAATATGAATGCATTTATGACTTCGATGATGGACTCTATCAGTATCTGATTTTATGCCCTTCTGTTCTTTCATCTTTTGTTTTTTTTTCAAAAAAAATTCACAGCTTTTGTCCTTTCAGAGTATTTTGAACTGTAAAAGTTTCTAAATTACCTGATATAAAATCTCAGGTCATCGTAAAGCTTATTTAGTCAATAATTGTGATTACATTGATAAAGATAGAGCATAAGAAGACTTGGAACACTTTTTGATTCGATAATTACTCAGTTTTAACTTGCATGTATGTTGTAAATATTGTCCATGCGCTGCTCTAACTTGATGAAGTTCCTTATATATTAGGTTTTGGAGACAGGGGAGCTTCTGGGAGAAGTGACTGAAACTGTAGATTATTATGTTCAGGGCAATACGATTGCTGCGGGGAATTTGTTTGGAAGGTCAAAATATTCCCTTTGTTCCAAAAATTTGTCCCAGTTTAATTATTATGTGGGGATATAAATAAATTATTATGAGATATTTTATACATACTTCCAAGTACTTAAAACTTAGTAGAAATATTTTATTGCCAGAGATTTCGTTTGATATTTTTCCTACTAACCCATGCTATCAGTTTGCAAATGGTGCCTTTTTTTCCTTTTTGTGAGTTTAGTGCATCTGTGACTTGTCTAAAGTTTCTAAACTTTATGGAAGATTAGAATGAGACATAGTAATTAGTTTTTGTTGTTATTGGACTAAGAAGAGACCTGATATATATATTTTTTGTTTATAATGTTGCCTTTCTACAGGCGCAGAGTTGTCCAGGTCTTTGCACGTGGTGCCCGGATCCTTGATGGCTCTTACATGACTCAGGACTTGAGCCTAGGAGCTCCTACTTCTGAGTCAAGTTCAAATTCCGAGACTTTGGCAGTATCCTCTGCTTATATTGCTGATCCATATGTATTGCTAAGAATGACGGATGGTAGTATTCAGCTTCTTGTGGGAGGTACAGATTATCTTTTATGTGGATAATCATTTAATTAACACAGCATGCAAAATTCTGATACTCAGTGTGAAGTATGCAATGCCTGCTATCTTCTGTGTATGGGTGTGGATCATCATACTAAGCTGTATCTTCTTTCTTTCTTCTTATATTATCCCTAATACCTCATATTAAGTCGTTTCCTCCTTTACCAATTGGTGTATCTTGATCACGAGGCCATCTCAGTTTTGAAATTTATCCTCTTTGATAACATCCCGAAGCATCCGCTTCTTTTGTAGCTTTTTCTTGGAAAAAACTGAATGTTACATGACTATAATGTCACGTTATAAAGTTGTTACGCATAGGGGTGCTAATGAGCCAAGTTGAGTTTTTGCCTCACGCAGCTCAAACTCAAAGTCGGAATACTTGGCTCAAACGAGCAATAGCTTACTAGCTCGAACTCAACTCGAACCAAAAATATGAGCTTGGACTCATTCTATTATAATGGCAAGCCAAGCTCGAATTAAGCTATATAAAAAAATAAACCTAATTTTGAATTCAAATTTTCAAACCAACATTTAATAAACAAATCAATCACATAGAATGATTTGATTACTTTATAATTATATGAAAAGTTACAAATGAAAGTTAATATGTGCTCAGAGCAAACTTACTCAAAGCCTCAAACTAGGCTGTACTCGAGCCTTAGTTGCTCGCTTCCAACTCTCCTGTATATATATAATATCAAAATGTCATTGATTTAGCATGTATGAAAATCCAATAGCTAATTGTATAATCAATGTTATCCCTTCTTTAAAATTTTATTTTCAAGTTATGACTACCCTCAATTTTGGTTTCCATATGTGGTGAGATGTCTTGGGTGTGTTTGTATCTCATTTTTCAAATAATGATTATCAAGCAAATCATATTGTATTGGCAACTAGAAACTTGGAGTCTTAAACATAACTTGCCTTTATCTTATGAAATAAAAAGAGACTCCAATACTCAATCCTAAATAACTTTTAGGAAATTCTTGTAAAATTTTAATTTCTTAGGATTCCAACATTAGTCTCTATAAATTTTGAAAAAAATATATCATAATTTGTTTGACATCTAGAAATGGTAGATAATATTACCAATACATTTTTGTGTGATGATTGGTGTATAGTTTGATATGTAGTATAGTCTATAGTATATCCCATTTTTTATTGATTGTACTATATATGCATATACTTTATTAAATCAAATTTCTATGATACATTTAAATTTCAACATATATCACATGTGGACATATATGTATTATGTGTCTTTAAAAATTTAACTTATCAATCTCTCTCTATACATATATACACACCCAATACATAGACATTATATATATATATTATAATGTATAAAATATAAGTTTGTTGTATATGTATTTTGGGATTGATAATTGTGCATATTTACAAAGAAGTTAATATATTTTTATATATATTATAAAATATCTTTATAACCTTCATTTGAGTTCGAGTCAAGAACGAGTCCGGTTTGAGCCGAGTTCGAGTTTTATTTGAGTCGAGTTGTGTTAAGCTAAGGTATGCTCAATTTCAACTTGAATATGTTCGAGTTCGAGTCGAGTTCAATCCGAGCCTTCGAGTAGAGCTATATTCAATTTGAGTCGAGTCGAGGCACTTTGCTCGATGAGTTGGCTCGGCTTGTTAGCACCCTTAGTTACGTGCATCAAGTATTCCTAGAATTTTTGGTTCCTGCTTTTATGGTTCATTTTCAAGAGCTGATAATGACTCTTAAGACTGAAAATGGTCATTGTGAGCTCAAGAAAAGGGCAATTAGTAGCCTATGATCCTTTTTATAGGGCTGGTCACAAACTTGGATGTACTTAGGGCACAATCCAAGTCTGAGTTTAAACTTATTTTGGGCATTAACTCAGCTGAGATTGAGATTTTGCGTGGACACTATTATAGAGTTTAAGTCCAAGTTTTCTAAGTCTGATTTGGGCATTAACTCTGAAATTTATGCATTTTGGGTTTGATATTGTTTAAGGATTTGTTGAAAAATGAAGTAGAGGTATGTTTACAATGTTCCAAATTATTTGTAACTTGTTTAAGAGATCATGTTTTCTCCCATACCCTAATACTATCGGCCTTTAAGGGATCTGTATAAATGAGAAGTTTTTAAGAAATGCAAAATAAAGTAAAATAATATTTTGTGTGTGTGCCATTGAGAAGCCTGGGTAGCACACCAGTACTGATGAGTTACATCGGTAGGATATGAGTTGGAGCCACACAGCACTGAGTCACTGACCACAGCTTCTTTTCCATATTAGACTTGGAACATCAAGATTGGATGGAGCCAAGTCTGAGATTGGGTCCGATGTGAGTCAGACAGTTCAAGTCTAACAGGAATTTTAACTCCTAAATTCTGTTTAAATTTGAACTGACTCAAACTCGAAAATTTGGGTCCTATGACCAGCATCTCCTCTAGCTGTGTTGGTGCATTATTAATTCAATACTCTTGGCAGTTTTCTGGCATTTATTTGTAACAGGAGAAGTCCATTTGAATTAGGCATTTTTGGTGGGTGTTAGACTGTAGAAACTTCAAGATGAATGGTTGTATCCTTTCTGATAATGTATGCATTTTCAATTTTATCTTTTCATTCATATGCTCCAAGATATTATTAATTCCTTAATAATTCAATTATGTTTACTATGCTATTGCATGCCTGCCACTTTTTTTGACAGCGACCTTTTATGGAGTGTTTGATTAGTCTTAAAATTGTGTAATTCTCCTTGCACATGCTATCAGATAATTTAATCCCTGGGTAATCTAATTATATGTTGTGCTATTGAAGATCCTACTACATTTACTGTGACTGTTACTGTTCCTGGAGCATTTGACTACTCTAAAGAACCAATAGCTTCCTGTACGCTTTATCATGATAGAGGACCAGAGCCATGGTTACGCAAAACAAGTCCAGATGCATGGCTCTCTACTGGCCTTGCAGAGGCTATTGATGGTGCCGATGGCTTGCAAGATCAGGGTGATATATACTGTCTGGTTTGTTATGAAAGCGGGAGGCTTGAATTTTTTGAGGTTCCTAGCTTCAAGTGTGTGTACTCTGTCGACAATTTTGTATCTGGCAAGGCTAACATTATGGATAGCCTTGTAAAGGGTTCATTCATGGATCATGATGGGTTGAAGTTGTCCAATCCTGGGGAGAAAACTGGGCAAGTAAACACAGATTTGGCAACTAACATGAAGGTTGTGGAGCTCGCTATGCAACGTTGGTCTGGCCCACATTCCCAACCCTTCCTTTTTGGCTTATTAAGTGATGGAACTATGTTTTGCTATCATGCTTACATATATGAGGGTCAGGAAATTGTGCCAAAAAATGATGAAAGTATTCCTGCACAAAATTCTGGTGATATTGGTAGTATGAGTTCTTCTAGACTTAGGAATTTGAGATTTATCCGTATCTCATTGGAATCATTTACAAGGGAAGAATCTTCAGTTAGTATTAGTCGGAGAATGACTATGTTCAAGAATGTAGGGGGTTATCAGGGTTTGTTCCTTTCTGGATCAAGACCAGCTTGGCTTATGCTATGCAGGGAACGATTTCGAGTCCATCCACAGGTGTGCTAAAGTTTTGTTTTTTGTTATAGTGTAAAGGATGTGGTATAGTTGTGCCTACAGTACTAGTCGTCAAGCATGGTTTTTCTTTTGCATGATCAATATGTAAAGTACGTAAAAGCCTAGTTTGTAGCAATTCTATGTGGACACTTTTATTAATTAGAAGGCATGCAAATTTTTTAATGAGATAATAATATATCTAAGATTTCTTGTATTTTCTTTTTTGCAGCTATGTGATGGGTCCATTGTGGCATTTACTGTTCTTCACAATGTAAATTGCAATCATGGACTTATATATGTTACTTCTCAGGTATATTTTGAACTTGTGTTCACCTTTGCTATTCACAGGGAAACTATCTACAACACAAAACTTACATACCATGATTTCCTTGTTTAGGGTTTTTTGAAAATATGTCAATTGCCATCGGCAGCAAACTATGACAATTATTGGCCAGTTCAAAAGGTTTGCCAAAATGTTTTGTACATTATCTTTTTATGATTTTGTATACAATCAGAACCATTTCAAATGTTCTTTGCCATAATTGATCAGATTCCTTTGAGAGGCACTCCCCATCAAGTCACTTACTATGCAGAGAAGAATCTTTATCCTCTCATTGTATCTTTTCCTGTGAGTAAATTTTCTTCTGGGGATGTAACTTATTAGTATCTATATGGTGATCTGAACCCATAATTAATTTCAACTTACATTTCATATCCTTTTCGTAGGTTGTTAAGCCACTTAGCCAGGTTATTTCATCCCTGGTTGATCAAGAAATTAGTCATCCTTTTGAACACGATAACTTGGGTTCTGATGATCTGCATAGGACCTATACCATAGATGAGTTTGAGGTTCGCATTTTAGAACCAGAAAAATCTGGTGGGCCATGGGAAACAAAAGCAACGATCCCAATGCAAGGATCTGAAAATGCGCTGACAGTACGCATGGTGACACTCTTTGTAAGATAAATTTTTCATTGAGGGAATAATTTTTTATTAAAATTTAGCGTTATGAGAATGCTTCCTTGTTGATGTGCTACTGCTTTCTAAGTTATGTCAGATGTCATGCTCTTCTGTAGAATACGACAACAAAGGAAAATGAAACTCTTCTGGCCATTGGAACTGCTTATGTGCAAGGAGAGGATGTGGCTGCAAGAGGACGCGTGCTGCTATTTTCAATAGGAAAAACTAGTGATGATTCTCAAAATTTGGTACGGGGACAAATTATATGTTATTTGAATTTCTGTGCAAATTTTAAATTTTAAACTTGTACATCTGATATTGAGATTGCCCAACCATTCTTTGCATTTTTTGAGCTAACAGATATCAGAAGTTTACTCTAAGGAGCTGAAGGGAGCCATATCTGCACTTGCCTCTCTCCAAGGCCATTTGCTGATTGCATCTGGCCCTAAGATTATCTTGCATAAATGGACTGGTAGTGAGTTGACCGGTGTTGCATTTTATGACGCTCCTCCGCTGCATGTTGTGAGCTTAAATATTGTAAGCATTTTCTGTCTGGTTTCTTATAAAAAATGCTACCATGGAACTGCATTTTTATCGTATGACTATGTAGAAGCCTGTCTCATATAGCTCAACAGGTCAATAGTTGACTTTCATTCTTATTTCGTAATATTTTTTATTTTTATTACAGGTTAAGAATTTCATTCTTCTTGGTGATGTCCACAAAAGTATCTATTTCCTCAATTGGAAAGAACAAGGGGCCCAGTTAAGCTTACTGGCAAAGGATTTTGGTTGCCTAGATTGCTTTGCAACAGAGTTCTTGATTGATGGGAGCACTTTGAGTCTTGTTGTCTCAGATGATCAAAAGAATATCCAGGTATTCTCTTATGTGCTGCCCTCTTTTAAAGGTCCCTTTTCAATAAAGAGAAGCTTTCATGTACTTTGATGATATTTCATTTGAGGAAAAAGGAAGAAAAGAATCATTTGATGGCAAGTAGAAAGAGGAAATTCAAGGGCAAAAAAAAACTAACAATAATAAAAAATTACAATAACAGCGAGCAAAAAATCGTAACAACCATAACAATAATGATAACAATAACCCATGTACTAGTAGATATATGAAGCAGATTATAATTATCTGCAAAAGTTTAATGAGAAGGGCAAGAATGCACTTTAGCATCTGGCCCTATTATTTGTCAAGACATGAAGCAAATTGGTTGATTTGCTTAAAGATGAAAGATCTAGCTGCTCAGCTTTGGAGAGACTTCTCGGTAGCAATGAAATACCATAGTTTCGTAACCTCACTTAATAATGTTCAACAGTTGCTTATTCACCACATCAGTTATTGAGCACTGCTATTATACATGCCTATCATCAAATTTCTTGAGCAGACAACTAAGAAAGGGAACAAAAGAAGGGGGCATCACTGGAGGAAATTTTAATGTTTATAAGCTCTTGGCTCTGACTTATGACAGGGCCTAAGAAGAGGTTTTTCCATCTTATTGTTCTGGCGGTGTCAGTCCTGGACATGGCCACCTCTTCCTCCTAACTAAACTCGATGAATTGATTCTGCAATTCTCCATCCTCCTATGCCATCCCTCACTCTTTAGAATTTTTCTTGAAATCCTTTGTCAAGATCCCCAATGTTAGCCTTGAATGAGATGCAAATCATTGGCAGCGTACTTTTGTCGGATACATCCTTGGCAAGAGGCCTTCCTGTTTCTAGTTGAAGTCACTCCTGCAGAAGATTTGGAAATATCTGGCTCTATGGAGATGCAATTCCTGGCTGAGGATTTTTTTGTTCAAATATGGTGATGAACTGTGAAGGAATCCTCAATTCGGCTATCTGGTCAGTTGGAGGCCCTCCTCTGATCATGCACAGATGGACCTCAAACTTTAAGCTTATTCAGGAAATCATCAAGTCAGTCTCTATTTGGGTTCGTTTTACTGGTCTTCCCGTCAAGTGTTGGTGAGATGAGAGCCTCAGCATAATTTCTACCACAGTGGGCACTATGTTGCCTGGGATTCCCCATTGGCTAACCATAGACAACTTTTTTATGCTAGAATGTGAATGGAGGCCGACTTCTTGGAGCAACTGCAACTCTTTTGATCATAATGCCACTTTATGCCCTATGAAGGAAGTCCGGAGGCCTGTTAATCAAGCATCAATTCTCTGCTTGTAAATGAACTAGAGGTCGTTGTTGAAGTGGATGATGAGGCTACTGCATTGTCTTCTGCTCAATTGGCAGCCATGATTGAACCTGTTTGAGCTCTATAGGAGATGATCCAAATGACATCCACCTTAGTAGATTTTACTGAGGTGGACCAATCAGCCCGTGTCCCTTTTCGGAACCCATATGTGGATCTCTTTCCTTAACTGCCACTCCTAAAATTTCTCACTTCAATGCCCATTTGATTTAGAGTTTGATTATGGTAAATCTCCTATTGTCAAGGTCTGACCTTCCTTATCTAGAACATATAAAACCTCTAGAGCAGCTCCTCCCCCTCTCCTAGCATCTAATCTCGTCTATGGATGCCCAATTAGTAAGGGATGGTTCATCACCATCATCTTCGGCTTTCCCTAGGAAATCTTATACAATCAAGCCAAGGGAACAAAAATGTGGGATGTTACCAGAACAAAATTTGAAGTTTATACGGTTCTATTGTGGATTGTTTTTTTCCTTTTTTTTTGGGTTTTTGCACTAGGATTTTTATTTTCCACTAAAGTGTGGGTCTAGCTTTGTGCATGGGCTATTTTAGTATTGTACCCTTTTTGAGCTTAATATAATTATTGCATGCCTAGCAATAAAAGCTGCAACAGGATTTATAAGCTGGATTCAGCTGTCTGATTTTTCTTCCTCATCTAAGCAAGAGAGACAATTTGATTTAACTTTTATGGATGATTTACTCGTGCATTAAAGATCCATTGTTTGAACAAGATGCGGTTGCATGAGCTATAAGTCAAAAAGGCTGCTCAAATAAGCAACACCAAACTCAGCCAAAATGCAATTGCACTTCTGCAAGTCACTTGCTCTTTAAAGTTTGTGAAAAACAAAAAAATATTAAACATGTGTTGCTTGTTTTAAATCTAGTTGAAACCCAAATATCTTGACTGTATGTAGAGTGCTACATTGAGACTAATGACTCATGAGATCGAATCAAAGCCTAAGATGGTTTTGGTTGTTTTACTTGCAAGTGGACAGTGCTTGTAATGCAGACAAGGTTGCATCCACGGGGATTATTTTTTGTGACTATGAAATTGATTACTACTTAAAGGGAAGAAAGTGAAAATCAAGAGATAATATAGTTGTGACAATGCAAGTGTTAAGATGAAAATTTATGATAGAAACTGCCAAGGCATCAGTGGTCTTTGTAACAAGTAATAGTGCTCATTCATGTATCAATTTATCTCAGCTAGAATTGGATTAAGAATCTCTATAACTAGATGATTTTGAAAGTGTAAAACAAAAGTAAGAATGAAGAGGTGATTGGATAATTGAAAGAATAAAGTAATTGTCCCTTCAACTGGCAGGGTTTTCCAAGCATTCGATGTATGATGATCACAATAAGGCAAGGAAATACCTAACAACCCTTCAAGAACTCTATGTATCAAAACCACAAAAAGTCAAGAAGAAAGACCTCCAAGCATTCTGTGTTAAAATGATTAAGTGTCAAGATGAAGAGTAAAATGAAATTAACATCTCTTTAATAACCAATACTTGAATTTGAACCAACTACATAACAAGAAAGAAGCACTATTAGAATGCTACAAATTACCTCTAGCCTTAACTAGGGGCTTAGCTAGCCATTACAAGAAAATTAAAATAAAAAAATAACAACAAAGAAGAAATAAAGAGAAGAACAAAAAAAAAGAAGTGAGAAGAGAGGAGAACAGAAGAACAAAAAAAAAGAAGTGAGAAGAGAGGAGAACTTCGTGGTGGAAGTTATGCTTTCCCCCTATGTTTTGGTCGCTGCTCGTGGAAGCTCCAATCTCAACTCCTTGATTGGCTATGATTGGCACTTTAATTGGTTTCAAATCTTTACACCAGTATGTACACTGCACCAGCCAAAGCTCCTGCATCAATCTTCATGGGGTGTCTTTTGGCACTTTGATTGGCTGAAAAGCCGCTTCGCAGGCCTGTCTCCAGTCAGCTTCTCTCCCTTAGCTTAGGCTGGAATGTCTTGCTGCAGCTTTGTGAGGCGTGTAATAACTATTAAGTGCCTAAACTCTTTTGTTATATTTTCTATACAAACTATCTTGACTTGCCATGCCAAATGGCTTATAAGCCTGTGAGCCCCTCATTTACATAATAGTTCATCTGAACACTTGCGATTTAAGCTGTCCATTAGCAATCTCAAAATGCAACCTTAGCATTGTTTTGAAAAGGACTACCTTCAAGTCACTGCAACCTCACAAAATATGCACCGCTTCATGTTCCATATATAAAACCACTGCATGGCACCTATAAGATTGGTATAATTGATCAAATAATGTAACAGTCTAGGAAGTGCGAATCTAAATGATTTTTTTTCTATGGTTTTTTATGGTGCATTAATTAACTGTTCACACTAAATTAAAACATGCAGTTCATTTAGGAAAACACAAAGTACACCTAAGCCATATTATATCTGAAAATCCCTATAAATCTAATATTAAAATGGGGCTCTGGAAATGAAAGAGATTACTGGGAATGAACTTCTATGAGAGTATGACTCAAGCTCTTGAATTATTTTATATTGGTTAGTTATTTATTTGTTTTTTGGCTTGTAAATGTAAATTCTTCTTTGTACAAAATGAGATAGTTTGCATCTACTGAACAGATCTTTTACTATGCACCCAAAACATTAGAGAGTTGGAAAGGGCAAAAACTCTTATCTAGGGCTGAGTTTCATGCTGGGGCTCACATAACAAAATTTTTGAGGTTGCCCATGCTTCCTGCTTCCTCTGACCGAGGCAATATGGCAATCTCAGTTCCTGATAAAAGCAATCGGTTCGCCCTTGTGTTTGGAACTCTGGATGGTAGTCTTGGTTGTATAGCGCCTCTTGATGAGCTTACATTCCGAAGGCTTCAGACGCTACAAAAGAAGCTGGTGGATGCTGTTCCCCATGTTTGTGGTCTTAATCCAAAAGCTTTTAGAAAGTTCCGTGCAAATGGAAAAGCCCACCGGCCTGGCCCTGACAATATAGTTGACTGTGAGCTACTTGGGCAGTAAGTTGATCCTTCCTTTTGAAGTGCTTTTTATCAATTTTGGTTACTTGCTATTGTTTTTATTCTAATGAGACTTCTCTCCAGCTTAATGTGAACTTTCACTCAGCTGGGCCTCATATGCATGCTATGGCGCTGGGATATTTGGTATAGGGAATGGGGCATTGTGATGCTTGAACAAGTGGAAGTTACTGTGCATATTCTGCATATGTTTATGTGAATAACATTTGCACTTATAATTATTAATGCACCAAGATTTAAAAACACGCGAAAGAAGACATAAAAGAGGGTCCCCTCATCATGTTGTAGTAGAGTATTCCTGTTATCTGGTATGAAAAGGCCAGTACCCATATTTGCTCATAAATTGACTAGTTTACAATCTTACAACCTTTTCTGGCAGAAAGCTCTCCTTCTTTATGTGCCAATTCATGTAAGATGCCAAGAGTAAGTGTGAAAATTTCTAGGCATGTTTTTAAAATTTTCAGTGTCATATTTGTAATTCTATGAAACTATCAGAATCCTGCAAAACAAACCTTTATTAAGTCCATGTACCTTGGATCCAAGCAATTCAACTGATGTATGTACAATTCATTTGTGCTATTAACATCATTTGCTAATCATCTATTATCTAGATGAACGGATAATTTGTTGGCCACATATATCCTTCCATCCGTGTAGGTATTTTGTTTCTGGTGGGAAATAAAGGTATTGTTGAGAAACATTACTAGAGGTGGCTTCTAAGATTATTGAAAGCAGCCTTCTATGTTCATATTTCAAGTAAAGTCATTGACATGCTGTAGGCACTTGCTGCATTCACTGTTGATAACACCTATTAAGGCTGCAAATGATTAAGGCAAGGAAGAAATGGATTAAGCCTCACTGTATGAGGAAGTATATAGGTTACTCGCTTTGATCAAGATGGGCACCCTTTTGGTATTCTTTTCTTCAGAAGAATTTTCATATGAATCTAGGTAGTTTAGGTTAATTATTTTTTCATTTGCAGAAAAAGGTAACTGTTTTTTTGGGCAATTGGTGATGTAGCTTTTTAAGTGGTTATTTATTTCTTCGGAAATTATCTTAGTTTTTCTTTTTTAGCTTCGTAAGTAAAAATTGATATATTTTCGTCATTATTCCCTTCGTGTATATTAAATGCTCCTGCCTCTTCCTTAATATGCTCTCTTATGTGCATATTCTCGGTGTTAATCCAGGTATACTCGTGTCTTTTAAAGCATAATTTTTCATCAATCTGCCTCATCAAGAGTTAAACAGTGGCTTTCATTGATTATCATCTCTTTCCCCCTTTGCTATTTCTTTTCTTTGAACAAAGTTTGAAAGGTAGATCTTAATCCTTTGCATGAAATGTATACTACCGGGCAATCAGAATAGAAGCTTATAAATGTGTAAGTAGCTGGATTAAATAGTGGCATTGCAGTCACACTTTGATATATCTCAATTTTGTTTTACTATTTACTATTTGTTTTACCTTTTCTTTTACCTTTGTGTTGTTGCTAATAGTGAACCATGTTTTGAACATTGTTTTATGTCCATCCCTGAGTTCCATATCTGCTTGGACAAAAAAAGGCAATTTTTATGTGTTGGATCTTCTAATTAAACTCATTAAATAACATCTTGTTTCCATGTTTAATCAGTTATGAACTGCTTCGGCTGGAGGAGCAGCTGGAAATTGCTCATCAAATTGGAACCACTCGCACTCAGATCCTGTCCAATCTGAATGACCTCTCTCTTGGAACAAGCTTCTTGTGATTTTCTCTTGATGTTTCAGAAATTGGTGATTCTAGCCTTCACCAAAAATTGGTGACAAGGGAGGAGGTCGTTTCCAGAACGAGCAAAATCGACATATCATTCATTGAAGTTATAGTCACTTCAAATGAGGCTGGTTTTGGTCCTACTCATAACTTTCACGCTTGCTACTGATTTAAGTTGTATATAAGTACTTGCAGCATATAATTGATATTCTGTTGTAACATTCAAGATGCTCGTCTGTAGATTTTCTCAACCTAAGTGTAATAGCTACATTCTATTGGAGTATCTGCACCTGGGCCAACTTGCCAAATGCTTGAAGGAATCCAAGTGGTTGACTGCGTCTTGTTTCTTTTTCTTCCTTTTTTTTTCTTGACAATAGACAGTCTTGTTTCCGTTCTTTTCAACCCCTCTACCGGTTGAATCTCCTTTTTTTTTTTTTTAAACTCTCCTTGCCGTGTATCTCTATATACCTAATAAAAATGTTGGTTGAAATTTCGTGTATATATTTTTTAATGGGTGTAAACAACTTCATCATCATAATGGTCAGCACCTTATCCCCATGTGTATGGAGTCGGCAACATGTATTCTACTCTTACGAGTGAGAATATAAAGGTCATGTTGAACATAACACCTTACTTTTGGACTTGTAGCCTACTAATTTGATATTTTGTGTAAAATCAAGAGCCCTCCGGTGGGTACAAAACAAAGCTGAACTATTTGGATTCTTTAAGTTTGTATTTGACTGGATTATATTGCTGATTAATGTGGACTGATGCCTTTTCTTTGTAGCCTATTAATGACTGATATTTTGTTGCATTTCGCATAATTGCTGGAAATACTGATGTACGCTTGCTGGGATAAAAACAAATATCAGCTGGCTATTTGTAGTATGCTGACTTCAGTTTCCAATCTGATCCCATTTGATTTAGGGACTGTTGGGCAACACCTTTGCCCATGAAGTAAAAAAGGCCTTTCAGCTTGAATGTTTATCCTGAGAAAGGAACAATTAACGTGCTTTAAAATTTGTGAGAGGTTAATCATGACCCTTTATGCGGGAATCTCCACTGGATAATATTTCCTGACATAGGTACAAACTTTTTTTAAGGAAAATCAGAATCACCCAACGAATCTACCAAATAACCCCTTCCAACTGGGTTGGGTTTCAGTTGGTCAGAATCTGTTAAGTAAAATAAGTGTAAGGTATATATGATCTGCCCAACTAAAACCCAGAAAGGTTGATTTGTTTGGGTGTGTCACCATCATTTTTTAACACGTGTTTATATTTCTAGGCCCTTTGTTTTGCCTTTGTGGGGAAAATGTCTCATGAGAAGTTGCCAAATGACTTTCTTTCACGGGAAAGGGGGTTTTCCTTCAACAGGAAAGGGGCTGGCCAAAAGGTCCATCCGAACAAAAGTTCCCCGCAAATGGCTTAACTAGGCCCTTTCACATGCAAAGTGGTTTCCAAACAAACCACTTAATCGTGGATGTTCTCGTAGCCAACTGTGCTGGTGGGCTATTTGGGTACCTCCATTTCTTCCACAGACGTGGGTATGAAGCTTGTTGTCATGTGTGTTGAGATTGCGAGAAAAAAAAAGTAGTTCTTTGGCTATTGAATTAAAACTTAAAAATGTGTCACTTCACTGGTGAGTAGGGCTGAAAAAATTTAACCTAATTTGCCTAACTTACACTTTGATTTAAAATAGGGTCTAAGGTTAGGGTTTTACCTTAAAAACAAGGCATACCCCTACAACTTGATTTTTACCTTATTATTTAATGATGCTACGACCTAAGGTGTTGTTAGAAAAAAAAATTCTTAGAATTTTATTTTCTTTTAAATTTTTTTATCTAATAATCAATTAGTAATTTTATAGGGGTTCTTATGGTTTTTGATGTGTTTTTTATAATGATGCAATACTCTCTCTTCAACTCTCACTTTCTCAAATAAGATATAAAATATTTGACATCTATTTATAATGTTAAAACACATTTAAATTTTTTCTATATTTGGCCCATACAAAGACAAGGTATAAAATATTAAATTAATAAAAAAAAATAAGATTACCAGCATACCCAACCTAAATAGGGTTAGGGTCTACCCATTTAATAAATAGGGTTGGGTTACGATTCAACCCAATTTTAGTGCAGGTTAAAGCCAAACCGACCCTATTCGATTCTAAACACTACTAGTGAGCTATAGGATAGGGAACCTGCCGTTTCTACTTTTGAGGTAATAGGTTGTTGTCACGTGTCTTTAGATTAGGAGAAAAAAACACTCTTCTTTTGTTGTTGAGTTAAAAGGTGTTAGAGTGATGCCTAGTTGATGATTTTATATGAGCTATGGGTGGATAAGTGATGTCTAGCTGATGATTTCCCATGAGCTATGGCTAGATAAGTGTGCTAAAAAAGAGGTACGTCTTAGGTTTGATTCAGACCTGTGGCACCTTTGGGGGTCTATGAGTTGTATAAGAAAAAGAAGACCAGGTGTGCCAAGTTGGGTGCTTGAGATAATAAATAACGTAAAATTTGTTAACACACGATAGAAGCACGTCTGATAGAATTCCAGAATCAAAGTCGATCCACTTTATAAAAACAGACATAATTTTATGGGATCCAACCAGTTTCTTACTTTCTTTTATTGTAGGGCATCAATGAGAAGTTGGATACGTGTATTAAAGGACTTCATGTAGTTTATTCTAGTACATAGGAGGTTAACAATGAAGTTGGTCAACACTCAGCCAAAATCATTAGCTCAAACCAGGTTGGCCTGACCTGGCCTGGAGGAGGAGAATAGGAAGGATTTATAGTTACTCGAGATTGTGTGCAGTTAACAGCACTGGCCTCTGGGAATACTCACATTTGGCCTTCGCCGGTCCGCCTAGCTCTGTTGAGGAGGACGATGACAACCAAAAGGGACTGGGAAGCACAAGCTTGGAGGTGAGGTCACCGGAACTGGAAGTAGGATGACTTGGCAACATGGATTTCAACTAGTGTTGAAATGGGTGGGACGATGAACGATGAAGACATTAAGTAATATAACGTGAAAGAACATTTACATAGAAATTGGGGTTCACATAATATGTTGTAAAAAGTATAACTAATAATGATATCTTAACACATCATCACTTGCGGGGATAGCTCAGTTGGGAGAGCGTCAGACTGAAGATCTGAAGGTCGCGTGTTCGATCCACGCTCACCGCACATTGTTCTTTTGGCAATCTTTTTTCCCCTAACAAATTTGTCACATTTGCTTATTTGGATTTAGTGAAGATCAATGCTTAAGTATGTTTTTAATATATGGTTAAAATCATATTGCACAAGTTCCAACATTAGCTCATATTGCACTCATTCTTTATTACCTATTAATTCAAGGACCTTCTTCATAAATCAGTCTGTCTGTACTTACTTATTCCCCCTTACCATATTAAGTGTCATAATTAATTTTTTAAAATTTAATTATTAACTTAAAATATGACACTTTAATATAGGACAGGAGTTTATGTTAATATGTGTAAGCTCATTGCCCTGAGAAACACCTTATCCTTTATAGACTTTCCTTGATTTCTACTTGGTCGCCTCTTTTTTCTTTAAGTATATGTTTTCACTCCCTTACAAAATCTTATGCAGCTTTTGTGATCCTTCACATAAAACTAGCATAACGTATTAGCAATGCACTGATTAGCCACTTGCTCCATTTTTTGAACTGTCTATACTTTATCTTCATTAGTTTCTGTGCCTTAATCACCAAGCAATGGCCTCTCTCTCTCTCTCTCTATATATATATATATATTTATTTATTAAGGTTCAAAATATACGTATGTGGGAGGCAGTAGTCGAGTCTAATTAATGGATGAAGTCCTCAAGCAAGCAGCGCATGTATGTTGTGTTGTACAACGGGAGGCCAACAAAGAGAGACATGTTAGGCCTATCTAACTGGAGACATTCCAAGCCCACTAGCCCACTCGTCAAAGCATCAGAACAAAGAATTGCAGGATTAGGGTGGGAGTTTAATTGACTAATGTGTATTATTAACAATCCCAAACTACTATAAAATGCATCTTCCCTTTCCCTAAGCACTAGAAAATCATTCTTTTGTGTTTGAAGGGCGAAAGCTTCCAAAACATAATTTTCATTATCCATTGTTAGAAAGTACAGCAGAAGCCATGATCCATTGAGAAGTTGCTTGCACTTAAGTAATTGAAAACACTGCTCATTAGAGTTTAAGAAATCTACTTAATTAATATTTGTACTATTCCTCCCACTTAAAATACTCCAACCCTATAGAAGAATAGAAAAGAGGTTTTTGACACAATAAACGAAAAGCCCCTATCATTATTAGGCAATCTGCCTTTTGGAACAGCTTATAAAAGGAACAATATCTATTCTCCTTATTGTTTATGGCAATAGATTTTCTTTTCCCTAGTATTTTAGCACTTTGGCAAGCTGACAGTAATGATTTTCTGCATGCTTCTACTACAACTTAGAGTTATAATATCAATGTGCCCTAAAACATGTTCAAAGATTTCTGGGTTGCGTTAAACACTTGAGATGAACTAATTTATTAGTTGGACTGCATAAATAAATATCCATGAAGAATGTAAAAAGCGCTTTTCAAAGTCATAGAAACATAAAGGCAACAAAATCATTTCTGTCAACCTGTCCATGTTCAGATTAAGAAAATCTACATGTTTAGAAAATTAACCATAGTCCAGATTATGCATGGTTATTTTTTTATGAAAGCTTTTTAGAATTGTATATATACATCCTAGGCTAGGATCATAAGCTGGACCCTTGCTCAAAAACAGTTTCATATTCATCATCACACTTGCATATCATGTGAATGTTCTCCATTTATTTTAATGAATGTGATATTTGTAGTTTTTTTTTTAATTCTCAAATGACAGATACATAGTAATTTTTCCTTAAGAGTATCGAAATAAAATCTTAGTCTAATAAGAGATTTAATATTTCTAAGCATAATATAAAAGATACCAATCCTCTTTTGCTAGGGATAAAACATATTAGGTCATTCCAAAGTCACAGGAAAATCATCATGTGTCAGGTTAAGGACAAAGCATAGAGCATTGTCTAATACTTCCATTTTAAGAAAACGTGACAATGGAACTCTGTGTTAACATATTAAAGAGCTGAAGATGATCTCTCATTATATTGATTCACAGGAATAATGGCTAGGCTGCCTCAACCTTAATAGAACTCTAGTGCTTCTGTACTTAACTGTAAGTGCCAATAACATATAGATTAGTAAAACTAATCATATTGAACTCTTTTAAAAACCTAACCAACAACTTATTTCTTCCAAGCACTAACGACATCAGTTAGCATTCTGATGTGTATCAATTCCAGCAAGGGAAGCTTTTTATGTTTTTAAATTTCTTTTTCTACTACTACAAAACTAATCATCTCGAAAATTTTCGATTTGCACAAGGATTAGTTGGGTCTTGCAAATTCAGAATAGCTACGGGGACCATCAAACATCTAACTACTCCAGCCTCCGGATGGCCAAGAATCTTGGTTAGTGTGAACAGAACCCACTCCATTGTGACAGTGATACTCCCGTGCCTGATGATCTATGAAGAAGATGAAGTAAACAACCTAGCATGATTCCAAATGGATCACTATCAATCACATGGGAGCCTCATTGTGGTCGGTTGCTTAGTGATTAAAGTAATCTCCACTCCATGATGCAAATTTGATTAATTAACCACAAATGAAAGCTCCCCATTGGTCGACTCTAGGCGATAAGCTATCCATTGAGCGGCAATTGTGGGTCTCCGGCGGGCTAAAGTAGACTTCGGAGAAAGTGGATGCATTAAGGTTTATGTGATCGTCACATGGGTGTCACCATTAATTAATTAGTGGTCCATGGATTAGTGCCATGGCTGCAATTGTTTATTGAAAGAAGGTAATGTGTTAGTTTCCTTAATAGAATATAAAGTTGTGCTTCATTAAACTATGGGTAGTATATTATGTCACTAGTTCACAACTTACACCTACTATTTCCCTGCCCTTCTCTCATCAGGCATCACACTCTTATGGTCATCACAACTTCAAGACACAAGTTCATGAATTTGCTCTTGGGGGGTGTCTTGGGATCATTGCCTTGACTTGAAAACCATTGTTAGGGTTTGAGGCAGATCATATCAACCCTGCAACTCACTTTGCCAATCCAAACTGACATGCATTGAAGACGCCACCTTATGAACAATATTGAGCATTAAAAAAGACCCAACAAAGCCTTTGCCTTTGAGTCCCTACTATGCCAAAGGACATGTTTGTATCCAGTAAAATGAGAGAGAGAGAGAGAGGCATGATATTAAATGCAAATCTTTTGAACATGCTGAAGAGAAGACAACACCACGTGAGGGAATACATGGATTTCAGTGGGGACCCATCATAAATTGGAACCAATTCTTGACCATCCCAAAGGGCTTCAGACTCGAGAGATGGGGGAGCAAACCGCGCCGGCCATCCTGGGCCTGCTTCGCCACAGCCATCACAGTTATAATGCTAATTAATTAACAGGTCAAAGTGGGTTCCATCTGAAGCCACCAGATGTGTGGGCTTCATGCCTTCAAGTGGGGCATGAAGCAGGCCAGATTTTGGTCAATTACCTTGCATTTTGCTTGCCCTTCACTCCATGTAGTAGGGGCTTTTAAATTCAGTTGCAACGGTTAATTAGTAGGAAGCTATAGCTATTTGCCCTTTTGTTTGGGGAAATATTATTTTCATGGCGGATTTGATAATCCAAGTCTTCATTAAACACGAATTTTGTGTTGATATATACAAAAATTCATGGGAAAAACCAGTTCTTCGTGGTTGAATCTGTGTCGTTAATTTGAAGGGTGAGGCCGAGTTTGATCCATGGCCGCTATTAAAGAGTAAGAAAAGGTGCAGCCAAGCAGCAGGATTCAGGTGAATAAAAAAATTACTTAAAGATGAGAGAGATAAAGCCTTCTCTTGGTATAAAAATCCTCTTGTAATTCTTCTTTTCACTATAAGCGATGGAATTATCCATTACGATATAAAAAAACAACCGATTTCAAAATGTTGTAAGAAATAATATATCACAATATTTCTTTAGGAGCTGTAGGGGACGATGACTTGAGAGCAAAACTACAACGAACTTACACAAGGACTAGCTAGTAGGACTCTAGTATTAATTTCCTTTGGATATTAAAAAGGTCTCACAAAAGAAAACTTTTATTTTTTATTTTAATATTTACATAAATGACACCTAAACAAAATTTACGTTGGACAAAGTAGGGAATCAATTACGTATTAGGAGTAATTACACAGCTGAATACTTATGCCTGTCAATTCATGGCCAAGGGCTCTAATGGTGATCAGGGATTCAAGAGCTAGCGCTGAAAGCTACATTATTAGGCTAATTTTTTTCTTTAAATTATTATAATTAAATATTTACTTAGTATGATTTCTCTTTTGAAATTTTTTACACTAATCTAATACTCCTATTACCTCTCTTTAATTTACCCGTTTATGGTAAGAACCAAACAAGCACAAGCCGGACCCCAGTTCCCTGAGCTTCATAAAACTACAAAGCGGCTGGTGGAGGGGTAGTTTCGTCTTTCACCTGCGGGCTCCACCCTTGGCGGGCCCAATCCGCCGGAATCGAATGCCGACTTCCAATCAGCTATCGAACGCAACGAAAACAACCATGGCCCGCGAATCGCGGACAGGGTACTTTTGTCATTTAAGAGGATCTTGGAGGGTAGTTTAGGTATTGAGTGGTTGCTGTGATCGGAACTCGGGGCACGGAAACTGAGGCGGAAAGATGCCGGGTTTAAACGTCAGCGCATTTGTCGCCGGCCTGTCTTCTCCGCCTTTCTTGTGACCGGCTGTAAGCGGTGGATTCAGGTCCGATGACTTGAACCGCCGGTCAATTTCTCGTAGACTCCAAAAAACTCGTCTGTTTTAGTTTTCACCTCATAATTTTTTTTTGACGTCCAAGTAATTTATTTCACTTGACGCCCTTAGTTGTAAAAAAACGATAATTATAGAGGCGGGCCTAAGATTAGTAACTTTATTTAAAATGAATTAACCTTACCCAAAAAAAGAGATTGGTAAATCGATTAGACAATGTTTTGAGCATCAACATTGTAAATCAGATTGAATCTTGTTAATGTCACTAAAATTCAACACAAACCGGGTGATTAAAATCAGAATGCTTATCTTAATTATGTGTGAATTAAAAAATATTATGAACTCCCCACTGCGTCCTTTCCTTGCATGAAACTAACATGGCTTTATATTTGATTGACTTAATTTCGAAAGGCACAAAAGTTGTATATAAATGTGATTAATACAATGAAGGGACACATTGGAGAATTAGTTTGTATGAATTTTCCGTACAATTGCAAAAAAATTAAAAATATCAATATATTAATCACTTAATTAAAAAAATTATAAGTAGAAGGTTATATCTTTTATTTTTATAAAATACAAAAATACTCTAGGCATTGTATGGAGGACGATCAACATGCATAAAAACCTTAGAAATAGTGACAGTCAACACCTAAGGAGTCTCCCTATAATAAAACCTACCTTTCAATTTTGTTGCTCACTGTGATCAGTTCAGACGAATAATAAAGTAATTAAGGAATAAAAGTTGTAAATATGAACCTTGAAAGCATTTTTTTTGACTAATTTTTTCATTTGAGTTGCAAAACACGTTGCAATATTTCATTATTTGCAGCACCAATAAATCGCTACAAATAATTAAGTATTTGCAATCAATATAAATATCATAGCACATGCTAGTCCAAAGACTTTTTCTTTTTTGCCAAAAGTGCTTATGACAACTAGTGTTGTCGTAGCAACAACCTTTTTAGCTCATAGTAAATAACTTATTATTTGCAACAACTCTCAATGAACTTAAAAGTCTACCAACCCTAAAATCTTAATCAAGTGATATAAAACTAAACAGTTTATACATATATAAAGCATTAAACACTGACAGTGCCCAATTCAATCCAAAGGTTGTTTGGGGGGGGGGGGGGGGGCATAACTCTATCGTGCCCAACACCCTAATATGGGCTTTACCATGCATCTATGTATGTACAACAAGCGGCAAGCTATTGGATTAAGATTCCACAATATGCATTAACCAGACATTTGATTCAAACCATAATATATATATATATATATATATATATATATATATATATATATATATATATATATATATATATATATATATATATATATATATATATATATATATATATATATATATATATATATATATATATATTAGCGTATGTTATTAAATCAAGATCCAACAATATACAATTTGACGCACATATAACACGAATAAGGGTGTCTGCTAACGCAACTCAATTTACAAATAAAAATCCCTTTGAGAGGTTTTATTTTTTGATAAAAATAAAGAGGGCAAGCTAGTTTCGATTAGGTGAGGTGATATCTCTTCAATCTTGCGCTATTTTGACGAGAAAAATGGGCACGTGAGGAAGAGGGGCCCGACAGGGGGCATCTCCGGGGCTCGCGTGGGTCACTCACTCCCAAGCGGGAGGGCGTGGGGGAAACAGCGTGGCAGGGTGCTTCTCAGGCGATCGAGTGCCAACTGCCAAGTCATTCACTCCTGCTGTCTCTGTTTGGCTAATGCGTGGGGCAGAACGCGTGGGGTTGGACGCAGCATCGTGGGTGTGTCAGCGGGCCCCACGCTCGGCTCCGGGTTGCGGCTCGGTCTTCGAACCGCCCGGATAATGCGGGGACTCATCGGAGTCCGGGTTGGCAGGCACGTGGTCTCCCACGTAGGTGCACGAAAAGGAAACTTCGTCCGGCTCGAACCAAATTACCATTATAACCCTCTAAGGCCTTTATACCGCAGAGGCTTTCCTGGGGTGAATTATAGAACTTGATAAAAATATTGTTCAATAAATTTCATGAACACTATTTTGCTGTCCATCATCTTGTTTTTGCTTTGAATGGTACTCCCCTGTCTCACATTAATAATAGTTTGATTTGATTATTTATTATTAAATTAAAATTTAAATTAGACTATTAATGTGGGGCGAATGTAATGCAGGTAAGGGAAGGGACTAAAGGTTACACACATGATCACTATCGCCCACACATGCATCACTAACTTAATTTACACATAATATTGAGTGGGGTCAATACAAATAATAAAGCATTGAAACCAGGGGTGTTGCCAAACTTAAACCCTCAAAGAGTTCCCTCTTTCCTGTCAGCATATTTTTCTAGCTGTACCTTTGAATCAGATAGTGTTCCAAGCATCAACCTGCCTTATTATTTTGTTGGAGATATGATTTTAAATTCATTTGATGTCAACTAGATAAATAATACCGGTTATAATGACCTAATTCTACAATCAGACTTTCACTTGTAGAGATGACATCGTTTCATGTAGGGGGCTGTTTGTTTAAAAAATCTTTGTGTATTGAATCTCAATTCAGGTGAGCTTAGGTTCTTCTTTGAATCCGAATTTTGTTTAGTATTGTATTTAATAGATTAAAATATAATGTGAATCATTTTTTAGAAGGCATTTGGGAGGGAGAAGGGGACTAGGTGGCCGGCGTGGGAATAATGCTCTAATTAATTACTTCTTCAAAAGTAGACTTGAAATTTCGAAATACTCTTCCCCTCATCACAGTGCCAAATTCTAGCTTTTTTGATAAATCTTTTAATAAAAAAGATTCTTTAATAAAGATAAATTTGACAATATTGTTCTAGTGGTTAATCAATATTTAGTGAAATCTCAATTCCTAATGAAGAGAAATTATAAGGCATATGCGTGCAGGAAAAGAGTGCTCATCACCAATAAGTACTGGCGAACATGTTTAATAAGATGTGGGCCCATAATTAAAACTTTGTGTACGTGCGCATCACTTATAAGTGATGATCACTATTTTTTCATATCGTAAGCATACTTAATAATTTCTCATTCTTTAATATTTACTGATGAACAATTTTTTTTTTCAATTCATACCTTAGTTTCAATTGAATTGGCAAACGAACAAATGTGTAATAGGTTATTATTTATAGGAAAATATTTTTTATGCTTCATTCTAATAATAAGCCTAACTACAAAATATATAGGAGCCCTTCATCCATGAGATTGACTACGCACACACTAGCACACATTAATGCCGGTGGTATTGACACGAATATGCACTAACGTGTGTATTGTTAATCTTAAATATTAAGGGCTCATATGTATTCCTTACGCTGACCTCATTGTTAATGGAGTGCATAAAAACTCTTCCCATTTCTTAAACATAGCTACATAAAAGAAAGATTAAACTAAGAAACAAAAGAAGCTTGGTAGAGGATTAATTCATCACTTTTTTGGCAACATTAATCCTCCTCAATATGCCCAAGCCATGACTTGAGGCATCTTGAATAAAAGGGGCGTTAACAAACTTGAACTTGTGGCAATTGGAATAATAAAAAAACAAATGAAGAACCCTAAGCCCCCACTTTCAAAGGGTTGAAAATTGCCTCTTGCCTCTTGGCCTAGTCGCTTCCATGCTTAGGCGACATGTCCTTAACTTCACCAAAATGTCTCCTTTTCATTCTTCACTCTCCGTACACGTGACCTTCCTGTCATTCCAAACATTCACCCCTCAGATTTTACTTCTCCATTTCCCTACGCATTCACTTTATCCCCGCGCAGTAACATCACGGACACGGCACGTCAAAACCGAAGCTCCCATCCGATGCCATCATCAAACGTCTTAACTTCAAATGTACTCATCCTAGTGAATTAATCTACACTTACTACAGTAGCTAAGGAATGCTTTTTGACCCTCAAAGCAGTAATAACCAATCATTGAGTACTGACTGCCTTTGATTAATTAGGCAGTAACAGTAATATTTAACTAGTAATTAGGTCGTGCTGGCTCATTCATTTGTGAAGTTTTAGCTCCAATGTATGTATTCTATTAGATGCTATGGGTCCTCCACTATAATAGTCAAATGACCTTGATAAGGCCTTTTGTTGGCCTCCTGTTTTTTTTAAATAAACATAAAAACATGATTCTGCCAATTGTTTTACTTGTTGACTTAATCGACCCCAATTATAATGACTGGTTTGTCTGATTTAATGAACCGACCAAATTCAGTCAACAATTATTGAAGCCATTAGAGCTACATTACAAAGTGGTTTGTGAGAGAAAGACCAAAATAAGCTAGTGAGGCATGTATAAACTCAGAAAAAGGCCGTATTCCTATCCATCTAAGTCATTCTATTATTCAAATCCTACTTGTGGCGATGGTAACATGCTTTTCCAGTAAAAACCCCATTGATCCACTAACAAAAACCTGTAATTTACTTCAGTCAACAAGATAAGAAGTGAGGAGAGCTCTCATAAGCCATATTTATATCTGAAACGAAGCTCTCAATGTTCTTTCATGCATTTTCCTCGGTCTGGCTCATGAAGCAAGTTGTGGGGAAAGTTGCCAAAACGTACTTCATCAGCAAGCCAACGACGTCAATTCCATTTGTTTATATAGGGTGAGAGGAGAAGTGAGCTGCTTTTAAAATGCTTGCCACGCCGGGAGGAACCAGAAACATTAACGCCGCCTTTCCTTTGCCTTGCACTCGTTGAAACTGATCCAAAAGCTAGCGCTTAAAGAAAAAGAAGATCGATGAAAGACATCTCACAAATGCCACTTTACGAGGTGGTTTCCTTTAGGATGAGGCATGAGGTCTTATTACCAGGAGCTTAGGTTGGCTTTTGTTACCATGAGCTTTTTGTGAGTTGCAGTCTTGCAGAGCTTTTTTATCTAGTTATTAACAAACAGAAAGTGAAGAAGGAGGTGTGGATTGAGGGGAAGACAGAAGGACAGAGACAGCTGAAGAAGAAGAAGGTGGTAAAGAGAAGTGCCTGCATGGAGACGATGGAAGAAAAGAAAGCTTATATAGTCCGGAGAGAATAGAGAGAGAAGAGAGAACGTGGGATGTTGGAGGAGACGGGAAGAGAGAGAGAAGAAGGAGAGGGAGGGGGTGGGACCACCCACCGCCCCTGTGCACGCTGTCTTCTTGAGCAAAAGGCCCATCATCGATCCGCTCCCTTGACCTAACCCTAACCCAGAAAAGACCCAAAACAAAGTCCCTTCCCTCTCTCTCCTGTATCCCAACAAAGAAAGACCCAGATACCCAAGAGGCAGACAGACGCAGAGGTTGGAGAGGGGTAGAAGAGGTGATCTTGCTGGGAAATTGGTGGGTGTTGCCAGAAGGGTCCTCCTCTTCCACCTCTTTGCTTTCCTGGTGAAGGGTTGAGAAGTGATTGATTCACTTACCTGGAGCAATAGCTGGTGGAATACAAGAGGCACAAACTGTGGGCAGCTTGGTGTCCCCTCTTCCTTGATTTCCTTCAGTCTTCCTTAATTGCTCATTGTTCACCATCTCACTGCAATCTTTAGCCTTTTCTCTTCCTTTCTTTCAAAAGACACTTGGACTTAGTGGTGGCAACACTGGCACAAGGCTCCCTCCCCGTGTGATAACATAGAAGAGAACAGAAGAGGAAGAGTTTCTATTGATAGAAATGGATCCCATGACAGCTTCAGCTCATGGCCACTCTCTTCCACCCCCATTCCACACCAGCGGCCTCCAGCACCACCTCCACCTTCAACACCAGCAGCAGCAGCAGCAGAATTCGGAGGAGGAGCACAACGGGAGCGGCGGACATGACGGTGGCGGCAAGAGGGGAAGAGATGGAACTGGTAGCAACAAGAACAAGAATAACGGTAGTCAAGAAGAAGATGGCAAAGAGAAAGGCTCCGCCTCGGGAGGGTCCGGCGAAGGAGAGATGACAAGGCGGCCGCGCGGCCGCCCTGCCGGGTCGAAGAACAAGCCCAAGCCGCCAATCATCATCACCCGGGACAGCGCCAACGCCCTCCGCACCCATGTCATCGAGATAGCCAACGGATGCGACATCGGAGAGAGCATCGCCACCTACGCCCGCCGCCGGCAGCGCGGGGTCTGCATCCTCAGCGGCAGCGGTACCGTCACCAACGTCACGCTCCGGCAGCCGGCGGCTCCCAGTGCAATTGTGACCCTGCACGGGCGGTTCGAGATCCTGTCCCTCTCCGGATCCTTCCTGCCGCCGCCCGCCCCTCCCGCAGCGACGGGGCTGACGATATACCTCGCAGGCGGGCAGGGTCAGGTGGTCGGCGGGAGCGTCGTGGGGGCGCTAGTCGCAGCAGGGCCAGTGGTCATAATGGCGGCCTCGTTTGGCAACGCCGCCTATGAAAGGCTGCCGTTGGAGGAGGAAGAGGGGGTGCCGGTGCCCGGCTGTGGCCCAGAGTCCGGGCTAGTCAGCCCACAGCACCAGCAGCAACAAAACCAGCAGCAGCATCTTCTACCGGACCCAAACTCAAATCTCTTCCACAGCTTGCCTCCCAACCTGCTCAACTCCTGCCAATTGCCTAACGAGGCTTACTGGTCTCGGCCTCCGTACTGAGCAGATCTTCCCAGAATTTTAGCAGCAGGAGTTTAGTTGGAATTCAAGCAGCTGATAGGAGTTTGAGCAAAATAGTAGATTGATCAGCTTTCAAAGTTCTTTCTTGTCCATTTAATGATTGATGACATGAGATCTTCATCTTGTTTGTCAAAGGAGGAGCTTGTACAAATCGGTGGGTTGTTTGTGAGTGCGATTCATGATGATAGAGCTTCTGGGCACTGCTCAAATAGTGTAGACTGATGGAGAAGCAGATATTGTGTAATGGCGGAGGGAGTTCTCCTTTTCCTTTTTCTTTCATTTTTGAGTTCTCTGGCAACTTTGCTTATCATTTTCCTGCTTAATTTGACAGTTCTAGTATCTGTTCTAAATCGTGCCTCCTTTTCTAACTTGTTATTATAAACTTATCTTGCTTTTAGATCATTTCCATGAACAATCCAATAAGAACTCAAATAAAACAGTAAACAAATAAGTAGTTGCATATGAAATATGTTTCAGTTGCAAGTCAGAGTGCTCAGAACTTTGGCTTCGTCGGGATCTTCGTGTGCACTCATAGAAGCTTCACGCCAGCATTTCCTCCATCCCTTTACTGCCAAAACCCATCATCACTCCCACCCTGTACCACCCGTTCTCCTCCACCCAACTAGAAGAACAAGGAGGAGGTAGAAGAGAGCAAATAATCATAACAGCCTCCATGGGAAGGCTTGGAACCGTTTCAGATGGGAAAAGTACCGAGCTTTGGTCGTATTCCCAAGTGGGTCTCTGGGTGCAGACATGAATGCAGCCTGTCTCACACGTGCAATCCTCTGAACAAGCTCCTTCTCGAGGTAGAACTTCTATAAAAGGCAACAAGTGCAAAGACAAAGCCCCCCCTCCTTCCCTTCAGGCGTTAAAGGTTGGGACTTCAAGACTGTTTCCTCTTGTCCAAGTGATGTTGTCATCTGCAACCGAAGTGACAACTTCTCTTGCAAGGTGAGTGCTTAATCTTAATCATAAGGTGCTTAAATTTGTGATATATTGATCATAAGAAAAGCTAACATATAAAAAAGCTTAATCAATCTTATTATCAGAAAATAGTTTTCCTTAATTATGCATAATTTTCAGCGTACTTGAATAATGATCGAGTTTGAATTAGTTTTTCATTCCTCTCTCTCTCTCTCTCTCAAAGAAGAAGGATCATGTGAAGTCTTTTGGGTCTTTCTGTTCGAAGCTTGAGTTACTCGAAACTAATCGATGAGATTATTGCCTAATGTTTCATCTTTTCCACTCTATCAATGAAAACAAAATTATTATTGATGCATGAAGCTCACATGTAATCTTGGATTCTTGATTAATCCGAAAAACGATTGTTTCTTTGATCATTAAGGAAATTTTCGGGACAATCTAAAAAAGATTGTTTTTTTTTACCACCCTCTCTTCTAAACCCAAGTGTATCAGTTTTGTTTCCACCAAACTATGTCTCGGAAATAGCAAAGCTTTATTCTGCTATTCATTGAACACCCGCGGAGTATGGCCCATGAACTTGAGACATCTCTCTCTCTCTCTCTCTGGCCTCTTATATATGCCTTCCGTTTCAGCAATTGAATCAAAAGAATAGTCCACTGCTTAGCTTCATTGCTAGCAAATGCGTCCGGCAATTCTCATCTATCTTCACAGTTTCTGTTTTGTCGAATCATAAGGTTTTATATTGAGAACATATCGGAGTATCACCTTGTGAGCGTACACTATGTACTGGTTTGAATACCTAGTCGCCTACTCACAAGTTACTCATGTTCATGAGAGAAATGAATTAGCCTATTTTCTACGATTTTTTTTAGTACTGGGCTTGCGCATATATCATGTCCATGTTTATAAGCTTCCAAGGGATTCACAATCCAGCTGGTTGCAGCTTTAAATTTAGCTGTGAGCTGAAAATATCTAGTTAAAACACTCAATTACATATTTATTTGTCTCACAAGTTATGAAGAAAAATGGGATTCAATGTACTAGAGTATATATAGCATGTTGCATAAACAAATACGTACGGATTTCATGGCGTATTCATCGCAGCTTATTCTTCTTCCCCTTACAAGTTAAGGGCTAGTCTTCTACGTACCTTTCCCAACTGATACGTATATATGTTAATTTGATGTGCTAAACATAACATGGAACCGGTTCTTGCTAGTCACTATCACTATCAGATCCATGATAAAGTTTCGGATGGGTTCATTATCGTTACAATACTACGATATGTTTATATGTGACATGTATATGTAAGTAAATTATAATGCTAGATTTACTTCTTCTGGCTTCTCTAGGGTATATATAACGGAAAGTTGAAGGACATTCTTCTTTGCCTCTAACAATAGCAATTTATGAAGAACGTGGCTATTTGGTCCCACACAACCCCTCAGAACTCCAAAATACTGATACAGTAAATGATAAATGGGGGTATGGAGGAACTTATTAGGGTCCATATAGCCACATTCTTTTATGAAATTATCCACACTAGCAAACACTCCCCCCATGTTTCTAGTTATTAAAGAAAAAAAAAAGGCAATGTTTGGATGCGCCTTTTGGCTGGCAAACATCATCTCCAATGGCGCCATGGACAAAATTGGAGTCCTAGCTTACTCCACCCCTCACTTGGGACTTCAAATTTGAAATCCAAAATAACTTTTTGTTTATATATATATATATATATACACACACACTGATTATCAAATTCCCGCAGAGGCCATTAGAGATATAAGTTTGAGCTACTTGGTGATCATCTCCAACATCTCAATTTGGCATCTCCTATTGGATATGCACCTTACAAGTGTAACATGTTTAGGAAAATACTTTTGGGAAGAAGGCTTCTAAAATTTATAAAAAAAAATTTTAAAAAGAGAGAAAGCATGTGATCAGTTGTAGTTGAGATGCAAAATTTCTTTGAGAAAGGCGTCTTTCTGCTATAAAGAATTTCCAAAGTCAATTATAACATCGTAATTGTTTAAAATCAAATATCGTCAAAAAGAACTTTCCATTTCTTGCTCATTAATTTTCATGAAATCAAAATTTATTACCTTTTGATTATAACCTGAATAGAACTTATCGTTCTAAACGTATCTTATTTAGTTCATCATGTCCCTTAGTACATGAAGTCCTACACATAAAAATCATTACAATATGATTGTGACCTTAAATGAATTACTAAGTCAATAGAAGTTTCCAAAAGTTTTGCAAGAAATGTGCTTCCTAACAGTGTTCTTAGTTCTTCTCACGCCTCATGACTTGACAAATTTTGTCAAGCATACAAGCTGTGGCTCGTTGTGGCACTTAAATTGATTACAACATGCTCTTAGGTAATTGGCATATCGGTTTGACAAATATCATATGCTTGTTTAATATCATTAAGACATTGGATACTAGAGGCGATTACTGTCAAGGTGATGATCATATCAAAGAAAAGGCTAATAACTAAACATATGTGCCCTTAGTGACAAAGTACGGGTATAAAATGCATACTTAGCGTTCTTTACCTCCCAAGATATTATAAGGCATTCTATATGCGCTTTTAAAAAAAATTGTGTATTAACCATTTAATATGCGTACTAAATGTTTAACATGCGTACAATGCATTTAATCATGCGCATTTCAAAATTATGCCCACCCAGGCCATCCCCTTCATCGTTGTGCCCCTTTACCAATTTGTGTTCAATTCTAGAAGGCTCAACATCGACACTGGCTACTGCAATCCCCCTCCGGTCCAATGGTGCTCTCCCCATATGTTCAAGAAGGGCTCGACACCAATTGAGTCATTGACAAGCGTCAATTACTGACTCTCCCTCCTCTGGTCCTTCATCTCCACAGTTGTGAGCCTCTTTCATGTTTCAAGTTCCAATGGTAGAATCAAGTTTTAAAAGGAGACTCCCCCCTTCAGCCCTCCCTCTGCTCTCCTCGGCGACTAATTCATCGTCTGGCTGCCTCTCGCCTTTACACCGTCCACCTCTTCTTGTAAGGTAAATAAACCCTAAATTCCTAATATTAGTTCACAAATTTCTATTTTTGATCACATACTTCCAATTCAGTTTGCATAAACCCTAATATCTCCTATTTGATTTTTGATTTTCTTGTATTTTATAGATGAGAAGTTGGGATCTTCTCAACTCCGTTTTATCAGTTGAAGCTACAAATTAACAGTGTTGTGAGTTTTGTTGTATATTGAATGATCTAATTTTAATCAACTCTATTTTAACAGTTAGTAAATTAAACTTACGAATAGTCAAATATGAGTTTTGAGCAATGAGTCTTATTGTGAATTGTGATGATTTCTTCCCGGAGTTACCAAATTTCTTCCTTGAGCTGCTTTTGTTTGATTAATGGTTGTGGCTGGCTGAACTAGCTTTTGTCAGATTGATGCTCCTTAAGTTTGAGTCTTCTTGCTATTAAATTTTAATAAGTTTTTTGCCTTAAGTTTATGAATTGAGAGGTAGTTGCACAAGGAATACAAGTAGTGCATTCTTGGTGAAACCCATATCACACTTTTAGCAACTACCCAAGACTGAGAATTGGAAAGGAGGTAACCTTTTCCCTTAGTTTAGTAGAATAATTGACAATGCCATACAAAATCCTCCTAGTTTTGTGCCAAAATTGTGAGATTACAGTAGTATATTATTTTGGAACCTTAGTGAGAATTGGCAAATTCACAAAAAAAAAAACACCATCACCACTCTTTTATATCTACTTATTTTTTAACAGCCCTCTCCTATTTAATCATCCTTTCCTATATTGTCTCTAAAGATAATTTTTCCTTCCACTATTTGTAAGAATATCTGCCAGTATTTTGTATCCCTCCAAATAAATTGTTACTTTCTTTTAAACAAGCCACTAATTACCCTATCCAAGCACCAAACCAATTTATGCTACAAAGACCATTTGTTGAGAATCATCTCCACTATATAGATCACATTGCCTTAAACTAGTACTCACATCTATCACTTGCTAAAGCAGCTAAACTACACAAAACGTCCTATCTTACAATATTTTCATGATTCATAAATCTTATCTACCTTCACATAAAATTGAAATGCAATTTAATAAAAGATTTCAATAAAATGAAGTGGGTTTTCTCAATAAATGCTGGATAAACTTGCAACAATTCGTTATTTCTTTATGAATGGAGAAATTTATGTCGTATTTATTCTTAGGTTTAATTTAATCTTTATTATAGTTGTATCTCTTCATCCTAGCTATATGGGCACTTACTTTTCAAGTAGAATTTACATAACCAAGTATATTATCAACCACTTTTCTTTTTGAAAAACTTCATAGAACTGCAAACAATCTACTTACTTTCACATTTCCTTTTTAGATTCTTGATTTACTTTCAGTTTTACTTTATTTATGTATTGTATTACTTGTAGGTTGTATTTTATTTTGCATTGTATTATTTGTATATTGTAGGGAAAATGGATCCGTTTTGGGATTATGTGATTGAAGAGGGTTTTAATAAGCTTAAATGTAATTTTTATGGAGAAGTGTTTCAAGCTTCAAGTATAACAAGAATGAAGGTTCATATGTCACAATTGAGCAGCTATTAATGAGAGTGAGTCGAAGAAAAGAACAAAGAGATGTTTTTCAATTTCAAACCTACAAGTGAATGTCTTGTGGCATGGTAGTGGAAGTGGTGCTAGTGGGAAAATTTTAAGTATATTAAAAAAACACCAAATGGAAGTCACTACTATGATAAAAAAGAAGGAGAAAGATATTGCAGATAAGGTAGTGATGAAGTGCATTGTTACTAACAACTTACCATTCAATTTGTTGAGAAGTTATAATTTTCATGTTGCAATTGAAATTATTTCAAATCATGGGCCCCGGTATGTTCTTCTAAGTAGTGAAATATCAAGAACAAAATTGCTAGATGAGTTGAAAGACAAAGTGGATGTGTACCAAACTGAAGTTAAAAAATCATTAGCCCAAACAAGTGGTACTTTATTATTGAATAGGTTAGTAGATAGGAAAAAGATACCATATTTAAATTTATTGGCCTCTTGTCCTAAAGGTACAAATTTTTTTGAAATCTTTATGTACAATTGGAAAGGTTAAAAATGCAAGGTTGATTGCAAATTTTATCATATCCAGAATAGAATTGAAGAGCTAGGATCTCAAAATGTGATTCTAAGTTGTATCCGGCCGACAATGATTCTAACTATCTTGTGGCCAGAAGAATCATTGAAGAAGTGGCCATGCATGTCGCTACAGAAGTAATACCAATAATAACGTCCAAACGAGAAAAAAACCTGCCTGTCAAATCATTGTTTCAAGGACGCATTTGGTACCGGAAATGTACAAGAAGCTTCATCACCAGATTGACATGCTCCAGACACAGAAGCACAAATTCAAAGAAGCAAAATACAATACAAGAGTAGAAGAACTGAGCCTTTCTTAAACTCAAAGTGTTCAAGTCAGACTTGAACATTGAACAAAGAGGGTGACTGCACACTTGACGGTTCACACTTTTATCCACAAGCACCTGACATTAGATGAAGCTGAAAGCTTTCTTCTGCTGGCCAGCTCTGTGTAGACATTTACTTGCTTTGTCAAACTAGGTTCTTCGGTGTGTATATTAGCGGGGCACGACTGTTCTACAAAACCCTGATAACTGGATTTCAGAAACGGCATTTGGGGGACTGGCCCATGGGTCATATCATTACATAGAAGCCCACTTGGGCCCTTTCTGGCCATGGGGATTGGAAAGACCAGTTCACTACAGTCGTTGGGTCCATTACAGCATTTGAGTGTACACCATTACAGAAATGGGCTGAGAAAAATGAAACTTGGGCCCTATTCTTAAATCTTCTAAAATTGGCTCAAAAGCAGTGGCAAGGAAAGACAAGCCCATAAAATGAAGCAGCAAATTGAGCGGGTGTTTCGATTGAAGCCAATTTGTGATTTGGGCTCGCTTATTGTTACGAGGGTCAATGCCTTTGGGCCTATCCCAACAAGTATTATGGGCCTTTGGGACTGGATTCTATGATATGTTTGAATTATAGAATTGACTTGAAGAAGTAAGATTGTGAATGTGTGATCAGTGCGAAAAGAAAAAGCAGAAGATGAGAATTTTTTGCCCCACCCGAGCCACGACAGTCACCCTCGTCTTCTTAATCTTAGCTTTCCCCTCTCTTTCTCCTCCCTTGCCCTTTACTTTATGTCTGAGATTTACTTTATGTCTGAGAAGCAGCCATCCTGACCATCTTGCCCCAATCTTTGACACCTTACGTCTTCAACCCCGCCACCCCGACTTCATCTATAACGACACAGCAACACCATCCTCGCCTTCACCTCAAGGGTCCAACTTCCCCCTCTAATGACATAAAGTCAAGATTTTTGGGGAGGAAAAGGGCTTTTCTGCTGCCACGAGCTTGGTGGGGTGAAGCAAAAGAATTAGGGTTTTTTTTTTTTTGGCCAAAACCAGATCAGACTAAGTTGTCTGGGTCATGTTCACTCAATGGGCTCGGATTTCTGACTGGGCTCATTTGAACCCACTAAAATGGCAGGCCAATTCGGATTTTGAAACACTGACTATGAGAAACATGAGCAATGTTCCGTAGCAATTTCCTATTTTATTTTTTGAAAATAAATTTAAATTATTATTTTTTAGATATTAATTAGAACTCTTTATACGAGATAGAAGAAATATACTCCATCCATCCTAACTTAGTAGCTTCGTTTAGAAAAAAACTTGTTTCATATTAATAACTTTATTTTATTAAACTTAAATTATTTAATACTTAAAAAATGTATCATAAGCTTATATTTCTATCTCTAGGTTTTACTATTTAATAAAAAATATTATTTTTTTAAATATAATTATCAATACAGAAAAGAGGGAGTATATGATGCAAATCGGCATTCTGTCACCGTTCACTAATAACTACGACAACAACGAAACGAAGAAGCCACATGCCTACTACTTTGACAGATGAATAAAAGTGACATTGCATGTTCTTCCAGGGCACATTCTAAGATACCCTGAACTTACCCTTGAAGATGGCCGGAGTCCCCCCTGTCCTACATCAAGATTACCCTCATTCTGAAAAGGCAAAAGTAAGAAAAGATGAAGTGACTTCTGCTCTTCTTTTCGGCCATCACTTAGGTGGGGGGAAGGATCAGAGAGACTGGTGCCCTTTCATTTCAGCATCCCTAAAAGGGTTAACTCCAAGACATCAAGAGTTGGGGGGTCCTTACAAAGAAGAGAAAAAGTAATGTCACTAACATTATAAACAAATGCTTAGGATCTTGCATTCTATAATATATCAAGATTAAATCAGCCAACTTGAATGAAGTGTGACTGAATTTTGCTCTTATTGTCTTCAAACACCGCACTTGAAAAACTTCGCAGCATAATTTTATACTTTTTTTACTTGGAAAATTCTTTTATAACCATTAAAAAATGTTACTTGATTATGATCATATTTTTTTCTTTTAAGTTTAACAAAATGATATATCGATAAAAAAATCAGCCATTTTATAAATTTTTCTAATAAAAAATGAAGAAGAGAAAACCAATGTGGGTCAGCTCTGGATTTGGACGCCACCACTAACGAAGTGGATGGGAGAGCTGCCAAAGGCTTAAACCATGTTTAGAAGTAATACTAGAAACAGTCCATAAAGAAGTAAGGAAGATGTCGACATCTCATTCATCAGAATATTTCTTAAGCTGATCTGAACCCTCATAAAGGCAAGAGGTGAGAAAGAGAGAGAGAGAGACCCGGACAAATCACGCAAGGTTGCCCAAAGGGAAAGCGAAATGCATTTAAGCAGAAGAAGCTTTCCTCATGCATGAAAGCCACCTAACAACCACCCTCCCATAGCCTTTGGCCTTTTTCTGTACCACCTCAGTCAATAACTACGTTCAGTAATGCGAGGTCTCGCCGACCATGTGATATATAGGTCATGCGGACTTGTTTGCTTTATAAGTACGTATTTATTGATGGTCCTACATCGCCAAATCATGCAACAACTCAAAATTGAAGCAGGAGGCAGGCTAGATGAACAAGAGTTTGATGTTCTAAAATGGGTGCAGATGTTATATTATAAAAAAAAATGAAGTAAAAGAGTTTTATGGGATGACAAGGAACAAACGCCTAAGGTCGAAGAGGTTTTGAGTTTGAACTTCCACTTTATTGGTTATCCATAGGAATTATATCTTAACTTATTCGGTGTTGTACGATGTGTAGGCATTGTATGGCCGCCCATTCTTGGTATTGTATGATGTGTAAGCATTATACAACCCTTTTTGGTCGAGCACTAAGCACTCGGATACCCCTCATTAACAAAATATAATACAATAAATAGGTGTAGATGGTAAGGGAAGCACAGGATACTGCTTCAAAATTTAGTGCATGTCCAAAGTTTTTTATATAAAAGCATGACCAAGGTTGTTCTAGCTGACAAAAGTTAATGAGGAAAAGTGGATCTAATAAATAACGTGTGTTACCTGTTCACATTTTTGTTTTTGTTAACATTTTCTAATAAATAATGTGCTCCATGTTAACCTATTAATTAACCTATCCAACTTCTTATATGCTCTCTTCCTCTTAAATTAATAGCTCTATTTAGTTTTTCAAAATAAATTAGAATTAATTTATTTTAAAAAATAAAAAAAAACTATTAATTTAAAACATAAAATATCATAAAAACATATAATTATCATAAACAAGCTTTGAATTCATGTCATACTTCAGCGGGAAACTGCCTTGATTAGTTCTAAACATAACTGCCTAAAACATTTTGCTACTTGCTAGAATTTTCAAATGACAGAGAGCTCAAAAAGTGGGAGATCCATTGTAATGAGCTCCAATTCCTCCAAAAGTGTTTAAACAAAAAAAAGGCGTTGGCGAGGGCCCTGTTGTTGGCTTTGAAAGCATCCAAAGGCATTAGCAGCTTACGAGGAAGCATACAAGGATCCCACGTTGCTACCAGCGAGGACGTGGGTCCATATCAATGGTACGAAATTTGTGTTGGTCCTTGATTTGACTAATCAAACGTCATCCATTCGGTCTCTCATACAGAGTGGGACTCCTTGTTTATACAAATAAAGCATCGCCTAAGAAACATCTTCTTCATTAGTCAAAGGGCATTTTTATGTTCTTAGAAGCACCAAGACCATTTTTCCATATGAACATATTTGTCTCTAGTATTGCACAAAATTAAGGCCTTTGGACCTACTTATCTCACCTAGTTAATATCTTGGGAGCAAGGGCAGACTCCCATGGGAGTCCCACTAATCCCCAATATTCTCTCCAGCGTGGAGACCCCCTTCAATAGACAATGCTTACAGTTTCTTTGTACAAAATAAAAGGTAAATCAGGATTTTATCTCCAAGTGAGTAGTAAGAAAATAAAATCTCAACTATGTATGGGACAAGAAACTAGGGTTTTATATATCTCCTGTCCATGAAGTATTGCACACTCACCAAATGCAATCACTACCCTTCAATGGACACTATCTATCAAGACATGTCCTGACATCAATAGATATGGACTGACTAATTATGTTGGATTTTGGCAAATGAAGTGAAAACAGTTCAATGAGAGGGGCCTAATCTAAAATCACACTGTGCTGGTGTCGTCAAGATGCTGAATTTGGGTAAAATATGGAGAAGAAAGGACAAAAGAGAAAAGGGGAGGGGGTGTGGCGGATCAAAGCATGTCTCCTAGTCATGATACAGCGGCGGGGTATCAGATCATGGGCATTGATTGGAATTATTATAGGTGGATGAACATGCGACAGTGGGAGCCATTCACAACATCAAATAAGTTTCATGTTCTCCTTAGTTTTCTTCTTTATCTTTGCAAGTCAAAAGATGCCCAACTTTCCAATTCAATATTGTCCCGGTCTGATCTCTAAGTGAAATCTAGAGATTGAGGAGGAGACCCCACTTAGCATTGTCATCAATGCAAATGGAGAAGACCCACTAGGTAACTTTCACAAATGACAACTCATGAATGTAGCTAGAGTACATTACTTTTTAATAAAAAAAGGTACAAATGTCAGATGTGATAACTAGAAAACCCTCCTTATCCTTTCTAGTTTGGTATAGAGATTCTTATATGATTTGTGAATTTTTTTTACTCAAATCCTTTGCTTTCTTTGAGTGGGAAAGAGTTTTTAATATTTTATGAGCTCAATGTAAGAGATGTTTGAGGGTTATTTATTTGTGAGATTAATGATACACATACTAGCGTATATTAATGTCATTAATACTAATACTAATGTGCATTAGTGTGTATGCCGACGACCTTAAAAATAAATATATGTTCCTTATGTTGAACTTATAATAAATAAGAAACATAAAAAACTCTTCCCTTCGAGTGTTGTCCTTGACGATCAAAGTTAATGTCTTGAGAATAGTAATATTAAGGCTATTAAAAGTGTCAAGTCAGGTTAATCTCAACCCTAACGTTAAAAAGCGGGTTGGATTGGGATATGCAGGTTGTACAGGTAACAAAAAATCACTTTAATAATTTTATATGGTTCACATTTTCAATAAATATTTAATATATTTTGTGTATATTTACTTTGGGTTGTGGACTTTAGAACAATTCTAAACACAAAACTTTAAGAAATTAAATTTGACAGTTAAAGAAAGACCAATCACTAATGAGAAAACAAATTCTTATAGGTCACAAATTAGGGTGGGTTCATAAAATAGTAAAACTACATATCAGGTAAACGAGTTAAGGTCTTCAAGGAATTGATCTTCAATTGGTGCCACCAAGACTTGGAACTTCAAGGTCCTACGTTTCATTTATTAGGATCTGCGTGGGCCCAATCTGAACCACATGGGGCCTATACCATCAATGGAAGTTTTAAGTGTGTCGCGGGCCAAGAGTGTTTTTACCTAGCATTTTATTTAATTTTAGAGGTACTATGAAGCTTAAGCCGACTTGTTATGCAGAACTTGGATCAATTTTCATTTGAGCAGGCCTTATTCTATAAGTCCACAAACCTTCTCTAATGAAATTTCTAAGAAAGGATAAGAGGAACAAACAAGGTAGGGATGATTACAAAGTCTTCAAAAATTGTGGATGAGTTTCAAGAATCAAATGGGACGAATTTAGAATGATGGAAACTAACTCACTACCTAATTACTTATCAATTATGAAGCAAATTCACAATGAGTTCATGCATTGATTACCATACAGTTAACTAGGTATCAACTCTATCTAAACTACGAATTATGCAATTAATCCAACCATGCAAAGAGCAACATGCATGGATTTTTATGTAAAAATAAGGGAAAAATCATGTAACGCTCCATCTATGCCAAACAATGCACTAAGTGGAGTTCAAAAGATTAGTTAATGACTTTGACACATAATTTGATACACTTCTCATTGCATCATGTGGCATTAGAGCATAAAGAATGATAATCCTTCTACCTGCCTTGGGCCTTTCCTCAGTAATCTAGTTACTCCCCCAAATTTACAAATAATATTATTTTCTTTTATAAAAATCATGCAGCAAAATAAAACATGTATAATCTTTATAAATTCATTACATTATAAAAACACTAGGGGACATGACTTCTTATTTGTCCAACATTTTTCAAAGTAAAGATTAGAGGTGGCAGTGGGCCAGGCTGGCCTGCTCCGCCCTATCTTTCAAAAAAAAAATTGCAGCCTCAACTCTACTAAGTTGCAAACCCCCTCTGCCTCATTCTAGTGGGCGTTCGGGTCAGCCATACCCATCTCCCGAGGATCCAGCAGGCCTAGCACAAATGCCACCCATAGTAAAGATATCATAGAAATATATCAATAATATTTGTATTGAAATTAAAGAATCACATGACCATAATGTTGGGCAAATACCATAATATTGGACACTTGTCTTTCGTTACAAACTCTGTCACATCATAGGATTTTTAAAACTCTTTTATCATAATAAAATCAGCAAAAACTTAATTTCTTTTTTGAAAATCTTTTTGTTAATCTTATGATAAAATTATCCTTCAGATGATTCACTCATTTTCGAATATAATAGTTTTTTAATCATCATAATAATATATATGATAAGGTCAAATCACACATAAATTATACAAGGTCTATCCGAGTACATATCAAGATCCATAATACATATAATTATAAGTAATTTACACTCACATCCCTATGTTCAAATTATACATTGTACTACAAGTTTATCACCAAAGATAAAAAATCCTACATTACTTCTAACCCGGCTACTCCGACGAACCTGCATCATGAGGATGTTGAGGTCACGATACCAGTGTGATGACTAAATAAGTACTATGTAATAACAATGCTCATGATTACACCACAATAAGGTCAACAACTATTATATTCAATAGTAAACATCACCATAACCACACATAAGTAGAATAAACATAACATTCATAAATACTTTCACACGACCTCAAATCTATAACATGACATCACTTACGAGTCTCTTGCTCCATAATGTAAACCATAAGGTTCTTTATGACACAATAGTAACATCTAGTAGTAGAGCCTCACCTCATTAGACTATGAACTACTCACAATTGTAACTTAATTATTTTGAAGTTTGCCCACTCCATCCATGCCATGAAGCTAAGGCCTAAAGGGTTCATGGACTCAAGTTCAGATTTCTACTTCCATGATCATAAAAACCTAATGTATTATGTTATATAAGACCAATCATCTTTTAATGCTCTAGTTCATTTAAAATCATCCATCGGATCAGGGAAGTACTTCTAAATAACTTTAGAGAGCGAGAAGACCTTAGTCCTATTTCATACCAAATTATTTTTGTCTATATGGCTAAAGACTCACTTGAGGAACCATTTAGACAAAAGGACCATCTGCCCTTAAGTGCCTTTATCTAAAGCTATAGTAGTTTGATCTATTACAAAGATTTCCACACACAATAGCACATATACCTAAACATCATGTCATACCCTGAATTTTCTCAATTCATTTTTGAAATAAAAAATTAGCAGAAACAATATTTTTAGAAACTCATTTGTTAAATCATTTAACAAATATACTAACCCAGGGTGTAACTCACTCATTTTCGAACATACAAATAATCAAACCATCATGTCTTATATATAAGATATGAAAAAATCAAAACCAGATCTCATAGGGTCTTGCCCATGTACATACTGTAACGTTCAAATTTTTTCTAAATTCCCGAAGTTGACCATGAGAAATTAGGGTGCTGGACCCCTTGACCTTCTCGTTGAAATAAATTAATGAGTGCTTAGATTTGGGTCTGAAATCTATATGTATGGAAAGTAGACAGAAAGAGCTTCAAAACGCCACTAAGAAGATGCGAATCGGAGTTCGGATGAGGGAGAAACGACCGTCTGAAGTTGAACATATCGTGCAGGACCCGTTTACCCGAATTGAATGTGCGAATTGTCCGTTGAAGTCACTATACGGGGCCTGATCAATTAGCATTCCGAATTTGTGTTTTTGGGGCCCAATTTGGTTACTAAATTGAAGAGTGTTTAACCCAAATTCTCATGGGATTAGGAGCCATAATCCCATGCCTATAAAAATAGAGAATTAGGGCTTTTGGGGGAGCTTTTTGGGACGGAGAACGAGCCGCCATTAGAATTTTCCGGAGAAATTCCAGCGAAACGTTGGCGACAGCAGATCAACGACAACTCGGCCTTCGAGGTAGGATTTTAAGTCAAAATTAGAGTTATTTTATTATTATAATATAAATCGTTTTGTAAATTATGTGAATAGTGATATATGCTATCATTGTTCACATAATTTAATTTGAGTATTGTTTATTTTCTGACTGTGGACCAGTCACCGGCCGGCCACCGGCCGACTGCTGGTGGCTGGACCCATGTCTGGAGGGGCGTGCCAGTCCTGGCCTTGGCCGTGGTGGCCAGGGATGCTTGGCGACGGCGGAAACTGCTGCTGCCGCACAGTAAAAAAAAAGAGGACAAAGATTTCGGCTCTCGGCAGGGCAGAGATGGCTGGGGAAGGGCGGCAAGTCTAGGCCTTCGGAATCGCTGGATCTCGGCGATCCAGTTGGTTCTGGGACATTGCTCGGCCATGGCGGCTGGCCGCCACGTCGAATAGTGCGGTTTTAAAAATAAATAAATTGAGGCGTCTTCGGCCCTGGCTGGCCACTGGGCGGCGGCGGGGACCAGGCCCTTTGTGATCGTCGCCTGGTAGCGATCTGGAGGAGCCCGGTCTGCTGCCCGGCCATGGTGGCCAGGGGCGGCGCCGCTAGAGGCGGAATGCCTCTGGCCGGACGCGAGAATTTTTGAATCGGGTCCGGTTCAATAGTTTGCTTCTGTTGGAAAATTTTAGAAAAATTACCAATGGACTTTGAGAGTCTGATAGTTAAATCATCATGTGAAAATCACTTACCCGATTTAGAGGCTCCGGTTTAGGGGCCTATGAGTTGATTTAAAAATTGGGAAAATTCTCAGTGAGATTTTAAAGTGTATCTTAATTATGGACCAAATTACTTAGTGAGGAAATATACCAATGAGTGGTTAATTGACCCTTTTACCCTTAGGGTTTATAGTAAACCTTTAGTCAAAACCTGGGTCGGTTCAAGGGGTTCATGACCCCATAATATGCCAGGAAAATTACACAAAGTCCATGAAGTCAAGTAGTACCCTTGATTTTAATTTTGGATTCATTTGATGTCAATAAGGCTTTAAACCAAATGACAAAAATACCCGTTGAGTGGATCTGCCCACATTCGTGTGAATGGAAGCGCAAGTCAGTTTGAGAGTGGAGCCTCCTGAGAGGATTATGACTTAAATAATTAAAAGGGTAGTATACCCCAAGTAGATGACCAAATGACCAAGGGAGGGTAGCATACCCCAAGTGGTGGATTTACTCTAATGCCCTTAGGGGTAGTATGCTCTATTTTTGCTAAAACGGATAACATAGCAATCAAGCGTTAGGGTGCCCTAGAATGACGTTAAATGGCTTCAAAAGGAAGGGGTGTGAATAGTAAGTGACACGAAGACCTTGTCAGGTCACAGTGTCATGGGAAATAAAGGGAAGAACCCTAATTCTCAAGGTTTAAGACAACGTATTACAAGTGTCTGCAACCGAGTACATCGAATGACTAGAGTGTTTTACATGTAACTCGTGGGATGTGTTAGAGTTGTTTACACTCTTGAGCTTGAACTAGCTGAGCCCTAGCCCTGCAAATGAGTGCAACGAGCCTTTATTCATTATTTATGCATTGCTGTGAATGCATATTATTTATGTTGATTATGTTGATGCATGCTTTTATTATTGATGTTTTAATTTATATCTGTAACTTAATATTAATGAAGTTTAATCAAGAGACATGGGTTACTGTCGGATTGAGGGGAGAACACCTAATCAAGATAATGTCTAAAATGCCCTCTTTAGGGTTGGGACCAGTTCATGGAATGAATGGGGCCATAACTTAGAATCTTACCTTGGTTAATGAACCGAGGGTGATTTTGGGATGTTCTCTGAGTCATAGCTCAGTGGATGAGCTATTTATTGGGCCGATTCACAAGGTGAAGAGGACCCAAATGGTTGAGTAGATACTTGACTGGATGGAAATAAGCTAGTCTAAGTTTCAGATGTTTGGGGGAGTCAATGGTCATAAGGACCTGAGGCTTCTATGGATATATTAGTAATTTCTTATGAGACATTTTCTCCCAGAGTTGGGATGCTGGAGATTGCGATATGCTTCTTCATCACCACGACGATTGTGGTATTGACCAGAGGGTCTTTACCGCGGGTCTCCCACAGGTCTTCCCAGGACTAGTTAGTATTTACGAAAAGTGGAGTTGTATGAACATCATGGAAGGCTTGTGCTTCTTGCCAATCTGTGTCCATGAGCACAGTTGGGATCTCCTTCTCCAGATTCGTGGCAGGCTATTGAGAGCCTTGGGGATTTGGGACAAGCTGCTGTTAAGCAGTCTACTCCAAGGTTGGAGTACCATGTTTGGAGGTTTCTCGAGGGGCGAGTTATCTCTGAGTTACAGATTTGATAGTTTTAATTATCGAATAAGGGATGTGAGATAATTAATAACAATGTTTGATATTGCTTGTTAATTAGACAAGTGGAACGGTTAAAGGACTTACTAAAATGTAGGTTGAAAATATCTAAGCATTGCATGTGTGATGCTATCCTTTTTAGGATAGAGTAGTTTCTAAGTAGAACTACGTCTGGATCCGATCTTGTTGGAAACATTGGAGATGTTGTCTGATGAGTACATATGCAACTAACTGTAAGGTCCCTAATTTTTCTACGATTTTCTGGGATTTTTCTGCCATTTTTCTGGTCATTTTCGGCAAGAAAATGTGACGTTTCAGCATATGTGTATTTATGTCTTTTCTCCGTATTTATACCCGTAGAGTCGGGTGTGGGGCTTAGTCGCGGGCCACGGGCCTCGCTGTGCGCTTACGGCACAAATTTTGGAGGTTTAGCGCGTAACCAGTGAGTTAACGCACATTAGGGACATAGATGTAAAAATTGAAAAGATTTAACTATATAAAGAAATCATTCATCGGTTTTTCATAGAACCGACATCCAGTGAAAAAGATTTCACGTCCAGAGAGAAAGGAGAAAACCTGAGGGCATATCCGGTCACTCCGTTCTCCCTCCTCCGATGTCGGATTCCGTTGATTCTTGTCAGGATCCGCTTTGCCTCACCGCCACGAGTCTGTAGGTACCGGCTATGACCGCCGCCACGGCCTCTTCGCTCCTCCACGAGGTACCGAACCTTTTTTCGGGTTTTTCTCTCCTTCAATCCCATTTTTGCACTATGGGTGTACGATTTTGACATCGTTTGCGGCCGCTCTCAACTAGACTTATGTTTAGTTGGTCGTCAGGGACCCATAGGCGCTGGCTAGAGCCGTCGCCATGCTTTTTTCGCTCCGTGGTGAGCTACCGATCTTTTGGTCGGGTTTTTGTTACTATTTGCATCTCACTGTCCGTGGGATGTTTTGGACGCCGGTGTGTTTCCGGTCATCGTCCGGCCACTGGATGGGCTCCGTCCAGCCTACCTCGACCCAGTGTCAGTAGGGGGTTGCCGTTTCCGACCCCGCCTCGCCCCTATTGCCATGCTCCGCCCGATTAGACGCTTTGGGTGTGTCTTGGGCCGTGGTCATCGGCGAGCCGTATGCTATTTGGCCATTTTGGGCTCTGCCCTGGCTCGGCGACAGTGAGGGTCAGCCCCACTCGGCCTAATTATACACTCCGCCCGGAATGGGCCGCTTGTCATTGCCCTATACCGTGCGAGATGCACACTTGCCCGCACCATGGGTTTTGGTTGTGGGTGGCGATCGGCGATGTCGCCGCTTAGATTGGCCACAGCTAGGGCCTTAGCCCTGTTGGCTTTTGTGGGCCATGAGTCGCCTCATTTCAGCCATTTCCCCCGCCCTTTGGGCCACGTGTGCATGTAGCCACGCGTGTACTTCTGGGTTTAGGCGCCGCATTCGTGCCGCCTGACCATCGGTTGGCTTTGCCACTGAGTGGAGTTGACCACTAGAGCCCTCCACCACCTCTCCTTTGATTCTCGAGCGTTGCCCCACGCTCTCCGCCCTTATGTGGGGCTTTGTTGACCGAAATCGTCGCCGTTGGGTGCTATCCACGGCCGATTTCGACGTCTTTGTGGCTGGCTGAGCACGTCTTAGCCACCGGCCGATCTTCAGTGTACACCCTGACATCTGATCGCACCACCACTTATGTTGGCACAATATTTCTCCTGGCCGCCCTAGTGTGCCGCCGTGGATCGCGGGTTTTACCGCATTGATTTTTGACACTCTGTTTGGCCGTGATAGTTCCGGCGCTTCCTAAAATCCTCGGGACAACAGCTCTCTCAGCCAGGCAACGGTTTTGACCGCCAATTCCGCCACCGACGCCGCCACCGTCGTGTGCTCGCCATCGAACGTCATGATTACGAGGTAGGGGAGCTTTGAACTCGTAAATTCATGAAGCATGCCTTGAATGAGTAGCAGCATGCTAGGACTGTATGTTTCCATGCTTGGATGTTAAGTAACGATCCGATTGCATGATGTACGTGTAAGCATGATTGTATGGTATGACTGATATGCATGAGATGTATGCACATTTTATGGATGTGGATTATGTATGCGCTAGCAATGGCTAGCAAATATGTCAGTATTCTACGAATGGGTTATGCATGTGCTAGTGATGGCTAGCGTGCATGTTGAAGTTTGTATGAATGTGTATGCATGCGCTAGTGATGGCTAGCGTGCATGTTTGGAGTATGTATGAATTATGCATGTGCTAGTGATGGCTAGCGTGCATGTTTGGAGTATGTATGAATGTCTATGCATGTGCTAGTGATGGCTAGCGTGCATGTTTGAAGTATGTATGAATGTGTGTGCTTGTACTAGTGATGACTAGCATGTACGTTTGATGTATGCATGTGCTAGTGATGGCTAGCGTGCATGTTTGACGTATGTATGAAAGTATGCATGTGCTAGTGATGGCTAGCGTGCATGTTTGTAAGTTATGTATGTATGACCGAATGTGTATGTTGTACGTATGTGTGAGACATACGTATGTATGATGGCATTTTGCCTATGCTTTGGATGTGCGTATGTGTTTGTGGGTAGAGGTATGGGCGATGGACAGTAAGAGGTGACATAAGCTCTGTCTGAATTTGGATGCGGTTGTGTAAGTGTATGACAGAGGATAAGAGTATGACGGGCAAGGATTAGAATGGATCAGTTTGAGTTGGATTGTATGTTGGACGTTTGTCAGACAGTAAGAGTGTTCATAATTGTACAAGCATAACGTACATATTATGAAGTGAAAATAAGAATAATAAGTAAGATAAAAGTAAGAGGGCAACAACTGGGTTAGCTCTGAGGAGCGTTATTTGAGGATATCAGTGTAAGATGTTTTGGCCATAGGATGGATGGCGAAGAGTGTAAGACTGTAAGGGTTTGGCGTACGATGAGTTTTGTCCATGATGTGGACGGGTAAGTGAAGTCTGCTGCCCTCACGAACTTGGGTTTCAGATCAGGCTCAGCTTCAGTTTGACCAGTCGAGGACTGTGAGTTTGTGTGGCATAATTGTACCGCATAATATACTTAATTCAAACTTGAATTATAAGCACAGCTAATGATAGCGTTGTGAGTTTGAGACCTGAGGGTTCGACGGATTAAGTTCCGTGTTTGTGCTGGCCGCTAATGAGTCGGCCGAGCATTTATCATGTCTTGCCATGGTGTTTATCCTGCGGGATGTTGTCTGTGTGCTATGTAGAGCACCGGACGTCTGATGCTCTGCTGAGAGCGACGTTGTTTTTATTTGGTCTGCGTGCTGTATAAGCCTAGACGTTTGATGCTCTGTTGAGAGCGATGTACGTTTCTGACTTTGTCTGCGTGCTGTATGAAGCCCAGACGTTTGATGCTCTGCTGAGAGCGACGTATGTTTCTGATTTGGTCTGTGTGCTGTGTAAGCCCAGACGTTTGATGCTCTGTTGAGAGCGTTGTATGATTTTGCCCAAGAGAGGCACTGTATGTTTCCGCCTAAGAGTGGCACTGTATGTTTTTTGCCCAAGAGTGGCAATGACACTATAAGACCCATTATGGTGGGCGATTCTCTGGCACTATAAGACCCATTATGGTGGGCAATTCTCTGGCACTATTAGACCCATTATGGTGGGCGATTTTATGGCACTATAAGACCCATTATGGTGGGCAACTGTATGACCCCTTATGTGTGGGTGTTTATGTTTGCGCGCTCAGGTAAGTAGTATCATGGATCTACTCTTACCTGTTTGATCCAGTGCCCCATGAGCATTGGTGTGCCTTACCTTCGAAAAAGTCCATGGCGTCTAGTTACTCCCTGGAGGTTAAGGTGTTGCCCCAGTGGCATTCTTTTCCTTTTCGACGCTGGAGCCTATTAGTTGTAATGAGCTTCAGTGGTTGTTGATATGTGTACGACTGTATGAGTGTGAGTACGACTGTATGTGTATGAGCAGGACTGTAAGTGTATGAGTATGAGCAGGACTGTAAGAGTGTGTATGAGCAAGACTGTAAGCGTATAAGTATGAGCACGACTGTAAGAGTATGAGTACGATTGTGAGAATATGTTTCTGAGTAAGACAGTAAGTATGATTTTGTGCAGACTGTACGAGTAAGGTCGTACGAGTCTGATTGTACGAGTAAGGTCGTACATGTATGTGTAAGCTGTATGAGTAAGCATACGATAGTACGAGTAAGGTCGTACAAGTATACGTATGTTATATGAGTATGCGTACGGTGGTACGAGTAAGTTGTATGACCCTGGATAAGGGTGTTTGTGTAAGTTGATTTGATAGTATGATTTGATAGTATGTCTGTGGCACGTTGGTGCATTTGGTATGTTTGTATGAGTTTGAGCATGATATTGATATGCTTCTGCTTCATGTTTGAGATGCATGACGCATGTGATTATGAACTTATGGAGTTCACCGTTTGGGTTTTCCCCTACTGGGTATTTTCCTATTGAGTATGAAAATACTCACCCTACTTCTTTTTAGCCCCGTTGTGTGGATTGATTCCCGTTGACTCAGGTATCTGCTTGACTCTTTGCGAGTTTATTTGTGCCACGATCTCCTGTATTGGGTGAGATGAGACATCATGATGTTTATTCTGGACTTTCATTTGGATGAGTTTGTGGACTGTTATGGGACTTGTACTCAGGGATGCCTGGGAGAGTGATTTGTATTTAAAAGTCTATGATCATAGCAAATTTATTCGTACGTGTGTTTTCGGGTAGTGCCTGAGGATATTTGATTTGGTAGTACGATGTTTAACCGTATGATGTTTTAAATTATAAAATGTTTATACAGGTTTTGATTTTATCGTTTTGACTCCGATTTATGGAAAAAAAAAATTCTATGAGTTAAGAAAAAGGGATGAAAAATCTCGGGCGTTACACTAACATAGGGTGATGTTGGCCCAATCCGAAATATATTAATAAAACTTTTTGTCATTTGGAAGCTCTTCTCTTGTAGGTGGAGATGCTCCATTGTGGTTGTGGTTGTTGTTTGGTTTACTTTGTTGCAGATTCTCTAGGCAATGACAAGTGAGACCAAGGCAGGCGAGCAGAAGAGGTTTCCGCATTTCTGCAACTCCGGTACATAAGTGTATTTTAAGCGTATTTTAAGCGTAAGAGTCAACTTGTTATTTATTTTTAGACGGGTGACAGACTTGTACTTAGATGGATGAGTTGGTCTTTATGAATTTTTAGAAGTTAAATAATATCATATGATTTGATATTCATATTTGTAAACCCCAATTATAATGACCTGAATATTTAATCGAAGAGTTTATTTTGTATTTAAAGGAAAAAAAAATTTCTTGCTACTTACCGTTAGTGCTATTTAAAAATGCTTTTAAAAATCCGGGTCGTGACACATACAAATCTGCATAATATATATACAAGTATAAATAATTGACACTCTTGTAACTATGTCTTAAAATTATACACAAATTAAATTTTAATATCAAAATAAAAAATCCTACATATAACTAAGAGCTTCACGTCCTCTCTATGCACTTAAGTCCCCCACCTAGTTATTCTTCAAAAGAACTTGCATCAAAAGAAATGCTAAGTATATGAAGATACCCAATGATATGACTAAACAAGAATTATAGTACTTTAAAGAGTTATTTCACAACAACATTCCAGAAGAATCAATAATAACCAACATGGATTCAATTTCGAGGAATATTATACATTAAAAGATCAAAAGTATATCAAATAAGCATGCCTTAACATTCTTCCAAATATCACGTGACTCTCACTCAGAAGTCTCCAACTTTATAAGTGTAAGTCCAATGGTCTCTATGATACAATAGTCACGTCTAGGAGTACAACTTTGCCTAACTAGATTATGAACTACCTACATTCAGATTTAAGATATTCTGAAGTCTACCAACCCATTCATGCTATGAAGCTAAGGCCCATAAGGGCTTATGGAACTAAGTAATTGAAGATTTCTTATTTTATGCCAAACTCTTTCTGTCTATGTGGCTAAAGAGTTACTTGAGGAGCCAAGGCACTAAGGGTTCATTCGGCCTCAGATGCCGAATGACATCAATTGCTTTTACCTAAATCGGTTTGGGTCCCAATTTTCAACCCAACCCTAATTAGTATCGACTCTTTTATCAATTTTTTTCCTAACGTTCAATGTGCGACTACTGCTTTTTTAAAAAGCAGTCAAAGACATGATTATAGGAAGAACGATGGCCTCTGGCCCTCTGAATTCTGATTGGTTATTTGTTTTGCTCACTGATCTCGTCAACCGATTTTTGTTGATTAGAAAACTTGTATGTTCGCGTACTACCGGCCAAAAGGTAATTGCTAGCTGAATTGCCATAGAAGGAAACTGGGAGGACACATTACATGCGGATTGTGGAGGAGAAGAATGGCAAATCAAAGTGACTTTGCAAGGCTATTGAGTTGAGTGGACAACCACATATTGCCCCTAGATACTTTTGATATATGAAAACCCTTGTACCAAAAAAATAAAAAAGTTAAAAAGTTTGACATGCTGCAAAAGGGAACTAGGCTCACAACTTCCGTCTTATGCCAACCATGTTGTAGTACCTGCACCTACATATTCAGAGATTGAGAAGACCTTAGTCCTATTTCATACCAACTTATTTTTTTCTACATGGCTAAAGACTAACTTTAGAAACCATTTAGACAAAAGGATCATCTGCCCTTAAGTGCCTTTATTTAAAGCTTTAGTGGTTTGATCTATTACAAAGATTTCTACACACAACATCACATATACCTAAACATCATGTCACACCCCGGATTTTCTCAATTAATTTTTGAAATAAAAAAGCAACAGAAACAATATTTTTAGAAACTCATTTATTAAATCATTTAACAAGTATACTAACCCAGGGTGTAACTCACTCATTTTCGAACATATAAGTAATCAAACCATCATGTCTTTATATATAAGATATGATAAAATCACAACCAGATCTTAGAGGGTCTTAACCATGTACATACCAATTTGCATAATATATACAACTATAAGTAAATGACACTCTTGTAACTATGTCTTAAAATTACACACCAATTAAATTTTAATATCAAGATAAAAGAATCCTATATATAACTAAGAGCTTCACATCCTCTCTTAGCACTGAAATCCCCTGCCCAGTTTTTTCTTCAAAAGAACCTGCATCAAAACAAATGCTAAGTATACAAAGATACCTAATGAAATGACTAAACAAGAATTATAGTACTTTAAAGAGTTATTTCACAATAGCATTCCAGAAGAATTAATAATAACCAACATGGATTCAATTTTAAGGAATATTATACATCAAATCATCAAAAGTATATCAAATAATTATGCATTAACATTCTTCCAAATATCACGTGACTCTCACTCAGAAGTCTCTAACTTTATAAGTGTAAGTCAAAGGGTCTTTACGATACAATAGTCACGTCTAGGAGTACAAGATTGCCTCACTAGATTATGAACTACCTACATTAAGATTTAAGATATTTTGAAGTCTACCGGCCCATTCATGCTATGAAGCTAAGGCCCATAAGGGCTCATGGAACTAAGTGATTGATGTTTTGACTTTCATGATCATCTAGACTTCCTGTATTGTGTTGCATGGGACTAATCATCTTTTAATGATCTAGTCTATTTGAATAGGACTCTTAGGACATGGAAGCATTTCTACATAACTCCTATTCTTAGAGAGTCGGAAGACCTTGATCTTACTTTATGTCAAACTTTCTCCGTCTACGTGGCTAAAGAGTTATTTGAGGAGCCAAGGCACTAAGGGTTCCTTCGGCCTCAAATGCCGAATGACATCAGTTGGTTTTACCTAATCGGTTCGGGTTTCAGTTTTCAACCCAACCCTAATTAATACCAACTCTTTTATCAATTTTTTCCTAACGTTCAACGTGTAACTACTGCTTTTTTAAAAAGCAGTCAAAGACATGATTATAGGAAGAATGATAGCCTCTAGCCCTCTGAATTATGATTGGCTATCTGTTTTGCTCACCGATCTCGTCAACCAATTTTTGTTGATTACAAAACTTGTATGTTCGTGTACTACTGGCCAAAGGGTAATTGCTGGCTAAATTGCCTTGGAGGGAAACTGGGGGGACACATTACATGCGGATTGTGGAGGAGAAGAATGGCAAATCAAAGTGAATTAGCAAGGCTATTGAGTTGAATGGAACCTACTGCCCATAGATACTCTGGATATCTGAAAACCCTTGTACCAAAAAAACAAAAAAGTTAAAACGTATGCCATGATGCAGAATGGAACTAGGCTAACAACTTCCGTCTTTTGCCAACCATGTTGCAGTACCTGCACCAACATCTTTAGAGATCTCATTAGATGTTTTGTTCTGATTGCGACGTTGGAAGTTGGAACATGGTGGTTAATTAGATAAGTAATCGTTAACATAATTCCACATATTGTGATTAGATAAATCATATATAAAAAGAATCCTTAAAATTGGATAACACATTCCCGAATAAAATCTGATAATTTTTTATTGGATAAAATATTTTAAACAAAATTTGATTATAAATTTAAAATTAGATAAGTAATATTGTGCAAAATCTAATACTTAATTTAGAGATGAATAAATCATCGTTTAGAAATCTGATATGTCATTCAAAATCAAATATATCGTTCTTTTAAAATTAAATAAATCAATCGTTCATCAAAATCTGATACATCTTTCATAAAAGAAATTTGATAGTTAATTCAAAATCGGATAAATCCTTGTTTAGAAATTCTGATATGTTCTTCAAAATCGAACATATCGTATTTCGAAATTTGATAAATCAATATTCAATGAGAGAGTCGTGATACCTAACAGCTTACTCTCGTACTCATGGGGACATGGAATACATAAGGATATGAGCTTTCCCATGATGTTTCACACCTGTGCATGCCAAAACTGATTATATCTCTCGGTGGGTATCCTTGTTTAAATCCGTGATACCGAACGGCTTACTCCTGCACTCATGGGGCCAAAGAAGTCAGAAGAATAGGAGCTTTCTCATGATGCTCCGCACCTGTGCATGCCATAATCGATTATTTCTCTTGGTGAGTATCCTTATTTAAATTTGTGGTACTGAACGGATTACCGCTGCGCTCATGGGGCCACGGAGGCCAGAAGGATAGATGCTTTGCCATGATGTTCCACACCGGTGCATGTCAAAATGATTATATATATAGGTAGTTATCCAAAATCGATAACTTTTGGACTTTATACCAAATAACTATCCAGAGAGTCCGAAGACCCAAATCATCGACATGTTCATCGTCAAATCAAATTCAGAACAAACATTTTTGAACAAACCAGATTCAAAATTGGAATTCATTGCAATACACTAGTGGAATCAACCTTGAAGCTATCTACTAATACCTCATGTCCCATACAACGGGTGTTTGATGGTTTCTTCTTAGCAATTCCACACGTGATTGAAATAAATTTACTAAATTTCAAATCCGTTTTCAAATTACAGAGGATTTTAAATTAAATTTTATATCAAATCCACTAGCAGATTTAACCTTAGAGTAATCCACTAATGTCTGATATTTCATGCCATAGGTGTTTAGTGATTTCTCTTTAGGAGTTCCACTGTTTTTTAAAACAAATTTTGAAGAGAATTTTCAAAATACTGATATTTCATAATTGAATTTCATATCAATACATCGACTGAATTTACCACAGAGTTACTAACTAACACCTTACCCCTTATACCACTGGTGTTTAGTGGTTACTCTTAGGTAGTTCCGCCGCTTTTTAAAATAAATTCATATGTGAATCAAAAATATTTTCTTAAATGAACAATTCAAAATCAAAATTTTATTTCAATACCCAAGTAGAATTAACTGTAGAGCTTCCATGTCCCATACCATGAATGTTTGGTAGTTACTCCTTAGTAATTCTACCGCCTTTAAAGACAAATTAATTTTTTAATCATAAATATTTTCTAAAACAAATAATTCAAAATCAAAATTTATTTTAATGCTCAAGTAGAATTAACCATAGAGTTTTTCACTAGCGCCTCATGTCCCATACTATGAGCATTTGGTAGTTACCCCTTTATTATTCTCCTATCGTTTTAATTATATTTTAAATCAAATCCACTAAAAACATTTTAAAAAAATCATGTAATGAATTTCAAAACAAAATTTTTGATCGAGTCAAATTCAAAGGCAAAATTCATAAAAATCAAAGTTTCACATTAAATCCAAAGTCACATGTGCAAAACAAATTTTCATTTCATTCTAATTTAAAATTAAAATTAAGAAAAATTGGAATATGTTTAAAATCCGATATGTCACATGTAAAACAAAATTTTAAATCAAATATGATTCAACTTATTTAGAACAAGATTATTAAATAACTTACGATCATATAAAATTCGATGTAACACATGTAGAATGGAATTTTAAATTAAATCTAATTAAGCTTATTCAGAAAAGAATTCTCATATAACTTACGATTAAAAATTAGAATTCATAAAATCGGAATCTGATGTCACAAATAGAGGATGAAAAGTTCAAAATCAAAGTTCTTATTAAATCTAATTCCTTGTTCTAAACAAAATTTTAAATTAATTCAATTTAAAAAAATATAAAGCCCAATGCAACATATTCAAATAGAAAATTTAAAATATTTCTGATTGAAATTTAAATTTAAAAAAATCATCAAGCCGATGTTCGCATCAAATCCCATGTAACACATGGTGAATAAAAATCTTGAATGATTTTTCGATTAAAATTCGTATTCAATAATATGCAACACATTCAAAGTAAAAATTTCAAATCAATTCTAATTTAAAATCGACATTCACAAAGTCTAAGTTTGCCTTTAATATGATACAAACATCCACGATAAAAGTTTAATATTACTTCTAGTCAAACAATTCAGAATTTATCAAAATTGAAGTTCGATACAATTTTAATATCACACGAGTAAAACAAAATTATAATTCAAAATCTAATAAAGGCGTTTTCATATCACTTTTGATTTAAGATCGAAATTCATAAAATTTATGTTATTACATCAGTGGCGTCATCGACGTGCTGATGGTCAGGAAAAATAGCCAAAACTGTCACAACTTATTCAAAATTCTCCCAAAAGCATGTTGAAGCATATTTCATCACTGATACTATCTCTTCACAATTCTTATAAAGTGATTTCATTGAGTTAAATACTCAATTAATATAAAACTCATGATTCATCATCATTGTAACAGGAACGTCACAGAGATTCATACTTTGGTGTTTTTATATCTATCGATTTCATAATTCAAATTATACATGCATATTCTATGTTAAATAACAATAACAAGGTTAGCAATCCAACCTCTTATTTACTAATAAAATCATGGTCTCTATGAATTTGATCCTTCTTACCTTTTCTACTGAACTTTGACATACCCTAATCCATTGTTTCCTCCCAAATTCGGAGAATTCATAGGATTTGGGTCAAGGTTTGTCATATGTATTTATATGAGAATCAAATAACTGAATTTTAGTGCATAACCGCCACCTGGAACCACTAGAAATCACTTTCAAGTACAATTCTAAATCCATGATTAGGACCATTCTAAAATCATCAATGTGTCGGAGGCTGCCAACAACATTTTCTACACTTTATCAATGAGTTTTTTGACTCGCCAAATCTTATTGATAGTGAAACACAATTTCATTAGTAGGTCAATTGACATGTCAGTGCCTACCGATAGAACTTTTTACTTTAAGTAAAATTAACACAAACTTCATGTTTATTATCATTGTTACTTTCTTGAGTTTATTACTCAATAATATTATATTTATTAAAAATTTTAAAAATTCAAAGAACATGAAGCCTTCCAACATAAGAATCACTAGAAAGCTACAAGTATAACTTATGAACAAATGCATGTAAATCCTCAAAGAAATTTATGAATGTCACAAACTCAATCTATAAAGTTATAATAAATTGATACTCACATGTGCTTAAACTTAAAATTTTCAAAAGAAAGATAAGAAAAAAGAAACCTAATCAACTTGTAGATCAACTCCCTACATCCTCCCTGAACCCTAGGTTTGCTAGTGCCTCCCACATGCAACATAAATAACATGTATTACAAAGGATGTTTTTATATTATATATATATATATATATATTATTAAACAAGTAACAAAAATCCACACTTAGCATATATAGTACCTTTCCTACTTTATATGTCATTAATTCTTAATCCATTATGGGTCTTGTCATAGGTTATAATTAAATAAAACAATCAAATAGTTGCAGCAACATCAAAGAGGTTCCTCCAAACCCCTTGAAATGTATATCACTCTACATAATAACTTCGAAATCTAATAAAGATTAATAGTCGCTCTATACACACTATGAAGCTAAGGCCTACAAAGGCCTATGGACCCAAGTGATTGAGTATCTCAGTCTACCATGATTTTTAAGACCCCGCTTTGGCAGTGCGCTTGAGTCATTTCTCTTTTAAGACTTTGTACTCATTCGAACCAACTCTTATGCATGGTGAGAGTCTCACGACAACAACAAACTTTAAGTGTGGGGGAGCCGGAAACCCATAGTCCCCTTTAATACCATGACTTTCCTCTATATGGCTAAAAGACCCCCCTCATGGAGCACAAGGACACTTGGTACTCATGATCACATGCATCATTCATCATCGAGTTAAGGTCACTACACTCTATTGATATGCCCAAGCCTAGGGTTTGATTTATCCACTTTCAAATTATCTTTTATTATGTTTTCTTATATTTATTTATGTTCATTAGGCAAGTACAATTTATAAAAACACTCTTCATTGACTAACAAATGGTCACAAAAAAATCATTTAAAAAATGTAGACCGAACATTGGTCATCCCACCAACGTGTTGGCGTCAGTACTAATGTCTATCAGCACTTCCAACAACACATCAATCCTCGTGAGAAGGTTTATTCAAGCCTTTGTCATGATATCTCCACTGACACGTAGGAACACCTGCCAATGCCCATTGTTTCCTTCAATGACATGCCTTTAGCATGTCAGTGTGGGGAATAATTTGTCTTCTTCCAACCATTGGCACCCCATTGACATGCCAATGATGACATTGGTGATCGGAGCAGGAAAAAAATTGATTCCCACAATGGACTAATCACCCATATATTAACCCAATCACTTGAAAACAATTTTTAACACATAGTATGATTGTTATTGGCATGGAAACTCTAACTTACATAATCATAAATCTCTAAAGTTTTAACATGGCTTTCCAACATATGGTACTCAGTATTACAACAATTTCATAATGTCATAACAACTCATATATATACACACACACACCCTTTGGGTTCTTCCAAGTCAAAGAGAATCCTTTTTCCAATGAAATTCATCCTTTTTAAGGAAGTATAATCAACACAATCTATAACAAACTGCATAATTGCCCACAATTTTAGTGTAACTAAATTTTATATCATTGTGTTAGAACATATGGACATATGTATTGCAATTGGTTGATTTCATTGAACAAAACTATGTCAAACCACTGTGTATCTTTTAGCCTTAGGATTTGATGAGGTTAGTGTAACACTCCGCTTTTCCGATTACGTCTAACCTAAGGGGTTAGAGGTAATTAGATAATTTTTTGATAAAATTTATAAGGTTTTAGAGGTTAAAACCTCTGTATATGAGTAGAGCTTGAAGAACCAAGCATAACAAGTCAAAGAATGCAAGAAATGGAGGTCGAGAGCGAAAGTTACGACCTCGAGAAGCGTATAATATAGGCGGAACCCACTTGAAAAGAGAAGGATTTTTTTGTGGGGCTAATTGTTGCAGGCTCAACAGTACCAGGAACGTGCGATACCGAGTCTGGGATAGAAAGATACGCGCGTTTGAAGATAAGTATTAAAAAAAAGGAAAATAAAATAAAACGCACGGTATGCATGATCGCGGCACACTGCAAGCGTGCGGTATGCAAGACTGTGGTATGCCGCACGTGCGTGGTGCATCCATTTCTTACTTTCCGGTGGCCTCACGAATTGACCCAGCGTAGCTCTGGTATTTCGGGTGGCTCAGGGTCCTGCTCGTCGTCCTCTAGCACCAAAGAAAGAAAAGTCACCCAAAATAAGAGGGGATTTTGTCTGCAGTTGCCGGGCCACAATGAGAGAAGTGACCCATAGTAGGGGAGGCTATGTCCTCCACCGAAGGGCCACACAGTGAGAGATGCATCCCCAAGTTAAACGGGGGGTCTTGTCTGCAGCATATAAGCATGGAATAAGAAAAATGTCTCTGAAAAGGGAATGTTTTGTCCGTCACCTCCAAACACAAAAAGTAAGGAGCGTCTCTAGGTTAAGGGATGCTACGTCTGCCACTTCCAATATTTCAAAGGAAATCCTACCTGCCATCTCTGAACCTGAAAGGAGGATGCTCTGAAGAAATGAACAACTCTAAGCACAGCCACTTCCAGTGTCTCCTATGAGTAAGTATTTCTAATCTTCTGTTTTAAAATGAGTTTAAGAATACGTATGCATCCTAAGTAGTTAACCTAGGATGTTAAATGACATATGCATGCACATCTTAATTAGTGATAATAATATACTAATTAAGATGTATGATTTGCTCTAGTCTAATGTATTCTGATATGTTTTGATTTGAATTGCTTTGTTATGCTTTATCCGAGATGATTTGAAGTGTCTTGATATGCATTGGTATGATATACTCTATTATGATCTAATATGCTCTAATATGATCTTATATGATCTAATAGGATCCGATGTGATTCAATCTACTCTATTATGTTATACTCCGCTCTGTGATAGAGCAAGATATGTAATTCCATTAATTTGGTAGGTTCCATTTTACTCTGATGATTTATAAGATTTCTGTTTAACTCCAATAATTTATATGATTTATGAGATTTCTGTCTGATTTCGATAATTTATATAATTTATGAGACTTCTGTCTAACATTGATGATTTAAGAGATTTTTGTCTAACTCCGATTAAATATTTGGATATGCGTATTTTGACGTATATGATTTTGTGATGCACGATGTATGTGGAAGTCGTTAGGCAAAACTACGTTTGGATCCAATCGTATTGGAATAATATTGTGAATGTTATCCAATATGTATGTAGGCAACTAATGGCAAGACAACATTAGCCCGATCCAAATTAATTACAATTATACATTTTATTCTAATTTACATGCGACTAACTTTGAAGCTTCGTTGTGTGTATATGAATGTTACAACTCGAGTCTATGTACGAGGAAGCTTTGAAGCTTTGTAGTGCGTAGATGAACGTTATACCTCTTGCACATAGATGATGATTCCTTGTTTAAGGAAGAAATTTTTTATTGGAGAGTTTTTGGACCCCGACTTGGGCCAGGGCGTTACAATTAGTTATTTGTTCGAGTTGAATTTGGTATTGAAAGACTTGAAAAATAGGAGAGGACACATTTTGAAGTTTAAGGTTGAAGACTGAATTGAGTATATGCTTCTCACCCACTCAAATTCACAAAACACTTAGATTTTCATTGAAATAATCTTAGGAAGTGTTTTTAGGTGTTTGGGAGATAAGTGGTAGAAAAAATCACAAAAATAGTTTAGAAATTTAGCAAATTTAAACATACTATGTGAATTGATTGATTGTTTAATGAATGATTTTGACATTTTCTAATCGAGTACATAATGGATAGATCATTTGATAGAGAGATCACTCAATGTGAGTTTCGGCCATCTCAATAACAGAGAATGATTGGTCACTTTGCAAAATAATTGATCATTTAATAAAATAGTTGTCTAGTTTAGGATTCCAAAATATGGTCATTTCAAACTTGATTTCTTTAACCCTAGCCATTTTGGATGTCTATATAAGGCCTAGGCATGGATGAAATAATAAGAAGCAAAACCAATTTTTGAGAAGAAAAAGTTGAGAGCTTTATTGTATAGAGTTTTCCTTGATCACTGTAGATTTGAGTGCAAATTCATATTGGTGAGAGAGTTTTGATTCTGATGAATTAAAGAGGAGAGTTTCACATTACACATGATCACAAAAGGAGTTGATGAGGATTTCTTCGTTACAGAGTGTTGAAGAAACTCAAAAGTACATCAACAATCAAAGGAGTTTTATAAAAATAAAATATGAAAAAACAAGCTTCAAGGAATTGTAGAGGAGAGACTTGAAGGCTAGAAAAGGACTGAACAAAGAAAAAGATTTTCTTGTGTGTCGGGTTAAGGTTGGTTGTTTTGGTCTTTAAGATCTTAGTTCTAGTGCATTGATTTAGCCTTATATAGATGTTATGGTTTTTACCTACTTTGGGTTTTCCACATTAAATCTTTGTGTGATAGTGCATGCATGTTTATGTGGTTGAATGATTGTTAGCGCATAAAATATAGTTTTTGTTTCTGCTATATAAAAATTCAGCACAAAGAGGCCACATCTTGTAATCTTTACCTCTCCACGTGCTCTTTGCCTTTGCATCACTTGTGCAACTCTTGCACTTCATCACTTTGCTCTCTTTGCTTCTTGCCAATCTTGCTTCTTCTCAGGTGTTTAATACACATCTAGAACAATGATGTAGGAAAGGTGTATGCTAGGTGATTTGGTGTGTGTAATACCTTAATTCATACCTTTGATGATCTAGAGGGGAAACCATTAAAGTGTGACCTTAATCAACTTGTGCGGAAACCAATTCTTCAATGAAATAAACAAGTAATAATTTAATAAAAAAGTAAACATCTCTCTCTTTAAGGTTTAGGTATATCTAGTGCAAATAATGAGATATCCCTTAAACTAAATGCCCAATCAAGCTTATATATCCAATAGGTTGAAGGAAACTTGTGTCAAAAGATGGAATGAAAAAGAAATTGGGCCAAAAATAGGAAATTCCAATTCACTATGCAATTTCATCTGATGTCATTTGAACATGAACGAAACCATCACATGTATATGAAGTACTTAACTCATAACAACAAATCTTGCAATTCCCCCATTTGTTATTGTAACACCCCGACCCACACCACCTGACCCGGACCGGGGGTTAGATCGGAAAACACAATCGGAGTGTCTAAAATTAGCGGAAAAATTAAAACCGACTGACCAGGAGCTGCAGACTCTGAGTGCGAGAGTCGTAACGTTCATCTGCACACCACGGAGCTTTAACGTTCCATTGTGCGTAGATCAGAATAAACCTAATTTTATAACTAATTTGGATCGGGCCAACGTTATTTTATCGTTGGTTGCCTACGTACATATTGGATACCATCTCTGACGTTATTCCAATACGATCGGATCCGAACATAGTTCTACCTAATGGCTAATACATTTACCAAACATCAGAAAATCATATACGATAAAATACGTATACGTTATATTTGAATGATTCATCTGGAATCCAACGGAAATCCTATCAGTCATCGGAGTTAAATGAAAGCCAATAAATCAGAAAACACACATCTCACGTAGGTGAGAAGAATACTAACAAAACACACATCCCACTCTATCATAGAGCGGAGCAGAACACACTACATAACCTATTGGATCATATCAGATCATATCATATTTTATCTGACCATACTGGTCATATCAGATCAGAGTATGTCACGTCATAGTAGAGAGCATTTTAGATCACAACAGAATAAATCAAGATGTGCAGTCATATAAAGCATATTAAACTAGAAGGTCAAGAAAACATACTCCCCTCCAATTCCGGAAGTGGCGATGTTCGGAGCGGCTCGTTTCCTTAGAGCGTTTGCCCTTTCTGATCCGGAGACTGCGGCCAGAACCTCCTGTAACTTCGGAATACTTTACCCTTCTTGCGTCCGTAGACGAAAAACAGAACCTCCCCTTACCCGGAGACACTTTACCCTCACAGCGCCCATAGGCAGTGGACATAACCTCCCCTTGTCCGAAGACACGTTTCCCTTCCCGTGCCCGTAGGCAACGGGCAGAACCTCCCCTTACCCTTGGGATGTTTCTCTCACATAACATTGATAATTCAAGGAGTGGATGCTTCCATTGCATTCCTCACCCTCGAATTAGCTAGGAAGGCCTCTTGAATGACTCTAATCGGACTTAAAATGAGTAAGAAACGAAGAATGGAAAATGAGAAAACGTGGGAGAATTTCCCCTTACCCAGAGATATTTTACCTTTTTTGCGCCCGTAGGCGGCGGACATAACATCCCCTTGGCCCGGGATGTTTCCCCTATATAGGGTTGCTAACTCGAAGAATTGACGCTTCCATTGTGTAGAACACCCTTGATTTAGCTAGGAACGCATTTTGAACGGAAGAAAACGGACGCAGAATGACTCCAGAAACTTTTCCAGAAAAATGAACGAAATGAGCTATTTATAGGAAACTGGCGTGCGAGTGTATGGGAGAAGAGGAAAGACGCGCGCACGTGCTTGCGCCATGTGGTGCGACATAAATGGGCCAAAAATGATGTTCGTGCGCGCGGCGCGCGCATCACGCGAGCGATCGCGCAGGACCCGCGTCGCACGAATGGCCGAGATTGCGCGCCGCCGCGCGGCTTGGCTCCGGCTCGGCTCGACTCGGCTGATGACGTCAGCTATTTCGTCCTTTCTTGAATATTTTATTATTATTTTATTCAAATACCATTCCAACTTCAAAATGCAATAACTTTTTACCCCGAAGTCGGAATTGCACGATCTTGGTACCGATGGACTCGTATCGACGAGCCCTTCAAAACTAGACCGCACATGGGTAGGTTATCTCGTACTTTTAAAGTGGGTCCCGCCCATGTGGCACACTTCCCGAGGTCGTAACTTTCATTCCCGACCTCCGTTTTGAGTGTTCTTGGGTGCGTTGTGTTCGTTACTTTGAGCTCTACCCAGATACAAGGATTTCACCTAATGAAACCCCGTAACCTTGATATCAAATTACCAAATTACCCTTAACCCCCTTGGGTTAAGCAAAATTGGAAGACGGGTCGTTACAGTTATCATTCTAAGGCATGTAAAGTAACAATATTTGTCATTACAAAGTAATTACTAAAATATTCATCTCACACATTCATAAGTGTGACAAAAGATGTTGTAATTGTGATTGCATTTCTACAAGTGAAATGATAAATCCCATCAGAATGTAGTCTATTTGAACGCATTTGATTCCATTCTATCTATGCATGGTGTTTCTCCTTTTTCACCTATTTTTGACACAATTTAAATAAAAGTATTTAATATATGTGATGTGTTTGATCACTTTACCATTAAAGTGAAAAGCAACAACTCCTTGATCACATATTCAACATCTTCAACCTAATTGAACTTTAAATGATCCATCAAGATGAGATTCAACCTATGATCTAAAGAACAAACCAACATTGGTTCATAGACTTGATTCTTACACATCAATAAATGACTTTATGTTGCTCACAAAATTTGCTAGCACAAAACTATTAATTTACATAAGCGATTTTGAAAGATTTGGCTTTGAACTTGGGTGTAGTAATTTTTACAAACTAAATTATACTAAAGATATATATGTAACAAAGTTATAAAAATATCTAAGTTGAGCTGCCCAATCAAGGTGAAGATCAAATTCAACTGAAGTCAAATTTGAAGCTTCAAACTTATATTTAGTCCATTTACAACAATTTGTATATTTTAAAGTTACAAACTCTTTATGTAGTTAAACTTAGTGTGATGTCATGGAGTAGGCCATTAGTATGGTAGCTTCATTTTAAATTTTGGATGATTGTGGTTCTTTTGGTGATTTAAATGAGACTTTAACAACTAAAATTGTCATTAACTCCACACTTTAGGATCAAATATGGAAGGGGAATGGTAAGTGGCAATCTAGATTAAGGTGGAGAATACCATTGATAAAAGTTAAATCATTGGAGTTGGACTATACAATAGAAAATGATATGAAAGCTTGATTGAAAGTGTTGTTTATATATTAAACTAATAAAACTCTATTTAATTTGAATGCTTAAAATGATATTTATAAAAAGTCACATCAAAGCTAATGCGAACAAACTACAGTTATATTTTTTGGTTTAATTTTATTTTCATGAGTTGAGGGTTTTATTTTTAGGTAAAAATTCTAGAGAAGAAGACATTCTTGTTGATGTACACTCCGGCCATGGCTCATGACAATCAATACTCTTACATGATGATGACATTGGAAACAACTCCTACAACTTTATTTGGCACCATGTTGAAAAGTTGTCAACTATCAAACATTGGCGATCCAGCCTTGGTTGTATTGGATGGGCTTCTCCCTATTGCAATTGTCCTAGGGTCAAAACCCATTGACGAGTAACATGCATGTTTCTTACCTATAATGAAAGACCATATATAGAGGTAGTTTGTTCATTTAGAAATGAGAGGAGAACAACACAACGAAGGCTGAAGTCTCATTTTCTATTTTAAGAAAACTAGTGAAAGTTATCCTTTGACTAACTTCTTATTTTCAAAGTTTGGTGTACTAGAGCAATGAGCTTGATTATACTATTACAGTGTTATATGTTGTCATAAATTGAGATATTGTTGAATTGTGTAGTTTATTAATGTTGGCATCTATTAGTCATTAGTCTTATTTGCCACAAGTCATTAATTGGAGCAATTTCTTCTCAAGTTTATTCAAGAGAATTTGTCCTTTAGTGTAAGAATCCTGTAGAACAATTGGTGTCTTGATAAAAAAAACTAGGGATGCATCTTGTTGGAGTTTATGACTAGGCCTTCGCCCCTAAGCTTCAACCAGAACAAAGACCCCCAAAAAAGCAGCAAAAGGTAGCATAAAGTGGCCATGTAAAAAAACTATTATGTATGTCTGCAACCTGTCCATTCTTACAATGCCATGGGTCATTGCATCATGGCAAGTGTTATATCTTTAGGCACTTGATAGGAAAAGTGTCACGCCCCGGCACTACCCGTCCCGAGCTGAACCTGGTCCAAAGGCCGGTCCAGCCCACGGGGGTGACGACATTGGAAACGGTTAAAGAAATATCAGAAGACTTATGCCCTTACCACTGGCGGTCTAATTAACGGAGTTACACACTACGTTGAGCAAGAGTAAATAGGTAAAACCGAAAGAGTTACTTAAACTCTAAATTAAACTACAAATCTCAAACTCATATACTAATAATCCATAGCCAACACATTTGGCTCAAAATAAGGTCTCAAACAAAACTAAAGATATAATAAATCACAAGTCTGAAACAATAACCACTCAAAAGGGTTCTAACATCAAAACAAAATAATCAAAGAGAGATGCAAAATCTAGTGGCCTCTACTCCTACTCCCAAGCTCTCCCCAACCTTTCCTCATAAAGAGGATCCTATCCGACTGCATGTCATGCCATGCAACCCCAAAATAAAATAAGGAAAGTGAGGTGAGTATAAAACTCAATAATGGTTTGAATACAACTATAATAATTAGAAAACACGATGACATGATAATGTAGCAGTCCATATATAAAATTAACATGATATACCATTTTCTGATCATGCATTCATATCACAATAAACCTACATAATAGTGTCTCATTCACACACTTTCTGATTATGTGATAATGCAACCATATCACATGAACCTACATAATAGTGTCTCATTTACAAACTTTCTGATTATATATTCATATCACATAAACTTGCATAATAGTGTTGCATTTACAAACTTTCTGATCATGCATTCATATCACATAAACCTATATGAAATGTATCTCTAACATACATTTCAGATCATGCAACAACATCATATAAACCTACATGAAATGTATCTCTAACATACACCTGCATAAAATATATCTCTAACATACATTTCAGATCATGCATCAACATCATATAAACCTGCATGAGATGTATCTCTAACATACATTTCAGATCATGCAACAACATCATATAAACCTGCATGAAATGTATCTCTAACGTACACCTGCATGAAATGTATCTCTAACATACATTTCAGATCATGCATCAACATCTTATAAACCTGCATGAGATGTATCTCTAACATACATTTCAGATCATGCATTAACATTCTCATTCACCATGCATGTATAAATGTCTCACACACACTAGTCTAACATGCAAGTTCACACACAGAGAGAATAAACCTGCTTTTCAAGGTTAACGCCTTCGAGCAACCCCTGCTCCTCGAGGCCAACGCCTTCGAGCAACCCTTACTCCTCAAGGCTAACGCCTTCGAGTAACTCCTGCTCCTTAAGGTTAAATCCTTCGAGCAACTCCTGCTCCTCAAGGCCAAAGCCTTCTAGCAACTCTTGCCCATCAAGCCTAAACACCTGGGCAACCCTGCTTGTCAAGACCGAAGTCCCAAGCAACAATACCTGGTAAGCCGGTGCACTCGGACAAACCAGCTGGATTCTCAGGGTCCAAATAATTTCAACAACTAATCCCATCGCAAGACAAATACACAGCTCGTCCCTACATAACTCAATTTAACTAGACTTAACCTGGGGAGTATACATGTTCCACACAATAACTTAAATTGAAAACATGTCCTTTCGGACCAGCCAAGTTTCGATTAATTCACCAACCGATTAATCTGGCACGCAATCTCAATTATTACATACAATTGATCAATTCCGGTTAAATAATGGTAAAACCTCATTCATGAAGTCTGATACATGATGCATGATATCATGATACATCCAAGAGCAAAAGTCTACGTAGGTTCCAACACATGAAACGTGCTCCCAATCAATAAAAGCTAATTAACTGCAATTTCATAGTAGATTCCCCATACGTATGTGTATTCATGCATATTCTAAGCACATGACCAACGCTTGACATAAACTCATAAAACAATATACGCATGTTTAAACACATTTAAAACAATGATTCCCAACTAAAATCAAAGCAAAATCCACCATAAAGCTTAAATCCATCCATGTGAAATCGAATGTTCACTCCCACAAACATGATTTTTCCACACATTAAGCCAAAACATGATCACATCCATTACCCAGAAACCATCTTCACTATAAGAGAACACATCTCACCATTTTCTATATAATATCCTTGCTGGAAACATATTTTAATCACAAGAATTCCAACATTCAAAAGTTCAAAGTACTTCAATATCAACATGCATAATTATCAACATAATATAATGCCACATGACCACACTTAAACACATTCCATAAATTTCCATCATCAATTCTACACCTCCAGTAGCCTAATTTCATCATAACACACCTCCCATAACCATTAGAATCATCAAATAGAGTAAAACATTGAAATATGCATAAGTTTCAAAAATAACAAAAACTGTCGTGTAGCCGTTCGATTGCCCCGCAAGGCCGTTGGATCGGCTAAACTGAAAATCTGTCAGAAATGTAGTGTTGCCAATCAATCACCAACAAAACAGTTTTGATATTCTTTTTCATTCTGAAAATCAAAACCAAGACACCATGAAAATACCTTAAAATCCTCACCCATGGTCTCAAACACTATCAAAAACTCATCAAATCTTCCAGAACACTAATCTAAACCATTCTAAAATAAAACCCTAAGAAATCAAAGTAAAAGACTAACATTTATTAAACTCACCATTAGAGCCTAAATCAAGCAAATCCGCTTCAAATAACATCATAAAAACCAAGATTTTTACTACCCAAAGTTGAAATTGAAGAGCCCATTACCTTTCCTTATTGGTTTTGGGTTGGAATGAACCTTCAATCTCCTCCAACACCTTCCAAAAACACAATTTTAAGTTAACATACAACTAATCTTGATTTAGCTTTGAAAAATCAAAAGTAAACATTAGATCTAGGGTTTTAGAAGCCTAAAAATGAAAATTTAAAGATTAAGGCTTGGAGAAGAGAGGTAAAACAATAGTTTTATGCTTTCAAAACAGATTGAAATGATGGGGGAAGTTAAGATTAAGAAGAGTTTAAGAAAAACTTAGAGATTAAGCTAAGATTAAGCTAAACTCACCTCTAATCGTTTCCTTTCTAGGCCTAATCGGGGATTAGGCTCCAAATCTTCTAGCTAAGCCTATACGCAAATGGGAAATGATACAACTCTTTCCTTTTATAGGAAGGGCTGGGCTATACCTAATAGAAATGTGGGGTAGAAATATAATTTTTACCAAAATTAAAAAATTTGGCAATTTAACCCAAAATTAGGTCTAGAAAAATCCTAAAACTTTTTATAGTGTCTTCCATTGATTTCTGGGGCATTTTGGTTCAAAAATCTTAATTTTGTCGGTGGGGCCCACAAGGGGTCCCGCCAAACCCTAATTTTTGGAAAATTAGTGAAAAATCAAAAGATTTCCAAAAATTTCATATTTGACCCAAAACCACTTAAAACTCATAAATGTAAAGTTGGTTTTGATTAAAACCTTTAGAAAATACTCAAATTTAGAAAATTATCCTGAATCGATCAAAATTAATATTAAATCACAGAAAAATATTTAAACAAAATGAATTCAAACTGGTTTACGATCAGGGATCTTACAAAAAAGGTCTAGGCATCACCCTTAGTTTTAGTGTGAACACTGCCAAAGCAAGCACACTTTGGTGTACGTGTGCACATCGACGGTATTCGTGCATTGGTGGATTGATTTGTAGAAGTCCTACTTGTAGTGGGTCTTGATGGCGGGTTGGACACCATCAACATAGGGTAAGTCTTATGCATGTGAGACAAATGTTGGAAGATCCCTACTTGGCATAGGAATCATATGTGGGCCTAAATTTCTAGGTACATGCAGGCAGTCTTGCCCAAAACATGCAAGCTATGCAAGGATGTGATTGCTGAGTGCATGTTGATGAAGACTTGCTTGGTTATTTATTCATTGGAAAGTGTCCTAGTATGACTAGGAGTGTACGTGGGAGCCTAGTACAAGTAGGAAACCCTATGACAACTATTGCATGCGTGTGGACTGCTCAATATGGCCAAATCTTAGCAGAACTTGGACTCCATGTGAGATGTGGACACATGATATACTTTATTGAGGCATGCGAGCTAAGGACTTTGAGCTAGAGTAGGGGCATGAAGGTTGTTGGATGAAGGTGTAACGATCCTGAAATTATGGTACTATTTTTCCCTCTAATAGAGTTAATATTAGAGTTATTAGAAGACTTATTTTCTTTAGAGTTTATTTTTCAATGGGTTTTCTTAGGGATTAGTAGAGCTATGAGAGATGAGTGTAACAGGTCTTGGATCTCTAAAATGAGACATCAAGGTCTTAAATTATGACATAGAGAAACATGCCACATGGGGAAGTCCCACTTGAAAAGTGTGGGATATCCTACCCATGAGGTCTAGCTTTGTGGGGCTCGTCGATATGAGCTCAACTGTACCAAGAATATGCTAATTGAACTTCCAAGAAATTTATGGTGTTTTGAATTTTTTGGTTTTGTTGGATTTAAAAAAAACCTGTGGTTGATGCATGTCAACTGGCACCATAGCTAGTGTGGAGCATGTTGGCACCAAGTGAAGTTGAGCTCCGCAACCCTACCCATGTGGGGTCTTGTTTAGTAGGGCTCGTCATTACGAGCTCAACAATACCAAGAACTTGTGAATCCTACTTTAGCATAAATAAGTTATGGCATTTTGAATTCTTTGGTTTTGTTGGGTTTAGAAAAAACATGGTTGGAGCATGTTGGCATGCACCATGGCCAATGTGCCGCACTTTGGTGCCAAGTGAAGCAAAGCACTATGTGGCGCCTACCATGTGGCAAAGCTCCTAAAATGCAGCACCTCACCTGCTGGAGCAGCAAGTGGCTATGAAAGGCAGGATATGAGGGGAAATTCCAATTTTTCCCACTTTTCCCTCTTCTTCTAATCACATACCCTAAAATTTATTCTGGCCTATGTGGAGTCAATCTTAGTTCGATTTAGTCCATTTAAGAGGTATTTCTAACTAAATCAATCGTGCTTGATGAGGTGACAAGGTTATTTTCATGTTTTGAGCACCCATAAGGAAAAGTTTAGGAAAGGACAAGGAAGGGGGTTTTAAATTCTAAACTTATGCTTTGCTGGGAGCAATCAATTCTTTTGAAATATTTTACTAGACTAAGTTTTATAGCTATGTTTTCTAGAAAAAAACTCTATATGTTAAATGATTTGATTTTGTTATGATTTGTTTTGAGTGCTTGCTCTCTCTGGATAGTTCATTCGTTAGCAAACTAGGAATTATTATGATAATGATTCTGGATACTTGCCACACTTAGCTCTAGGCATATATGATATAAAATATCATGGGAAAATTCTTATCCTTCTGGCTTCTGTGGAAGAGTAAGTCATAAAGTACAACGACTCTAAGATTAGTGTGTTTTTGGATAAATGATTAGTTCCAAATATTTGTATGAAATGATTCAATTTGATTTATAAAGATTTCTTGAATAACATGCTTGTAGAATTTAGCACAACCTATTGAGTATAGATATACTCACCCACCCCCAAAGTTTATAAGGGAAGCGGTAAATTCAGAGGTGAAAGAGAAAAAACTTTCATAGTGAAATCTCTCTAGTTTGCTTCTTTGAAAGATATACAAATATTTGTATTGACTGATGTGTAAAGGCATGGTATGCCTAGTATTGAAACCTTATATAATAACTTACTCATTACACTATGATCCTAACACTTATGATCTAAATAGACCAACATGTTTTTATTTTATGTTATTTCAAAATTAGAGTGGATGTTATAGAAGGCATGATTCTTGAAGGAAGGTGCATGCTAATTCCTAACTAGGCTAGAAGTCTGAATAAATGTCTTAGGTGGGTTTGTGCACATGTTTCTTAGTTATAATGAGCAGGGTCACTTGTACGATGAATTTGTAAAGAGACAACTAAGTTGTAGTAGCACTAGATTTTCATGGACCCTCCCCTCTATATAAGGATTAGATGGATGGTTGAGAGGGCAACCAAACTTTATTATAAATCAGTTCTAGAGAGGGCAAAGAGATATGGGCAGGGCCTGATTTCGCAAGGGTGTTGTATTGTGTAAGTACAAGCTTGTATCTTGGGTTTGGAGGCAAAGTAGAGGGCCTTGTTTATTGTAATTTCAAACATTCATTTCTGGAATAAAAGGTGTTGAAGAAAAGCCTATTTTTCAGTAGTGGTTGGTGTGCAAAAACTTGTGTGAATACATAGTGGATAGGCTACTAGTTGTGCACCCATCACAAGGCATACTCTTAAGCAAGGGTTTGCCCTTGTGATAGTTGGTTATTTTACCAAAATACCTGAAGGAGTCCGAGGACACTTGAGGGCTTGGAGCAAGAAAATTGAAGGATTTCGAGTGGTCTTATAGACTTGGAGGCTTACTGAAGGCATACTACTGCTGAGAGATGGTAAACATAATGTTGACTCGTTTGTAGGAGCTCAAAGCCAAGGTGTACTAAATGAGGATTACTACTGTGTTTTCATGTTTGATGTAATTATAGATCTTTTAGCTAAAATAAATACAAATTCTATACATGCATTTGTGCATATAAACGTAAGAAGTGTTGAAGCACAATTGAAAATACTGCCAATGTATTTTCTCCCACAAGCTTTGTTAATAATGCAACATCACCATGTCTTCCCACAGTATTCACATATGCTTTTTTTTCTTTTTGAGAATGAACCATGATGTTTACTTAGGAACGAGAACGTGATACAAAACCAAAACACATATGGGAAGGTGTTGATGTATTTGGGTAAAAATTGCATTAGGAAAAAATTTATCACAAAACCAATTCATGGGAATTGAAAAGAATTTGAAGGGGCTACCATGCAAGCACATACATTTTCAAATAGTACATCTAAAGAGTCATGTTAGCATGTACTTCGACGCATTTGGCAAAGCATCTGCTGGTCCACTAAGCGCATCACAGGCCATTAAATGGTGCATATTACTCAAGGGGATATGCACAATGCAATAAACACACTCTCCCAACTAGAAGCATTTTTCATGTTTTACTCCTAAAATAAGATTAATATTAAAAATATATAAAAAAATTTTATCCATTAAACTAATAATGCATATATATATATATATATATATATATATATATATATATATATATATATATATATATATATATATATATATATATTTATCATTATATATACCATCGATCTTAAATATTAAAGATTTAAATATATTTTTAAACTGGGCTCATTGCAAAAAGGAACATACAAAATTCTTCCCTGGCAGCTGCGCGGTGTAAAAATTCCTGTAAAATTTCAATAAACGTTTTGGCGCCGCACCTTTGAACTCAAGCAGTTGTACGATCACGGGGTTTCCATATGGCAGGCCGGCTACTTGATTTGGCATGCGTGTACATTTCGTTTTTCAGGCCACTCCGCGCCTTGGCCCAAATCCCTGTCGAAAGTTTGGACTTATGCAGCTTCTCGCAGGAACAGAGACGACACGAAATGCTCACACCTTTTTTACTTTCTGCTTTCGGTATGTTTTGTTCTGTGTGTTCAAAACATGAACATCGTAATTTTAAACATTCCCACTCTTCCAATCAGGCAATGCAAAATGCCTCGATAACTGTTTATTCACTAGGATTTGCAGGCTTAAAGAGGCACGAGTCCGAATAAACCAGCTGATTCAATTTCAGCCTTTTTTTTAGGAAAAGTAAAGAAAACATATGATTTTTTTATATTAAATTATGATCTAAAAAATAAATTCAATGCATGGGTCAAATTCGGAATAATAAATTACAGCTGTCTTATCAATATTAGACATAAAGGAAATGGTTATTTCCTCTTGTTTAATTGGCCTATTAAATTTTCAATATGCTAATAAAAAAGTAAAAAACAATATTTTTTCATTTACCCTTCTATTTTTTTTTTGGGTGACAAGAGCCCTTGAAGGGGTGGAAAGGCTGTTCAAAGAGAAGAAGAAACATATATAAGGTGCCCCTTGCAATCATATAGGTTGCAGGAAGTCAATGGGATACAAAAACATGTACTCCAGCCAAAGATAAAAAAAACTGAAGATTTCATGGAGATAGATAAACTATGCTTGCAACCATAACATCTTGAGCACGACTAGGGAGATTAAGATCACTTGACTTGATGGGTAAAGTTGTAGAATGTCTCCATTGTAGTAGTAACACCCGGGCCGCAACTTAAACTAGAATCACTAGATGGCCTAACTTGACCTAGGGGTTTAAAAAATAGAGTAAAATTTTCATTCTTTTAGGAGCATCTTCTGTGTGTGAGAGCTGCAATGTTCTTTTGCACACTACAAAACTTCAACACCTCATTGCACATACTAACCAAAATAAAATCATATTTTATAACTATTTAAATCGGGCTAACATTGCTGTAATGTTGGTTGCCTACATATATATTAGATAACATCTACGATGTTATTCTAATACGATCGAATTCTAACATAGTACTTCTCATGGCTAATACATACATCAAACAACACAAAATTATATATTTCATATACTTATTTTTTAATAAATCTAATAAATAATCGAAGTTAGACAACTCTTTATTTCACATAATAGAGAAGCATATAAGAACATATCATATCAGAGTAAAAACATATATCTCATTTAACATCTTAAGTTGACTAATTAAGGAGCATATACATTTATTTAAACATGTATTAAAATCAAAAAGTTAGAAACTCTTACTTCTTTGAGGTTTTTGGAAGTAACAAAATTCAAAGTTTCTCTTTCTTTTAGGGCATTCTCCCCTCGAGGTCCAGAGACGGTAGGCAGAGCCTCCTCTAACTCCAAAATATTTCTCTCTTTCCTATTTGAAAATGGCAGACATAAACTCCCCTTACCCAAAATGTTTCTCTCATTACACCTGAAGGCAATAAACAAAACCTCTATTTATCAAGAGACGTTTCACTCTTTGTGCACTTGAAGGTAGCAAACAAGACTTCCCCTTACCCGGGACACCTCTCTCTTTATGGCCCGAAGGTAGAGGACGGAGCCTCCTTTTTTCTAGGGTCATTTTCCCCTCTAGAGTACCTAGCTTGTGGAATAGACCCTTCTATTGCGTAGAGCACCATCCAATTAATAAGAAACAACTCTTGAACACACAAAATTGGACTTAAATTGGCTCAAAAAAGGGAAAAATACGAGAGAATAAGAGAACTGGAGTCTAAATCCAGTTTCAACCCCCCACCCCCTTATATAGTGTGTGGTGCAGCCAAAATTGGTGGCATGCGCGTGGCTCCCGTGCACACAGCTGTGCAGGTCCTTCCTAAGATGCTTGTCGCCCGCAACTTATTTTGTTTAATTTTATTTTTTTTCTACAAATGCTCATATTTGTTTACCTTGGACTCAAATTCGTGCATTTTTGGTACTATTTAGCTTATATTGATGAGCCCTATGAAACTACACCACTCAAGGTAGGTTATCCTACACTTTTTAAGTGGGTCCCACACATGTGATATGCTTCCCGATGTCTTAACTTTCACTCCTAACCTCTGTTTCTTGCATTTTTTGGTTCGTTACATTCATTTTTTCAAGCTTTATACACATATGAGGTTCACCCCTCAAAACGTACCAATTCTTATCCAAAAATTAATAAATAATACTAACCCTTTAGGGTTAAATATAATAAAAAAATAGGTTGTTACAGTAGTATACCTCGAATTCATAGATTACCACTCCCTCTGTCCAATATTAATAGTTACCTTTGAAAAACAGTAGTTTTTGCTGAATGGTAAATCCCATATCTAAGAGAAGGGAAAAGGGTAGTGGTATTTCTACACCCACTTTCTTACACTCATATGCCTTACACCACTTATAATTAGATAAAGAAAAGTGAATTTCATGTTGTCAGGTAGGATTCACCTTCCCTATCTAATCAAAGATAGTGTAAGGCCTGTGGTGTAAATAGAGTATAAATATCATTTTCCAAGGGGAAATAAGCTTATAGTACTATTTTTTAAGTATCCAATCACTTATAATAAAGAAATGAAGCTATTAATATAGAACAAACTTATTTGTCAAATGGAGCTATAATGTAGGACAGAGGGATAGGGCTATGTTGAAAACCCGGATCCAAACCAATTTGAATGGAAACGACCCGAGATTAACAGAAATTCTTGGACCGACTCGACCAGAAATAAGAATTGAAAAACCCGAGAACCGAAATAGGAACTGAGATTCTATCTTGGGTCGGGTCGGGCACAAGAAAACAATACTCTCGTAAATCTCGGTCGGGTCTGGCATGTGAAAACCCAAGAACTGACCCAAACCGACCCAAGTTCCTAATTAACTTATAAATCATATTTAATCTTGGTTATATGAATTTTTATAATTTTTTATAGATATAACTAATTTAATATAATGTAAATTGGTTTGAATTATTGGAACCGACCCACCCAAGATAGAATCTCAGTTCCTATTTTGGTTCTTAGGTTTTTCAGCTCTTATTTCGGGTCAAGTCGGGTCCAAGAATTTCAATTCCTATCTCAGGTTGGGTTGGGTCCAAGGAACTCAGTTCCTATCTCAGGTCGGGTTGGGTCCAAGGAACTCAATTCCTATCTCAGGTCGGGTCGGGTTAAGTCCTGCAAAACCCGACCTAACCAAACCCAAGATGCAACCCTAAGAATGGAGAATGTACCAACTCCTTCCAACATATGATAATTATTAGATAGGTGGCATGCAAGGGGAATCAATGCAAAGTCTAGAGTACAAAACAAAGAGGGTTGACCTTAAGCTTCAAGGGCTTCTACCAATAAATTAGAGGAAGGAAAATAATATTTATACACCCATTTTCCCAACATCATATGCCTTTGAAGTTTCTTTTTGTATCCAATACGGATGATCCGATCCGCAAGGACCATGATTGGGAATTCTTTGATCGTCTTTCTCCGAGGAAGAAGCCCCCAAAAAGTTTTCTTTTAGTATACTACCTTTGATTGGATAGAGAAGATGAGTCTCACCTGAGAACAAGAGATTCAATTTTTCATATCAAATCACAAGCGGTGTAAGGCCTAAGGTGTAGAGAAAGTAGTATAAGAATATCACTATCCTTAGAGGAACAGGTGTGTCATACAAGTTTTTCTTTCTTCATAAATAATTCATTTCTTAAGTTTTTTTTATTGATATGATCTATATTGCAGTGCTCCTCTTCTAGTCCTCCCTGATTCTGTGATGAACATTTGTATTCTCACTATAGATTTTGGTCATTCTCCTCATTAATTAATTACCCTAATCCTAAAAACTAAAATCACTGTACCCCACGAGAAATAATTTTTCTCATTTCTTATTACTCTATCTTTGTTCATTTAGTATATCCTTCCCTTCATTGATGCCATCATTGGCCACCTCCATAGTCCTCACCCCTCCTTTGTCACCTAGTGGGGTTCCTACTTCCTTAATTGCCCCAAATGTTGCCACCTGTCGCCATGAAGGGGAGGAGTTCGTGTGTGCTTGTGTGTATAGGTTGGGTCAACGTGGCTCATCCTCCTTGATGACATCATAGGGCGGGAAGGGGATGGATGTCTACCCTCTTTTTTACCACAATGGAGCTTTTTTTATTTGTTTTGGTGGGAGGGGGTAGCTGGACAGGGGAGGGCAAGAGTGTGGGTGGAGGAGGAGGCACAATTGTTGGAAGGTCTATAGAAGGGTGATTGAAAATAAATAAATGAGATGAGTTTGGGTGGAGAGAATTAGTGGGGTAAATAAAACTAATTTTAAAAAAGTTAATATGCACATGAATGCCTGGTGACATATATTAATTGGACTCGGGCTAATTATAAAACATAAAAACTTTTGGGATAAAAATGACTAAAATTAGATGAAGAGAACTAGTGGGGTAAATAATACTAATTGACAAAAGTTAATATGTGCCCCAATGCGCTACGATGTATGTTAAAATTAATTTTTCAACACAAAACGAAAATTAAATTTTGAGATAAAATTGACCAAAAACTAAGATGAGACTAGGGTTGAAACCAGGCTGAGCTAAGGCCCTAACCTTAGGCAGGCTTTGAAAAGTCTAACCCTAGCCCAACCCTAAGCAGGTTAGAGTAGAGCCACATCTTTTATTTTTTGTCCTTTTTGTATTTTTTTTAAATTAATAAAAAAGTCTAGGACCTATGACTAGGGCCCACTAGTTAAGCCTCATAGGGTACAAGATCATAAGCCTTTCGGTAGGATCTTTCGTAATCAACCATGATAAACAACCTCATCCATTCCTCTTTCCTCCTAATCAACGTAACACTAACCAAATAGAAAAAAATAAATTATTTTATATCTAAAATGGGTCAAATAAACTTACAAACTTTTTACTCCTCACCTTAGTCTGACTTTATTTAAAATATGCCAATTTTTTTTAATAAGTCTCGCTTTATTTTAAGGAACGGTGCTATATGCATCCAATTATACTCTTCTATCCCCCCATAGATAAAGAATTCTCATAATTTTCTTAATGTCTAACTTTCTCCACTACATTTCTCGGCCCTTATCCCAATTGAAAATTACATGATCCTTGCTCCTGTATTTTATAGGAGTTAGACCAGACTTTCGGCCTTACCACTCTCATAACACTAGACTTATCCAATTGCTATGAATACTAGATTGATTGTAATGCTATAAAAGATAGTGATATTCCTACACCCACTTTCTTACACCCATATGCCTTACACCACTTATAATTGGACAGGGAAAAGTAAATCTCATGTTGTTAAGTGAGACCTACCTTCCCTATCTAATCAAAGGTGGTGTAAGGCTTATGATGTAGAAAAAAATGGAATATGAATATCATTTTCCATAAAGGACTAGTGTGGGAAAGTCTATTGTCGACACTTTGAATATTACTGCTCTCGCTAGATTCTTGGACCCAATTGACGCCTTATACTCCATGTGCTTGCACTATGTTACAACCATGGAAGGTCGTATCGATATGGATGACAATATTGATGGCTATAGATGGGTACGCACCACACGGACGTGAACCCTTCTATAAACATGAAAAAATGTTATAACTAATAATATATCATTATAATATTTCTTTTAGAGTATAATAAGACCATGGAAGGCCGTATCGACTAATACGGGCATTATAAAATTAGTTCATTTTAGATACATACACTATTACTCCCTCCCTTTGTCTCATAAAAACTATTACTCCCTCTTTTCTATATTAAGTGATATGAAATTAGTTCATTTTTGAACCAAATAAGATGCTTAATATGAGTTATAGTTATATATTTAAGTAAATGCATAATTATAGAGCATTATATTTAGAAAAAATAATTATCTAAATTATATGGACCCACCCGTATTGATCTCATATAATTAAAAAAAATTAATATAACAAAAAAATTGTCATCTTTAAACCTTCAAAGAGGTTGGGTTTGAATTGTGTTTTTTATTTTTAGGAAAAAAATTCTAAACAATATTTTTTAAAAAAAATTATTTTTAAAATAAAAAAATAAATTAATTAAGTATCGATATGTATCACCATATCAATATGGTACGGTTGATACATATCAATATTTCATGTGGGGAGGGGGGTACCACCCCCTGTACCCGTATTGGTCTCGGTCGATACAGCCTTCCATGGTTACAACGACAACTTTGGTCTTAGGTCATTGATAGTAGCACATGATTTACCTAGCGTGTATATTTTGGAGTTGTTAAACCAATGTTGTCTTTCCTGCTCATTGATCTGGCTCAGCTGAGTCAGAGAAGAGAGTTCTTCTTATGCTCCGACTAATCTCTAGCGGGAGCTACACAAAGAGCAGGGGTCTTTCTTCCTCCCATATCTAGTTCAGACTAGTCCCTGGCCATGCCAAAGAGCCACTAAGCGTATGAAGAGGTTCTTCTCTAGATCGCCCAGAGTGGCCTAAGCCAAAAGGGAGCAGCCAGGCAAGGGGATATTGGGCACAAGCCAGGAAGGGTTAGCACAAGAAAGGGGATGCACGACCTAATAGGTTGACTAGCATGGCATCATGGAGAGATGACAAGGGGCGGGATGGTCCATCTTCAGCACAACAAACTCCAACATCGAGGCTAGAGAAGGAGAAATGAGACTTGTTGGGGTATCGAGGAGAGGAAAATTAAATTTAATAAGAGGTATACATTAGATATTTTTATAATTTTAGTTGGGGTAATTAAGAAATGGGGTGCTGAGGAGTTTTATGGGTCTATATAGCCACATTATATTTAAAATATGCCAAATGACTTAATGTTCACATGCCAACCCATCAAAATTTAACCCCTATTTGGGAGTCAAGCAGGGGTGAAACTTAAAGTGTCTATTCAGCCATACCTAGCTTGTAAAAATATAGGTTAGGGCCGAAAATTTTCAGACCTGATCGTAGGACCGGGCTTAAAATTTTAGGCCTCCATTAAATAGGGTTGAACTAGAGCGGGGGCGGGGGGGGGGGCAAGTATAATAAATATTATTTATACTTTTTCTAATAGTTTCACATAGGCGAAAAAAGAAAGAGAAAACAAAAATATAGTATATTTTATAAAAGTTTAAGATATTTTAAGCTTAAGTCATTATAGTTAATTGCAAAAAACCCACCTAAAGGCATAATAATCTTGCATCTCATTACGATTAATTAGTGGGACCCAACCCAAAAAATATATTTTTTTAATAAAATAATAATTTTTAATAAAAGATAAAAAACCCACAAAGAGTTTTTAAGGTGCACATAGAGCTATAATGGGCTAAGGTCAGGCCCAGCTCAGCTACCATTAAGTGATTCTTTCTCTAATGAAAGAGTTTTCAATGCTCCATCTCACAATAAGAAACATTTTTTATACTCCCTTATGATAATATGCCAAGTTTAAGAAACATATATGAAACATTTATTTTTGAGATCGATAGTATATATACTAATGTATATTAGCATAAATATAATTTATACTAATGTGCATTAACATGTGCATCATCCATCTTAAAAATGAATGCTTCACATATATTCCTTATGTTCGACTTATAATGAATAAGGAACATAAAAAATGCTCCCCTTGAGCGAAAGGTGCTCAAAGGAGCTGTTGATACATATAAGATTAACAATAATTAAACTAATATATATATATATATATATATATATATATATATATATATATATATATATATATATATATATATATATATATATATATATATATATATATATATATATATATATATATATATATATATATATGTAGAAAGTTTATATGAGTTCGGACTCACGCGTGCTTATGTGAGCCACGCTTTATGGGCCATCAGATTTATATCCGGTGGCCCATAATATTCACGTGAATATTATAGGTCACCGGATATAAATCTAATTGCCAACGGAGCCATGACTTGCGTAGGTGTAAACGAGGCTCTCTCTATATATATATACTAATATGTATACCATTGATCTCGTGAATAAACAGTTCCGGCGCGTAACATACGATGGCCCATTGTTATCGAGGGACATTCACAATCGTAGTCGTGGAATAGCGAAGGGAAAGGAAAAAATGAAGTACAAAGAAAAATCCGGCGAAAAGTGAGAACGAGAACAGTAGTGGGCCATGACACCGTCCCCCCCTGACTGACCGCTTTCAAAAACAACCGCCCCCACCCGCCTCCTTTCTCTCCCCCACTCCAGCCATTACAATCCCCCCTTCCCTCCCCAACCGCCCAAACGGGAGACCAACGATATTCTCCAAAATCTCGCGATATTATCCCCGCCCCGACTCCCTTCTTCAGTCTTCACTCTCTCGCATGCTCTGACGTCTCAAGTCTTCCTCCCCCCCGGCAGCTGCCCATGGCCTCCTCCGCCGGCTTCCACAGGAATGGCGGGCTCCGCCCCAGTGCCAAGCCCGACAAGGCTCCCCCTCCCTCCCCTCCGCCCCCGCCCCTCCATCAAGCCCCGCCCCCAGCCCGCCGCTCGCCGCAGCACCCCCGCCGGCGGCAGGGACGACGCCGGAGGTCGGTCGGTCGCTTGCTTGCTTGTCTTACCTCCCCGCTTCTGCTTGCTACTTCCCAAGTCGTTGCTTTCCTTTGCTTGCTCTTCTTCCGCTGCTCCAATGGGGGCGCGGAATTCGAGGTGGCGGAGATCTCCGCCTGCTGGTTAGATGGGATTGCGTGTTCTAGATCGGATTGGAGGATTCGCGCTCGTACTTTTGTTTTAGAAGCTTTTCCCCGTTCCCATTTTTTTTATTTTGTTTTTTGGATTTTTTCCGGCCGCTGGGTGAGTTAGGTTTGGAATTTTTTTGGCGTGCTTGGAGTTAAAGATGTTGGGATAGTGCGCCATTGTTGTTGTAGATTGGATTTTAGTGTGTCAGCCGGATGATAGAGGCGAATCTGCGAAATGCCGGATGCAATGTGGCATTTTTTAGGCTCGGTGTGAACGTGTTTAGACGCTTGATCGAATGAACTGTTTACTCTGGTTTTGTTTAGGGCAAATTATGTTGCTTAGTGCACTTATTTTTGCCTCTTTTGTGTTCTAATAGTTCCGGGGAGAGTTAGAGTTGCAGTGCGGTTGCGTCCTAGAAATTCGGAAGAACGAATAGCAGATGCAGATTTTGCGGACTGTGTGGAATTGCAGCCAGAGGTATTTGTGACATCTTATGTTAGTTCGTAATATGTTTATACTGTGAATCATTGCTTCTTTTGTTAATTTCTTTAATTGTTTTAGCTTAAAAGATTGAAGCTTCGGAAAAACAATTGGGATTCGGACACATACGAGTTTGATGAAGTGCTCACTGAATTTGCTTCTCAGAAGCGTGTCTATGAAGTTGTGGCAAAGCCTGTTGTCGAGGTAAAGTAACAATTGTGCAGCTTTTGGTTCCTGAGCTATTGCCTGTTTCTTTGTTTGTTGATCTTTCCCTTCTATTTAGTTATGAGCTTGCTTGAGAAACTGTACGTCAATCTGTGTTTGTAAGGTGCGGGTTTCTATTCTCTATATGGCGGTATATAGTGCTCTTCTTTGATTTTGTGCTTGAGAAAACTTCCACCATGTTGTTTACTTTAAAATGAGACGTTTGCAATTATTTTGTTATTGGAAGCTCAGAAATTTCTTATATTAATATCTGATATCTTCAGTTGATGGTTGAATATAAATTATCCTGTTGAAGGAACTCTTGCGTGTCATTTGCAACTTGTATTAAGAAAGAAGTGATAGCATTTAGGAGTTCACAACTGAGACCTGCTGGTTGTGCCCTAAGATTTCTTAATCGCCTTGTGTAAGTATAAGTTCATTATTACCAATTTTGTAGATATATGTCAATTGCAAATGTGATGTTTACATTCTAGACGGCTTCGTCTTTAACAAAATATTAATTTTATAAGTCATCTAAAAGAACTCATTTGAATTAAATTTAATTTATCCTGACCAAATTTGCTTTTTAATATGACGATGACTGGCCCTTTTGATGTTGTGCCCATGATATCTCAAGTTTTTCCGATTGTTTTCTTCTCTAATTAAGCTGCTTCCTACTTTATATAGAGGTGATGATCTTTGTATACTTAATAATTTTTGTAGAGTGTCTTGGAGGGTTACAATGGAACAGTTATGGCCTATGGACAGACTGGCACTGGAAAAACTTTCACTCTGGGGCGTCTTGGAGATGAGGACACTGCCGATCGTGGCATCATGGTTCGCTCAATGGAAGACATTCTTGCAGATATTTCCCCAGAAACTGATTCTATATCTGTCTCTTATTTTCAGGTTGCTATGGTCTTCAACTGTTTCTATTGTTATCCAGTATTTTGAGTATGGTACTGAGTTGTATAGTGGTTTAATATGGTTCTTGTTATCAATATTGCAGCTATATATGGAGACAATTCAGGATTTACTTGCTCCTGGAAATGATAATATTCCCATTGTGGAAGACCCCAAAACTGGAGATGTTTCACTTCCAGGAGCAACGACAGTGGATATCAGGGATCAGCACAGTTTTGTGGAGCTGTTACGAGTGGGTGAAGCTCATCGTTTTGCTGCAAACACAAAGTTAAATACTGAATCTTCTCGCAGTCATGCTATTCTGATGGTAAATAACATTATGTTTGCCTAGATATCCGAAGTGAATCTTTATTGTTTTTAATTGAAAGCTTCTGTGGGACTGGTTAGGAGTTTGTTTTTGGTGTAGGTTCATGTTAAACGATCAATCAAGGGAAAGCATGACAAAGAAATGATGGTTTCAAGTGAAAATGGGAATGCTTCACAGCTGACAAAACCTTTGAAGCCACCTATTGTGAGAAAAAGCAAGCTGGTTGTTGTAGATCTAGCTGGTTCAGAGCGCATTGATAAATCAGGTTTATATTTCAAATTGCTTTGCTGAATGTTGTTGTATGTAACATACAAAAAAATGATTCCTATGCTTAAGTTGTTAGGCCATCAAATGCTTGGCTGGCTTTTTTACAACTTTCTTCTATGAGTTCACTTTGTCCTCGTACAAATGGACATCAGTGTCAACTTGTGTGTGCATGTGTTCGATAGCCAGGTTGATAAAATGTGTCCAACCTAAAGTTGGCAGTATAAGTAAAGATATAGTGATAAGTAATGATATATTTGTATAGATCTTATTTATGATGATTTCTAAGCTTGCTTGTTTACTCTTTAAAACAAATTCAGACTTAGGTGATATTCAGATAAAAATATTGATTAATGGGAAAGTTTATTTTTTTGGCACTAGATTAAGTAGAAACTGTTTCGACTGCTGTATGAATTAGATTATCTCGAAGAAATTTGATCACTTGGCAGATATGGCTTGGCAACTTCTTCTGTTTTTGCTTACTGTAATTTGTATCATGCTCACATATTAATTTCTGTTGAATCTATATCTTTACTATTATTTATTCCACCTCTTGCTGCCAGGAAGTGAGGGACATACACTGGAAGAAGCAAAATCCATCAACCTGTCTCTTAGTGCATTGGGAAAATGCATTAATGCTCTGGCAGAGAATAGTCCCCATGTCCCAGTTCGTGATTCTAAACTTACAAGATTGCTCCGTGATTCTTTTGGAGGTGAGGCAATTATTATATGTAGGTATGCAACAAATTATGTGGTTGGAAAGGTTGAAGTTACAAAGATTCTGGACGTTTATATTGCTTTGGTTCATGCCATGAACTGCTATGGTTACAATCATTACTGTTTTCCATTTTACCTTTAGAAGCCGTGGTTTGGCAATTGATGCAGCCAAACCTAATTAATTATAAAGAGAAGAGATGATATCTGTCTTTGGGTTTTTTTGCTATTAAGCCTCTGTGTGTGTGTTTGTGTGCGTGCACACACATGTTTTTTGCGAGTTTACATGTATACGAATTGAATTATTTTTATGGTGTACCAGGCACTGCAAGAACGTCATTAGTTGTCACAATTGGTCCATCTCCTCGCCATCGAGGTGAAACTGCAAGCACCATAATGTTTGGGCAAAGAGTGAGGATTTGTACTTGCATTTTCTTTTCTTTTCTTTTTATTTAAATGCAGTGAAGCTTGCATTTTTCCCCATTATACTGCATTTTGTTTAGACTGAAATTTTTTCTTTTTATGCTATTGATTCTTATGGACATTGACAATTCATGTAATTAAAATTACACTTCTAAAGTTGAATATTGTTCTATTTGATGATTAACTATTTGTTTGACTGTTTATTTTATCAATTATGATTTCCAATGTTGTTTACCTTTCAGTACAATTGTTTCCTCTTTTTAGTTGCATAAGTCTAAATTCTAGGTTAGTACTAATTTCTCATTACTTCGTAGGCAATGAAGGTAGAGAACATGCTGAAGTTAAAGGAAGAATATGACTACAAAAGCTTGGCCAGAAGGCTTGATATTCAATTGGATAATCTATATGCAGATAGTGAAAGGCAACAAAAAGCTTATGAGGATGAAATTGCTAGAATAAGCAATGAAGCACACAGTCGGATATCTGAAGCAGAAAGAAATTATGAGAAGGCACTAGAGGTTGCACATTTTAAGGATAGCCTCATGTTGATATAATTGCATACTTATCTCAATTGTTTGTTGCAATGGTCTGCATCTGATAAATGTGATTGTATCTTTGTTCATCCTTTTTGTTTCACAGAAGGAAAGACTAAAGTTTCAAAATGAATATATGGAATCAATAAAGAAGATGGAGGAACAATGGATGATGAGTCAGCAAAAGCTTATTAATGAAAGAACTGGGGTTGCCAAAGAAAGTGAATTTTTGGATAGGACATGCAATGGAGAGGTTAATCATTCTTTGCTTTGCTCTAATTTGCATGACATGTGTTTCTTTTAAACCGTTTTTTTACGTTCTTTATATTTTTTTGGAGTTGTGAGAATTTGAGCCACACTTTCTACAGTCAGGAAAATGCAGTTGCTATTTGTTTTACTTTCTGTTATTAAATTTTATATCCTATACTTAAACATAGTCTTTTAGCTTCTTGGAAGAGCATGTATTGATTTAGGTGGTTATATTCTTCTTTCTCATGCTATTCTCAACTATGCATATTTAGTGAGGAAAAAGTTAATATGTCCGGGCACAGATGAAACAAATTTTGCATGCCCAGAGCACATAAAACAGAGGCAGGCGGGATTTAAAAAATCCAGTCCGCCCCCTGATTTAACTGGGCTGTGCAATTTTGGGATGCAGGGGGACCCATCAGTTCACACTCGGGCACGGAATAACGTCTCTATTGACTCAGTTGCATATAAGTCATTGTGTGATTTCACACATGACCCTCCCAAGCATTTTATTATAAAAAAATATCTAATTTTTCTTTTTCTATTGTCTGTATAGGGATCCACCTCATCTATCTCAGATGTGACTGAAATTAAGGAGTTATTGAAGAACGAAACTTGTTTGAGACAAGCTGCAGAAGACGAGGTTAACAGTCTCAAAAGCCAACTGGTGCAATGGAAACGATCGGAGGTATTTTTATATTTTAATGATTAAGTTACCAACTTTTCAATGGTTTTGATTTTCTTTACTCTTAACAGTGATCAAAATTCATGTTGAACCACACGTCCAAAAGGAATCTGCTTGTTTTTTCAAAAGCATTATTTCTTTCCGACTGCTTTTCAATTACATCCACAATTGCATCTTATAAATTTAAGAAAATTACATTCTTATGGAAAATGACACTTCAATACGTGTCATAAATTTTCAATCTGTCTGAGTTGTATAGGTTGCATATCATTATGAACAATTTTAATCTGGAGAGGAAACTTTTTGGACGGGGCAGGGTTCAATGGTAGGGCTACTTAAATAATTAAAGGTACTCGAAAACGATATCCAAAAGCTAACTTAACTAAAAAAGTTAAGGTAAAACTGTACTTTTCCATGAAAAGAAACTGTTTTTATGAATTCTTGTCTGCAATAAAGATGTTGTTTAGGGAAACTGAGAGGTTTTAATTGAGATTGTAAGAAGCATCACCTTTATAAACTGTTAGTTTCTTTATAGTTAATATGGAACTCTATGTGATTGTTTGTGGTTCTTAGGCAGCTGCAAATGCTGAGATTTTGAAGCTCCAAAAAGTTTTGGAAGATGAAGGCCATGAGAAACATAAACTTGAAGAAGAAATAGCAATTCTCAGAAGTCAGTTGTTGCAATTAAGTTTTCAAGCTGATGAGGTATTTTGTTTATTGAGCCCAGATATGCTAGTCTTAGGGAGTTCTCAACCATAATAAATATATTAAAGTTTGCTCAAATTGTCTGACAATCTGATTATAGAAATAGATATAATAGAAAAATTAGATTTTTTTTGTTAGATATCTGCTTATTTCCCTTCACATATGATTTTTTTTCTAATCAAGCTAATCTTTCTGATGTTATCAGACCAGGAGAAGCCTTGATAGAGGTGGATCTGGAAAAGTCTATAATAATTTGGATTCCCTCGTGAACCAAGTCAGGCAGATGCAATTCAGAGATTCAGGAAATGGACAAAAAACCTCTATAGCAAAACTTTTTGAACAGGGTAAACTTCTGATAATCAAGATACTTGTGGAACTGAAGTTATTTGTTTTTATTCTCTCATTTCACATCAATTTTATGTGGCAGTGGGGTTGCAAAAAATTTTGTCTTTGCTTGAATCTGAGGATTCTGATGTGAGGATTCATGCAGTGAAAGTGGTCGCAAATCTAGCAGCAGAAGGTAGATTGTTCTTGCACTCAATGTTTTAAAAATGCTTATCTTTTTTAGGGTGTCTATTTTTGTGACATGTAGATGTCCCAAGATTAGAATTCTATGACTTTCATGTCATCTATCCAAAAGAGTAGCATGGAATTTAAGAAAATTTCTTCACAACAACAATGTAATACAACTTCCCTTACGTAATTTGCACATTGTCATATCGTATATAAAAAATGCTGATGAGTAGTTACGTGCAATTTTTTTGGTTGTCAGCATAATTGTGTCCATATGTTTCCATGTGATTTGCTCAACGAGTAATAATTATTTATGTATAGCAATATTTGCTTAATTTATAGCATAATCAAATCTGCAGAATGTGTCATTGGGCATCATGTAAGCGGTCAAGGAGTTGGTCATAAACTGCATGTACAATATTGAATATATTTTTCTAATGCTTATACTAATGATGCTTTTGCAATTGTTTTAATGCTTGTGGATTTGATTTATACCCATGAGTATGTGTCCATGTTTTTTTTTTTTATGCACACTTGTTAATTGATTGGTAGAAGCAAATATCTTTAATATGGAGTTAAGGGTCGAAATTTGTTAGTATATTTTGCACCATGAGATTCTGGTCTAGCATTTTATGTAAGGTTTTATGTTCAGTTTATGGGCTTTGAGCTTGGTGCCCTCTGTAGCTATTGCACTTTAGTCAGATTTATGTTGTTTTTGTATTAAGTGGTGATTTGCACATAAGGAATGATATTTTGGGAATTTGAGGCAGAAATGGATGAGCCCTTCCTCTGGACCAAGATACGTACAAGTTGATTCATAATTCTGGCTGGATGATGAAAACTAATGACTTTTTCTTTTTTCTTGTGTGCCACTTCTGCAGAAGTAAATCAGGAAAAGATTGTAGAAGCTGGTGGTCTTACTTCCTTGTTGATGCTCCTTAGAAGCTCGGAAGATGAAACCATTCGGAGAGTAGCTGCAGGTGCAATTGCCAACTTGGCAATGAATGGTATGCTTCTCAAATTTTAGATTGAAATGTTATGGTAAACGATCTTCTGAAATTGAAAATTACTTACAAGGTGCATGTGCTATCAGTAGTTGTTACCGAGTACTTTTCAGGTTTTTGGTTTGACGTATATGGTATTTCATCTACAGAAACAAATCAGGAGCTTATTTGACCTAATTGGGTTTTTAACTTGACCTACGTGGTGTTTCATGTGCAGAAACAAATCAGGAGCTTATTATGGCTCAAGGAGGAATTAGTTTACTATCAGATACTGCAACGGATGCTGAGGATCCTCAGACTCTTCGAATGGTCGCAGGAGCCATTGCTAATCTCTGCGGCAATGGTAGTGAACCCCATTTATATTTCTGGATATTTATGATTGTCATTTCATATCTGATTACTATGATTTGGCACATATGCGTTCTGTTTGGGGCTGTTCTTTAAATCTTCAGTGTTTTGGCTTTTCAGATAAATTACAAACAAGGCTTAGAGGGGAAGGTGGTATTAGGGCATTGCTAGAAATGGTAAGATGTGACCATCCTGATGTTCTAGCCCAAGTTGCACGTGGCATTGCAAACTTTGCAAAATGTGAATCCAGAGCATCTTCTCAAGGTATTATAGTCAATTTTTTGTCATGGTTTAATGCCATTTTGGTCTAGATTTTTTCTTTCTTGTTGTTTAGAGGATAAAGCAGGGTAAGGGGTGGTATGTGGGAGATGGGAGAGGAGGTCATAAACCTAGAAAATGTTGCAGCTTAGGTTCCTTCAAGGCATGAGTATATTGTATTTTAACTTCTTATACTTTTCCATTTGTTTAAATTTCTTATATGATAAAAAGTATCTAGCATGGACTTGATTATAATGACTAGGGTATGAAGAAGCCGAGCAAAGGCAAGCTCACAGCTTGGGCAGGTGCAAGGGTTTGAGTTCGTAACTTGCACCAAGGCTTAGAGGGTCCGGTCCGGATCCTCACTGCTTACTGGAAGGAAAATAATATTTTCACATCAAAAATACACATCAAAAATTCACAGATGAGTTTTGATTGGTCTGGATAAGTTGGGCCCACTTGTGAAGTCCAATCAAAATTTTTGTGGGTGTTTTTGTTGTGGTAATATCACTATCTTATTTTTATCATATAAAATCAGTTATTTTAGAGTTTATATTAATGCACTAACTTCATGCTTTTAAAAACACGCTGCCATTATGTATGCGTTTAGGGTTAAGGGTGTCAAGTCTGGACTGCACATAGCCGTTGCAGGTTCAGTCTCTGTTCTGATTCTGTTTCTGAAAAGGTGGGCTTTTTCAGGGGAGTGAAGCTCTACAATTCTTCTTCAATTTACTATTTATGCTATCGCGTACTTGATCTCAAAAGAGTGATTTTCTTTCATTACATGGATGCGTGTGGCCGAATTGAATTATTTATTGTAGGGACCAAGAGTGGGAGATCTCTCCTCATTGATGACGGAGCTCTCCCGTGGATTGTACAAAATGCCAATAATGAGGCTTCACCAATCAGACGCCATATTGAATTGGCACTCTGCCACCTAGCACAGCATGGTGAGTTGGACTCCATATATCAAACATAGCAGTGTATCTTCCATCAAACCCACACTTCAATGGCAATGATGACTTCCCATTTCCAGAGATAAATGCAAAAGACATGATCAGTGGAGGTGCTTTATGGGAGCTAGTTCGAATTTCACGCGATTGTTCACGAGAGGACATCAGAAGTCTCGCACACAAAACATTGACATTGAGCCCCACATTTCAAGCTGAATTGAGGCGTTTGCGGATTGAGTTGTAAGTAATGACAAAAGTATTTGATGGTGTTTATATCCTTCAATCGAGCTTTTGAAAGCTTCAGGTTTTTGAAGAGACTGAGTTTTGCTTCCCAGTATCTCCATCATGCGGTCTATCATTCCGCTGATGGCTTTTCCATGCTTGTTAGCTTTCATTGATTTCAATCACATGCTTTCAGTCACAGCCCCCCGATGGTAGGGTGTAAGCATAGTATATTTATGTTTAGAATTTATTCATTATATCCTGTATAATTTGATTTCAAATGAATAGAAGAAAAATGCAGCGTCTTGATTGTCCATTCTGAATCATGGTTAAGGTCAAATTTGTATAGATACAGTTAATATATTGCTAAAAAGTGAACATATTTGAATCTATTGTCCAAATTTTGAAACAGCCGTTGCAACATTATTTTATTTTTACTATTTGGCAATAGCTTGCCATCTTTCTAACTACACTGTTTGACCCACAAATAACTTGGAACTATCTCCAGTCCTGTGGAGATGATCAAACAAACCTTAGCGTGATCAACTTATTGTAGCCCTTACAAGAACTTGATTTGTGCAGCTGCGTTCTTTCTCTATGTCCAGTATCTATCGTTCTTTTACGATCTTTTAGGTGCTCGATAGCAGCACAAAAAATCTATTCGAATTGTACTTGAAAGCCCTGGTCACTCGCAATTTGCCAAGGAACGCTTACACTTTTATTAGAACCGAATACATTTGAGTGTTGTCCATAAAAAAATATACTGAATGTCCACACACGTTCTTTATTACCAAAGCTGAATTCACTGAATGTACATCTTCTAAAGAAACTGGAACTGCAACAAAAGTAAGAAAGAAACTGAAACTGAATTCACTGAATGTGACATTTTCTGAAGAAACTGGAACTACAACAAAAGAAAGATCCAGTCCTGCCACTATTCTCTGATACCACCCATAATAGCCGCCGACATTACAAATACGATCCCGTTGATATGTGCCTGGTGCATATTGGGCCGTGGCTGAGACTCTTCCAAGCACATCGGGACCGGTGCGCATCTCAACTAATCCGTTACAAATATGATTAGGGTATCATGTTGCGTGCAACCCTAAGAAATCAATGAAGTTGTGATTTGTATTTTTTATTCTCACCGTTTGGGAAAAAGGTGATTTCATGCACGTGATTTTAAGAAATCATTTTTATAACCTTAATTGTGAGTACATTGTGTTACATGTATTATAACATATTCTACAAAAACTACGACAACCCTCTTTGATTTTCTATATCAACTACATTCTTTATTTTGTTGCATCGTTACCCTCCGTAATATGACCTAATGTACCCTATTGTTGAAGTAAATGACACAAATGATAATAACAGTCTTTATATGCTTTAAGTAGAGGTGATTTGGGAGAAATGATGGGTGGAATAAAAAAAGAAGTGTGTGAGGAGAGAAGAGGGTGATAACATAAAAATGGTCATTTTAAAAAAAGTTTAGGGAAAAAGAGGGTAAAGAGAAAGCATAATTGAGTAAATATGAGGAAGGTGAGCTCATAAATTCGACCTCTATCAAACAAAATCTCACATAAATAGATAATTTTAAACTTTTAAAATAGGCCCTACCTATATGATAATTCTATGATTTTTGAAACAGGGCAGGAAGTTGGAATCAACGGAATTTCCTCATGAAGTGATTCATTGTTTTTAACTGATTCTGGCTCGAAACGACTAAGAATCAACTTTCAGGCAAGATTTTTAATTTTGCCCACCTTCACACAAACATGATTTTGATAATTCAAGTTCGAATTGAGGTGAAATCAACACAATCTTGCAAAAATTCTATACACAAATAGCCTAGTCGATGAAGCCCAAGAGTTTACTAAGCAAAGAACATGAAAAATCAAACTTTTGTAGAGAATCCGAGGACGAAAAGAATCTAAAGCCTAACCACCGCTGATAGCGCTCTTTGTCGCCAGCACCATCGTCACCGGCTTAATGCGAGTAAATTTTTATTTTAAAATATTAGAATGCGTCTATTCCCCCAACATATACCCAAGGCTTCTGTTTTTTTTACAACCCAATAAAATTTAAAAATTACTATTTGCATATCTGTCTTTATCCAATAAGAATTTATAATAAAAAATTACTTGTGCTTAGTAATTGGCGACGACCTCCTGCCACATCCAAGAGGTCACTGGCGTCGAAGATAGCGACGACCTCCTGCCACATCCAAGAGGTCACTGGCATCAAAAATAGCGATGACCTCCTACCACATCCAAGAGGCATGCTGGGCCGCGGCTAGCCTCATGCCAATAGCCATATCTGGCTCAGCAAGCCATGGTCTATTGGCCACGACTAGCCTCTATAGGTTGCGTCAGTGAGATTTGTCCACTGGCACTTGACTGCGACAAGCAGGCTGGGCAGAGGCATGGGGAGTTGCCAGCCACACCCAGCACGTAACCCCTTCTCCTTCCTCGGCACTACCCTATGCATCGCCCCCTTCCCCAATCCCCATTATCATCCCCATCCTCTCCAAGTTCAATATCCTCAATGAGGTTGGCAGCTTCGCCACCTCGTAGGCCATCATGTTGTATTGCATCATGTACACCTTCATCGTCACCTTCATGATTATGAATGCTAACCTCACCACCTCCATCATATCCCACTAGGCCTTCCTCTCAATGGCTGCTATCTTGCACTTTATCTTCTTAGTTGTCTTGCCTCTGACCCTGTGGATAATCCACTCCACCCCAAGGGGAAAGCATGAGGAGGAGATGTATATTTTTGCCATCCTCATCATCGTGGTGCTGGTGGACTTCCTCACAGACATGGTAGGTGCCAACTCATTAATTTATGTACCTTAGTAAGTGTTGTGACGAAGGAAAGTTACCAAAAGTTGAGAAGAAGATCGAATCAAGCGTCACATGCTCTGTCCTTAAGACAAAATTATGCCCTCCTAACTGGTGTTTAGGAGTTACTTAGGCATTTGTCTCCTAGGATAAAATGATCCATTACACGCAATAGAAATACCTTCACATAGCATATGCAGTGAACCACTGTTATGCAATCTCTCTCATAGAAGATGGTAATGAAATCCAGTAAAAGATTATTCTAAAAAAAATTAGTGTTTTATAAGAAATTCCATTGAGGAAGATAACATGTCCTGTTCAAACGGATGTGTCCGCTCTTTAACGGGCACATTTGGGTTAAAAGAAAATCGGACCTATTTTGGATTAAGAAAAAGCCAAATAAATTTATCCCAAAAATAATAATATTGTTAACCCAACCCAACCCGACCTGGCTAGCCATACGTGCAAATTGAACCAAACAGCACTGAGCCAAGCCGACCTGACCGGAAAAAGAAGAAGGCGGCGACAAACACATATCGGTTAGCCCACTTAGGTGTATATGGGCCTAACTTGATAGGCCAAACTTATGCTTTATATACCAACATCATCATTATTTTCTAGACAATGTGGGATTATTCATAACCTTCAACCAATTCACATATGTGTTCTCAATTATATGAACCTACTTTCTAACAATTCCCCACATAAATGAGAATTAGTTGAATAATTATGCAAAGTAATGCAAATAAAACGTGAAAGCAAAATATTGAAAAGTTTCTGCATGAGGAAAAATGTACCTTTTGGCTTTGAACCTTCCATTGTAAAAATATCAAGTTTACTGGCTAATAAGTAAACATAATGTCTTGAACTATTTAGCCGTTTGTGTAAACCAATATAATAAAATTCACATGGTCACTTCTTAGACACAATGTGGTGCTCATGTTTATGTTCATTTCGGCCCTGAACAAACATGGTTATCATGAGTGCTTTAGAATATCCAGCCTTAAAATCCTCATAAAAGTGTCCCCTTCATACTCATATTGATAATTCTTATTAAGAGTATCCTGTTATACCCTACTCAAATCAATTTAAGCTATAAGAACCAGTAAAACCAAAGCTTATCCTAATTCACTTTGGAGGCATCACTATCTCATCATAGGAATGAGAATAAGATATTATCTCAATAGTGATTCCCCTTAAATTCCATACAAGTTGATTATCCTTTTCAACGTAGATATTGGGATCTCCAGTCAACTAGGTTGAGTTACTATTATGGTAACTCTTAATGTATAGGTTTCAAGCTCATTCCGCTCGATGGACTATTCACTTGTTCTTTGGTTAAATCCTTAGTAAACAGATCTGTAATATTATTTTTTGACTTGACATACTCAATAAAAACGATTCCACTAGAGAATAATTGTTTTATGACATTATATCTATAACGTATATGTTGAGACTTACCATTATATAAGTTACTTTATGTCTTTCTTATAGCTGATTGACTATCACAATAAATACAAATAGGTGGCACGGGTTCCCCCCACATTTGAATATCCTCTAAAAAGTAACAAAGTCACTCATCCTCTTCGCCTACTTTATCAAGTACAATAAATTCAGATTCTATTATAGATCTTGATATGTACGTTTATTTAGAATTAGAAGATTTCTAAGACATTGCTGCATTCCAAGAGTAAAGACATACTTATGGATTTTTAAGTTTTGTATCAGAAATCCAAAATCCAATTTGCATCACAGTAACCCTCTTGTACTATAGGATACCTTGTATAATATAATTCATAGTTTAAGGTATATCTTAGATATCTAAAAACCTTAACTATTACCTTCTAGTGGTCTCGTACAATTCATCATGTAATTGAGACTGCAAATAATTTGAGAGCATTATAATTGTGATATACTCTTATTAGTATTTTTGCTCAAGTACAATGTCACATCCACATGTGTTTTCATAGGACGATTATCATGTGTATTGAATTTCTCTAGGATTTTCTCAATATAATAAGATTGAGACAATGCACATCTATCAGATGTTCTAGTAATTTTCATCCCTAGTATAACATCTACAACACCCACATCTTCCATGTTAAACTTTTTATTTAACATCCTCTTAGTAAATTTAATAATTTCGTCATTAGTACAAATAATGAGCATATCATCCACGTATAAGCATACAATGACATAGTCATTAGGTCTTTCTCTAACATAAATACATTTGTTAAATTCATTAAATATGAATTCATTTGACATCATCATTTTGTCAAATTTATCATGTTACTACTTAGGTGCTTGTTTAAGCCCAAATTAGGATTTTACAAGTTAACATACTTTGTTTACTTGACCCGATACAACAAACCCTTTAGGTTGTTGCATATATATTTCCTCATTCAAGAATGTGATTTTTACATCTATTTGAAGTATTTCGAAATTATACAAAGCAGTAAAAACGATTAACATCCTAATGGAAGTTGTCTTTGTGACTGTTAAATATATATCAAAGTAATCTTGACCTTCATTCTGCTTGTATTGATAAGTCTATCTTTATATTTTTTAATTGATCTATAGCATTCATCTTCCTCTTGAATATCCACTTATATCATAGAGGTTTACTTCTTAGTGGAAGATCCACCAACTCCATAGTATGATTTTGCATATTGAATTCAATTTCACTATATGCAGCCTCTTTCTAATATTGTGCTTTAAGAGAAGACATAGCTTCCTTAAAACTTTGAGGCTCGTTTTTGAATAAATAAGTCAAAAAATCTAGACCAAAAGATTTTGATGTTCTAGAATGTTTGCTGCATCTAAGTTTATCATCTTCTCCCTCTTGACACTATTGTCTTGTGCAAACATCTAAAATTCTTTTAAGATAACTTTCTCCTTATGTAGAATTACACAGAAAAATATATTAAAAAAATAAATTATTACTCGATTGAATCACAGTATTGACATTTACATTAAGAATTTTTGATTTACGAACAAGAAAACAATATGCACTACTTCTATTGGTATAACCAATGAATACACAATTAATGGTCTTTGGTTCTATCTTTATCCTCTTAGGATTATGGACCACCACTTTCGCTAAACACCATCATACCTTTAAGAATTTGTAGGAAACTTTTGACTTTTTCATAATTCATACTATGTTTTCAATGCTTTATTACAAGGTATTTTGTTGAGAATATAATTTGCTGAAAGTAAAACTTCCCCCAACATGTTTTAGGGTAACCCATAACTTATTACCATAAAATTCGTGATCTCTTTTAAAGTTCTATTTTTATGTTCTGTAACTTTATTTTGTTGAGGTGAATAAGGTGTTGTAGTTTGGTTACGTTGTGAACAAAATTCACCCAAAGGTAATTCATATTCCCCACTTCTATCACTCCTTTAAACTTTTATATATTTTCTTGTCAAGTTGATTTCCAACCTCTATTTTGTATAGTACAAACATGTCTATAACATCATCCTTTACTTCTCAACAAGGACACATAACAATATCAAGTGTAATCATATAAGAATGTAATCAAGCACTTTTTACCTCATCTTGTTTGAACAAGTTTTAAGTCACAAACATTGCTATGAATTAATTTAAAAGGTTCAATACTTTTCTCAATGCTTTGGAATGATTTTCTTGTCAATTTTGATTCCACACAAGTCTCACATTTATGATTAGAGTCAACATTAAATTTAGGTATATATTCCATATCAATCAATCTTTACATAACGTCATAATTAATATGTCCAATCTATTATGCCACACATTACATGACTCAATCATATAAGAAAAATAAGCACTAACATTCTTAATATTAACAACAGGTATAATAGTTAATACATTGAGCTTAAAAAACCCCTCATTAAGATATCATTTTCTCACATACATCCTACTATTAATTGATACAAACTTATTTTTGGCACATACAGTACATTGTTGAAAGTGAGCTCCTTCTCCGTAGCATCCTGGGCACCACCTTTCCAGTACCTACAACTTTGGTGGTAGAAGAATTGTCCATAAAAAGTTGTATATTATTTTTCACCGGTTGATAAGTGGAGAACATTTTTCTATTTGAACACACATGACGAGTAGCCCCATTGATTACCCACTATTCTCTTGCATTAATGACCATGTTCACTTCAGAAATCATAGTGGAAAGACTGATGTCATTTATATTGTTAGAGAGATTCTCCACTTCAGTCATGTTGGCTTGTGCATTTTTCTTCTTGGAATCCTCCTATTTCTTCCGCTTGCTACAATCCTTAGCCTTGTGGCCATGCTTGTCACACACATAACACTTGCCTTTGAATTTGACATTATTAGACTCATTGTTTGACTATCCGCCATGATTTATCCTCTTCTTGTTATTAAAGTTATTATTTTTTTGCTCTTGTTCTATAACATTTACTTTGACTTCTATGTCATAACCCCCAACTTTCTTTTTAGAAGCATGACTGTCCTCTTTAATTCTCAACCTTACAATCAAGTCCTCTATGTTCATCTCTTTGCACCTATGCTTCAAGTAATTCTTAAAATCCTTTCAAGATAGTGATAATTTTTCAATTATATCAGCCACCTGAAAGGATTTACACAAAGCCATACCTTCTAAATGTATATCATGCAAGATCACTTGGAGCTCTTGTACTTGGTTAATCACAATCTTAGAATCTATCATCTTGAAGTTCAAGAATTTGCCTATAACGAATTTTTTTGCACTGACATCTTCCCTTTTGTACTTCTTATCCAAGGATTCTCACAATGCTTTAACACTCTTTATTGGAATATATACGTTGTATAGAGTATTGTCTAGTCCATTGAGAATATAATTTCGACACAAAAAGATTGTATCTTTCCATGCATCGACTATCACAATAGCCTGTTTAACATCCTTTTTCTCCTTAGTGAGAATAAGAATATCCTCTTGCAAGAATCGAGCAAAATTCAACGCGGTCATATAACATAGCATCTTTTGTTGTCATCTCTTAAAATATGTACTACTGAATTTTCCCGGCTTCTTCCCTTTCACTTGAACAAGAACAAGAGTAGTCATAGTAATGGGAATTATGACCAAAGTCATATCGGTACCCTTCAGCCATTTATGTTCCAAGAAATAGAAGATAATCTCATTTTTGAAACATTAAAAACCTATTTTCAAATACTAATCACAATAATAATTCTGTCTTAAAATCGTAAATTTTTGTACCTTAGTAATTGTTGCGATGAAGGAAAATTACAAAAAGTCAAGAACTAGATTGAATTAAGCATCATCCTTAAGATAGAATTATGCCCTCCCTATTAGTGCATAGGAATCACTTTGATGCAAGTCCCTTAGGATAAGACAATCCACTACACATTGTAGAAGCACTTTCATACAGCATATGCAGCAAACCATTGTTATGCAATCATTCTCACATAACACAATAATAAAATCCAATAAAGAATTATTCTTAAAAAATATTTTTTAGTGTTTCATAAGAAATCCTATTGAAGAAGACAACTTGTTCCGTTCAAATGGATATGTCTGCCCGTTAACTGACACATTTGGGTTAAGAAAAAATTGGACCCATTTTCGGTTAAGAGAAAATAAAATAAATTTATTCAAAAAATAATTATCTTGTTGAACCAACCTAACCCGACCTAGCCAGCCACGTATCCAAACTTAATCGGGCCAAACCTGTCAAATGGGTGGCAGCAGTGGTGTGTACACGCATGTGGGTTAGCCCACTTAGGTGCATGGGTCTAACATGTATCTCCCCCACAAAAGTGGGGTGGCCCAAGGGCCTAACTTGAAAGACTAAACTTATACTTTATATATTAATACCTTCACTATTTCCTAGATAATGTGAAATTATTCATAACCTTCCACCAATTCACATGTGTGTTCTCGTTTACATGAAAGTGGGTTTTACCCACTTTTTAACACTTTTTTAATGGCACTCTTATGCTAGGACTGGCCATCCCAGACAGTCCCCCACTAGGATCCACCTTGGTGGAGAAGCTCAATTACTTTATCACCAAGGTAATATGCCATTCATCTACGTGATGAGTGCACTGAAGACAAACCCTTTCGCCATCCAAAATGCCAAGATTTGCAGGGTGCCCTAGCTGCGAGAAGCATCTTGAAGTAAAGAGAAGTAAAGAGCCAAGGAGCTTTCTCAGTGCGCTCCACCAAGATGCTACTAGCCAAGCATGCTGTGTTGCAGGCTTTACATATACCTATCCGAGATGCTACTAGCCAAGCATGTCGTGCCGCAGCCTGTAGAGCTTGTGGTTGTTGTTTGCTAAGTCACCAGTGGCAAGATCTGGCCATTGGCCTGGCGAGCCTTGCCCTGGCCCATTGCAGGCTTGTCAAAGCAGCTACACTGTCACTAGTTTATGGCTGCCAGCCACTGACACCGGTGGCAAAAAAGATGGAGAAGAGAAATGCTTAGGTGTTGGGGTGGCATAAGCAAAATCGTGGGGGATTGTAAGTTGGGCTGAGTAATAAATGTTTTTTTCTTTGTGGGGGTACTACGTATATTCTGGGAGGAAAATAGAGACGTTCAAACTATTATTATTGATGTGTAAAGAGGGCATATATAAATATTTTTTAAAATTTTCTTAGGGTGTAAAAAAAATGGGGGGGGGGGGGGGGGGGGGCTTTGAGTATATCAAGAAACATTACTTAGGGCCGTTTGGGTACTAAATTAATTGAAAAAATTCACCGCCCAATGTGAGTTACGTTTGGTAAGAAAATTTGTTAGAATAAATTCAGATATCACGTCAAACCCAATTTGAAAACTTTAAACTAATATAACTCTCTCTCTCTCTCTCTCTCTCGAACTTAGATATGCATATTCTAAATTCGAACATTATCAAACAAGATCTCACAAGGATAGGTAATTTTGAATTTTTAAAGTATGCCCTACCTATATAGTATATTTCTTGAGGCTCAAATCGATATAAAAGATAACCGTTAAAAAATAATAGAATACATAATTTTCAAAACGGGGACCGGACTAAATCAACTTCAGTACTGAATTTTTACTTATGCGCAACTTCTACACATAAACAGGATTCTAAAAACTTAACCCTAAATTGAAGCTGAATTAAGTGAATCTTTTAACGATTCAGTACCCTAACAACCTCTTAGAGAAATTCTAAGAGGGAAAGAAAGTATAAAGATAAAATATGGAAAATAAAACGATATTGCTACAATGTTCTCTTTAAATTCCTAGAGTACCCATTACAATCAATCAGAAGTCCCTCCTTTCTTATTAAAAAATCCACATAAAGAATAAGAAGAGTCTTCAGGTAACTTGAGCAGTCTTCAAAGCCTGTCCTCCAGTTTGTTCTTCATGACAACGGGATTGGCCTTGGCGATGTCCTCTTGCCCTTTCGACCTGAAATCGTAATCGCACTTGTGCTCCTCCGGATACCGGTGTGCCCCGCAGTATGTGTTCCGGCACCGGCACGCAAACCCCAACATCCCCACCTTCTTCCGACACATGCTGCACCTGTTATTGATGGCCGGCGCCGGCGATGCCTCTTCCTGTTGGCTCGAGACGATGACAGGCGCCGACAAAGAAGAAGACTCCACCGACAGAACGGGCTTAGGCGGCGGCACCTGCGCTCGAATAGCTTGGTCTTCCATCTGCTTCTTGGCACTGTGGTTCTTGTAGCAGACGGAACAAAGGTCCATCGTAGCAGGGCTGCCAAAGAATCCACAGCCGTTGGCACAGAGCGAGGGTGATCTTTCTTCGGAAGCCATCTCTCCTTCCTGCTGCAGCTAACGCTTTCTCGTTGTGAAGAACGAAGACGTACGTATTGGCCCTCAGAACTCTTTGCTCACAATTCTACCGAAGAAAGCATGCATGCAAGTGATGCGGCCAAGCCATGACACAACAATATATAAGAAGGCCAGTTTCCTACTTGGTGATTTTAAGCTCCGGTTGAAAAAGGATTGCATGTGAAAAGTTATTGCTTGAGGTAAGTTCCCTGATTTTGGTTCTTACTTGGATACTTACTTGGATACTTGGTTGGGGGTAGGGGATTAGGCAACTTGTACGTCTGGGAACCTATTATTTGGTCTACGCTACTTCTTTGCCAAGTTAAAGAATTTCTACCGAATTGTACTAGAATCTTCACGTTCCAATTTCTCAATCCTTCTTGAATAGGAAATCAAATATATTCGTGAAGCTTCACGAGTGGCATAGCTGTTGAAGCCTAATTTGCAAATCATGTATTATGATTTGTAAGTTTTATTCGAGCTAACTTTAAGCCTTATTCGAGTTGAATTTGAGCTATGTTAGAGTCAAGCTTATATAATATGTCCGAACTCGACTAAAGTTAATTAGAGATTAATTCAAGTAGAGTCGAGCCTAGCTGACTCAGCTCATTAACATAGCATCCCTAGGCATGCCGAAGGTGCTTTGTACAAAAAACGAAGTAAGAAAAAAAGAAAAAAAATTAGCCTTAAGGGCACCTTATTGATATAATGATGAGTAGTGAAATAGGGGTATCGCCATTTTCATTTCAATTGGTTTAATCTCATTTTTCTTCCTCCCATACAAAAAATTTAGTTGCTTCGGCTACATGATGGTGGTTATGGTGTATTTTGTGTGCTTCTTGATCTTTTTTTTCCTCTTGGAGGCAAATTGATATGGTATGCCATCTTTAGGCATGGGCCCTGTGACCATGTGGCTCTAGACATGGTACATAATGGGCCACCAATTTAACCAAAGGGCACTGATTCATACGAATCAATGACCCCTTATGTTCTATGTCCGAAGCTCCACGTGGGCTGATCACAGATCAAGCTAGTCAAGGAAACCGGTCATGCAAACATTTTTCTTAGGCATAAGTTGAGAATTTTGGGCTAAGTTGGAGATTTGTCAGAAGTGTTTTGCAATGTTGTTGGGCGAAGATGGAAATTGGTGAAAGAACGTCTATTTCCTCCCCATAAAATGCTCAGAGGCCCCCTAACAAAGAAAAATGACTGAAATTTTTTAAGCAATTAGTACCCCCCTTACAATTTTGCTCTTGCTCAGGCCAACACCCCACCCCTTCTCTTGGTCCATTCTAGCTAGGGCTACACTAGCAAACCGGAATTAAAACAAACTGGGTAAAATTGAACTAAAATTTAGCGATTCGGTTCCTATTTCGGTTTCAGTTCAATTCTTATAAAAAAACCAATTGAATTTTAGTTTGGTTCGGTTTTAAAAAAAAAATTAAAACCAAAACCGAACCAAAACCGAATCAATTTAATTAAAATAATTCTAATTCAATTCAATTTTAAGGAAAAAAATTAATTTTTTATATAAAAATATATAATTTTATATTATATCTACCTGATTTTAATTTATTAAAATAATTTAATTAAAATATTTAATTTTTATTTAATTTTGGTTCAGTTTCGGTTCCTATATCCGTTCGATTCAATTCTTAAATTTTAGTTCCTAAATTCGATTCGGTTTGGTTCTTGCAAAAACCGCAAGATCCATACCGAGATGCTGCCCTAATTCCAGCGCATGTGGCCTATTGCCAATGTCATGGTCAGGAGGGCCAAAGCTACGGTGGCCCAGCTTCTACCTACGACCAAAAGGGTCGCAGCCCTGCTATAGGCAGCAGTTTGTTGCAGTCTGGGCCACGGCCTGGCTGCAGGCTGCAACTTTGCTTCAGGCCATGGTTGCTGTAGGCTGCGGCCCTGCTTCAGACTGCACGCGCAGATTTGGCAGGGCTAGCAGGGTCTTAGTCGTGGCCGGTAGTCGATCTTGCTTGCTGGAATTGGAGAAGATGGGGAAGATATAAATTTTTTTATGAGAGGCATACATAAATATTTTAGTAATTTTCATCCGTGTACACCAAATGGGGGGGGGGCTGGATCCACCCACCAAGTGTTCGGATAACTATGTGTTTTTGGATCATCATTTAGATTCACCCGAGGCCATATTGTATCATTTGCAAGCTTTTGGGACTTCTTTCGACTTCGTTTGAGATCATTCAAACTTCGGTAAGTCATTCCAACGCGCTATCAATCGCACTTCCAATACCCATTAGAAATTGAGAAGATTTTAATTTTGAATTTTCCTAAATTTAACCTTACCTATGTGAGAATTTATCTTTAGAACACTACTATTGTCACCCCAACAAATGTCTCAGTTCCCCCTGTAAAACTTCATTAAAAATTTCAAGAAGCAGGGGATTGTGGCCTTCTATTGTCCCAATGTAGATCCACCACCGACTACTCCCCCCATAGCCGTGGCAGATAAGCCACCAGCATGGCGCACACTAGCATCCTCCATCTCACCTCGTAACCTCCTCATCCTTCCTCTTTTAATCCTCTTATTGGGCCGCGGGAATGTAAGGAGGCAGAGCCACGGGACTTTCATCCCGTGGCTGAGGCTCTTCCAAGCACAACGGGCGGGCACATCTTAACTAATCCGTTACAGATATGATTAGAGTTTCGTATTGCGTGCAACCTTAATCCTATTTTTGCTCTTTTTGAAATCATATTTTTATCATCTATATTACCACGCCATTGTCTGTGTTTGGGGACATGCATAACACATATTTAGAAATAACATGGTATTCTGAAAATTTGTGATTTCATAAATCAATGAAGTTGTGATTTGTATTTTTTATTCCACCGTTTGGGAAAAAGGTGATTTAATACACGTGATTTTAAGAAATCATTTTTATAACCTTAATTGTGAGTACATTGTGTTACATGTATTAAAGCATCTTTCTACAAAAACTACAACCATCTTTGATTTTCTGTATCGACTATGTTCCTTATGTTGTTTCATAGTTACCCTCCATAATATGACCTAATGTCCCCTATTGTTGAAGTAAATGGCACATATGATAATAACAGTCTTTATATGCTTTAAGTAGAGGTGATTTGGGAGAAATTATGGGTGGAATAAAAAAAGAAGGCCGTGAGGAGGAAGAGGGTGATAACATAGATATGGCAATTTTAAAAAAAGTTTAGGGAAGAAGAGGGTAAAAAGAAAGCATCATTGAGTAAATACGAGGAAGGTGAGGTTTATAAAGAACATGCTCTAAGATGTGATTTACAAATCATGTGATTTGGGGTAGAATTTGGGCCGAAATAAAATACCAGCTATGCTCAGAACCCCCAAAAGAAGAAAATATTAGTATTTTTTCGTTGCTAAGCCCACCCTATGTCCATGTCCCCCATTATTTTACAGGCCCGTGTCTCCTCTTCCCCATCTTCTCCATGGGCGCCTTTGCCGGCCGCCAACTATGTACCATAGCTGGGTTTTCTTAGGATCCAGTGATTGCTGACTGCCACCCCGACCTGGATGCTTCGTCCCTGTACCTTCTTCATAAGGTCCACTGACAGGAGCATCTTCGAGGAGGGTTAGTGGCTACACCGCAATTATGACCAAAGCTAACTTCCACGCAACCAGGCCCATCACCATCGCCACCAAGATGGTGGAGGCCGTCTGCACCTGCACCGGGGAGTGAGATCCTGTCGGCCACTAGCAACTTTACCATGGATGCCTTGTTGCTGAGCCGGGAGAAGAGGGTGTCACCAGAGTTGGCCTCTGGCAAGGCCTGCACACGGCCATCCGCGGCTACACCATCTCTCCACTGGCACCAGTGCCGGCCTCTTCTTCGACTTGCAGGCCATATCCGACGTTCTCAGAGCCCGTCGCGCCAAGATCTTCGCCTAAGGCTTGCTCTTTGACTTCGTTGCATGCACGGTCTTCCTCGTCTTCAACCTCTCCGCCACACCCTCCTCCCCCCTCATTGCTGGGAACAGTACGAAGCAGATGTCGGTGTTGGTGCTTGAGAATTGTTTGGGTGTTGGGATTTAAAAAAGAATAAGTCTATATGCACCTTACTAATCTCCTTAATACCTGAATTTATTAGTAAATTTATGAGGGCGTTTATGAGGTTATTGGGGTATTGATGGATTATTAGGGTACATATATACAGAATCATTATTTTAAAAATTAGAAACAAAATATTTTTGAATTAATTTATAGAATTTATCACTGTGAATTATGATTGATAATAAAGTTTTTTAGAATAAATTTGGATTTTACATCAAACTCAATTTAAATTATAAACTAATATAATTTTCTCTTTCAAATTCGAATATGCACATTCTTAGTACCATTATGCTCTTAAATTTGAGCTCTATCAAATAAGATCCCACACAAAGATAAATAATTTTAAAATTTTAAAATAAGCCCTACTTATATGATATGCTTCTCTAGGCTTAAATCGATATTAGAGGTAATCGTTAAAAAATAACGAAATATGTGATTTTTGAAACGGGGCTAGAAGTCAGAATCGACGAAATTACCTCATGAAATGATTCGGTGATTCTAACTGATTCTGACTCGAAATGGCTTAGAATCAACTTCTGGACAAATTTTTTAATTATGCTCACCTTCACACAAACATGATTACGATAATTCAAGTCGGAATTGAGGCAGAATCAACAGAATCTTGCAAAAATTCCATACACAAATAGCCCAGACAACTAAGCCCAAGAGTTCAGTTAGAAAAGAACATGAAAAATCAAACTTTTGTACAGAATCTGAGGACAAAAAAATCCCTGACCACAACTGATAGCGCTCTTTACCTCCAGCAACATCTTATAATAAAAAAATTACTTGTGCTAAGCCCTAGCGTTGAAGACAGCGATGACCTCCTACCACATCCAAGAGGCATGTTGGGCCGGGGTTAGCCTCACACCAGTAGCCATATCTGGCTCAGCAAGCCACAACCTATTGGCCATGACTACCTCTGTAGGTCATGCCAGTGAGATTTGTCCACTGGCACTTGGTTGCAACAAGCAGGCCGAGCATAGGCTGAGGGAGCTGCCAGCCACACCCAGCACGTAACACTTTCTCCTTCTTCCTCGACATTACTCTCTGCATCGCCCCCTTCTCCAATCCTCATTATCATCCCCATCTTCGCCAAGTTCAATATCCTCAACGATTCAAATGGATATGTCTACATGTTAACTGACACATTTAGGTTAAAAAAAAATAGAACCCATTTTGGGTTAAGAGAAAATTAAATGAATTTATCCTAAAAATATTTATCTTGTTGACACAACCCAAACTAACCTAGCCACATGTGCAAATTTAATTGGGCTAAGCCTGTTAGATAAATGGCAGTGGTGCGTGCATGCACGTGGGTTAGCCTACTTAGATACATGTGTCCAACATATATGTCCCCTACAAAAGTAGGGTAACAAATGACCTAACTTAAAAGACCAAATTTATACCTTATAAATTAATATTATCATTATTTCCTAGGGATGGAGAACTATTCGTAGCCTTCCACGAATTTAAATGTGTATTCTCGTTCACATGGGTTTTACCCGCTTTTTAACACTCTTTTAATGGCGCACTTATGCTAGGACTATCCATCCCGGATAGTCCCTCACTAGGATCCACCCTGGTGGAGAAGCTCGGTTACTTTGTCACCGAGGTGCTGATGCCACTGATGAGCACACTAAAGACAAACCTTTTTGCCATCCAGAATTCCAATAGTTGCAGGGTGCTGCGAGGATCATCTTGAAGTAAAGAGAAGGAAATAAAGAGCCAAGGATCAGTGCGCTCCAACGAGACGCTACTAGCCAAGCATGCCGTGTTCTAGGCTTTACATATGCGTCTCCGAGATGCTACTAGCCAAGCATGTCGTGCCACAGCCTGCAGAGCTTGTGATTGCTGTTTGCTAAGTCACCAGTGGCAAGATTTGGCCGTTGGCCTGGCGAGTCTCGCCCCGCCCCCTTGCGGGCTTGCCAAGGCAGCTACACTGTCACTAGTTTATGGCTGCCGGCCACCGATACCGGTGCCAAAAAAAATGGACAAGAGAAGGCTTAGTTGTTAGGGGTGGCATAAGCAAAATCACGGGGAACTATAGGTTGGGCTGAATAATAAAATTAAAAATAATTTTTTTCTTTGTGGGGGTTATATTTTGAGACGTTCATTATTGATGTGTAAAGAGGGTGTAAAAATAATGGGGGGCTTTTGAGTATAGCGAGAAACATGACTTAGAGAAGTTGTAAGAGAGAAGAAAGTATAGAGATAAAACAGGGGAAAATAAAACGATATTGCTGCAATGTTCTTTTTCAATTTCTAGAGTACCCATTACAATCAATCAGTAGTCCCTCCTTTCCTATTAAAAAATCCACATGAAGAATAAGAAGAGTCTTCAGGTAACTTGAGCAGTCTTCAAAGCCTGTCCTCCAGTTTGTTCTTCATGACAACGGGATTGGCCTTGGCGATGTCCTCTTGCCCTTTCGACCTGAAATCGTAATCGCACTTGTGCTCCTCCGGGTACCGGTGTGCCCCGCAGAATGTGCTCCCGCACCGGCACGCAAATCCCAACATCCCCACCTTCTTCCGACACATGCTGCACCTGTTATTGATGGCCGGCGCCGGCGAGGCCTCTTCCGGTAGGCTCGAGGCGATGACAGGCGCCGACAAAGAAGAAGACTCCACCGACAGAACGGGCTTAGGCGGCGGCACCTGCGCTCGAATAGCTTGGTCTTCCATCTGCTTCTTGGCACAGTGGTTCTTGTAGCAGACGGAACAAAGGTCCATCGTAGCAGGGCTGCCAAAGAATCCACAGCCGTTAGCACAGAGCGAGGATGATCTTTCTTCGGAAGCCATCTCTCCTTCCTGGTGCAGCTAACGTCTCGTTGTGAAGAACGAAGACGTACGTATTGGCCCTCAGAACTCTTTGCTCACAATTTTACCGAAGAAAGCATGCATGCAAGTGATGCGGACAAGCCATGACACAATATATAAGAAGGCCAGTTTCCTACTTGGTGATTTTAAGCTCCGGTTTCCTACTTGGTGATTTTAAGCTCCGGTTGAAAAAGGATTGCATGTGAAATGTTATTGCTTAAGGTAAGTTCCCTGATTTTGGTTTGGTTTTGCTTGAGGTTTCTTCTACCCCTAATCTGATCTAGTTCATAATCCGGGAGTGAAAGGGAAATATAATAAGAATTAGGACTCTTTTACTACTTTATTATTGCTTAATTGATACGGGCAATAGGAAATAGGACCTTCTTTTGTTTTTTTACAGAAGACCCTTTTAGGACACACATAGTCTTATTAAAGATGGTCGGTGGTTCCTACTTGTTTTAAGAAGGAATACTGCTTTCCTATTTGAATTGTGATAACGTATACATATAGGACTAGGGATCAATCCTCTTATATGTTATACAAGGAATGCTACGATGTACACAGTCCTTGTCCTATTGCTTCCGTTCTGCTGCGCTCCTGCAACCTACCATTCTGTCCGTGAAGCAGATAGCGGCAACAATCGTCTTTTTCCTTTAAGAACAAGAGCATGATGGATGTTGATTGGTCTGAGCTTCTGCCCGATGTGTTAGCGCTGATAGTAAGGCGTTTAACCTACGTCCCCGATCATCTTACTTTTGCCGCGGTATGCTCTTCCTGGAGATCAGTGGCTCTCGAGGTCCGCCCTACTTTCCCCCGCCCAATCCCTGCTCTCATGCTTCCTGGCGAAGAAGATTCTGCAGCTGATTCCCAGACCCGAAGAGTTTTCTCCCTTTTGGACCAAAGACACTACAAGAACAAGTTACCTCTCCCACATGCGGATGTCTGCGTAGGGTCCCAGGGTGGGTGGCTGGTTACTGTAAGCAAGAGCCTCGACATGAGTTTGTTCAATCCTTTCTCAAGAGAAAGGCACTCGCTCCCACCTGTGACAGCATTTCCTATGGTGGGAGAAGATGGTATGCTTGTGATCAGCCATGAGGTATATGTGGCGGCAGCGGCTGTTTCCTCTACAAATCCTAATGTGAACCCCAAGGATCTTACTGTCATGGTTACCCAAGGGGGGTATCGGCGTCTGGCATTTGCTAAACCCGGTGATTCTTCATGGCGCATTATCGAAGGAGAGGAACGCCTTGTTCTTGAAAGTATTGCCTTCTACAAGGGACAGTTCTATGCTACGGGACAGAGAGGAACATTTGTGTGTGAGATCAATGGTTCCCACCCAAAGGTGACCCTGGTTGCCCCAAATCCACCTAGATCTTCACCCTTATGGTTGCGAGAAGCGATACCTTGTAGAATCGTTGGGGCAGCTTACGATGGTTCAAAGGCTGATACTCTTTTACAGAGAAGATCAGAATTATGAAGAAGGCCTTGATGAGGAAGACCTTGAACATGTTGATAGTAGTAGGTGGTATAGAACACTGTCATTCCAAGTTTACCAGATGGATTTCAGTAGGCACCAGTGGGACCCTGTGAAGGATTTGGGTCACCAGGTGTTTTTCCTAGGTTACAACACAGCATTCTCATTGTCGGCTTCGGACTTTGTGGGATTAATAGGGAATTGCATTTATTTTACAGATGATTATCTAGATGCACAGAACCCCAATGAGTGTTGTGGGTATGATATGGGTGTATTTGACTTGAAAGAAGGAAGGATTAAGCCTGTCTACACCAGCAAGACAGATACGATTATTCCAGCGCCCGTATGGGTTGTTCCTCTTCCATGGTAGAATTCTAGTTTAATTAATGATTTTTTCTCATATCAATATGTATGTTATGATAATTATTAATGTAAATTGTTCTTGTTCTCGTTCTGACGAGATCATGGAATACGTGTTCAACCTGTATTGGTTCATTGGTAATAGTAATATACTTGTATCGCCTTTTTGTTTTAGCATTTCCCATGCCTAAATGCCCCTATCAGCAGCTATGATACTAACTAATCGCAAAATTTACGATACTAATGGCAATAAAAGGAGCTGAGTCTGGCTTGGCAGAAATGGCAGTGCAATCGGCGGCGATGGCGGTGCCCTGGGTGTGGAAGAACGGAATAGGGCTGCAAATTTGAGGTTTAGCACATAGTTTGCAAACCTGGGTGGGCAACAAATTTTTAATTAAAAAATAAGTTATAATTATAGTGGGATAAAATTTTGACTAAAATAACTGAAAAAATAAGTTATAAAAGTAATAATAATGTTATGAAGGACATGTACGAGTCCTTTTACTTTTTTTTATTAACTTTTACTTTTGTCATGTAATATAGACATTGTATATGTGACAATGTTTTATGAAGGGAGACCATGTGATTTAAGCTAATAATCTAGTGAAAATAATAATAATAATAATAATAATAATAATAATATAATTGGTAGACACTGATGGCTGCGCTTGTCTACAACCGCGTATCCCTCAGGGTCAGCAAAACAAAATGTCTGATTTAGGTATAAATGGACACAAACGTGGACGAATAGAGGACAATTCAAAGCATATTCAATTGTCTATCAACTTAGCCTGTAATTTTATTAACAATTAGTAAGAATGCACGAGCACTGCACGTGCAATACAAACTACTCAGGCCAGAACAAATAAAGAACATAGATGCATTGTCTAGCTCAGATAATCGATGGATTCCCACAAAGTTTAGAGTTTCTTAGATATAATGATAGAATTCTTACGAAGTGTTAGATCTGAAACTTAATCTATACAGCCAACATTTAGCAAGATGAGGGATCTATATATAATTATTTTAAATAGCTATGAAGAAATGACAAAACAATGATATTTTAAATAGATTCTACTCACAAATTAAAGGGATTTCTGAGAATTGGATCATTTTTCTTATAGCATTTGAGTTCTATTAAAATTAATGATTTAAGGATTTAAAACCCAAGATCATCAAATTTACCTTGCAAAACATGCAAGCAAAAGAGGAAAAGAAAACGCTCAAAAGAATTTTAAACTTCCAAAACAATCCAAAATAAACTTCGTCCAAACACAGTACTTCAATTAAAATAAGAAAGAAACAAATCATCAATGTCAAAAAACAAAACAAGTGGAGTGGTGATCAGTCTAAAAAGTCTTGATTCTCACCTTAAACCTCAAATAAACTTTAAGAACCCAATGTAGTTGTCTCATGTTTTCAAAAACAGAAAATACATTAGGGAAAAGAGAAACATGAAACTATTTTCAGTACTTCTGCACGAAGGCTCTCATAGGCAAGCAAACTTCCAAGCCTGCATGGAGTATATATTTACATTCTTTAGCATTTTATTTATCAGTTTGTCTCTTTAAATAGTTAAAATTGAAATTATGATAGCGCGCATGAGATATGTTAGTGCAAATGCAATCTTATTGTAACGACCCATCTTCCAGTTATGCTTAACCCTAAGGGTTAAGGGTAATTTAGTAATTTAATATTAGTGTTAAGGGGTTTCATTAGGTGAGATCCCCGTATCCGGGTAGAGCTCGTAATAACGAGTGTAACAAATCAAAGAACACGCAAAACGGAGGTTGGGAACAAAAGTTATAACCTCGGGAAGCGTGCTCTATAGGCGGGACCCACTTTAAAAGTACAAGATAACCTACCCATGTGTGGTCTAGGTTTGAAGGGCTCGTCGATATGAGTCCATTGGTACCAAGATCGTGCGATTTCGACTTCGGGATAAAAAGTTATCGCGTTTTGAAATTGGAATTGTATTTGAATAAAATAATAATAAAATATTAAAGAAAAGACAAAATAGCTGACATGATCAGCCGAGTCGAGCTGAGCCGTGCGACGCGCGTGGCGTGATCGCGCTTGAGCCGCGTGACGCGCGCACCACGCACGCCGACTTCATTTTTCGCCCAGTTAAAACACGCCACGTGGCGCAAGCGCGTGCGCGCGTCTTTCCTCTTCTCCCATACGCTCGCACGCCAGTTTCTTATAAATAGCTCATTCCATTCATTTTTAGGACATTATGGAGTCATTCTGCATCCGTTTTCTTCCGTTCAAAATGCGTTCCTAGCTAAATTAAGGGTGTTCTACGCAATGGAAGCGTTAATTCTTTGAGTTAGCAACCCTATATAGGGGAAACGTCCCGGGCAAAGAGGAGGTTATGTCCGCTGCCTACAGGAGCGAAAAGGATAAAATATCTCCAGGTAACGGGAAATTCTCCCACTTTTTCTCATCTTTCGTTCTTCATTTCTTACTCATTTTAAGTCCGATTAGAGTCGTTCAAGAGACCTTCCTAGCTAATTCGAGGGTGGGCAACGCAATGGAAGCATCCACTCCTCGAATTAGCAATGTTATGTAATAGAAACATCCCAAGGGTAAGGGGAGGTTCTGCCCATTGCCTACGAGGACGGGAAGGGAAAAGTGTCTCCTGACAATGGGAGGTTCTGTCCGCTGCCTACGGGCACTGTGAGGGTAAAGTATCTCCGGGTAAGGGGAGGTTCTGTCTTCCGTCTACGGATGCAAGAAGGGTAAAGTATTCTAAAGTTACAGGAGGTTCGGGCTGCAGTCTCCGGATCAGAAAGGGCGGACGTTCTGAGGAAACGAGCAACTCCAAACATCGCCACTTCTGGAATTGGAGGGGAGTACGCTTTCTTGACCTTCTAGTTTAATATGCTTTATATGACTGCACATCTTAATTAGTAATATACTAATTAAGATATATTATTTGCTATGATGTGATACATGCTACTTTGATTTATTCTGTTGTGATCTGAAATGCTCTACTATGACTTAACATACTTTGATCCGATATGACCAATATGGTCGGATATGATCTGATATGATCTGATATGATCCAACATGCTTGATAGTGTGTTCTGCTCCGCTCTATGATAGAGTGGGATGTGGGTTTTGTTAATGTTCTTCTCACCTATGTGAGAAGTGTATTTTACTGATTTAGTGGCTTCTGTTTGACTCCGATGAGTTATAAGATTTTCGTCGAATTTTGAATGAATTATTCGGATATAAAGTATACGTATTTGATTATATATGATTTTCTGATGTCTGGTGAATGTAGTAGCCGTTAGGCAGAACTACGTTTGGATCCGATCGTATTGGAATAATATCAGAGATGGTATCCAATATGTATGTAGGCAACCAATAATAAAATAATGTTGGCCCGATCCAAATTAGTTATAAAATTAGGTTTGTTCTAATCTACGTACAATGGAACGTTAAAGTTCTACAGTGCGCAGATGAAAGTTACGACTATCGCACTCAGAGTCTGCAGCTCCTGGTCAGTCGGTTTTAATTTTTTCGCTTATTTTATACACTCCGATTGTGTTTTTCGATCTAACCCCCGGTCCGGGTCGGGTGATTCGGGTCAGGGTGTTACACTTATTGTTTAAACTGACATATAATTAAATTTTTAAAATTGATTAAACTCATCTAATATGGCACATGTGGCTCTTTACAAATAAAAAATTACTTAAATTTAGGAAACAATTCTATGACAAAAGAGATAATAATCATAGAAACAGGAATATTGAAAGCTTTCAGTGAGTGCTCATGTTAAGAACAGACAGTGATAATTTTTGCCTCTCTCCAAAAACTTCAAGAGAAGTATTTAAAAAGGACAAAAGGTAGCTCTAAATATTGGAAATGCAAGGAGCTTGCATCATCCAAGTAGCTAGAATATATTGAACATTACTTTGCAAGGTCAAGAAGAAGGTTATTATGATCATGGCAGCATGCACCACTGACCATCATAAAACATAACCAGTGGCCACGCTACAATGGATTAAGTATTTGTCTACCTAATCATCCATAGTAAAAGTAGGCATTTGTTAGATGTGCATTTATATTTGTTTAATTTAAGATAATCAAATTTAATAATGACATTATTTAACAAATTTGTATAAAATGCATGAATTGTTGCATGATGCCGAACAATTTCCTCATATATAATGGGAAAGCAACCTATGTCACGCCCCGATACACGTTACCCCTAACCCAAACCCAATCTAAGGAGTGTGCGGCACATGGCATGACAAAGTTAAGTTGAAATACGAAATACTTAACTCATTCTTAGGTGAACACACAATGAAGTAAATGCACGAGCACTTTATATAAAAGTAAATAGATCAAATAAATGAGTATTAATTAATATCTTAGTCTACTCATACCCATATCAACTAATTATCACATAAAACAAGCCAACCATGGCTAAACAAGTTAAGCCAACAATGACTTATATAATGTAAAGTAAAGTTAAATTTATAAGTTCAGCATAATATCAAATCAAACTAACATAAACTCAAGCATTTATAACCTCTCTCAATGACCGTGTTTATTCTCATGCTCAACGTAGAGCTATCTAAATCACCTACATAGCACAACATGTAGCCACAAAACAAACTACAAAATAAAGAGGGGTGAGCTTAGCTTAGCACAAAAAGCAAACTTATAATGATATCACATGAATAATCAACATAACATTCATCATATATTCGTTCACCACACTCATTCATCATGGAACAAAACGGATATATTTATGTCACTTATTCATCATGTTATAATCCATATTCCATAAGCATATATTCATGTCACTTGTGCATCATGTAATACATTCTATATACACATAATCATTTCACTTATATATCATGATGTATCACATATGTCATAACACATAATCATGTCATTTGTATATCATATTATAACTCACATTCTATAAATACATAATCATGCCACCTGTGCATTATGAGTTCATCTATAGAGAAAAATGACCTGAGAATCTTCGTTCAGCTTAATACTACATAACATTCATAATGTCCCAATGACAAGGAAAAAGTAATTTCACAATGAATTCCTTCTGCACTTCTTTCTTTACTCATTCCTTTCATTTTTTTAATCAGATTTGATACTGCATTATCATCCTACTATTTAGTTTTATCGAAGCAATCAACTTATGCAACTACATCTCTTTGTTTGATAAATTCATTTATTTGTACAAACTAGATCTTCAAGCGGATAAGTTTTTAAGGAAAAAATAGTACAGAGGCGAGACTGAAACAGATTAATTTAAGAACTCAACAAGCCACCAAAAAAGGGTAAATTTGACATCTAACTCAGGTCCTCAACTTGAGCAACAATAATCAACTCCTAACTCTATCTTGCATCTCATAGGCAAATTGATGAGTTAAATTTGTAACAATCAAGAATCATACCAAGCTCTAGGGAGTTTTCGAGAATACTGGATGAGAGAGACACCATGATCAACATTGGGCGACCTAGGGTCACTAACTCCAACTTCTCGTCCATGTTGGCCAGTCAAAGACGACGCCCTCTTCCATTCTACCAGCAAGTAAATCCCGTGAGATCCAATGACGATCGGGAGTAGATCCATCATGCGGTGGCGGAGATGGGGATTGGGAAGCTGGTGAGGCAGGCGGTTTGAAGAGAAAGGCAGCTGGCAGCCTACGACCATTCTGAAGCAGGAGAGCAGTGGAGGTTTTCCATGACAATCAACGGCCATGAAGCGACTTGGAAAGGAAGACAAAAGGTTGCCAGTGGTGGATTCGACGTGTGAGAGTAGCCATATGTTGGGAAGTTTTCCAACTGGCTAATGGCGGAGCAGTTGCGAGATGAGCAAGGGAGAGGATCCGTTGCGAGGTTGCCAAGGTCAGCGGCTAGGAGGGGATTCTTCGCGAGGTGGCAAGGGTCGGCAGATAGGAGGGGATCAAGCAACAACAGTCAGCGGGTAAGAGGATATCCGTCACAGGGTGGCAACCGCCGGCGGGTTGGAGAGGAGGTCATCCTAAGAGATGGAACTAAGGGCTCTAACTCGTTAATCGGGGTTAATCGTATGAGAGAAATCAAATACAAATTGATGTTAATCGGACGGTTATTGCGAATTGGGCACTTGTCGCTCACATGAACCAGGGCGCTTATAAATGGAAGTCATAATATATATATAAGGGCATTTACCCTATGAATAACATGGGCTGCCCAATATAAATCTAACGTCCCGGTGGGCTTGGGCTTTTTAGACGATGTATATATATATAAAGGAATGTTGCTTTTTAGACGATGTATACAGCCCTTGTCCTATTGCTTCCGTTCTGCTATAATATTTCTCCTGCGCTCCTGCAACCTACCATTCTGTTCGTCATTCTTTCTGTTGAAGCAGATAGTAGCAACAATCATCTTTTGCCTTTAAGAACAAGAGCATCATGGATGGTGATTGGTTTGAGCTTCTACCTGAGGTGTTAGCGCTGATAGTAAAGCATTTAACTTACGTCCCCGATCATCTTGCTTTTGCCATGGTTTGCTCTTCCTGGATATCAATGGCTCTCGAGGTCCACCTTGCTTTTCCCCACCCAATCCCTGCTCTCATGCTTCCTAGTGAATAGGGATGCCACATGGTAGACCTGACCTGACCCGACCCTAATGGGTCGAGTTTGGTTTTTAAAAATTAACCCGAATAGCAGGTTCGGGTTTAGGTGATCCAACCCAACCCGAATATAAATATAAATATTAAATTTAAATTTTTTATATTTTTTAATATTATTTTTTAAAAAATAATTAAAAAATTATTTTTTTATTCTATTCGGGTCAAACGGGACAGGTTTGGGTTGGGTCGGGTCGGGTTCGGGTCACAATTTTTTTATATGATATTGGGTTCAGGTTTAACAAAACCCGACCTGAATCCGACCTAGTGGCATCACTACTAGTGAAAAAAACCCTGCCCAAACCTGAAGCATTTTCTCCTTCTCGGACCAAAGACACTACAAGAACAAGTTTCCTCTCCCACTTGGGGATGTCTGCATAGGTTCCCAGGGTGGGAGGCTGGTTACTGTATGCAAGAGCCTCGACATGAGTTTGCTCAATCCTTTCTCAAGAGAAAGGCACTCGCTCCCACCTGTGACAACATTTCTTATGCTGGGAGAAGATGACATGCTTTTGATCAGTCATGAGGTAGATGTGGAGGCAGCAGTTGTTTCCTCTACAAATCTTAATGTGAACCCCAAGGATTATATGGTCATGGTTACCCAAGGGGGGCATCGGCGTCTAATATTTGCTAAACCCGGTGATTCTTCATGGTGCATTATCGAAGGAGAGGAATGCCTTGTTCTTGACAGTATTGCCTTCTACAAGGGACATTTCTATGCTGCGGGACAAGGAGGAACATTTGTGTGTGAGATCAATGGTTCCCACTCAAAAGCGACCCTGGTTGCCCCAAATCCACCCAGATCTTTATGGTGCGAGAAGCGATACCTTGTAGAATCGTTGAAAAAGCTTATGATGGTTCAAAGGTTAATACTCTTTTACAGAGAAGATCAGAATTATGAAGAAGGCCTTGAAGAGGATGACCTTGAATATGTTGATAGTAGTAGGTGGTATAAAACAGTCATTCCAAGTTTACGAGATGGATTTCAGTAAGCACCAGTGGGACCCTGTTAAGGATTTGGGTCACCAGGTGTTCTTCCTCGGTTACAACACAACATTCTCATTGTCGGCTTCGGACTTTGTGGGATTAAAAGGAAATGTAATTTATTTCACATTTAATTATCAAATGCACAGGACCCCGATGAGTGTTGTGGGTATGATATGGGCGTACTTGACATGTAAGGACTAAGCCAGTCTACACAGGCAAGAGAGATGTGGGCAGTTGATATAAGACGATGTTAATCCGATATAAATATTAGGTTAACAATCTTTTCTTGTAAAATGTAAGTGTTTAGTTATATCCGTGTAATCATCCTCACCAAAGATCCATGAACTGAATTTTCTTCAAGAATTCTATGTAGTAAAAATATTTTAGTGTGAATTGTATTTATGTAAATATAATATTTTTATTATTAAGGAAACAATAATAATTTTCCGCTGAAAAATTGGGTCGTAACATAAGATCATCAAATTTACCTTGCAAAACATGCAAGCAAAAGTGGAAAAAAGAACGCTCAAAAGAATTTTAGACTTTCAAAACAATCCAAAATAAACTTCGTCCAAACACAAAACTTCAATTAAAATAATAAAGAAAGAAAGAAAGAAATGCCAAAAAACAAAACCATTGACGTGGTGATCAGTCTAGAAAGTCTTAATTCTCACCTTGGACCTCAAATAAGCTTAAGAACGCAATGTAGTTTTCTCATATTTTCAAAAAGAAAATACATTAGGGAAAAGAGAAACATAAAACTATTTTCTGTACATATGCATGAAGGCTCTCATAGGCAAGCAAACTTCCAAACCTGCATAGAGTATATATAAACAGTACAATGAATTACATTCTTTACCATTTTATTTATGGGTTTCTCTTTCTATAGTTAAAATTAAAATTATGATAGCATGAGATATGCCAGTGCTAATGCAATCTCATTGTTTAACATGACATATAATTAAAAAATTTAACAACATCAAGGCGCTATATTAAACTCATCTAATATGGCACATGTGGCTCTTTACAAATAAAAAATTACTTAAATTTAGGGGGGAAATCCATGACAAAAGATATAATAATTATAGAAACAGGAATATTCGAAGTGCTGAATTACGATGCTTACAGTGAGTACTCATGTAAAAAGAACAGGCAGTGATAATCTTTGCACCTCTCCAAAAACTTCAATAGAAGTACGTATTTAAAAAGGACAAAAAACAGCACTGGATATTTGAAATGGAAGGAGCTTGTATCATCCAAGCAGCTACAGTATATTGAACATTACTTTGCAAGGTCAAGAAGACGGCTATTGTGATCATGGCAGCATGCATCACTGACCATCGTATAACTAAGCAGTGGCCACGCTACAATGGATTAAGTAACTCTCTACCTAGTGACCCATAGTAAAGTAGGCATTTGTTAGATGTACTCATGTACATTAACATTTGTTCTTATATGTTCAGAACGAATTCAAGATAATCAAATTTAATAATGTCATTATTTAACTATCTGTATAAAATGCATGAGTTGTGCATGATGCCAAACAATTTCCTCAGATACAATGGGGAAAGCAACCCAAGCAGCAATTCAGTGAGTAACTGCGTGTTAGCATTAATTGCCTGAGACAACATAAAGGTCACTCACTGTCAAAATATAAGGGATTGTCAACTAGATACAATACTCTAAGAGGTCGGTTGCTCAAACCCTTCTAATCAGGTCAACCACAACACCCCTCATTACGATAACGACTCAATTTTAATGACCCCCTCAATGACACCTTTGATGCATATGCACTAATAAGAAGGTCAAGGATAGAGGGTTGGAGGGGAGGAAGCTGAGGTAGTAGAGGCCAGGGTGGAGGACGAAGGGTGGTCTTCTGCAGCAGTACGAAGGATTCCAGTGACAGTCCAATGGTGGACTTGTGGATCTAGCGGTGAAGGAGGGGAGGACAATGGCAGTCAGCTGGTAGACCTCTGGTGGTCTCTGAGAGGGAGGTAAGGGGATGACGGCTATCCAGCGGATTTTGGTGACAGTCTGAGGACTAGTAACGAGGGAGGAGGGGAGTCTAATGGCAATCCGACGGTCTTCAACATGGAGGAGTGGTCAACAAACTATTTTGTGGACTCCGATGGCACTCCGATGAATATTCTATTCTTGCAACTTCGGTTTGCCTGCAAAGTAGTACCTATGTACTATTAATATGGTCGAGGCATTCTGTAACTTTTCTAGAAATGCTAATAAAATGTGCATACCTTAATAAAAAACATGCTTGACCTAGATCTTAACATATTAAACTTCTATCAATCCCTCCAATATGGTCAGTCCAAACCCTCAAGTTATGTTTGCTATATCAAAAAAGATGCCTTATTTTTCACAAAGCATCTGCAGGGTGGGCACAGGCTACTTAATAGATGTTTCATGGCCATATGAGTAATTGAAACAATATTGAGTATAGCATTTGACATGTTCAGCGAGGAGTGTCAATACCTCAACAAGCATCTAGTCTGACCACTAACTTCATATACCTAGGTAGTCCCGCTATTGATGCTACTCATATTGTTAATTTTGCATATTCATCTAAATAGGAAAACAAGGAGCTGTACCAGGAGGAAAGGAGTGGAAGCTGGCCATCAACAACTATTAGATGTAGTTGTTTGTAGCATTAACTCCACCACCAATCATACATATGCTGATAAACTTAAGCAAGTTGATGAGCCCAAGGTATGGAAAATACAATTACCTTGTCAATAATCTGTAACCTAAAAAGATCACAAAAATAGAAAAACATTACAATGTTTTCCTACTTTTACCATGTTGAATAATCTGGAGCATGAACAACTATATTTTCCATACCTTGGGCTCATCAACCTGCTTAAGTTTATCAGCATATGTATGATTGGTGGTGGAGTTAATGCTACAAACAACTGCATCTAATAGTTGTTGATGGCCAGCCTCCACTCCTTTCCTCCTGGTACAGCTCCTTGTTTTCCTACTTAGATGAACATGCAAAACTAACAATATGAGTAGCATCAACAGCGGGACTACCTAGGCATATGAAGTTAGTAGTTAGACCAGATGCTTGTTGAGGTATTGGCACCCCATGCTGAACATGTCAAATACTATACTTAGCATTGTTTCAATTACTTATATGGCCATAAAACATCTATTAAGTAGCCTCAACCCTACAGATGCTTTGTGAAGAACAAGGCCTCTTTCTTGATATAGCAAACATAATTTGAGGGTTTGAACCGACCATATTGGAAGGATTGATAGAAGTTTGATATGTTAAGATCTGGGTCCAGCATACTTTTTATTAAGGTATGCACATTTCATTAGCATTTCAGAATGCCTCGACCATATTAATAGGACTAATTAAGTTCCCCTATTCTATTAGGACTGATCAGGATGAAAAATGTGTTTCTTGAAGTTCTCCTCGGGATGAAAATCAATAGTGTGTTTCTCGAAGTTCTCCATGTCAAAAAATCTCGACCTGCAGTAGATGCATTTTATGTTTTTTTGGGGAACATGGCTACCTTCGTGAATAAGGAGGTCTATTTGTTGTTGCTGAATGTGTTTCTGAAGGCCCCCCTCATGGATAAAATGCTTAGCACATATGTTGCATTCATAATCTGTGCCTGATACAATAAATATGCTTAATTAAAATAAAACAAGCAAATAAAAAACAAAAAAATGTGACTTTCAGACAGTGGTATAAGCAAAAATTTATACCCTACATATCACAATCTAAACATATCACTTGCAGGAGGCTTCATATGGAGCCTCTGTTATTTCTTCAGAATGGTCATTTACATTGTTGCAGAAAAAAGCGATCGTAATTATTATTTTTTATCATTGTTCGGTTGAAATTTACAGGTTTACAAAAAATCCCACAAGAAGAATCCATAGTTGCAACTTGCAAGAAAGAAGAGAACTCAAAAAGAAGGAAACTTGATACCCAAACCTTTCGACTTTCCCATATTTGCTTCAAGAAGAAGAACGTGATGATGCCGAAAGAACGTGATGATGCCGAAGTTGCAGAATGTGTGAGCTGAACAGAGGAGAGGAGTATTGGAGGAGGGTGTAATGTGTTTAAAGCGGACGGGTTTGGAGCGAAGAATTCCCCACGGTTGGAGCGGAGTCAAAGGATCGACTGTGAACCGTCCGATCATAATAAGATATGGGCCACATTATATTCTAAATGGGCCTCATGCAAGGATGTTTTAGTCAATATAATTAGTATTTTTTTATAGTTATTTGACCGGCCCAGCACAGTAGGCCCGTGGGCAACGCCGGGCGTACTCGAAGGCCTGGGCCTGGCCATGCACGGCCCGTTCGTTGCCTTTAGTATTTACGAAAGGCCAAACCCGTCACGGGTCAGAAATCATTATCAAACCCGACCCGTGTACTAAAACTAAAACACAAACCGACCCAACTTGACGAATCGTCTTCCCTTTCCTCATCCCCTATCCTCTTCCTCCTCCGCCTTCCCCCTCTCGAAACTACCGACCTCACCGCCTAGCATCTCTTTCCCCCCAACGAAGAAGACCCCGACCGTGTGTCAAGGAGACCGTCCTTACCATTTTTGGCGTCATCGTCAACGTGATCGACTGGGAGAAGAAGATGCAGCTCGCGTGTGGGGCCTTGTCGATGCTCTTCCGGCTCCAGCAGAGTGACACAGTCCTTGCCCGCGTTGATGGCTACAACATCCAACGGTCCCCCGCCATTGCGCTCCTGCCCCTGTCCTCGGCCTTCCGACCCCGACCCCTACAGATCGGAAAGGAGAAGGGTGGAAAGCCCCCCTTTTTTTCAATGACTCCTTCGCCCAGACGGCGTTGATGTGGAGTTCCACAGGTTGTAGCATTGTGGACGGTGGTGACGGAGGGTGCCGTTGGAAATTGTCTTTGCATAATGTCTATGTTTTGTTGGCTACATATATCCTCCTCATTTAACAACTTGTGTAATATATATGTGTGATATGCATAAGTATTCTATAACTAATTATAATATTGATATTGCAGTTTTTGTTAAGAATTCAAGAATGCATCACATAAAGGAAAAGAAATATGTTTAAAATTTAGTGGCAATTGTAAATAGACTATGATGGGAATAATGTCAACGTACCTGATTTTTTTTAACTAGCCAAAGTGAAGAAATGGAGTCGAAAGTTGGGATAGTTGCCAGCAATGAAGAAGAGGCTTTTGATTTGTATAATAAGTATGCATAGAACATAGAACAAAGGACTTATAAAAGTGGTGCACGTAAACTTATTGGGCACAAGTTTGTGTGTTAAAAAGAGAGGTTTAGAAAATTTACCAATCCTAGTGAAGTAAAAAAGACAGAAAGACTAAACACTAGGTGTGGTTGTCAGGCCTCTGTAAATTTTAAAGTGGAAAATGATGTATGTGAAATTAGTCGGTTAATCACTAAGTATAATCACCCACTAGTTGAACCAAATCAGAGGCATTTATTGATGTATGCACATAAAATACATGATACTAGTAAGTGTGTCATCAAATCCATGGCTGATGCTAGCATAAGAGCTAATTAACAAGACATATGCATATTTGTTGAATGAAGTGGGTGGTTATCAAAATGTTGGATTTACTGAAACTGATTGTCATAATTTTATCCAAGTTGAAAGAGCAAAAAAAATTACAACGGGTGATGTCAGAGCCTCGTGAACCATTTTAAACAAAAGCAAGCTATTGAGCAAATATTTAATTATGCAGTAAAAGTTGATGATGAAAACCGAATATATAACTTTTTTGGAGAGATGGGTTATCAAAATTAGACTACGAATGTTTGGAGTTTTTGTAATTTTTTATGTTACATATCGTACAAACAAGTATAACATGATTTGTGCTCCATTTGTGAGGGTAAATCACCATTGGAAAAATGTGTTGTTTGGTTGTCCTTTTTTTAGTGATGAAACTACATCTTCGTTTACTTGGTTGTTTGAAACTTTTCTTCAGTCCATGGTAGACGATAAGGCTCCAAAAATCATTTTTATTGATCAAGACCATGCAATAGAAAATGCAATTGCGAAGGTGTTTCCCACGACACAACATCTCTTGTGTCAATGACATATTTGTAAAAATGCTACTTCAAATATTTCTAGCCTTCATAATCATCCTGGCTTTAAGGATATGTTTTATCATCTTTTATACAATTGTGAAAATGAAAATGAGTTTGAGGAGAAGTGAGAAAATATGATTGAGAAATGAGGTTGTTCTGACCAGTCTTGGCTTCACAAATTGTATGACATTCGTGAGAAATAGGCTCCTGTTTTAATTGTGATACCTTTTTCAGGTAACATTAGGTCCAATCAAAGAAGTGAGAGTACAAATAATATATTTCAAAATAAGGCTTGTGAGACAATGACTCTTACAAAATTTGTGCATCACTATGATCAAAAGATAGAGATGTGTAAGGAGGAGGTGATTGATGACTAAAGAAATGCTAATAGAAAACCTTGTATTTTATCTAGTAGTGGTATTCTTCAACATGCATGCAAAGTATACACACTTAAAACTTTTTGGCATGTTTCAACATGAATTTTTAGAATATCTTTCTATGGAAGTTGAAGTCATTTATAGTGAGATGCATCACATGTATAAATTAAGAAGGGAAGATAATGAACGGGACCATATTGTGCAATTTAACCCCTCTTATTTCTCCATTTCTTTTAGTTGCAAACAGTTTGAGTCATATGGATTGTTGTGTTGTCATGCTTTGAGGGTGTTCAATTTGAATGGATTCAAAAAAATTCTTGAGCAATATATATTAAGAAGGTGGACCAAAGCTGCAAAGCATGGGCTTGTGATAGATGAGAACAATAATTTGCAAGCACATCCTTGTGGAAACTCAACAAAGGCAATGCGGCTGAACAAGTTAAAGCGAAAAGCATTTAGTCTAATGAATTTTTGTGTCAATTCTTGTGGTAACATGTGTTCTAATTACGCTTAACTTAAGATAGATAGGGGTAATTATATAATTTTAGGGGGTTTTAAGATATGAAATTCTCATAAATGATTAGAGCTCGAAGTAACGAGCGTAACGAATCAAAGAACACACGAATCGGAGGTCGGAAAGTTACGACCTCGGGAAGCGTATTACATGGGCGGGAGCCACTTTAAAAATGCAAGATAACCTACCCATGTAGGGTCTAGTTTTGAAGGGCTCGTCGACACAAGTTCATCGGTACCAAGATCGTACAATTCTGACTTCGGGATAAAAAGTTATCGCATTTTGAAGTTAGAATTGTATTTGAATGAAATAATAATAAAATATTCAAGAAAGGACGAAATAGCTGACATCATCAGCCGAGTCAAGCCGAGCCGCACGACGGCGCGTGATCGCGGCCGTCCGCACAATGCGGGTCCCGCGCGATCGCTCCCGCCGCGCACGACGTGAAGTGGCGCGCTTGACGCGCGCACCACGCGCGCCGACATTGGTTTTGGTCCATTCAGAGCGTGCCATGTGGTGCGAGCACATGCGCGCGCATGCCATTCTCCTCCGTATGCTCGCACGCCAGTTTTCTATAAATAGTTCATTTCGTTCATTCTTTCGGGGGAGTTTTCGGGAGTCATTCTGTATCTGTTTTCTTCCGTTCAAAATGTGTTCTTAGCTGAATCGAGGGTATTCTACACAATGGAAGCATTCATTTTTCGAGTTAGCAACCCTATATAGGGGAAATATCTCATGCCAAGGGGAGGTTCTGTCTGCCACCTACAGGCGCGGTAAGGGAAGATTCTCCCACATTTTCTCATCTTCTGTTCTTCATTTCTTACTCATTTTAAGTCCAATTCGAATCGTTCAAGAGGCCTTCTTAGCTAATTCGAGGGTGATCAACGCAATGAAAGTGTCCATTCCTCGAGTTAACAATGTTATATAAGGGAAACATCCCAGGGGTAAGGGGAAGTTCTGCCCGCAACCTACGAGCACGGGAAGGAAAAAGTGTCCCCGGACAAGGGGAGGTTCTGCTCGTAGCCTACGGGCGTGGGAAGGGAAAAGTGTCTCCGGGTAAGGGAAGGTTTTGTCTGCCGCCTACTGGAGCGATGAGGGTAAAGTATCCCCGGGTAAGGGGAGGTTCTGTCCGCCGCCTACGGGCGTAAAAAAAAAAAGTGTTCTGATGTTAGAGGAGGTTATGGCCGCAGTTTCCGAATCAGAAAGGACGGACGCCCTGAGGAAACGAGCAACTCTGAACATCACCACTTCTGGAATTGGAGGGGAGTACGCTTTCCTGACCTTCTAGTTTAATATGATTTATATGAATGCACATCTTAATTAGTAATATACTAATTAAAATATATTAATTGCTATGATGTGATATATGCTGATATGTTTCTATTTCATCTACTTTGATTTATTCTGTTGTGATCTGAAATGCTCTGTGGTGACTTGACATACTCCGATCTGATATGACCAGTATGGTTGAATAAAATCTGATATAATATGCTAAAATCTGATAGGATCTGATATGATCCAACATGCTTTGTAGTGTGTTTTGCTCCGCTCTATGATAGAGTTGGAGGTGTGTTTTGTTAGTGTTCTTTTCACGTATGTCAGAAGTGTATTTTACCGATTTATTGGCTTCCGTTTAACTCCGATGATTTATAAGATTTTCGTCGGATTCCGAATGAATTATTCGGATATAAAGTATACATATTTTATCGTATATGATTTTCTGATGTCTGATGAATATAATAGCCGTTAGGCAGAACTACGTTCGGATCTGATCGTATTGGAATAACGTCAGAGATGGTATCTAATATGTACGTAGGCAACCAACGACAAAATAACGTTGGCCCGATCCAAATTAGTTATAAAATTAGGTTTGTTCTCATCTATGTACAAAGGAACTTTAAAGCTCCGCGGTGCGCAAATGAACGTTAAGATTCTCGCACTCAGAGTCTGCAGCTCCTGGTCAGTCGGTTTTAATTTTTCTGCTTATTTTATACACTCCAATTCTGTTTTCCGAACTAACCCCCAGTCCGGGTCAGGTTTACGGGTCGGGGCATTACAATTCTGATGCCACAATTGAGCTTGCATATCATAAAATGGACAAAATATTTAATCAAGCTACAAATTAAGATCTATGCAGCATCAAGTGAGGGAGATAGAGTTTTAGGTGATACAATCATTTCTTTATCAACTTCTAACACCTAGTGTTTGATCCCCCCATGTTTGAAACAAAAGGGACAAACATATGGTAGAATGAAGAGTTTTTGGAAAGAAAACAAAAAATACAACTCAGCAACTTAGTAATACCACTACAAGTAAAACCATTTTTTCAGTTATATAAAAATCTATTTTTACAAGTTTATAACCTGCATTGGGAGAATAATACATTCATTGCATATTTTTTTTGGATTAGGTATAACAATAGAGTCTTCAATGATGAATGTAGCAAAAAATACAACTCAGTAACATCGCTACTGGTAAAACCATTATTTTCAATTGTATAAAATCCATTTTTACAAGTTTATAACATTCAATGAGAGAAATAATATATTTATGCATTTTTCTTTGGATTAGGCATAGCAATGAAGTCTTTAATGATGATACCTCCAAATCCTTCTAGGTTGCAAATGAGCGGAAATGGCAAAAATCAAGTATTTGTGCTACTTATTGAAGCTTTTATTTTACATATATTTTTTTTACTTAATGCAAAATGTTGTTTGTAGTTTTCTACCGTGTTTGGCATGCCTCCACCAAATGCCTATACAAGTATACCAGCAACCAACCTAGCATTTATTTTATTTTTATATTATTCTTATTATTCAACTATTATAACTACTCATACTCAACTTTAAATACAGACATGGATACTCTACAAGTTTGTTACAAACTAGTTGTTCCATGCCTCATGTGAGTCAGGTACCTATCATGTACTTTGCTCGTCTTAACATATTTCTTTGTAAGATATATTAAATAAGTGGTAATCTTGCAGGGGTATTCCAATTATACTACAAGAAGTCAGGATAGCACCAATTTGCTAAATTCCAGCCAATAATATCATGTATAGATTACAAAAATAGTGCACTTTGTTTTTTTTTTGGTGGAAGAATTAAAAATTACCTCATTTATTTGATTGAGATTGGATGAATCGATGCAATGTAAAGAAAAGAAGGCGGTCTTTGTACGTCTCTAGGTCAAAACTTGTAAGCAACATACGAGTGAATACATACATGATCTATTGTCCAACATATTTGGTTGCCATAGCACGTGGGCTTCACCTTTACAAACTTAAGAGATTGAGAACTAAACGAGTTCAACCAATTCTACTTTTATCTGCATTTAACTTGGATGTGATGCGGTCCCAAAACATATCATCTCACTAATCGAAAAAATGAAAGATGAGATAATCCTGGCGCATTGACAATCTAAAGCTATTCCCCGACAATCTTGAAAAATGCTCTTCAACTCCAATCAAAACATTCAACAAGAATTAGACATTAATTTTCTTCTTTTTACTTATAGCTCAGGTTTCTCTTATAAAATTGATACACAAGCCAATAGGGAGTTAATAAACTAGCTCAGTTCTAATGAACAACGACATACATGGTACAAATGCTGTTTATGATATGGTAAACACCCATGTCTATAAAATCTTTATGCAGAATGAATATAAACAAATAGAAACAACCCACACTCCCTAATGAATGAATTGCTGCATAATAATACGCTGGGAGAACTCTCCCAGTGAAAAATTTTGCCACTAGCCGAGCTAGTCATAGTATTCGACATACTCCTTCAGCCAAGCTTCTTATCAGAACCTCTTATATTAAGATTGAATCACTTTTTCTTGGTTGATGACTTGTCCTTCCTGTCAAAAGTGTCCTCTGCTAGAGTCTCAGCCTTGGCCTCATTAGGAGCTTTGCTACTGCCACTACTACCGCTAGAACCATTAGCATTTTGCATCAATTCACAGTGAATATTGTCTTTTTGATTTAGCAACTCATCTACCTGTACATTATATTAACAGCAAGAGACAGATCAAAAGCTTTCCTAGAAGAGTCCATTTTCTATTACAACATTAAGAAATCCTATCAAGACGACTGATTAAAAGAAGAAGAAGATTTTATAAATTGCTCCCAGCTCCCATAATCACATATTTGATTAGAATTTAATTGTGGATTTGTGATGATACGATAAACACAAGGTTTCAATACTAGGTAAACTCTGACCACAGGACAACCAATATTATGTTTATCTATGAGCCATCAAGCGAAGCCAGAAGCATCCAAACATAATAACCAATGAAAGAGACACAATTCCTTATAACTTAGCCCTTAAAAGTTAGATCTTTAGCTAAACTATAGCGTTGAGTTAGGCTAGCTTCCAAGCTCTAACTCTGAGTCTAGAAAAATCTTAATCTAGAGAATATGCAAAAACCATAATTCCAAAGACCAAATAATCTAATATGATGCTATCATATATTAATAAAAATTTATGTTGCTGACTTCAGCTTACATAACTACAAAATACGCTCTTTATAGCCTCAGATTTTGGACATGAGTATACAATTTAGGCACTTTTTGACTTCTAAATACTAATTATAATAATATAAGTAAAAAAATCCACTTTCTTACAGAGAACACTGATGAATCATTTTTCAACAGTTGAACAACTCTACATAGTCGCACACCATCACGAATATCCACAAACAAATTTGAGACTGTGAAATTATATATTCAGCAACTGGTAACTGCACAATTTTCAACATTAGGCACGAACATTAACCTAAGCTCTACATGATAAACGGGGTCCGAACCCAATATCAAGAAATAAATATGCTAAGGTGGTAACATACCAGCTGATGATTCCAAGTATCACAAGATTAGCAATAATATCGCCTTCACCATGCATTACTTCTGACAGAAACTCTAGATGGAGAAAAATAATTAAGAAATATGAAGGCTCAAGTTGGATGCTATAACAATACAGCTTTTTTTTTACAAGGCTGACAGTTATGTATAAAATTTTTACCATTAATAAGCTGTCGACTGGATTTCATATGGCATTTGCAATCAAACAATAGCGGAAAACCCCCATCTGATCCATCAATACCATATTTACGTGAAAGAGCATTATGACACTAGGCCTTATCAAGCAAAAGAACCAGCAGTAGAAACCGTTTCAGTATAACAATGATGCACAAGCAGCAGAGCACGAGATACGGAGGCCGTGGCAGACAGAGAGAGGGCTGCAGAAGCTAAGGCTGGACTCACCAACAATGATGCAAAGGCACTCCGATGAAGAGTAAAGGCAACAATGAAGCGTCCTATTGCATGTGATGCAGCGTCCCAGGAGCATTAGCCCGGTGAGTTGGTCCATTTCAAAGTGATGCAGCCTGATAATTGTTATCTGGTTATTGCGTTCGGGCTCAATTTTCGATTCAGAATTTATGTAGTTACGTGAAGTTCCATTAATGTCAAAAATATTAAGGAACCTCCTCCTTTGCTACAATGGCAATCCTAAACTCCCCTTTCCTCCATTTGTCACTATATCCTTTATATATAAAAATACATATTTATATCTTTTATGTATTCTTCAATAAAAAATACATATCTGTATCTATAAATAATTATATTTTTTAATAAAATATTATCTTTTGCCTGTTTTCAAAAAAGCCATCAGTTTCCGTAGAAATGATTTGAAATTTGGTGAGTTTTTTGTGAAATGTGATCGTTAATGAAGGGCAAGAGATTGGTTTGATTCCATATAAGATTCCTTTTATGTTCTGTGCCCGGTCTAATTAGAAAACCTAACTATAATTTCATCTAGAAAACATCCATCGATCTTTTTCATCAATATCATAGCTACCTTTTCCATCTTGCATCATCAACCACACCGGACGCTTGCGACTACAACCGCCTCTTCCTTCTTCATTCTATTGAAGTCTGTTGTCACAATACAGATCCACTTGAAGCGTGCTGCAACTTTGGGAAGCAATATGATAGATAGATTAGAGTCTTGCCAGTTTCACTTTTGACGAGTCATTGTTATATTCCAACATGTATTTTTTATGACCTGTCTTTGATAACAAAAACTAGTGTTACTACATACCATAAAGCTTGAAGATTTTCTAAACCGACCTGACGAAAAAGGTAAGACTTTCTGTTTCCTTCACCATGAGATATATATATACACGAGTCAAGTTACGAAGATGAGGAATGAAGAATCCTCTCTGTGAGACATTGCTGTCTTTAGCTTCTCAAGGCCACAGCCAGCAAGTATTTAGAGCATGCTAACGTAATGAATAGTCTAAATTTCCCTCTTCGCAACTCCTCTAGTATTTAATAGATAACTCTGTTCGGGCTAATGTAAATGAAGAAACTGATGCAAACATGACCTAATTCTAATGCCTGGGAATCTGAAAGAGTCCACATAAGAGAATTGTGGGTCATTTATATTTCTAATAATGGATTACTGGTACTAGTAGCACAATCAAAACTGGGGAAACTAAAAAAAAGAATGTACCATCCCTGTGAAGTCAATTGGAATCAGCATGCATATCGTGAAGGCCCAGAGCGTAAACAAGTGTTCCCAAGGTAGCATAGAAGAAAATTTTGATAAAAAGTACAGTAGAAGCGTAGGTAGACAAGAGATTAACGAAGCAAATAATTAGAATGTGTACGCCTTGAACAGGACATTGTGGGTATTTAAGAGACGCACTTCCGTCCTGAAAAGAGCAAAAGGCTATGAATCTTCCCATGTCTCAAGTGCCAGACAACAATTGTAAAGCAGACGATATTCGCCCTCTAAGAATGAAATGAGCTCCCACTGCAATGGGGAGGAGGAAGGTGCATCTGCTCCTACTGCACCTAGTGGTCGAAGCCGATCTCCCACGACTAACGGCCGGTGAAAGCGGTTTCACACACACACAGGCGTGTAGTTGAGGACAAAGTTCCGGATGCAGTATTTTAATCCAATTTTACCTCTATTTCCACAGTTCTTTACATGACGCTTCTAGTTCTTCTTCCATGAAGCTTCCCTCATGGACCCACATAGCATTGGCAGCAACGTAAGCTCCATATTTATGTGTGTAGTGTGGTTCTAATTAAGTTTGAACTTTGGGAAGCAATCTGATAGAAGACTCTCTTCACAGTTTTAACCTGTCATTGTTATATTCTAATATGTATTTTTTATGACCCGTCTTTGACAGCAAAATCTAATGTTATTACAGACCATAAAGCTTGAAGCTTTTCTGTTTCTATGGAAAACGACCTCTCAAAAAAGGTTAGACTTTCTCTTTCCTTGTTGATCAGTTTTTATATTAAAATATACCTTTTTTTCCAATCATATTAAAATATATATCTTAGGGTCACATGTTCATGTTTTGACTATGGGTGTACTTAATTTTTTAGAACATTGCTCTAACCAACTCCCTATAAGGTTGGTTGGTTGGTGAATTTTTTTTCTTTTTGTTCTAGCCATAGCCTAAAGAATATAAAGACCATAGCTTTATTTTGGCCAAACACTACCTTATTATTAATTAATGATTTTTTGAATGGGCATATTAGTTTAATTACTCAATATTAATTTTATATTGTTAATTAACTTGCACCAAATGTATGATGATATCAATCATATTTCATTTCCTCTGTGGCCAAGTTATTGCAAAAAAAACATAGATATCTTATCATATTTTTTGTTGTGATGGCATTTTCATAATGTACCTATTCTAATAAATGTTTTTTTCACTATTTTACCATTTCATTTGGCATTATGTTTTTTTGTATTTTACTCATTATATTTTTTTAAAGAAATATGCAAATATTTCAGTATTTTTTTTATTCAAAAAATGGACTCTTTTGTAACATATAAAGAGGTGGAAGAAGAAGGGAATGAACTTAAGATTGGGATGAAAATAAATAATGAATAAGAAGCTTATGACCTTTACAACAATCATGCCATAAGCAAGGGTTTTAGTATTTGAAAAGGTGTATATGGGAGAACTAAAAGTTATATTATTCGGTCGCACACTTTCTTCTCATCAAAAGAAGGGTTATTGTAACACATAGACCATAAATGGGGTCCAAGTGTACGAGAGTTATAATGTTTTTCTACGTATTATGGAGCTTCCAAGCTTCTCCACACATAAACTAGAATAAAGCATATATTTATAATTAGTTTGGATCGCCTAATGTTGTTGTATTGTTAACTGCTTATGTAAGGACCCTCATTTCTAAACCTGTTTTTGGTTTTCTTTAATTATTGGTTATCGTGAGGTTAACATATTTTCTGATTTATTCGGTGATTTCGTGAAATAGTGGTGTTTATGATAGTTTTAACCAAAATCAACTTTAAGATTAGTGGTTTTAAGTGATTTTAAAACAAATATAGATTTTTGAGATTTTTTTGAATTTTTACTATTTTTTCTAAAATTAGGGTTTTGGCGGGACCCCTGTGGGCCCCACTGTCGAAATTTGGGTTTTTAGACTAAATGAACCCAAATGTCTACTTAAGCCAATACAAAAAAATTTCAGAATTTTCTTAGGCTTAATTAGTGCTCAAATTTATAAAATACTCATTTTTAGCCTACTTTTCCTATTTACACCCCATAACTTACCCATACATACCCCAACCCTTACTATAAAAGGCCAAACCTGAGCCATTTCTATTTTTAGGAATAAGCTAAGGAGGAGAGGTCAGGCCTAATCCCCAATTAGGCTCGAATTAAAAGGTATTTAAGGTAAACCTACTCTAATTAAGCACTAAACCCTAACTTTCTTCTTAATCTCTTCTAAATCTACCATTTTCTCTTTGTTTCAATTTGTTTTTGGACATCAAAAACTACTGATTTGCATTTTACTACAAACTCTAGCTTTCAAAATTCGATTTTTATAATCAATAAGCCCTAGATCTAAGTTTTAATTAGGGATTTCTTTAGTAAATCGATTTTTAATGGAGTTTAATTCAAACTCAATGTGTTTGTAAGGTTTTCAAGAAGGGTGACCCTCAAATTCGAGCTTAATCAAGTGGTAAGGTAATGGATCTTTGAAGTTTCAGTTTATCCATGGTAACACTCTTGATTTTTGGCTTATTTCGAATGGAGTTACTTGATTTGGTGTGTTAATGGCATGATTAGAAAATAAAAATATTTAATCCTAATTTCTTAGGGTTTTGTATTATTATGGTATAGTTTAATATTCTAGAAGTCATGAAGGACTTTTGATGATGATTAGGGTGATAGATATTGATTTAAAGTGTTATTAATGGTGTTTCGGTTTGGAATTACGAAAGGAAGAAGATGGTCAGTTCTGCCTTGTTGGCGTTCGAACGGCCCTTCTAGGCGTTCAAACGGAAACACTGTCGGAATGACAGTTTTCCAGTTCAGCCGATCAAACGGCCTGCTAGGCATTTGAACGGCCAAACTGTGAATTTCAAATTTTTACGTTTAACCGATCGAACGGCCTGAAGGGCGTTCGAACGGCTACACATCAGATTTTGTGTTCTAATGCATGATATTTATTTTGATAATTCCACTTTAGCTTGCCAATTTCATATGAATGTGAAGTGTTTTAAGCCATATTATGCTACTAGAAAGGCATGCTATTGAGGTTATGGAGTTGAGATATATACTTAGAGATTTGTGGAATGACTTATGTTTTGTGGCATGATGTTAGAATTGTCATCTTGAAATTATGAATGGTTGATTCCCTTTGATTAAGCATATTTTTAATAGAACTACAACCTATTAATGGACCGATTTGTCATGATAGAATGTAGTTAGTTGATATGTGGATGTGGTGAATGTCATGACTCAAGGATGAAATGAATGATCTTATATGTGTTTAGCCTTTGTGATTGAGTTTTGATTTGAGTTATGATTTTAACATTTCTTCTCCTATGATTTCCGCTGGAATTCATGTTTAGATGGTAATTCACATGTATAGTGTGGTAATGAGTTTGATTTCAAGCATGATTGACATGCATTGTGTTGAGTGCTTCTACTAGTTACACGCACACACATGTGGGGGTTAAATGATGATGTTGAAGCTTGATATTGTGATTATGAATTATGCATTAGGGGCTGATGAGAGCACTTATCATGGATTAGGATTCATGTATGTCTTGCCCACGTATGTACCATGTTGCATGCATCATGAAAATAGATTTCCAATTGAGGCTTCATCGAGGTTAATCGAATTTGACCGATTGGATGCAATGTGGTGAAATTGTGTGCCGGATTGATCGGTCATGGATTAATCATAAGTTGATTGGTCTAAAATGACATATTTTGATTTGAGTTCTTGTGTGGAACGAGTGCACTCCCCGGGTTGAGTCTAATTAAATGGAATTATGTGGGGACAAGTTGTGTACTTGTCTTGCAGATTTGTGAGATTGTTATTATGAGTGTCATCTGGACCCTGAGAAGCCAGTGTGGTATGTCGTATGCACCTGCTACCACTTGTTCTAGGGTTCTTTGTGTGAGAACACGGGCTCTTCCCTCCGCAAGAGATGTCCTTGGGCGAACACCCCTGCTCTAGATTCTCTGTGTGAGAATGGGACATCCTTGGCCAAGATCATCCAGGGCGAGCAGTCTTTAGGGATTGACAACCCCGATCTTTCTTGAATTCTTGTGTAGAATTTTAGACCATGACAAACCTTCGTGGCCTTGTCTATGTTCCATCTGTGGGACACCAAATTTGTGATTACTCCTTGATGGAGGTTGTTATAATATGATGCATGATGGAATATGTATATTAGAGATACATTTCATGCAGGTTGATTATAATGTGATGCATGATGGAATATGTATGTTAGAGATATATTTCATGCAGGTTGATTATGATGTGATGCATGATAGAGTATGTATGTTAGAAATACATTCATGCAGGTTGATTATGATATAATGCATGTAGAAATATGTATGTTAGAGATACATCCATGCAGGTTGATCATTATATGATGCATGTGAGAATATGTATGTTAGAGATACATCTATGCAGGTTGATTTTGATATGATGCATGATGGAATATGTATGTTAGAAATATATTTCATGCAGGGTGTTATGATGAGAATGAAATTATGTGGATTATGCACTATGATGCAGTTTTAGGTGATGTGTATGTGTGATCAGAAAATGATGCACCATGTTAATCTTTGATCTGAATGATCTTATTGTTATGTTATCGTATTTTCGATGTTGATAGTGATATTAAAAACCATTGCTGAGTGTTTTGTTTTGGGGCTGCGTGGTGCGACACACAGACGGATGGGATCTCTTTGAGGAAAGGTCGGAGATGGCTTGGATGTGATCATGGAGATAGTTGTGTGACTTATCTTCTTTGGTTTCATGCTTATATTTAGAACCTTTGTGTAGGGTTCTTTGTTTTGGATTTATGTCACATGTTACAGTTATGTTTGCTTAAGACTTATTTAAGCCAGTGTGGGCTTTAGTTAACTAAGCATGTGGGTTTGAGATTAGTTGTTTACTTTGTGATAAGCAACACTCTTTCTTTCCTTCTTATTTACTCTTGCTCAAAGGATTGTGCATACTCCATAGTTCTGTTAAATCGCCCGTGGTTAGGGTTAAGTCTTTTGCTAAATCATTTCTCAATTTCCCTTCGTCGCCCCAAGACTTGACCAGCCCTTGGACTGGGTTCGGCTTAGGTTGGGCATCGCAGGGGCGTGACAGCCTACATATGTATTTGATAATATTTATGAAATTATTCCAATACGATCGGATCTGAACGTAGTTTTGCCTAATGGCTATTACATGCATCAGACAATACAAAAATACATATGTCAAAATATATATATCGGGATGTTTAATCGGAGTCATACGGAAATTTTATAAATCATCATAGTCAAATGGAAGCCACTAAATTAACAAAATCACACATCTCACTCTATCACAAAGCAGAGCATAACACTAACAAAATCATACATCTCTCTATCATAGAGAGGAGCATAACACAATAGAGTAGACTGGAGCATAACAGATCACATTATATCTCATCCGATTATACCAGATCATATCGGAACAATATTCATAGTAGATCATGCATATAGCAAAACAAATCAGAGCAAAGCATATCATAATACATTGGATCACATCAAATCATAGCAAAGCATATATTATTGTGTAGCATTTTAAGTTAACTACTTAAGATGCACATGCACTCATATAATCATATCATAAAGTCAGAAACACTTACACCCATTAGATTTTGAAAGTAGTGAAGTTTGGAGTTACTCCTTCCTTCAGGGGGTCCTCTCCTCTAGCTTCAACATGTTTCTCTCATTCCTCCTGAAGATGACAGACATACACTCCCCTTTCTCTGGGTTCATTACTCTTTACATACTCGAAGGCATCGGACAAGACCTCCCCTTACCCGGAGACGCTTCTCACTTTCCACGCATGCTGGTGACGAATAGAAGCTCCCCTTACTAAGAGACACTTCTCATTTTCTATGTTTATAAACAACAAATATAATCTCCCCTTACCCAAAAATATTTTTCACTTTTCGTGCCCATAGGCGACAGGCAGAGCCTCCTCTTATCCATATCCATTTCCCCCTCTAAAGTGTTCAACTCAAAGAATGGACCCTTCCATTGTGTAGAACATGCTTGATTTAGTTAAGAACGTCTTTTAAATTGACTAAATCGAACTTAGAATGACCAAAAACAGAGAAAATGAAGTCTGATATGAAGGAAAACCCCATAAGCCTTTTTATAGACCCAAATGGTGGCACCACAATGCCAAAATTGGCAACATTACCATATGAGGTGGTGTGGCATGTGTGGCACCCGGGCATCATTCACTTCATGTCCACATGTTATGCGTCGCATTCATGTGTTACGCGCATATGTCATGTGCGGCACAATTTTTTCAAAAAAAAAACCTTTATAACTTCAAAGGGACTATTAGCGACGATTTTTCATATGTGTCGCTAATAGTATCACTAATAACCAGTTGTGATGGGACTATTAGTAGCTTTTATGACTATTAATGATGTTTTTAAGCATCCCCAATAGTCTTTTTTCTTATAGTGACCTCTACTTCTTCCTCAATTTGTCCTCTCCACCTTTGCGACCAGGGTGGCCAACCTCTTCGCCTCTGCTTCTTTGTTAGTTCATCCTCTCCACCTTTGCTACTGAGGAGGCCACGTATGACACAATCTCCACTGTCGTCAGCTTGCCGCCGTGGCCACCACCATGTTGAAGCACAAGTGCACCATTTCCTTATGCCCCACCACCACTAGGTGCGCCCGTTGCAAGGCTGTTTGTTACTAGCAAGTAGCTTTCTAGAAAGAAAAAAAAACTCCACTTTTTTGAAATGGTTTTCATATTGTTCTCAATGAGGTAAATCTAATTACATTCCTTCTCAAATTAATTTCATCTTCTATGTTAGAATTATGTCCACGACCTCATATCTAGTTTCACCTTTCCAACAAATTTTTTTCCTAAACCATGGCCTTGAAGGTTTTGATTTTTTGACTTTTCTTTTGCCATTTGAGTCTAGGTCCACTTTGGGAAGATAAGGGGACAAGTCTAAAGGACCTAAGAGATCTTACTATTCATGCTGAAGAATATGTTGGGTTCAAAGTTTCTGTCAAGATAGTTGTGCAATGCTCATATCTGGATAACAAGGGCATTTTCTCTAAGAGTGTATGTATGAGTTTTTTCTTCTATCTTAATGTGGTAAATTGGGGTTCTAAGTGATGGTTAATCATATGTGATTTTTGGTGTTTCAAGATCCTTTCTTAGTAATATCAAAAGTTGTGGAGAATGGGGCCCCAGTACCTATTTGCAAAACAGTAGTGAGGAAAAATAATTTGAATCCAACTTGGAAGGAAACCTGTGATTTTGAATCTCCATCAAGCTGGAAACAAGGCAATTGATGAATACCCTTTAAGAGATGAGGTTGGCATGCACTCTTTGTTTTTTTTATAGTCATTACTTACTTGATTGTTGACTTGCAGCACAACCTACTAGTTTTGGAATGCTTTAACTTCAAGAGCAATGGCAATCATGGTTTGATCGGAAGGCAATTAGCCTTTTCTTTTCAATTCTATAAGTCATGAACTTCAGTTGAGATTTACTGCAAGGCTCACTGGCATTCACTTCTGGTGTATGGCCAATTGACTCATGTAACTTGGGTTCCACATTTACTGAATGGCGACCAGTGGAAAAAGTCTTACTCTATCATAAATATTTGTTTGTGTATATCAATTATAATATTTTTCTAATTTCATGAATCAATGCAAAAAAGTTTAGAAGTCACTTCATGACTCGAAAAATTTACACAAGGGCCACCATGGAGAGAATCTATATGCACCTTATGACCACCACAACAAGGTTTGGTTTTATCTTGTGTGAGTTGTTTTTATTTTGTATCTCCTCTTTTCATGGCTTTTATAAAAAAAACGTGTTGCTACATTGCAACTGCGGTCAGTTATACATAAAGGAGTATAGTTAAAGTGAGCTATCTACTTTCTTGGATTATATTGCTAATGGACATGAACTAAATTTAAGCTGGCAATTGATTTCACAAGTAATTAGATTTTATAAACTGCATATTCCTTTTGTTTGCTTTATGATGAAGATTGGATGTTTTTTAAGTTCTAAATTGAAGGGTGGTTGTGATTTCAAGTGGGAACCTCTAGAATTCAGGGGATATGAGAGATGATTGGAGACAATTCGAACTTATTTCTTGCAGCTCGTGTCATTTTTTTTTGGCCTTATCTCTTGCTGTAGTTTCCAAAACCCCTTATGGAAGGAAAAAAATGTAAAAGGAAATTACCCTTGCCTTAATTATTCAGTTTTTGCTCTTATCAATTGTAATCTAATTTTGTACCTGGCATTTTCGTAACTAAAGCCAGTGAAGTTGTGCTGGTATCTTATCATGGAGATGGTATTTTCATTAATTTATGAAGCAGAAACCATAAGCAGTAGTGTTATTTGTATAATATATAAGATTTATTTTTTGAAATAATTATGATCAACAACGACAGTCAAATCCATCGCTAGAAATATAAAGATTTTAAAAAAAAATTATCATTAGTGATGGTTGTGGCTATTGCTATAGCATTTTTTATCGATGGTCAATTGAGCCATTGCTGATAAAATGACTTTCAACGATGGCTCAATTGGCCATCACTAAAAACTTACTTTCAGCGATGATCTGAATAGTCATTATTGTATGGACTTTTAGTGACAGTATGAACTGTCGCTAAATCTCTTATAGCTATCATTGAAGGGTCAAAGTAGACGTGTGGTGGTATTTTCAATGACGACTATAACTATAACTGAAGGCCATTTTGGCAGTCGCTAAAGGTATTAGCAACGTGCCTATTAGTGACGACCAGCTAGCAGTTGCTATTAGCTTTAACAATGGCTATGTAGAGAACAAGGCCATTGGGATTTGGAGTATATGACCATTACCATTTCCATCATGTAGGGCATCTTGTGTACCCATGCGCAAGGCCCCACTACTCTAATAATCTCACCATCATTCAAAGAACAAGGCCTCCCTGCTAGTGGACGTGGTGTGCTACATCAAGGAGCTCGGGGGGAGGGTGGAAGAGCTAGAAGAAACCAAGAGGGTGAAGAGAGGCATGTCTGACCGTTTATGGTCAAACGAGTTATAAGTAGTCATGCTTAACTGGTTTGGGCTTTAATTAGACAGTTTTGGGCTCGCCTGAGCCTGCCCATTTAGTAGCATTGGTCATGGCCCAAACCCCGTGACCATGCCATGCACATAAGATTCTAAATATAGTACATAGAGAACAATTCACCAACTATATATAATTGCCATCTATGTACCAAGTTTGGAGCACTATGGGACATGGCACGAGCTTTAATCACAGAGTTGGGCAAGAAAATATTTTCGGTTGCTTTTTTCTAAAATTTTAAAGCACTTAGTACTTACTAAAAAAATCCCACATGAAATACAACAAAACCAAATAAAGGCAAAAGTTGACTGAGCTTGGTTTCACGCAGATAGCCCATATAACTTAGAGGTATTTAAGAGTAGCCATTAGATGTAAATTTCATTATTTGAGGCTAAATCCGATGGGCCACAATATTTAAGGCTTAAATACCACTAAATTACATGGGCCCTCCACGTAGCCGGCTCACCTCACGGAGCCGGTTCCAATCTGTTGTTGTTGTTCCACACAACCAACGTAGGCAACCTTCAAACTCTTCCAGTTTGTTCTTTACGACAACAGGATTGGCCTTAGCAATGTTCTCTCTCCCCTTCGACCTGAAATTGTACTCGCACTGTGCTCCTCCTGGTACTGGTGTGCCCCGTAGAATGTGCTCTCGCACTGGCAGCAAACCCTGTCTGCAGCCACACCCTCTTCCAGCACATGTTGCACATGTTCTTGATGACCGGCACTGGCCTTAGCATGTCCTCAAGCCTTCACACAATTATCCAATTACAATTGAACACAATTGAATTAGCAAGGGAAATGGGTTTTACCTATTATGTGTAGATTCCTCTTAACCCTTTATCTTGGCTTGAAATCTTAGCAGGGAACGTCCCAAATCTCTGTCTTTGAAGCCCCAACTAGCACGGAGCATGAGCTCCTTCGATTACCACGTCAAGGAGTGAAAGAGAGAAGAGGAGAGGGGGCAGCCAGCAGGTTTTTCCCCAAAACCAAGGGAGGCCGCACCAAAGGAGAGAGAGGGGAGAGGAGAGGAGAGGAGAGGAGGGGGCGGGGGACCACTTAGGGCACTCCTCTCCCCCTTCTTTCCCTTTTATACCCTCCTTCATTCTCTCTCAATTGGGCTTGTTAGTGGGCTTAATTATATAGACTTCCTGTTGAAATTTCTAGGCTTTTATTCGATGGTCTGACAGAGCCCGCGGGGGCCTGGACCCCTTGCACACGGCCAAGCCCACAACAGGGATGACCCCTCGCTCGAGTCCAACCATCGACACTTAATTCATGAGTCAGGCCCTACAATGTGTTAATGCACATCTTAGTCACATGTCTAGTATGCGCATATGACGAATGGGGGTCCCATTAGAATTAGTGTCACAATAGCTCATGTGGGGTCTGCGCGACTACCCCCACTAACCTTGGATCCCGTAGCCCGTACCAGCTCACCCGGACCGTAAATAACATGGACCAAAATGGTCTCGAGCCCATACCCTTGTCCAACAACACTTGTGCTCATTTAGCTTGGTCTTTCTTCTGCTTCTTGGCACAGTGAGTCTTGTAGCAGACGAAACAAAGGTCCATCATAACAGGACTACCAAATAATCCGCAGCCGTTGGCACAGAGTCTAGAAAATCTTTCTTCGGAAGTTGTCTCTCCTTCCTTATGCAACTTCTATCTCTCTCCTGAGAATTGTGATGAATGAAGACATATCGATCAGCAGAAGGAACTCTACACCCTGACTCCCGAGGAATATACTTGTATCCAAGTAATGAGGGCAAGCAATGAAGTAATGATACATAGAATTGTTTCCTATTTTTATATTTCAGCTCTAGTGGAAAAGATGCTTCTTGTTACGGTAAGCTTCCCGAATTCAATTCTCACTTGGTCTGGTGAACCACAAAGGGTACATAACTTGTACGTCATAGAGGAGGCCACTTGGATATAGGGATGCCACCATGGGTTGGGTATATAGTAAAATCTAACCTGACCAATGGGTAGGGTTTGAGTTTTGAAATTCAACCCAAATCGTCATTCAAATTGGGTTTTGGTTGAAGAGTGGTAGCGTAGATGAAGGGTAAGTGGCGGGAGCACTAGGGGTGTGGCATTTGAGAAAAATTCAATCTTTTCCAATAATCTCTACATATATATATGAAATTCAAAATAACATAAGTAATAATCACATTCAAGAGGGAATTAATTAATTAAAAATTGAATCAATGAAAAATACTACTAACCTTTGGGGTAGATATACCTGGGGATGTTAATTCCCTTCACACCAACACCCAATTCACAATTGAATAGCAATTCAATACAAAGATGAAAGAAATACCTTATCTATGTATAAATCTCTCAACATCCATTGCAATGGAGCGTAGATATGTAGAAGTAGTGCCCGAGGCCATTCTCTTGAATCCTCTCATAGATTTATATGTTGGCACAAATCCCAATGCAATTTCCTTGAAAAGGAAGACGATGAAGGAGAGAGGAGGAGGTGTGGCCAACCCCTTGTCTCTCTTTTTCCCGTTGTGAACACTCCAAGAGCAAGGGAGGGGAAGAAAGGGAGGCGTGATGGGAAAGAAGCGAAGCATCTCTTTCCCCTTTTCTTATCCTTTTATATGTCCTCCCTTAAATAGGTTTAATCCAATGGGCCTACATCAATTCTCTACAGATTAACTAAAGGGTTTGATACAACGGGTGTGGGCCCTAACTCTTCGGGCCCACGGAGGCATGAGCCCTTGCACATAACCATGCTCACGACAAGGCTGACCCCTCACTAATCACGAGTTCGACTATTGTATGACTCGGCACCACAGGTTGAATATGCACACCCTAATCCCATGTCTAATGTGCATGTGTGTTAGATGTTGGTTCTATAAAAATGTGTGTCACGATAATTCCTATAGGGTTAACACAACCATCCTCATTGTTCTTGAACTCATGGCCCTTACCTGCTCACCCAAACTGCGAACAAGAGTGGACCATGTGGACTTAAGCCCATACCATGTCTAGTATCGGTTTCATGTTATATTACCCAACCAAGCCTAATTAAAATTATATATATATATATATATATATATATATATATATATATTTGATAAAATCTGACTAGACCTTAATGGGTCGAGTTTGGGTTTCTAAATTTAACAAAATTAGGTATTTGGGTCAAGTTCACTTGGGCTCACTTGTTTTGTTCAATTAAAACCAAAGTATGAGTTTTTATTGGGTAGATTTAGTATGTAAGCATCAATTTTTTTTTTAAATGGTATCAGGTTTAACAAGACCCATCCCGACTTAACCCGATGGCATCTCTACTTGGATGGAAATAGGTCCCATATGAGGAAATATTTTTCAGTGGAACTGTTATACAGGTCACGTGGTAGATATGCCCTTTTAATATTTGACATACTTAGTCAATTTGTACATGTTTAAAAGTGAGTAAATTGAAGCATAAATTTTAATTTATGTGTTAAAACATCAATAGACATATACACGGCCACTTGGTAAAATAGTTTCACTAAATACCTTCTCCTATATGAGAGATTCCAAATTTCTATGGGTCCCTTATCTATGAGGTCCACGTTATCCCCCCTTGTCACACCCCACCCAACATAGCAAGGACCCACCTTGCGCACATGTTAGCATGAGTCGGGTTTATGTACGTTGGATGAGCCTGTGTATTGCAAGCTGTCAATTTGAGATCCCACGGTATTCATTAATAGGGGGCCAAGGCAGAGAAGTGATTCAAAGTTGCGTGCCTGTTGAGTAATGCGTTATTAGATCAAAATTCGATGAAAAATTCAATGACTTTCCACACGTGACCAAGTTCATGTAAATAAATTACAATATTTAGAAGAGAATGTGAGAGAAGTAAATCTTATGTCCTAGGATTTCCTTAAGGAAACACATCAAAACATTAGTGATGCTCATCAATTTCTTGACCAGAGGGCATGTTTAGATGAACTAGTCCCGAAAATTGACAGAACAATTTTTGTATTAAGAATAACACAACTAGGGGATTTGATTTAGTGCTTTCTAATGTAATTAATAACCCCTTTCATGTACTGTTGCCATTATGCACAAGTAAAACAAGAAAGTTATCAACGTGGTACAGACGCAATGTTGATCATGAACGTCCAATATTAATGAAATGGCAGACAAAATTTAGACCTTAAATTGGGTGTCCAATATTAATGAATGATCGGCAAAATTTAGATATTGAATTGGGTGGGGGCCGCGAGACCGCGGGCCCCCGCTACCACAAATTATGACGTCGACTCTCCCACTGTGGGGAGATCGTAGAACAACTCTCCCCCGTAATGTGCAATGGGGGCAGTTGCCCTAGGCCATCGACCTTCTTGTTCACCGATCGACCCCGCCCAGGTAAGTATGTCTTCCCCCTGGCACCCCCTCCCTTCTTATACCCCCCGTCCCCCTCTCGCTTTCCTCCTCCCCACGATGTGGGACTATCTCATCCACACACCCCCAATCCTCGGACTGGGCCTTGCCACCCAATGGGCCCCCATTAGCGTTCGAGCCCCCGGCTGCTGGTCACACTGAATCCGGATTCTTAACCCCGGCCCGCTGTGCCGTCCGGCCCGTCCAATCAAAGTCCAGCCGCCAGCGCAAGCACCCCCGCGTCTTCTTCCTAGCTCCCCTCCTCGTCGACTCCTCTGCTCTGTGATTCATCGGATTCAGGAAGATCAGATAATCTTATATAATCCCTCCTCCATCAATCTGCCGAAAACCCTAGTACCCACTTGCGTTCTGTCCTCATATTCCCCATCCCTCACCAGCTGGAAGCCATGGCCGTTTCTCTGAGCTCGCACTCTGCTTCCACCCCGTCTTTGATCACTTCGACCAGCCCCTTTTCTGTCTACACCATTACTACGCAGTTTTTTACTGTTATCGGTTGAATCTCGCCTTTTGCTGGTCTGGGTTCTGGGAACCTGCTGATAGACAGGTTGTTGTTTTGGGCGTTGGTGGAAAAATGGGTTCTTTTTTCATGTTTTCTTCGAGGAAGGATTAGTGTAGTGAACGTCGTGGTGTTTTTTGTACTGTGATTGCAGAAATAAGCGTTTGCGGACAGTCTGAATTCGTCGACATTGTCGCGGGAAGTGAAGATGGCGTCATTGAGTGGCAGCAGTCTCAACTCGCTGGATGCGGCCTTCAAGTTGCCTCTGCGCAAGGCGGGCTACTGTGGGAAGTAGGTTTTTTGTTTCTTATGTTTTTCTTGGAGGATTTGTAAAAAGATCGTATATTTTATAAGTAGCAGTGAGGGAGATGGCATCCCATTGAAGCAATAAGTAGATCGTTTGTTCTTTCTAAATTAATAATTTGCAGATTAAAGTATAAGTTTTTGTCTTTTGTTCGCTTATTTAATTGTTCTAGAAATACATCAATGACAGCCAATGAAAGAGTCAATGTGTATATGGTGGTGGTTATAATATTGCGTAATCGTTTCTAGCTATTAATTTATAATCTCTACATTGGTTGACTCGATATAGTAGGCTAGCGTAGCCCGTAATTTTAAAATGATGAAAAATGGTTCTTTCATTCTTCAAGGTCTTGCGCTTCTATCAATGGTATGTCTTGTGAGCTAATTACATACATAAAGGGCCAAGTTGTAGACTCAGTATTTGCATATGTTGGTACACAAGGAACAGGATTTGAACTTTTGTGAAAGATATGGGAACTGCAACCTGCCAAATGTTTCAATTTATACTGTACTCGCAGCATGGAGACCTTTCATATGTTAAGGATATGTGATTCTATTCGTTGTAATAATATAATTTGTCCTTTTGGCTTACAAAATCAAACAATACAAGAATATGCTAAGAAGAAAATTGATTCATCTGATTCAACAAATTCTGTAAAGAAGATTTTTCCTTGAGAATGTGTCATTTGGCAGTTCAAATGCCATAAATTAACTTTTCTTTGAATCCAGTTCTTTATAAGCAGTCACATGATAAAAAATTGGGAAGGTGTAGGAGACAACTTGGGGGATATGAACCTCCCACCCCTGGGTGACTTATGTTTCGAGTGGAAACCACGAACTCAAAACCTGCTGGACTCCAGTCTAGATCGCTAAAAAAATCCCACTTTTAATGCTTAATTCATAGTTGTTCGACCCTAGGTTGATATATGGTACGACTAATGTAAAGGTCTAGATCAAACTGTTTTTGTTGTTGAGCTCCAAATTAAATATCTGAAATACTTAGTTTTGCTTCATTTTTGACACATGAATTGCAACTGTATTGGCTATTAAGCCCTTGTATGCCATTCTATTTTTCCTGTAAGATCTGATACATGTTCTCTTTTCTAAAACCAGGCATACTGTGCAATGGAGGTCTCCGAAAGCTGCAATTCTTCCCAATGTCCATCTTCCAATGCGAAGTTGTGAAGTTAAGAACAGGTAGGATTTGAGCTGGTCTAATTCACAACTATATGAAATGTTGCCTCTTATGTTTTTGTGGTGAAACTGGTTCTTGAGTTTACAACATCATATGACAAATAAACTTCAAGTCATGGTTAATTCTGATCAGTGTAATATCTATAGATTTTTCTTGTATAAAGACTCTATGAATAGGCTGGCCATTAGTTAAACATCTGTAGTAGCACATTCCATCAGAAAAAAGAAAATGAACAGTGAAATGAAAGGAATTACATCCAGCAATATGATTTGATTAATATCTGAAAGACTGGCATCTTATTTGCGGAAGCCACTACAGGTTTGAAAGAAATATTTCTGCATCTTTGGCGGATCATATGTTTTTAAATTCACATGAATAATTTACTTAGGGTTTCTATCTTTGGCCTTGTGGTGGTTTGGTCTAGAAATTTTGTCTGTCTGATATCCCTTATTGTTCATACAATCCTACACGTAATAGCTTGGTTTGGTTGACATTCACTAGTGGTCCTTTTTCTAAAAGCATAATCTGTTTGGGATGGACGAACGATGGATATTAACCAAACCAAATCAAAATAAACCAAACTAATGGTGGCATCTTGGTTCGGTTTTCATAGACTAAAAGTTTTTTCCTTGTTCTCAATTTTTTTAATAATGTAAATGTTTACAAATCATGCACTTTCAGTAAATGTCAATGTGGTTATGGTGATTGGCTTGTGCCCTCAGGACATCAGTTGAGGACATTAAGAGTCTAAGGTTGATCACTGCGATCAAGACTCCTTATTTGCCAGATGGGAGATTTGATCTGGAAGCCTATGACTCTTTGATGCACATGCAGATGTCCAATGGTGTCGAAGGTGTCATAGTTGGAGGAACTACTGGTGAGGGCCACCTTATGAGTTGGGATGAACACATAATGCTGATAGGACACACTGTCAACTGCTATGGAGGATCCATTAAAGTGATTGGAAACACTGGGAGCAACTCTACAAGGGAGGCAATCCATGCAACTGAACAGGGTTTTGCTGTTGGCATGCATGCTGCCCTACATGTCAATCCCTACTATGGGAAGACCTCCATGCAAGGATTGATTTCTCATTTTGGTTCCGTTCTGTCAATGGGTCCCACTATCATCTACAATGTACCATCTAGGTCTGGCCAAGACATTCCTCCCTCCGTGATTTATAGGCTTGCTGATAATGAAAATATGGCAGGCATCAAGGAATGTGTAGGGAATGACCGTATTAAAGAGTATTCAGAGAAGGGGTTGGTGACCTGGAGTGGCAATGATGATCAATCCCATGATTCTAGGTGGATTTTTGGAGCCACTGGTGTAATATCGGTTGTGAGCAACCTTGTGCCAGGCTTAATGCAGGAACTTATGTTCGGAGGAAAGAATTCGACTTTAAACTTAAAGCTTATGCCTCTGATTGAATGGTTATTCTGCGAGCCGAATCCCATTGGTCTAAACACAGCTCTGGCTCAGTTAGGAGTGGTGAGACCAATTTTCCGGTTGCCTTATGCCCCTCTTCCTGTTGAGAAGAGGAAAGAGTTCGTCAAGATCGTGAAGGATTTGGGCAGAGAGACTTTTGTGGGGGAAAAAGATGTACAAGTTCTGGATGACGACGATTTTATTTTGCTTGGCCGGTATTGACATTGTTGTGCTACATGAAGTACATTTTTATTAGGACGGCCACAAAGGTCTGACAAATGGTTGAGATGAGGTAACTTTTGCTTGGTAAATTATTACAGTCGTGTCCGAACTCGAGAAATAGTGGACAATGGATAATATGGATAAGGAGATTTGTAGCTTTTACTTAGTTGAAATAAATTTAGCTTAACCTGTAAATTGAGCCAAGCCTGAGCGATGTACTATATTTGTGGTAGCTTTGTTGTATTTAGCTGATCCTTGCTAGTTTTTATTTATTGTTCGTCTCGTTGTGTTGTGCTCTCAACTTTTAAGTGACAATTTGTATGTTCGCCTAACACAAGACTCTAGTTTTAATTAGGAAGATTTTTTTTATGTTCCCCCTAGTTTAAGGAATATATGAGAATTTTAATATTTAAGATCGATGGTGCACGTGCTAATGTGCGCTATCATGTGCATTGTTAATCTCATGGATAAAAGGAGGCTCCAACTAAGTGTCATGGTGGTGATGAATAAGATGTCAAACACAACTGTATGATCGAGGTGTTCTTCTTCAACATATAGCTCAATTGTTATTGGTGTTGTGGACATATGTCATCTATTGTTCGTGGCCATGTTTGGCCAACCATAGACAAAGACCTTATTTGATAATTTGTTCCTAAGTCTAGTTAATTTTTAAATATAATTTATATTATTGTTTAAGTATTATATTTTTGTACTTCAATTTTGAACAATTTTAATATGAGTTCTTTGTTAAAGTTTATTACTGAATATTCCATTTGCCCCACATTAATTGCTCTAGTTAATTTTAAAAATTGAACTAATTTATTCAATAATAATACTATAAATAAAGAAGATGATATATATAAGTTTAAATTATTATTATATTTTAAGTTACTTAATCTAAAGATTTCATGTGACACCTATAGTTTTTGAAAGATATTTCTAACCTTTTAAATTATAATGTCGTAGAGTAATTTATTTAAGAAAATAGTAATAATGATAAATATGAAGGTAAGAAAAATATCAATTATTTTGAAGGTTGGAGTCCAATCGGTGAACCACCCACATGTCAATGAACTCGCCAGTAAAACAATATTTTCATTATCGGTGATGTTTAATGTGTCAATGAAACTACCAATCAAATAATAAATCTTTTATCGGTGATGTTTGACATGTCGATGGACTCGTTAATGAAATCGTAATCTTTCTATCGATAGGGTTCAACAAGTAGGTAATGCAAAAATTAACTTAATGACGGTTTCGAAATTATAATTGAAGTAATTTCAAGTAATTTTTTTAGTTTATTATACATCAAAATTTGGTTTCTAGACTTCCTTATAAATATATTTGATGAATTTTTAACTCAAAGGTTAAAGACTCCCCAACTTTAGGGAAGATTGGCAAGTTAGGATGTGTGAAGGAAGCAGAAACAAATTTGTGTAGATCTCTTCATTATTTACTTAGAGGTCGGATTGCTATCCTTAAATTGTAATGTCAGAACAAAAAATGCATATTTAATAGATGTTGATATAGTGATATATGTATTATGGTTAAATTTGATTCATGTCGAATGAGATGTTATGTTATTCTTGACAAATATAAATCTCGTATGAATAACTTAAATTGAAAAATATTCTTTTATCTTCTTCATGAGATAATTAATGAATAATTTTAATTAATTACATAATTAGATTTCATAAGATAAAGTGATTTTGATGATCATATACAAGTTTTGTAAGCTTCCTGTTTATTGGTAGAGTTATCGACGTATTGATGATACTATCAATGCGGGAAGAAGAAGAAGAAGATAAAACAATATTAGTGTCTTACCGATGGGTCACTAACACTGATGTTGATGAGGACGTCGATAAAAATAATTTTTTATTTTATTTCACTATCGCCAAGAGGAAGTTTGATACACCGATAAGTTACCAATGTCATTGGTGACTCAGTCAACACATAAATAAGAAGTTGATTTGGGTTTTTTAATAAAAATTACTATATATGTAAAGTTATTATTATTATAAAAAAATAATAAAATGTTATGCTATGCACGAACAAACCTGACCATTCTGCTAACACCATTACACCACCATGTTCCCATGCAGCATTTATTTGTCTCCTTATTTAATGCTTAATACTTATACGACAAGTCAAACAATACATATATACCTAAATTACTATCACTGATCAAACAAACAAAAAAATCTACTTCTTGAGAGTATCATTACCGATACCAGAAAGTTTCTCCATCTTTGACAGCAGATCTCGATTCTCTTCGTCCAGAAGCGTGGCTCTTCTCCTCAGCCTTTCGTTCTCCTCGATAATACACTGATTTTCCCAGTACAGCTTCAAGTTCCGCCGTTCCATCCTGCTGCCCACAAATAAAACTCACGTAAACTCTGGACATGAACACCAAAAAATGAAGCAAAAATGAATTTGTTCGGCAGAAAAACCACCTTATTGCGAACTGAACTCGAACCTTGGATCTCTTTTGTCGCCGACTACGAACTGGAGTGAGAGGCAGAGGTGGGGAAGCACTGTTCATGTCTCTCAGACACATCTATCCTTACCTGCCTCCTCCTGCCCCTCTCTTTCTATCTTGTTTGTTGGGGAAGAGAAGTGAAAATTGCCAGCTCCAAGAAAACAAGCGAAGCTCGTATTATTTATATAGGAGAAATGGAAGGGAAAATTCAAAGAAGGCAGAGCTGGGTTTTCCTTGTCTCATCCTCATGGATTCATAATCATGTCTAGAGAGATCATGATGGCGAGCACGAGGACTTCTGCTCTATCAACGCAGGAGACAAGGACTTCTGCTCTATCAACGCAGGAGACAAGGACTTCAGCTTCTTCAGTTTTCTCTTCTTTGTTTTAATAGTACTTGTGTACTTTCTGTAGAACTCATACGTCTTAAAAGTTTAAAAGCAATGATTGACCAAATAAACCATGCGCTTTATCAGTGATTCATTTCCTTAGCCTTTTTAAGAAGTTTGGGAGTTGGACTTTGGCACTGGTTGACAAACAGGAACAAGCATTATGAGTTTGTAATAATATTATTGATGGCTTTCATGGGCATTTCGTCAAATGCTACTCAATGCCTCTTTGAAACAGTAATAGAGAAAGAGGGGCGGGCGCCTAGCTGTTTGCCTGCTACTGACAAGCCAGATAAGGTAATCATAGTGTGCTTTGTACCTACTGGTTTCTGTTCATCCAAAATTAGGGTTGCTTCTGTCCACCTTAAACTACTGTACTCCACAGAAAATGTACAAAAATTGCTGGTTGGGGTCCAACTTGGTCATGAGGATGGACCCCATGAGCATCATTTATCAGGGGCCCCGGGCCAAGATCTTCATTGGTGTGGCCACAACTTTCATGGGGTTCCCGTGAGCCTTTTGCATGCTTGGGTGGGTAAGGGTCATGATGCCCCTTTGAACGTAGAAAATGCCAAGCCAGTCAAGGACATGTTTCATACCACCTCCAAGCATAGGTGCTTGGTTGATGCTATCTTTGACATTTATGATCATCATCATAACGCCTACCATTGAACCTGGGGCTAGCCGTCCGGCATGGACCACCCACTTGATATTGGATCAATGGAAGTAAGTGCCTACAGTCAACAGGGAAATAATTCACGAATCTGAAGATGAAGTTTTGTAATTTTTGCACACCCACCAGGCGCCAGCCAGTGGGTCGAAAGGTGATGATAATGACGATGGCCACGGCTCCTATCTCCCAATTGCCACGCCAATGTTCTTAACTCACCCATTATGTTATCAGTAAAATATATTGCATAGGACAGAGTCACCCTTCTCATATAATCATCTGCACGCCTATTACATGTATTAACAATTAATTAGCAGATTATTTCATCAAATTTTCATTTAGTGTACATATCATGCATATAAAATCGTGGCTCATCGTTCACAGTATTGACAAATGACAATGCTTGTTGAAATGCCTTGGCATAAATTCCTATGGTACTTCTCTACGACTCAAACAAGAACATCCACTATGCACTGGTTAGACAGTTGACAAAATAAGATATTGCACAATGAGAACTACCAGTTGCTTTTTAGTCAACCAGCCAGAGGATTAGCATGGATGGTCACGCGGTTCAATCTAATCTCTGCAAGTGGTCGATCACCAGAATCTGTCGGTGTCTGAAACAGAAAGGAAAAAGTTGTATCAAGCCTCAAATTTCATAATCGCTAGATTAATCATGTAGTCCAACACAAAAGCATATCAGTTCAACGGTAGGGTACCTTCTCCATGATATCAAGAACTTCAAATCCATGAATCACTTTTCCAAACACTGTGTACAGTCCATTAAGATGAGGCTGCTTTGCATAAGCAATAAAGAATTGGCTTCCATTTGTGTTGGGACCACTATTAGCCATAGAAAGCATGCCTCTTGCATTATGCTGCAAAGGCCAAAAAAAATTTCCATTACAAAAATTTGCAAATTTATTGTTAAAGAGTAACAAGATCAACCACAAAGACAACAGTCTAGAAATGCATTGAGTTTACATGTTACATTTTTAGGAGAAGTACAGCTTGGAACTTGATCTGTCTTTCTTTTTAAGTTGTTCAAATTGAAGCATTAAGCAGATTAAAAAAGAATTTTTTTTACATATAGAAGATAGATAATACCTTAAGTGATTCGCGTATCTCATCGTTGAACTTTTTCCCCCATATGCTGGTCCCTCCTTTACCAGTGCCTGTGGGATCCCCACCTTGAATCATAAAACCTTTAATATTTCGATGAAATATAGTTCCATCGTAATAACCGCTAGCACATAGCGCCAAGAAATTCTGCATAAAAAATGTGACAGGAGGGAAGTTAGCAGCTTGACACGATTGTAACTTACAAATTTCAGAACATAGGTTGTTCTGCGCCTTCGCCACTACTAAAACAACCATCCAACAAGGGATACAGTAGTTTGCAAGTGAACACAATGCAGCAAATATGCCTGACCCTATTATAGTTCTGGTACAGTTCAGAGAGTAATAAAAATGAATCATGAACACTTTGCACGATTCTGAACTGCAAGCTACTAGTTAAAAGTCAGAAATATAAAAGGACAATTTGAATAAATAGAAGCTCCTTTAAATTTGAATACCAGTCAAAGAGAGCATATCCAGCTCTATATGGATGACAACATAACTACCAAAGTGTAGGACATCAGTGACAACCAGTGAAAAGTTAAACCATGCAAACTCGAGACTAGAGCAGCTCCACTATTCCTTCCTTGAATTAAACATGCCCAATGAACACAACAGGAGGGTATGGCCTATCCAGGCTTTCAATTTGTTCGAGTATTTCATAATAAGAACTAATCTCAAGCATCTTAACTTTCAGAAACAAATCAACATCATCATTCATGTCTTATCCTAGAAATATGAGGTAGGCAAAATAAGCTCATCTTTCCATACTCTCAAAAAATGACAATAGTGGAAATTTTTTTAGGTCAGATCAATTCCTGACATAATTCTCTTATAAGGGAAAACCAAAGGATCATGCTTCTGTGCAAATTTTGCATCAGTTTTGTATTGTAAGATGACTACAGATTCTCCTGCAAACATTGAATTAGCCAGGGGACTGGGAAAGGCATATGATGGTGATAATACTAGAGACAATAATTCTCTTCTTTGAAAAATAATAGGAAAAAAGATATTTTGAAGCTTGTACTAACAATCTTTTTTAATAAATAGCTGGATTATTTGCTCCTTCAACAGGAAGATAAAGACATGCTGTACGCAGCATAAATATAAATACAATTCTTTTTTTGTTAACCTACTTGAGAAGTTTCTGTTTAGGCATGCATTAGCAGAAGATACTGAAACTGGTTTTCTGACTTTCATGCTATATGAATTTCTTTAAATTCAGAAATCAAATAAAAATGCATGCCATCATGGATTTTTCTGTGTCATCACTTTGCAAATACTGAGACCTAATTTCTCATATTGCATACAATATATTCCACTCAAGTCTACTTTCTGAAAGTCAGTTTTCATGAGGAGGACAGCACACTTAATTATTCACATTGCATACTATGCCACTTAACTCATTTGGATTACGAAAACACAATCAGGTAACCCCAAAATCTTGACTTAATATGACCACATGCAGAATGCACGTGCTACACTCTTTTAGCAATTTTACCCAGTTCATAAATGGTATTTTAGGAGTATTAGGGGCCACAGGTATCACATATGAGACAGTTCAGGGTATTCTACATATCTGAAGTAAACAGATTATCAAATGCACACTGGATCCAACTGTACTCAAAATACAGTATTACACACATAACAATCAGCCCTATATTTCACTCATCTCTCCCATAAAATAAAATTCCTCCTCGGGGAAGCATCCGAATATGGTAATTGAAGTTTCATGCAGACAAAAAATTCATCCAATCAGAGTCGACTTTAAGCTTTATACAGGCAATGTAGAATGCCCTAGTGGAGCAAAGATTTAGCATGCTACAACATATGCCAACGCCATCATCTCAACTGGAAACTAGTTCAATCAATTAGAGGGAAAAAAACTATTTTCAACCAAAAACGTTTTAAGAGTGTATTCAACTTGACATGTCCATCATAAGAAGTAACAAGCAATTAACTTTAACCGATTTAGTGGTGATAAACTAAATCAATTCCAATCATCCTAAACGAGCAATACCAAATAGACCCACGAACAGATTATCAATATTTTTAATTTTTCATTCGGCATAAAGTTTGAAAGTTCAAATTCAAAACAAAGGAATCGACTTGCTCTTGCTCGAGTTAGAACAACAAGCGCTAGTGCCAAACCTCGGCTGCCTTAGGAACCTCGTCGCAGAAGATCTCACACTTTATGTCCCCGAGGTTGGTGTGCAGAGTCACAGACTGGAAAGCAAAGCAAACATGGGCAAGAAGACTTAGCCGTGCACGCCAAACACGATGAGGCGGAGAAAGGAATACTGAAAAACGTGAAAAGGAGAAGACTCACCATTTGAAGATATTCTCCTCCGGAGCTTCGACGCTACTCCGAACTCGGCTTCGCCTCGAAGAAGAAAGACGGCGACTGGCAGCCTCTGGAACTGCGGAGCCTCCTCCGGCGAGGTTCTCTCTCTAGAGAAGACGCTTCTCGTTGCCGACCCGGAATCATTATGGTTCGCTTGCTTAAACTAGATGATCGACCGGCCGGTTCGAACCGTCAATCATCTGAACCACCGCACGTGCCAGGGACGGTTAGCTCTCTCCGAGATCAAAAGAATAATTAGGCCAACATTAATCTAATCATTTGAATTTATAAATTTTATATGTTTTATATAAATATTATCAGTTTATTTTAATCTTAGCAACTTTCTACTTATGCATAAAAATTTTTTTAATAACCAACCGGTTGTTAGACTATTAGCGTTATGAGAGGACCATGCGTCAAGACATGAGATTATGTTTGAATAAAGTATTTAGGTAGGATGTGTAAGTGTGTATATATTATATATATCTTTTAAAAAATATATATCCTATCTGTTATAAATTAATAGCTTCAATTAATAAAAATATTTATTATATATTAATAATTTTATTTTATTAAATGTTAGTATCATAAGCGACCATTTAATATAAATAATCAATTTTTAAATATAACTATTAATATAAGACGAAGGAAATATATATTATAGATAAATAAATTAATTAATAATGAGACACAATACTATAAGATTGGAGTTGGAGTTCCCTTGCAAATACCCTTTATTAACAAAATTAAAAAATAATATTTATACTTTATTTTTTTTATATTATAGACCTTACATGACAAGTGAATTCTACCTAACGACTAAGATTTACTTTTTTTTTATCTACTAAGGGGTGTAAAATTACAAAAATAGGTGTACGAATATCACATAAAAAAAATGCTATTTGTAAGCTAACTTGACGAGGCCCACTCTTCCAATTGTTCTGTCCAATGTGGGTTGTAACAACCAGCCGCACAAAAATGTAAACATATAAGCCAAATCTGAATTTATATCGCAGACCCAAATTTGACCTAAACTGTTATCCGAACCAACTTGAATAACCCTTGCTGAACTAAGAGCCCGAAGTCCATGTGGCAATTAACCAATCTGCTTATTAAACCTGTGACTAACAGGGCTTCGAAAGAGGGTAGATGTAACATAATGCTTATTACTCAACCATTTAAATTTAATAAAATGAAGATATTAATATAGAATAAATTTTTTTGTTAAATGTAATTATTAATGTGGGATGGAGGGAGTATTATGTTCGGAGTCTTATATAGGTTAGCCTAGGGCAAAGCCCGGTGAGGCTAGACACGTGTATCAAATTACCAATTAACACTCTTATAAAAAAAGAAAATATTTAGAAGCGTTTACCTGCAATTAACTCATTGCAAGTGGGCATTCACAGGTGAAACCCAATTATAGCTAGTTAACTCCAAAAGCTTACATGCTATAGTTGGTTTTGATGACCACATATCTACCTATAAGGACTTGTCTAGTGTGACTAATTTTCATTACCAAAGCTGACAGTGGGAGACTCTCACGTTAAGACAAGAGATAAACTTGGGAACCATATCCAATAGTTCTCATGTTCTCCTCAGTGACATGCAAAAAAAATTTCATGCATATAAGAATGAGTTTAACATAAGTATTAATACTTTGGGTTGTCACTCGGGTTAGGTATATGGTAAAAACCTAACCCGACCTTAAAAGGTCGGGTTTAGGTTTTAAATGATATAATTCAACTTAACCCAAATAAGGTTATAAATATAAATTATTTTTATATTTTAATAAAACTCAACTCGATAATAGATAACTTTTGAATTTTTAAATTTAACATAAATAATTATTTGGATCGAATTTGAGTTTAACAAAACTTAACCTGATGACATCTACATCAACACTGCACACTAATGCCCCTTCGGTGGCATCCCTATCAACGCTGCGTGAACGCCCACCCACGTATCCATTGGCCTTCCAATCTGGTCAGGTTTCCACCTTCATTGTGGGGCAAATATCTCCAGGTTGAGTGTGAGGACTGACGACGAAAATCCACGTCGGCAGCGTCACGATTTATTCATGCGAGAACTAGCTGGAACAACTGCAGCGTCAGAATTTTATTCCACGCCACCATTCAGACGCATGTCGCGAGCCCGCAACCCGTGACGCATCAGTGTAATGGGCCCACTTTTACGTTTCCTTAGTTAATATTTTGGCGGGCCCCACACCTCTACGTCACCGGGAAACGACGGGAAGCGTCAAGTCCCCCGCCAAATTAGCAGGGCCGTTATCGGACGCGGCCGGGTTTAGACCGTCCTAGCCGTTACGTTCCCGGAACGTGTCACCATCCAGCCTCGCGATTTCCTAGGTCGGTTTTTGTTTATTATTTTACGAAAGTTAAACTGATACCCCTTGTTGTTTTTGGAAATTGTAATTACAGACCTCTTGTTTGAAAAACTTCATTTACTCCCTCTAATTTTAGAAATCATTTAAAAATGATAAAGATAGATGTCCATTGTCTTTAAGCTTTATCTGAATGATTCATAAGGGCATTTCCCATGTAAAAACATGAGAACAGTTAATATGAGTTAGCACTCACGCGCACCAGTATGAGTATGTGTTTTGATATCCGATGACTCAAGGTGGTAAGTAACGTACTCCCTACACTGTTAGATTAAAATTTGATGGTGCTAATAGCCTAAACTCACACGCCAACACAAGGCCAAACTCATACAAACTACACTACAAAAATATTACTTGGGCATTAGTTAGCAATTATGTTAACTTGTCACGAGTGCAAGAGTCACTACCTTCATAGAGGCTACAAGAAGGTACTTGTCGATTTTCGAGTAATTGCGTTTGGCATGATATAGATGTTTAAGGGTGCTAATGAGCAATGTTTAAGGGTGCTAATGAGCCCTGTTGAGTCAAACTTTGAGTTGGTTTAGCTTGAGCTTGAAATTTCAACTTCAAATTTGAGTTGAGTCAAGTCAATTCACTTTATCTTACAAGCTAGCTTAATTTTGCAATTAGTATACCTTACTTATATTCAAAGGATAAATTAAAAATCAATTAAACTAATTTTAGTTGATTTTAATTTTCTAATATTACACTATTAATACGGGATAAACAAATATTTATTTTAATTAGTTTGAATTTATATAAGTAAAAATTAGGTCCCAATTCTCATGTGATATGTTTTATTTATTTTATACATAAAAAAAAGTGAAAATGCTAAATATTATAATTGGAGTTGAAATGTAAAAGACAAAATCTATATATAAAGACTATGAATGTAAGTTTTTTCTCGAACTTTGAATTGAGCTGAATGAATATAAATATAATTGAGATTGACTTGATTAATTTTGAGTTCAAGTTCGAATGAGCCGAACTAAGTCATACACAAGTTAAATCGAGCTTATGAGGTTACTTTAACAATCTTATAAATGTTAATTACAATTTAGCACTCCTCCTCTATTACACTATTTTTTGTTCTTGGTGTTTATATGTCTCAAATCTTTTTCAAGTTGAGGGCAAATAGCAATCAAAGTTGTTGACGACCTTGCACAAGAGGTCCATTGTGTGTTTGTTATAATGGACATGCACTATGTTTGGTGTTTGTTATCTAGCTTCCCAATTTAATGAGTTCAACTTTGGGCTGACTTGGCCTCTTGTATGTTCATGAAGGTGTTTATAAGTAGCCGATTTTGGAAGAATCATTATAAATCACACTAGCAATTCTAGTGTAGTGGAGATGATTCATACAACCAACTTCATCTTCTTGGTTTTTCTATTTTTGGTTGACTGTTTGGTTTGGGACAACATATACTATATGTATACCAATGCTATGTTTATGGTTTAATATTTTCTTCACCTTCTGAGCTTCCTACAACCTTTACATTGTAGGGGGCGCGTATATGTATCTTTTTTACCTAATATTTTCTCTATTCAATATTAATAGTTATATTTAATTTTTTTTTATTAAATAGTAAAATCTACATATGAGAGAAGGAAAATAAGCTTATGATACTTTTTTTTAAGTATCAATTACCTAAATTGAACTAAATAAAACTATTAAAAAAAGTTATGACTGCAATTTTGCTAGCCAACTTTTTTAACCATTACTAAAAAAAAATACATAGTTTGGAGTTAAAAATATAAAAAAATTTAGTTTCTCATTTGCTAGTAAAGCAAATCTTATTACTTCTTAGAGACCGGTCTATAGTACCTATAATTACCGAAGCTTATTATAATTGGAAAATAAGTACCTTCTAAAAATAAAGAAAATGATATTCTTATTCTATTTTTTACATAAAATATCTATTATAGTCTCCTAATAGAGTGAAAAAAGTGAATCTCGCTATTACAAGTGAGTAACTCCTCTTTTTCTAATACTAGAATAGAGTTCACAGTTTAGAAAAAGTTGAGTATGAATATTAACTTCCAAAAATAACCCACTCCATTACTCTATAACTCAAAAGTATAATACAGTTTTATCATTGACGACTTAAGCAGTGAGAAAACCACCTACCCCAATTCGTATTCGAACATCAGGGAGTAACTACAATTTCCTCAAACATAAGGGGGTATATGTAATATGCGCGTATCTATAAACGTCTAGGGCTCTCAACATAATTTTCCCAAGAAAAAGCTCCGAGTAGGGCCCATATAGCCCAAAAGCCAGTCGGTCTCCAGCCTACAGAGAGAAGGGAGCGGCCGCGCCGACGGTGGCCGGCGCCCGGGAACAACTCCTCCATCTCCTCCTCCCTATTTCTTCCCCACAATTCTACTCAGACTACGAAAAGTCCGATCTGAAATTCCTGTGACTCTCATTCCGCTTTCGGTTCCCAACTACCAGTCTCCACCGCCCCCCTTTTTTTATCCGTTCGTTGCGGTACTGTCTCCCCTTCATTCCTTCCCTTATTTTAAACAATAACATATCCGTTTACGGCAGGCTTTAATCTGGCTGGAGTGGATGGTCGTTGATGCTTTCTGGGTTTTTGTTTCTGCCCAATGTGATTGATTAAAAAGTATTTCTTTGTTTATCATTCGTTGTTGTTTTTTTGTTCTGTTGGCGATTAACTCCATTGAAAAGGTGGCTCTGTTTTTGTTTAATCAGGTTCCGGGTGGTTTTAATCTCGGAAATTTTGCGGGCGGAGAATCGCATTCGGCGTTTTCTTTTTCATTGATTGGGTGTTTGGTGTTGTCGGGGGTTGATTTTGTGGAGTTGATTGGTGGTTTGGCTTGCCGCCGGCGATGACATATGTGGTTGATGTGGAGGGGGCGGCCTGCTCGGGTGTCAAGCTGCAAATGGGGGATCAGAACGGGGATTACGTGAGGCTGGCGGCCTCAAACGAGCTGGATTCAGGTAGCCGGCTTGGCGGTGATGGATGTTTCTGGTGGTGGACAAAGGCGATTCTTTTGGGCGTCTTCGGGGCGGTCGCGGCTGCGGCTTTCCTCCTCTGGGGCGGGCCGTTCCTCATTGACAAGGTTTGTTTTTTTTTTCCCCATCAAAATACCCCTCTTGAATTTATTTGTTCGTTTTTTTAGTTGGAGATGCGTTTTTACGTTCAATGAATTGAATTATTGACCAATTTGACTACAATTGGTGTTATGCGTTATACCCAACTATCCATGATCATTGCATTTCGGTAATCACAGCAAAGAGGGCAATCACGAATGCCGGGTAATTATTGGTGGTGTGCTGTCAGACCTTTAGCTCTGACCTTGATAACCTGATTATCTGCAATTATCGTCAACCAATAATTAGCATTAGGAAATTGTTGTAGTTGGAGGATAAGAGCAGGGAAAGGCGATGGGTATCAGAGTTTGAAGAAGACAGAGATTGACTTGAAAGAGAGAGCCGAGACAAATAACTTAATTACTGTATTCTTTTATCAATCAAAACCAGTGTACAATCCAATGGCTGACAACCTTTATATATATAGTTTAGGCAAAAGCCTACTCTTACTATGATTAAGGATTCCTAATATAACTAAAACTGACTTAAGCAAGTTATAATGAAACTAGGAAACTTACAAGTCTTAATCAAGTAGGAAATTAAAGCCCTAATCTAGGCTATTTTAAGAAGGGCAGTCCTGTGGACAGTTTGGGCCCACATAACATACGGGTCATAACAGTCTTTCCCCCTGCTTGTGGGAAGATTGACCATGACAATATTTATCATGTAATTAGCATTTATGAAGCCAATGGAAAATAACTTGGAAAGGTTTGTGGTAGTGGTGGTGGTGATGATGACGGTGATGGATTATCATTTTATTATCCCTCCTTAGGGGGTTACCTCTGGAACAGCACTGGAAATAAAATCTTACCATTATGTTCTCACATGGATTTTTGTACATCATTTTGATTTCAACTAGAGCCAAATGGTGATATAGAATCCATGTCTTAAATCCCTGATAGCGGGGATGATACATAGATTATGATGATGATAATGATTCATTATGAATTTTCTGTCGAATGGGGCATGTTCTTTTGCCAACACGATCAATAAGTAAAACCAAATCTCTGATATTTGAGGGCATTGGCTGTCATTAGCATTTGTTTTACAATTTTCTTGTAGGAGACTCTTTGTTTGATTTTTGGTTGGGGATATCGGATACACTTACATAATGATGATCTTTATTTGGATGCTATTTTTCCTTGTCAAGAATTTTAATGCTTTTTTATATATTACAATCCATCAATTTTTTATATTTTAAAGCTGTTCTCTTTCTTGCTTATTGTGCTTGCTTATGTATACTGCAATTCATTGTGCCATCTTTATTCACAATGTTCAGCTTGGCCTATATTTCCTTAAACGACTTACTGTCAGATTTATGATCTATCATGCTATTTAAAGAATACTTATTGGTAGGTGTATCATTTTCTATTTTATGTATTTTAGATGTACTCATATTTCAGTTAGGTTTATATTTGTAGATGTTGTTGGACTTCATTACCATAATGCTATGTCTGCAGGTAGTGATACCCATCTTAGACTGGGAGACGTCGACATTTAGTACTCCAATGCTTGGATTTATTCTATTTGCTTCCCTGGCTGGGTTCCCTTCTTTGCTATTGCCCTCGGCTCCTTCTATGTGGTTAGCTGGGATGACTTTTGGCTACGGATATGGATTCCTACTTATCATGGCTGGAATGAGCATAGGGATGACACTGCCATATTTCATTGGTTCCCTCTTCCGTGCCAAGATTCACGTTAGTCTCTGACAGCTTCCTGTTTTCTTCTCATATCATTTTTTAATGGTCATCTGAATTCCTTAATTTTCAACTGCAGAGATGGCTAGAGAGGTGGCCCAAGAAGGCCGCTGCAATTAGGTTGGCTGGTGAAGGAGATTGGTTCCACCAATTTCGTGCTGTTACTTTAATTAGGATTTCTCCATTTCCATACATTATTTTCAATTATGCAGCAGTTGCCACAAATGTCAGCTATGGTCCTTATATATGTGGTTCATTGGCTGGGACAATACCTGAAGTTTTTGTAACAATATACAGGTATCTACCTCTACTCGTCTACCAAATTTCTCCATGTGATATTCCAGTTATAATTCTAAATGATAAAAGCTCAGTCAGAATTCTATTTTCTGTTCACCAAAAATCATGTTTTTTGTTTTATGCACTTCAAGTGTATTTTGTTATCACATTCTTTCCTTACTGATCCTTTTTTAGAGGATTACTAAAATTGTGTTTTATAATCAGTCTGCTTTGCTAACTATGAACATTTAGGTTTATTGGGCTTCTGTGCTTTTCCTGTCGAATATTGCTAATTTTAAGCCATTTCACACTATCTCTCTTTTGTTTCCTATATTTTCTTTGCCAACTATAGGTCGTACTAATCTTCTTCACATTGTCATCCATATGTCTATTTTATGCATAGGCTAGTTCCGATATATTAGTTTAGTGTCCCTTCATCAAGTAACTTGATAGAAACTCCGGACGTGAACAGAACATAAGAAAGTCTCTTTGCGAGGTTGTTTTTTAATTGGGAACAGTATATAGATGCTTTCCCTTTTTGCATAAGAGGATAAGATGCTTTATTGACATCTAGCTTTACTCCTTTAGGTAGGCCTCTGTATATAGGCTGCTAGAGGTACTAGCAAAATCATATTAAATCGAGTATTAATGAAGTCAAGCTTGATAGTTACATTGATCAGTTATGAATAGGGTTTGGTGTCTGTTCATCAAATTACTAGATAGAAATCCAGACTGGAATAGAAGCAGGTAAGAGAACATCCTATTTAGTTTTTCATGAGTAGAGAACAGCATTAAAAGATGTTTACATGTTTACCTAAAGAAGGAAGAACCTAAGAAGGTTTACAGACCCTTGGTGCTAGCACTTTTGAAGCACGAACTAGCCATACCAAACATCTTGCACTTGTAAATATGCAGAATATAAGATGGATATGCAGAGACTTAAACCTGAAGGAGGTATAACCACAGGTTGGCAATAATGGAATCCAAATCTCTTCACCATAAGCTTTGAAGTGGAGTGAATTTTTTGGAAAACGAATTGTTGAAAGAAATTAGACTTTTAAATATCCTGTACTGCTCCATTTGGTGGGTTAAACAGATGTACATAGTTAATCTCTGTCAATACTGGTATATAATCCAGTAGAGTGATGGCAAAACAGTGACCAGCCAAATGCCTTTCAAATAATAATCTATCATCTTATGATATAGGCGAATGACAATAATTAGTAGAAAATAATTTAGAGAATCCTGGTTCACTAATTACTATTATGAGTAAACAGAGGAAACTCCGTCATACCAGTACATAATCCAGTAAACTGACGGAAAAAGACTGCCCAACCAGAAAGGCTTTCCAAGAATAATCCATCATTTTATGATGTGTGTGAATGGCATTTAGAAGAAAAACGTAGAGAATGAGGATCTCCTAACTACCATTACGAGTAATTTGATAGTTGGAACCCAGTAAATTGTCCTCTAATTAGATAGATGGAACAATGCGTAGGTGAGGATGATGATGGTAAATCAGAGAATCAAGATCCTGCCGAAAAGCGATGTATATGTGTTTCTTTGACCGGCAATATCTGTCCATAAATAATTACCATTATAGGGTCCACTGTCTCACCAAATTTTCAAGTCCATTGTCTATTATTTAAGAGTAATTTGAGGGGAAGGAGGAGGGAGCAGAAATAGGGAATCAAATGGGCAAATGAAGAGTGTTACAGTGAAACAGGGATAGGGATGCCAGTTTATATAGCTTGGGTTGGAAAAGACAGTTCAATCCACTTGAATAGGTATTTCTGTGTAATTAGGACATCACAATTAAAGCTTTTTCTTTCTTTGAATTTATCCTTTAGCTGCATATTTATTGGCTGGGAAAAGATAACTTCGAAGGACATTGATGATAAAGAAAGAGTTTCTAGATTCTACGTGCATCTGTATTTACTCATCATTAACAAATTCTTGTCTTGTGCTCAGTGGAATATTGATACGGAGCTTGGCCGATGCAACACATGGTCATGGCTTCCTAAGTGTGCAGCAAATCATCTACAACACTATTGGATTTTGCACGGCATTGGCCGCTACTATTGCCATAACAGTCTATGCTAAACGAGCTCTCCGGAATCTTCAGATTGAGGAAGAGCTTCAGTAGGTTGGCACATTTTACTTGGGCCATAATTCTTTCTGAAATTGTTGGCTTGCGGGAAATCATTTTGAATCTCTCGGATCTGCATATAAACGTTGTATTTGCTGTTGTTCACTGTATATTTTGTCCACGGCAGATCCTGGCAGTAAACTGTATATATATGATTGAAAAGAAAGGAAGTCTGATTTTCAGGGATGAAAGGAAATTCATGAAATGTGCTAAAACATATTATCTATAACTCTTTATATATGTTCTTATTCACATGTAATTAATGTTCATAGATTCCCAATTAAAAAATTAATGATCACATATACTCAATTATCATCATGCATCTTTCTGGCGCCATGAAAAAGTTAAGTGGGTCTCTAGTTTTTTTCTATTTTTAAAACAAGCTCAATTTGCGCAGGATCATCAAGTGGCTTTTCTTTCTCTTTTTTTTTTTTATTTTTTAAATCAGCAAGTTTTAATGCAATAGCACCTACTAATGCATGTTTGGATGTCTGAACATACAAGCGTGGGATGAATACTGGTGTGATTCTATTATATAATTATAGCGAGGATGAAAAGAAAAAGTAGATCTCGAGATAAGATAAATTTTGTTTCCTTAGGCACGCAAGGTAAGTAAATAGGTTACCAGTTAATTACCAAAAAAAATTAAATAGGTTACCAGCAAAACACAAAAGGTGCGTTAATACTAAATATGTTCCCAGGTTTTGGCAAAAAGAACATAGTTCCTTGACTGAAGGTAGAAGGCGCAGGCCCAAAGGCATGATGCAAAAATTCTGAAAACATAGAAACAAGAAAGGATTGTCAGCTACAACCTTTGCCGTGACAATCCAGAACTCAAGTGTTGTGTGCTAATTTTTTCATTTTTCTCAACATATATCCTTGTCCTTCGGACTCGACTAGAAGAGGAAAGGTAACCAGCTTCTGAAAGAACCATCTTCCCCGGCTATCTTGGGCATAACACCTACACAACACTTTTTTTCTGCACACCACATGCACAAATGATCTTTGGTGATTGGATATGTAAAAATACCATGAGCCCTTGAGCTTTTGCAGCTTTCTGCTGGCGTTTAGATTTCAGATAAGCCCAGAAAAATATGTGTGGTGTTAATATGGCACACAATGATGAAGTGCTGAGAAAAAAGTATTGCTTGACTGGTACTCCATGTCATCTCGACATGCTGGGCACGCCTGGAACCATGAAGAAAAGCTTGTGGGGACTATGTATTGATACTCTGCAGACTCTCAGTCACAACTGTAGGCCACTGCCACATGACCTTCTGCTTAGAAAATCAAGACCTGCTCTTCCTGGAAGGCAGCATCGTCAACCATGTAGGAACTTTTTTTAAAAACTGGTTGGACCGGGCTTTCCCAATAGTGCAATAGCTGTTTTCCAGCTCTGGGTTAAAGAATTCTGATAGCAATTGTTATTACAAAAAGATGATTCCTAAGAAGCCTCTATGCAAAAACTCGTTTTCCTTATCACCCACCATGACTTCCCTCCATCCATGAGGAGGGAACCTGTTGGATCCAGTTTTTTGATGTGGCAACCTTGTTGGTCACTAAGGTAAAGAAACCTGGTCAGGCTAGACAAATCTTTTTTGAAGAAATTATTTCGTTCTCCCACGGTAACACTTTGTGGCGCTGACATGTTACCCCAGACCAATAGCTATCCATGACCAGTTTCTTGCATTGGAAGGTGAGAAATAATAGTGGACATATCTGAAACATGTGGCCTGACATGCCTGAGGTATTGTTTCAAAGCTCGGAGCAAGACGCCGTTCTCCGGAGTAGTGAATAACTTCTCCCTATTGAGGCTCCACGTCTCTCCCTCTTTTTAACCGTGAATGCTGCATATGGAGTGAATTAAAACATAAAGAGAATAGGACTTTAAAAAAAAAAACCTGAACTAAGGAGTTTTGGTGAATCAAAACGTACAAAGCAGAGGTCCTGAGTTCAAACTCCCACTCTCTTGACCACCAATAGGTCTCTTTACTCAACGCATAACAATGCCGCTCTAAGAGGCATGCTGCTCTCCTCCTTTAGTTAGGTCTTAATGCTTCAGCCACTGTAAAAGAAAAAAACAAGAACTCAAAGAAAACTGTCAATGAAGAGAAACTTTCATCTTTTACATCATCGCATGAGTTCCGGCAGAAGCACGTCATCCCTGAAGCATTTCGTAATTATTTACTGCTGCTGTTTTTTGTTCTTCTGTTCCCCTAAAGTCTTGCTGCCCATTCTTTCCAATGCTTTCTTGCTGTAATTTTCTTACCGAGGACTAGTGGTAATGATTCACTGATTTGGTGCTTGTAGTATCTTTCGCTTACTTCTTTATGTAAACAAAAAGTCTATTGCAAGTAATGCTTATGAATGTTCTACATCTCATCATAATCTTTAATGATGTGAGATTATGGAAGCGTCTTAACTCTTGTGGAATCCCCTTTTTCAACCTTAATTGGCCCCTAAACGTTTGAATATCGGTCCAAACTACATCTACGAATCAATTTTGATGGTTGTGGATTTGATGTCCTTGTCACTGCCCTCTCCTTCAGATTTTAGTTCACTCATAATCACCAATATGGCCCCATACATGAGTTGGAATTCGGAAGAATCTTTCTTTGTTAGGGGAAAAGCCAACATTCAGAGTGTGCCCATGAGCTGCTCTTGGCGTGCATGTCCAATTCCTTATGCTGTTGAAGTGATGTTAAAATGTGAACAATGTTAGAGCATCTCCAACGGGAGATGTCAAATCCTTGTGGCGGCCGGTATGCCCGGATAAAAATAGTGCCCCAATTTTTTCAACCGAGGCACCATTTCCTATATAGAAATGACACCCCAGTTTGAGCGCTATTTTTTGTGTCTCTATATTGGTTTTAGTTAGTCAAAAACACGTAAGCCTCCTACAAAGTTCATTTGAGCTTTACTTGTACAGTTGTACTGTCCAACAAAAATCAATTAAGAGTTTTTGTTGGGTGCATTCGTTGTAAATCTCAAGTTGTTGGATAGGGTTGGGTCCTATCTTAAGTTGGGTCAAACTTTAAAATTTCAGGTCGGTTAAGTTCAAATTTTTTGAGTCTTAATCGTCTCAGCTTAATATGAGTCAGGCTACTTTGTTACAAATTTTCTCCTCTTCTCTTTTATTAATTTTTTCTGGCAGATTCTATTGTTTATACTAGTTTCCACCTATAATTTTTTGTAAATTTTTTTTTGGCATATTCTCTACTGCTATTATTGTCCTCCTTATACTAGTGTCCAAAGGTATCTTTTTTTACGAAGTTTCCAACTATATCAGTAATAAATAGAGAATATTCTACCAAAATATAGTAGTAGAGACATAATGAGCAATTTAACAGAGTGATATTGGATATTATAAGGGCAAAGTCTAGTCCATTTGTCTTTTTAACCTTTCATCATCTGCCTTCTGCAAATTAATCACTGTAAGGAGGCATTTCCTCCTTTTTGCTCTGCATCTTGAGAATAATTCGTGCAATAAACTTCTATGTCAGCATGTGAAATCTGTTAACTTTTTCTGGTGCATGAGTTGTACTTTTTTCAGTAAAATTCTACTTCCAAAACCTGAGCCTTACAGAAGGTGACCAAACTGCAACAAAAAGCGTGAACATTGAAACTAGTAATTTGGTGTAGTTAAGGTGGGAGGTTCTTCCAATATATCGACATATCCATGTTAGTCCTTATGTGGTTGGAGGATATTGACAAGCACTAGCAGGAGCATAAAATATGGAGCCACACCCAGTACACTAGCAGGAGCATGAAATATGGAGCCATACCCAGTACACTAGCAGGAGCACCTACACACAGGGCCCGATAAGAATTATTTACAGAGCCAATGCTGTTGATGGTGGTTAACCTGATTCTTATTCTATAATAAAAAATACTAAGGACAAAATTAACAACAAAGCCATGCCAGGTTACCCTGCTAGCCTCCATTTTATCCTACAAAAGAGCTCTTTTTTTTAATTAAATAAGACAATTGTTCCGCCAAGTGGAATGTCTTACTAAGGAGACTGCTGGCTGGTTCAACGTGTTTGGACTATTTGGCAACCTCTTTAAAAGGGCTTTCCCATATCTTATCAGACTTGATACCCAAATTTTGAGAGGGGGACCCATCATCACTAAAGCAGTTACCCCCCTAATTTAGCCCCTCAGCCATTCTTGGCCATGTCTTCCAAGCTAGGGAAATTGCTTGGCTGGCTCATTGTGTTTGCAATTATTGGCAACATCTCTAAATGTCACATGTCTTACCAGACTAGGATGACCAAATTTTAAAACCCATGAAACCCAAGACTGAAATTCCAGCTCCACAAGCCCTTCTTCAATGAGCTCCCCTAAATAACTCTTGGCACCCCCACCATAATCAGAGGAAGATGTTATCACTACCAAGAAAGACGACTGGCTGGCTCAATGTTGCTTTCCATATCTGCTTTATCAGGCTAGAGACAATTCTGAGCAATGGCCCCATGAGCCATGAAGCACTTTGGCTAGCTCTTAAAGTTATTCCATGACAACTAAAAGGTGCTTCCTCCACAAGTCCTTAAATGAGGCCCTCAGGCCACAGCCAGAATTGGGCCTTCTTCCACAAGCACTTATTCCATGGCAATTGTTTCTAACACAAGCTCTTAATCTTCTAAGATATCTTCCATTTTACGTGAGTTGTCGATCCTCATGATTCATGATGCACGCATTAACACACGTCAATATCATCATAAAAATGTGCATTAACATATACATGGTCAATCTTGAAGATCAATATAGATGATATCTTGAAGGATGTATGTACGCAGGAGGACAAAAAATTCAACAACCTGATTCCTCACAAACCGTTCTTAGCAATAAATTTACTGCCCCAAAAGGGCCCCCTCTCCCGGGGACCCATTTAATACCCCCGCATGTCGACGCGGTTGGTTGACCCGTTTAAGATTTGAAGCGATTCTTCGTTGCCGCGTTTCGTCGAACAGGTCCCATGCAAGCTCCCCCACCCGAGGGCCCAACCCGTCGACCACGGCACGAGCTCAGTACGCCTGACCCAGATCTCAGATAAGAAAAAACGAGAATCACTGCCTGAAATTCGACCGTTCGACGAGCCCAGATTCGCACATTTCTTACTTCTTTCTTGTTCCTCTTACCAGTCAATTTGTAGAGATTCGGACCCATGAAAGACAGGTGAGTAAAAAAAAAGGGGCGGATGGGGGGGGCAAAGATTCTGCAGGCGAACTGTCGTAGACCAGCTCCCAGCACCATCTCGTGTCTCGCGCGCCAGCAACTCGCCACCCCCTGCCTGCGTTTTTCTCGTCGGCTGGCGGGGTGGGCAGGAAAGAGAGCGAATGGCCGAGGTGCCGAATGGCGGGGCCAACAGGCCCAGGCGAATTCAATGCTCTCCCTTTCCGCTGTCTGGTCCCGGAACTCGCGAGTTGGGTCGCGGGCGAGATGGGCAGCAATGACCCCTTCCCCTACTGCAGATGGGGCAATAAAAGCTGTTATTAAATCCCCCCACCTGCTTCTTTCCAGCCACTACTGTCTCTCTCTCTCCTCCCTGTCAACTGCGCCTCCTTTAGTCCTCCTCACCTCCTGCTCTCTGTCTGCGACTGGGAACTGGACCCAGAAGCAGGAAATGCGCCACCTTGCGGTTGGGTTCTCCGTCACCCCCCACTCAGGCCCTGCCAGTTTCCACATGGATCCGCCTTCCCCCCGCCCACTTCAGCTGAAATCTGTCGAGACATCCTTGAGCAGGCGAAAACGCAATGTGGGTTCGACTACAATCTCCTAATGTGGTGGCCTTCGTCGGCTTTGGGAGAGTGTTCGGACCGTCGCCGCCATTGCTTCCCACCTGTTTGTTCATTTTCCTCAGCCGAAAATAGTTGCAGACGACTGCAGCATTTGGGTCTTCTTCCTTACTTTTCCTCCGTGGGCGGCGGTTAATTATGAACGTGAGACTTTTCATGATCTTCTTTTAGCTCTGGGTTGGTGGGCAGCAGGCTTCTCGTGATTCGGAGGAGAAGGCATGTGCTGATGCGTTTTTCTTCTCCGGCGCCGACGCCGGGCTGATCCAATCGCCCGGCTAATATGAGAAAACTGCTGCCTTTTGAGCGGGTTCACGTATTCCTCCTGGTCGTCGCATTGCTGGTATCCCCTGTGTTGTCCCAGACGGAAAAGCAGATACTCCTGGACTTCAAGGGCAATGTCTCAGACGACCCATTTGGCGTCCTGGAGTCCTGGGACGCGGCGCCGGATTGGGACCCTTGCAGGAACTTCACCGGCGTGTTCTGCGATTCCAGTGGGAATGTGGAGAAGATACTGCTGCACAACGCGAGCCTCGCCGGGGTCCTGTCCCCGAGCTTGTCTGGCCTGCACTTCCTCCAGATCTTGTCTCTCTTTGGCAACCGATTTACCGGAGCGATACCGGAGGAGTATGCAGAGATCGGGACCCTGAGGAAGCTCAACATGAGTCACAATGCTTTGTCCGGGAACATTCCTGACTTCCTTGGCGACCTCCTGGACCTTCGGCTGCTCGATTTGTCGAAGAACTCGTTCACGGGAGCAATTCCCCCAGCATTGTTCAAGAACTGTTTTAGGACAAGGTTTGTTTCGTTGTCGCAGAACAACCTCGCCGGCGAAGTGCCTTCTTCTGTTGAGAATTGCTTTAGGCTTGAAGGGGTCGATTTCTCCTTTAACAACTTTTCGGGTGTTTTTCCCTCGGCATTGTGTGATTCTCCATATATGGCCTACATTTCGTTGAGAAGCAATTTGTTTGAAGGGATTGTTCCTGATTTGATCGGAAGTTGCCGGAGTTTGGAGTTCCTAGATTTGGCTAGTAACTTATTCAACGGATCTGTGCCCTTTGATCTCTTGGGTTTGAATAATTTTACGTTTCTTAATGCTTCTGACAACAGGTTTGTTGGGCAGATGCCTGAGATCAGAAGCTGTAGTGAGCGAATGCAGATTTTGGATGTCTCAGGGAATGATGTGAGCGGAGAGATTCCACCCAGCATTGCCAGCTGCACAAGCATGAGGATTTTGAATTTAGGGTCTAATCAGCTGAATGGGAGCATACCATCAGAGATTGCAAATATGAAGAGTTTGTCTGTGTTAAGACTGGGAAATAATTTGATCGAGGGGACGATTCCGGCGGCGTTTGGAGGTATTGATCTCCTTCAGATATTAGATTTGCACAATCTTCTTCTCACTGGCGAAATCCCAGAAGTTCTGAGCAGCTGCAGATTTCTTCTTGAATTGTGAGTTTATTTATTTCTATTTATTTTTATGGCTAGTAATTTGTTGATAGAATTGAATTTTTGTAAACAAAGTTTAATGCATTGCCGCAGGGATCTCTCTGGTAACAAACTACAGGGAGGAATTCCTGAGAACCTCTACAATGTGACATACCTGAAAGCTTTTGATCTTCATGGAAATCAGCTGAATGGAACAATCCCTGCAAGTCTGGGGCAGCTATTAAGAATGCAGTTCTTTGATCTTTCGGAGAATTCTCTAAGCGGATCAATCCCTTTGTCACTTGGTAATCTAACCATGTTAACACACTTCAACCTCTCATCCAACAATCTCACAGGAGAAATTCCTTCTAGTCCCATCATCCAGCAGTTTGGCGCCTCAGCCTTCATTCTCAATCCTGGGCTTTGCGGGCCTCCTCTTAACACTTCGTGCCCCTCCAGTTCTGGAGGTGGTAAAGGATCAGGAGGAAGAAAACTCAGTGTTTCTGCCATTGTTGCTATTGTTGCAGCAGCTGCAATTCTTACTGGTGTTTGTATCATCACCATAATGAATATCCGAGCCACTGGGGCAAGACCGCAAGATGAGATACTAGTCTTAGAGAGCACGCCCCCTGCTTCTTCCGATTCGAATCTCATAATCGGAAAACTTGTTCTTTTCAGCAAGACCTTGCCGTCCAAGTATGAAGATTGGGAAGCAGGCACTAAAGCTCTCCTTGACAAGGATTGTCTGATTGGTGGTGGGTCGGTTGGAACAGTTTACAAGACAAGCTTCGAGGGTGGAGTTTCTATTGCAGTTAAGAAGCTTGAAACTTTGGGGACGATCAGAAACCAAGATGAGTTTGAGCAAGAGATTGGGCGGTTGGGAAATCTTCATCACCCGAATCTTGTTGCTTTTCAGGGATACTATTGGTCTTCTTCGATGCAGCTAATATTATCAGAATTTGTTCCCAACGGTAATCTATATCAACATCTTCATGAGTACACTTATTCTGGCAGCAGTAGTGGAAGCACCCGGAGTGATCTCCACTGGTCAAGACGGTTCCGAATTGCTCTAGGCACAGCTAGAGCTCTCGCCTATCTTCACCATGACTGTAAACCCCAAGTCTTACATTTGAACATCAAATCCACTAACATTATTCTAGATGAAGGATTTGAACCAAAGTTGTCTGATTATGGCCTGGGAAAGTTGTTGCCCATGTTGGGAAACAATGCTTTAACAAAGTTCCATACATCAGTGGGGTATGTTGCTCCAGAGTTGGCTTCTCAGGGCTTGAGTTTGAGGTATGGGGATAAATGTGATGTGTACAGTTATGGAGTTATCCTGTTGGAGCTTGTAACTGGGAGAAAGCCTGTGGAGAGTCCAGCAGCGAGAGAGGTGGTAGTTTTGCGCGATTATGTGAGGGATCTGTTGGAGAAAGGCTCTGCCTCGGATTGCTTTGACCGGAGATTAAGAGGGTTTTCAGAGATAGAGTTGATCCAGGTCATGAAGTTGGGGCTTGTATGCACAACCGAGACTCCTTCAAAGAGACCGAGCATGGCGGAGGTTGTCCAGATTCTTGAATCCATTAGACCCAATTCAGACTCATCCTAGGAGATGCGAAAAGGAAGTGGCAGAACGCCAAAGAATTGGTTGTTGGGTTTGTTAAAGGGATTTGATTACTAGAAATGGAGCAGAGGATACGGGAGCCAGTAGGTGTTAAAGAACCCATTTTTTTGTTCTTTTCATTCTTTTTGTAGTTACCCAATTTCATTCCATGTGGACATTTGTGAATTTTACACCACTCTTTGAAAAGTATTCAATTGCTGTTCTTTTATATAAATACACTGCAATGAAACCCTTTGCTATATGCGAAACGTAAAACAAATCTGAACGAT